>CM076578.1:1195874500-1197215349 GCA_034641835.2 Pinus albicaulis
ATCCCGCCGATTCTAGTCTTCTCACCTTTGACTTAGAAAATTTCACCCCCTGACTTTCACATCAGATCGCTCTTGTTATTCAAGTCGGTATCAACGGTCTTAACATCCATAGGGCCGTTGTGGATGAAGGTGCTTCTACTTGTGTCATGCCGTCCGCTTGTTGGAAGGCCATTGGCTCTCTGGCCCTTTCATCATCTCCCAATGCCCTGGAGGCATTTGATGGTCGGGAATCCAAACCTCTAGGTGTTCTCGAGAGTTTAGCGATTACCTTACAGGGGAAGACAGTCAACGTAGAAGTAGAAGTGGTTGACGCCAAGCTTAACTACAATATACTTCTCGGCCGTAGTTGGACTCACGCTATGCTATGCATGTCGTCCACCCTCTTTCGACTTCTTAAGTTCCCTCATGAGGGAAAAATCGTTACTGTGGATCAGTTGTCTTTCTTCACCTCCACCTCCGAGAACAACGTTCCGTACGTGGATCAGATTCCAAATCCCCCTGACAGTGTGGGACCCGGTCTCTTCAAAGACCCCGTCCTCATGGGTATTTTTCCCGCACCGCCACCGCACACCGCTCAAGTTAATATGATCTCTAGGTATCACGACCCATGGCTCATCCCTACGCCTGAGCAGGTGATTGAGTTCGGAGAATCGATGACCTTAACTCCAGTAGAGATTAGCTACTGTGAAATTGTTGCCGCATCTGATCCTCCATCGCCTCAGCATGCTCCTTCGAGCATGGATTTAGAAATATATTCTCAGTCCCCCTGGCTTGGCAAGGCCGACTCGTCGGATCCTCTTAAAGATATTTTTCCTTCCGATGAAGCCATTATTGAAACAATGTCTCTTGAGGAGCTGCCTTGGAGCGATGGACATCATCGTTCCTCGTTCCTGCCTAGCTTGGGGGCAATGTCAGATTGTCTAGAGCGTAATGTATCTAATTGTCTCCCTCCTAAGCCTCCTTCGTCGAGCTCACCAGAGCATAGTTCCTCTTCTTGTGTCAAGCTCTTAAAAAAATGAAATAAGTGGCTACGAGGACAGTTCTTTTAAGTGTGTCAACCTCGTTAAAATAGTGAAACACGAGCCTGTTCAATTCGAGTAGATTTAGATCAATCTCTTGTGTGTTGAACCTTCACTCCATTTCCTGTGGACTGAAGCTTGGGGGGCATGTACCTCGAATTGTGACACCATGCTGGGGGGCATGCCTGTTTTCCTCATTTCAAGCATAGTTTGTGTTTTAAGCTTGTATAAAAATAAAACTCATTTTCAAGCATAGTTTGCATATGTGTGTTCATGTGTGCTTTTAAGCTTGCATAAAAATGAAATGTGTGATTAAATACATTATGTGAAATTTTTCATTGGGTCGTTTGTTATGCAACTGATACATTAGATAACATTGTATTTGATATTTGCATGACATATAAAAACATCATCACATGTGAAGAGATCCATCCAGAAATAGGTATGTATATATATATATATATCGAAATGTTTACATAGTGTGCAAAAATATATATGTTCGTCTTAATTCAGCCAGAGACGACATGTCTCTAAAAAAATATGCATGAGAAAAGCCCTAATGTCTAATCTACATGGTGCTTGTGATAACAAGTCACGGCACGCACTAAGCGTCTCAACAGTCGGTGGAGGCGACTGGGCACCCCTGCAGTGTGTCGTTGGTATGTTAGCGGAACATCTGCTAGCCGTGCATAGTCCGGTATCCCCCGGGAAATGCCCTCCAGGTTCTGAATCAGTTCACCTACCTCGCCACCCTCTGCCTGAGGGTCATGTTCGGCATGGGTTCTCCGCGTGATGGGCGACATGCCCGCGGGCCTCTCTGGGCCGACATCTGCATACGCATAACAATTGTCATTAGAACGAACATGTATTACCAAAAAAATCATAAATACAAAAAATCAAAAAGAGAGTATCATATCCAACTCCTCATCCCACTCATATCCCTCTGGGAGTGGAAGATCGGGATCTCTGGTGAAATCAGTCCCAGCATAGGGCCAATCCTCGACCACAATCAACTGCCGTCGTAACCACACAAAAAAATCGGGTCTCCAGGACATCTGTTGACCCCCTCCTGACCTGGGCATGAGTGCTGCCCAGCGAGCCATCCTCGGCTCTCGTGGTATCAGCTCAACGACTATGGCCCTTTGGCCCTGGAAGATAGGTAGTCGTTCCAAGATGAACGACACCAGAATGGAACCGTATCCGAACTGTTTTAGTTTGGCTTGTTTGCATTTCGTTAGCTGCCTCTTGATGTTGACTGTTATTGCAATGGCCCAATCAAACAATGTGGGGCTCATACACTCAGAGGCTAGAAGGAGTTGGGCTTTGGTGGCTTCATGCGGGGCCTGCGATCCTGCAGCATGCGTAATGGTGTGTAGCACTACTCTCAGTGCTAGATCCTCGACAGTGTGAATGTCTACCTTTCCACTTCCTGATCGGGTTCGTGCCCTTAGGCACACCCTCGCCATTACCTGCTCCATATTTTCACCAGATGGTCTGCTCCCTATCAATATGGGCACTGGACCTCTGTGCGACAGTCCGGTTATGAAGTATACATCAGAAACCTCCAGTTCCAACACCTGGTCTCGAAGCTTGAATACTTCTTCATTTTCGTCCCAAATACTGACCAGGTACTGTAGAAGCTCGGGTTGAGCTCGTAAGCAAGGTGTCAGGAATAATTTCTTAAGCCCACAATTCTTGAGGGCATTCATACAAGTTTCATTCTCCATGGCTAATTCATCCTCTTCCCCATGCTCCCTCTCTTTCCATTCGATCACCATTGTACTCGGTTGCCTGCATCAACAAGGTCAAAAACCCTGGATTAGATCTCTGTCATGCTTGAAAATCCATTTGAGTCACCCACAAATCGGAAATTTAAAGCAGAAAACTAAATTGCGCCATCGGCGCGACTGTTTTCCTAAAAGTCGCGCCAGTTGGCGCGGGCCCTTTGTATGAAAAAGGCCATTGGCGCGAGTCCGTGCCCGATACCCGCGCCAATGGGCGGAGCCCTAAAATTACAAAAATCTTCCACAAAAGTCTAATGTGCAATGGGAAACTTTAAAAAATGGATTAAAATGGAGTACAGGGAAGCGCCTCTTACCTGGAACGAACGGGAATCTGAATAGTAGCCCGGATCAGTCGCAGTCGTCGTCAGAAGTTCGCACACAAATGGACCACTGTTGCTCTCCAATGAGGTAAATAGTAAAAGTAATTTTGTTTTTACCATTTGAGACTTATTTATGAATTTTTGAAATCTATATAGGTTTTAAAAGTCATTTTTTTTATTGATATTTTAATATATTTTGTCGAAAATGGATTTTACACTTGCCTTTCTATGCAGCAGCAGGTTTTTTATGCAACTTAAACGGTGAAACAAGTTGTATTTTATACTTTTTCGGACTCGGTAAAAACACGAAAAAGTCATTTTGGAGTCATCTTTCAGCTCTTTTCTGACTCTCTAAACATGAAAAGATTGTCGAGGCCCTTGTCATTTCAATCTCGTTAAAGTGGCCACGAAACGACATCTACCCAGGATACGTTTGCCCCTTTTTCGGGCTGGGATGGATTATTTACGAAAAAGGAATACCCTAGTCTATTGCGACTAGGAGGTTTTCTCAGATATTGTTTTCTACCTTTTCGGGTCTGAGAAACTATTTACGAAAAGGGACCGTTGGAGTTTACTTTTCCGTTGTCTTTTCAAACTCTCTAAATATGAAAAGACGTCGAGTTCTTCCTTTGTCAGACTCGTTAAACCCTAATGACATCGGATCCAGTCGAAATGACGATACTCGAGTCTCTCCTTCCTAGGGCTCATTAAATGTACTAGGATGGAATTATATTACAAGCATATGCTATCCCCTTCAATCTTGTTATAAAAAATAATTGGGGTACTCGCCAGAAATGGTGGGGAAAAATGGAACCAGGATCATTGTCGTGTCCGCAGTATGTCGCTCTTGAACACGACACTTGTCTACATTCGTGTCGAGTTGGGGACATCTCATCTTGTTTTTCACTTGCCTCCGTGGGTTTGGGTAATCCCTTTTGACCTCTCATCTACTCTTTGCCTTGTCGCCATGAACTTTGAACCATTGATGTCAAATGCTGCCAAACTCATTGTCGTGCCGCCATATTTTTAAGAGAAGTTTACCTCTGCAAGTACCAACATTCCTCTGATTCTCATCTGATCGTGATTCACAAAAACATTATGTTCCTCTATCTCGCGTCGATGATGTGGGAAACACTATGGCCCACCTTCGATCAAGGTCACTTCCTGTCGACTTCAGCTCATTATCCAGGAAGCTGATCTAGAGACTCCCTTTTGGTACCTTGGAGCCTGCATGCCTCAATGGCAGGTTCTTCACGTTCGACGTGAGGTTTTCATCATTGGCCTCTGATCAAGTGATTCTACGGGTGTTCGACGCCATCTCATTGATTCACATGCCGTAGATTGTACCTGTAGTACCTTGAGGGCCATTGTCATTATTGGTGGTTCCTCTCGTGTCTGTTAACAGCTTTCATCATTGGCTGGTAATCAGACGATGTTCTTGCATGTTCGACTTCAGCTTGCTTATTCGCATGCTTGAACTTTTACTTTGTTCCGGTTGAGATGGAGCGCAAGACCCTGGATTGTGTCTGTTATAATCCAGGCTGCGATTTTGTGGATTATTATAATTAGTTGCATGACTCACTGATTGGATGGCTGCGACCATACCTGAGTTTATTTATCGATCCTTACTGGATGGCTGCGTCCATGCCTTGGATCTGGATTACTATATACTCTGTTATGGATGGTTGCGCCCATACCACATATATATCATGTATTTAAGACATCATTTGTACTTCTTCACGCAGGTTTTCCGATGGCAGTGTTTTCAGTCGGACATGTTCTCATAAAGCATTTCACCCCTCTCTCTCGTTCGAGCCTCACACTTTAGGGGGCATCTGTTACACAACAATTTGTCACCGTCCCTGCCATTCCCCATCCCGCACATTGGAGGGCTCATTCTTTGACCTGTGAGCAGAGACAAGACTTGAAAACACTTTCATGAAATCCCTCTGAACATGAGCTTTCATTGCCCTGAAGACATCTCTTTGCAAAAAACCCTAAAAACACATCTTTTTGCATTGGCACGAGCAGCCAGTTCAGTACCCATGCCAGTGGAGGAAATCCTTCAAAGAGGGCACGCCAATTGGCGCTCTGTCCTAGAGTCGCACTCGCGCCAGCCATTTTAAGGAGTGTTTTTTAAAAATAAATGGCGGAAGTTTCGTCCTAACAAATTCCTGGACTGTTATCTATCTTGGGTTGGGAGGTTTGGCTATGGATTTCCATAGAGATGAAGTGGTTTTCCACCTCTCATGGAAGCTTCCTTGATGATAGGTCCAATCCCATGATTATAGGGATCCCAACTCCCCTTCCTCCATCTATAAAAGCTTGCTCATCTCCTTTACAAGCTAGTCTCCAAGTTCCCAAGAGCCTTATGCTGTAAGAGCCTTGATTCATTCCCTTGAGGCCAAATCCAAGCAAGGAGATCATTGTCAAGTATCCGAAGAGAGAGGCTTGTCCCGTCCCTAACAGGCTTTATCGAGACATGTTCTACTGACGACCCGCCGAAGGAGAATTCAGCGTCGGAACTATGGTTGTATTCTTCTTTGATTGATTAATAATAATCGACTATTGGTTATGGTTCCACTCTTGTTTTTAATCATGATGATGAGTTATGTCTTTTCCGACTGACATATAGTTGCATATACTGGATTTTACGCTTGCGTTTGTTTTGTTTCTCGCATGTGCAAGTGTCCGATCATGGAGATCGTGAGGATTGTGATCTGCCAGAGCTAAGGAACGGGAGCGCTACTTTCTCTACGAGCAACAGTGTTGGATTCCAGGTAAGCCTTCATCACTAGTTGGTTTATTTGCAATTAGGAACCTGCACTATAGCGTGGACGATTGTTGCTAGACCCGGTCTAGGCTAGTAGGGATCGCCTCTGTCCGCAGAGGGGATTTACCTCTTCAACAGTAATTCAACCTATTAATATTGGAGAGCAAGAGAGACAAGGTATGATGTTTACTACAACAGCTCGAGCTAAATATTTAAATGGTTTACGATTCCAACTGTCCTTTTCAAATAATCAATATGAAAATATGACAAAACTAACATGGGTGGAAATAAGAATAGTAGAAGAAAATAGTTTGAAATCGATCACAATAAAGAATATTCGTAATTGACTACATTCTTATTATTCATAGTTTCTATCATTCAATATTATTACATTGTCACTTTGCATTCAAAATTTTATTTCATCATTAAAGTTATTTTACAATATTTATCATCTCAACAAACTGAGGTAACTAATCAAATTTAAAATTAAAATGACTCAATAAATCTTAGACATATTTAACATATTTAAAATGGTTATGTTAATATTAGATGTATTTACATATTATTGATAAAATTAAGCATATGTTCCTCATATTGTCGATATATTTTCCTTGGTCGCACATGACTGAAACCAGCCTAGATCCATCTTAACTCCGGATCTATCAAGCATCGAGAGGGATCAAATCTCTCGAGGTGAAAACCTTTCCTCAAGTTTTGCACTCAAAAAAGAGGTTTTCACCTCGAGATATTTGATCCCTCTCGGCGCTTGATAGATCCGGAGTTAAGATGGATCTAAGCTGGTGGTATGATGGCCCAGTAATTTGTTTCCAATTTTAATTACTTTGAATTAAAGTGGGAAATCATTTAGGTTTGTTTTTGGTTGATTTCTTGAATTAATAAAAATTAATTATATATTATGAAGTCGACATTACCATGTATTAAGAACTCAACACTACTTCTTCTAGCCGGTGCAGGAAAGAATGTATATTAAAATTAAAACATTGAATATTGGATAATCTAATTGCTCAATAATTTAATTTATGTCTAATTCAATGCATATATCTAGTGGAAAACCAAGATTAATAATCCCAATCAATGCCAAGTGGTGGTTTGAATTCAATGGGGAAGGGCAAGCTTTTTCTCAAAATGAAACTTATGATATGATGGCCATGTAATGTCTTTCATGTAGGATTAAAGTGGGAAATCTTTTAGGTGTGTTTTTATTTTTATTTTTTGAATTAATAAAAAATAATTTTATTTAACATTATTATGTATATAGTTTGAGTGGGTTAAATGGTTAAGAGCATGTGCTTCTTTCTAAGAAATCACAGGTTCAAAACTAGAGGGGTAGAGTATGTATGTCTAGTCAACTTTTTCACAAAGGTGAGTTCTTTGTCCTACAAACAAAAAGATCTCATACACTAATTTGATATAATAATAATAATTAATAATAATTTGATCTACAAAGTGGTGGTTTTGAATTCATTGGGAAAGGAAAACAAAAAATGACCCCAAGCAATGCCAAGTAGTGGTTTTGAATTCATTGGGGAAGAGAAAGCTTTCACTCATATTGAAACTTATGGTAGGATGGCCAAATAATATGCTTCCATGAAAAGTGGTGGTTTTGAATTCATTAGTGGTTTTGAATTCATCGGGGAAGACATCTTTCACTCATATTGAAAGTTATGGTAGGATGGCCAAATAATATGCTTCCATGCAAAGTGGTGGTTTTGAATTCATTGGGAAAAGAAAACCAAAAATAATCCCAAGCAATTGCAAGTGGTGGTTTTGAATTCATTGGGGAAGGGAAAGCTTTCACTCATATTGAAACTTATGGTAGGATGGCCAAATAATATGCTTCCAATTTTAACCATGTTGGATTAAAGTGGGAAATTCTTTATATTTGTTTTGATTGATTTCTTTAGTTTTGTAAACAATTTTATGTTGATTGTAGATTTGGATATCTAGTAAATATGGAGAGAAGTTAATTGTTGATTTTGATTATATCTATTAAATATATAATTTGTCAATAAGATAACAATGGTGTAGTTTAACTTATGAAATGGTTTTTTTCATTATATGTTTTTTGGTTAATTTTATTCAAAATTTGACAGAGATTTTAAAAAAATTGAGTTTAAGTTGTTTAATCTCCATAATTGGAGTGCCCCAGAGGCTTTTAGGGTGTTGAATCCATTTATGAATTTAAAAATGCATTCTAAACATCAAAAAACCAAATTCTTTCTTCCAATTGTTTTACGAGATTGCGGTGAAAAGCCTATTTCATCTATAAGTTAGATTAGGTCAATAACAATACCCATATTATAAAACAACATTAAAATTAAAAATCAACAAATTGAAACGATGATTTAATTGTTATTATTGCAATTGTCTTTAATGAGACTTCTCTAAAATCTTGTAGGAATTCATTGAAATCACAAATCTGATGAGTAAACACTCCACAATCGAAGTGTCGTAGAGGTTGTTAGTACCCTATAAACTATAGTATGACAAGGTGACTGATTATTATTTTCAGATCTTGTATATTGAAGATAATATTCCATGGCTATCATTTATTTCCAGTCAAAGAAGAGAAATCCTGACTATCAAGGACTTCAAAGAAATCAATCTGCCCTTTCAGTTCAGTGGAAAGAGGAAAGTGTCGTTGATAAGGTGTAACGGTGAGCAAACTTAATTTCTGCCCTCATTCATTTCATTTACCCTCTTTTACCCTTCACTGTTCGATTTTCTAAAGTCCTACCCCCATACATAACCTTTTGGGACTTATTACTTTATAAACCCACTTGCATTAAAGTCCGAAATCTTAATGTTATAGCTCCACCCACCCATCGAACAACCATGTTATATAAAATTATGCCATAAACCTTACCAAGTTATATATTACATATCATATATATAAAAAACCACCACCTAAAACCTTTGGTAGGACCCTTACCTTTATCGCATATCGATGATTGCATGCCCCGTTACCATATTCGTTGGTTATCACTCCAAAATGCCAATGCACTGTATTAAGTGGGACCACTCCGCCGTGTCACCTCCTCCTCCATCACCTTTCCGCATCGCAAGTTTGCAACATCGCTACCTTTTACACTTACCTCTGACTCTTGATTTGTATAAACCTTTCCATTTCCGATTGCAATAATTCCCGCCACATCGCACTTTGTGAAGTCTGACATTTACCTCCCCGTGCTCATAACATAAAACGTGAGATTTGCGATGTGTGGTATTAATGGGCCCCATCTTCGTCCTTGCCACATCACCCTTTTCCCCCATCGCACTTTGTACATCGCTGCTTTTAACATTTATCTCCGTTTCTCATAATAAAAACTTGTGATTTGCGATGTGCGGGCAGCCCCACCTTCCGTCTTGCCATGTCACTCCTCTACCCATCGCACTTCGCACATCGCAAGTCTTAAGGTTTACTTGCCCGCTACTTGTATGTAAATCTTGTGATTTGCGATATGCGGGCGGTCCCACCTCCTTACCACGTCATTCCACCTCTAACCACCCTCCACCTTTCCGCCTTCTCCACTCCTCATCTCCGCATCCAACGGTCCTTAACGCTTTTTGCACCCCCCCTCGACCTTCGAACTTTAACCATGGGGGGGGGGGGTCTGAAATGAGCGGTCTTTAATACCACCGTTCTTGTTATGTGGTGCGTGCATGTTGATTCGCACCCCCCTTTTGACAAAACCACCTACCACTCTTGGCCCCCTGTGAAATGGTGTTTCTGTCGCATCGAAACCACTCCCACTCTACCTGCTAGCTCTCGCCACCACTACTCCATGTTGACGAACCATCCGCCAATCCACTGTTCCCCGTCCACCCACATCCTTCTGCCAATCTGCTGCTTCCCCGAGCTTGCCACTGTTGAAACGCTCTAGGCCAAGATCATTAGTTGTTAAAAGGAGATTGCGCCCAGCTGGAAGGACATGGGTGCAGGTGTTCACTAGATGTTAGCGAAGATCAATCACTCAATGCACATAATTATTCCTAGATGTTGTCCATCTCTCGAATGGAAAAGAAGATCTGTTAAATAACAACATCCTGGGAAGAAAGAAGAAGTTTCACACATGTCACCCCTGTTGCAATCACTTCCTTAAAGACTGATAATTAGTTATACATGTGTCATTAGTTTTATAACAATTTTTCTGTTTCTAGAAAGAAGATGGGGGATTCGATCCAATTGAGCGTTTCAAAGGAATCAAAATGGGACCAGATGTTTAGATGTCCCTTATAACCCCAACTATTTTATTTTACACATGTCAAGTAATGTTAGTCCTTCTCTGTTATGTAGTTAACAAGAAAGTAACTGTTAGTTACTGCATTGATTGTAATCAGTTAGTAGGATTAGCATAAATACTTCACTGTTCGAATTATTAAGAGAGGGGGAAATTTGCAATGAGGAACAATCCCATTCTATAATGTTGTTCACTGAATTTTAAGTGTCTGTTTGAAGAGTAATACAAGACCAGCTATTCAGGATTCATGTGGTGTCTAAAATGGTGAAGTCTTCTCCTATTTTATGTGTTTTTCCATTGTTTCTCTCTCACTGTATCTTTGCAATCTAATTGTAAAACAGAAAGTGTGAATAATAGGATTTGATATCTAGAGCACCCTATTCTGGCTATGTTTACAATAGTCTATGTTTTCTACTGATGCTAAATCGAGGAATTTTTAATTTCTCCTTGGTTTCTGCTAAACTTTACATCCTAGGACAGTTTGAGGAATTCTTAACTGCTCCTCAGTCTCTACCTAGCCTTACATTTCTTCTTTTTATAATACATTCAAAAGTCCAAAAGATCCATGGTAGTGCACCTATCTCGCCCTGTTTCACTCATGCTTGATATTTATCCATTTAATCACCCGAGCCTCTTTGACTCCATTGCCCAATGGCTTTCCCTTGCTCTTCCCACCAAACCAATTCAAAATCCAAACTCTACATCTAATAGCTAGTCTAAAATGCCCATATAAACAAAGCTAAATCTAACAAAGAGATCCCTCTCTAGGTCTAGGAGGGCTAGATCCTAGGCCCGAAGTGGTTTTGATGTCGCCTCCGAGATTCTGTCTTCAGCTTCGGAATTACAGAGTGATAACATAGGTTTTTCAAGGTGTTCAATTTATATATGAAATAAAAAAAACTAGTTTAAATAGCAAAAATTAAGATTTCACCTCAAATTTTTCCATAAGATTCCAGCTAGAAAATCCACTAGAAACTCTAAAAAATCACATTAAAAACAACTCCATTATTAAAATGTAAAATCTGCCTTCAATCCAACATGTAACATATAACGTACTATTCGTTTATCTATCCCCTTGTTTTTATGATCATATTATTCGTCTAAGATTCTTATGCTAGTTTAAAATTCCAAATAGAATAATCTCTAATTTTTTTATTACCAAAAAAATACGGCGCCATTAAAAAAAAAGCCTTACATATTTTATGTAATGAATATTCATAAAGAAGGTTTATAACTAAAGTATGTATCTTTAAGGTCGTTATTTAGCGATTACGATGGGATATCGTATATAAAATTATGATATTTGGGGTTTGACCCTTATGGGGAAATGGTTTCTTGGTTTATTGAATTGAATTTCCTAATGAAGGTTTTTCATCAAGGAAAGGTTTTCTGGTTTATTGAGATTGAAGTTTTTGATTAAGGTTTTTTAAATGGAGTTAGATCTCGTTGATTGTTTAGTGGATATTTATGAGGGATTTTTATAATATATTTTAGATGGGTTTTTTAAAATTTCGAGAACTATTAGAAATTTTAGCTCAAGTTTTTTTTCAATTTTTTAAAGATATTTTTAGCATTTATATCTAAAAAAATTAAATATTTATATGGATATGTAAATTAGTCTTTTCTCAAGTTATCTACTAAATCTTTTAATCACAAGTACATAAAGCTTAATGTTTGGATATTAGACAAGGATAGTGGTTATCTATATATATATATATATATATATATATATATATATATATATATATATATATATATATATATATATATATATATATATATATAAAATTTTAGGACCAATTTTATTTATTTATTTTTTTTACGTTGTGGTTTACGAATTCAATGTGCCCGTACACATATGTATCCACTACATTTACATGAAAATCTTGGCAGATCCTCTGAAGAGGATCTAACCGTCAATCATACACATGAGGCCTAACCCTAAGGGCTTCAAGGAGATTTGATCTCGTCACCTATTAGCCCCCCTATAAATTTTTGACAAAGCAAAGTAGGGGGCTAAATTGTTTTTGAGCCTTCAAGGAATGCATCTCCCCTGAAGACACATCATCCTTGAAGTCTCCTATGCCTTTGCCTTTGATAAATTTCGCTCGGCAGAACTCCCCATTTTTCCCCTTTCTTCCCCTTTGCAAAGTCCCCTTTCCATCCCAATTTTCCTCCCAAATTCCCCTTTAAAACCTACCCTCACCCTTTGTTGTGCCATTTTCCCCCTTTACCCTTTTATCGTTACCCTCCTAAGGCTTTGAAATGCATTAAAATGGGCTAAAGCCCACTTTCAACTTTATAATAAGGCCTTAGCCCCTTTCCCGCCAGCCCCTTTGTTGTGGAGGTAAATCCCCTCTGCGGACAGAGGCGATCCCTACTAGCCTAGACCGGGTCTAGCAACAATCGTTCACGCTACAGTGCAGGTTCCTAATTGCAAATAAACCAACTAGCGATGAAGGCTTACCTGGAATCCAACGTTGTTGCATGTAGAAGAGGTAGCGCTCCCATTCCTCAGCTCTGGCAGATCACGATCCCCACGATCTCCGTGATGGACACCTACACATGCGAGAAACAAAAAAAATGCAAGCGTAAAATCCAGTAGTCGCAACTATATGTCAGCCAGAAAGGACATAACTTATCATCATAAACAATAACAAGAGTGGAACCATAACCAATAGTCATTTATTATTAATCAATCAAAGAGAGTACAGCCAATGTTCTGACGTTGAGGTCTCCTTCGGAGGGGTCTCCAGTCGTGCATGTCTCACAAAGCCTGCCAGGGATAGGACAAACCTCTCTTAGAGTCTCTCGACGATAGTCTCCTTGCTTGAGTCGGCCTTAAGGGAAGAATGAGGGCTCTTGCAGCATGAAGGCTCTTGGGAATTTGGAGATTCAAAGCTTAGGCACTTCAAGACTAGCTTGCAATGGCAATGAGCTAGCTTTTATAGATGGAGGAAGGGAGTTGGGATCCCTATAATCGTGGGATTGGCCCTATCTTCAAGGAAGCTTCCATGAGAGGTGGCAAACCACTTCCCTTTCATGGAACTCCCGAAGCCAAACCTCCCAACTCAAGATAGATATCACCCAGAATTTACATATGAAAATTCCGCTCATTTATTTTTAAAAACAATCGCTTAAATTACCGGCGTGAGTGATTTATAGAGACATTTAATTGGCGGTTCCCTTTGCACTCTTTTCCCTCATTGGCGTGTATTGGAAACCCATTACCGGCGGGCCAACGCAAAGAGTGCTTTAGGTTTTTCATAAGAGATGTCTTTGCAGCAATGAAAGCTCATGTTCGCAGGGACAAGCGTAAAATGCATGTCAAAGCCATGTCATCGATCGCTAATCTGAAGTTTTTGTTCCCTCCAATGTGCGGGATGATCACAGGACGGTGACAAATTACTGTGTAACAGATGCCCCCTAAAGCATGAGGCCCGAAAGAGAGAGAGGGGTGAAATGCTTTACGAGAACGTGTCCAATTGAAAACACCGCCGTCGAAAAACCTGCGTATAGAAATACAATTGATATCTCAAATACATGATATATATGTGGTATGGGCGCAACCATCCATAACAGAGTATGTAATAATCTAGATCTGAGGCATGGACGCAGCCATCCAGTGAGGATCGGTAAATAGACTCAGGTATGGTCGCATCCATCCAATCAGTGAGTCATGTAACTAATGATAATAATCCACAAAATCGCAGCCTGGATTATAACAGGCAGAATCCAGGGTCTTGCGCTCCATCTCAACCCGAACAAGGTACAAGTTCAAGCATGCGAATATGTGAGTTGAAGTCGAACATGCAAGAACATCGCCTGATTACCAGCCAGTGATGAAAGCTGCTAACAGACGCGAGAGGTACCACCATTAATGCCAATGGTCCTCAAGGTACTACAGGTACAATCTACGGCATGTGAACAATGAGATGACGTCGAACACCCGCATAATCACTCGATCGGAGGCCAATGATGAAAACCTCACGTCGAACGCAAAGAACCTGCCATTGAGGCATGCAGGCAACAAGGTACCAGAAGGGAGTCTCTAGATCAGCTTCCTGGATAATGAGCTGAAGTCGGCGTAAAGTGACCTTGATCGAAGGTGGGCCATAGTGTTTCCTAAGAATACCAACACGAGACAGAGGAACATAATGTCTTTGTGAATCAGGATCAGATGAGAATCAGAGGAAGGTTGAAACTTGCAGAGGTAAAATTATCTTGAACATATTGGCGGCACGACAGTGGATTTGGCAGTGTTGGACATCAAAAGATCAAAGGTCATGATGACGAGGCAAAGAGCAGATGAGAGGTCAAAAGGGATTACCCAAGCCCACGGAGGCAAGTGGAAAACGAGATGAGATGTCCCCAACCCGACACGAATGCAGACAAGTGCCATGTTCAAGAGCGACATACTACCGACATGACAATGATGCTAGTTCCATTTTTCCCCCACCATTTCTGGAGAGTACCTCTTTATTTTTACACAAGCTTCAAGAGGATACCATATGCTTGTCATATAAATTCGTCCTTCGGACGAATCCATCCTAGTACATTTAACGAGCCCTAGGAAGGATAAACTCGAATAACGTCATGATTGAAAATTTCCGATGTCATTTAGGTTTAACGAGTCTGAAAAAAGGAAGAACTCGGCGTCTTTTCATGTTTAGAGAGTTTGAAAAGACAGCAGAAAAGTAAACTCCAACAGTCCCTTTTCATATATATTTCCTCAAATCTGAAAAGGTAGAAAACTATGTCTGAGAAAACCTCCTAGTCGCGATAGGCTAGGGTATTCCTTTTTCATAAATAATCTATCCCAGCCCGAAAAGGGTAAACGATACTGCAGATGTCGTTTTGGCCACTTACCCAGACTTCCAAACGACAAGGGCTCTGTAATCTTTTCATGTTTAGAGAGTCAAAAAAGAGCTGAAATTTGACTCCTCCTGGAGGAACGAGTGGTATAAAGGGTAGCAACTGGTTCCGGTAATGGTGGAACTGCTCAGAACAAATAAAGGTCAAGAGGTTGGCTAACAAGACCAGTCATCGCAGCGGTTCCTCAGGAATGGGTAAAACAACCAAGTGAAGGCATATGATCGGCCAAGCAGATAATGACGATGGAGTGAAAAACCAAGGCTCATCTAGCAAAACAGGCTGATAAAATGGCAATCACAAGAGGTAAAATGAGAATGGTTTCATTTTTACACAAGCTTGAAATCAGGAAACTCTGCTTGAAGTTGGTTTCATTTTTACACAAGCTTGAAACAAAGATAAACTATGCTTGAAACTGGTTTCATTTTTACACAAGCTTGAAACGAAAACAAACTATGCTTGAAAAAGTTAAGCATGCCCCCAGCATGGTGACTCAATTCGAGGTACATGCCCCCCAAGCTTCAATCCATATGAAAGGCAAATGGAGTGAAGGTTCAAGTTACGAGATCTAAGAAAGACTCGACTTGGATTTTACGAGATCTGATCAAAGAATCGAATTGAACAAGAACGTGTTTCATTATTTTAACGAGGTTGAGACATTAAAAGAACTATCCTCAGGACACCTTGTTTCATGGTTTAAGGAGCTTGGCACAAGACAAGGAACTCTGCTCCGACAACCTTGTTTCATTTTTTAAGGAGCTTGACACAAGACAAGGAACTCTGCTCTGACAACCTTGTTTCATGTTTTAAGGAGCTTGACACAAGCAGAACGAACTGTGCTCCGACAACCTTATTTCATTTTTTAAAGAGCTTGACACAGGAAAAGAACCATGCTCCGACGAGCTTGTTTCATTTTTTAAGGAGCTTGACACAAGAAAACGAACTATGCTCCGACCAGACCCAGTTTCATTTTTTAAGGAGCTTGACACAGGAAAAGAACCATGCTCCGACGAGCTTGTTTCATTTTTTAAGGAGCTTGACACAAGAAAATGAACTATGCTCCGACAGACCTTGTCATAATGAACAAGAAGTCATCGCTTCCAAGAGTTCCACTCCCGATGAAAGGAAAACATCTTGGAAGTCTGGACCCAATGCCCCCAGCACACTATGCACGACGACATCATCACTAAGCATAGGAACGGGGTAGGTAGCCACATAGTTGACCTGTAGTGGGGCAGATACAACGGGTGGATAAAAACCAGGAAGGGATGATGGCAGGCCAGTTGCCACATCAGGACCAAAGAACGAAAGTTGATCAATGGTCACGATCCGTCCTTCATGTGGAAAACATACCACACGAAAAAGGGAGGAGACAAGTGCTCCCATGGCATAGGTGTAATCACGCCCCAAGAGCAGATTGAAATCCAAGGGGCCTGTAACAACCATCATGTCCATATGGACGGTTTTACCTCCCAAAGTAACAGGTAACCTTGGAAGGATCCCTAACGGTTGACTAGTTCTTCTGTTAAATGCCAACAGATTCTGCATAACAGGCACAAGCGGTGGCGAAATGAACGCCTGCCAAGTATTTGAGGATAGAATACTAACAGACGCACCTTCTTCTATAATGGTGCTGGGTACGACCAGACCAAAAGCCTGTACTATGATCTCGAAAGGCACATAAGACGGAAGGCGATATCCTGCAAATCGATTCCAATCAAAGGAAGCGACTAAACTACTTGGAGGGGCTACCATCGAACCGAGAAGGTCTTCCCCTGGTGTTATAGAAGAAGAAGGGGCATCCTCCACGACCTCCATCTCGAAGGTGGGAGGGGTATCCTTCGGGGCCTCCATCATGGGAGGTGGAGGAGCAGCTTCTTGAGGTATAGGGACAGGAGAATCTTTCTTCAAGTCCGAAAAATCTGAAGAAACAAGAGGAACCTGAGGGATGTGAGATCCACTCTCGACGGAAAAGACCTGGTGCACCGTAGAAGGGGCCAGCTCAACCGATCCCACGACCAATGGTTGGTCGGGGATGGATTCCTGAATTTGAATTTCCAGGGGAGCGGGATTGACCAAGGATGACTCTTGACCAATCATAGGATCAACTGGTGAAGGACTCAAAGAAAGTTGTTTGTAACCAGCCGGAAGGCATGGTGTAGAAACAGTTGAGCTGTCCAAAACTCTCTTGGCTTCATCCATATAAGGACAAAGGTGAATGGCATGGTGCCCTTCACACAACTTACAGGGATTGGTGAGCTTACCCTGTTTCTTAGGAGCCTTACCAGCACCAGCTGAAGATGTGCCCCCAACCTGACTCCCGGAAGCCAAAGGCAACAGCGGACGACCGTTGGACCATACTTCAAACACCTTGGGAATGCCAGGGCAGTCTCGAAGAAGATGGTCTCCCGTGCACAACATGCAAGGGAACTTGACTTTCCGTGGAGGGTTGGGAGGTTTATCAAGAAGGGATGTTTCAGAAGCAGTAACTGCACTCTTAGCCTCTCTTTTATCAGACTTCTTCTTCTTTGTCTTCTTCTTCTTCTTCTTAGCCACCTGGTTACTCAAATCCAAACTTTCACCAGGCGAAGTAGAAGAGGAGGACGCAGAAACAGGAAAAGAAGGGGAGAGGTCCACCTTGGAATCAACATGATGTTGTTCAGGTAGAGGAACTGATTGAACAATAGCCGAGACATTTGGGACCACAGAGGTTGAAAACAACCAAACAGGCAACCCAACAGTTAAACCAGGAAGGGACAACGTTGCCATGTAAGGAGCACCAACATTCCCAAAAGGAGGAAAAGGAGCAGGATTCCCATTGGAGGGGATTCCTTGGTTGGTGAACTCCGGAAAAGATGCCATTAGAAACAATCTAAAAACCGCACACGGGCTGAAAACCAAGGCACGCAATCAAATGGCCAACAAGCAAAGTCTAACAGGGCATGTGATCGTAGGTGATTTATTTTACCACATTGAAACTTAGAAACTTCACCGTTTCATGTTTTAAGAGTCGAAAAACGGATAAAAGGTGACTCTATCTCTTTCAGTTTTGGAACAAGCGTGAAAGGACAAGCGCTTGGTGATCCTTTCAAATTTAAGGAGTCAGAAAAGATCAAATGACTACTCAGGAATACTAGGCAAAGGGTGTACCAAATAACCGTGAACTGCAATATACACCTTGGTTTCAAAATGAAAGAGAAATCGACCAAGGACTTGACGTACGTGCAGGCAATCTCCCCGAATGTTGTGTCCGGTGTATCACAGGTATAGGGCGGCAGATTCGACTTTCTAAGGATAAAGGATAGAAACCTAATGGGGTCTCCCTTTATATACGCGATGGTACGGGGAGCACAAGTCCGTACTAGCGTTGTCTAAAGCCAAGAGGCGAACGACAGCTACTAGGTTTTAAGACGCCGGAACACGTCTCTAGCCTAGACCTCTAAATGTGTTTCGTTAGATTTCAATGCTGCCTTAGTGTAAATTGAGTAAATTTTAATGTTTATCTTCAATTACGTTTCAGTTTTCAGGCCCTAGCGAATGTCATATGACAATTTCCTATATGCAGCTATATGAGAAAAGAAAACTTTTCAATTCGATGAATGCTATCTAGTTAAGGGAAGAGCTTCAAACAATGATGCAACAAACAACAACACTGCAAACGAAATCCTTCCAAACTAGATGACTTTCACTATCCGAAAGTATTCAAACATTCAACGATGCGAATAATGCATTGTAATCTATGCAAAATCCTCTTTTTCGAAAACTATGCAATTGTAATCTATGCACAATTTCCTTTTCCTTTCCAAATTATAAGAATGCACTCAATGCATTTTTCGATGAAATGAGAATCTACTTAATGCATGCTTTTGATAAAAGAGAATGCACTCAAAGCGATTTCTAGTTTTCAATCATTAAACAATGTAATCTAAGTTCAATGATGGATCTCAAACAATACTTTTCAATGCAATGTGATCTAATGCATTTTAACGAAAAGAAAACTATGAGATGAAAACTAAAAGAACGCAAATCTCCTTAATGAAGAATGAATGCAAAAGAGATGTAAACAAACACTAAGAATGCAATCGTTGTTTCAAACACTTTGTCACGAAATCCCTCAAAAAGCGACAAGACATATGAGGTCAAACACAAAAAGGACTTCCAAAGCAAGAGATCAAAACAAGGAATTCATTCCCTTTTACATCAAGCAATCATAGCAAGAAGACATCCCAAACAATGAGCAATGTAATCTATGCTCATACAAGGAAAAGACCGGAAGGGAAAGACACACTGGTGAAGGATTTAGGGAAAAAATCTCAATTTTCACACACCTTGAAATTGGCTCGACTTGTACATTGACAACTAGCGCCAACTGGTGCGACTTGCACATTGAAAACTAGCGCCAATGGCCAATTGGCGCGGGTTGCTAACTGACAACAAGCGCAACGCCTGAAAATGAAAAAACAAAGAATTTCTCCCAACCAAGACCAGACTCACCACTTCAAGCAGAATAAAAAAAAAACCCAAAAGCAAAGTACTAACCACAAGAAGCTTCCGAACAAGGGTAAACCCTATCACCTACAGGAGATGGCGCGACTGTCTGGCTGTAATCCGCGCCAGACAGGGGATGGCGCGAGTAATTAACTAGCAACCCGTGCCAATTGGTGCGACTGTCAGGATGGAAACCGCGCCAATCAAGCCAACCATGAAAGGATGAAATTTCGGAAAAGCAGAGGTCAGATCTTATCCTCTGGGGCTAAACCAAAAGCCAAACACTCAGAAAAGAGCCAACCAAAAGAGCTGAACAAGCAAGGAGAATCAAGAATCGACCGAAAAGACAAGACAATGCTCCAAATGTTCAGTTTACAAACTAAACTGGAGATTGACTGAAGCAGCTTTGATCTACTTCGCAATTGCAGAGCAAAAGAATTTCGAAGGCTATCTAGCCAACTTCAGGCTCCATCTATAGCTTATAAAACGAACGACAATAAGCCAACGATCCCCAGTATGGTCGCCAATTTGTTGTGGAGGTAAATCCCCTCTATGGACAGAGGCGATCCCTACTAGCCCAGACCGGGTCTAGCAACAATCGTTCACGCTACAGTGCAGGTTCCTAATTGCAAATAAACCAACTAGCGATGAAGGCTTACCTGGAATCCAACGTTGTTGCTTGTAGAAGAGGTAGCTCTCCCTTTCGGCCTATGGCGTATCACGATCCCTACCATCTCCGTGACAGACACACCGCACATGAGAAACAAACGCAAGCGTAAAACTCGATAATGCAACTATATGTCACCGTAAAGGACACAACTCATCATCATAAAACAACAACAAGAGTGGAACCATAACCAATAGTCGTTCATTAATAATCAATCAAAGGAAAATAACAACCAAGTTCTATCGAATATACCCTAATGTGAGGGTCGCTAAAGCAGAACACGCTTCCCGAAAAGTCTATTAAGGATGGACAAACCTTCTCTTCACCCCCTTGATGATAGTCTCTTGCTTGAACCCTGGCCTCTTAAGGGAATTACGGAGGTTCTTGCAGCATAGGCTCGGGAATTTGGGAACTTCGAAGACTAGCTTGCCATGGAGAGGATCAAGCTTTTATAGATGGAGGAAGGGGAGTTGGGATCCCCATAATTATGGGATTGGCCCTATCATCAAGGAAGCTTCCATGAGAGGTGGCAAACCACTTCCTCTCTATGGAAATCCGTAGCCAAACCTCCCAACTCAAGATAGATATCAGTCCAGGAATTTGTTAGGACGAAACTTCCGCCATTTATTTTTTAAAAACACTGCTTAAATTGGCTGGCGCGAGTGCGACTCTGGGACAGAGCGCCAATTGGCGCGTCCTCTTTGAAGGATTTCCCCCATTGGCGCGGGTACTGAACTGGCTGCCCATGCCAATGCAAAAAGAGGTGTTTTTAGGGTTTTTCACAAGGGTCTTCAGGGCAATGAAAGCTCATGTTCAGAGGGATGTCATGAAAATGATTTCAAGCCATGTCACTGCTCACAGGTCACGGAATGAGCTCTCCAATGTGCGGGACGGGGATTGCAGGGACAGTGACAAATTGCTGTGTAACACCCTTTTAACCACTTCCCCACGTAACCATTACCCATGACCAAGCGCTTAATGCCTTGGGGGCCGATCGCAATATCGCAATCACAAATCTGTTAATGTGGCACCCCGCTGACCTTCTCGAATTGCGATATTTCGATTGTGTTTAGCCCCCCGGGCCCACCGTACCATGCCCCCGCCGTTCATATAATATAAGTGTTTTTCCTTTGTAAATGGGGAAATTGTTATATTTTGGTTTTTACAAAGGTTTTTTTTTCCCGATCGCATCGAAAGTTTGGTGTCATGTCATTCCACCCTGCTCCCATCTCCGATTGTGATTTGAAATTTCCGTATGGGTCCCGCCTCGTACGATCATTCCCGTCCACCTCATCGCATTTCATTGGGTTTTCTTCCATTTCCTTTGCATTTTCATTTTTAACCAAGGTTCCATATTTACACTAAAGGTCTTACATTTCATATTCATATATCTTTCCACTATTTGAACCGTTCACTGTCTCGATCGGGCCATCACCATCCATTCAGTCAGCAAATCAACGGTTAGGAGCTTACCCATCCCGGTGGTCCCAGCCTGCTTTCACTGTTCATAAACCATCCGGTTTCTATCGCACTGCATTTGGGCGGGAGGCGGTATTTTCCGATTGGCCAGCAGTTCCATACAGCATCCGACGCGTGGCTCCTGTACGATTTCAAAACCGCTATCTCATCGCACGCTATCGTTCGTTACAGGATGCATAATAACCGTCCGATTTGAAGCGCCCCATCCAACGATCGTCGCCTGACAAAGCTACGTGAGGTTTAACCCATGGCCCCCGTACCGCCGCGTCACCTTTCCACGTGTCTCCTCCATACGATCGCCCGCCCTCGTTATGTATATGCATTCCGAGGTCAAAATTTCATTGTTTTTACGTTAAAATGTCTGTTCTGGCGTCTTTCCATGCAGTTCCCACTGTGCCACATTTTTCCTCTGTAGTTTCCTCCACAGTCGCCATCCTTGTCCATGACACGCTTGCATTATCACAGTCATCCATACCACCCTCTCCATTAATGTTTTCTTGACCATTTTCGTGTTTTGCAAGGTTTCGAGCGGCCATAAAACTCCATAATTCGCAGTCCCTGTCACAGTGATAGAAATACAGGAAAGGACCATTCTCAGAAGCTGGAATTATGGAGAAATGCCGGGGAAGACATGCCGACAGGAATTTCATTAAAAGAACAGGGTTTAAACTCTACAGAAACTGTCCAGGGCATTCAAAGCACAGTTTTCACAATCAGAGGAAATTGTGGGAGCGACAAAGAGTATCAGTGGGAAATTAGCGCGTTTAAGGCACGCAATTGAAGATTTAAAGCCTTGTTCCAGTTATCCGAAGGCAGAGTACCAGGTTGAAGACCCATGGATCACGCAGAAGGTACAACACACAGAAATCAATGCATATCAGGGTTTCTACAACAGCAGAATGTTTCCTCCCATAAAGGACAATGCGCCCATGCGGCTTTATTCTACACCGTGCTCATGAAGAAATTTCCACCCAGACAACAGTCCGAAGCTATCAGAGCATTTGTTTCACAAGCATGGCATTCCATCCAGTATTTTTTTTATGCACCAGAAGTACTGCACAGTACTACAGTCAGAGTACATCAGAGTTATATCAGAGTAGTCTGAAGACTGAAGAAGATCATTCGCTCACCCAAAGAATGCCAGAGATAATGCACAGGATTTATACAGAATGGGCTTCGGCCCTCTTTCTTTTCAAAAGTTTAATACTGCATTTAGTTCTTCACCTACCTCCTCTGCTTCCCTTCAGCTATAAAACTCATGAGATAATATTGTAAAAGGTTGTTGATCAGTTATCAGAGAACTACAAGTAGGTTCTTTTGAGACGCAGTCTCTGTAAAAAGTTGTAAGATAGGTGGAAGAAGATGTTTTCAGACTGAGTATTCAGCCATTGGCATGTTGTACTTGACTGGTATTGCTATTTAATATGACAAGCACATTTCTTTGGATCCTGATCTGAAGCAGCGGTGATGTTTTCCTATCTTTGTATTTACATTCATTTCATTTCGTTTCTACTGGCTTGCATCAGAATATTGGCATAGGATTTACCCTTGTTAGGTACCCTATGTTTTTGCTCTCCTTGCCATTTATGTTTCTCTTCTGAATGTATTATCTAAGAATTGATTTCAGATGATTTAACCAGTGTAGTGGATGGTATTTCCTGCTCTCTGATGTATGAATTAAATGTATCTGATCTTAGATGTTTTCTTGTTATGGATTTAGTTGGAAGATTTGGGAACACTGGGGATTAGAGTTAGCCCTGTCCACTAGGATCCTTGTGCGACCAGCTGGTCTTTAACTTTGTGCTTTGAATATGTGTCATTTCCTCCTCTCCTCCTTTTCCACATCACACAATCAACTTTAAGATCCTATGTCTCGGATGACTAGCCCAATTGACAGCCTGCCTATTGAGTAGTGAGAAAATCCTCTCCTGACTCCATTTCCCAATGGTTTTGAATACTTCCTGGAACATTTCACCTCTGCCTTATCCCTCTTTTCTCATCCTGGTCTTACATTGAGCCCTTCTTTCCTAATAACCAGCAACCAAATCAAACCAAACAAAACAAACAAACCCTGTGCCTATAACTAGCCTAATATCTTAAATCTCGAGCCTCAAAGACATATACCTTTGATATAACATAGAGAGATCCCTCTCTGGACCCAGGAGGGCTAGATCCTGAGGTCTGAAAGTGGTTCTGATATTGTCTCATCTTTTGGTATTTCCAACCTTGCCAAAACATGGGAACCCCAACATAATGTCGACTCCGCTGGGGAAGTTCTGAGTTTTCCTCACCTTACTATATCATAAGCCTCAGAAAGCCTACAATATCTGGTTAGGTTGGCAGTTAAACACTCCTATTCTCACATCAACCTCTATACCATTTGTTGTGTTTTCCCATACTCTTGGATAGAGTCTGGAAAGGGCCAGGTAGCCTCCAGATCTCACTCTCTTTCAGAGGTGACATATCTGGTAAACGCTCTCCCAGTCAATCTCTGGTTAGAGTTTGCTATGTTTGGAAGATATCCTTGAAAGAGGACATCTCATAAGCACCGTGGTGGACAATGTACCCTCCGAAACATCCTGAACCTTCCACCTGGTGACTCCATAGTTCCTAAACATTTTAAAGACTCCACTAGTGATCAGTAGGCCTGCTGATTATCTTAGTTCACATAAGACTCCACTGGGAGACCAGCCTCCATCACAACATCAAACCACAGTAGAAGTAACAAGTAGGGTTAAGCTGCTTGGTCAGAAAACAAAATTCTAGCTTCCAGAACCATTCATACAAGAGCTTACCCTAACCCAGACCCACCTGAAATAGTTGACAACCCTGAGAGCATCCTCAAGGGAGATCCTACACCTAAAAGACCAACTGTTTCCAGCCACATCTATAGAGCTAAATCTGCACCAGAAGATCTTGCAGCTCTATCACGTTTTCACCTTGACCTAGACCTACCTAATAGATTACCTAGAACTAGGTCATTCAGTACTTTAGACCGGCCAAACCTTGAGCTTCCTTGTTCACCACAACAAAGTGGTAGACACCTTGGGAATAGACAGACCCCTCCCTCTACACCTCCTGATATACATTTCATACAAAACTTGGGGCTCAGTCACCCTAGATCTGCTCATCAGCCTCCTACTGGTCATAACGTCCCTATCATCCGTATACCTGCTGCCCAAGTCCATCCTTTACCCCATCAGAACATCATTATGGCAGCCTGGTATGCACCTCTAGTTTTACCTCAGCCTCTAGTACCCTTACTAAATGATTATCAGTCAAATATCCCACACTTCATTGCAAAGGAGTCCATCACAGCCCAGCAACATGTAGATAAGATGGAAGATTCTTTTGAATACATGGAAATAGATGATGATACAGTCAAAATGAGAATCTTTGCCCAGAGCTTAGGGGGTGATGTGAAGAAATGGTTTGAGGGCCTACCTCCAGGTAGCATAAACGACCTCCCAGCTCTATATCAGACTTTCATAAACAAATGGGAAGCTAGGGAAAATCCTCGCCAACTCCTAGCATAATACTTGACCCTCAAAAGAAACGTAGGAGAGAGTGTCCATGATTACACAACAAGATTTAACAGAATTTATAATACCCTCCCCCCACACATGAAACCTCCACAAGGCATGGCCCTAGCAAAATACCCTGAAGGTTTTGATGCCGACATGGCCTATGAACTTAGGGATAAGGAATACAATACATTGGAGGACATGCATAAGGCAGCAGTGAATATAGAAACCATTCTGATGGAGAAAAGAGCAAGACTGAGATCTGAGAAGAGGGTAACATACAGAGATGACAATGTAGCTTCCTCATCTGACCAAAATTATGATAAATTTTCAAAAAATGTGGAAAGGTTACAACAAATAATGGAAAAAATGGTTGTCACAGTTAGTAACCAGAATAGAAACCAAAACCAGAACCAAAACTTTAGAAGGAACAATAACCCTCCCAACAGACAAAGAGAACCTGATCAGCAAGTTATTCCCCCATTCCAGGAAAACTTTCTGGATGAAGATGAGGGAATCATAGAAGAGTCTGAGGGAAACACAATAAACATGTTTGAAACAGAGGATTCAATCCATAACTGTTACTCAGAAGAAGAACAACCCTCACCCTCTGGTTGGGATGAGGAATGGGTAGAAACCAAGGATTATAGATTAGGATTTGAAAATGCCATGATGCAGGTCAAAGAACAATATGAACTCAGGAGTAAAAAGAGCCAAGAAATTTCCAAACCAAAAGCTTATGAGGTCACCATCAAGAAAAGACCTGAGAAAAATTCTAAAGAAACTGCCGAAGGCAAAAAGTCAGCAGCTGAGAGTTCTGGAAAGAACAAAGAAAAAGACAGCCAAAACACTGATACACAAGGTAAACCAGCTAGCAGCATTAGCACTTCAGTTAGTGCTTCTGATAAAACTGTCACAAACGCTGTACATAACGAAAATCAACACACTGATTCAGCCACTAAGGCAGTGGCTGACAAAACAGAGTTGAGAATTCCCAAGAGTCAGTCCACTTTCAATTTGGAGAGTGAGATTGCAAAAATTAAAATCTCTGTCCCACTCTCTGAGCTGGCCACTCAGGAGGTATATAAGGGCCAAATTTTGAAAGCATTAAATTTAGGAGAGAACAATGACACTGTAAATCTGAGTGATGATCAACCTACCCTTTTGTTTGGTCCAAAGATAGAAGGAAAGTTTTAGGAAGGGGTAGTGCCCCCTTTTTATATCAGTCTTAATGTCCACGATAAGATTTTTCACAATGCAATGCATGATTTTGGGGCATCACACAACCTAATGCCTAAAGTAGTGATGGAAATATTAGGCCTAGAGATATCACGTCCCTATAAAGACCTATACTCATTCGACTCTAGCAGAGTAAAGTGTCTGGGCCTGATCAAAGATTTGTGTGTGAGCCTTACTTAGATTCTTGCCAAGTGTATGGTCATGGATGTTGTTGTGGCAGATGTGCCACCCAAGTATGGCATGTTATTATCAAGATCATGGGGAGCCAAGCTGCAAGGAACAATGCAGATGGATGGGGCTTATGCCACAATCCCAATCTTTGGCCAACTTAGGAGACTGTACAGGGAAGCACAAATGAAATTCCTGGTTAGTAGCCCTGAAAAGCTTGAAAATTCCCCTCTATACTCTGTGCATACAGACCTGGATTCCTTTTTCTTCTGCAATGGTGAATCTTTGGAGGGACCGGAGTCTGAAAATGAAGATACAAGCAGAGGTGCACAGGTTGAAATAGAGCCAATGGATTTTAACATAATGGCTACCCTAGACTCAGAGGACGAAAACGTAGAAAACCTTGAGCAGTGCATTGAAACAACAACGCAAAGTGAACCAGAAACAGAATGCAATCAGCCAACTAATCACCTCTCTGATTTCCACAACCATAGCGAAAAACTAGACAGCCCACGGCCTAATGCAGACCCTATAACACAACATAATGGCGAACCTAGCTGTAGGGAAGGGAATGATAACAAAAATGAGAGTGAACCCCTGTGGGAGATGAGCTTCGATGGGTCCTGCACGAGGAGAACTGCTGGGGCAGGAGTGTGGATACGAAACGCAGAGAACGACTACGCAGAGAGCCATGCCTACATCCTGCACTTCAAATGTACAAACAAAATTGCAGAGTATGAGGCTCTTATCTTGGGTTTAAACCTGTTGAGGAAATTAGGAGCCCGTAGGATAACTGTGCGTGGAGACTCTGAACTGATTTTTATGCAGGTGAATGGTGAATACACAGCGAAACATCCTAGGCTGAGAGCATATAGGAACGACACTGTGGACCTACTGAAAACGTTTGTTGAATACAAATTAGTGTTCTTTCCTAGGGGTCAAAATGTCATTGCAAACGGATTAGCTTTCCTAGCTAGTTCATACCCTAAGACTCCAATCGACCAACAGATCATCATACAGACCAAATTAAGACCTGCAGTGCCAGACAACAAAAAATATTGGCAGGTCTTTGAAGGTGATAAACAGATTGAGGATTTCCTGGTAGGGAAAAATGAGTTTGAGCTTTCTTATTCAGATTCCAAATCTGACAGTAGCTGCCTAAGTGATGAGTCCTCGGATGAGGAAGAAACACCTTGTAACATAGAAATAAATTCTTTAGATGAACAGACTGGAAATCCAGATGGAGAATGTGAAAACGCAGATAGTGAAGAAGTGGAGGTGCTGCAGACCAAAGATAAGAATATACCTAGAGGCCTGGCACCCTTAGAAGACCTCTTTGACTTTGATGATGTAGCAAAAAAGCCCACTATAGAACATGTGGACTCTGATGTAGAGGAATACAATATAGGCACAAAAGAAAAACCCAAAATGATTAAACTGGCTAAGTCTTTACCTACAGACATGAAGAAAAAATACATTGACCTTTTCAAGGAATTCATTGACGTGTTCGCCTAGAGCTATGAAGACTTAAAGGCCTATGACACAAACATCATTCAGCATAAAATACCCTTGAAAGAAAACCAGAAGCCCTTCAGACAAAAACTTCGCAGAATCAATCCTAAACAGTACAGGTTGAAGAGATTAAGAAGATGTATGAAGCAGGTATAATTGTGCCTATGAGGTTCTTTGATTGGGTATCAAATTTAGTGGTTGTAAGGAAGAAAACAGGGGAAATCAAATTGTCTATAGACTTTAGGAATCTTAATATAGCCTCACTCAAAGACAATTACCCTTTGCCAAAAATGGAACATATTCTTCAAAGTGTGGTAGGCTCTAGAAGGATCTCCTTGCTGGATGGTTTTTCAAGTTACAACCAAGTCTTAGTAATCCCAGAAGATAAACTCAAGACAGCCTTTACCACTCCATGGGGTACCTTCATGTATGTGAATATGCCTTTTGGATTGATGAACACTGGAGCCACCTTCCAAAGAGTGATGGACATAGCTTTTTCAGATGAGATAGGGCACTTCATTGTTATTTACTTAGATGACATAACAGTCTATTTCAATACTGAAGAAGAACATCTAAAACATCTGAGGAAAGTGTTTGAAAAATGTAGAAGGTTTGGTCTCTCACTAAATCCCAAAAATACTGTATTCGGGCTGCAAGAAGGAAATCTTCTTGGCCACATTATATCCAAAAAGGGGATTAGGATAGAACCACAGAGATTTGAGGGAATACTAGAGATCACACACCCGAGAAACATCAAAGAATTACAGTCCTTCATTGGGAAAATCAACTTCCTTAGGAGATTTATCCCAAACCTGGCTGAACACCTTAGGAACATGACTAACATGCTGAAGAAAGGTGAGGGAGTTAAATGGACTGTTGGAGCTAAGCAATCTTTTGAATCAGTGAAACTTGTGCTCACCCAAGCCCCCGTTGTAATCAGCCTAGATTTCTCCAGATATTTCCTGATCTTTTCATTTTCCTCTGAGCATACAGTAGCTGCAGTTCTTCTATAGAAAAACATAGAGGGAATGGAACAGCCCATTTCTTTCTTTAGCAAAGCACTCAGAGATGCACCCTTGAAATACAACATAATGGAAAAACAGGCTTATGCTTTGATTAAGGCCTTGAAATACTTCAGGGTGTACATATTGCATTCTCACACCATAGCTTATGTGCCCAACATCATAGTCAAAGATATATTGTCCCAAGGTCCTGATGGGAAAAGGGGCAAATGGATAGCTGTGATCTTAGAGTACGACCTTGAGATAAAACCCACCAAACTGATTAAAGGTCGGGGCTTAGCTAAATTAATGGTTGAATCAAACTTACAAGCCCTAGACATCAACATGATAAATACCTTGGATGAGCAACAAGAATTTCCTGACCCCACTGTTGAGGAGAAGTTTCAGAGCTCTCCTTGGTATTCTGACATTTTGTTTGTGCTTACACACCTCAATGTCCCACCTGAGCTATCAAAGACCAAGGCTAGATTCTTAAAACTAAAAGCCAGGAGATATTGCATATTAAACGAAAACTTATATTGGAAAAATCCAAATGGCCTATTGCTTAAATGTTTGCCTGAAGACGAGGTAGAAAGGATTAAACAAGAATTCCATGCTGGAGAATGTGGAGGCCACCTGAGTTGGAAAGCCACTATAAACAAAATACTCAGAGCTGGATACTATTGGCCCACACTCTTCAATGATATCCATAAGATGATAATTGCCTACCACAAATGGTAGATCTTTGAAGGCAAAAGAAAACTCCTTCCCTTACCTCTACAACCCATCACTGTTGAAGGTCCCTTTCTGCAATGGGGCCTAGATTTCATAGGGGAGATTCACCCTGCTTCTTTTGCACAACACAAATGGATCCTAACAGCCATAGACTACTTCACTAAGTGGATAGAGGCCATACCCACTAGGAATGCCATAGATTCAGTCATCATTAGTTTCCTAGAAGGTCACATCCTCTCTCGGTTTGGCTGCCCAAGGAAAATAATCACTGATAATGCTATTGCTTTCGGATCCAAGAAAATGGTTGATTTTTGTCACAGGTATCAAATAGCACTCGGTCATTCAACTGCCTATTACCCTCAAGGTAATGGATTAGCTGAATCATCAAACAAGAGCTTGGTGATCATCATCAAGAAGTTGTTGGAAGAGAACAAGAAATCGTAGCATAACAAGTTGAAATTTACATGCTTTGTGGGCTGACAGGGATTATAGCCAAAGAAGTCAATTGGCACATCACCATTTCAACAATACATGGTATAGAAGCAATATTCCCTACGGCCTTGGGATACTAATGATCAAAGCTAGTCAGGAGATCCAAAAGCAGAAAGAAACGACATAGTGAGAATAAATTCAGGACAATCAATCTCCGACCAAACAAGCAAAGGAAGAGGTCTACAACGGAGAAGTGAAGGTTCAGGGGAAAATATAAAAGAGTGCTAATGAGGACCAAAAGTGGTTTCAAGTGGATACAAAGTTCTGAAATGGGAGTCAAGAAGAGAGGATAAAGGAAAGCATAGCAAGTTTGATAGTTTGTGGCAAGGTCCATACATCATCCATGCCACTGTGGGTCCAAATGCCTTCTTCCTACAAGAATTAGATGGCACAAAGCTATTTGGGGGTCCTGTCAATGGCAGGATGCTCAAACACTACTTCTGCTGTTTTTCAATTTCCAGCTTTCGTTTCCATTGTACATACAATTGCAATTTTTGTTTTCAAGAAAAAGAGAAAATGTTTCAAAAAATAGAGGAAAGAGAGAGGTTCGGACATGCTTAAAACAGATATACGAGGGTGCAAGGATTGGCTCTAATATGATCAAAACTTGGGCGAAAGAAAAAGCAGTTGGTCTCTCATGCTCAAATGCGGATAGCGAAGGAAAAATAAAATAAGCTCTAGCATGCCTAAAACCAAAAATTTGAAATGAAGAAAAGGGAGTGACTCTAATACGCTCAAAACTTAGTCTACAAAAAAGAAGAAGGATGTATGTTTCGATTTCAAGCCTTCACGGTTTTGTTCAATTTTTTGCAAAGTTTTCTTTCCTTATCGATCGATTAGGAAAGTTTACGCTGATGTAATGTCTTCATGTGTGGCGGTTAGTCTAAAGAAACAAAGGGATGTACTGACAACGGGCAATAAGACTACTCAAAGATCTATTCTCCTGAATTCTTGACTCCTTCAAAGAAGAAGCCATCCCCATATTAGAGCCCTTATTAGCCCTTGCCAATTTCCTTGGAAAGAAAGCAAGGGGCTAATTTGTTTTATAAGCCTACAAGGAATGCATTTCCCTTGTAAACACATCATCCTTACAGCCTTTTCAAGTTCCCGGCCTTGTGACTGTCTCCCCCTACTGATTTAAGTCAATAAGCCTTGCTGATAAGAATTATGCTCCAAATGGATTTATTTCGCCCCTTGTATCCTTACATTTTCCCCCCCATTCTATCCTTTTTTCCCTTTCTTCTAAATCCCCTTTGTCCCCCCTAATATCCCCATCAACCTCCTAAATTCCTCCAAAATCTCCATCAAGTCCCACCCTAGCCCTCTGTTTCCTCAAAATTCCCCTCTATCTTTCTATCGTTACCCTCCTCAGGCCTCAAAATGCATTAAAAAGGGTTAAAAAACTACTTTCCAACCATATAATAGGCCTTAGCCCCCTTCAGCCTAGCCCCCACACCTTTTCCTCCCACAAAACCCAGTGCTGTGACCGAGCGCTAGCCCCGAAGGCGCTTGCCCTATATGTTTATCGGGCGCATTCTCGACCGTTGATCCATACAGATAGTACGACGATCGTTTAAACCCACGGTGCTCGTGATTCACCCGTTAAAACCACCGATCACGCCATCGCCATCCATTCACCGTTAGATCAATGGTTCGGAGTGTATCCCCCATGGTGGTCCCCGCCCATTTTCACTGTTCCAAAACCACATGGTTTCCATCGCACCGCTAATGGGGGTCGGGCGGTATTTTCCCATTGCTCAACGATTCCATATAGCACTCGACACCTCTCTCCTGTACGATTTTGAAACCGCTATCTCATCGCGCGTTATTGTTCGATATAGGACGCGCATCGATATTCACGTCAACCGTCAGATCTGCCCTGGCTCATTCGATGGTCATCGCTCGACAGAGTTGCGCAGGTTTTAATCTAAGGTCACAGTACTCCCGACCCACTATTAGTCGACCTCTGCTATTATTTCAACCGAAGATTTCCTTTAAGATCTGACGGCCCAGATGTATTCTCCCCACTATTGACCATCCTGCCACATCGCCTCCACATGTCTCGCCGTATGTTCACCCTTCTCATCTTATATTTCCCAGTCAAAGGTCGAAGTTCAAAGGTTTTCATTCTTTTTTCCTCCGTGCCACCTTCCGACTGTAATCCTTATCGTTTTCACCACACCATGGGTCTTCCACAATGTCTTTCGGCATCTAACCAGTCTGCGTAGTCAGTCCAGTCCCCCCCCGTAGCGTCTACCACCCTCATTGTTTTCTTAATATGTTTTTGTATTTTGCAGGGTTTCAAGAGGCGTGAAAAATTCATGGTTCATATGTAAAATTTTAATGGCGGGTTACGTAGACAGAATTGAATCTGGAAGCTAGTACTACCATGAAATTGTCAAAGAAGGTGGCTGACAAGACTTGCATTAAAGAAGAGCAGAGTCCAAACTCTACAAATATTTTCGGCGCCATCAAAGCTCGGTTGTTTCCCACTGACAGAGACAGTTGAAGCAGCAAGTAGTATCAGCACAAGAGTTAGGGAGTTCTTATGTACATCATTGAATATCTTAAGTCCTAATCCAGTGTTTTAAAGGGAAAAATTAGATTGAAAGCCTAGGGATCTCGCAGAAGGTACAAAAAGTAGAAACCAATGTATATCAGGGGTTTCTATGACAGCGGAATTTTTTTCCTCCATAAAGGACAGAGCGCCCATGCAGTGTTCAATCTATGCCGTGTTCTGGAGATATTTTCTACCCTGAAACAGCCCCAGTACTATCGGAGCATTTATTTCATCAAAATGGCAGACTTCTTTATCATTCATTCACCTTTTGTTTATTCACCAATAACACCACACAGTACTGCAGACATAATACATCAGAGTCATATCAAAGTAATCTGGAGTCTGAGGAAGATCATTTTTTCACCCAAAGAACACCAGAAATTAATGCACATGACTTAAACAGAATGGGCTTCGGCCCTCTTTCTTTCAGAAGTTTTAATACTGCATTTAGTTCTTCACCTACCTCCTATGCTCCTCAGGATCTATAAATTCATGAGGAAACTCATTGTAAAGGTTGTTGATCAGTTATCAGAGAACTGCAAGTTGTTTCTTTTGAGACACAGTCTTTGTGTAAATATTTTAAGATAGGTTGAAGGAGATGTTTTCAGACTGAGTAGACATGTCATTGGCAATGTTGTACTTGATTGGTATTGCTATTTAATATGACAAGAACATTTCTTTGGATCCTGATCTGAAGCAGTGGTGATGTTTTCCTATCTTTGTGTTTACATTCGTTTCATTTCGTTTCTACATGCTTGCATCAGAATATTGGCATAGGATTTACCCTTGTTAGGTACCCTATCTTTCTGCTCTCCTTGCCATTGATGTTTCTCTTCTGAATTTTTTATCTAAGAAATGATTTCAGTTGGTTTAACCAGTGTAGTGGATTTTGTTGCCTGCTCTCTGATGTATGAATTAAATGAATTCGGTTCTTAGATGTTTCTTGTTATAGATTTTGTTGGAAGATTTGGGAACACTGAGGATTAGAGTTAGCCCTGTCCACTAGGATCCTTGTGCGACCAGCCGATCTATAACTTTATGCTCTAAATATGTGTTACTTCCTCCCCTTCTACCTCTTCATATCACATAATCATCTTGAAGATCCTATGTTTCAGATGACTAGCCCAATTGAAAGCCTGCCTATTGATTAGCAAGAAAATCCTTTCTTGACTCCATTTCCCAATGGTTTTGAATGCTTTTCTGGAGTATTTCACCTCTGCCATATCCCTCTTTTCTCATCCTGGTCTTACATTGAACCCTTCTTTCCTGATAACCAACAACCAAACAAACAATCAAACAAACAAACCTTGTGTCTATAACTAGCCTAAAATTATAACTTTTGAGCCTCAAAGACAGATACCTTTGACATATCATACAGAGATCCCTCCCTGGGCCCAGGAGGGCTAGATCCTGAGGTCTGAAAGTGGTTCTGATGTTGTCTCATCTTTTGGTATTTCCAACCTTGCCAAAACATGGCAACACCAATAATAGGCTTGCCTACGATGGATCACTTTCTATCGACGATAGCTCATTATCTAGGAATTTGATCCAGAAATCGTGAGTATTTTGAAATCTGCATGCCTCAATGGCAGGTTTCTCGCCTTCAACAACAGGTTGCATCATTGACCTTCGATCGAATGATTCCGTGACATGTTCAACTTCAACTCATTCATTCACATTTCATGGATTGTAATGATTACTTTGAGAGCCATTGACATTATTGGTGGTTACTCTCACACTTGTTAATAGTTTACATTATTGACTGGTAATCAAGTGGTTTCTACCATGTTTGACTTCGACACATTCATTCGCATGGATAGAATCGTACTGGTTCGAGAAGCAGAAATCAAGACCCTAGATATAGTTTCTACCATCCAGGCTGTGAGGAATTTTATTATTCATTTATATAGTGGACTATTCATAAACAGCTGGCTGCGTCCATACTGTGTCTACACACGTCTATAATGTTGATGTATTGAAAATCATTCCTGTATCAGAATAGTTTAAATCAGTTTTCTAGTTAGTTTTGATCTGAGTATGGGAATGCCTACCTCAGCGATGATATGATTACATATATATATGTTGCATTGAATGTTTTTACAGGTTCCAACTGGGGTTTCCACAGGATGATCCTTGAAATGATAAATTACTTCACTCTTCATATATAACAGACTTCATCTTCATCTATTCTAGACTTCGCACTTTAGGGGGAAATGTGTTGCACTTAAAAAATTTCACCTTGACATTCTGATGACTGTATGAGCTCATTAACACTCATACATACCTCCTTTGCAAGTATTACATCCTTTACTCCTCATGTCAAGCCTTAAAACAGGAGAAAAAACCCTAAAAACTCAAAAACCCTAGGGTACGCAGGTAACATGAAGCTTGCCTGCATTCCTAGCTTCGGTACGTAGGTAATACACTGCTTGCCTGCATTCTAGAATGAATTTTTCCTTTGTAATGCCTGCGTACCCTTCTCAAAGTAAAAAAAGCAAGAAACAAAAGTTAAAAATCTGATTTGTGGTCAATTCTAGAAGGTTCTAGATGAGATTTTTTGGGGATGAGTACGCTCTTGTAAGGTCATGCATCTCTCACCTTAAGGAGCTATTCCCTTGATGTGAGGAGCCTATCCCTTTAAAGGAGGATTCTATCCCTTCATAGGTGGAACCCTAACCTCCTAATCTGCTCTATAAAAAGAAGCATTGGGTATCCTTAAAGGGAGTTCAAGCTTTATGGGTGATTGAGTTGAAGTGTTGTTGAGATTTAGACTTCTTTCTGTTGAGCTTTTGAGAGGAAAGATCACATACCTCTATGTGCTCCTGGAGGAAGAGTGCAAGACTTATCAAAGTAGAGGAGACTCCTGATTCAGACCCCGGGAAGGCCTATTCAACATCAAGGCTAAGGTTGTAAGGTTCTTCTATTATTTTAATATTAATACAATCAAGTTTTGTTTTTCTCAATAAATTTTCGTTCGATTGTTTATTTCAATAAGCTATCGTTTGATCGTTTATTTCATATATTCCTTGATCACTATGATAGGTATGTTTTATAATTATTTGTTTTACAGGTGATATTTAATATTTGCTTGTTTGTGATTGCAGGTCAACAAAAGACGACACTTTGTTGCGACGAAAGACGACACTTTCTTGCGATGAAAGAACTCTTGTTGCGACAGAAGGATTATTGATGCGACGGAAGCACTAAGACCGCAAATAAGCATTTGGATATAAGGTAGGATCGACACCTTCATATCATTTAGTTTTAAAATGAATATATTTAGATAAATACAAACTTAGTTGTTCATTTCTTGCTAGATTGTCTTTTGACACTAGGGAGATCGATCTAGTCCGCAAGATCTATTTATTCGGCCAACAAGGAATCCAGAAGCAGGGATTCATAAGGAAAGAGGAGGAATAGCGCTGGAGGTGTACCAAAGAAGATCTAAAATGACTATGGTAGAGCTAGCAGTTGTTGAGCACGAGCTCGATGAAAGGATTTAGAAGATGGAATCCCTGGTAGGAAAATATGATAGTGCCTCGTTGATTGATACTAACCCAATAGACTCCTTCCAATTTCCAGCGATGAAGAAACAGGTCTACATGGATAATTATGCAACAGAGGTAGGACAACAAGCAACAAGAGTGCTTCCAGAGTTCAAAGGTGTTCAACAATCCACCATACTGAACCTGAAGAACCTGCCAGTGTTTGACAGTACAGGGGTTGCAATGCAGTGCACCAAGTTTCCACTGAGAAGAATTCACAATGGGTCACTCTAGCTAAGAAGAGAAATCCAAATTCACATGGAAGATATTCATAGATTGACCGAGTTGTCACAGGAAGGGAGAGATGTCTCCACAACTTTCCAGACTGTGTCCAAGAGAGCAAAGAAAGTAGGGGATGGTGACTACTACCGGAAGTACGACACCAACAGAGGGGGAAAAGGATCCAAGATAGACTTAATCAAAAACCTGGCGATCAAGTTTTCCTACTACTTGATTGCAAGCAAAACGATGAGACACTACACCAAAGGGGAATGTAAACTAGACCCTATTTGAGTTGCGAAGCATTATCTCTAGGGCGCATAGCTGAACTGTTGCTTGTTTCTTCTTAATGAGTTGTTCGAAGCATGTGAGGACAACTATAGGAGGGCCATGGGATTCATTTACGGTTACCTTATAATGGTGTTGGCCATGTGGAAATGGAAATTTCCAGGAATTAGGAAACCATTGGAAGTGACACCAGGCCAACCACTAGCAATAAAGTTCACAACCTGAAAAACATCAGGGGACCCCAACTCGAAGGAGGTGAACGAGGAGGCATTCAAATTCTGGTACAACCAGATGGTGGATATTGCGATGAGACAACAGAGAGTTCCAAGGACCTTGCTGGATAGCTATGTGGCGCAAATATGGTTTGGGGTTAACCATAAGAAAACTTACATCCAGCCAACATGTGTGCCAGAGTCGACCTTTAAGATGAGGCCATTGAAATTAAAATCGACAAGCAGGCTTTTCACGCAGAAGTATTCTCATGGCCTACAGTAGCAATGGAGATCAGAAGCGGATTCTACATCTATTCATTCGATGGCATGCTGTTGGATCCATTGCCAGGAGAGACATCAGAGGAAGCGAAGGCTAGGATGTCGTGGCTACAATTAACTCCAATCATCGAGCAACTAAATTCAAAGGTACAAAGCTTTAACCAGGTAGTCCAAACCTTAACAAGTGATTCTTCTATGTTTCCCACATTTATAGAATTCCAGGCCGCAAATGCTGCATCCTCTTCCATCGCAGTCCCCCTAGTCACCACCATACCATTAAATTTGTTTAATTCACCACCGGTAGCAACCACAGCTCGCGTCAGGAAAGGTAAAGCCTTGAAGCCACTCGTAGCCACACCCAAGGCCAAGAAGTCGAGAATCACAATGTCCAATCAAGTTTTTGATCTCACAGTGGAAGATCAAATGCAACTTATGGACACAGGAGTCCCAATCTGTAATGTTCCCATTTTAGCACATGGCTAAATGGAACATTAAAATTTTGCTTTTATCACATTTCAGCTAAATAAATGGGTAAATGGACCCATTCTCATTAAATACATGAATAAAATCCCTCATAATATGAAAGGGATCATCAGAGTAGCTTCATTTTGCACCCTCAAGTGTGAAAAGGGGCAAATGCATGAAGACAAGGTCATGTTTGACCAAGTCAACAACGTTGCCATAGGAGGAGTGGATCACTTTATGAGACAACGCAGTGTGAATGAGGAAGAGGATATTTGGTGGAGGAAACCCTAATGGATGGGGCCCATGGAGAAAGAGCTTTCACTTGTTTAAAAGGAGGGCAAGGAAACCATTGTTTCTCATGCTTGCATTGTTCATCTCAATTGTCAATTGAGACAATTGTGCATTCTTTGTTGTTTAGCAAGAATTTCCAGGATGAATTCCTATTTAGGATTCCTTCACCTTCTTGAGAGGCATCTTGAGGGATTGCTCACATTTTCCTCACATCCAGGCTTGAGGCCAAGCATCCTCCATCAAGACAGTGTTATTTCTGTAGTAGAGTGATGTTGTGTTGCTGGGTGTTGCAGTGAGGGTTCACTACATCACTTCCATCAGCTATTTTCAGAAGAGGAGCCTCTCTTTCCTTTGAGATATCATATTGGAGATAACCTGGAGCTTATTTTAGACTTTGGCATCAAGGCCAAGCATTTCTCTTCACCAACAACGCACTCCCTTCTCTAGACTACGTTATTTCTGAGTGTGTTTGCAGTGGAGACTTGCTCCACATGTTTAGAGGGTGAGATCTTAGGTGAGAGGATCAGCCTTTCATTCTAGAGATCCTTTTGATGAGATTCAGCCATCTATTGCATCATCATCAACTATCTACATCCATTTCTAGTTTTGAGTTGTAGCTGTTGCCCAGCAACTCCAGCATTTCTGCAGATTTGCCATTTTGTGCATATTCCAGCCAATCCCTTTGAGGATTGTGTATTGTTTTTTTCAGGGGTTGAGATCTTGCTCCCCCTTCTTATTTGAGCTATTCATTGTCATATCTATATATTATTGACATTTTGCAGCATTTCCTCCTCAAGGATTACGCAGTCATAGCCAGAGCCTCTTTTATATAGCAGTGTTTCTCCATATTTCATGTACATGTTTAATTGAGGATGCATTGTTTAGCTTGAGAGATCATTTCCTCAAGATCTTGTATACATTTATTGCTGCTATAATCTAATTTGATGGTTATGTGGATCTTTCGGCATTTTTGTTTTAATGCATTCACTACTATTTCCAACTTATGTTTATGATTTGCTGAGCTCCACATTGGTAATATCTTGAGATATTCCCAATAGTGTAGCTATTCCTAATTTGGAACATTACAGTGGTATCAAAGCATCATCTCTAGCTCAACCTATGATTCTTAGCCAAATAATATCAAGATGATGAAGAAGATGAATTTACTTTCATCTATTTTCAGATCCAGAGAGAACCTCTCCAAGGAGGTCAAGAAGAATGAAGAAGGAGAAGTGGAAGGACCATGCACTTCCTATTCTCACAGAAAAGAAGGCATGAAGCATGACGAACACCTGGAATTCAAAATTATAAGTGAGTACTTGGTTGAATACCAAGCTAAACCTGGAGCCTTCATGGAGACTCTATCTTTGCCACAATTTATTCAGCAGAAAGAAGAGAGAAGACCCCACAGCTTTGGGATGATGAGAGGCAATATATTTCTATTGTCCACATTTGATGGATCACTCACATGTGAAACAGAGGTTTGGGTGAAGAAGCTAGAGGATTTATTCCTGCTACATCCTGTAGTAGATAGAGAGGCTGTAGAAATTACAGTGCTGCACCTTGAAGGTGAAGCAAATAATTGGTGGATCAGCCATCTAAGCCATACAAGGGTTTCTACTCTTGTTGAGTTTTCTCAAATATTGATTGAGAGGTTTGGAAAAAGGAGGGAGGAGCCCTCACCACTATTTAATGAGGCATGTAATAGCACTGTTGAGTCCATGGAGGAGTAGCCTTCAACTTCAACAGTTTGGGAGGCCAACACTTATGAGGAGGAAACTCTTGCAGCCCTGCAAGGAGCTTCCACATTTCACCGAGGTATGATTAAAAATCCATCTCTTGCCATTTCAGCAAAAAATTTGGATGGGTCTATATCATTGCATGCATCTAACCTAGAGAAGCAGAATAGCACTGTGATGTACAAGAGAAGTGATGAATAAAAGAGGAACCATTCCTCTGATGAGCATTCAAAGAGCAGCTTCATTCAAGAAGCCATGGAGGAAGCAAAGAGAAGGAGTAGACATCTGGAGATAAGAAACACTTTCTCCTCTATAGATGGCACTCTCTCAATGAGCATGCCATAGCTCAAAGGGAGACTTATACTGGCAGCAGATCCAAGACCTCTTGAGTTTTGGAGGACCATGCATGAGGAGGAGATCTCAAGGAGAGATTTCAATGGAGGTGCACTCCCACATATCATGGAGTGCAAGATTCTTCAACAGTTTGAGGAGGTTCTTCCCTTATCACAGGAACATATAGAAGATTGGGGACATCTTTGGATGGATAACATCTCTCATGATTGTGTTGGAAACTTCTTGAGCCACGCACATCATGATGGGAGGTTTTTTCCTACCACCTATTTGGATCCTCATAGGGTCAAATTGATCCTCGAGAAGATTGCATTTCAAGATCCCATGAAATGCAGGAATTTGATTTGGGATGATGGTAGCCCTCATGGGAGGACTACCAAGATGAAGGGTGGAAGAAGGCATCCACAATTGGTTGAGTGGATGTGGATGGTGAGCAAGGAGCAGGTGAGCTACTTGCAGATTTATGATACCAAGCAGTAGGAGGCTTGGCTGCGCTAGTTACTCTTGAAGGAGTTTGGCCATCACTTGGCATACACTATTTCCAAGGGTATGAGGATGGAGAAGATGTGGAAGGATGCTGGCATAATGGAGCAACAAAGAGTATGGGTTCATAGTGATGATGCAACATTCATGTCATCCAATATGTCTTCATCACATATCTTGCATGATGGGAGCATGAGCAAGCAGCAAAGACATTTGTTGTTGGGGTCATTATTTGGAGATCAAGGGAAGATTTGCTCTCATTTCTTGTATGATGTTGCAGGAGTAGGAGATGGCACCATCATGGTGAAAATGGGATACTCCTTGAGCTTTAATGATCAGGAATTACTTCCACTTTGGGAGAGATTCCATATTTGCAGCAACATTGTTGGAGGGTTGCCCATTTATGTTGAGGGAGCTGAGGGCAACAGCGCTGTGCCATCTAGAAATTATCTAGTGCCTCATGTAGAGGAAGGAGGAGCACTTGCTCCAAGTAGAGGGATTCTTGCATCCTTGCAAGGAATTCCCCGGGATCTCATATATGGAAATCAATGCACAACTCATGCTTTACATGTGCCTTTGTTGAGGAGGTGTGGAACCTTGGAGAAATAAGGAGGAGATAGGGAGAAGACCCAGCATCATGAGATGAGGAGTACACATCCCTATTCATTTCTGGAGGTTGATACACCTAAGAAGGTGATTGGATTGCACAGTGGAAGCATGGAAAAACTTTTTCATTCATATATTCAGTCATCTCTTTTTGAGGATGTATCATTGCACAGAGACATTTTGTCGAGGAAACCACTGGACCAGCAAAAGAGGAGGGATGCTTCACATATTGAGGCACCGTTCATTGATCTAAAAGGAGTGGAGACCTTGGGAGATAACCATATGAAAAAGTCCTTCACGGGGAATCATCAGTGCTGTCACTATGGAGGATAGATCCATGTTGGAACTTCAGGTTGTTGGTGGAGTATTCCCAGGATCATCTTGCTTGCATGATATTGACAGATCAGCATATGAGGAGATGCATAGATCATGTGCAGATGGAGGAGATTCATAACTCTTTGGAGGAGTTAGCCCAGCCACCTCTTTTCTCTTTGAGTATGAGAGGAGACTCATTTTTGAGCCACTCCATTTTCATACACAAAAATTATGGTAAGGGTATTGCTTATTTGCATGATGATTTGTATATTTATCCCTTAACCATATATGTACAGGATGATGCTCCAAGGAGGAGCATTCTTCTTTCTGGACCCCATGGTCTACTTGAGGCCATGAGCACTATTGGTGACCACTCCCTAGGAGGACTTGGGGAGGAAATGTATTTTGGAGGACATGCTCACCTTGCACCATATATCATGCACTTTCTCCATAAATTTGAGGAGAGTAGGACAACAAGCAAGTGGTTGAGAAGCCACACTTTTAGTCACACTCTTTTTCATTTGAGGGTCAAACTACGTTGGTTACAATTGAGGGAACATTTTCCTTCTCCCTTGCCACACATGAAAGCAAGCATGGTTCTCATTATGGTTCATTATGTTGCTATTTTCTTTGTATTTGTTGAGAGCATGATTGGGGCAATGGCACATTGGTTGGATGTGTCCCTTGGGGGAGAAATCTCCCACATTATTTGCATTACATGTTCTAATGGGAGCATGAGAGCACATGTGGCCACTACAGAAATAATTTTTTTTCCATTTTAGGTGAGCCATATGATTGATTGGATGCCATATGGTGGTGACTACCAACTCATCACATATGAGATGATTTGGGACAACATGTTTCATAACGTTGGAGAAGAGATCCTTGGAGGTCTAGTCTTCATTTTTCCATTTGAGGACAACATTATAGCAGCCCAATATCAGCATATACTCTGCACTTATCCTAATTGGAGAGGAGGACAGCATGGGGTAGGATAATTTTTCTACCAAGATCAGATTTTCAGCCCACCTATATTTCCAGAGCCAAAGGTGGAAGATGATTGTCAGGAGTTGCCATGTTGGGAGGTAACTCACTTTGTATGGATAATTGCTTGGGGAATGGAGGATCTATATGAGGGAGATGTTCCTCAACATATTTCAGACTCCATGCCTTGGGTGGATATTTTTCAGTTCTATCCTTGCAGTTGCTTGAGGACAAGCAACATTTGGGAGGGGAGGACTGTAATGCTCCCATTTTAGCACATGGCTAAATGGAACATTAGAATTTTTCTTTTATCACATTACAGCTAAATAAATGGGTAAAGGGACCCATTATCATTAAATACATGAATAAAATCCCTCATAATATGAAAGGAATCATCATAGTAGCTTCATTTTTCACCCTCAAGTGTGAAAAGGGGAAAATGCATGAAGACAAGGTCATGTTTGACCAAGTCAACAGTGCTGCCATAGGAGGAGTGGATCACTTTATGAGACAACGTAGTGTGAATGACGAAGAGGATATTTGGTGGAGGAAACCCTAATGGATGGGGCCCATGGAGAAAGAGCTTTCACTTGTTTAAAAGGAGGGCAAGGCAACCATTGTTTCTCATGCTTATATTGTTCATCTCAATTGTCAATTGAGACAATTGTACATTCTTTGTTGTTTAGCAAGAATTGTCGGGAGGAATTCCTATTTAGGATTCCTTCACCTTATTGAGAGGTCTCTTGAGGGATTTCTCATATTTTCCTCAAATGTAGGCTTGAGGCCAAGCATCCTCCATCAAGACAACGTTATTTCTACAGTAGAGTGATGCTGTGTTGATGGGTGTTGCAATGAGGGTTCACTACATCACTTCCATCAGCTATTTTCAGAGGAGGAGCCTCTCTTTCCTTTGATATATCAGATTGGAGATATCCCAAAGCTTATTGCAGACTTTGGCATCAAGGAAAAGCATTTCTCTTCACCAACAACGCAGTCCCTTCTCTAGACTGCATTATTTATGAGTGTGTTTGCAGTGGATACTTGCTCCACATGTTTAGAGGGTGAGATCTTGGGTGAGAGGATCAACCTTTCATTCTAGAAATCCTTTGGATGATATTCAGCCATCTATTGCAGCATCATCAACTATCTACATCCATTTCTAGTTTTGAGTTGCAGCTGTTGCCCAGCAACTCCGACATTTTTGCAAATTTTCCATTTTGTGCATATTCCAGCCAATCCCTTTGAGGATTGTGTATTGTATGTTTTCAGGGGTTGAGATCTTGCTACCCCTTATTATTTGAGCTATTCATTGTCATATCTACATATTATTGACATTTTGCAACAGTTCCTCCTCAAGGATTACACAGTCATAGCCAGAGCCTCTTTTATATAGCAATATCTCTCCATATTTCATGTACATGTTTAATTGAGGATGCATTGTTTAGCTTGAGAGATCATTTCCTCAAGATCTTGTATACATTTTTTTCTGCTATAATATAATTTGATGGTTATGTGGATCTTTCGGCATTTTGGTTTTAATGCATTCAATACTATTTCTAGCTCATGTTTATGATTTGCTGAGCTCCACATTGGTAATATATTGAGATATTCTCAATAGTGTAGTTGTTCCTAATTTGGAATATTACACAATCAGAGAAGAGCCCGTGATAGAGCCTCAGACGACTCAAGAGCTACCCTTAATAAACCCCTATTATTTTCTAAATGTCTATATATCACCTCCTCACACTCACCAATCATCAGCCACCACCTCATTGACCTCCAAAGATCACCCATTTCGCACACCCTCCACATCAGCCACCATATCTAACCCAGTTCGAGTGTAAACTAAAACAAGAGGAGATGCTGAAACAGAGGTTAAATCTGGTACAATAGTGGTACCTGAGGTTAACCAAACCCTGGTTGAACAGGGTTATTTTCAAGAACTTTTAAGTCACGACGCATCTTTTGCTACAAACATAACAACTCAAACTGAAGAGCTGAATCAATTTTAGCAAACAAAGCTAATACTTCAGCAAGTGAAAGAAAATATAGGCATGGGTAACCCCAGTGATCTGGTGCCGCAACAAACACAACTGCAGTCACCAAAAGAGCATTAAGCAAGATCCATTGCAAGTGATCAGCTGCTCCAAGAACGACAACCGAATCAAGATATCTCCAGAGCTGAAAGTGTGCAGACCTAGGGAATCGCATAGTTGTACAATTTCATTCAGCGGGCGGTGCAGCAGGTGAAGGGCTTCACACAAAACTTTAGCAAAGGTTCGAGTAGAAAAAAGTACAAATTATCACGCTTACTAAAGAGCACGAACAACTAAAAATAGAAAATAGCCAACTCCGGGGCCAACTGGACATGGTGACCAAGGATTTCCAGGATATCTGGCCCACGGTGACAACCCACAACAATCAGATACCAAGTGACATAGAAGAGGATGACATAGTCATATGGTCCATTCACGTCTAAGTGGCCTGTTCGAATCTCAACAGAGAAAGCAGGGAACTGAGAGCAACATTGGAGACTAGGCCCACACTACCAGACCCAACAGTCATCTACACAAAGAATATTGTAGAGCGACAGACACAGGTAGCCGAGATGCAGGAAATTATGAGTACTATAGAAAATTAAGTGTATGAACTATTGAAGGGTCTACAAGAATGTTCCACCTCTCTCACCTTGAAGTCACAGCCAATTTCAGCAAAACTATAGCAAATATCCAAAGAGATTCAGGAGGCTACAAACCTGGACGGACTCAACCAATTTTACACTCAAGCAGAGGAGCTGGAAGTTTAGATACAAAAAATTGAAGAGCATTTAGACACAACCAAGAGATACCTACAAGAGCTCAAGTAGCCGGTGAAGACCACTACACAAGCAATACAACACATAGCCACCGAGGCCAATGTTAAGATCTCTAGCGTCTTCGGCGGTCTACCGGCCATTGTAGGAGAAAAAGAGGTCGCTCAAGTCACAACAGAAATGGACATGCTTATGCAGGGATGGTAGTAGGCCATCGAAAACTTTTGAGAGATGAAAGCTTCTGCACTCACAAAGGTCCCAGAGTTGGGGCCCTTGTTTGGGCATGCAGAGGAAAGGGAGCAAATAGAACAGGCCATGGAGACAAGCGGACCAATGGAAACCGAGGCGGCAGTAAACAATTGACTCGAGACGAGTCAATAGGATGTGGTTGGGCCCTATTGGGGCCCTTGTTTTGAAGTTAAAAAATTTTGTGTTGCAGAGAGAAGGTGGCACAGCTGTTGCGGAAGCAGGCATAGATGGCAGAGGGAAGCGGCAGAACACAATTAGTGGAATTCCCAATAATCAGGGAAAAGCAGTACACAGTCGAGCGAAAAGGAAGGAAGGACTTTCAATCGCACTGGCGATGGAATAGATAGGTAGCTGGTAAGCAAAGAAAGAGGGTTGGCTCAGTAGATATCAGGGATCAGGAGTCGTAGGATAGCTCTGTTCATGTTGTTCTGTTCTCTCTCTCTGTCATTATTCAGTTCTGTATCATGTGATGCAATTGTAATCAGTTCTGCCAGGCACGCTCCAAAGAGTGTTGTAATTGTCTTTTGTTGTTAATGAAATACTTTCTAATATGAGGCTGTTGTTCTAAGTTCTGTCTTGTGTTATGGTTTAGTGGAACATGTAGCTATTTTGAATTTTTGGTTATCATTTTGATCAAGTTCATGAGTATTGTTATCTGTCTTGTATTCACACTTCTTCGAGGTACTTAATTCTATACGGGTTATGCATCTGCCATGCTTGATTGATATCTGATCAGATTCCAGCCTTAGTAAGGTCACGACACACCTCGGGTGAGACTCTCTGTTCCTCAGAGCAGGGTGAAAATGTCGACGTTGTGCTAGACTACTGCGGAAACCCTTGTTGGCCACCTTCTTGAACCCGGGTCTCCCCCTGAGACCTCTTTTCTTGCCAACACTTATCCCTTCCATTGACTCAGATTAAACTATTTAATCAATTTTATTTCTTCCTAGCTGCTGATATGCCATGTTTAAACTATTTGGAAAATCATTATTTTCTAACCTATCAATAAAAAATTAAAATTATTCAATCATGCTTAGATTGTATGATTGAACAAACTAATCTAATCAGTAGTGACATTTTGATTTGCAGCACTTTCGGTATTGTTCTTTTTTTGGGGGGGGGTTCATTCTTTTTTCTTTTTTCTCTTTTCAATATACCCTCTTTTCTTTTATTTTTCATATTTTTTCTTTTTGGAAATCTTTTGAATATTGAAAATTATATCCGATATGAAATTGAAACTTATGAAATACTCAATCACCTTGAGATCCAATAATTTATAGGACCCTAACAACTTATTTGAGTGGCTCAGAGGCCATATCCTCGCGATTGAGGACTACCCGTACACCGACATGAACTATATGGGGGATATGGAACTGATCTCTCCACCTGGCACCCAGTGGGAGCCACTAGGTAAGAGGATGGATCAGGGATAAAATAATTTTTTTTCTTTTGAAGTTTATGCAAATTTTTTTGTTATGGGTGAAAAATTTGGACATGAATCTTGGCTTGACATAGATGTGGCACTATTTTTTCTTGCGTGTGTTCCTCTCCATGCTAGGCAATGTGATCAACTACCTGGGGTTGGTGAAAAATATAGGTCGCAACAACTGCCAAAGAGGGATATGATATAGAGTTTACGGTTGGTTGCTAGGAACCTCGAAGGATTGAGCATGGGTGTGCCTCCTCTTCCCATGAGAGATATATCGATCCATATGAAGCGGTACAAAGTGGGGTTACCAAAGTGATTTTTGGTGCCTCTGAGGAGGTTAGCTAGAGCAATGATATGTTACCATAAGCAGGAAGCTCAACGTGAGTAGAGAATTTCCATAAGGTGTTAGAGTGAGGCTTAACAAAGCCAATTTTGTATAAAACACCAAAGTTTTGGGAATTTTTGATGTTAAAATACTGGAAACAATCTATATATATATATATATATATATATATATATATATCTATACAGATATTTTTTGCTGATTTTGATGGGGTATGTGTGTTTTTTTGTGTAAATTTTATAATGAAAATTGTACACTCATGCATGTAACTATAAGGAATGTGACAAATGCCAATCTAGTACATAATTTTCCAATGAATCGGCTAATGCATTATATTCTCTTGGAATGTGTTCATAAGTGAGATATTCGAAGTGACGTTCCAAAAGCCATACCATTAAAAATTAGCATAACAATATTGTATTGTGAATTTGATAGTTATTAGTCAAATTCATAACAAAAATCTAGGAGTATAACCGAATCACTAAATTGGAGATGTCACGAGATGAAACTTCCATAAGGAGTTTGATGACTGAAATATACTCAACAATATTATTGGTGGCATAACTCAGGAAGACCCCCCCAGAACTAAGTAGCTCCAACTCAGGTGTGTTAAGAACCCAAGAAGTTGTTGCAATGTTCCATGTGTGATGACTGGATTCATTCACATATGTAATGTATGATAGGGGTGGCATGGACATCCGTGCAAAAAAATAGACGTGCATGAGACAAATAACCATTTTAAAAAGCCAAAAATATCCCGAAACACTAAAATAAACAAAACTTATATACATAAAATTACAAAACACATGCCTAATAGAGCATTAGGAAAAACAAATTTTCAAATAGAGCTCGTTACGGGACTCTGTGAGTGGGATTCCAGCGCATTCCTAAATCTTGTAGTATCCTTTGGAAAGAACCTTAGTAACGAAATATGGACTAACCCATAGTGGTTGAAGTGTTCCTTCCCCCAAGAGATCACGTTTATGATAATAAATTAGGAAGAGATCGCCCCCTTGGTAAGAACGAGGCTTGACATGTTTGTCATATTGGGCTTTGAATCGTCACTTATGTGCTTCAGGAGCCAGTGTGTCGTCTCCATGATTAAGTGAGAGAAATTGATCCTCTTCGACAGTCATACTGGGCAGGAGTTCAACAACAAGTTTGAGGGAGGGAATCTGGCACTCGATAGGAAGAACTACTTCTAGGTCGTAGGAAAGCTAAAATGGTGTGAATCCTGTAGTAGTTTTCATTGACGTTTGGTATGCCCAATGTGTAGAATATAATAGTTTTTTCCATCAGCATTTATGATTTCCTACTAGCTAGAAGATCATGGCCTTAAGGACACCATTGACGGCTTATACCTGGCCATTAATGTGTGGGTAGTAGGAAGATGAAGGATCTTGGTGAAAACTAAGCATAGATGTTAAATCAGACATTATATGGTTTTGAAAGTCAGAGCCATGGTATGTAATGATCATGTGAGGTACACTGAAGTGACATATAACCTGATTAAATAGGAATAAATCATCAGTTTCTCCATTAGCCCAAAATGTGGGAATGAGTTCTGCCCATTTCATAAAATATTCCACAATTACAACAATGAAGTCGTGTTTGTTAGAGGAAGTGCGATTACAAGTGATGAAGTTGATGCCCCATTTAGAAAAGGGAATGAAGAAGATAATCGGGTGAAGAGGGGTAAGGGGTCCACACATTTTCCTTGTATACACTTGAGAAGGATGACACTATCGAACTGCAGTAATATAGTATTTGAATAAAGTTGGCCAGTAGTATCCTGCGCGCAAGATTTTTTAGACAATAGCCATACCTAAAATATGGATGCCACATTCCCTAGCATGGAATTCATGAAGAACTTGTTCTACGTCATAAATGGGAATAAAATGTCGAAGAATTGAGTTAGTGCCACAAAGATATAAAGTATTTTTGAGCACTAGGTAGTGCTTATCTTGGTGGCAGATGTGGCAACGATCATCAGATGATAGATCTAGGCAGAAACATTGTGTTTGGAGGTAGACAAGGATGTATATGTACTAATATTTAGTATATTCAACCAGATAAATAGATTCATCTAGGAGAGGATCATGAGCTACTTCATCCGAGTCAATTTTGGGAAGGTCTTACAATAATTCAGCGAAGACTAAGGTTTTTTAGCCTTGGTAGTAGCGAAAACCAAGTCGAATTACTGGAGGATGATGATCCATTTGGAATATTTTCCTCCAATAACTTGAAGAGATAGAATGTGTCTCATGGGATTCTATAGGGCAATGAAATTAATCTGACGTAGTAGGATGTAGTGTCAGAAATGATTGATAGCAAAAAAATAGCCAAGGATAGTTTCTCCACATGGGAATACCATATTCAGGCCCGACAAGACCTTTTCAAAGGTAGTAAACTACAGTCTCATTGTGATCATCGTGTGTTTGAACCAAAACCATTCTGATGAAGGATGGTGAGGCTCCTGGGTATAAGATAAAGTTGTGCATATATTCAATAGGAATTAGTAGTGGAGTTGATATGAGTGCCTTTTTCAAGGCGTCAAATGATCATTGATCTTGATCATCCCACACATAGGGTACTCCTTTCTTAAGTAGGTGCATAGAGCCTTTCATTAATTCAACATAGTTTGCCTTCACTTTAAAATTTTGGAGTTGAAGGATGGATTGTAGCGTAGGAAATTGAGTAATCACCTTTACCTTATCAAGATCAACCCATATCATGTGTTTAGAGACAATGAATCTAAGAAAATTCCCAAACTCGACAAATAAGACACACTAATGTGAATTTAGATAGATGTTATAGAACCTACAGCTAAGAAATATTGCTCAAAGGTGAGCTAAGAGTTGGGATTGTTTCCTGGAGTGAGTAGGAAGATCATCCAAGTAAGCATAAACAATGTGTCTGATATTGTGAAAGGCATAGTCCATAGCCCTCTGAAAGTTTGCACCCACATTCTTGAGACAAAATCAGAAATTGATACGCAAATGTTCCCCAAGGACATATGAACACAATTTTGTATTGGTCATCAGGTTTAATAGCAATATAGTTATATCCTGAGAATCCATCCATGAAGGAGAAATTTTCACAACCACATAATTGTTGATTATTTGTTCCATGAATGGAGTCAAATAGTTGTCTTTTAGACATGTGGCGTTAAAATTCCAGTAGTCAACACAGATACAGATGGTACCTTGTTTTTTGTCTACAGTAACCAGACTGGACACCAATTTGGTTAAGGGAATGAGATAGATGAAACCAAAATGCAATAGTTTTTTGAATTCAATATTGATGGAAAAAATTTTATGAGTGTTGGGCCAGAATTGTGATCTACAGATAAATTACGCTTCCCTGGACAGGCTTTAATTGTAATATTCCAAATCTAAAATTTTCTACAACAATAGGAATACCTTAAGGTATTCCAAATTTTGAGAGCAGAAAGTGATCATCTCATATAGTGTATTAAAACATATAGCTTCCATAGAACAATCACAACAACAAACTATGCCTTTTTACAATGTCACCAAGTGGGGGAAAACAACATATTTGGCCCCAAAAACGTTATTTTCTGAATATTGAGTTATAAAAGTGAAAAATAATAGTTTTTTACCTTATATTATAAAATATATGACATGCATGCAAAAGAGTTTCAGAAACAAATTCCTTTAGCCTAGTTAAACAAGCCTCCCATGCTCAAAACAACTTAAAATTGACAAAACCCCAGGACTGCAAAATACCGGAGTTGCTGCATAAGAGAATGCGCAGTATAATGGAGGTAAAACTCAGAAAATAGAGAAATAAACCATATATTCTTATTATATTAGTCAATGAGGCATAAAAACAGACATCTAATCCCTTTTATACAGATCCAAGGAAACCTGGCAGAGGTTTCTTGACATAAAAGATATACAAGAGAAAGCTGCTGCAGATCTGTGGCTGAATCACACTGTATGGCTGAAGCTCTACATAATAATGGCTGAACATACAAATAAATGGTTGTAGACTCCTTTTCTAGCTCTCCCAAAGAAAGGTTGATCCTCCTCTTGGGAAACTAGCTCCTCAGAATGGGTTTTGACCCCTCCCACTGCACACCTTAAGAAATAATGTAGTTTTCTGAAGGGACTGCATTTTTGCCAAATTTAAGTGCTTGGCCCAACACCAGGTAGTGGAAAATTGAGATCAGAAACCTCCTCTTAGATTTCTTAGACAAGATCTTCAAGAAATAGTAGGGAATCCCCGCCCGGGCAAACCCTTGCACTAAACAGTGCAGTAACTTAGCTAAACAGCCAAGTATGCAAGAATTCTAAGCAGACCACATAAAAATATAATCTCCAATATTTCCATATGATTTTAATCTCCTTCATTATATAATTGATGAGCTCTCTCACTAAGGGTCCCACCCACTATGAGGTTGCTTCCATGCAAAGGCTCCTCCACAAAAATTGCGTTGTCCATCAAGATGGCTCAATTTATCTAGACATATTTGTTGACTTAGTCAATCTTGACTGAATCTTCATGCCCTGTCCCTTTTCACACTCAAGGTGCCTTCATTTTGTCTAGCTGGATTGATCTCTATTCACATTGATCTGGCTTTATTTAGGATCCACTTCCTTGAGAATAAGTCATGTTGACTTGGTCAAACTTGGCCTTGTCCACATATTTTAGAATTTGTTCACACATGTGGATGCTTGAACTTGTTATTTCATGATCCCCTTTCACATTAGGAGGGATTTTTATTCATACTTGAGAAAATTATGAGCCTCCTTGCCCATTTATTCATTTATCTAACTTTTAGAAGAAAAATTAATATTCCTATTAGCTGAAGCTAAATTAGGAATATTACAGTCTTCCCCTCGCAAATTTTTCTTGTCCTCAAGCAACTGTAAGGGTGCTGCAAAATCTCTGTTCCTTCTCTTGTGGACCCTCCATCCAATAGTCTCCACCATTTCTCCAGAATTTCTGCAAAAATTCCATCTTCCAATGGTTTCTCCTAAGTGTGCAAGTTTGCCTTTGGTGAATAACCCCAAGGGCCTTCCTTATAAAATAATGGAAGGTCTATGTGGAAACTTCCTTGTTGATCCATGGCCTTCTCAAGCTAGAAGTGATGAAAATCATGGGGAATTTCATCATCAATGAAGGTCTCCCTCCTCCATGCTATCATCCAAATAAAATGAATTACCTTCCAGCTTGGTAATTCATAGAAAATCTCCTCCCAATTGCTCATGAGAGGCATGCCCCAAGTGCTCCAACAAAACATATGGTCCACACCATAAAGAAAAAAGTGGTCTGCAATGGTGGCCATATAGTTTCTCATGATCCCCTTGGAACATGAAGTGCAGAAAAGTAAGGAATTTCTTCCCCCAAAGACACATCCAAAAAGTGTGCCTCTCCTCCAATCATGCCCCCAACAGAGATAAGAAGATCTTCAGCATGTGGGTTCATAAGTAAGATCATGATAGATGCCATACATAATAAGGGAGAAGGACAATGGTCCCTCATGTGCAACCAGCGTAGTTTTCCTCCTAACTACCATAGAATATGATATGACAAGCATTCTCCCCAACACTTGTTTTCTGCCCCATCCTTATTGCATGCTTGGAGAAGGTGTATGATGGTTGATTTTAAGGATTCACACCATGAAGAGTACATCACCTCCCCAAGATCTCCCAATGAATGGCTAGCATCACCATTGTTCATGGCCCAAAGTGGCTCATGAAGCCCATCAGAAAAAATGCCCCCTCTTGGAGCCAAGACCTGCACATGAGTGTTAAGAAAATACAAGTATATAATAAATACATCATGAGATTTAGCAATACAATGTTTGTCATACACTTGATTAAAATCAGCAAGGTAGCTCATGAATGAGCTCCCTCTCACACTCAATGAATAAGGAGGTGATAATGATAACTCTTCCCAAGAGCTATGTTCCTCCTCAACCAACAAATGATCCATGCACTTACTCATGTGAGAGTGCATTTCCTCCTTGATATTTTCCCACATGAATCCATCTAAGATAGTATGATATGTTCTAATGAAATCAGTGGGGTTTGAAAGCAAGACCTCATAATTTGTATCAAGTAGTTTATTCTTGAGTTTGGAATATTTAGTTAAGTAGATCTGATCATGAACATAAATGATCCCATCAACTACGTTATACTTCCCATCCATTGATTTCCCATCAAGAACCTTACATGTGAATAGGTCCTTATAATATTCCATCAAGAGTTGGGACTCGCAATAAGGGTCTAGGCTTCCCAACATTGATAGCACTGTAGAAGTATGAAATGATGCATTTGTCATATGATGGCTCTCCTCCTTGACATGCTTGATGTCAAAGTCACATGTTGGAGTATTCCCAACTTTCTTTTGCTACATCTCTTGCAGCTTATCTTGCTCAAGACAATATTGAAGTCTAGGAGAGTCATGCTACTTTTGAAAGGTTCTCTTCCCCCAAAACTTCCACAATTTTGCTCCTGCATACAAAAAATGAAAATATATTTTTGTTATGTTCAGAAATTTTCATTATATATTGGAGTATCCTTTGCTCCTCCAAAGCTATGGAGTAGCCTCTTGATACTATGCTCATATCAACACAAATTTCTAAATCTCTTCCCTCCAATGCAAATAGATGAATGGAAGAAAGCAAGGTCAACTTCAAAAAATTTCCTAGCCTTCCATCAATGATTCTCAGCACTGTAGTGGCTCCTTCCAAGGTTCCCTCTTTAGACAAATAGGTTGCTATTGCATATAGTTGAGAGAACACTTTAGCTTCCCTCCAATCAGGAGGTCTTCCTGCTGAAATGCCTCCTTGCAAAGAGGTATCAAGGCATAGAGTAGGATGTGAATGTAGGTGGACATATTTTCCCCTACCTTTATTGCCTAGGTCCTCTTGCCTTCTTTGTTCTTTCGAACTTAGAAATAGAGAAGGGTACATGCTCTTCATCTTGTGATGCCATTCCTCCTCTTTTCCTCCTCCTATCTTCAAGATCTCATCATTTGGAAATGAAGGTACATGTTGCTCATGTGTTATGGCAAGATCTCTATGTGTGAGACCTTTTGGAACTCCTTCCATGAGTGCAAGAGTTTCTTTCCTTGGAGCAAGTTCTCCACCCCCTTCTTCATGAGGTGCTTGAGGTGCCCTTGTTATGACTACGTTATACTCTCTTGCCTCCCCTTTCTCCTCTTCACTCGTTGAGGTTGCCTTACCTTCAACAAGAGACCTTACATCTTGGTCCTCTTTTGAAGAAGGAACCTTCATGTCTTCCTTTTGAGAAGAAAGCCCTTCATCCAAAGGAGATCTGCCCTTGGAAAATTATCAAACAAGCTCACCTCCTCTTCATTGGTCCTTAGAAATGGATTTGGATTTATAGACCCTCCCAACTCATGCAAAATCTTTTTTTGATATGGTTTGATAGTTTCAATAGAATATGTTTCACATGAAATTCCATCAAACCTCTCTACTAATCTTTTAATGAACCTTGCATAAGTATATGTATTTTCATTATTTAAGGAAAATGATTCAAATAACCACTAAGCATAGACCTTACCCTCAAAATTCAACGCTGCTACTTTGATGGCTTCAAATTCTGAAACTTGGTGTTGCTGCACAAAGGTGTCTAGCTCCTTCACCCAAGCCCTAGCTGGACATAGAGGTGATCCATAAAAAATGGATAGAAAGAATCTACCCTAACCTTGCTTCTTGCTCCTTGCGCCATTTTCCTCATTCATTTGGCAAAACCCTTGGAAATTCAAGTGATCTTTGAACTCCTTAGATTGAGCTTCATATTCCTACAAATAATCACCAAGAGTATATTTATTTGGCACATCTCCCTTCTTCCTTTTCATGAAGAAATTGATTATAGAACATGGTAGATCTGATTATATGGCTGAGTGCTCATATCCAAAAGATGAGGACTTAGAATCTTCCTCCTGTATAGATCTTGTTGAGGGATCTTCATGTGTTTCCCTCCTCATTTCTTTGATGCCCTTGCTTTTGCCCTGTAGATTTGAAAAGAGAATTTTTGAGAACCTCTTTCCTCCAAAAAAAAAGGGTTTGCTCTAATTTCTTCTGCAAATATCCTTCTCCCCATGAGAAGACTCCATAACGCTTGAGCTCACAAGCTGAGCCAAGATTGTTGCTTTGATACCATTGTAATATTCCAAATCTGGAATTTTCTACAACAATAAGAATACCTTAAGGTATTCCAAAGTTGGAGATCAGAAAGTGATCATCTCATATATTTTATTAAAACATATAGCTTCCATAGAAAAATCATAGAAACAAACTATGCCATTTTACAATGTCACCAAGTGGGGAAAAACAACATATTTGGCCCCAAAAACGTTATTTTCTAAATATTGAGTTATAACAGTGAAAAATAAAATTTGTTTCCCTTAGATTAGAAAATATAGGACATGCATGCAAAATAGTTTTAGAAACAAATGCCTTTAGCCTAGTTAAACAGGCCTCCCATGCTCAAAACAACTTAAAATTGACAAAACCCCAAGACTACAAAATACCGGAGTTGCTGCATAAGAGACTGCGCAGTATAATGGAGGTAAAACTCAGAAAATAGAGAAATAAACCATATATTCTTATTATATTACTCAATGAGGCATAAAAATAGAGATCTAATCCCTTTTATACAGATTCAAGAAAACTCGGCAAAGGTTTCTTGACAGAAAGGATATACAAGAGAAAGCTACTGTAGATCTATGGCTGAATCACACTATATGGCTGAAGCTCTACATAATAATAGCTAAAAATAAAAATAAATGGCTGTAGACTCATTTTATAGATCTCCCAAAGAAAGGTTGATCCTCCTATTGTGAAACTAGCTCCTCAGAATGGGGTTTTAACCCCTCCCACTACACACCTTAAGAAATAACGCAATTTTCTAAAGGGACTACGTTTTTGCTGAATTTAAGTGCTTTGAAAAACACCCGTTAGTGTAAAATTCAGATCAGAAACCTCCTCTTAGATTTCTTAGACAAGATCTCCAAGAAAGAGTAGGGAATCCCCGCCCGGGAAAACCCTTGCTGTTGGGAAAAATACTGAGAGGGGGGGGTGAATCAATATTTAAGGCTGAACAATTTTTCTTTCCTTTCTCTTAAAAAAAATATGTTACAGTACTGCATTCAACATGTATGTCCAGATATCTTATTATGTCTTTACTTAGAGAATTGCATCGGATAAGCATTACGCATGAACAGAAATCAGAACAAACCATTAACCATGAATAACACATATGGACACCAGGATTTAAGGTGGAAACCCAATTCGGGAGAAAACCACCGCTGCTGTAATCTCACTCTTCAATATTTTATTATAGAGAAAAAATTTTACAATATATGCTGGTGCAGACTCATACCAGCACGCAGGCACCCACCTGCAGAAGGCTAAAACCTTCTCTCGTTTACCATCCTTTCCTGGAAGGGAGCTTCAACCCCCTGAACGTAACACCAGTTTCTACTGGCAGAAAACTTCTACTTCCAAAATGAAGGCTTCAACCCTCAGACTCACCAGATTCATATGTTTTCTTCAGCAGTCATGCACTAGCTCTTCATTGTTTCTTCGTCCGTCGTTCAAGACCAGAGGTTCATTCATATTTTTCAGTTAAGAACAGAGTTCGCCCATCCAGACATTCCTTCAAGAGCTTCATTCATTCATCACCCTTATGCATGCACATGTTAGTCGATCTGATCATCATATTTACAGGTGCACCCTCGATTCAGATATATCAGGGGTTTATTCATACAGATATCTCCAAAGGAGATTCGTTTTCTTATCAACCCTTTCACACACACACTTTCTTCATAATTCTCGTTCCTTTATATAGTTTTCGTCCTTATTAAAAACCATGGGTCAAAACTAATGGTATTCCTGGACGGTATTACCCTTACGTACCTCTATGATTTCTTTTAATTTATTTATCAATTTAAAGAAATTGATAAATAAATATATTTATAAAGTTTTAACCCTTCGGACTTTATAGAACATCCAATGCTTTCAAACAAATTAACCTTTGACCCCCAGGGCCCACAATTATAGTCAGAAGACCAATCAAATTCCGCTACGTATGTCATCATTACGTCACTACGGGGGTTCTTGTGGTACGGAAGAAAATTTTTGGTTGGTGCCCCCTACTTAATCTCCACCGTCGATTTCCAGTCAACGCTTGATTGCTTGTTCAACTACGGGGGTACCCCTTCTGAATTTTTAAATATTTATACTGCCCCCGTAATATTATTTTTAATTAAAAATTCAATGAACTTTTAATCCGGCCTTTATATATAAGTCCAATGCTTTCGAATAGTTTAATATTAATAAAACTTTGACCCCTGGCCCACATATGCGCCCCTCCGTACCAAACTAAACTTCGTGCAGGTCCATTGCCCGATCACCGTTGGATCGCGAGCCTCCAAGATCGACGGATTTCGCTTGGGCAATTTGCACGAGTAATAACGGGCGATGGCACGTCGTACTGTGTTAATCTTCGCACACCTTTTTTAACCTTCGCGCATCTTCCACAAATAATTACCGTCTGATGACCCCCTTTCAGATCGACGACGCACAAGCAATTTCGTTGGTCGTCTTGGGTCGATTGTTAACATGCGAAGGACTATCATTATCGTGCGCTTGGCGGTTTTGCAGAGACGCGTGTCAACATCTGAATGGAATCGCTGCCAATCCACGAAATACCATGTATCGACGAAAGGTGGTGCGAAATAACCCACGGTTTCGCTCCAACCTGCCGTCACTGTTCCTCTCGGTCACGGTTCCGTCTAAGCACATGGTTCCGTCAAACTTATTGTTTAAACGATTAAAAACCCCGCTTCAGTGTTTTCTTTATATAAACGATTTATTCATGCTCCAGGTTCTATTACATAGACAACACCGAGACTCGTAGACCTTCCATACCTACACAGAGGCAGAGGCGTATAATTCCACTTTCGATCGTATTGGTTCCTCGAACAACTTACAGAACCAGAGCACCATTAATCCCTCCATCATGCAGATTTACTTACTTCACTGTGTCGTGACCTTAGCAACCTGATATCATATACAACTTCACGAATCTCCTCCTTCCACAGAAGCGAGATGGTCTGAGCATCACTCTCATGCTTTTCACAATTCAAGTTGTTTATACGGGCATAATCCCAACTGTCAATAACACATGATTTCACCAATGTCCACAGAGACTCAAATATTCTGCTGAATATATAAGTCATGGAGAGTTTAGAACCAATCCCTCATCACCATATATGAATGAATAAGAGTATCTCCTCCTTCCACAGAAGCGAGATGGTCTGAGCATCACTCTCATGCTTTTCACAATTCAAGCTGTTTATACGGGCATAATCCCAACTGTCAATAACACATGATTTCACCAATGTCCACAGAGACTCAAATATTCTGCTGAATATATAAGTCATGGAGAGTTTAGAACCAATCCCTCATCACCATATACGAATGAATAAGAGTTTCACTCATTCTTACTCTACTTCAATTCCCTGCTTATCTCTGTAAGTGCATTCTTCCTTTGTTCTTTGCTGCTGATCATTGTTTTCTGCAACTTTGCTGTTCTTCTTTGTTGCCCATGCCTTTGCCAATTCCTTTTCCATCAATGACAATATTCCAACAATCTCCCCCTTTGGCATTGATGGCAATACTCTTCCTTTGATGGCCTGATAGACACCCTTTGATGCGTTTCCTCCCACTTTGACATCAATGGCAAAGAGTTTGATCAAGAACGGTTGAACCGACAGTCCCATGCTCCCCCTGTGATCATGCTGCATCTTAAAACATAATATGACCAACAATTCATCCTTTTCACATGACCAATGCTCCCCCTAAGCCTGTGCATTCAGAGATGCCCAACAGCTCCTCACAACCAGTTTAGTCATCTGTAATTAAGTCGACCGGATCCTCTGCATGGCAGAGACTACTAGTTTCTTTCTGAGATATTCGAATGCTTCCCTGGGTAGAGGTTTGGTAAATATATCAGCAACTTGTTCTTTGGAGGAAATATATTCTAATTTCACCTTTTTCTCAAGCACTTGTTCTCGTAAGAAGTGATACTTGATGGGAATGTGCTTGGTATTGGAATGCATAACAGGATTATTTGAGATACTGATGGCACTTGTATTATCACACATAATGGAGATAGGAGGTGAACATTTGATTTGAAAGTCTTGTAGGGTTTGCATCATCCAGAGAAGTTGAGTGCAACATGATGCTGCAGCCACATATTCTACTTCTGCTGTAGATAAGGCAATGGAGCTTTGCTTCTTGCTAAACCAAGATACTAACCGGGGCCCCATAAAGAATGCACCACCACTAGTGCTTTTCCGATCATCAACACTTCCAGCCCAATCTGCATCAGTGTATGCATGAAGAGTAAGATCAACCTTCTTTGGATACCATAGTCCAAAGTCTTGAGTTCCTTGTAGATATTTGAATATTATTTTCATAGCCTGAAGATGAGACTCTTTTGGATTAGCTTGGAATCGTCCAACAATCCCAACTACATGCATGATGTCTGGTCTTGTCCCAGTGAGATAAAGAAGACTTCCTATCATAGATCTGTATTCTGGTTGATTCACGGTGGGGGAATCATCATTAGAGCTGAGATTACATCTGGTTATCATTGGTGTACTTACAGGTTTACAATCTTCCATGCCATACTTCTTTAGGATTTGCTTGAGGTATTTAGCTTGTGATAAGAATATGCCATCTGTTGCTTGTTGCACTTGCAAGCCAAGAAAGAATGTTAGTTCCCCAAGTAATGACATTTCAAATTCTTGTTGCATATCAGAAGCAAATTTTTGACTCATAGACTCTCCATTACTTCCAAAAATGATATCATCAACATATACAACCACAATCAATAATTTTTCATTTTCAGTTTTTGTGTATAAGTTGCTATCAGCAGACCCCTTTGAAAATCCTTGTTGATGAAGATATTTGTCAAGACGATAGTACCATGCCCTTGGAGCTTGTTTGAGACCATATAGAGCCTTTTTAAGTCTACAAACAAGTTTTTCATCATTTCCCAAAATGAATCCTTCTGGTTGTTCTATATAGACTTCTTCTTCTAGATCACCATTGAGAAAAGCAGATTTAACATCCATTTGATAAACTTTTATTTGTTGGAAGCTTGAAAATGCAAGAAAAATTCTTATGGCTTCAAGTCTGGCTACAGGAGAAAAGGTTTCTTCAAAGTCTATACCTTCTTGTTGAGCATACCCTTAGCACACAAGTCTAGCTTTATTTCTTATAACATCCCCATTCTCATTTAATTTGTTTTTGAATATCCATTTAGTTCCAATGACATTTTTGTCATGAGGCCTTGGTACTAACTCCCAAGTGTGATTATTTTCAATTTGATCAAGCTCTTCATTCATGGCTTGAATCCAACATTCATCTTTGCTAGCTTGACTGACACTGTGAGGTTCAACCATGGACAGAAATTCCAGATTGCTAGAAGATCCCACAAGAGTCCTTGTTTGTACACCTGATTCCTTTTCTCCCAAAATTTGAGATTTTGGATGATTCTTTTGAACATATCTAGATGGAGCCTTTTCAGACAACTCTTCTTCAGGTTCTTCACTGGGTGTACTGTTTGTATCATTACTGTTTGATGTAGAAGGATATGTGTCCTCATCATCTTCATCTGTTGTTTGCTTTTCTTCTTTTGGGGCTGCAGTAGACTCATCAATAACAACATCAATACATTCAACAATCTTTCGAAGTCTTTTATTGTAACATTTATATGCCTTACTCCTAGATGAGTAACCAAGAAGGATTCCCTCATCAGCTCTGGGTTCAAACTTGCCAAGTTTTTCATCATTATTTTTGATAAAGCATTTTCTCCCAAAAATTCTAAAAAGCTTTATAGTGGGAGGATTACCATACCAGAGTTCATATGGAGTTTTATCACTATTTACACGAACATGTGCTTTGTTGAGAATGTTTGCTGCTGTATGTGCTGCTTCTCCCCAAAATGTGTTAGGTGTTATGGAATCATCAAGCATAGCTCTAGCCATTTTTTGAATTGTTATGTTCATTCTCTCTGCAACACCATTCTATTGTGGAGTGCCAGCTACAGAGAACTATCTTTTTATGCCGTGTTGTTCACAGAATTCAAGAAATTCTTTGGATGTATATTCTCCTCCTCGATCAGATCTAAGACACTTGATTTTTAATTCTAATTCATTCTCCACTAGTGCTTTGAAAATCTTAAATTTCTCAAATGCTTCATCTTTGTGTTTAAGCAGCCCAATCCAACACATTCTAGAGAAATCATCAATGAATAAGATATAGTATTCTTCACCACGGGGTGACTTTTTCCTCATGGGTCCACATATGTCAGTATGAATGAGTTCAAGAGGCTTACTTGATGATCCTTCCTTGGCATTAAATTGTACCCTGGTTTGCTTACCGAATTGGCAAGATTTGCATATGATATTTTAAGGTAGAGTAATATTGGGAAGATCACGAACAACTTTAAGTCTACTTGATTTGTTGATTTGAGAGAAGCTCAGATGCCCCAACCTTCTATGCCATAGCCAATTTTCTGAAGATTTACTCAAATAACATTGTTCTTTGGGGTTCTTCAATATATACAAGTTGTTTGGAGTTCTTTTTCCTTTTATAATTGCTTTACCTGTATCAAGATCACATACCACACATTCTTTTGAACTAAAGACAACTTCAGTTCCTTGATCACACATTTGACTTACACTTAACAATTTATGCTTTAATCCATCCACATACATGACTTCATTAGCTTTCACCTTATCCTTTAGGAAAACAGACCCTTTACCTTTAATTACCGCAGGAGTATCATTTCCAAATGTAACATTCTTCTCCTTTTCTAGAGCACTATATGCAAGAATTTTGTCTTTATCACCTGTCATGTGTCTTGAGCATCCACTATCAATGTACCATTGGTTCTCTTCATCTTCTGCAAATAACGCTATGCCACAATTTTCAACCTGTAACTCCTTCTTTTTCCATACTTTGGATCTTGAAGGAACATGTTCTTTTGGCTGAACTTTGCTCCTGGATTCAGATTCTTCATGGCCAAAGTTATTGCAATAAGTGCATTCAACTTCATTTTGAAGAGGAGAAAAGTTGTTATAAGTATTCTTCTTTGCTTCAATATTAGTCCTTTTCCTTTTTGATTCTCTTGTCATAATAGTTTTATATGCTACACATTGAATAACTTTATGACCAAAATTGTGACATGAGAAACATTGTCCATTGAAGAAGAAATTTCTGCGATCATAAGATCTTCTATATGAATTTATCTGTTGATTGGTGTTTCTTTGAAAGACATTCCTGTTTGAATTGAAATGATCATGCTTTACCTGTAAAGATTCTTTGTTCCCTTGCTGAGTGGAAACATGTTGTAAACCAGTTGTAACTGCTTTTAGATAATTTGGTGCTGATGCCTGAGAAGATTCTCCAATATATCCAAGACCTGTCTTTATGAGAGGAGAACGTTGTACCTTGATACTCTCATCTAAGGTTTCAGACCCTTTAGAAAATCTAAGATTCAGAGTCTTTACTTTCCCAAGTTCTTTTCTTAGATCTACTACTTCACATTCTAATTTCTCATTGTGTTTCTCTTTATCTTCAAGCTGATTTTTCAGAGTTTCTATGATTATTTTGCTCTCTTCTAAGTGAATTTTGAGTTTATTGTTTTCATTAAGAAAATCACTGTCTTCTAGAGCGTCCACAAAAGTATCCTCTTCTTCTCTAGATACTTTTTCAAATGCCATGAGAAGTCTCAGATCTTGTTCACATTCTTCCTCACTATCAGATGGCCCATCACTATCTTCATGAGTATAGTAACTCTTTTTAGAGCTAGAATGATTCTTATTCCTTCTTGCTACTTCCTTCCCCTTTTTATGTGTTTCTTTATAAGGACACTTGGCAGCATAATGACCAACTCTTCCACAATCAAAACATTTGAAAGGAACCTTACCTCTGAATCGTCCTGTGCCAAGTTGAAGTTTCTTTACGAAGTTTATCTCATCTTCTTCTGAGATATATCTGATCCTTCTGTTATTTGTACTTCCTTTCCTTTTGTAGAAGTTCTAAAGACTGCTTCTTTGACATCAGATGGTCCTCCTCTTCTCATTTCATATGCAGTTAGTATGCCATGAAGTTGTACAACAGTAAGATTTTGAAGATCCTGCTTTTCTTCAAGAGCTGAAACTTTTGAATCAAATTTTGTTGTTAGAGATCTTAAAATTTTCTCAACCAAAGTGGATTCGGTAATTGTTTCTCCCAGATTTCTCATGCGATTTACAATATCATCAAGACGTAGAAAGAAATTTGCAATGATTTCTTCATTAAGCATTTTAAGATTCTCATATTGGATTCTGAGAGTTTGAAGTTTAGCACTTTTTACCTTTGCATCACCTTCATAGCTTAGAATGATTTTGTCCCATATTTCCTTTGCTGTATTCAGCTGCATGACTTTGACAAATTTTGATTCAGTTAGACTTCCTAATAGAGCATTGACTGCCTTTGCATTTGTTTCATAATTCTTTCTTTCCGTTGGATCTGTTGGTACTGAGGCTGGATATTGATATCCTCCTTCAACAATAGCCCATACATCGCTCCCAGAGACTGAAGATAGGATCTCATCCTTGTTTTCCAAAAGATTAAGTTGTTTCTGTTGAAGAGTGGAGGCCTGATAGATGTTGTTCCATCTTGATTGCTCATCTTGAATAATCTTCCTTCTAGCGGCTAAGCTTTATCAGAAGGACCCGCTCTGATACCAATTGTTGGGAAAAATACTGAGAGGGGGGGGTGAATCAGTATTTAAGGCTGAGCAATTTTTCTTTCCTTTCCTTTCTTTCTCTTAAAAAATATGTTAAGAAGATCGCAGACCATACATGTATGTCCGAGACGACGTGTCGTCTACTTAGAGAATTGCATCGGATAAGCATTACGCATGAACAGAAATCAGAACAAACCATTAACCATGAATAACACATATGGACACCAGGATTTAAGGTGGAAACCCAATTCGGGAGAAAACCACCGCTGCTGTAATCTCACTCTTCAATATTTTATTATAGAGAAAAAATTTTACAATATATGCTGGTGCAGACTCATACCAGCACGCAGGCACCCACCTGCAGAAGGCTAAAACCTTCTCTCGTTTACCATCCTTTCCTGGAAGGGAGCTTCAACTCTAACTAATACCCAACCACCTACGTAAAACTTTCTACTTCCAAAATGAATGCCCTAACTCTCGACTCACCTGATCCAAGGCTTCTTAAAGAATATGCCAGCTTTCATAGATCTCTCTTTCGTCCTTCGTTCGGCACTTCCTCCGAGGTTCATTCGTATTTTTTAGTTAAGAACGTAGTTCCCCCATCCGCATATCTCCTCCTCTAAGAGCTCTTATCATCACCCTTATGCATGCACATGTTAAATACTCCCTTATCTTCATATTTACAGTGCACCCTTGATTCAAGTATAATACCAGGGTTTATTCATACAGACATTCCCAAAGGAGATTCATTTTCTATCAAATCAATCCTTTCTCTACACACATCTCCTTCATAATTCTCGGTTCCTTCATAACTTTATATAGCTTTCGCCCTTATTAAAACCTATGGTCAAAAACTAATGGTATTCCGACTCAGTTACTTTATGTACTCCTCCTCTATATTTTTAATTTATTTATCAATTTAAAGAAATTGATAAATAAATATATTTATAAAGTTTTAACCCTTCGTACATTATAAAACATCCAATGCTTTCAAAAAAATTAACCTTTGACCCCCAGGGCCCACAATTGTAGTCAAAAGACCAATCAAATTCTGCTGTGTATGTCATCATTATGTCACTACGGGGGTTATTGTGGTACGGAAGAAAATTTTTGGCTGGTGCCCCCGTACTTAATCTCCACCGTCGATTTCCGGTCAACGCTTGATTGCTTGTTCAACTACGGGGGTACCCCTTCTGAATTTTTAAATCTTTATACTGCCCCCGTAATATTATTTTTAATTAAAAGTTCAATGAACTTTTAATCGGGGCTTTATATATATAAATCCAATGATTTTGAATAGTTTAATATTAATAAAAATTTTACCCCTGGCCCACATATGCGCCCCTCCATACCAAACTAAACTTCGTGCAGGTCCATTGCCCGATCACCGTTGGATCATGAGCCTCCAAGATCGACGGATTTCGCTTGGGAAATTTGCACGGGAAATAACGCGCGATGGCACGTCGTACTGTGTTAATATTCACACACCTTTTTTAACCTTCGCGCATCTTCCAGAAATAATGACCATCCGATGACTCCCTTTCATATCGACGACGCACAAGCAATTTTGCTGGCCGTCCTGGGTCGATCTTTAACGTGCGAAGGACTATCATTATCGTGCGCTTGGCAGTTTTGCAGAGACGAGTGTCAACATCTGTATGGAATCGCTGCCAATCCACGAAATACCACGTATCGATGAAAGGTGGTGCGGAATAACCCACGGTTTCGCTCCAACCCGCCGTCACTGTTCCTCTCGGTCACGGTTCCGTCTAAGCACATGGTTCCATCAAACTTATTGTTTAAACGATTAAAAACCCCGCTTCAATGTTTTCTTTATATAAACGATTTATTCATGCTCCAGGTTCTATTACATAGACAACGCCGAGACTCGTAGACCTTCCATACCTACATAGAGGCAGAGGCGTATAATTCCACTGTCGATCGTATTGGTTCCTCGAACAACTTACAGAACCAGAGCACCATTAATCCCTCCATCATGCAGATTTACTTACTTCACTGTGTCGTGACCTTAGCAACCTGATATCGTATACAACTTCACGAATCTCCTCCTTCCACATAAGCGAGATGGTCTAAGCATCACTCTCATGCTTTTCACAATTCAAGCTGTTTATACGAGCATAATCCCAACTGTCAATAACACATGATTTCACCAATGTCCACAGAGACTCAAATATTCTGCTGAATATATAAGTCATGGAGAGTTTAGAACCAATCCTTCATCACCATATACGAATGAATAAGAGTATCTCCTCCTTCCACAGAAGCGAGATGGTCTGAGCATCACTCTCATGCTTTTCACAATTCAAGTTGTTTATACGGGCATAATCCCAACTGTCAATAACACATGATTTCACCAATGTCCATAGAGACTCAAATATTCTGTTGAATATATAAGTCATGGAGATTTTAGAACCAATCCCTCATCACCATATACGAATGAATAAGAGTTTCACTCATTCTTACTCTGCTTCAATTCCCTGCTTATCTCTGTAAGTGCATTCTTCCTTTGTTCTTTGCTGCTGATCGTTGTTTTATGCAACTTTTATTTTCTTCTTTGTTTCCCATTCCTTTGTCAATTCCTTTGCCATCAATGACAATATTCCAACACTTGCACTAAACAGTGCAATAAGTTAGCTAAAAATCCAAGTATGTAGGAAGTCTAAGTAGACCACATAAAAATATAATCTCCAATATGTCCATATGCTTTCCATATCCTCCATTATATAATTTATGAGCTCTCTCACCAAGGATCCCACCCACTATGAGGTTTCTTCCATGCAAAGGCTCCTCCACAAAAACTGTGTTGTCCATCAAGGTGGTTCAATGTATCTAGATAGATTTGTTGACTTAGTCAACCTTGAATGAATCTTCATGCCTTGTCTCTTTTCACACTCAAGGTGCCTTCATTGTGTCTAGCAGGATTGATCTCTATTCACATTGAGCTGGCTTTATTTAGGATCCACTTCCTTGAGAATAAATCATGTTGACTTGGTCAAACCTGACCTTGTCCACATATTTTAGACCTTGTTCACACATGTGGATGCTTGAACTGGTTATTTCATGATCACTTTTCACATTAGGTGGGATTTTTATTCATACTTGAGAAAATTATGAGCCTCCTTGTCCATTTATTCATTTATCTAACTTTTAGAAGAAAAATTAATATTCCTATTAGTTGAAGCTAAACTAGGAATATTACATTAATCTAGAACAATAGGTGAAAGACTATACTACCATTTCTCCTAACTTAGAATATATACACGGAGAGGATTGGAGGCTTACTTGTTTTAGTTGCTTCCAAATGACTCCTTCTATCTCTTCTGCTGCAGCCTCAAACTCAAGCGGTTTGTGAGCTGAATGCTTCCTGCAAGAAAGAACACTGAAACAGCAGAAGATGCAATAATATAGATATCTATTCAAGCTAGTTAGCTAAATTATTTAAGCATAAACTACATTCATCAACCAGGATCTTAAAATATGGAAAATCAAAGTTAACATAGATGCATGTAGGGAAAAACAAGAAGTACTCTTTATTGATGATAGAAGGAGAGGTTACAACCTAGTGAATTATTTGAAGTGACCTTCCAACAAAGTTTCAAAGTCTCATCACAGCACAAATATCTCCAGCAGTAGCTCTACAAACCAAGCTCTCAATTAAAAATTCTCCATCATTTCTCTACTCAAATTCTTCCTTCTCAAACACTTAGATCTATGTTCAATTTATAGATGAACTGTAGGTTGTTTTGCAATCAATAGATTTCCAAAAATAGGCAAGACATGTTTCCATTCATGTAGATGTCAAATGGACACTTAGATTCGAAGCTTGACATATGTGAACTCTTCTAGAAGGCACTGGCCAAGTGGAGATTCCGGAACAATGAGAATTTCTCTCCCAATGTGACCAACGCACCTTTGAATGTCGGGAAGTGCTTTGCAGAGAAGCCTTGCATGGGGCTACCTGCATATGAAACGTACTTAGGCTCCTTAAAGCCCACGTTGGTGAGCTCTCATATGCTAAATAATAAGCTTCAAACCATGGAAACCTTTGATTGATGAAAGTCTTGCTTGATTTGTCTTGTTTTTCATCTTAGAGAATATATAAATTGAAATGATAGGGAATGATAGACCCTTGATCATTGGTCCTAGAGATGATGCCTAGTTAACCAGGTCATTGGGAATGGTGCCCAAATTGACCTATAACAATTGCCCCCTAAAGCATGATATCCAAATAATAAGAACATTTGATTGAGATGCTTTACACTGTGATGAGCCTGGAAACAAAGCGGAATGGTCACCTGCATCAATATTACAATGCATTACATCATGATATATCCTCTATTGATCATAATTTCTGAGGGTAGGCATTCCCATAATCAGCACATAAAACAATCTAATAACATGTACATAATTCAGAAAGTCATCTACATTGGAATGTTGCCAAAATGCAGACATGCCTACAGATATAGGCCCATGTTTGGATGAAAATCTATATGTAAGGTCACCGTACAGATGATGTGTACAACAATCCTGAAATCGCAGCTCGGATGGCTGAAACTAGATCCGGGGTCTTCTTATCTCATTCACTTGATCATTCGAGTACAAGTCTAGCCATGCGAATATATGATTTGTCGTCGAACATGGAAAGACATCGTTTGATTACCAGCCAATAATGTGAGCTGTTAACAAACACAAGAGAACCACCATTAATTTCAATGACCCTCAAGGTACTGTAGTACATTTCGTAAGGCATGAATAGATGATTTTATGTCGAACGTTAAACAAAATATTTCAGTCAAAAGTCCGGAAGCGAGGATATTGTCGATGTTGTAACAAGCCTCATGGTACTGGAATATGATGTTTCTAAGTGAAATTCTTGGATATTGATTTGTTTTCGACAGGAAGTCACCTTATTGAAAAACAAGAGTTACTGATTTTGGAGACAGGGGTATGACTTGATATAGCATTTTTTAGGGATGACGGTCATGAAAATGAAGGTTTACGAGTATTGCAGATGGATGAGTTTTTAATCACTGGATGACTTCTCTTGAACATATCAGCGACACTGTGATGAGTTGGTAGCATTGACCCAAAACCAAAGTGAAGGTATGATGAACCATAGGTGTGAATGAACCATCAAGATGATTACCCAACCCAAACAGTCACAGACATGGAGTGAAAGAAGTGTCATGTTCAAGAGCGACTTGCTACCAAAAAGAAACTTTACTTGCTTTTCCCAAATTTTCCCCAGTCATTTGTCAACCAGTACTTCTTTATTTTTTAACAAGCTTGAGGAGGATAACATTTTCTTTATCTATAATTCAACCCTTCACGCTAATAAATTATTGCTATTTAATAATTTAACAAGTCTAGCGATGAATGAAACTCGATTCTTGCCATGATCAACAAGCCCGTCACTATTTTATGTTTTAACGAGCTTAACGACAGTGATAGCCCGGTCCTTTTTCATATTTAAAGAGTCTGAAAAAGAGGATGAAAGAGAACTCCAAAAGTACTTTTTCGTAAATTTGTCACTCAGATCTGAAAAAGTGTAAAATAATATCTGAGAGAACCTCTTTGGTCATGTTTAACCAAGGTATTCCTTTTTCGTAAATAATCTATCTCATTCTGGAAAAGGGTTAAACTCATACTGAGTAGATATCAATTCATTTACTTTAAAGAGCTCGAAATTACAAGTGCTCGACAATATTTTCACATTATCGGAGTCTGAAAAGAGCTGAAAGAAGACTCCAGGGGTTCCTTTTTCACTATTATCGAAGCTCAAAAAAGAGATAAAAGTGCGCTTCAAATCCTTTTTCATTTTTATCAAAGCTCGAAAAGAAAGGAGAAAAAACATGCTTTGTGGTCAAGTCTTTCTTTGAAATAATTCTACACAACCAATCTGTTTGTCAGTTGTATTTCCTATTTAGAACAACATCAAATGGATTAAAAATGCATGTTTCATGATAAAAAAACATAATAAAACCATAGTCACAACAATAAATTTATCTTTCAATCAATTAGATGACAATATAAATTAGTTTCACTATTCATTTTTACCATTCCATAGTTACCATTTGCATTTGGGAGCTCTGAATCTGATTTCCCCCCCAAACTTCAGTCTTTGATTGCGATCATTTATATGGATGCATTTCATCGCTGTTTGATCTAGGTTAGTATCATGGACCTCCTCTTTCTTTCAATATTCATTTCATTCCCATTCTTTGCAAATTTTTAGGGTTTTAAGGCCCCTAGGGTAAATTCTTCCCAAATTGAGGGCAACACACCCTTGAACATTAAAACCTGCATTGCATAGTAGGTACATTGAAGGGTACCTGCATATGCAACGCACTGTCTCAACCTAGGGAGTGCATTGGGTGCAGTTCAAGTTTTTTATTTTTACGATGTGTCCAAAATTTGCCTATTTTTTTGCAATGAATGGTATCTAATGGATCTTATGGTTGATTTTCAGGTTTCCATTGGATTATAATGATGATTACATGGAGAGAAAGAGAACATGAAGAACAAGATGTGATTGCCTTGAATGATCTGGGTACTGTAAGAGCCTTAAAAGATTGCGGGCTTCTTAAGTACTTCAAATTGTTGGGCATGAGGCAACAAATAGAACTCTTGGAGTTCTTTGTTCGAGCATGGGATCCGAAAATAGAGGCATTTCACATAAAAAATCAAGTGTTGTCCATAACATTTGAGGATGTGTATTTTCTCACAAGTTTGTCGAGGAGAGGTTTTCCCATTTCGCTGACGGGGTCTACCGTTGGAGGAGAGAAAGTGAGGGATTATGTCATGCAATATTTCTATCCAGGGTCAGAAACTAGAAAATATGGAAAAATAAACATCTGTGATGTTAGGGATTTTCCTTTGAGAGCCATCCTTTTCACGATCGCTAAACTTGTTGGCACCGTTACACTCCATGTAGCGAACAGATCGTATATGCAATATGCGCTAGAGTGCTTGGAGCCAACATTCTTCAACTGGTCTGAATCTGTTCTATCTCAGATAAAGGAACAACTCAATAAAGAAAAGGGAGGAAGGAAGAAAAATTTCAGTTATGGATCCATCCTTATCTCCTTCGCTTTGGAACGAATTCCACTTATGCAGCCACAACATGTAACATTGGATATATCTAGTCCTAGAGATCCTCGAATGAAGAGATGGGTAGAACTCATGGGTTAGCATGCATGCCAATCAACCGCTGTGTTCTTGACTGCATTCTTCGCCTGGTTCCGGTTACAGATCCTCGTCATCGATGATTATGCATATGTAGGCATCAATTTCAGAGGAGATCCAGATCTAGTTTTACTAGAAGGCGCTCAGTGGGGTGCAATAGGTAAGAATTATTTGACCATGTTTTTTTTATTTTTATAAGTTTTATACAATTTTTTTTTTGTTTTTTATTTATTTCCAAGACTAAACTAAATGTTTAATGTAATGCAGATATTGGTCGCGTTCAACCAGTAGAGGAACAAGAGCGTGAGGCAGATGCGCCAGTAGAGAGGGCTGTCGGGAGAGTAGTCCTTCAGGACCTTGATATGGTTGAGACTCTACCTAAGCTTCAGTAGCACATAGAGGGATTAACCTTCGGGATTCTTGATTTCTGGCTCAAAGAGTTACCCATGTGACTACAACGACACACTATTAGGGTTCCTAACCATTGGATGTAGTTGCTCCGTAGGATTGCTAGATCTATAGCATGTTACCATGAGCACCACTAGTTTACTTATGAATTTTTGCATACATTTTGAGGTCAGATGACCAACGTTTCTTGGGCACAATTTTTTTTAAAAACCTATAACTATCTATCTATATGTTTTCAGAGTTTTTCCTATGTTTAATGCGCAATCCTATTCAATGATGTGAATGTTTTCTTTACCTATGTCGCAAACGTCTATCTAAAACTTGATTAGCTAATGAATCAGTTAAAGTGTTCAGATTTCTGGAAATGTATTGATATTGAATGAAATCAAAATGTCTCTCCAAAAGTAGAACTCTTAGGAACAATCTAAGAAGTCTTGAATTTCTAATAGTATAAATACTAGTAAGTTGTAGTGCCACAAATTGTGAGTCTAACCTTATGATTATGCGGTTAATACCAAATGAAATGGCATCAGAGAGAAGTTTGATCAACACACTATACTCAGTGATTTTAGCTGTCGATCTATCGATACAAATCCTTTGAAAACTCACTAACTCACTGTTCGGAGCGAAAATGGCCCACACTGCAGAGGATAGATTCTGCGTACTACAACTAGCACCTTCAGCATATCCAAAAAATGGTTCCGAAGATTCATTCATCTGCGATGAAATGTAAAGCGGATTACTAATGTCAAGAAAACTCTAAAAATAAATTAAGATAGTGAATGCAAATCAACAACATATAAACAATATAATACAAAAAATTACTACGCTCATGATTAAGCATAGTAATGTTTCAAATACAACCCATTTCTAGGTTGTGTCAATGGAATCCCATCGTGATAAAATAACTCATAGGCACCCTTAGCAAGAACTCTTTTGACAATATAGGGGCCATGCCATAATGGCTCGAATTTCCCTGTACCTATTACATCAGCTTCTTGGTCGTAAAGAAGGACCAAGTCGCCCTCTGAGAAGATGCGAGGCTAGAAATTTTTGTTGTATTGCACCTTTATACGTCTCTTATGCGCTTCGTTGGCCAATTGGGCTTCACGATGCGTTTCATCTAGATGGATGAGGTTAAGGAGATGCGCTTCTTCTTCTGAGGTGTCAGGTAACAAGTCTATCGTGAGTTTTAACGATGATATTTCGCATTGGATTGGTAAGATAGCTTCCAGACCATACACCAATTGAAAAGGAGTAAATCCGGTTTCATTTCTCACCGAGGTTCGATACACCCACAAGGCGGAGTACATGATAAAGTGCCAATTCCTTTTATGGACTCCTATTGTTCGTTGAAGAATTCATTTAAGAATTTTTTTAATAGCCTCAACTTGTCCATTTGATTGTGGATAATAAGGAGTAGAATTATCATGTGACAATCCTAACTTGGCTGTCAATTCAGACATCATATGGCTGCGAAAATTCTTCCCATGATCCGCAATACTAGCCTGTGGAACCCCAAACCGTGCAATAACATGGTTGAAGAAAAACAATGCAGTTGTCTGTCCTGTGTTGTTGAATGTAGGCATCGCTTCGGCCCATTTGGTAAAATAGTCAACCGCGAAAATAATATAACCATGCCCCCTGGACGAAGGAGGGTTACAGGTCATGAAGTCAATACCCCATTTCTTAAATGGTCTAGCATAGAAAACAGGATGCATTGGCACTGGCAGTTTGCAGATTTGATGGTCATAAATCTGGCATGCATGACAACTTCTGACTACGAGGATACAATCTCGAAAAATAGTAGGCCAAAAGTAACTGGCGTAGAGTATCTTCTACGTGGTAGCATATCTAGATAAATTTCCACCACAAGCCCCAACATTGCAATCATTTAATACTTTTTCGGCCTCCTCATGAGTGAGGCACCTCCTTAAAATGGTATCGACACCACAACGATAAAGTGTATCGCTGATGATCAAATAATATTTTACTTGGTATCGAATATGTCGCTGATCAGAGCGAGAGGTATTAGGTCGAAAAGTTTGGGTTTGGAGATAAATGACGAAATCTCCATACCAGGGATCAAATGATCTGATCAGAAACAGAGACTCGTCTGGAATAGATGGTTCGGGCGTAGTTGCAGTACTATCACAGGGAAGGTCATAGAGAAGCTCAGCCAAAACTAAATATTTATTTGACTTGGATTTAATGAATTCTAAATCAAATTCCAGCAAAATGACGATCCATTTTGAATATTTTCCCCCTAGCAATTGAAGTGATAAGATGTAAGTCATGGGGTTGCAATCTGAAACTATTATTGTTTTTCAGAGCAAGATATAATGGCGAAATCTTTGGATAGCTTGAACGACTGCCAAGGAAAGCTTTTCCACATACGAGTACTTAACTTCCATATCATTGAGATTACAAATCAAATAATATATTGGATTTTCAATTCCATCTTCTTCTTGAGCCAAAACCATAGCAATGGTCTCTTCAGCCACATCGATATATAGGAAATAATCATTTTGATAATTTGGAGGATACATTAATGACGCTCGGACAAGATGGTCCTTGACAGCATCAAAAGAAGCTTGGGAAACTTGGTCCCAATGGAAGGGAACTCCTTTTTTCAATAATTGAGTAAATCCTTTAGCCATTTCGACGTAGTTTGGAATGAACCTTCTTAGGAAGTTGGTATTTCCTTGAAGTTTATGTATTTGAAGTAAGTTTGATGGTGCAGGAAAATCAAGAATGGTCTATACCTTCAGTGGGTCTATTCGAATTCCTTCTTTTGAGACTATGAATCTGAGAAATCGACCAGAACCAATACAAAACACACATTTGTTCAGATTGAGGCATATATTGTAGTGTCAGAAACATAATAAAATGGCTTTCAAATGCATTGGGTGATCAGTCTGATTTTTTGAATGCGCTGGTAAATCATCTAAATATGGTTGAACAATGTGCTTGATGTCATTGAAAGCATAATCCATTGCTCTCTGAAAATTTTCCCTAGTGTTCTTTAAACCAAATGGGAGTTTCCTATATGTGAATGTCCCTCAGGGACAGATGAATGTTGTCTTATGTTGGTCATATGGGTGGATATTGATTTTATTGTAGCCGGAAAATCCATCCATGAATGAAAATATTTCACATCCAACACAATCGTCAATAATCTGGTCGATAAAGGGAGTAGGATAGTTCTCTTTTGGACAAGCATGATTAACATCTCAATAATCGATGCACACTCTAATGGTTCCTTGTTTTTTCATAACAAGAATGATATTGGAAACCCACTCAGTTAGCGGAAAGGGGTAAATGGAACCAACACACAAAATCTTTTCAACTTCTGCTTTGACGGCAGTGGCTTTCTTCGGATGAACAGGATGAAGCCGTTGACGCACCGGTTTGACATTAGGATACTTTTTAATAGTATGTTCAAATATACTAGTATCTATTCCTGGCATTTCCTCGTAAGACCAAGTGAATACGTCACGAAATTCACGAAAAAGAGAGTGATATGAATCAAGTTCTGATGGAGAACAAGATACACCGACATGAATATTTTCTACAACGCCAGGTTTAGTCGAAATATCGATAGAAATTGTTTCTTTGATATTTGATAAATTTCGCTCAGATTCAATTTCTTTAATCAGAAAAGAATTCAAAAATAGATTTTGAATGGATGGGTGATATAGTTCACTAAGATCATTTTCTTCATAATCTGGAAGATGGGAAATGATAATCTTCTGATGGTTCTCCTTCTACCATCATAGCTTCCAAAATATTTTCATTTGTCAAAAATATTAAGGAAAGTGGATCAGATGGAGTTCCAAAATCTAATGAACGATCAACCCAAACACTCAGCGACGCTGATTTCGAATTTTCTGCCCAAGCCAAATAGATTGATTGCTATTGTAGCTCAATAGGGCTGAGTGGTAAAACATCATCCAACGTAGAAATATCAAAATCACCCGTACTCTTCCTTAAGCTAGATAGAGTGGAAGAGATCATGTATCAGATCTCTATGCTTGCAATTTCTTCCAACGTTGTGGGTGGCAGTAATGCAAAGGTTCCCATAAGAGTGGAATCCTTTAAGAGTCCTACACCAATGTTCTTGATTTCTATTTGGGGTAAGTGAATATACGGAACGCGTCCAATTACCTGTGAAGCGGAGGCAAAAAAGGATAATTGATTAATGACTGTGATTGTACCTTTATGTGGAAAGGAAATCATTCTAAAGTAAAATATTATAGTCAAGGGGTCCATCAACAACCTCAACATCAATACTTACTATTTGCCCCCTAATTCAATTTGTAGATTATTGATAATACCACAAGTTTTATATGTTCTTCCATCAAAAGCCTTCAACGTCATTGATGATTGTGATAATCGTGGTGAGCCAAGTGACTTCCAACAGTTTAGAGACATAATGCACGTAGATGCTCCCTCATCAATAGTAGTGCGATGAACAAGGTGATTGAGAACATTTACTTGGATGGAGAATGCCAATTCTGGTGGTAGCTGCGGCACATATCCTGTATGATTAAATACGACAAGATTAGAATCAGTCGGATCAATTCCACCAATTTCCGAAAATAAAACGTGCTTTTGGGAGGGACAATTTTGTAATATCTCAAGAGCAGACATAGCTGAAGGGGATTGAGCCAAATCTTCAACTATATTATAATTTTGTGCAGCTCTCACTAGAGGATTATATGTCGATTTATGAATTACTCCCTTTGGTGGCTTAATCGTCAATTCATTAGATGGATTCATTGTCGAGGTAGTAGGTTGATCAGTGGCCAGACTACTATAGTCTTTATTCGGCATCAACACCAAAATATCTTGTGAAGGTTTTGTGGTGGATAACATTAACACTTGGGAACTAGGAGCTGGATCCGTAGCAACCAAATTTGTGTCTGGATTTGGAAATGGGTCTATCAACATAGTTGATGCATGAGAAGTCTAGATGATTTTTGAGACTTTAGCACAGTGAGGACAATCCTTAACAAATTTTTCCTTGTTACAGATTATGCATGGATAATGAGGTTTTCGTGGTCCAGACGGTTGATCAGATGATCGTTCCTGCAGGTTTTATTTTTCTTTGATTTCCCCTTTTTCTTACTTCCTGGTTGCTTATCACTTTTTCCTTTGTAAAATGACATGGCATTAATTTTAGAAGTAGGAGAAGGATCAGATGCAGTAGGGTGGTGTGTGTTTGCAGTGCCTATCAAGCCGTCTCCGACATGAGAGTCCTCTATTTGAGAAGGAACATTGAAATTAGATCGCAACGCATTTGGTATTTTTTCATAGAGTGTATCAGACTGAGTATAAATCAAGTCTAAATATTGGGCACGAGCGATAACTTTCTCTTCTATGACGACACCACCTTTAGCCACATCCTTAGTTATAGACGGTAACAGGGACTTAATGAACCATTCAGCTAGGATTTGATTAGGAAAAAATGTCTTAACCATTCGTCGACAGCGACGCCACTCATGAATATGATCAGAAATGTGAGTAGCATTAGTCTGTTTGAAATTGGTCAAGAGTTCTGTTCCAATTTTGTATCTGATCGGTAACTAGAATGGGTCAAAAAGATAGTGGCTAAGGTAGTGAAATTGTCGAAAGAAACTCTAGGTAATTCAATGTACCATTTAGTTTCCGGACCTGTGAGTGTTCACTGGAAAATACGTAATCGAACAAAATCATCATTTAGGGAATTTGATGAACACCATAAATGATAAGTCATAACATGAGTTGATGGATATTCTCCAGGGTTTCCATTGAATTTAGGAATATCGGAGGGTAATTTATGAGGTATCACCGGCCACCAAGGAGCATAATTGATAGGATCATTGGTTAATCGGTTTAAATCTGGTAATTCCAAGGTTGCAACAAAAGGAAACTATCTATTAAGGTCAGGTTGAGCATAGTCAGGATAAGATGGAATTGCTTGGGCAACAGGTCTCTGAGCACCATCATATGGGATTTGATGTTGGTAACCTAGATAGGGGTTGTTTTGCATAGAAAATGCTTAAGAATTATGTTGACCAAAACCTGGATATGATACTTGTTGAAATGAAGTTTGAGGGATTTGTGCCTGTGGCTACCAAGGATTCTATCCACCAATGTTATAACCCAAATTAGTATAAGTTGGATTTGGTTGATATGTATAACCAGATTGCGTTTGTGACACCCCATAAAATGGTACACCATATTGTGAATAAATGATCCCCGATATAGGTTGTTGTAAATTAACCAAAGGATTTTGAGTCTGTGGACCCAACATTTGATGATATTGAGTTGAAGAGCTCACCTGATAAGGTTGATGTACAAAATTTCTATTTTGTAACTGGGGTATAGATGTATTAACAAGCGGTATTGAAGTGGGTGTAACAAGTTGAACTGGTCGATACGAATGTACAACCATTTGTGGTTGGATAGGTAGAGTGGGTTTCCATTGAAAAAAATTCATGTAAACATTAGTTTGACCAAAATGTGACTGAGTACTGTCGTATTGGGTGACCAAAGGTTTCCCCCCAGCATAAGGAGGATAATAAGACAAAAAAATATTGTTCCCCGAATGCTAGGAGTCCAGTTGATATGGTACTTAAAGGAATTGACCGATAAGGACCGACTTGATATTTCCCTGATGATGTGTGTAATGTATCAAGTCGTTCAGTACTAACTATAGGACTACCAGTTAAAACACCAGATGATGACATTGGTAAATACCATGAACGTGAAGGTGCACCAGAGAAAGTGCCAGATAATGATTTGTAACCTGTTGGGACCAAAGGGCCATCGTGCAAATATGACTCTGGTGATGTTGTGAACATCGACAGAGTAGCGAGGGTAGGAGATAACGTAATTGGAACAGCAGACCCAGCCGAAGATGTCGGTTCAGACATGGTTGTATGACCAAATGTATACTCTTCGAAATCAACGAGAGATTGAATGGAAATGGGATCAACAAAAGCATATGGAAACGATTGAGGAAAATACTGGTATAGGTAAATGTCTCCCCCAAAGTGGGTTTGACTTAAAGGTGTATCAGGATATGGGATTTCTCCAATCACGATTAAACTAGGAGGGAGAACTTCACCGTCAGGACCAAATATATTTCAGACAGTTGACTGTGTGATATAGGAGTTTCAGTGGCTACAGACATTTTTGGAGTGACCAAGGTAGGAACAACTTCCAGTTTTTCAGGATTTAGATTTTCTGGCAAAGAAGAGACATGATCTGGATCAATTTGTGAGTGAACAACATCGGGTCCAGGAGGTATGGTCTCAGCAATTGAATGGATTGTGACCATGGGTAGCTATGAAGACTTCATTTCGACAACAGTAAATGAACCGAGATGTGTGGAAACAATTTGAGCTAACTCTGGTTTAAATTATGATGTTTCACCATAGGTACGAATTGTACTTGATTCGACAAATCATGATCGCCTTCACCTACCAGAAGTAACTTCCGGCGGTAAAGGTGGTTTTAAAGCTAATCTATGTGAATGACATGGCGTAGGATTGTGTTCTTCCATGATTACTGATTTATTTTATCCAAAAAAAAATAAACAAAAAGAGGGTAATGCTAGGAAAAAGGGTTTACCAAGAAATTGTGAACTGCAGAATACGTCTTGGTGAACCAAGAAGTACGGGCAGGTAATCTCCCCGAATATTGTGTTCAGTGTATCACAATTTGAAGGTGGCCGACTCAGTTCACTATGGATGGATAACACCTAAAATTTTTCCTCCCAAATATACCCGAAGGTACATGGAGGCCCAAATCCGTATTAGCATTTTCTGATGCGAAACCGCACAGTGAGAGCACCCCTTTATACTTATTGTACTGTAACACCACCCGATATACCCGAGAGTACGTGGACGAGCTACGATATACTTACATAGGTGGAGTGAGGTATCACACTCAGAATGTATTGCAGACAAGTTAACAACAACTGCTATGTTTTACGACATCGGAACACATCTCTAGCCTAGACCTTCTAAATGTTATCGTTAATGTTCCAATGCGTTGTTAAGTAAATTGAGATTTATTTTATGTTTATCTTGCTTAACAATTTTCCTTTCAGGTTCACCACGATGATGTATATGAAATTCCTAAAATGCAGCTAAGAATGATAAAAAAACTTTCACTTTTAGCTTTTTCAATGAAGAACCTATCTACTAAGGGAAGAGAAAGCTAGTTTTTTGGAAAGAAAGAAAATAATTTGTGAGCAAAAAAATCAATGAACAAAAACAAAATCAACGAATCACAAACTAAATGTAGATTTCCTTATGTTCCTTTTGAAAAAAACACACAATCCTACATGCAAATGCAAGTTTTTCTTTTCAATTTCCTTAATGTTATGAATGCAGAAAAGAAACTAGGTGCACTAGATCAATAATAGAAATGATTTTTACTTTCGAGAAACGAAGAATACAAACAAAAATTTCTCTTTTGAAGGAAAAACAAGGATTTCAACAACAATTTCTCCTCTTAAGGAAATGAAGATTTTACAACAATTTCCTATTTCGAAAGCAAATGATTCTTAATGCGACCACAAAAAATACTTTGAAATCAACTTGTCAATGATAAAGAAAAACTTTTCTAAACAAACATTGAACAAATTTTCAGCCAAAGGAGGAAGAAGTATATAGATTCACTAGTCAATTAAGCATCAAACTTCTTAGAACACAACAACAAACATAACTGAAACAAGTTGCAAATTCAGATTCAAGGAAATTTGTTCCCTTTCAAGGGCCAACACAGTCTCCAAGGGGAGACAGTGCTCTACAACGTAGGCTTGGAAGGGAGACAGTGCTCTGCAAAGCACTGTGCCCTGAATAAGGGTGCGTTGGGCGCAGTAGGCAAGGAAAAATACTACTATTTGGCTCACTGTCTTTGCAAATTAAGGTTTGAAAAAGTCTAATATTTATGTGTAACAGCTATTGGGTGGATTTACAAAGAAAATCAGAGACTAAAACACCTAAAACTAAGAGAAATTCTCCCCAGTGGAGTCACCAGTTTGTTGGGCCAGAATTGTAATCTACGGATAAATTACGCTTCCCTAGACATGTGTTAATCTAGAACAATAGGTGAAAGACTATACTGCCATTTCTCCTAACTCAGAACATATACACAGAGAGGATTGGAGGCTTACTTATTTCAGTCGCTTCCAAATGACTCCTTCTGTCGCTTCTGCTGCAGCTTCAAATTCAAGCGATTTGTGAGTTGAATGCTTTCTGCAAGAAAGAACACTCAAAAAACAAAAGATGCAATAATATAGATATCTATTCAAGCTAGTTAGCTAAATTAGTTAATCGTAAACTACATTCATCAACCAAGATCTTACAATATGGAAAATCAAAGTTAACATAGATGCATGTAGGGAAAAACAAGAAGTACTCTTTATTGATGATAGAAGGAGAGGTTACAACCTAGTGACTGATTTTAAGTGACCTTCCAGCAAAGTTTCCAAGTCTCATCACAGAATTAAATCTCTCCAGCAGTAGCTCTACAAACCAAGCTCTCAATTGAAAATTCTCCAGCATTTCTCTACTAAAAATATTCCTTCTCAAACACTTAGATTTGTGTTCAATTTATAGATGAACTCTAGGTAGTTTTGCAATCAATAGCTTTCCAAAAATAGGCAAGACATGTTTCCATTCATGTAGATGTCAAATGGACACTTGGATCTGAATCTTGACACGTGAACTCTTCTAGAATGCACTGGCCAAGTGGAGATTCCGTAACAATGAGAATTTCACTCCCAATGTGACCAATGCACCTTTGAATGTCAGGAAGTGCTTTGTAGAGAAGCCTTGCATGGGGCTACCAGCATATGCAATGCACTAAGTCTCCTTAGAGCTTGTGTTGGTGAGCTCTCATATGCTAAATAATAAGCTTCAAACCATGGAAACCTTTGCTTGATGAAAGTCTTGCTTGATTTGTCGTGTTTTCTGTCTTAGAGCATATAGCAACTGAAATGATAGGGAATGATAAACCCTTGATCATTGGTCCTGGAGATGATGCCTAGTTAACCAGGTCATTGGGAATGGTGCCCAAATTGACCTATAATAGTGAGGGTAGATAGGTTGAAGTATTTTCCAGATAGGCCTAACATTTTCATAAATATTTATCTCATGCTAAAAAATATAAGGGTCTATTTTGGGCATTTCCTTGTAAGACCATGCAAAGACATCACATAATTCCTTAAAGCGGCAGGTGAAGCTCACAATTTCCTCGAGACTGAAATAAACTCCAATCTAAATATTTTCCATGATACATGTTTTGACCGAGATATCAATGAGTAAGGTCTTGGAAATGTTACCCAATTTACCTTTGGAATCCATATTCTGGATAGTTGTATAAGCTGAAGGAACAATCTCGGGTTGGTTAAAAGGAGGATTTGCATAGATGTCACTTCTAAATCAGATATGGAAGTGCAATGATGAGAATCATCCTAGGGCCACTCGTCTAAAGACATGATCTCCTGAATAGTTTCATCAGAGGGAAATACTTCATTGAGGAGATCATTAGATGGAGAAGAGATGGGAGAGGAAGTGGTACCATAATTCATAAACAAAGTAGTGGAAGAATCAAATGCAGATTGAATGGATTGGTAAGCCAATTCGGCTAGTGGAAATGACATCTGTTATCCATAGGAATCAAGGTCTAAAGGGAATGGGAGGATATAGGGATTGGTAGGGCCATTAGAAATGGTATAGACCATTGAAATCGTCTATGGAACCTCGATGGAGGGAGAGGAAACCATCATAAAAGAGACAAGCCCTTGAGAAGAGTGGTACCAACACTGACATGGGAGTTAGGTATGCCACCCACTAAGGGCACGTTGTCGCTAGGTAATAGGGAGTAATATGGGGTACAAAATGATAGCTGATCCACTGTGACTATTTTCCCATCCAACGGAAAGAGGATGAGTCAGAATACTGAAGAAACAATGGAAGTCATGGCATAAGTCGAACTACGGCCCAAAAGTAGATTATAGTCGAGATGGCGATCTATGAATTCAATGGGAACCGTTATGGTTTTCCCACTCAGAGTGATGGGGTAGCTAGAAAGGTATCCTTTTGGGATGAAAATGTGACCATAAAATTAGGTGAAAGAGTGGGAGAACCTAATGCATGATGTAATATTCCAAATTTTTCATGCAAATAATTGGAACATTAATTTTTGCTTATTTCACCTAGGAGGAGAATAAATGGGTAAGGAGGCCCATGCATAATGATATTCTCAATAAAATCACTCATATTATAAAAAGGGATCATCATTGGAGCTGGTTTTCACACCCTCATGTGTGAAAAGGGTTATTTGCAAGTGGACAAGGTCAAGTTTGACCAAGTCAACAGTGTTGCCATAGGAGGAGTGGCTTACTTAGGAAGCCAGCACAGTATGAATGAGGAAAGGGTTATTTGGTGGAGGAAACCCTAAAAGGAGTGGGACCCATGAAGGGGGGCTTCATTTGTTTAAAGGGAGGACAAGGAAACCATTATTTCTCATTCTTGTATTATTCATCTCATTGTCTAGTCAGACAATTGGAGCATTCTTCGTTGTTTAGCAGGAATTTCCAGAGGAATTCCTGTTTAGGATTCCTTCTCCTTCTTGAGAGGTCTCTTGAGGTATTTTTCTTCATTTTCCTCACATCTAGGCTTGAGGCCAAGAATCTTCCATCAAGACAACGTTATTTATGAAGCAGAGTAATGTTGTGTTAATGGATGTTGCAGTGAGGGTTCACTACACCATCTCCTTTAGCTATTTTCAGAGGAGGAGTATCTCTTCTCTTTGATATATCAGATTGGAGGCTTTCCAGAGCTCATTTGCAGACTTTGGCATCAAGGCCCACTCATTCCATTTCCCTACAACATAGTTTCATCCGGTGACTGCGTTATTCTAGAGGAGCATTTGCAGTAGGGTTTTGTAGATACTTTTGGAGGGGAAGTGTTACACTGAAATTTGTCACCATGAAATTTTAGTACTCCCTTAGAAGTCTATAATATCCAAAGTTCCTAAAATTCAAGCCTTGAAACTAAGAGAAAATCTTATAAAAGCCTTAAAACTCTGGTACCGCACTTTCTCTTAGTATTTCCTGCGGTCCCGCACCTTTTGGCTATAAATCATGTGTATCCAAACGCACTTTCTGTTTATTAAAAGTGTAGACCCCTGTAAAAGATAAGAAAAGGCACAATTAAAATCTAGAAGCTCAGTCTAAGTCATTTTTGGAAGCTTCTAGAAACATTCCTGCGGTGGAAAGTCCGCTCCTTTCATGTTCATGCATCCCATCCAATAAGGAGCTAACCCCTTGATGTAAGGAACTAATCCCTTTGAAGGAGGATTCTATCTCTTCTTGTATGGAGCTATAACCTCCTCTCTTCCACTATAAAAAGAGGCATAGGGTAGCCTCAAAGGGTTACAATTGATGAGTTGAAGTTTTTAGTATTATTGGAGTCGAAGTGCTATTGAAACTCAAACCCTTTTAGCTGAGATTTTATGTGAGAAGGATTACATACCTATATGTATCTTGGTTGAAAGAGTGCAAGGCTTGTCAGAGTAAAATAAACGCCTGTTCTGGACCCCAGGAAGACCTGTACGACATCAAGGCGGACATGGTTGTAAGGCTCTTCTTATTCAAGTTAATACAAATAAGTTCGGTTTTCTCAATAAGTTGTCCATTGATTAGTTTATTTTATGGATTCATTGATCACCATAATAGATATGATTTATGAATATATGCTATGCAGGTGTTATTTGATGTTTTATTGTTTGTGATTGCAGATCTTCGAAGGCAACTCTTTCGGGCGACTGAAGGATTACTACTACAAACAAGCATTGGATCAAAGGTAGGATCGTTAAGCCTTTATAGAATTTAATTATGAATTGAAATATATCTAGAGAAAGATAGATTTAGTTGTATGTTTGTTGCTAGCTATCTGTAGGACACTTGGGAGGTCTTTCTTGTCTGCAAGAATGACTCATCCGTCCAACAAAATGGTGACTCCACTGGAGAAGGTGTTCTTGAACTTTGATTTCTTTTATTTTTTACTTGTGAGTTTATTTTTTATGATTTTGATTGATTGATACTGGCTTGGGTGGTTTATCCCTGTAGAATCCCTGAGAAATGATTGAGAATTTTTTCTTTTTTCTTTAGTTTTCTTGTGTCCACTTTTTTCTTTTAGAGACAGTGCGGGAAAGTCTGCACTTTTTCTGTACCCAGAGTGCGGGACCGCACTGTTTTGCACTAAATCCTGCGGACCCTGTCAAATTTTTTTGAAAAATCTTAAAATTCTCTTTTCTGAATTAGTTTGTTAAATTCTCAGTGATTACCCAAACCTATGTTTTCGATCAGAAAAACTTGTTTAAGAGTTTATTTCAACATTTTTAGTTTTGAATGATTTTCTAAAAGATCTGCATGGTATAATGATTTTTTCTTTGTATTATATCCCACTCAAAGATTAGAAACCCTGGTATGCCTTTATATCACTAGTATTTCCTTGATTTCTTGCTGATTCTGACATCATAGAAAAAATTGTTTAATGATATTTAGATCCCATTTTTCTCATTTGCAAATCTTTTAAAAACTTTTGTTTATAAGTTTGGAATTTCACTTAAAAACCAAAATTGGATGTCTTTTGAGTTTCTGCTGATCCAAGAAAATAATTTCTTAGTTAGATAACAAGCTGAGTAAGACATCCTCAAAATATTTGAAGTTTTAATTCAGATTTAGTCTTAGAGTTTTTAGATCTCAAAATAGTGTTTTTAGCTTTGAGTGTTATTTCTAGAAATTGTAGTGTCTTTTGAAGAAAAACTTGGTTTGTATTTTCGATCTTGAATAAAAGGGATTTCTTGTTGAGCAATAGATCATTTTGAGTTCTCGTTGAAATTAGCTTTCTTTTCATTTATTCTTGTTTGAAGGAAAGATTTGTTTTTAAAAGATTGCATTTCTCAACTCTTCCTTTAGATAGAATTCATTGAAAGAAAACATATTGTTTCTCATAATAGATGCATTTTTTAGTATGTTTTGAGTCGGGTCACTACATATCATTAGTTTCACTTTCGTGCCTATTGTCCTAAGAAACAAATTTTTAAAATCAACGCTTAAATTAAAATCAATTTAGTAATTTTTATATTTCTAGGGCTCTTTTCACCAATATAACTTCGGCTAGCGTCTTGGAGTAGGGAGTAATTAACTGTCCAAGACAATTAAAACAAACAAGTAGTTGATCCCGCGGTAAGAAAAAATCCAATACTCACTTGTATGCTCTGGGAAGCTCCTCTTAAAGGAGTCAAGCACGAGTTCATATCTGAACTAGTGGGATAATCAATTCTATCTCATTGGAAATGATAGAAGATATGCGTGTATTAACAATGGTAAACCTCAGATAGACCATTGTCGAGGAGCCTGGGGTCACTTGTCAGTATACCTTGGATTACGTCAAGGAGCCTTCAAGGGGATTGAGCTTTGTTACTCTGCCCTTGCGCGTATGTTGGATCGTAGACTTTTCCCTCAGGTATATTAGTTCCTGTTGGTAACCATAGTGACCATAATATTACGGGTTTTTCCTAAGGTGACGGTGGAGGAAAGATCTCACTGTACCTAGAGCAGACGTCGACTAGACTCACTTGGAATCTCCGGAGGGTTATCTTCACTCGAGATGGTTTAAGTGGAGAAACTTGCACCGGTCTGTTTCATTAAGCAGGTTGTCGGGGTAACTGTTCCAACTGCCCTTTCTACATTAAATACTACGATGTTGGATTTCATCACCAACTAGTATTTTAGTGTGGGAAGTTACTGTTTGTGTGTGGTTTGATCTCCTAGATTTTTAGGCATGTGATTCATTTGTTTGTTTCCTTAGTGAATCTAGGAGTTTTCATTGAAATTTTATTTGATTGCGTGTGATTAATAATTTTTAATCGTGGCTGAATTACCAAGACAATTGTGTAGACTCTAGGGGAAGCCCCCTGAGTATACACCAAGCCAACTTGAAGGGCTGCGAGCTCTAGTATTGCCTAGTGACAGTAGAATTAGATCAACAGAAGTAAGAGAGTCATATATAGTTTTTCATCCTGATTATCAATTGCAAAAAACAGAGCATATTCAAGAGCCAATTTCAGTTTCCGAAGTTACTGGTAGTATTTCTCCTTCCAGTGAATTAGCTAAAGAACCTGAAATTTCTGAGCCTAACACTGAACCTGTTGTTTTGGAACCATCTTTAGGATTTGTTACTCTAACTTCTAGTGATCCCAGTTCACCTAGGGTAAGACATATCATTACTAAAAATATTCCTTCTGACCTCATATCTATTGAAGAACTTGTCGGTCCAGACGAAGACGTAACTCTTCCCAAAAACCAATAGAATTTGAATCTTAGGGAGCGTGAATCAATATTCTACAGTCCTTTTAGAAGTGACTCTTGGTATTTATCATTGACATATTTTTTATAAAACCTGGGTCTTATTTTTTCACCACCCCTAATTCCTTTTCATCCTACACCAAGAGGTTATTATCCTTCATCAATTATGTCAGGTGTGTCATCTATGTTTTCCCAATCACCGGAAAATTTTTTATACGGTGGTCCTTCTGTTCCTTCGGGATACTAGTCACTCTCTGGTACTTTCTCAGGAGAAACTCCTTGACCAAATGAACAAGTGTTATCAACTGGTATAAATGGAGCTAAAACTGAAATGTTGAACGCAGAGAAAATTTTTATGATGTCTGGTAATATTCCAAATCCTCAACCTCAAGGTAGTCGGTTACTGCTTGGGGGGCAACCTCAAGGTAGTCAGTTACCGCCTGGGGGGAAACCTCAAGGAAGTCAGTTACCGCCTGGGGGACAACCTCAAGGTAGTCAATTACCACCTGGGGGGAAACCTCAAGGTAGACAGTTACCATTCGGGGGGCAACCTCAAGGTAATTTTTTACCAGGAAAAACTGAAGGACAATATTATTTACATGGAGAACAACCTCAAGGACAGTACATACCTCAAGGTTATCAACCTCAAGGACAGTACATACCCCAAGGTCAACCCCAGACTTAGTATATTCCTCAGGGTCCTTATCAACCCCAGATTCAGTACGTGCCTCAAGGTTATCAACCTCAAGGTTAGTACCCAACTCAAGGTTTCCAACCACCTTCCGGTCAATCATTTTTACAAGGAGCTAGAAATTTACCACTTAATTATCAACCCTACATTCAACCAGGCTATGGTCTTTCATATGTACAACCTTCTATGGGTCAATACCCCGGAATGAACTTGGTGTGGTATCCATCCCAAATTCAACAGACTATGCAACCTAATGTGCAGTTACCTAATCAACCTGGACAACCTTTAGTTTCTGGTCCAACCCAGCAACTTGTCCAGCCTACTGTTCAAGTCCCTACACCTAGTTCTGTTCAGCAACCTGGGCCTAGTACACCTTAGAGTTCACCTCAAACTGTTGCAGTTACTGCAACTTCTGTTCAACCTACAACACCTGTTTCTGGAGTATTTATAGCTCTGGTTTCCTCTATCCCTACATCAGTGACAATTCCTCAAGCCTCTGTGCCACAGTCGGGACCTACAATTAAAACTACGATCCAGATGCCTGTAGGACAAGCTGGTACTAGTACGATTGTTTCTAGTCAACCCCAGTTTACTTAACAACCGTACCAGGAACAGTATCAATTTATTCAAACTACACAAAATCCAATGTATCAGTATCAGCTGTACCCTGGGTATACTTATCAAATACCTCAAAAAGCCCAGTATGGTTTGGTTAATCCTGGTTACCTAGGAGGTTACATGATTCAAAATGCTCATCCAATTCCAGGGTATCCTGGATATCCTCCTCCTGGCACTAGTTTGATCACACAAGGTTATCAAGACCCTAGCCATCGGTTACCATTCATAGCAACTTTAGATTTACTGGATCTATCGCGCCTTATCAACGATCCCATTTTTTATCTTTAATATTGGACGCCGATGCCTAACAAGTTTCCTAGTGATATTCTGAAATTTGAAGGTAAGTCAGGAGAGGACCCATCTAATCACGTTATGAATTATCACCTCTGGTGTGCATCTAATTCACTAGTCAATGATTCAATTCGATTATGTATTTTTCAGAGAACTCTCATTGGTCTAGCTGCCAAATGGTACATTGAGTTACCATGCGGCTCTTTTAATAATTTTAACGCACTAGCTACTGCTTTCTTAACCCATTTTCAATTTCCTGTCAGATACGCCAATGACACAGAATTACTGACTTCATTAAAACATTCTATGTCTACATACATATCTGATCATATTCATGAATGGAGACGTAGAAGGCATTTAGTGAAAGTCTTTATTCCTGATCAAATTTTGGTTGAATGGTTTATTAAATCGTTATTGCCCAAAATTACTAAAGATGTGGCCAAAGGAGGGGTTGTTACGGAAGAGAAAGTCATTTCTCAAGCTCAGTACCTTGACCTTGTATATACTTAGTCAGGTACTCTGTATGATAAAATCCCCGATTTACTGAGACCTAGTCAGTTAACTGCAACTCCTTCAGGCTCTCATGCCGCTGATGGTGTAATTGGTTCTGTAAGCACTGGTAAAAGTAAGGAGAAGTCTTCCAAGACCACTTCTCCTATTATCACTTTACCCGATTCACCCAAAGGAGATTCTTCCCAAGAAGCTTCCGCTGATAATCACATTGTAGAGTTACAACTAAATCTAAAACCGGTGGTAAGAATAAAGGTAAGAATAAAAAGAAAAAAGCTTCAAAAGAGAAAAATGATACGACTGAAACAACTGACGAAAAATGCAAACCTCGATATCCTTGTCTCATCTGTGACCAGGATCATTTTACGAAAGAGTGCCCGCATAGGGCCGAGGTATCAAAATTCGTTAAGGGTTCGCCTATAGTAACATGGTTGGATCTTCCTCCAATACGGTTGAGGATATTTTGATGGTTGTGACACAATCGCAAGATTATGGTAGTAAAAATACTGGTAAAGAAGCAGAAACATCCAATTCTGCATCGACTAAATCTCCTTCAGTTTTTGATCCGTTACAGATCGAGAAACAAAATCTTGACTTAGTGATTAAACCGCCTGCAAAAGGTGTACTTTGTAAATCAACTTTCAATCCACATGCAAGAGCTGCTCAGAATTACAATATTGTTGAAGATTTGGCAATTTTCCCTTCAGCAATGTCGGCTTTGGAAGTATTGCAATCATGCCCAGGCCAAAGAAAATTAATTTTGTCAGCCTTAGGAGCCGTAGATCTCCAGGATTCGAACCTCATGATCTTCGATTTAGAGAATTTTACACCCCGCCTATCCCATCAAATGGCTTTTCAGATTTCGGTAATAGTAAAAAACAAACGTATCTTTCGTACTGTTGTTGATGAAGGGGCTTCTACGTATATTATGTCGTTAAAATGTTGGAAATAACTTGGTTCTCCAACAATTAACCAATCGCCAACTATTCTCAAAGCTTTTGATGGAAGAGGTTTTTAGCCATATGGTATTTTACAAGATCTACCAATAGAGGTCGAAGGAAAAATGGTTAATCTAGATGTGGAGGTGGTTGATGCCCCTCTGGATTACAACCTTCTCCTAGGTCGTAGTTGGTCTTACGCTATGACTGTTGTTGTATCATCGATATTTTGTCTCATTATGTTTCCTCATAAAGGAAGGATCGTTAAGATAGATCAGATCTCATATTATTCATCCAACCCAGCCTCTACTGATAGCATCCAACATATCGGAAAATTGACTATCCGTTATAAGGATGTCAGAGTAGGTTTGATTAAAGATTCAACTTTACTGGGAAATTTTTCCCTGCCTCCTCCGAACGTACAATCTCCTATTGCTAATATCAATATGATTTCATCACATACTATGTCCTTTGATGATCCTTGGATAGTACCTTCAGAATCAGAATTGGATTCTTTCGATGGCCCAATGCCTTTGAGTCCATTTGAGTTAGCATATCAAAATGTACCATCATTTTCTGATACTCCTTCAACTGAATCTGATCTAATGAATGTGATCAGTCAAGAGTCATTTTCAATATCGAGCTTAGCTTCGACATCAATTTTTGATCCTACTCAAGTATTCAATACTGATGAACATATTCATGAATTCTTGTCAGTAGATGAGTTACCATGGGAAGATCTTCATCATAGGTCTTCGTTTTTACCTGATCTCGATCATTTTGAGAATTATTTTTCCTCCATTTTTACCACTGATTACGTCAAAGAACCTCAGAATCCTTTCTCACATATTGATTCTGAATTGAATTTAGATAATATTTCTGCAACAATTCCTCTTGACATTTCAGTAAAAATTTGAATTGTTGAAAACATTCATATAGGTGCTTCTTGTACGCTAGATGAAATCCAAGCATATAAAGCCCTATTTTAGGAATTCCGCGACATTTTTTCCTCGTCATATGAAGAAATTTCAGGAATCGATCCATCAATTGTTGTTCATGAAATTAAAACTACTCGGATGCTAAACCCATTAGACAGAGATTACGTCAGATACATCTGAGAAAAGTTGCCACTATTAAAGCCGAAGTTGAAAAATTACTTCGTGCAGGTTTTATTTATCAGATCTCGTTAACGGACTGGGTATCTAATATTTTTCTAGTCAATAAAAAAAAGGAACAATAAGAGTATGTATCGACTATAGGGATATAAATCGAGCTTGTCCAAAAGACAATTATCCAACCCCTTACATCGATCAAATTATCGACGATTGTGCTGGAAGTGAAATGTTCTCGTTCATGGATGGATTTTCTGGCTACAATAAAATAAACATACTCCCTGCAGACTGCCTAAAACAACTTTCATTTTTCCATGGGGGACTTTTTCTTATCGCAAACTACCTTTTGGCCTTAAGAATGCTGGTGCCACTTTTCAAAGGGCCATGTCTTATGCATTCCATGAATTTAAGCACATTGTGCAGCCCTACCTCGATGATTTTCCTACTCATTCTTCGTGTAGAGAAGATCATATTACTCATTTACGAGCCATATTTATATGATGTAGGCATTACAAGATTCGCTTGAATCCTCACAAATGTGTTTTCTGCATACAATCTGGATGATTACTGGGTTTTATTGTCTCAAAGGCAGGCATTCGTGTTGATCCATCGAAGGTTGAGGCAATCATCAATTTACCTCCTCCTTCTACTCTTCGCCAACTCCAAAGTTTGCAAGGGAAAGCAAAATTTTTATGTCGATTCATTCCTAACTACGCCGATTTAACAAAAGGTTTCACTAGGTTGTTAAAATAGAACATTCCTTTATTTTGGGATGAGGTTGTTGATAGATCTTTTGACGCTCTGAAAAATGTGTTGACCCATGCATTGTTACTGCATCCTCCCAACTACAACCAAGATTAATTTTTGTACCTCGCCTCTTCTGATTCCACGATAGGGATGGTTTTAGTTCAGGAAGACGAATTCCATGGTGAGCATGTGATTTACTATCTTAGTTGGAATTTGCATCCAACTGAGATCAAATACTCACATGTGGAGAAATTGGCCATGGCAGCTGTTCAAGCTATCCAATGTTTTCGACACTACATACTTTTACGCAAAACAACAGTGATCTCTGATTGTAACCCTATGATGTACATTTTGACCAAACAATTTCTAGGGGGGAATACTCCAAATGGATTGTGATCCTGCAGGAGTTTGAAAATTCCAAATCCAAGAAATCATTGATATTTTTTGAACTTATGTGTGATTTCCCATGTACTGATATAGAAACTGTGGTGGAACAACCAATTGTGGATGAATCCTTGTTTCTTATTAGTACCATTGTTCCTTGGTATGGAGATATTATTGTTTATCTTCAAACCCAATATTTTCGGCCTGAGCTTTCACAATCGCAACGATGAGAAATACATTTCTAGTCTCAACAATATCATATTGTTGGAGACACACTATATCGTCATGGTGCGGACTCAGTTTTTCGACGTTGTCTAACTCATGAGGAAGCAGAAAAGGTTTTAAATGACTGTCACTTTGGAGCATGTGGCGGTCATATGTTTGGGTACACCACAACCCAAAAGATATTGCGTGCAGGTTATTTCTGGCCATCCATGTTTAAAGATTGTATTTACGATGTCCGAAAGTGTCATAATTGTCAAATATTCAATCGAAAAATGCGTGCACCACCTGCTCCTCTTCACCCTATAATTGCTGTTGGTTCTTTTGCAAAATGGGGCATTGACTTCATTACGTGTAACCCTCACTCAGTCGGGGGGCATGGGTATATTATTCTAGCAGTAGATTATTTTACCAAATGGGCCGAGGTGATGCCTACATTTACGGCAGATGGAAAAACTGCAGCTACTTTCGTATTCAATCATGTGATTGATCGTTTCGGCGTACCCCAAGTGATAATTACTGATCACGGGAGCCATTTTTAGAATATCATGATGACCGAGTTAACGAACCAACTTGGCCTGTGCCATGACAGTTCTACACCATATTATCTACAGGAAAATGGTTTAGTTGAAGCAATTAATAAATTTTTAGGCAACATAATCAAACGAATCATTGGAATTCATAAGTTGAATTGGCATACCATGCTCCTTTCAGCACTTTGGGCATATCGAACCTCAGCAAAAACATCGACAGGTTTTACACCTTTTCAACTGGTTTACGGTTTAGAAGCAGTATTACCCATTGAATGCAAGATACCATCACTCCAACTAGCCATAGAGTTACTACCAGACACTTCTGAAGAGGAGAAATGTTTTTTATACTTGGCTGAATTAGATGAGAATCATAGATTGGAGGTTTCTGTGGTGTATTTTTTCAGGTGTAAGACTCGGAACAACCATAGTTGTCATTTTTAGTCTACGTTTCGAGTCTAGATCTAGACCCATCATTAGGACAGTTTGCAAAGAAGAGAAAAGATCAGGAATGAGCACACTGCTGCATTAGCTACTGAGACTCATGCGAAAATAATGAAAGCTCAAGATGATAGAAGTGTTACCCCTCATAATTTTTCAGAAGGAGACCTAGTTTTGATTTATGATCAAGCCAACGATAAACTAGGGGCTGGGAAATATGAACCCATGTGGCATGTTCCTTATATTTTCAAGCGACAACTTGCAAAAGGGGCCTATGAATTGATTGATTTTGATGGGGTCTCTTTAGGTAAACCCAGAAATGGAATTTACCTGAAGAGATATTACGCTTGATTTTTGTGTGGAGATCTTCTCTGTATATTAGTTACTTTCTAGCTGGTGTGTTATAGATTAGAAATGTGTGCCTAGCTTAAGTGTGCTCTTACTACTATTCCTGCTTATCTGGATGATTTTGATATCACAGATGTCGATGTCCTTTCAAACATATATTGGTTTTGCTGATGGCACTTATCGTAGTACACAGAACATCTCATTGACTGACGAGTTAGTATTGATGCATGGGGTAAGTCTCGGTCAAACGATGAAAAATATTGCCGAATATAGTGCAGTTATTGAATTATTATCGGAATCCATTTCATTTGGAATTCGGAGTTTGATCGTTAAGTTAGATTCTGAGCTCGTTGTATTACAGTTAAACCGAGTATATTCCATTAGGAATCCAGTATTATTAAGATTATTTTTAAGGGTTCAGCCCACTTAGTGCCTAGAGGAAGGGGTAATTCCTGGTCGCCACGAAAATCCATGCTAGCATAAGGAAAATCCTTTATAACAAAAATTTGGCATTCCAGCCAATGAAAATATGTCGAGGGAAATTGTACAATCTCCCCACCCTCACTATGGAGGGCCATCAAAGAAACCCAACGAACCATCCTAGGCTCTCGAGGTTGACTAGTATCAACAGGAATATGCTGCAGGGCTAACATGGGGATCCTCTATAGAGCAAATGTGACTACAATGGATCCATATCCAAAGTCGTTTAGCTTCCAATTCTTTGCTCTGGTAAGTTGGCCTTTCACATTTTCCAACACTGCCTCGCACCAGTTGAATATGGTGCCTCAAAAGCAATCTACTGCTATGCGCATCTGAGATCCGGTGGCTACATGAAAAGCTGCACTTCCACACAAATTGACAACGGTAAAAGCGATCACTTTTAGCTCAGGACGGATGATAATTTTTATGTCAATCTGTTTGTCTCAGGGATTGGCTTCATCATTACAGAACTCTAATTGTAGGCTGGCAACAGACTGGCCACCTGGCCTAGCCCCAAATAGAGATAGTGGTTCACCTCTCCTAGACAAACCAGTAAAAAAATAGATGTCTTCCAGCTCAATCTCGAGCCGATGACCTCCGATCACGAAACACTAGTCCTAAACATCCCATTTACTTACCAACCAAGTAAGAAGATCCACTTGAGCTCTCATGCCACTGATAGCCCAAAATTCGTAAATCCCACATTCTCTTAAAGCTTGCAAAGTAATTTGATGAAATATCGTTGCTTCATCTATCTCTTCGTGCTCACATTCTCGCCAAATGAGCATTGTATATATCCTACAACAATTAAAATGAAGGATTAGAATCATTTTGAAGAAAAAAATTTGGGCAATTTAGGAAGAAAACATGTTTTTAAATTCATTACGGCACCCCCACACTTTATGCTCAGGGACAGTGCGTAGCTCTGCACAGGCCTTATGTTAAAAGTGTGGGCCCCCGACATTTTCCTTTGTAGAAAAATGTCGGGGTCCGGAGGTACCTAATGTCTTAGGTGCGGACCCCCGAGGGCAGATTTTTCAACATATTTTCCTCCCAAAAATGAAATTTTGACCCTAATTTAAAAAATTGAATGTATGAAAAGCAAGATAAGGAGGTTGTGGATTACCTAAAACAGACGGTTTTCAATTCCGACGGTCGGTTTGCCCATAATATTCTCCGAAGAATTTTTTACCAAGAGCTCTAAAGACTTCACTCCAAACTAAAACGATAAAAATGAACTTGAAAAACTCCTTTTTATAAGTTTTTCGAATAGAGGAATTTTAAGTTTGTTTATTTTTCACTTTAAAAAGTCGATTTTTCAAAATATTTTTTATTTTGAAACAGGTATGTTTAATTTTTCAAGTTTTTGTGCAGAATAATAGATTTTTCAGGCAAAATGGTAATTTTTGGTGAAGAGTAAACTTTTATCACTTTTTCGGACTCTTTAAATTTTACGAAAAATGCAAAACTATGGAGTCCTCTTTTAAGCCCTTTTCAGACTCTCTAAAAATGAAAAGATTTCCGAGTACTTGACTATTCGAACTCGTTAAAGTAAATGAACGGTCATCCCTTTAGTATAAGTTTACTCCTTTTCCGAACTGAAATGGACTATTTACGAAAAAGGTATACATTGACTAATCATGGTCAATAGAGTTCTCTCTTGCATCATTTTATCCTTTTTCGGGCCCAAGAGACTAAATTTACGAAAAAGTACACCCATGGAGTTTTCTTAAGTTTTTTTTCTTCTGACTCCCTAAAAATGAAAAACACCGAGTTTCTCCTATACTGGACTTGTTAAAATTTAACAGTAAAGGACCTGTCGATTACAAACAAGAACGGACCACTCCTTCTTAGGGTTTGATTTTAAACTAAGTTGGACTCATCTCAAGGATGAGCTTATAAACAAGCAAATGCTATCCTCCTCAAGGTTGTCAAAAATAAAGAGGTACTTGCTAGAAATGGTGGGGGAAAAGAGAGAAAAACAGATTCATTTTTTATACTTTGATTTGTAAAAGCATTACACCACTCTTGAACATGACACTTTCTGTCACACTTCCACCTGGGTTGGGAAATCCTTTGCCTATCAGTTAATCAAACCACATTGAAGGTCTTCAGCCGGTTTCTGGGTATTAGCTTAGGGAAACTGTCACCAAACCATCTGCAGTGTCATTATGTGTTCAAGAGGACAGTCAAACAAACCATTCATCTGCAAACATTTTTCTCCATTCGCGTTGACCATCCCTGAGTCAATCCTTGCAAAAACTTTCTTCAAAACTTGATCTATGGTTTCGTGTCATGAGCTTGCTTACGATGGATCACTTTCTATTGACGATAGCTCATCATCTAGGAAGTTGATCTAGAATCCGTCAGTACCTTGGAATCTGCATGCCTTAATGGTAGGTTTCTCGCCTTCGACGACAAGTTGCATCATTGACCTTCGATCGAACGATTCCATGAAATGTTCGACTTCAGATCACTGATTCGCATTTCATGGATTGTACTGAGTACTTTGAGAGAAATTGTCATTACTGGTGGTTTCTCTCACACTTGTTAACAATTCAAATCATTGACTGGTAATCAAGTGGTTTCTACCATGTTCAACTTCAACACATTTAATCACATGGATAGAATCGTACTAGTTCGAGAAGCAGAAATCAAGACCCTGGATCTAGTTTCCACCATCTAGGCTACGAGGAGTTTTATTATTCATTATTCAGTAGACTATTCATTACAGATGGCTGCGCCCATGCTGTGTCTACACTATTGATGTAATATTAAAATCATTTCTGTATCAGAAAAAGTTTAGTTATTTTTTATCTGAGTATGGGAATGCCTACCTCAGGGATGATATATATATGTGTGTGTGTGTGTGTGTATTGCATTGAATGTTTTTACAGGGTTCTGACTAGGGTTTCCACAGGTTAATCCTTGAAATGATAAAGCATGTCACTCTTCGAATACTCTCAGACTATGCACTTGAGGGGGCAATTTGTTACACTGAAATTTGTCACCATGACATTTTAGTACTCCCTTAGAAGTCTATAATATCCAAAGTTCCTAAAAGTCAAGCCTTGAAACTAAGAGAAAAGCTTATAAAAGCCTTAAAACTCTGGTACCGCACTTTCTCTTAGTATTGCCTATGGTCCCACACCTTTTGGCTATAAATCATGCGTAGCCAAACACACTTTCTGTTTATTAAAAGTGTGGACCCCTGTAAAAGATAAGAAAAGGTGCAAGTAAAATCTATAAGCTCAGTTTAAGTCATTTTTGGAAGCTTCTAGAAACATTCCTGCGGTGGAAAGTCTGCTCCTTTCATGTTCATGCATCCCATCCAATAAGGAGCTAACCCCTTGATGTAAGAACTAATCCCTTTGAAGGAGGATTCTATCCCTTCTCATATGGAGTTGTAACCTCCTCTCTTCCACTATAAAAAGAGGCATAGGGTAGCCTCAAAGGGTTACAATTGATGAGTTGAAGTTTTTAGTATTATTGGAGTCAAAGTGCTGTTGAAACTCAGACCCTTTTAGCTGAGGTTTTATGTGGGAAGTATTACATACCTGTATGTATCTTGGTTGGAAGAGTGCAAGGCTTGTCTGAGTAAAAGAAACGCCTGTTCCAGACCCCAGGAAGACCTGTACAACATCAAGGTAGACACGGTTGTAAGGCTCTTCTTATTCAAGTTAATACAAATAAGTTCGGTTTTCTCAATAAGCTGTCAATTGATTAGTTTATTTTATGGATTACTTGATCACCATAATAGATATGATTTATGAATATATGCTATGCAGGTGCTATTTGATGTTTGCTTGTTTGTGATTGCAGATCTTCGAAGGAAACTCTTTCGACGACTGAAGGATTACTACTACAAACAAGTGTTGCATCAAAGGTAGGATCGTTAAGCCTTTATAGCATTTAATTATGAATCGAAATATATCTAGAGAAAGATAGATTTAGTTGTCTGTTTGTTGCTAGTTGTCCGTAGGACACTTGGGAGGTCTGTCTTGTCTGCAAGAATGACTTATCTGTCCAACAGGAAGATATTTGGTGAAGGGATCAGCCTTTCACTTGAAAGATCCATTGGAGGAGGCATATTCAGTTTGAACATAAGATTCAGCCATCTCCATCCAGTTCTATTTCTAAGTTGCTGCAGCTACCCAGCAACTCCGACATTTCTGTAGAATTTCCATTTTGTATGTTTGGCAGCCAATCCTTTTAGGTATTGTGCATTATTGTTTCCAGGGGTTGAGATCTTGCTCCCCCTATTGTATTTGAGCCACATATTGACATATTTGTGTATTGACATTATTATGCAGTAGTTTCCCTTCATGGACTGCGCAGTCATAGCTTGATTTCTCTTGTATAGCAGTGTTTTAATCATGCTTTATGTACTTGCTCTTGGAGGTTGAGCATTGCTCATCTTGAGTATCATTTTCCCCAAGATCTTGTATTATATTATTGCTATTATTATTTATTAAGAAGGCTATGGATTTCTCTCATGTTTTTATGAGTTGAGTGTTGCATCTGCACCATTATAGTGCTTTCTTATTGCTGGAGCTCCAACTTTAGAATATCTTAAGATATTCTCATTTTTGTAGCAATTTCCTGAAAAAGGAAAATTACAGTGGTATCAGAGCATGATCTTTGGCTCAGCCTATGGCTTCAAGCCAAAGTATCGAATCCCTAAAGGGGGAATATTTCAAGATCTATAGACAGATTCTGCAGATGGCCAGGTAGCCTATGGGTCTCGTCCTTTTTTCAAAGGTGACATATACAATAAATGCCCCTGTAGTCAATCTCTGGAATATAAATTTGATATTCCTGAGAAGGGTACTTTACAGCAATATCAGAGAGAGAGAGAAGATGAAGACTCCATTTTATGGAGAGAAAGAGGGAGATAAGCTTGCAAAGCTTCTTCCAAAATCTGTACAGAGCATTCATGAAGAATTTGAAGAGTTAATGAGGGAGATTGGTACAGGATCTCCAAGAGGGTTTGAAACTGAGTCAAACTCTAGATTTTCTTGTAGGGGATATGAGCATGCAGCTACACCCTATGATATACAGCGCAGTCACATGGCCATATTTTCCATGTGAAGAGAAGAAGAAGAAGAAGAAGAAATGCCGAAGAAAGGAACTCTTAGAGGTTTCTTGCATGAGTATGAGTCTCAAACCCAGAGGTTTAGAGATCATATTACTTTTCTAGAGTTTTGCAAGATCATGGTGAGGAGGGGCAAGCAGCATGATGAGGATATATTTTCTCTATCTATCTTTGATGGTTCCCCTACTTTTTCAGCCAGGGCTTGGATAGAGGAACTAGACACATTTTTGCAGCAGCATCAGATTACCAAAGATGAAGCCATCAGAGTAGCAATGCTGCACTTGGGAGGTAAGGTCTATGCATGGTGGTTATTTGAGTCATTTACTTTGAATAATGCAAATACCTCTTCCTATGCAATGTTCATTAGAACTTTGATGAAGGGATTTGGTAGGAGGAATTCTGAAATGCATGTAGAGGAAACAAACACATTCAAAAAAACAAAACCCTCACATGTAATGAAGAAAACCATAGACTAGGAATCACTACAGGAATCTATGAAGGAGGCTGATATCTTGCATGATGCCTTGTTGGAGGCAAGATATTCATTTTTGGCACAAGGAGGCAAAAATACCCTTTTTCAAAAAGGGGATCCAATCATTGGAGGTTTCCCCACTCATTTTGAGGAAGATGAGGGCAACAACGTTGTCATATCTAGAGTTGATCTAGTACCTCATGCAGAGGAAAAAGGAGCTCTTGCTCCAACTAGAGGGATTCTTGCAGCTTTGCAAGGAAGTCCCCAGGATCTCATACATGGAGGTCCAAGAAAAATGAATGAGCAGCATGATTGTGCAGCACTGCAGCTGGAAGAAGGAGGAAGGGAGGAAGAGAAGCATCATGTGATGAGAGGCACACACCCTTGTCTATTTCAGAGAGCTTGTGCAAAGAACAGGTAGACTATATTGTGATGTGAGAGCAAGGGAAAGATTTCCCAACCATATGTGTAGTCCACTCTTGACATAGATGTCTCACTGCATAGAGGCATTCCACCAGGGAGGCCACCTAATCTATCATTGATGGGAGACATTTTGTCTTTGGATTCACGGCTCTTGGATTTTGGAGAGGTGAATATTTTGGAGGAGAACTTTGGAATGATGTATGTCAAGGTAGAAAACAACAGTAGGAGGAGAGCTACACATGCCGGATCACTAGTGCTGTCTATTGGGAGGATTGATCCTATTGGAGATCTCAGCTCTTAGTAAAGTACTCCAAGGATCTTGGTGCATGAATGATCCTAGATTACTCGGATAGAGATGATGAGTATATGGTGGATGATGTGGTCATCTATTCACATGGCAGAGTCTTCTTGACTAGAGATTCTAGTCTCAAGGAGAAGTTGTTGCATGCAACACAAGAGGACTTCTTTTCCATGCACTTTGATGCATATCTTGCCTTGGCAGAGGAGTTCATTTGGGAGGGCATTCAACAAGAAATATTTCATCATATGGAGAGATGCAGAGCCTGGATGATGATGGAGGAGATGTCACAACCACCTTCCTACTCGTTGGGAGTAAGGGAGCATTTTCAGTTGAACCATTTCAGCTCAAGTCTTCTAGTGCATGATGGAGAATGTACAATTTCACCTTATGTTTTGTACTTATTGTCTTTTTATGAACAACCTATTCCACCAAGGAGGATTATTCCTTCTTGCATATTGTATCATGATGTAGTTGAAGCCATTTGTAGCATTGAGATTGACTATCTTATTGGTGGTTTGTGGGGAAAGCCACACGATTTTTGGTGTGCACCATTGCCACCTTGTTGTACTTCCATGTTTATATCTTGTAACATGATTGTGGTAGAAAATAAGTGGCTGGAAGAGCACTTGTTTTTGTTTGATTTGATGCAAATAGGGCATGCACTGTGCTAGTTCCTTATATGGGGCCTTGATCCACTTTCTGGTTGTCATTTGGCAACTTTTTCTTATTGTACTATGCTTCCATGTATTGCTGATATGTTCATAGTTATGGGGAGATTTACTTGGAGAGTGGGCTTAGGATTGAGAATGCCCATTGGGAGCATGATTCTCCTTGCTATACATGTTTTACATTTCAGGAGAAACCATGGGCCAACCATGAGATCCACATTACATTTATTTCCTTCTTGTGGGAAAAACCACTTGAAGACTTTGAGGGGGCACTCCATGGATCATAAGGAGTTGGAGGAGTTAGCACAGCCAAATATTTTCCCTTTTAGGATGAGGGGAGACTCATCTATGAGCCACTCCATTTATGTGAGAAAAACATATGGTGAGAGTATTTTTTATTTGAATGATGATTTGTCTATATATATGCATCTCTTAACCATATATGTGCAAGAATTTGCTCAAAGAAGGATTATTCTTCCTTCTAGATTTTTTGGTCTACATGAGGCCATTATGGATGATCACTCCCTAAGTGAATATGGGGAGGATATTTCTTGTGGATAAAATACTCACATTGCACATGACATCATTCACTTTCTCTAGGAGATTGGGGCAGCAAGCACTACATGTTCTAGACGGAGCATGCGAGATTGTATGGCCACTACAAAAACTCATTTGTTCCATTACGAGGTGAACCATATGTTGATGGCTTCCAACAAATCATATATGGAGATACTTGGGCCAAAATGATTTACAACGTTGGAGGAGAGATCCTTGGAGATCTAGTCTTCATCTTACCACTGGAGGGCAAGTATTCTGCAGCCCAGGATCAACACTTTCTCTACACTTATCATGAGTGGAGAGAAGGACAGCATGGGGTAGGCTACATTGTCTACCATGATCATGTTTTCATCCCACCTACTTTTCCGGAGCCAAAGGTGGAAGACAGTTTCCAGGAGTTGCCTAGTTAGGAGGTAACTCATTTTGTATGGATGATTGCTTGGGGGATGGAGGATCCACATGAGGAAATATGTTCCTCAACACTTCATAGACTACATGCTTTGAGAGGAGGATTTTCAGTTCTATCCTTGCAGTTGCTTGAGGACAAGCAACATTTGTCAGGGGAGGACTGTAATGTTCCAAAATTTTCATGCAGATAATTGGAACATTAATTTTTTCTTATTTCACCTAGGAGGAGAATAAATGGGTAAGGAGGCCAATGCATAATGATATTCTCAATAAAATCCCTCATATTATAAAAGGGATCATCATTGGAGCTAGTTTTCACACCCTCATGTGTGAAAAGGGTTATTTGCAAGTGGACAAGGTCAAGTTTGACCAAGTCAACAACGTTGTCATAAGAGGAGTGGCTTACTTAGGAAGCCAGCGCTGTATGAATGAGGAAAGGGTTATTTGGTGGAGGAAACCCTAAAAGGAGTGGGACCCATGAAGGGGGGCTTCATTTGTTTAAAGGGAGGACAAGGCAACCATTGTTTCTCATGCTTGTATTATTCATCTCATTGTCTAGTTAGACAATTGGAGCATTCTTTGTTGTTTAGCAGGAATTGCCAGAGGAATTCCTGTTTAGGATTCCTTCTCCTTCTTGAGAGGTTTCTTGAGGGATTTTTCTTCATTTTCCTCACATCCAGGCTTGAGGCCAAGCATCTTCCATCAAGACAGCATTATTTCTGCAGCAGACTAATGTTGTGTTGCTGGGTGTTGCAGTGAGGGTTCACTACACCATCTCCTTCAGCTATTTTCAAAAGAGGAGTCTCTCTTCTCTTTGAGATATCATATTGGAGGCTTTCCGGAGCTCATTTTCAGACTTTGGCATCAAGGCCCACTCATTCCATTTCCCTACAACACAATTTCATCTAGTGACTGCGTTATTCTAGAGAAGCATTTGCAGTAGGGTTTTGCAGATACTTTTGGAGGGGAAGATATTTGGTGAAGGGATCAGCCTTTCACTTGAAAGATCCATTGGAGGAGGCATATTTAGTTTGAACATAAGATTTATCCATCTCCATCCAATTCTATTTCTGATTTGTTGCAGCTACCCAGCAACTCCGACATTTCTGTAGAATTGCCATTTTGTATGTTTGGTAGCCAATCCTTTTAGGGATTGTGAATTATTGTTTCCGGGGGTTGAGATCTTGCTCCCCCTATTGTATTTGAGCCAAATATTGACATATTTGTGTATTGATTCTATTATGTAGTAGTTTCCCTTCATGGACTGCGGAATCATAGCTTGATTTCTCTTGTATAGCAGTGTTTTCATCGTGCTTTATGTACTTGCACTTGGAGGTTGAGCATTGCTCATCTTGAGTATCATTTTCCTCAAGATATTTTATTCTATTATTGTTGCTATTATTTAATAAGAAGGCTATGGATTTCTCTCATGTTTTTATGAGTTGAGTGTTGCAGTTGCACCATTATTGTGCTTTCTTATTGCTAGAGCTCCAACTTTAGAATATCTTGAGATATTCTCATTGTTGTAGAAATTTCCTGAAAAAAGGAACATTACACATGAAAATAGGAAGTAGACATTATCCAGGTCGAAGCACCTTCATCAATGATAGTTTGATGGATATCCTTTCCTTTCGATACGACTTGCACTTGAAATGAAAGTTGATGGGAGAGGAGAGGCTTAATCTTTTCCATGTAAAAAATTTCTAAATTGAAATCTCGAGGATCAATTCATCCAATGCCCAAAATTAAAGCTTTCCATTGTGATGGATAGGTTTGTAATAATTCAAGGGAAGACATAGTCGATGGTTCTTGTGCCAAATATTGTACAATACTATAGTTTCAGGAAGCATGTGCAAAGGTATTGTGTGCCTTGCGATGAAGTGTTCCTTTGGGGGAATGAATCATAGGGTCAATGATAAGCCTATCGATATGCATATCATTAGGTGACCATGCTGGATTAGAAATCTTTGAAGTGTCCAGAGCATTAGCGACTGGATTTCTGTAATTCATAGCTCATGTTTGTAGATCAAGCGTTTCAAAGGTGTAAAAATTTGACGATCCTTCACCCAAAGGAGATAGATGTGAACCGTCGTTGACCCCTTGTGGGGGTTGCAGTGGATTCAATACAAGGTGTTTTTTCTGTTGAGTAGGGAATGGGTTTTTGAGGACCATAGGGGTATGACCAATGTCCTTTTGTGAAAGGAGGTCTATGAATTCTTGAGGATGAGGACATTTATAGGTCATATGGTCCTTAAAACAAATCTTGCAAGGGAAATTGACAATTTTTTCCTTCCATTTCCCAGATTTATAAAACAAATTTTGATTGGGATTGTTCTGGGTAGTGGGTTGCTCCTTAAGAGGTATTTTTCTTACAGATGGGTTTTAATGTATACTGCAGATAGTTGATCGTAGCGGTTGGAGGAGTGAAATATTGGGTAGTAGGAGAAGTATCGACAACAACTGATAACTAGGTGACTTTCTTGCTTAGTTGTTTTACAAAATCTCAGAGGTAGCATCGATGATGTCGTCAGCGTGTGCATCAGGTTGTTGAGTAGTGGGAGCATTGGATGTTCTATGGGGGGGCGGGGGGGCATGAGGTAGTATATCGTAAAGCATGCCAGATTGTGAATAAATCAAATCTAAATGTTAGGCATGATGAATAGATTGGTCTTCTGTGACCGCACCAGCTACAACAACGTCCTTGGCAATAGCGGGGAGAAAATACTTATAGAACCAGTATGCTAAGAAGTTATCTAGAATGGGGGCTTTGAAAAGCCTCCTCCTACTTCTCCATTCATGGATGCGATCAGAGATGTGGTGGAAGTGTCTTGGCGTAAAGTAGTATGGATTTTCATTTCGGTTTCATATCAAATAGGAAGTTGGAAGTGCTTTAGAAATTCCATTTCCAAGGAAGGTATTCACTGACACACGTGGTAACTCAATATACGATTTGGAATAATTGCGAGTAAGGGCATAAGAGAAGTGTATGATTTTGATATTATCATCAACCATGAAGTTTGATACACACCATAAATGGTAGGTGGTGACATGTGTAGCTGGGTCATCCCCTTGCTTCCCTTCGAATTTCAGAATTTCTGCATGTATCTTATGTGGGGTTGGAGGAAAAATTAAGTTATTATTTATGGGGTCATTATTTAGCTTATTTATATATGAGATGTATAGTTTTTCCAAGAAAGGAAAAGGTGTAGGTGCCCCCAATCCAAACAAGGTGGTGCAGGATGACTTGAAGGACCAGAAAGTCCCCCCATTAAATTTTTTCCCATAGGATACATGGTATTCATTAGATAATAATTTCTTGGTTGTGGTGATGTAGTCATATAAGGTGGCGTGACATATGGGATACTAGGATGGGTGGCAAAAGCTTGGTTCCTCCTGGATAGAAATTTCCCCCTTGGCTCAACTATGGTTGAGGAGGGGGTGCCCAAAATGATGTAGGTGGATCAGGTTGAGGGATACTTCTAGCCACATAGTTTGCAGTAGGTGCAAGACTGACACTAACTTAGTGTCAACTTCAAGGAATCAATTCTATCAATGAATAACTAGGTTTACATATAAGTGGCAGGGGAACAAGAATTCCCCCAACATGTATATGCATGGTGGAAACATTCCACCTAGGAATCTGAGCCTAGGGGTTAGAACCTAGAAAGGGGTTCCAACCAAAAGTATTGATGAAGGTAGTCACACTAACAACACTACTATGAGTGATAGTCAGTGGTCCAGGAGTTGACATAAAATGGGTGGAGACCGATAGATACTAGATGCCACTCATAATAGGTGTAACTGGGTTGCCTGTACTAGGCATATTCTGAATAGCAAGGTGGCCAATCAGTAGTGAAGGACTGAAATTAGGTGGGGGAAGTGACGGTGGAGAAAAATTTTCCACAAAAGACCATGACTCATTGGTTTCCATATAAATATTGGATGTGGGTATTGATGAAGACATGACAGGTACAAGTGCTACCTGAACCATAATAGGTCTAAGAGGATCGGTGAGAGGAGGATTATAATGAGGTAAAATACCTTCATTAAAGAAGTCTTCAGGAAAAATGTCTCTTGGGATGTGTTATGTGATTCAGTGTTAGACACTAGAGACTTATCTCCTGATGAAGGAGAATATGATTCACCAAAGCTCGACGGGTCCTCTAGAGTCAGTGGAGGAATACCTCATTTTCATATAGATATATGAAGAGGGTCGAATGTAGCCACAGTGAAAGATGTATTTTATCTAAATTTTAAATGTGATATTTGTCATAGTATTAGTGTCAACAAGCCAGCACCTAAAAACCAAAAAAATATTCTAAAGGAAATCAACAAGAAACCAAGGAACATAACTCTGATTGTTAACCACCACTAGCTAGAGATGAAACCTAGTATGACAGTGGCTAAAAGAGATATCCAACCAAATGTACAATTATGATTACTACTGAGCTTCGCATGAACCTTGATAAGAAGGGGCCAAGTACTCTTGTGAAAACGAGAACCCTCCCAAAAAACCAATGACGGAGTAGGTTCATTTGTTTAGGTACCAGGGAAGCCTACCCTAGTCATATTGTGTTTGTCCCTAACAATTTTATCCACTAAGGTTACCTCAAATCACAGATACCACCAGTGGGGTCATGGTTGTGGATAATACACTGTGTGGGTGGGACACTGGAGTTCCTGACTCAGTTCCGATATCCCCGAGGGGATCCCTAGTACATAGAATAGCCACCAGAAATGTAATTGAAGGCAGGCTACCTTCTCTCACACTTCGATGTTGTCTCGCACTTAAATCCTTGTGAGAGAATCGATCCCGGATGATACAAGTGCAAAAATATTTTACACTCATTAATGAAACTAGTCTTAGTTTCAAAATCTTGGGAAGTTTACTCACCACTACCTAGCCCAAGATCCTAGCTTAAATTGATTTGTGTGTATGTTAAAAAGAGAGTTGTTGATTAAATTTATCAAGTGATTTGTTTTATGTGAACTTGATTAATGTCTCTGGAAGGGGTGTTGACATATGGATTTTATTGATACTTTGACTCAAACCATGTAAGAAAAAATCTTTTATATTTTCATTCTGTTGGGGTTCCTATGTTTTGGCAGATTTGGCAATACCAAAAGATAAGGCAACATCAAACCACTTTGGGGCCCTAGGATCTAGCCCTCTTGGACCCGAAGAGGGATCTCTCCAATAAAACAAAGAATGATATATTTTTGAAGCTCAAATTGAGATATTAGGCTAGGTATGAAGCACAAGGGGGGGTTTAAAATGATTTGGTTGGTTGTTTGCTGGGTTGGGTCATGAGATCATAAACTAAGACAGTAATGGAAGGAAAAGGAACAAAGCAGCAGGATGTTTCAGCAAAGGGGATAGGTCAAGAAAGTTCCATCCATTGGGCTATGGAGTCATGAAAGGAGAATTACTTGCAATGAATAGCCAAGGCTTTCAGAGGGCAAGTCATCTACACCAAAGGATCTTTTAGATAGATGGTGGGATGGAACATTGAGGATTGAAAGTGAAAGAAGGAAAGACACCCAATTTCTGTCTATAGATCAAGTCAGAGGTTATTTAACTCCAGACGTGCTTGGACATACTCAAAGGCAGCTCTCAAAGGAGGGACAAAGGGGTAGCTTATAGATCGGACCTGAGGTCATTTAACTCCAAGTCAACTTTAGCATGCTCCAAGGGAAAACATAGATAAGTTTGACAGAGCCAGGGTCTGTCGATCAGAGAAGAATTTTGAACCTTCAATGCTTTGACACTAGCAAGAATATCCAAGCAGCAAACCCCTAATTCATACATTAGCTAGCAGCATATTGAACCGCTACACTGGTTAAATTAGCTGAACTTACTCTCAGATTCACTATCAACAGAAAACATGAAGGAAAGGAGAGCAGAAACATAGGGTACCTAACAAGGGTAAATCCTATGCTATATTTCTGATGCAAGCAAGTAGACCAATGAACAGCATGAAAGTGTAATAAAAAAATAAGATAAGAAAACATCACCCGTAGTAATAGACTAGGATCCAAAGAAATGTGCTTGATTAATTGATGCAAAACCAGTCACATACATTGAGCTCAAGGGCTGAATACAATCCAAACTTCTTCTCCCAGCCTACTACATAATAACTACTCTGCTAATCCCTCCCAAGACTGTGCTAACAGTCCAAATGGATCCCTCTAACAGTAATCGACAACAACCGAACAACAACCTTTTATAATACGTTCTTGGGAATTCTTATAGGGGAAAAGAATAACAAGAGTAGAATATATTCATTAAATGGATCTCATTAAGACAGAGTGGAGAAAGAGTTCATTCCCACTTTTCTTAATGGCCATCTGCATCACTGTAAGTACTTTCGGTATGGTTTGGGAGATTCTTTCAGGTTAACTTTGACCTCTGATGTTTCGTGAAGTCCTTTTGGTGTTTGGTATTCTGCGCTGCCTTCTAGAATTGGTGAACTGGGTGGAAAATCTGCAAGGTCTCCATGCTTCATAACTGTTGTCTGACAGTCGTAGAAGTGTCTATCAGTGAAATACATTTAAGGGCTTGAGGAGACATGGAGACTTCTGCAAGAAGGTGTCCTTTTGGAGAAACGGTGCTCTGCTGATGTATAAACAGATATGTCTTGTTTCGTGTACACTTGGTCTTAAACTGCGCTTTCTTCCTTTGAGCATGGGATTAGGCACTAAATATTCAAATAATAGGCCTAAATCCCTTGAACCTACTTCTGATGTTACTCTTGCTGTTGCTATAATGACCTCTCTGTGCTTTGAATCGCAGTAACTACGATTATGATAAACAGAGTGAAATATCACTCTGGTGAGAACCCTGCACAATGAAAAAAATCAATTATAAAGTCCAGGGAAAGGGAAAAATAATTGCTGCAAAGGCCCGTGAAGCGATGGGGGAGCAGTGGAGAACTGTGGAAACAATGAAAGAGTGGTGGGAGAATGCTTTTTAGCGCTAAACACTAAGGTTTAGCCTTTGGGCGAAATACAAAGGGAAAGGGCCAAAACATATGAAATGGATTCAAAATGGTGGGACCCGGTAATGGCGGAGGGCGATTAAACTTAGACCGTTGGATCTCAGGAGGAGATCAACGAACGGTGGAGATCAAATGATGAATTTTTTGGGAAGGTCCGATGGAAGAAACATAGAGGAAGACGCGATGCAATATGGGCCGTCGATCTTATTTGAATGGACGGTCACGATTGAATCGGGGGATTGCAATCGGAAGGGGCGGAGGGAGGCACCGTTTAAACTTTACGATTGCGATTGGGGCGATTGAGTGCTGGCCGTTGGATCCTGGGACCAGATCAATGGTTCACATTCAATCAGAGGGAGATGGAGAGAGGCTACGGAGCGATTGTGCGATTAGCGCTGGACCATCAGATCTGAGTGATAGATCAATGGCAGAGATTAAATCGGCGGATTGCAATTGCAAAGGGCATAGGGTGGCGCGTTTTAAACTTGCGATTGCAATTGGGGCGATTGAGCACTGGCCGTTGGATCCAACAGTTAATTGACGGTGGAGACGAGCATCGGAGGTTTCACATAGGAGGGAGGTGGGCGCGATGGAATGAGTGCGATTAGCGCTGGGCCGTTGGATCTATATAGATCAACAGCTTAGATCGCGGCGGGGGTCCATAGGGCCATATTACAATCGCATCGGAAAATTTTCGTATAACACGGAAATGCACTCCGCTCCATGTTTGTGATCGTGATCAGCGCCCAAGGCTTAAGCGCTTGGTCTCGGGCGCGGGCATATGGGGAAGTGGTTTGAGGGGGGTTGGCCGAAAGGGGCTTAGGCCTAATATAAGGTGAGAAGTGGGTTTTTGGCCTATCTTAATGCTTTTTAAGGTCAGGAAAGGGTAACGGTAGGGGGGAAAAGGGAAAAAAGGTCGAACAAGGGGTACATGTAGGATTTAAAGGGGATTTTGGGAGGGTTTAGAGGGTAAGAAGGGAATTTGAAGGGGAGACAAGGGGATGAAAACAAAGGTTTAGAAGGGATGATATAAGGGGGAAAAAGGAGGCCTTCCGGGCATTTCTTCACAAACAGAGATGCTTTATAACTGGAAATAGTAGTGGGGATTTATCAAAGGATAAGGGCATAAGGAGGCTTCAAGGATGATGTGTTTTCAGAGGGAAATGCATTCCTTGAAGGCTCAAAAACATTTTAGTCCCTTGTTTGCTTGTCAAAAAATTAATGGGGGGCTAACACATTCGATGAAAAAGAGTTCTTAGAGGGAGAGAGTATATAGACATCATTTCAAAAATTACACATCCAAATGTAGTCCAAACACATGCAAATAAATGCATACATACAATTCTCTTACGACTAACCCAATATAACAAACAAATTGAGCTAAAATAACATAAAGCTAAAGAATTTTTTTCATTTTCCTTTTTCTGAAAATTACATTCAATTAAGCTATTATTCAAAAGAAAAATGACCATGCACACAACCAACCAAAAAAATATCACAGTTGCAGATCCTAAGGAAAGACCACAGGAAACCTATCAACCCAAGAATCCGCAAGACTAGGTGTATGTTAAGATAGTGGTTCTGTAACGCGGCCTAGAAGGACAAGAATAACTTTAGTAGTAGGGCTAATGATCTGTCTAAGAGGCTAGACATCATTATAATTCCCTATGTCTGTTTATAGGGTGTGTTACCCTGGAAAATGGGCCTGTAACTTAGGGTTTTCTTCCTTTCAAATTGTCCTTCTACTCTGAGCTTATGAGGAGGTAATTTTTGTGTATAAAAACATTTGCTTCAAATGTGAGAACAACCTGCAAACAATATCCTCACAATTAATTTCATGAGAAGTAAAAATTTCAAGAATGCAGAGGGTGTGATCAAGAACAGTTGTTCCACCCTCACCATCAAATTTCATATTTTACAAGTCATGAATTATCCCTTATGGAACTTTCATATTTGCAAATCTAGAAAAACATGTTGGGGTTAAGAAATGGGAAGAATCTAAATAAGATGAGAAAATTTCAAACATACTTCAAGGGCTCAGCTTGTCATCTGACCCTCCTTCTAGCACTAAAAACATGTTGACGGTGTTGGAAGCCATCAACAAGGAAAGGGGTCTCCCTGATGTGAAGTCCCAACTAGACCCCACACCATTTGGAGTAGGATCCCCAATTGGAATAAAATTTATTTCTCCAAAAATTTTGGTTCAAAGATATTCCTTGGATACAATTAGCACATAAGATGATATATTCATGTCTTTGGTGACAACAAGTGTATGAACTTTGTGAAGTATCAAATGTAATGCATGAAAGGTTCCATCACATCAAAGGAGAATAAGTGAGCCCCTTAGAAGAAAGTAATAGTAATAATTATAAGAGACACATGAGTGATACAAAAGAATCATTATCTAACCTGCAAAATAGTTCACAAGGTAACAACTATCGTAATAACATAAATAACGGGCATTCAACAAGATATGTACTAAAGAAAACAAATTAGTTCATTAGAATTAGCATAAATGAAACAAAATACATCTCAAATATATGAATAATAGTCTTACTACATCCATGACATATCCATGAAGGCATGTTGCCTCTGAGAGATTCTTATTATAAAGTGAAAGTTCCAAGCATACAATTACATTGATAAGTCACTATCCCCAATAGTGGAATGTGAAGCCAACAATTTCTTCTCCAAAGAATGATAATCTTCCCATGCTAGACCAAAAAAGCTAAGGCTCCAAATATAAGCTTTCAAGCCCTTTTCTTGAGTTATGAGGGCTTATTTATAACAAATGAGATGACACTTCATCTCCCTTTGTGACCTTTTAATTTCTCCCATGACTCTTGGATTTCTTTTAACTTTGTGACCCACTAGCATTGTTTAAAGACATGATCTTTGTATCTACACCTTTCAGAATCCATATGATGACATTTTCACATGGTAAGATTGGGAATATGAAAGCTAACCTATGAATCCTTTTTCATTGGATGTTGATGTAGACATGTCTATCCTCCAAATATTCTTTAAATTCAGCGGAAATGAATGCATCCTTGATAATATGCGATTTAACATCAAGATCCTTCTCAATATATAGTTATGTATAGGAAATAATGGGAATTGATGTTGAAGTAATTTTAATAACTTCCTTAGTATTTCTCTTTGTATCCTTCTTTGATGTTGATCTCTTGGGAGGAATGATGTTGTTTTGTGATGAAAGAAGTATGCTCAAGGCCCGCAATACCTATGGTAAGAGATGCACTCATGGTAGTAACTGGTTAGATTTAAACATATTAGTTCAATAAACAATATAAAATCAACAACACAAATACTGAGGAGAAATATTATGAAATTTTTGGCTACAAGAGGGTAGGTTGAGCTCTGGAATTACACAATGTGTAGTGAGAGAGGAGGATTGTGATGTTTGTATAGGCAGAGGGATAACTTGAGCTAGTTAGTAGAAGAGGAAGGGGATTACACATTATCCAGTCTTAGTGGCTAGGTTAGACCACTAATTACTGGGATTGTGCAATGTGAAGCTATAGGATGCCAGTGGCTACGCATTGCATGGTTACAACTGGCAAGGAGGAGGATTTCTTCTTGGGATTATGAAATGCATAGTGGGAGAAGCCAGAAAGCCTTAAGGGTGCATCATTTCAGCTCGAGGAAGAGACAAGTTTGATATTTTGGGGTAAGGAAAAGACAAGTATATATCAACCTTTAACTGAGTTAAAGAAATCATTGTTATCGACCAAAAAATATATACAAAAGAAATAATATGCATGCATAAAAAGACCTAGCAACAATAACCGTTGGTAAGAAAAATGACTTGGGAGGGATACGACACTTGTAAAAAAAGACGATGGGCTGAAAAAACATTTGTATAGGATAATAACATAAAATACGCCAGTAACTACAAGAATAAATGAGAAAAGTAACACTTGAAAACATAAAAGCGATAAAAGCAGCGAAAAAAATAGTAAAAATTGACACTTTAACAACTTACTCAGAAAAGCACTGAAAACCATGTCTGAAGCTCCTTGATATCATGAATATGGCTAGAGCTCCTATGTCAAGTGTGAAAATGAGCTCTATAAGCATCCATCATATATATACGCCCTCGGGATTAGGGTTATGGTTTATGATGCCCATGCCTAAAATCAAGGAGAAAGTGACACTTGTCCATGGATAAAAAATAGAAAAGTGTGTGACTTGGTCAAAGAATAAAGTGAAATCCCTATTTTATAGGGATGTGCAATTTATTTGTTCTAAGAGGTTGTGCAGTCCACTGGAAAAAAGGGTTGCATAATCCCTAGTGACAAGGGATTTCTTAGTTCATTGACTTAGTGGATTACACAATTTGAATCTCAAGGGAGGATTCTGCAGTTTACTTGCCCAACGAATTCCTATCTTATAGGATTTTGTAGTTCAATTCCTAAAGGAGTTGTGTAGTTTCCAATGGTATAGGATTGCACAATTCCTAGAGGAAAGACTAGCAATTGGTGCAAGATCAAAACAAGAGTCTTGATCCGAATTTATGCAGGAACGCAACAGATTAAACATATAACCATAAATACAAAGATGCAATGGAAATAACACTTCATTTCATTAATATCAAAGAACTGAAATTTGCTTACAGACAGAATGGAAATAAAACTAGCTAAGGCGCTGGTAGTTATCTATGAGAAGAGACGTGGCGGCTACAGGCCTCTGAACTGAGTTAAAATGAGGCTCGAGGGCCTATTTATTATTGAGAAACAATGGAGAACCATAAAAATCCAAAAACCTAACCCTAGGAGATGAAGCGCCAAAACTATGGGCCCTGTTTGGGTAAATTGGTGTTTCAACTTCCCAGGGACGTAACTTTGGCATACTATCTCCGTTTGACGTACATGATACATCATTAGAAAGCTCTATCCGAGGAATAAAAATTTCACCATGAATATCATTCTAGAACATAATAATATTTGATTCAATAGAGGTGCGATGCCCAAAAAACATTGTTTAGGGCCTCAAAACGGCTCCGAAAGTTCAGGACCCGAAAAACTGCTAAAAATAGTAAGTTATGCCGAAACTGAAAAAATGAAAGAGAAAATGGTGGGGGCCCTAGTGGAATAGGTGGGTGGCCACCAATATCCACTTGGATCAATCCTCCCCCCTTTAGGAAGCAATGGTCCCCATTGCGTTAAGTTCCTCCATGAGATGAGGAAATTTCTGCTGAACTTGGTCCCTCGTGAACCACTTTCCTTGGTGCAGGAGTTGGCCAGCTTTGACAATCCGATACAGTTGGATCTTCTGTTGGCGAGTATTCTTGATTTTCAATTCCATGATACAATCTATGGTGGCATGTTCCATGCAGTCTGGGTTTAACTCTATTGGTGTGAGTTATTCTGCAATGTCCAAGGTGTCTAGTAGAGGTGGGAAGTAAGGACGAAGGCGATCCACATTGAAGATTGGGTGCAGACCAAGGAATCATGGAATACTAAGCTCAAAGGCATTATTCCTTACAGCCTTGGTGACGGTGTACGACCCGTATCGGAGTGGGCGAAGCTTGCAGTGGGGTCCAGTGAGGCGCTCCTTCTACAAATGTAGCCATACTTTGTCACCCACCTGGAAGTTGTGTGGCACCCGGTGTTGATCATGGCGCTTCTTGTACTTCACATTGGCTTTGTCCAATATATCATGAATCTATTGGCGGATGTGTTGAATGCACTCAATGAAGCTACTTGATTTGTCAACTTCAGACTGGACATGAGCTGAATCAGCCTGATCAACTGCAAATGGCATGGCTACGTCAATGGGACATAGTGGCTGGAATCCCAAGCCCACCTGAAAGGGGCTATGGCCAATTGAACTGTGGAGAGCCCGGTTATAACTATGTTGTACATAAGGGAGGCTCTCGTCCCATGTGCGTGGATGCTTTGAATTGTGCATGCGCAGAATGTGTACAATCATTCTGTTGACGACCTCTGTCTGGCCATCTGTTTGGGGATGGAAAGCTGTGGACTTGGTGAGCTTGGTATCCAACATCGACCAGAGGCTGGACCAAAATGTGCTGAGGAACCTGCTATCCCGATCTGATATGATAGACTGTGGGATCCCAAAGTGCACCCACACTCGTTCAAAGAAGAGTTTAGCGGTGGCTTCTGCTGTGATATTCTTCTTACAGGCCGCCATGATGGCCATCTTCGAGAATCTGTCAACGACCACGAAAACACAGTCATTTCCATTCTTAGTAGAAGGTAGGCACGACATGTAATCCATGGAGATGGATTCCCACGGTCGACTAGGGGTAGGTAGTGGAGTATATAGGCCTTGCTTCTTGATGGTCGGTTTGGCAATGGCACAAGCAGTGCAGGATCTGATGTGCTTCTCGGCATCCTTTCGAAGGTTCGGCCAATAGAAATACTTCTGTAGTATTGCTACTGTTTTCTCGACCCCGAAATGCCCAGCGACTCGACTGTAGTGTGCTTCCCATATCATCTTGGCACGCTCGCTTGAAGGAACACAAAGGTGTCCCATGTGACATAAAAGTGCATCTTGAAGGTGAAAATTTGGAACTTGCGTACCCCCCAAGAGTGCCTTGTAAGTGTGGCCGAATTCTGGGTCACTCTCATAGAGAAGCGGCCAATCAGAAGTCTCGTGCCCACAAGAGTTGAGCACAGTGGTGAGCACCACGATCGGTGGTCGGCTGAGGCAGTCTGCAACATTATTGGTGCTACCCTTCTTGTATTTGATGTTCAAATGAAACTGTTGCAGATATGTGGACCACTTCTGATGGCGATCATTCTGCAACTTCCCTTGTGTTTGTATGAACTGCAGGGGCCGGTGGTCTGTGTGGATGATTGTTTCCTTCCCTAGAATGTAATGCTTCCATTGTCAATAGGCTTGCACAATGGAATACATTTCTTTGTCATAGGTGGGATACTTGCGAACTGTCTCAGACAATGTCTCACTGTGATATTCCACTGGATGTCCCTGTTGAGTAATCACTTTCCCAATAGCATAGTCAGAGGCATTTGCCTCGATCTCAAATGGTTGTTGCAAGTCTGGTAATGTGAGAGGCGATTTTTCAATTCTGTGAACGCCTTCTATTGAGGTTCCGACCAAAAGAATTTTTCTCTCACTCCTACCTTGGCGACTTGACTCAAGGGCCAAGTGATATGAGAGAATCCAAACACGAATATACGGTAGAAATTAGCAAGACCCAGAAAGCTGCGAAGCTTTGTTATAGTGGTTGGGGCTGGCCAATCCCGAATGACTTGGATCTTGGCTGGATCGACATGAACCCCCCTTCCATCAATAATTTATCCCAGATATTGAACCTAGGTCATGCCAAACGTGCACTTCTACAAATTGGCACACAACTTGTGTTGCCGCAGTGTTTGGAGGACTTGTCGGATGTGGTGAAGGTTCTCTTCCCAAGTCTTGCTGAAGATCAGAATGTCATCCAATACACCACTACAAATGAGTTGGTGAATGGCTGCAAGATGTCGTCCATCATCCTAATGAAGGTTACGGAAGCATTCGTCAACCCGAAAGGCATGACCAGCCATTGAAAAAGGCCTTCCTTGGCTTTGAAGGCAGTCTTCCACACATTAGAGGGTTCAATTGATACGTGGTGATACCCAGACTTCAGGTCGATCTTGCTGAAATATTTTGCACCTTTGAGTTGGTCCAAAAGGTCATCAATCCATGGGATTGGCTACCTATTCTGGACAATGATCTTGTTCAGCGCCCGATAGTCAATACAGAGTCTCCACATCCCATCCTTCTTCTGTACCAACACGATCAAGCTCCCACAGGGTGGTGAACTTGGTCTGATGTGACCTTTCTGCAACAGCTCCTGAATCTGCCTCTTGATTTCATCATTCTCTAGAACAGAGCGCCGATAGATCGGTCCATTGGGTAGCGGTGCACCTGGGGTCAGATCAATCGGGTGCTTGACCTGATAGTGCAGAGGAACCCCTGTGGGTCAGGTGAAGATGTCCTCGTACTCCTCCACAACCTTATCCATTTGTTGTTGTCATGCAGAGGAGCCCTGTCTAGAGGTCGTGGCCACAGTCTTCTTCTTGCCCTGGGGGCGGATCATCAGGAAAAAACATTTCCTGGTTTGGGAAATGAGCTTACTACATTTTTTTGCAGTAACCAAAGAGATAGCTACAGGAGGTGGTACCTCTGGTATCCTATACAACTTATTTCCCAAAGTAACAATAACAGCACGAGGTCGAGACTCATACATAGCATGATGCTTCCACAAGTATGGTTTTCCTAATAATACATCAGAAACATCAATAGGAGCAACGTCACATAATACCTCATCTGTGAAGGGCTTGATACTATAGGGAGGGCGACGCTACTGGCTGACGCAGAGATCTCGTCCTTGGTGAAGCCACCCGATGGTGTATGGATGTGGGTGAGCTGTGGTCGGCAAGCCCAACCAATTCACGACATCTACTGAAATGAGGTTCTTTTGGCTCCCATTATCGACAATGAACTGTACAGGGGAGCCCTTTACCCACATCTGGGAGTGGAAGAGACGTTCCTCCTCCTCTGGATCTTCTGGTTCCTCCTTCTGGATCTTTGTAGTGGCAACAGTGGCGTTGGGCTCCGCATCAATAATATGTTTCCCTTTTTCATTCCCCTTTTCAGGTTCTGATTCAAAGTTAGAGCATGCATCTGACTCAGAAGCCCTCATCTCAGCCACTAGCGACTGCTTGGCATGACACTCACTTGTGTTGTGAGTGGAGATCTTATGGAACTCACACCACTTTCCCGTGTCCTTCTTTGGCTTTGCGTTGCTGTTCTTTTCTTGTGGCTTTGACGGGTTGTATTTAGCCACCATGCCTTGGCTCTGTCCTTTGTTCTGCGGTTTGGAAGCAGCTTTCCCTTGCTTTTGATTCGTAGATCCAAAGTCTCGCTTCTTTTGTTTGAATTTCTGCTCAATCTTGGCAGAATACCAGTATCTCGTACCAAGCGAGGAGATGTCGAGGAACTCCATTTCCTCCTGAATGTATCTGTGCAAACAGATACGATACTTTAGCACCAAATGTTTCTATGAATCTTTGATACCCAACTTTGTGCGCAGGGTATGGAACAGATTCGTCAGCTCATGCACATCTTGATCCCTTTGTTGTCGCAGCGTGGTCCATTGTATGTACTTGTCCTCATAGCTCCCCACAGGATAGTATTGTTCCTTGACGGCGTCTCGGAAAGAATTCCAAGTTGGTACGACCGAGAATAGAGAGGGTTCTGTCTAGTCCTTGTTCTCACAGTAGGTTTCCCACCAGTCCTTAACATGGGGGGTAGCTTTGAGGAGTGCAAAAATAATCTTCTCCCGGTCTGAAAAGTCATGAACCGAGAAATATCCTTCTAACAGATTCAACCATCTATCTATGGCATCTGCGTCTATTTGACCCTCAAATATTGGAATGTCAAAATTTACTTGTACCTTAAAAGGAGTCGCGCCTCCAGAGTGGCTGCTGGATGCAGATGCGCCGCCGGTGGGTAGCCGTTGAAGGATCTGAGCAAAGTTATCCATCATCACGTTCCTTTGTCTTTCGAGGGCCTCCTCGAGCAATATTTTGATAGGATCTCCTGCTCCCTCATCTTTCTTTTCATCCCCCATGGGCATCCGTCGAGGTTTGCGAGGCTGATCTTGCAAAGGTTCCACCAGATCAAGCCCTAGCTCCTTATACCCCGACCTTGTTGGGGACATGCAAAGAAGGATCGAGAAAAAGCAGACCGCTCTGATACCACTGATCCAGATTTATGCAGGAACGCAACAGAATAAACATATAACCATAAATACATAGATGCAGTGGAAATAACACTTCATTTCATTAATATCAAAGAACTGAAATTTGCTTACAGACAGAATGGAAATAAAACTAGCTAGGGCACTGGTAGCTATCTCTGAGAAGAGATGTGGCGGCTACAGGCCTCTGAACTGAGTTACAATGAGGCTCGAGGGACTATTTATTATTGAGAAACAATGGAGAACCCTAAACATCCAAAAACCTAACCCTAGGAGATGAAGCGCCAAAACTATGGGCCCCGTTTGGGTAAATTGGTGTTTCAACTTCCCAGGGATGTAACTTTGGCATACTATCTCCGTTTGATGCACATGATACATCATTAGAAAGATCTATCCGAGGACTAAAACTTTCACCATAAATATCATTTTGAAATGGAATGAAATTCGCTGGAGGTGCGATGCCCAAAAAACATCGTTTAGGGCCTCAAAACGGCTCCGGAAGTTCAGGACCCGAAAAACTGCTAAAAATAGTAAGTTATGCCGAAACTGAAAAAATGAAAGAGACAATGGTGGGGGCCCAAGTGGAATAGGCGGGTGGCCACCAATATCCACCTGGATCAAGTCTACTTTTGTTTGATAGGGGTTTGCTTGTTTTCAAAATTTGTGCAATTTTTTCCATCAATACTTAGTGAAAACATCACACACACGTGTTGCATGAAACAATAAGTGATTACGACACCAAAAATTCAAGGGGAACAGTTTACGAGTGTGAAATTTAAGTTCTTATAGACAGAATGTAGGCTCCAAAATTGAAGTGTGGGAAATTTTTTGGAGAGGGGTTGTAGTTGGTACAACACATCCCTATGAATCCTTCCAAGGAATGGATTTGTGAGTATGAAATATATCATTGTGGTGATGTTTTCCTAAGAGATTAATCAGCAACAAAAATCATAGGACCAATAAATTTGAAGCTAAAGATCATGATTGGAATGTTTAGAACACTCCTTGGTGTTCTTCACATCCTAGGATTGGCTAAAATTGTATTTCTACAATCAAGATGATACATGCATGTGTAAAATTAGTGTTCGAAAAGTATACATGAAAGATTGTTCAAGGAAAAATGGTATTGATGAGGGGAGTTCATATTGGAACTCCATATAAAATATTGAGAATAATTTTTAGTGATGGGTGAAATAGTTTCATTGTTCCTAAGGGTGGTGCAAAATAGGGAAACAATCATGCTTCCTCTGGATAAAATTCTATGTTGTGGCATCAAAGAATAAGACATATCGAAGAGAATGGAATTTGAGTATTGCATGGTAATGGTATGGTAGATGATATGTTTAATTTCTCTTTAGAATTTTATTTGTATGAAAGTGATTTATATGGGAAGTAGAATCGGGTAAAATTATCCTATGGTGCTACAAGGGCAAAGGGAATATTGCAATTAATGAATACTGATGTGTTTGGACTTGTGTCAGTTCCATCACTAGGAAAATGTGTGTAATATGTTTCTATTATGAATTACTTCTTGAGGAATACATGGATTTATTTCCTCGGGAATATATCTGAAGTCTTTCAAAAATTCAAAGAGTTTAAGGCACTTGTGGAAAATCAACAAAAGAAGAAAATTAAGGTGTTGAGGACAAATAATGGTGGAGAATTATATGGGAATGGATTCAAATAATTTTTTAAGAAGTGGAGTATATAAAGGTAGAATAATTCTCCATACACATTTCAACAACATGGAGTTGTAGAAAGGATGAATCGGATTTTAATGGAGAAAGAAACCATGTGAGGACAAGAATTCTAGACTAAGGTAGTGGACATTGTGTGTTATTTGGTAAATAGGTCACCCTCATTAGAGTTGGATGACAAGACTCCGCAAGAGGTGTGCACTAGTAAGAAATAATCTCTTAAACAGCTCAAAATATTTGTATGTAATTCTTGTGTACATGTTCCAATGGAGAATAGGAGAAAGCTAGATAAAAAAGCTAAAAAGTGTCTCTTTGCTGGATATAAATATGGTTTGAAAATTTATAAGCTTTGGAACCGACAAACTAAGAAGGTTGCGTATAGTATAGATTGTTGAAATTTGCAACAAGAAACATTGAAATTGGCATCCAGAAACAACATGACATCACACACACTAGTGTGGGACCACAGGTCACACAGTGATGGGTCCTAGCGATACATTAGTGTGCCAATTTATTAAATAAATTGGAAATGTATCTAATTTAATTTTCCCTTAATTAAATTGGACAATAAATTGTAATCCTATCTCATAAAAACCTGTAATAGTTAACTGAGAGTGATAGAATCAGTTATCTCATGAATTTTGAGTTGAGGGTAGTTGTTGAGGCATGCAAAGTGATTCTATTAGTTTTTGGGTCCAAGTTACAGTTAGTGCATTAGTTTAATGCATGAGAAATCAGTTAACTCAATTAAGTGAGTTAAATTTAGTCTAACTAGTTGTAATTGATTGTTGCACTAGTGAGAGGTCAAGTGAATTAAATCATATTTAATTCACATGCAATGATCTGTCAAGTGACTGATGATTTACTATTAATAGCTTCATGCATGTCAGTTTTGATGAAGACCTAGTTGAGACAAAGGTTAAAGGGAAGTTGACTATCAATTGTATTTTTAGAAAACTGTCTGGATGCAGTTAAAACACCACAAGATTTCCCATGATACTTGCACATTCAAGGAACGCAGAAATTCATAAAGAATAGGGATTGCATTCCATAGGTATTGTGTGAGCAAGGTATGCTGAAGATAGGATGATAATTGGCTAAGTGTTGGCTTGATTTTGTCTGGATCAGTGTGAGACAATCAGGAGAGTGCAACAAATTCTTGTGAGCAAGAATGAATTGTATTGTTTCATGATTCCTTGGTTCATTATACAATTTATATAGAGGATTTTTGAGCAGGTTTCTTTCCCCAGAAAAAATATCTATGTTGTGGATTGATTTGCTTCTTTCTTTGGCTTGGTGTGATTGTGTGATCGTGTTTAATTTCCACAAAATTAATTGTAGAAGGATTCAATATTTTTCTCTAGTATATTGCATGATCAGATTGAATCCATTGGAATACATATTGTTTGTATAATTTCTACATGGTATCGGAGCGCCATAAATCACTATAGTGGAGAATAAATTGAGTTTGTGTTGAACAATATTCAAACTTGCAGATACTTTCATTGGTGCGACAAGAAGATTAAGATGGATTTCAATGGCTTAGTATTGGAATATGAACTCGAGGGAAGTTATAATTATATTGCATGGAAATACATAATGGAGGCAGTGCTGGAGGACAGCGAGTTGAAAGAATTCATTCATAATGATATTCCCAAGCCCGCAACTGCAGACACCGCTCTTCTTAATGCTTGGAAAAAGAAGGTAGCAAGGGCGAGGAGGATCTTAATAGAGGTAGTTCGAGATCAAATTTTCTCGAGTCTCCATGTTAAGGCGACTCCACATGCAATGTGGAAGGCATTGACATATCTATTTCAGAACAAAAGAGACCAAAGGAAGTTGGAACTCAAAGACAAGCTCAGAAAAATCAAGGAGGAGGGCAAGATGATATCAACATACTTGTAAAAGTTCACTCAATGTCGAGATGAGATTGGAAGTGTTGGTGTGACTATAGAAAATGATGAATTAGTGAGCATAACACTTCTAGGCCTTCCCAAGAGCTGGCATAGTTATTAGGACTTTGTCAATGGGAGGGAGAAGTTACCAGATTGGGAGAGACTTTGGTCGGATTTGGTACAAGAATAATTCATGCAGAATACCAGGGATGGACCCTCATCCAAGACTAATGAAGAAGAAGATTTTTCCTTGGAAAGTAAGGAAAATAAGGCCAAGGGAAAGAAATCCCAAGGATAAGCGGGCAATAAATACTTGTCCAGGATCATATGCTTTCATTGTCACGAGCATGGGAACAATGCTACAAATTATCCACAGAAGAAACACAAGAAGGAGCCTGAAATTGCACCAGGTGAAGCATTGGATTCATAGTTCGGGCTTGATTTTACTCTCATTGCATGCATGGGCAATTTTGTAATGGGATGCATGTGGTATTTAGACAGCTATGCCTCATTCCATATGACGGGTAATAGAGATCTCTTCAGCGACTTGGAGGAGAAGGACCTCCAGTAGAGCATAAATTTTGGAGATGACGGGAGGTATAGTGCGACCGAAATAGGTACATTTACCTTTTAGAGGGAGAATGACTCCCATCTCACACTAGTAGATGTTTTGCATATTCTAGACCTAAGGAAGAATCTTGTCTCCGTAGTGGTATTGGAAGAATGCAGTTATGAAGTAATGTTTAGAAAAGGAAAAATTTTCCTTAAACACATAGCCACAGGACAGGTGAAGTAGATCGGTGTAAGAATCAAGAACCTATATGCTCTCGAGGTTGAGGATGCATGCGAAGCTTTGAGGAGAAAAGCAGTTGTTAATGACTTGGTGATTAAGAGGGAGCAATTATCTCTCAACATGCAGTCTCAGAAGCAGTATTAGAATGTTGTGGAGAAGCCAAAATTGGAGAAGAAAATAGGAGACCGAGTGGAAGAGTCCATTCAATAAGAGACCTCCAAGAGGGGGAAATTTCAAGCGAGATGGGAAGAGGGAGCACATGCAGCTATAACTCTAAGTGTGAGGTGGGGCGATGTGCATAATTAATCCCAAGAAGAAATTGGGTAGGGTTCATTGAGATGGTGTATCTCATGGATCAAACCTAGCTACAAGGAGCCCACAGTACAATAATAGCAAGAAAGTTCGGTTAGATTGACGCAGTCAAATTTCAGGAAGACAAAAATCAGAGTGACGGGTGTCAGATACTGGAGCACAAATCAGAGTTGGCAGCAGTGCAGAGTGCATGGATGCAGATGTCAACAATGCCGAGAGTCCAGTAGACATGTGCAGTAGCTAGCGGTAGTCAGAAGACTCTCATGAAAAATGAATTATACTAATTCAGTTGTTTGGAGGCCATCCAGTTTTAGAAGAGTTGGATGTGTGCATGAAAGAACATTCCAAAGGTACCAGATCGAGACAGATTGATTCATTTCTTGTTGAGAGGGAGTGTTGAAATTTTCAACAAGAAATAGTGAAATTGGCATCCAAAAAAAACATGACAACACACACACTAGTGTGAGGCCACAGGTCACATAGTGATGGGTCCTAGTGATACATTAGTGTGCAAGCCAATTTATTAAATAAATCGGGAATGTGTCTAATTTAATTTTCCCTTAATTAAACTGGACAATAAATTGTAATCTTATCTCATAAACACTTGTAATAGTTAACTGAGTGTGATAGACTCATTTAGCTCACGAATTTCAAGTTGGGGGTGGTTTATGAGGCATGCAAAGTGATTCTATTAGTTTTTGAGTCTATGTTGTAGTTAGTACATTAGTTTAATGCATGAGAAATCAGTTAACTCAATTAAGTGAGTTAAATTCAGTCTAACTAGTTGTAACTGATTGTTGCACTAGTGAGAGGTCAAGTGAATTAAAGAAGATTTAATTCACATGTAGTGATTTTTCAAGTGACTGATGATTTACTATTCGTAGCTGCATGCATGTTAGTTCTGATGAATACCTAGTTGAGACAGAGGTTAAAGGGAAGTTGACTGTTAGTTGTATTTTTAGAAAATTTCCTGCATGCAGTTAAAACACCACAGGATTTCCCATGATACTTGCGCAATCAAGGAAGGCTGAAATTCCTGAAGAATAGGGATTGTGTGAGCAAGACGGGCTGAAGACAGGCTGATAATTGGCTAAGTGTTGGCCCTATTTTTTTCTGGATCAGTGTGAGATGATCGGGAGAGTGTAGCAGATTCTTGTGAGCAAGAATGCATTGTATTGCTTCATGATTCCTTGGTTCATTATACAATACATGTAGAGGGGTCTTCAGTAGGTTGATTTCCCTAGGAAAATTATATGTGTTGTGGATTTCTTTTCTTCTTTCTTTTACTTGGTGTGATTGTGTGATAATGTTTAATTTTTGCAGAATTAATTGTAGAAGGATTAAATATTTTTCTCTAGTATATTACATGATCAAATTGAATCCATTGGAATACATATTGTTTGTATAATTTCTACATAGATGTGGTGTTTAGAGAAATCAAAGATGTTATCAAATAGGAGTCCTACCAAGAAAGAAATAACTAGATAAGATAGAGTTTGAAATGAAGGATGATGAATTAGTCTCTATATAAAAACACGTTTCAAAAGAATAAGATCCACATACTCCAAAATTGACAATATTGGCTTAAGAAACAAGGCAACAAGAAATTTATACTCCACCTAAGATAATGATCCTACAAATATTGGGGAAGCAGTGGATTCAAAGGATATAAAACTCTAGAGAAAGGCAATGGTTGATGGAATAGTAGCCTTTAATAAGAATGAGGCTTGAGATATAGTGGAATTTCCCACTAGAAGAAGTACATTGGAAGAAATTGGGTTTTTAAGAAGAATTAAAATGCATAAAGTGGGGTGGAAAAATACGAAGCTCAATTAGTCGAAAGGGTTACTCCAAAGTAAAGGGAATTGACTTTGGTGAAATATTTTTTCCTATTTCCTAGCTAACTTCTATTAGATTTAATTTATTTATTGTTTTTCCTTTGATTTTGAAGTAAACCATATGGATGTGAAGGCAAAATTCATACATAGGTATCTTGAAGAAGAAATCTACATGAACAAGATAGAAGGGTTTTCTCTGAAAGGAAACAAAGAGTTAGTATGGAAGCTAAAAAATTCCCTACATAGATTAAATAAATTGATAAGGATATGCTATCAAAAATTTGGTGCTTATATATTAAGGCCTGGCTTCACAAGGAGAAAATCAAATTATTGTGCATATTTCAAATTAGTTGGTGATAATATTACTTATTTGGTATTGTATGTGGATGATATGTTGTTGATTGAGAATGATAGGGAAAATATCAAGGAAGTAACAACACATTTTTTCTCTAAATTTTAAGTGAAGGATATCAATGCTGCAAATTTCATCCTAGGCATGGAAATTCAAAGAGATTGGAAAAATAGGAATTGTTGGTTAAGTAATAAGAGGAAGTATGCCAAGATAATATTTCATAGGTTTAATATGCACAAATGTAAACCGTTAAATTTTCATGTTCCTATATTTTTAAATTTATCTATAGATTAGTGTCCCAAGATGCGTGAAGATGAAATGGAAACATCCTGTGTTCCATATGTAAGTGTGGTTGGAAGCTTGATGTATGCAATGGTATGTACTATACTAAGAATTTCACATGCAATGGGATTATTGAGTAGGAACATGTCGAAATCAAGGAAGGAGCATTGGATTATATTAAAGAGGGTTTTCAAGTATTCACTTATGGATTATGCCATTGAGGAAGAATAGGGTCAGATAGTGTTGGACATACATGGCTTTGTTGATAGATATTTTGCTGGAGATCTGGATCGTAGAAGATCTACAAGTGAGTATGTGTTTAACCCATTTGGAGGAGCAATCAGTTGGATGGAAAAGAGACAATCTATAGTGGCCTTTTAAACTACAAAAGTTGAATACATGGAAGTCACACATGCAAGCAAGGAAGGAGTATGGTTACAAATATTGTCTTTGGGTATTCGGTTTGTACAACAAGTTGTAAGTATATATTGTGATAGTCAAAGTGCAATATTCCTAGTGAAGAACCCAACTTAACATTCAAATAAAAATTATATTGATGTTTAGTATCACTTTGTGAGAGATATGGTTGAAGCAAAGAAGCCGGTGTTGCTAGTGATGGTATACACAATGAAGAATGTTGGAGATTATTTAACAAACTTTGTGATAAATGAGAATATTTCTTGGTGTATAGAAAAATGGGAAATATTTCCCTAGATTTTTTATCATGTAATCCCGTGACCCCCTGTGTGCAAATAAAACAACAAGTGGGAGAATGTTGGGTATGTGTAATATATTTCCATGACTATACCCATGTGTTGTACATTGTGTCAAGTGAAATGAGGTGTTTGCAGGGGGGCATAAAACCCCTAGTATTTGGAGGATTCACAAGGGGGCGAAATCCCACCTATGTGGAGGTTTGGGGGCAATGCCACCCAAGGCAAAAAGGGGGGGGGTAATTTTGTATCTCTTTTGGTAGTTTTTGGCACATGTTTTTTCTAAAAGTGGTTTTGTGGCACATGGTGCTTTTTCCCTTGGTTTTGTATCTTTTTTTTAAATAAATATGGTTATATTATAGTAAATCATTAACATATTGGTGTTTGGTGGATTTGATTGGATATATATTATATTTTAATACTATAAAGAATAAAATATTGAAAAATATTTCTGGTCTTCCTAGTTTGGGTTTCCAAGATAAAATAGCTGTGTTAATGTGTGTGTTTTTCATTTCAAATTTTATGTTTTATTAAGAATTTGCTTGTAGAAATTAATTATGCAAATGTTAGAACCTACATATCAACCCTTCCTCAAGAATAGTATTTAAATTTTAGGGAAAATTGGGGAAGAGTTGACTAACCCTTAAGAAAATTATGTATTAAACATAATATTCTCACCGAGAGGGATATTAAGGAATGCTATATTAATCCTTCCTCAATATTAGTATTCATCTCAAGGAGGAGCCCATGTAAGTTTTTAGTGACCCTTTCCCAACCCTAATATTCACTTCAAGTTGGATCGCAAGTGGTTTGACAACCATTACTCAAGCATAGTATTAGTCTCTAAGGTGATCCTAAGGAAGGGTTAGCTCACCCGTCCTTGAGAAAATAATATTCATTAATATGTGGCCTAAAGGAGGGTCAATTAATCCTTCCTAAATATTTTTGGTTTCCCATAAATTTATAATTGAATTCCTAATCTATATTAGCTCAAGTTAGAGTTAAAAAACCCTTTCTTAATCTTATGGGGTTCCCATCACTAACGAATAATATTCCTCCTATAAAATCTCGTGGATGGATCATCTAATCCTTCCTATAGATTGATATTCCCATCAAGGGTTAGCTTGAAGAACATTCAATTGAGCCTTTCTATCGATTAGTATTATTTTCATGTGCAATCTTGAAGAAGGTTGGAAGACCATTCGTGACCTTAGTATTATTTTCACGTGCAATCTTGAAGAAGGTTGGAAGACCATTCGTGATGTTAGTATTTTTTTCCAAGGAGATTTGTTAAATATTGACATGATCCTTTTCAATATAAAGGGTTAATTTCTAAAGGAAATCTCATGGAAGCTTCTCTCACTCCTTCTTCTATATTAATCCCCCATGGAGGCAAGTCCTAATAAAAATTAAATGGAATGGAGTATTACTCTCCCCACACATGAAAATTATAATGTGTGAGAATAGATGATAGATGGGAATTGGAAGGAGGCCCGGGGAACCTTCTCGATGTGATGATTGATATATTGGTAAGGATAGTGGGAACGAATGCAAAGTTGGTGAGCGAGGAGATGAGTTTAAGAATTACAGGGGTAATTGCATTTGTTGTGGAGATTCTCCTCTGAACCATTACCTGGTTCTCTGGAGGAGGGGATACTCATCCTGTTATGAAGAGTTATGATCTACGGATAAATAAAATTCCCTAAATGTGGTGCTATGCCTTTATAAAAATAGATTAAAGACTTTACTATCACTTTCTCTAAGACTAAAAAGACACACTGAAATATAGAAGAACCTACTTGTGATCCAAGCACTTCCTATTCTCATTCTATCGCTTTTGTTGTAGGCTCCAATCCAACTTAGATCGTCGGATTTATTCCTGCAAGTATAAACAGAGAACATCAAAATATTTGCAATATACAGATGCCTAATTATATTAATCAATTAAATCGATTAAACATGAAACATATATATCATTCAAGAGTCCATTGCATGAGAAATAGAAACATAAATAGATACATATATAAGAAAATTAACAACAATATTTATTAAAGAGTAGAAGGGGGAAGTTACAACCAATGATCTATTTGATGTCACCAGCTCCAGCTTCATCCTAGCCTCATCACATTCAACATCTCACCAGTAGCATGTCACTTCTTTCACTCTCTCAATTGAGAATCCAACAACATTTCTTTACCAAATTTCTTCCTTCCTTAGCATGAGGATATGCGCTTAATTTATAGGGCAACTGATGGTAGTTTCTCAATCAATGAATTTCTAATAATAAGCAAGAAATGTTCCCAAGCTCAGAGGCGTTAGATGGACACTTGGATTCAAAGTTTAACACATAAGGACTCTTCTAGAAGGCACTGGCCATGTGGAGATTCCAGAACAATGAGAATTTCACTCCCATTTGACCAACGCACTCTTGAATGTCAAGAAGTGCATTGTAGTGTACCCTTGAATGGAGGGAGCTGCATATGCAACACAGTTAGTCCCTTGAGAGGCAGCGTTGGTGAGCTCATAAGTGATATAACATATGCTTCAAACCTTGGAAATATTTCAATAGAAGTCATGAATGATTTGTTCTTGTCTTAGGGCATGTAGAAACTGAAATGATAGGGGATGATACAACTTATTTCATTGGTCCTGGGGATGATGTCCAGTTTGACCAAGTCATTAGGTATGATGCCCAAATTGACCTATAACACATCCCATTGAAACAACAGACATTAATGCTCACAAATCACCAAGAGTTTGCAACATTCCCATCATTTGGAACCCTAGAGAAAATTATTTGTGGAAATGGGAAGAGTTGGAAGGTTTTTAGTCTGTCATCCCCCCTTTAAATCCTGGATGGTGGTGGAAAAGCAAAGATCGAGTTGTTTACAGGGGTGTGAGACCTTCTCATTTTGTCTTACAGGTATTTGATATCTCTCTCCTATGTTTTATTTTAGGTATGTATACACCGTACAAAATCCTCTCTCATAAGCTTGAAGAGAACCTCATATTCCTCACTCTACTATTGGAGGGAATAAATGGTGGTGCATTTTATATTTTGTTTGTTTAGGAAAATTAGAATCAAGATCTAGCCCACCTTAGGTTTCAATACGTGGCTCAAATATTTTACATCTTTGGAGTTTCAAATTCAACACACTTGGTGTGGAATTGGAATTTTGAGTTAGGGTAGTCTCTCTTCATAGTTGCCTATGGGGTGGGCCACACAATGGCGGGGTGAAGAGTTTGTAGTGCCATGATACTCCCTTGTGGCGAGCATCAATTGCAGAGTCTTGTTGGGTGGATGGAAATTTTACGATGCTTTTTAAACGAGGTCATCCTCGGTGGGGAAGTGTCCACTAGGTTAGAGGAAACCAAGAGGAGGAAGAGGATCTTGTAGCCCCTCACAAATATTCCTTTGGATGTGTGGACTTGTTAGACTCCTTTGACTTTGTTGAGGCTCATATTCATATTCTCTATCATTTAGTAGACCACCTTATGCAAACACAATAAAAGGACCATGCTAACCTCGTTAGTTTTTTTGCAAACATCTTGCATAACCAGGGGTGAATTCTTGATCATCAGGCATCCCTCCACAAGAACTAGCAGTGACTAAAAGCTCATATGGATGTATTCAAGGAAATAATGGCTAATGTGGAGTCCCACATTCATGATGCCTTCCACCGTCAAGCTAATAGAGGTAATGAGGCTAATTACCCCAATGAAGAACATATGTAATGATGAAAGTAGGCTTTTTTCAAACTTTTGATAGATTTTTTGCCTGGTGGGCTATAGATAGAAAGTGAACCAATTTTCTGTAGTTACTCTCAGTCTTATTTTGTATTTACTTAAAGGCCGAAAAATATGGTTAAAGTGAGGCTATTTTTACTTATATAATGAGTCTCTCGTGATGTATCTTTATCCTGATTTAATAGAAAATCGTTGAATTACTAAAAAAATAAAAAATTCTTCTTTTATATTAACACTCTCATTAGTTTTGATCAAGAATGGAAAATTGTGATGAAGGGCCCAGTGAAATTTAATTAATATTTTTTCTCATTGAGGGGGATATCGAGAAATAGTTTACTAACACTTCTTCAACACTAAAATACTTGCTTGATTGGAGGTTTCTGTGGTGATTGAAGATGAGTCTTGATTTAGACTCGAAACGTAGACCAAAAAATGACGACTGTGACTAAAATTCTTGTTGACACAAAGTTGAGAGAAGGTACAACCAATCCTTAATCAAGAATGTGGAATTAGTATTCCTAATTTGTACTATCCAATTGATGGACTAGCCAACCCTCCTTCAAGCTCATAAACTTTCTATTAATATTTATTTCACTAAGAAGAAACTTGCATAATGGTTAGATAATACATAACATGACTATTTGGAAAGTTAGTCTTTTTAAATCTACAATTGATAATTTAATGTTTAGTGGTTAATGGCTACATATAAACCTTACCTCTATATTAGTATTTTTATATACTGGAATCTAGGGAATGGTTAAACATGTGGAATGATCATGGTATTATTACCCTTGCTATCAACATTTACTTATAGGCGCCATATTGTAAGTAAGGTATAATGATATTAATCACATTTTACTTGTTAAAAAACATGAAATTTCCATTTAATTATTTGTTATCTAACATTCCTCAAAATATTAATAATATTAATGACTTCTAATAGTGATTATATACAAATACAACCATAAATATTTCCAAAATCACTAGGGATTTGGAGACTCTAGTTTCTAATATTTTTTTGATGCCTTAATAATTACGGAATTTAAGCCAATACTCCTATTGACTATTTTGGAAAATTTAATAGCTAACGTTGAGGATAATTAGTAAAATGAAAAACTATATGTTGTTGTTCTTTCCCACTAAATAAAAATATTTGGGGTGATGCTTGTTTGGATCAAAAGATGATGGAAATCACATTTCAAAATGACATCCATGATTTAAATCCTTGTCACTATAAATGCATAGACTTGTACACTTATAAAGGCTAAAGCACTAAAATCAATGTGAAATAGGCCTAAAATTTATAAAAATGGTTGACACCAGATTCCAAATTTCAAAGCACTAAAATCAATGTGAAATAGGCCTAAAATTAATAAAAATGGTTGACACCAGATTCCAAATTTGAAAAGATTAATAATATAGTAATATGAAGATATAAATTCCATCTTCGTATTGCTTAAATAAAAGACTTATTTATTTATTTTTTATAATATGATATTTTTGCTAAGGGGTAATGATCCATAAAATATTCAAAATATTTTTCAAAATATTTCTTTCAATATAAATATTTGCTAGATGTTATATATAAAAAATGTTTATTTCTTCTCTTAAAATAGTTTAGGATAGTGTCACATAGGCCCATTAAATTGAAGTACTATAATTGATTAAAAATTTCAAATGAAACCTATTTACCTGAAAATAAAAATAAAAAAGATGAAGTGTAACCTATACTTTTCATTTGCTTAACTAGTCATTACACACGCTAATGTCTATTTTTATAATAGTTATTGTTAGCAATGTCGCAATAGTATTTAATTTAAAATATAATAAATTAGAGGAATATATTTAGTACATGGAACAATTTTCTTTTGATAGGTAAAAGGAGTCTATTTTTAGTACATATACATCAATTTGGCAATTCCTAGATTGATAATCCAGCATTAGCAATCTTTGTATATGAAGATATAAAATCCCAGCCACAATTGAGAATTAATTTTATTCGATCGCTTGCACCTTCAACATTCTAAACTCTAAACGCCTTTATTATGTTGCGATGAATATGATAATATAACTGATTGGGGCACTCGAATCCTACACTAACTAAGATTCCAAGTGAACAATATTGATATGAATTATTATTTCCTTCAAGCTTGTCATAATAATTTAGATTGATAGTCAGATTTCCGTACATTATTAATGAATGACTGGGGATTAAGCAGTGTTAACAATATTGATATGGCTTCTTAGGTCCTTCAATCTTGTCCTAGTAACTTGTACTAGCAGTTACAAACTCCATAATGATAATAAATCACTTTAACAGTGTTAGGGTTTTGGAGATTTTTATTTGTAGTGGCCTTTTGATACCTTCAAAAATATTGTATTCAAAATAACACTTGTGTTAAACATTTTGAAAAATATGATATTCAAAATAACACTTGTGTTAAACATTTTGAGAAATATGATAGTTAGTGTCAAGGATAGTTAGTAAAATAAAAATTTCTTACTCTACTGTTGATATAATAAATATAGAAAAGCATATTTTGTACTCTAAATTATTCATGTCATATGATTTGTAGAAATTGAATACATAATTTGAAGTAAAGGAATGGATTAAATTTTGATTATTTATGTGATAAGATTTGTATAAATTGAATACATAATTTGAGATAAAGTAATGGATTAAATTTTGATGACTAAAATTTTTGGTTATTTTTTAATTTAAATTCTACTCGAAATTAAGAAAAAATATTATTTTTCTATAAAGGTAAACTTGCATTAATCTTATCATTATTTTCTTATTGATTCAAAATTGTGTCTCCCAAGGGTTGAATTACTTAACCCAATGTCCATTTCTTATAAGAGAATGGTTAGTTTTTATATCTTTTATGACTTTGTGCAATTTATACCATAAAAATTGATTTTTTTAAGTTTCTACTTGATTTTACCATTACATATTAAGAATGCAATGTGATCACTTTGATGTTTCGTTTGAATTTTAGAATATTTGGAGAAAAATGTTTGATGTAGAGAAACTAATTGACAGTCCATATTCACTATTTATATATTTTAAAGAGAATATATATTCTAAAGATATAACTCTTCTAAAATTTGTGATGAGGATATCGAGAAGTTTAATATGAACATTGTAAGGATTGGAGCTAAATAAGAAAACTATGCAACCGAAAACACAATTCCAAATATTTGTTGGGATGTTATTGGAGAGAAGATTGCTTAGATATTTAGGAATCTAGATTATGGGTGTTGCACATTATATGATACTTTACCTATTTTAGTTAAAAAAACTAATGAATGCCTCTATATTTCCACTTTATTATAGTTTGTAATGAAACCTATTTTCTAAATGTGATAACATTAGATCCTCCAAAATCAAAGTGAACTATGAACTAAGAAAAAAAAATTATGCATGTAAGAATATACTATTGGAGAAATCTTTACCTCTTGTAAGTATCGTTACTCCCTTAATTTTGAATTTTCTTAGTCTATTTAGCACAATAAATTCATTTAAAACTTAAGAGTCATAAGTCTCTTGAATGGATGGCCAAACGCTCATAACCAATGATGAAACTAAGGATCATAACATGGAATTAAATATCAAAAGTATTTATTAAAGATTACTAGAAAACAAGTGTCTTTATATTTTTTTCCCATTATTTATAGGCAATAAACTAAAGCACAATAAAATTGAATGCTTACACTATCGATGGATGATCAACATGGTACTTAATTTTAAATTTGTATATTATTATTGTAAAATATTTTTAAAATAGGCCATGAGTATTGAACTTATGTTTATTGAAACCACAATAAGTTTTTGTTATTCAAGCTCCCAATGTTTCCCCAACTATGGAAGATAGGTAAAGAGGCGTAAATGATTTGTAGTTTGTCTTGCAGATTGATAATTCTGAGTAGAAGGTATGTCTAGCCCTTAAAAAAATTAGTTTTTTTTAATTATATATATATATATATATTCTGAATAATACTAATTTTATTTATAAAACATACTTGTACAAAATTGCTCCAGTTTCAGTTGTGTGAGCCTGAGAACCGGGCTTGATGTCCATGCTTAACATAAAAACTAAACTACCCTGAGTGGGAAACCAGTTCTTTTGAAGAAAAATTCACCACCCTTAGCAGGGAAACTGGCATATTGTTCATGCTTTTCAATATAACAGGAAAGAGAAAACTAATATAGCATACAGCTTTTCCAGCTGATGAGTGATGCAAAAAACCAAAAATTCTTCCAAGAAAGTTGAACATATGTACCATAGTAAGCTGAAGGTGGCCGAATTCACTTTTCATGAGCTGGGGAGGGCGGCTCTTCCACAATTCTGCACCAATAATCTTCCCTTCTGTCTTCATTTTCCTCCTTAGGCGCGTTGTCCTTGTTGGTGATGTCCATCTGTGTGTTATCCTTTCCCAGGTTGGGAGACACAATTCCAGTGGACGCAACGGGATTCAAGACTTCATTCTTTGCTGGAGCAGGTTGAGGGCCAAGCGAGGTGAGGTTAGGGCTAGGTACAGGAGCGGGTGTAAAGCTAGCAGACTCTTCTCTAAGGGTAACAGTGACAAAAGCTGTGAGGATGGGTTTATCGAGGGAGCATTCGAAGCGAAATTTCGCTCTCTGAGAGGACTAGCGGAGGGAATGACTTGCAGAGGCACGAGAAGCAGGGGAGATGGGCCTGGGAGGGTCAGGAGGAGGATGCTACGAGGGCTGAGCAAGGTGAATGTTGCTGAGATGGCTAGCACGACCTCTGCAACTTCATGTGTCCGGGTAGTGGCCCCAAGCTACGTCCTCAGAAGAGGAGTCTGAGCCCGAACTGGTGGAGGGTCGAGAGTGGATTATATGACCTCTTCTCACCCCATGACGACATCACATCCAATGACGAAGCCTAGGCATTGTCACAGTGCTATGCAGGTGGTTCTTGGGGAAAGAAGAGCAAACGGTAGGCGAGGGAAACTACCCAGAGTCGGCAGTCTGAGAATGTAGACAAGAATTCAAACCATAGAAAGCACTTTGTGTGAAATGATAACCTGGCAGCATCTCCAAACAACCAAGCAGAGTGCAGCGATGCCCAGTTTGAGTGCGAGCATTCGGCTCAACACAAGCAGTTGGGCATACTCCACACAATGGTGGCGGTGGGCTGCATAAAACACAAGAGCAGGTCAAACTCTCTAGAACAAACGCCATTGCAAACCAAATAGACGGAGCAGGGTGGTGTAAAGGCCAAGCGGGTAGAGTAAATGCCATGCAGGCTAGCGGTGTAAATGCAAGTGTTATGACACTGCAGAGGGCCATATGGCCGATCCATGCGAGCCCCCTCGGGATTCACCAAGGGACTTATGTCCCATCAGCCCATACAAGCATCCGCATCTAGAGTTTTTGAATTAGATATATTAATTTAGAATATATTTTTCATTAGATACATGTATTTAGCTTTAAATAGTTTGAAAAATTACACAAAAATAAAGGAAATGAAAAATTAGTACAAGAGAAAGGATCCTCCAAAAAAAAGGGACTTATGTTGGATTCAAATTTAGTGTCCAATGTGAGAGGAAATATTTGAGTAACTAAGAATGGGAAAGAAACATAATTGTGTTTTCGAACCTTGAAGATCATATCAAATATTTTGATCACGTTGAAAAATATTACAACTAATTCACCAAGTAGCTAATATTTTCACTTGTGTTTAATTTGTAAATATTGTTGTACATCTAAGTAGATCATAACTTCAATTTTATTTCATTTAAAAATATGATTTGAATACCAAAACAATTGGTATCTTTAATTCTCATTCCTTATGTAGATATGTTATAAAGTTGAATGGTTCATAGTGGAAGGGAATACTTCAACCATCCCATTTTTGTATATATAAGTATGCTTAGTGTATGGAATATAAGTAATGCTAAGGTCCATCATTAACATTTTTGATTGTTTTACAAGTTGGCTACATATTTTGTGTATTTCCTAATAAGGTAGTAGAATCACATAACTTACATATTTGAATTTTTTTATTTTATCATGTATCTTAATTTGACTTATGTAATACTCCCTCTAGTTTATGATGTAATATATGTACCTAGAAATTAGGCTATTGAGTCGGATGTATATAATGGTTAGGCGGGTGAGCTGAAGTAATTTTAGAGGCTTGTCTTCCTATGTATTTATGTTATATATTTTGGGGCCAGTGTGCCCATGCATATATGTTGGCTTTAGTTAAGTGGACGAAGGGCCAATATTGTAAATATGATGTACCTAATGTACTTGTTTTTATAATAATATAATACAAAATAGGTTATGGACCCCACTCAACAGTAAAGAGTATTGGGGATTTTGAAACTCCGTGGTGATAGGCAACAAGGTTTTTTGTGACAAGTGTTGGTGATGAGGACACTTGGGGCTCATGTGTCTTTAGTGTGTGCCACATGGAAGAGAGAGGTCATGTAGTTATGTGATATATATATATATATATATATATATATATATATATATATATATATATATATATATATATGTATTCCTAGAGGAATCATTGATTATTATTGATCATCCTTATTATCATTCTTACTATTAATCTGAGGAGAAGGGTGGTTGGATTTCAATTATGAGCAACTAGCTGGTGATCCTAGACTAGTTGGGAGTTGCATTTTGTTTATGGCTTGGAGGGTGCCTAAAATCCCTGAGGCAACATGAGATCTTGAATCCCTATCCTTAGAAGTTCCTATTTGGTTGTAAGGCACCCTAAAAGGTGGACATCGCAAAGGGACTAGCTAGTCCCAGAGAGGGGTGTGCCACTTGGGTGCATATTTGGGGAAGTGGAGAAATGTGGTCGGATTCATGGTTGTTGGGTTGGTACCTCGGGCATGGATATGTTTTTGTTTTTATTTTACCATTTCTTATGAATTTGTATCCCTGACTCGAGGGTGACCAGTGGTTGAAATTCATGATCCTCGTGGTCTATGGTAGGGTGGAATGTGGAGAGCCCATAACCAGTTTCTCTTTTTATTCAAGATAAGTGTTCATGTTAATGTTGTATTTATTCATGGAATTATATTTGGAAACCTAGATTTATGGGTCTTGTCTAAATGCTTTTATTTATTCATATATTTTGTTGTGCATTGATGTGTCATACTTACTATTATATGTTGTTTACACTTGATTTTGCTTTGTTGTAAACCCTAGTTAGGGTTTTATGTTAATATACTAGAATGTTGTTTGTTGTGTAATATTGTAATTATGGTTTATATGTGTTGAATTGGCCTTATGAGAATTCTTCTATTGCATTAATGTAACTCGAGTACTGTCAGGAATAGAAATAGTTGTGGTAGGCTTAGATTTTGCGCTTTCGCAGATAAATCATGCATTTATAAGTGTCGTGGTTGAGGTAGTGTTACCGAGTAGGAGATTGGGGTTTTACAAGGTGGTATTAGAGCTTATTTTACAACATTGGGCTTGATTGGGCCATAATTGGAGGTGAAATGAGAAATTACAGGTTGTTCACCAACTATTTGAAAAAATTCAAAGTGGTGAAAGTAGTTAAAATTCACCTGGGAAAGAGAATAGGTGCCTAAGAATTATTTAGGAGGTAAAATTAGTGTAAGAAGAGTAAAAATTTTGAGAACAAATTTGTTGTTTTAGCTCCAGAAAACTAAAATTTGCACGTAAGACAAATAACTAATGGGGATAAACCTAATTATATATATATATATATATATATATATATATATATAAGGTTTCATATGAAATATTTATATGATTTACATATATAATGATTAATATAGGTAATGTGTATATGATTAATATAATTTTTTATATACCTTTTCAAATGTACTACATAAGTCCGAAGATTAAGAGTTTGAACGTTGAAGGGTACATGGAAAATTTTGGTGTGAGGAGTCGGGCCATGAAGGTTGGATAAATAGTGTCCAAGCTGTAGAGACAGGGTTTTGGTGGCGGGCCTTAAAGTCACGAGGCACAACACCATGGATTTTTAGTGTAGAGCCAAGCTATGGTGTTGAGGAGGTAAGCGAAAAATCATTTCCTCAAGCCATGAAGCCACAATCAATATGAAAAAATTCTAAAGCTACGGAGGCAAAGTTGAATCGCAATTGAAATGGAGGGCCCCAATGTGATGCAGTGTTGGTATATGAGACCAGGACACTACTGAAGGAAGGGGAAAAATTTTGATGGTGGACCTCCCTTCCATCTTATGTCATAGGACCCCCATCCTATTTTTTTGGGTCATTCAATCATCATGTTGATGGATAGTCATTGGATGGAGAGGGAAGAATTGAGAGGCAGAACCATGGTAGAGGACCCAAGGGGAACCATGGTTGAGGACCCCCTTGGCTTAGGTCATACGACCCACCCCCCTCACACTATTAAACATACACAATTGATATCCTCATGGATTGTGAGTCGTCTATCGGCCAGAAATATAAATATGTTTCATAGGTTATATATATATATATATATAATTTTAAATGTGTTATGTAGGGTATGTCTTGTGGATTTATTTTTTATGGATATATAGGTATATGGAGGGCCCCAAGATCATGCCATTCGTGGGCCACAAAGGTAGCGAATGGGAAAAAAACACTTACTCTAGGGTGTATACAAAGACTCAACTATGAGTCAAGTGCATGTCAAAACAAATAGCAATAAAGTCGTACCCAAGTTTCCTTAAGATTATATATATATATAATTTTAAATGTGTTATGTAGGGTAAGTCTTGTGGATTTATTTTTTATGGATGCGTAGGTATATGGAGGGCCCCAAGCTCATGCCATTTGTGGGTCACAAAGGTAGGGAATGGGGAAAAACGCTTACTCTAGGGTGTATACAAAGACTCAATTGTGATTATTGCATGTCAAAACAAATAGAAATAAATTCGTACCCAAGTTCCCTTAACATTAGTTTGTTGGAACTGTAGGGGTTACCCATGAATGAGGACCTCGGTTAGGGCCTATTACAGAAGGTAGAGATATACTTTTCCTTATAGAAACACATGAGCATGAAGGGTTCAAGACACCTTTGTTTGAAGGGTATTGGAAGATAGAAGTGTGGAACAAGGCAGCAGGGAAAGCCAAAGGGCACGGGGGTATCATTGTATTAGTGAGATAAAACGAAGGTCATTTCATTCAGCTAGAAAAAGAAGACCCAAATAAGAAATTTGTCTAGCTTAAAATATTAGAAAATGGAAATCACATTAGAATTGTAGCATGCTATTTTGCACCGCAAGTTTAAAAAATATACAAAAGTAGAGGGCTTGACCAAAAAGATCCCTTTGCAACCCTAAAAGAAGATATTGCAATATATTCTCAGCTAGGTGAAGTCCTTATAGTGGGGAATTTCAATTCTAGAACTGTAGGTGAAGAAGCTAGCATTATTTGTTGTAAATGAGACTCTGATCCTCTCTGGCTTACATAAGAGAGTAATCATCAATGGGAAAGAATTTCAGAGGATAAAGGTTGAAATATCTTTGGAGAACAATTACTTACGCTATGTGGGGATTTTGATTTAGTCATTTGTAATGGTTTGACTAGATGGGAAAATTCTAGTAATTTCACTTGCAATACTTACAATGGAGCAAGTGTAGTAGATTATGTGGATGAAGTGTTGATTGGAGATCAAATTTGGAACTTAAAATCATATCACAAGCCAATTTATTTAAGCTTCTCTTGGACCAGAAAGAATACATTAGGGTTAAAAAATCAGTGTGTTCAACAAAATCCCCCAAAGGGCATAATTATTTTGACTCCAGAGAATTGTAAAACCTTTAAAATAATACTAGAGAGGCTCTTCGAGAAGGAGGAAATATCATTTCATGGTCTTCATAGTCATAGATTAATGCATTTCATCAAAGCACACTTGATGAGTGCAAAAGAGAAAAAATTAAGAAGTCTAAAACAAATTGCTTTCCGATTAACGCTTGGTTTGATGAGGAATGCAAAAAGGCAAAGAGAATGTGGAAGGAATCAAACAAGGATAACATAAAGCTCAAAGATTACAATTAGATGGTATGGAATAAAAAGGTTGATTTCATGGTTTTGAGGAGAGAAGAACTAATCTTCCTTGGGAAAAATAACCCCAAATTATTTTGGAAGGAGCTCTAACCGAAAAAGGTGCAAACTGAAAACAACATTACAACTTCTAAATGGTTCGACTATGCAAGACAATTTTATGAGCAAGATCCCAAGTTTGACCCTCCTCCCTTGGTCAACACAGACATAAAAACTCTTCACGGTGCAAGAGGTAGAGATGGGTATCAAGAATTTGGGTGTTGGAAAAGCAAAAGACTTAGCTAAACTCTGAGTAGAATATCTAAAGTGGGGCTTAAAAATTATTTCACCTTACATCACAAATTTTTTTGACAACATCATACAGTAGGGGTTACCCATATATTGGACAAATAATACGGAAATAACTCTTTTCAAGAGTAGTGATGTCAATAATTCCTCCAATTATAGAACCATAATGATAAACTCCTTGTTTGCAAAGTTATTTGGAACCATGTTAGAAAAGGAAAATCAGCAAGTGGGTAGAAGAAAGAGATAAACGTGCTAAAGGGAAAGCAATTTTTAGACCTAAACATTCCACAGTTGATCATTGTATATATTTAAGGCACATCATTGAAAAATTTTGGGAAAAAAAGGAAGAAGTTTTTTGTTTCTTTGTTGATTTCAGAAAATACTTTGACATGGTTCATAGGGATAAGCTTTGGCATAGAATGGAGGAACTCAGGGTTCCCAGAAATTTGAGGGCAGTTGTGCATAGGTCGTATGAAGAGGTGAAAGTTAAAATTAGAACTTCAATAGGAATTTATGAAAGTTTTAGAAGTGATATCAGGGTCAAGCAAGGTTTCCCACTGTCTCCTACACTTTTTGGTTTATATATTGAAAACCTTTAAGAGTGGATAAATTCACAAGGGAGTGATGGTATCCACTTGGGCAAGTTCATTATAAGGCTTCTTTTATACACAGATGACCTTATACTGATTGAAAAATTAGCTCTTGGTTTGCAAGAGCACTTACGTTCCCTTGAGATTTCTTGTAGAAGGATGGGGATGCAAGTCAATATTAGCGAAACGAAAGTAGTGGTTTTCTCTAACAAAAGAAATCATAACCAACATAAGTTATACTTTGAAGGAAACATTCTGGAAGAATTTGCAGACTACAAATACCTCATAATTAACTTCAACATAAATTTAAGTTGGGATGGTTGTATAAAGAAAAGAAATTTGGGGGGTTGGAAAGCATTTTATGCTCTTCAAAATAGGTGTAGAGAGGCAAAGTTGTGGGACTAGAAAACCACTCTAACTCTTTTGGGGCTTCTAGTGATTCTGATGATTCTCTAGGGTTGTGAACTGTGGGCCAGTAACACAACTGAGATACAATGGAAACAAATTGAAAAAATTCAGAAATGTTTGACTACAAGAAAATTCAAAATTAAAAGTGTAGAACTGTAATAGATAAAGTGAGTGAGAGGCTGAGAAATATATTTGTGGAAAAGCCCAATATTGCATGGATATCCTGAGGAACTTGATGAACAGGGAAACATAATTGTGCATTTGTCTTTGTAGAGAATTTCTCATACCACCAAGAGAAGAAAACTAGGGTGTTTATACGTACCAAGGATTGCTGGAAACACTTTCATCAAAGACATCTTTTTTCAAAAAATAAAAGAAAAAATAAGCCCATGGTCAAGATACCAGTAGTTTTCCAAAAGCCATCTGAGACTCCCCCACCTGTTGCATTCATGCCTTCTTTCAATCTTACAGAACTATGGACTAAGAAACTATGGTCCTTGCCTCAAAGCCCTAACAAACTAATACACACATCTAATCTATAATAGCTGCATGCAAACCACTCTTAAAGTGACTGACTTTAAAATTTTCATCTATGATATAGTCCATATATTTATCAAGAAACATAAATGTATGCTCATATTTTTCTACAGACTTGGATCCATGCTTTAAGATATGGGATGTATTAAAATTAACTGATGCTAAGATTCATGCATTAACAATCTATAATAGCTTTTGATACTCCCTCTATAGCAATGCACTATCTATCAAACACTTTTATATCATTAGAGAATTTGTGTAGACTTAATTACCTTTATAAACAAGGAGCTTAGTTTTGCATGAATAACCTATAATGTTGCCATCAATGGTAGGAGTCTTTCATGTTTTTTAATTCATGGAAGGAATAGGATGACTTACGTTCGTGTCTTTTATTAGAATATGTAGATGATGGACTAGTAGCTTGTTTCATACCTCTAGATCCTGCATACTAGCTTTTTATTGGGACTTTGCAGCATTAATATTTCTAGGTCTATGAGCATCCTTTGATGTGCTCTCAATCAGTCCTGTATTCTTTAATTTTATTGTTGAGTATTGCCTCTCTCCTTCTAGGATGTACCATTTCTTAGCCATGACTTTTATTTTTCACTTGTATTTCATTTTCTTTTATCACTTTAGGAGTTGCCTTGGCACTCACACATGATTATCAACTTGGGACCTCCTTGAAAGGGGCAGGCTATCATTATCTATGATACAGTATTTGGCCTTAGACGAGGCTGATCGCATGCTTGACATGGGTTTTGAACCCAAAATTTATAAAATTTTCCAAGACCATGCTCTTCAGTGCTACTTTGCGAAGGAGATACAGGTAATGTTGAGAATTATTATCCATTGGTTTGATGAAATCAATTAAACTGGTGTTTTGATTTGTCATGCATATATAGTATATACTATTTCGACATATGGTAATCCACCATTTGTTGTGATAGATATTGAGATATTATAGAGTATGCCCTGGTATTCCAACTCAACTTGTTTGCACTTTTTCAAATCCCCCTTCATCAATCCTATGGTTGAGTCATCTAGTTTATTTATCCTCATATGTGATAAAAAAATCTTACTGGATTCATCTGGGAAATTCTGAACATCACAATCTATTTTCCTGTAGATTTTGGCTGTTGATTTTCTTTCAAATTACATATTTCTGGCAGTTGGAAGGGTTGGTTCTAGCACAAATCTGATTGTACAAAGAGTAGAGTTTGTTCCCAATGCTTGTGCTAGACCCAATTGATGGTTACACTTGCCACCTGTTTGATGCATTTTCTTACTAAGCTAATAAATACCAAAACTGATATCATTGCAGAGATGAAACAAACTTACTTGACGTCTACTTTTCTCATTACTTTGTTAAGTTTCTATGTATCTTAATATTAAAAATATATATGGAAAAATAGAAGCCTCAAATCTAGCAAAGATTTCCTGGCTGGATTCTTATGATTGCAAACCAGAAAAAATTGAATAGGTAGACCGTGTTGCCTTATTCATAAGAAAATGGAATTTTCTTATTGATGTTGTTTTCAGAAACACACCTCGAGATCTATGGCTGACAAAAATCTGTAGCCCCAAGGAAATATTTTTCTTGGACTAGAGTGTAGCACAAAGTAATATTTCCAAAAGATTCCAAACAATAGGCTCCAAGGATTCAAACTATTTAATGGAATTATATGGATGAGAAAAAAGGTGGAATATGAAAGTTGGGTGGAGATTCACACTTCGTCAAGGACACAATTAAAGAAATGACCACCAAAGACGTATCAACAACTAATGGCATCTACACATGAAATAATTGTTAGCGAGGTAAACACCAAAACGCTTGTTGGCTAGATATATTTTTAATTTCAGAAATAATGTTAGAAAAGGATCTCTTCATGGAGGAATATATACTTCCCTGTGATGGCTCAAATCACTGGTCAATCCTGCTAGAGCTCAACCTCAAATATGCCCTAAAGAATTTCCAATTTTTCTTTGATATATTTTTGATAATATATCATTCCTTTGTTGAGAAAGCTAAGAAAAGGTGGAAAGAAATTGAAGCTCCAAGCCCTTCAACCATTTACAACTTCCAACAAAATCTCAAGGGCCTTAAAGCTTAGATAAAAAAAATGGAGCCAAGATGAGTTCAAGAACATCTTTGAGGATAAAATCCAACTAGAGGCACAATTGGAGATATTTCAACAAGAATTAATTATGAAAGTTTTCGCCCAAGGATAGGCTAGCCAAGAAACAAAAATCCTCTCCAAACTGGAAGAAATATGGAAGCAAGAATAGATTCTATGAAAAAAAAAATCTCAAGTTAATTGGCTTAAAGAAGGGGACAAAAACACGTGTTTATTTTAGAAATATATGCTTAAACATATCCATCACAACAAGATCTTCTCCTTGATGAGCTAAATCTATGGAAATCATTTTTTTTTTAATATTTTTTGTTGTCGTCGGTATTCCGATGGCTAGTTTAAAAAAAAAAAAATTATGTCCGTCGCTATTGCGACACTTTTTATTTTATTTTTTAAATTACTTGTCATCACTCTTGCGACACTTTGCTTATGTCTCTCTTCTGACACTTTGCAGAGGTCGCTCTTCCGACACTTTGATAACATCTCTCTTTTGACACTTTGTGAACGTCGCTCTTTCAACACTTTGCTAACATCGCTCTTCTGACACTTTGTGAACGTCTCTCATCCGACACTTTGCAAACGTCGCTCTTTTGACACTTTGCGTACGTCGCTCTTCCGACACATTGCTAACATCGCTCTTCTGACACTTTACGAACATCGCTCTTCCGACACTTTGCGGAAAATGTGTCTCTCTTCTAACACTTTATTGAAGTGTCAAAATTGTGACATAATGGCTAACCACGTTTTCCCCCCCTCAAAGTGTTGCTCTTGGGATTCCTATGTGTCGGAAGAGAGACATTTTGGCCATCGAAAATTGGGCCAAATGTGCTAGTGAAAAATGGTTGCTATCCCCTCCATATATAGCATAAAGAGCCTCTCCACATTGGGTCCCATCCATATTTTCCACCAAGCTCATGCAAGTTGTCCTCCATTAAAACTGTGTTGTTCATCAAGGAGATTCAATGTATCTAGACAACATTTTTGACTTGGTCAAAGTTGACTGAATCCAAATAATCCAACCCCTGTTCACACCTTAAGGTGCTTAATCCAGCTGCTTATTCTTCCTCCTTTCACATTAGGAGTGTTTTTATTACTACTCAAGAGACTTATGGGCCTCCCCACCCATTTATTTACTGACCTAATGATAAAACAACTATAATATTCCATTTAGCTTGGAGGCTAAATTTTTGGAATATTACAAAAATCCAAGTCAAGAAGATCATATCATGGTAATAGATGTCTCCATCCACTATTCCATCACTCTCATATCCTTCATGCCCCTCAAGTGCATCATATGTGAAGTGATCTTGGGGACACTCCATAAACAAACCCAAGCCCCCAAGTGATAGTATTGTTGGCCTTTATAATAAGGCTTCTGTCATCTCATAGCTCCATCCTTTGACATACCACATGTCAAATCCATCAATCATAATGATGCTATATATGAGAGATTCCTTCCCAAGTGGAAGTACCTCTTGATCCTCCAAGGCTAAGGAGTATCCCATTTGCACCATGATAGCGCCACCTTCTACTCCTGCAACATCATGAAAAGTATGGGAAAAGATCAACCCATACTCTCTCAATAACAACCAAAGAAATAAAAACTCTTGTTGCCTCCCCACACCATCAACATATAAATCATGGAGCAATAACATGATAGTTGATACGAAAGATATCAAATCACCCCAACACACCAAAACTCCTTGCTTCCATATGATGTAAGTGTCATGCCAAGTTCCATCCACCAACATACCCTTTGAAGAAGGATATGTCACATGATCGCCAAACTCTTTCAAGAGTAGTTGACGCAGTCTTGCTTCCTTCTGCCTGATGTAATAAATCTGGAAGTGGTTTCCCAACCTCTTGCTCATCAACATCACCCATCCAACCCATGGTGAGTGTCTATCATCATGTCCGAGAGTGGCATTCCTCCAATGGAGAATACCATCCACCCAAATCATATTTCTATCTTTGCATTTCATGGGATGTTGAAATGAAATATCTTGGAGATCTCCAAAGGAAAACCACTCATCAATAACCAAGTTGACCCCATAAGGATCCAAATATACTGAAGGAAAAATATTCTCATTGATAAATGAAGTTCTCATCAAGAAATATCCATCATAACAATGGAAGATAAGATGTCTCTCATCACCCATCTACCTATCCTCTGCTATGCATGTAGCAAGGTCATTGGAATGCTCCAATAATGGTTGGGCCCCAAACTCATCACTTATGCTCAATGACAACGTTGCTGATATCCATGATGGTGCATCTCTTGTATTTATATCATACTATATGATGAACACATAGTTCTGCATGGCATGGTTCAGAACAATACTCATCCCATCCTCCAAGAATCTACACTCCAACCCCAAGAGTTGTGTGCATCTCAACAATGGTACACTAGGATGACTGTATATCTCCTCCTTGAATAATTCAAGGTTTCTCAGCACAGTAATAGTATGCTACTCCAAATCAGCAATGTACTTTGACCCTAGTTCATGCAATGGTACATTCCCACAATCCTCCATATGATGTGCTGAAGTAATAGAAAATGGAAACATGTGCATACCTTGGTAAATCTTGGGAACATCTTGTATTGCTACAAGGGTTCCTTCCTTCGGTGTGATGGCTGCTATTCTATGGCTTCATCAGCGTTGGTACAAGTCTCCTCCTCCTCATGCATCTCAAGAATGGTGCATGGGACTCTAGATGTCAAGAGATCAAGACTACTTTGCAAAGGTGAAAGTGTTCTTTCTCCTAATGTAAGTTCTCTTGCAGAAAGTGGTGGTGAAGGCTTCTTCTCCTCTAATTTCTTCTTGTCAAACTTCTTGATCAACCTTTGAGCAAAATCTGCAGATGAAGTCACTCTTTCATGAATCCAATGGCTGAACCACCAAATTTTTTCTTCACCCTCAAGGTGTAGCACTGCAATCTCAACAACTTCTTTCTCTACTACTGGATTTAGCAGAAAAAATGCATCCAATATCTTTCCCCAAGCCCTTGTTGTGCATGTGGATGACCCATCAAAGGTAGATAATAGAAATATATTGCCCTCTTTCCTTCTATTGCTGCAAGGTCTCCTTTCTTCTTTGAGTTGAATGAACTATGGGAGAGTCAGATTCTCCTTGAAAGCTCTAGGTTGAGACTTATATTCTTCAATATACTCACTTAGAATCTCATGATCTAAGTGTTCTCCATTTCTATGCCTCTTTTCTTCAAAAGAAAAGGCCATAGTATGTTTCTTTGGAGCTTTATGCAATACCATATCTTATTTTTACTGATAGGAAGTACATGGACCTTCCTCATCTTGAAACCCTAATGTGGTTTCACTTCTTTTTTCCATTTTTCTCCGCTTGACCTCCTTGGTGAGGTCCTTATTAGATATGAAAAGAGATGAGATGAAATTAATTCCTTCCATCATTCTAGACCTCTTCTCCTTCTCTTCATCTTCTTATAGCATATTGGCTGAAAACTCACAGGCTGAGCCAAGATTATGCTCTGATACTGCTGTAGTATTCCCAAATGGGGAAATGCAACAATACATGCATTAAAAACGCATTTTTTAGAAATATGTGCAAAAATAGTTAAATGCAGCCAATGGATCCATTCATTTATACATTATAACAGGAAAATACAAAATTTGATCTAAAACAAATCATGGTAGCTTAGTTAAACAAGCCTCCCAAGCCATAATAGTGAAAAAATCATGCAAAAAGAGGGGTTGCAACCATGAATTAAAGCTAGAATACCCTGACAGCATTATTGTCTTTCTCCTATAATAGTAGTAGGTTGTAAATCAGATCTAGAGCTGCTATGTGCATAAAAATTTAGATCTATATCAGATCCATGCACTATACAAGATCTTCTATAGAAGCCCCTTGGGGTTTTCAGCAAAACACCAAGTACAAAGTGTAGATCTGAGATCTAAGACTGCCGATATACTAAAAATTGTAGACATCGAAATTGGATCTGATCTGATATGAACAATAAAAGTATCTCCTCCAATATATCTCCAAAGTGAAGGGCAGATCCCCAACACTCAGAAAATCACCTCTCCAATGGTGTGCTGAACCACCCTGCAGCTGCTCCTTCGGAAATTACGTAGATCTGGATCTCTTTTGAATTGTAGGGATAAAAATACAGTTGGCATGATGCCAAGATCTAGAAATGAGGCTCAATGCCTTCAATATTATCCTCCCAATGGATTAGAAACACCCTCCACTGAAAATGAGCACTGAAATGGCCTAGATATGAAGATCTAGTCTCCACTTGCTGCAGCTTACTGAAACGGACAAAACCATCGATAGGATCTTCACTTTTAAAGAAAGGTGAAGCTTGGCCTTAAGCTAGATAGTGGAAAATATGGTGTAGGACTCCTCCAAGAGCTACTTAATGGAAGAGGTGGGATTCTCGATCAGGAACACCCAATGATAAACAACGTTCAATCTCAGCTAAACAGAAAGAGAAAGTATATGTCTAAATAGACCATATGATAAGAAAATAATAATCATAAGCTAACCTCATATGGCTGCCATAATCTTCATTATAAATAACTTGAACCTTCTCACCTTCGGTCCCACTCATTAGGGTTTCCACCTTCATGCAGTTAATCTCCCTCCAAAACTGCGTTGTCCCATCATCAATGCCCCTCCTCCATAACAACATTGTTGGATTTGGTCAACCTTGACTTATTCTCCATGCAATGCCTCCTTCCATACTCAAGGTGTGTTTATTCTAACTATCTAGACTGATCCATATTCCCACTGGGTTATCTCCATTAATGTTCCACTTCCTCCATACTATCTTTGTTGACTTTTTCAAACTTGACCTTGTCCACATGCACTAGCCTTTGTTCACACATGAAGGTACTTTATCCAGTGATGAATATGATCTCTTTTCCCATTAAGAGGGATTTTATTGCTTCTATAAATATTTATGGGCCTCCCTACCCATTTATTCATCTAACTATGTGTTAAGAGAAACTTTAATATTCCAATTAGTTGCATGCTAATTTAGGAATATTACACAACAAGGGAAAAAGATGGACTTTTAACTCCTAGCTTATAAATGAAAACGAGTTAGGATAGATGGCCTACCTTGGTCCAACACTTTTTTTTGTCGCTTGCAGCAGCGATTCACTGACCTTTGTCTTCACATGTCGCGATATTTCAATGGTAATGTTCATGTACCTATACAAGGATCAAGTGAAGAGTGACAACATACAAAAACATATTTCATTCACAACTATTCGATTAGTCAAGGAGAATCAAACAGTTTTCATATTATTGAACACAAAATTGGAACCAAAAGACCAGTCTTGCATTAATGATAGAGAAAAGAAGTTTACAATCTTAAAACCTTGAAGTTTCCACCTCCTTCGACGGGTTCAATCAAGCACGTTTCAAGCATTCATCGGGGATCGGACTTGGTGAGGCAATGGGCCTAAACTGTCTCTTGACAATGGATTCCTCTCTTCCTTATTCTTCACACCAACTATAGTAAGGATTGTTCAGCTAGCTGAAAATATGTGAGAAGGATGTATTTATAGGATAGGAGGAGGTGGTTTTGGAACCCTCATAAGGTGGGAGAGAGGTCCTATCCCTTTGGGGAGTTGCACAAATTTAGGAAACAAGAAGCCAAATGGAGTATTTCGACGTTATTCGATCAAACAAACCATGATTACTCCACTCACGAAGTAGTTAGGAATGGAAACTTCACTTCTATTTTAGAAAATATTTCAAAAATAGCTCGGGGTGGGTAAGACACTGATACAGAGCACCAATGGGCATGAGCTCCAATGTTAATTTTCCTGTTGGCATGGGGCCATAACTTCCTACCAGCGCCGACCTAGAAACACATGTTTTTGAGAGCTTGCTTGAGGAGTGATCAACAACGAAAATGTTCTTGACATGTCAGGGATGTAATGACACTTTTTGAAAGGTATGAAAATACAAAAAATTCACTCAAATTTTCCTCCAATATGTGGGATAGGGATTGCAAGTACGATGACAAAATATTGTGTAACACCTTCCCGTGTAAGCATTGCTAAAAGAGATGCTTATAATGGCACGGGTCTTCAAAGAATCTAGGCAAAGTGCAATGGTTGTAAAGTATGATACCATCTTGACATGAAAGCTTGTGTTGTAGTCTAATGTCAAGAGGATCGATGACATCTATGGGCAATGATTATTCCCACAGTGACACCAGAGGATTCCCCTATTGGGGTGAGGAGCCATCCATGGTACTACTTCCTTTTTCTAGAATGGGTGTTGAAGTTGACAAAAAGGAAGCCTCAACCGAATGAGAGAGATATTGATGCAAGGGACTAAGGTCTCTGATTTTATAGTTTTAACATATGTATGATGACAAGGGATGACTAAAAAATGATGATGGTAGTTCAGTGGCCCAAGGTTGGAGCATGAAAAATAAGCATGGCGACAGTCATAACTATTTCTGATGAAGGAATCCCTCGAGTTGGTAGTGTTATCTCAAAATCAGACCCTGATAGGCTGCTGATCAAGAAGACTCTGAGTAACTATTTCAAACCAAACTTTTAGTTGAGGCTTAGCCTCCTCAACCTAAGAGGGCTCTCTAAATTGATTTTCAAATAAGGATTAGATGACTAACTCTATGAGTAAAATGGATAAAAATGGATAATTGGTTGTACTGCTAATCAACAAACATCTATTGGGCTTATGGAGTCAAGTGTGTTTTCACAAAACATGAATATCAGTTTCATTTGGAAGTCAGGGCATTTCCGGGTTAAGATGCATCAAAGAAAAGTAGGATAGAAAATAAACACAATTCATGAACATATGAAGGAAGTTAGAGAACCTTTAGTGAATTCTAAGTAACATACATTCATGCCACTACAAGTAATTTAAAATGGAAAACTATAATAATATCACACAACCATAACCCTTTCTTAATCCTGAGTGATTAAACCAATATCTCTGTATTTAACATAAAAACACATTTTTTGCTACAACAACAGTATTCTTTCTTATGAAAATTTCCAACCCTATGCAATTCTACTTCTTCTCTATTATAGAGTCATCATTAAATTTCTTGGATTCTCTCCACACACTTGAGAGAATTCGAATTTTCTAGCTTGACACCTATCAACTGCTAAAAAAAACTTTAATTACATCTGACAGTTAAACTGTCTGTTCTAGAGTCCTAACACAACTAGGATTAAAAATCTTTATTATAACTTAACAACCTTATCTAAGCATTAAATCTTCTATCTGACATCTGCTCCTGCTAAACTTCGACCTTGATGATGTCCATCTCCTTGCTGTTTGACTGTATTTATTTTCCTCTTATCTGCCCTAAAATATAGGAACATGCTCCCTGCAAAATAGCTATGGTGTTTCATTTATGTTTCCTCAAACCATCTGCTGACCAACTTGTGCTCAAAACATGTGACAAAGTCTTATTAAGTTGTTGTGACTTCGTCCTTCCAGCTGTGCCCAAAATAAACCTTTGAAGAAATTCCCAAAACTGTTTACATTGTTGCGCTACGAAATTGTCTGTTGTTTTCATAGCGCGGAACTTCACCTTTGAAAACCTTACTTGGAATATTCATTTTTCTTTGTTTTGCAATTAGATCTTCACTTATGGTCATTATACATCCTCCAGCAGCATCAAGGTTTGATAAAAATTCCCTTTCACCCTTTGAAAACTTTCAAATTCCATCAAACTGCATCCTACAGCAGTTTCGTAGCTCGCTACGAAACTGCTGTGTATGACACCTACAACAGTTTCGTAGCGCGCTACGAAATTGCTATGTCTATCTTTTCATAGCTTATTTCCAAAATTTAAAGCTTCATACATTTACTTCCATCCTTCCAGTTATATATAGGCTTTCATAATCAACAAAAACCAACTTTGAATTGCATCAAAAATGAAATATTTCCACATAACCTCAAAAATGTGTTAGGAGATGTCACTTACTATTTACACTCATTTTGGATGTGGTTGATCTTTAGGCTTTGCTAGCTGTATCTCAAGGTCTTCAACCTGCCTTTTAAGCCTTCTATTATTAGCTCTTAGTTTAGTATTAACCATCCTTATGAACTTTGCTTCCTTGATTGCAAGGACAGTCCATATGAAGAATTGATCCTGACTGTTGATTGACTCACTGTTTGAAAATTTTTCTAGCTCCCACAAACCTTTCAACCTCTCAAATTTTTACCTTTCTACAACATGCATTCTCACTTTCTTCCTCAATTTATCAATCTCAATGTTTGCAAGTCTGATTTTGTCTTTAACCTCCTCATACCTACTCCTTTCTCTTTGAGTATTAAAAACTTTGTTTCTATCTTCTTCAAGTATTTGAGATGATGTATTAATGGGTTCTTCAAAAAAATTTGCATCCTCACCTCCTATTTGGTCTATCTCCATGTCTGGCTTCTGCATTTTCTTAGATTGCCTAGTCAATGGTTTTCTAGGCTTAAAAACAAATTCTGACACCTCATCCTCAAAGTCTAATTTTTTGGATGTTTTCAATTTCTTTGATTTGCCACCTGTATCCAGCTTTATGAACTCTGCTTGAACCAGGGGAGACTCTTCAATGTCAATAGCTTGTAATATATCATTCAAGTCTCCTCTTAATTTCAAATTTTCATCTGTGACCACAACCTTACCCTTCTCCTTTGACCTTTGACTCCTAGTCAACTTCTTCTGAGTTGTTTTACTAGTTGAATGTTTCTGAATTGTCTCTTTAACCTGAGTTCTCTTTTTCTGTGCAGATTTAGGAGTCCTTTGGATATTCAGTGATGTTTTTATCATAGGTTCCTTAACCTGTTTCCTGGGCTTAAGCTTGACAAACCTCCTTGATTTTGATTCTGCAGGTTCATTAGTCTTTGATGAAGATGTTTCTTTGACTTGAGGGCTAGCACCTGTTCCTTCAACCGTTATTCCACTCAAAAAGAGAAATGAAGACCATTCTCTATTCACTTTATGAAGCTCATACAAAACTATTAACTTGACTAGACCATGATGAAATAATGATGTTTCACATGCCTAGGTTTTCATATGTACTTTGTCTGCCATCTTGGCCAAACTTTGAAATAGAAATAAGTGTAAGTCTAGAGAGATTATTCTTGTGAAATGCAACAAGAGTTTAAAGTGATAAGTGTACACCTTGTGGTATCTCCCTTCGCAAGTGAAGTACCTTTGGATATTGTAGAGAAGATTGGAAAATGCATCCTTGACATAACTTCTTGGCACAACTTTGTTCAAATCAATATCCATAAACTCTGGTTTCAAAAATATTTTGCAGGGTTGCATTTCAAACCTAAAATTCTTAAACCATCTCTCCTCCCCTCTTGGAATCTCTATGACTGCTGATATAACTTCAGGAGAAATTGGCAAATTGAGAAAACCAACCTTTGTGTTTGACCCTGTGAAGTTGGTAGCAAATTCTTTGGTAACCTGATTATGCCCTCCTTGAAGCTTTTCACAAAAAATCCAGCAACCTACCTTCTCAAAGGATTCTTCAACAGATTTATATCTTGTGAGAGTTTCTAAACCTTTGGTTTCTGTTCTCAAGAAGTGACCAGACTGGTGATTTCTTTTTTCTTCAGTCATCTTTTTCCTGAAAACCCCGTGTCTTCAGCAAATTCGTAATCAAATTCCTTATTAGATGAACTATCTTGCTTGAAAATTGGGTTCAGCCTCGCTTGATGGAAAAATCTGCCTTGCTTGATGAAAAACCTTGTTTCAATCTGAAATTCTTTTCAAACTTACTTGATTGGCAATCGAAACTGCTGACATAATCACCAATTGAATTCAGCCTCGCTTGATTTAAAATTCTGCCTCGCTTGAAAACTTAATGGGAGCTCTGGTATATTATCATGAGCTTCTCTTTTAGCAATAGATATGCACGCAGTGATTTCTTTGCATGAGATTAAAAAAATGATAACCAATTCCCTTTTCAAATTTGCAAAGGACCAATGACAAATGACCGCTAATGAATCTCATATTGATTTCATAACTGCTTTGGATGGTTGCATGCGTGAATGAGGATTCGTGGACTGACGCCATAATCATGAAAATTTAACCCCAAGTTGATGGATGTGACAACTAAACCGAAAATTCCAAAACCCCGATTTCGTAGCGCTGGTAGTGTGATTTTGGGATTTTGCGCTATGAAAAGACCAGCATTTTCATAGCGCAGAATCAGTTTTTTACACTGAGTGTGCTACGAAAACGTGGTTTCGTTGCTTATTCGAATTTTTTTTGAAAAAGACTTAATATATGGTTTTCAAAACGTGGCATGAGACTACTAAAGTGTAAAGCAAGGTTTATGAACTTGGTTTGGTGATGAAATGAGACTTGCAACCTATGAATTAGACCCTATAAAACATAAAAATGACTCAAACCCTATCTAATACCATGACTTAGGAGCAAGTATGAATTGACTGAATTTAGAGAATTTTAATAGTGATGACAAGTAAGACGTCCCAGGTGGGTATATATTGGTTATGAATGTCGTGAAGGTTTTGCATGAAAGGTGTGATGCTCCGACCAAGGGTGACTAGGGACTGCTGCCATGAGAGAAAAATGGGTGGATGAGTGGGGGATATTCTCCATTTGAAACCTTTGTACACTTTCCAAAAGAATAAAAAATGGGATTGGATTGTACAAAGCACAGAGATAGGTGCCCCAAAAACATGAAAATGCTCACTCACTATTGATGTGAGGAAGGTGTTTTTGTTGAGGGTGGGGTCCCCATTGGTTGGTCTCGGTGTGGGGATGATGAAGCAGATGGAAAATATCATAGATGGGCTATGCTTATGAGGGTATGGTATGCCAAATATGAGATGCGGTGGTGCGTATTCGATTCACTTGCGAAAAATGGTAGTCTGGGAAAGGGGTTTTGTTTCGAGATGGTAAAACTTGACTTGATGCATGGTGGATGAATGGGCATGAAGTGCTTCCTGGAATGAGGTGGTATGGCCATGGCGTCATATTTTTTTGATGCACGGTCTACTTTGCATGGCGGACACCATGGAGGGGAGGCTCTACCGACCAACTAGGATGTTAATCATGTGCAAGGTGGGGAGATATTAAACATGGTCGGGCATTTGGAACCTATGGTTGATTTGTTTTGGAGAAATGATGTCAGGATATGCAGAGTTTCTCTGGGACTCTATCATGCTGACGGTAGAAGGATACATACTTTGGAACCTCTGGTGCATGGGGCAATAGATGTTTTGTTGTGTTGTACAACACCTGCAACAAAATACCCCAAGTGAAAGCATCTTTCCCATTCAATATTATTGAAAACATGTGTTGAATGAACAGAGGATAAGAGAGGGCATACCAGTCAGAACTGAAAAAAAATAAAAAATTAAAAATTTAAAAATTTAAAAAAATTAAAAATTAAAAATTAAAAAAATAAATAAATAATAATAATAATAATAATTCGGAGGTGTGAATGTGTGGAGCCTCCTTTGAGCATTATGAGGTGTTGATCAATGTGTTGCTTTCAGTTCTACCATTGGGTCCTCTGAGCTCTCGTTATGGCCTTCACAAAATTTGAAAAGGGCGACATATAGGCCAATATGGCGCATTTCAACTCCTTTGTGACATTTGAGTATCTAAGAATTTGAGAGATCAGAGGCTGTTGCTGAGATTTTCTTGCCATTGCAGTCAGCCCGTACAATAGAGATTCGTGTTACTAGAGTCAGGTAGGCCCCATGACGTCCTGCATTTAATTTTTTCAGTGTGACTGGGCAGGTGTATGTACAAAATGGGTTTGTACGGAACCCTAGCAATTTTTTTCCTTAACCGTGTGAGCAATCAAGGCACATGCGCGAAATATCTGCATGAAGCTCATGATTTGCGCACAAATTCCATGCCTATCAGTGTTCTCTGTGCATGTGATCCGGATTTATGTAGGAACACAACAGAATACAAAAATAACCATAAACATAGAAATACAGCGGAAATAAGGCATCATTTCATTAATATCAAATCACAGAAATATGCTTACAAACATGATGGAAATAAAATAGCTAGGGCACTGGTAGCGAATCTTTGAGAAGAGATGTGGTGACTATAGCCCTCTGAACTATATTACAATGAGGCTCGAGGGCCTATTTATTATGGATAAACAATGGAGAATTCTAAACATCCAAAAACCTAACCCTAGGAGATGAAGCGCTAAAAATATGGGCCTCGTTTGGGTAAATTGGTGTTTCAACTTCCCAGGGACGTAAGTTCAGCATACTATCTCCATTTGGGGCTTCAAAACGGCTTCGGAAGTTCAAGACCCGAAAAACTGCTAAAAATACTAAGTTGTGAAAAAAACTGAAAGAGACAATGGTGGGGCCCCAAGTGGAGTAGGCGGGTGGCCACCAATATCCACCTGGATCATTCATCCCCCCTTAGGAAGCAATGGTCCCCATTGCGTTGAGTTCCTCCATGAGATGAGGAAAATTCTGTTGAACTTGGTCCCTGGTGAACCACTTGCCTTGGTGCAGGAGTTGGCCAGCTTTGACAACCCGATACGGTTGGATCTTCTGTCGGCGAGTGTTCTTGATTTGCATGTCCATGATACAGTCTGTGGTGGCCTGCTCCATGCAGTCTGGGTTTAACTCTTTTGGTGTGAGTTCTTCTGCAATGTCAGAGGTGTCCAATAGAGGTGGGAAGTAGGGACGAAGGTGGTCTACATTGAATACTGGGTGCAGACCAAGGAATGGTGGAATACTGAGCTCGAAGGCATTGTTACCTATAGCCTTGGTGATGGTGTATGGCCCATATCAGAGCGGGTGAATCTTGTGGTGGGGTCCAGTGAGGCGCTCCTTCTGCAAATGTAGCCACACTTTTTCGCCCACCTAGAATTTGTGTGGCACCCGATGTTGATCATGTCATTGCTTGTACTTAGCATTGGCTCTATCCAATATCTCATGAACCTATTGGAAGATGTGTTGAATGCACTCAATGAAGTTGTTTGCTTTGTCATCTTCAGACTGGACATGAGCTGAATCGGCCTGAGTAGTTGCAAATGGCATGGCTACGTCAATGGGACATAGTGGCTGGAATCCCAAGCCCACCTGAAAGGGGCTGTGGCCGGTTAAGATGTGGAGAGCCTAGTTATAAATGTGTTGTACATAGGGAAGGCTCTCATCCCATGTGCATGGATGCTTTGAATTGTACATGCGTAGAATGTGTACAATCATCCTATTGACGACCTCTGTCTGGCCATCAGTTTGGGGATGGAAAGTTGTGGACTTGGTGAGCTTGGTGTCCAACATTGACCAGAGGCTATACCAAAATGTGCTGAGGAACCTGTTGTAGTGATTTGATATGATAGATTGTGGGATCCCAAAGTGTACCCACACTCATTCAAAGAAGATTTTAGCAGTGGCTTCTGCTGTGATATTCTTCTTGCAGGCCGCCATAATGGCCATCTTTGAGAATCTGTCGAGGACCACGAAAACATAGTCATTTCAATTCTTAGTAGAAGGAATGCCTGACATGTAATCCATGGAGATGGATTCCCAAGGTCGACTAGGGGTAGGTAGCAGAGTATAGAGCCCTTACTTCTTGATGGTCGGTTTGGCAATGGCGCACGCAGTGCAGGATCTGATGTATTTCCTGACATCCCGTCGAAGGTTCGGCCAATAGAAATACTTCTGCAATACTTCCACTGTTTTCTCGACCCCAAAATGCCCAGCAACTCGACTGTAGTGCGATTTCCATATCATCTTGGCACGCTCACTTGAAGGAACACAAAGATGTCCCAGGTGACATAATAGTGCATGTTGGAGGTGAAAATTTGGAACTTTCATACCCCCAAGAGTGCCTTGTATGTGTGGTTGAATTCTGGATCGCTCTTGTAGAGAAGCAGCCAATCAGAAGTCTCATGCCCACACGAGTTGAGAACGGTGGTTATGGCCACGATCAGTGGTTGGCTGAGGTAATCTACAACATTATTGGTGCTACCCTTCTTGTACTTGATGTTCAAATGAAATTGTTGCAGATATTTGGACCACTTCTGATGGCAATCGTTCTGCAACTTCCCTTGTGTCTGTATGAATTGCAAGGGTCGGTGGTCTATGTAGATGATTGTCTCCTTCCCCAAAATTTAATGCTTCCATTGTCGACAAGACTGCACAATGGAATACATTTCTTTGTCATAAGTGGGATACTTTTTGAACTGTGTTGGACAATGTCTCACTGTGATATGCCAATGGATGCCCCTGTTGAGTAAGAACTGCCCCAATAGCATAGTCAGAGGCATCTGTCTCGATCTCAAATGGTTTTTGCAAGTCTGGTAATGTGAGCACTGGGGCAGAACAGAGGCGATGTTTCAATTCTACGAACACAATCTGTTGAGATTATGATCAACAGAATTCTGCTTTCGCTCCTCCCTTGGTGACTTGACTCAAGGGCCAAGTGATATGGGAGAATCCCAACACGAACCTGCGGTAGAAATTAGCAAGACCCAGAAAGCTTCCAAGCTCTGTTAGGGTGGTTGGGGCTGGCCAATCCCGAATGACTTGGATCTTGGTTGGATCCACATGTACCCCCCCTTTCATCAATAATGTATCCCAGATATTGAACCTGGGTCATGCCAAAAGTTCACTTCTTCAAATTGGCACACAACTTGTGTTGCCACAGTGTTTGGAGGACTTCTCGGATGTGGTGGAGGTGCTCTTCCCAAGTCTGGCTGAAGATAAGAATGTCATCCAAGTATACCACTACAAATGAGTTGGTGAATGGATGCAAGATGTCGTCCATCAACCTCATGAAGGTTGCGGGAGCATTTTTCAATCCGAAAGGCATGACGATCCATTCGAAAAGGCCCTCCTTGGCTTTGAAGGTAGTCTTCCACACATCAGAGGGTTCGATTAGTACCTGGTGATACCCAGACTTCAAGTTGATCTTGCTGAAATATTTTTTCCCTTTGAGTTGGTCTAGAAGGTCATCAATCCATGGGATCGGGTACCTATTCTGGACAATGATCTTGTTCAGCACCTGATAATCAATACAGAGTCTCCAAGTCCCATCCTTCTTCTATACCAACACGATTGGGTTCCCACAGGGTGATGAACTTGGCCGGATGTGACCTTTTTACAGTAGCTCCTGAATCTGCCTCTTGATTTCCTCATTCTCCAGAACAGAGCACCTATAGATCGGTCCATTGAGTAGCGGCGCACCTGGGGTCAGGTCAATGGGGTGCTTGACCTGACAGTGTAGAGGCACCCCTGTGGGTGAGGTGAAGATGTCCCTGTACTCCTCCACAACCTTGTCCATTTTTTGTTGTCATGCAGAGGAGCCATGTCTGGAGGTCGTGGCCATAGTCTTCTTCTTGCCCTGGGGGCTGATCATTAGGAAAACAAATTTCCTGGTTTTGGAAATGAGCTTAATGCATTTTTTTGCAGTAACCAAAGAGATAGTGGGAGGTAGTGGTACCTCTGGTATCCTATACAATTTATTTCCCAAAGTAACAATAACAGCACGAGGTCAGGATTCATACATAGCATGTCGCTTCCACAAGTATGGTTGGCCTAATAATACATCAGAAACATCAATAGGAGCAATGTCACACAATACCTCATTTGTGAAGGGATTGATGCTATAGGGAAGGCGGCACTGCTGGCTGATGCGAAGATCTCGTCCTTGGTGAAGCCACACAATGGTGTATGGTTGTGGGTGCGCTGTAGTCGGAAAGCCCAACCGCTTCATGACATCTTCTGAAATGAGGTTCTTTTGGCTCCCATTGTTGACAATGAACCATAGCGGGGAACCCTTTACCCACATCTGGGAGTGGAAAAGATGCTCTGCCTCCTCTGGATCTTCTGGTTCCTCCTTCAGGATCTTCATAGTGGCAATAGTGGCATTGGGCTCTGCATCAATAATCTTCTTCCCTTTGTCATTCACCTTGTCAGGTTCTGATTCAGATTCGGAGCATGCATCTGATTCAGAAGCCCTCATCTTGGCCACCAGCGATTGCTTGGCCCGACACTCACTTGTGTTGTGAGTGGAGCTCTTATGGAACTCACACCACTTTCCCGTGTCCTTCTTTGGCTTTGCGGTGTTGTTCTTTGCTTGTGTCTTTGGCAGGTTGTCTTGGGCCACCTGCCTTGGCTTTGTCCTTTTTTCTGCGGTTTGGGGGCACCTTTCCCTTGCTTTTGATTTGCAGATCCAAAGTCTCGCTTCTTCTGTTTGATTTTCTTCTCAATCTTGGCAGCATACCGATATGTTGTACCAAGTGAGGAGATGTCGATGAACTCCGATTCCTCCTGAATGTATTTGTGCAGAAAACCGCAATACTTTAGCACCAAATGTTTCTCTGAATCTTTGATACCCAAATTTGTGCGCAGGGTATGGAACAGATTCATTAGCTCATGCACATCTTCATCCCTTTGTTGTCGCAGCGTGGTCCATTGTATGTACTTGTCCTCATAGCTCCCCACGAGATAGTATTGTTCCTTGATGGCATCTCAGAATGAATTCCAAGTGGGTATGGCTAAGAACAGAGTGGGTTCTGTCTCATTCATTTTCTCACAGTAGGTTTCCCACCAGTCCTTGACATGGGGGGTAGCTTTGAAGAGTGAAAAAATAATCTTCTCCTGGTTGGAAAAATCATGAACTGAGAAATATCCTTCTAATAGATTCAACCATCTATCTACAACATCTACATCTATTTGACCCTCAAATATGGGAATGTCAAAGTTTACTTGTACCTTAAAGGGAGTTGCACCTCCAGAGTGGCTACTGGATGTAGATGCACCGCCGGTGGGTAGTAGTTGAAAGATCTGGGCAAATTTATCCATCATCATGTTCCTTTGTTTTTCGAGGGCCTCCTTGAGCAATATTTTGATAGGATCTCCTACTCCCTCATCTTTCTTTTCATCCCCCATGGGCATCCATCGGGGTTTGCAAGGTTGATCTTGCAAAGGTTCCACCAGATCGAGCCCTAACTCCTTATACCCCGACCTCGTTGGGGACATGCAAAGAAGGATCGAGAAAAAGTAGACCGCTCTGATACCACTGATCTGGATTTATGCTGGAATGCAACAGAATACAAAAATAACCATAAACATAGAAATACATTGAAAATAAGGCATCATTTCATCAATATAAAATCACAGAAATATGCTTACAAACATGATGGAAATAAAATAGCTAGGGTGATGGTAGCGAATCTCTGAGAAGAGATGTGGCAACTACAGCCCTCTAAATTGTATTACAATGAGGCTTAAGGGCCTATTTATTATGGATAAACAATGGAGAATTCTAAACGTTCAAAAACCTAACCCTAGGAGATGAAGCGCCAAAACTATGGGCCCCGTTTGGGCAAAATTGGTGTTTCAACTTCCCATGGACGTAACTTTGGCATAATATCTCCATTTGGGGCTTAAAAGTGGCTTTGGAAGTTTGGGATCCGAAAAACTGCTAAAAATAGTAAGTTGTGAAAAAAATTGAAAGAGATAATGGTGGGGCCCCAAGTGGAATAGGTAGGTGGCCACCAATATCCAACTGGATCAGCGTGACATCAGTGATTTTCTAAAATACAGGCACATAGTCATCATGCCTATTTTAGAAATAGACGCACTGAAAGGCCAAGGTTATTTTTGGAAAAAATTTGGGAAATTTTCCAATTTTTTGGTGTTTTGATGTCACTGATGTGTGTCTGTTTTTTGAAAGGATGTTGTGGAGGGAGAGAGACTGGCCTGACCTCTGCATGGATGTGGCACAATATTCTAATGCTTGGCAGCATTTGACTCGATGGGGTCTTCTCAAGTTTTTTTAAAATGACCTCCTACGATCGCAGGATTCGTTACTGCATTACCTGGTCCGCTGAACAGGTAGCACAGAGTGATGGTGCTGCAAGAATGTGACTTGGATATATGTCCAGAGATGGATATATATATATATATATATATATATATATATATATATGTGTGTGTGTGTGTGTGTGTGTGTTTTATAGGTCTACTACCTCAAGGTGAGGTGCTCCCATATTCGCTTCCTCCCGGGAGGGTCGATCTTTGGTGGTTTGCAGATATTCATTGTAGTGGGGCACCTCTCATGGAGGGGTGTATTTTGATAGCATTAGTGACTGATTTGGCCATGTGATGTTCTATGGCGATGATTGTGAGACTCATGGGGTCATCGTCACTGCACAGGGCATCGGGGCGTCAAATAGGTGTCCTGTGCCAGCTGAGGGTCGAGCACTTCTTTGATTTTTCCTGTCACTTCTATGATGGGATAGTGGCTCAATTAGCGAAGTTCCGCAGTGGATGTAAGATATTCACCTATGCTGGCATCATTTGTAGGATTATGTATGAGAGAGTGGTGCTGATGTGGCCCGTGGTGGTTGTGCTTGCAGGGGGTCATCGGGACCCTCACATGAGGAGATGGGCTCCAATTATGCCTCACAGTGGGGGAGGTGCAGTGGGGCGCTACTAGGATGCAACCACCAAGGCTTGGTTTGAGGCCAATCCTCAGATTTTCCTCCCTTATCCATATGTTGGGATGGATTTACGAGGAGACCCAAATATGGGTCTTCCTACTGGATATGCTTGGGCACCAGCAGGTATGATTTTTGTGTTTTATTATACATTTGTTGAGTATTTTATGATTTATATGTGTATTATGATGACACTCACATAGTTTCGTTACTCTTGTATATTTTGGCAAGGTTAGGCACCCTACAGCTCGGTTGGTAGGACACCAACCGAACCGGAGGGTTCTAAGAGCTCTGCCCCCGGTCGGGGGGTAGGGAGGAGGTTTGGTGCAGCCCCAGCGTGTAGTTCCCAGTGTGGGATTGGACCATCTGGAGAGGGTAGCAGTTTGGCTACTACTGAGTGTGATGCAGTGATCACTCGCACCAAGGCGACATAGACCCGCATAGCAGAGATGGCAGAGCAGCTGGCTACCTTAGAGGCCCGAGCCACTAATTTGGAAAATGCTTGGGTCTGAGTGGAAAGGCTGACCCAGGTGATGCCTACCCATGGGTTTGTTGATGATTTAGACGATTTCTGGTTAGAGACACTAATGGCCCGAGAGAGGGGCTATCGACCGACTTTGCGCCGGGTGGCAGCTTCAGTTTTGACAGTTGCCCCAGTACTGGCACTAGGAGCAGCTGTGGGTCTAGGTGCCCAACTTGGAGGGGTGCATCCCTAGAGATATTTGTACACAAGGAAAGCACCTGTTATGAGGATGCTACCCTTATTTTTGACGACATTTGTATATGTATTTTTGGCTGACTTGTGGGTCATATACATGACTCATTATTTTGTACTCAAACATACATTTTTTGGTATATATGTGAGAGATGTATTTTTTGTGGTTCTATATGATGTGTCCATTGCTTATATGTTTTCATGGATGTTATGTATTGCTGATGGATATCTATGTTTTTTGTGTTTTTTTGTTTTATGTATGATTGTTTATCCGAGATGCATTCCAGTTGAGGATGTGGTTAGTTATGTGATCTACAGTCTGGTTTTGATTTCTTAGTACACGTGTGAATGTAATGTGATCAAATTGATGGCTTAATATTTTTGCACACAAATATTTTCTAAATAGATGTGAATCCCATACTTCAAACTCTTGGTTTAACTGTGAAACCACTAACTGGGAATCAAGGTATATTTTCAAGTAATGAATGTCGTGATTGAAGGCGTCACACATGAGCCCTATGACGGCGTCATATTTTGCCTGATTTTTTTTCATTGATCCGATGAATACTCCATTGGTGAAGAATGGTGATCAGTTAGGGTGGTAGATGAACCAGGCGGCTGCTGCTATATTTTGAGGCTATCGCGATGCTCCATTAGCGAATCCAAAGTAATGGTTGGGTTGAAGATCCATTTGTGACACTAGAGCTCTTTTTGTGACAAGTCTGTGATAAAAAATAAAGTTTTTTTTGTGCACGTTAACTCTAGGGTTGAGCCCTCTTGACACTTATGGGTAAAATTTCTTGATGTAAAGATCATTGATGGGATTTATTAGGCATGTTTCGTCAGGCTCTGCTAAGATGTATGCCCCCTTTAGGAGACAATTTTTTATGATATGGGGTCCTTTCCACAAGGTTTCAAATTTTCCTGGCCCTAGTGCTTCTTTCGCAACATCGTAGCGGAGAACTAACTCCCCCTTGGTAAATGATCGAGGGCTGATGTTGCGATCGAACTATGCTTTCACCCGCTTTTTATGGGCCTCGTTGTGCTGGAGCGACAGTTGTCGACTTTCACCGACGAGCTCTAGTTGTACTAAGAATTTCTCTAGAGGCTGGGTGTCATCGAGGAGTTTGATGGTGGCGTGTAAGTTTGGGATCTCGCATTCGATGGGAATCACATATTTGACCCCATATACCAAGTGGAAGGGTGTGAACCTAATTGATGTTTTCACTGTCATGTGGTATGCCCACATTGCGCAAAAAAGCATGTGATACCAGTTTTTTTTGTGGTTAGAGTAATTTGTTCACAGCTTCTACCTATCCATTGGATTTGGGTAATATGGTGAAGCGAACTCGTGTGTAAATCCGAGGTGGTGAGATAGCTCTTGGAAAAATTTGTTTTCAAAGTGTTTTCCATGATCAGAGAATAACTCTTTTGGTATGCCGAACCGGGAAATGAAATGGTTAAACATAAACCATGGAGAGGTTTCTGCTGTGTTGTCGTATGTGGGCATGGCTTCTGCTCACTTGGTGAAGTAGTCGACGACCACAATAATATACTTATGATTTCCTGACGACATGGAGTTGCAAGTCATGAATTCGATCCCCCATTTGTAGAAGGGACCAATGACGATGACGAGGTGTAGGGGGGCGGGAGGGGATCTTGCCTTATGAGCAAAGCATTGACATCGCTCTCACCTATTGACTGTTGTTACACAGTAATTTGTCACTGTCCCTGCAATTCCCATCTCGCCCATTGGAGGGTCGTTTCTGTGACCAATAAGCAGTGTCATGCCTTGCAAATACCATCATTTCATCACTTTCCATGAGGACAACATTCCTTCTGTTGATTATTTCCTGAGCAGACCCCTAAAAACACCCGTTTTTTCCTTGGCGCTGGTAACCCGTTATGTACTCGCGCCAATGGGGGAAAATTAACACTGAGCCCGCGCCAATTGGCGCTCTGTCCCAGTGTTGCACCCGCGCCACTCTATTTATGGAAATTTTTTTAAAAAAGGAGGCGAAGTTTCGATTACAACAACTTCGTGGATGAGTCATCAGGAGTGGTTTCGCCTGAATAACCACGACCTTCCTCCTTTGGCCTCTTGTTTCCACCATATGGGGAACCTCCCAAAGGATAAGGCCTCCCTTCCACTATTGTAGGGATCCCAAACTCCTCCTCTCCTCTACAAATATAGCCTTCATCCATTGATGAAGGGGGGAAAGGCTGAAGGGCTGAAAGTCTTGAAGTGCCTAAGATTTGAATCTCCATATTCCCAAGAGCCTTTGTGCTATAAAGAACCCTCTTTTTCCCTTAAGGCCGACTCAAGTAAGGAGACTATTGTCGAGAGACTCTGGAGAGGTTTTTCCTTTTCCCTGGCGAGCTTTGCGAGACGTGAACGACTGGAGACCCATCCGAAGGAGACCACGACGTCAGAACTTGGTTGTAATCTCTCTTCGTTTGTTATTTAATAGATGATTACGATTATGGTTCTACTCTGTTTTCCATTATGTTAATATGAGTAATATCCTTTCTGACTGATATTTAGTTACGTATGCCGGATTTTATGCTTGTATCTATTTGTTTCTTGCATGTGCAGGTGTTCATCCGCGGAGATCGTGGAGGGATCGTGATCTGCCGAGGCTGAGGAACGGGGACGCTCTCTTCTTCAGATCGTAGCATTGGATTCCAGGTAGGCTTCCATCTTAGTCTTTTCATTCGTAACTAGGAACTTGCGTCGTAACATTGTTTGATTGTTGCTAGACCCCTGTTGGGCTAGTAGGGATCGCCTCTGTCCGCAGAGGGGATTTACCTCCTCAACAATTTGGCGACTCCGCTGGGGACCGTCCAGATTTCACTGTCTCGTCTGTGTTGTCTCGCTTTGATTATTTTATGTTTTTCCTTGCTTGATGAGCCTTCTGGGTTGGGTTCTTTTTGCTGTTTTTGACTTCTTGGTTTGCTTAGTTTACATCGATTTGTCTCTGGAGTAGCTTTTTTTAAATTTTGGCTGAGAAACTCGACTGGCACGGTTTTTCACCCGACAGTCGCGCCAATTGGCGCATGTTGCTTTTTTTTAGCCCGCGCCAATTGCTTTCTGGCGCCAGTTTCATTCTTACAGTCGCGCCACTCCTATAAGGTTTTTGAGTTTCCTCCTTTTTGAGATCTCTGGGTTTGATCAGTGTTTTTCTTCTTGATTTTCCGACTGCCCGAGTGTGTTGGAGTCCTGTTTGACTGGGAATTCACCTCTGTCCTTTGGTTGTTTGCTTTTATCTATCGATTTCACGTTTTAAGCCCTAGGGCATCTAGTGGCTTAGTGTATCGAGCCCTCCTTGGGAGTTTTGGTGTTTTGATTGTCCTGTCAACTGTCTGATTGATTCTCCACATCCTCTAAGTAGTTGTTCATTGTTTTGTTGCGATTTTTGGGTGATTGTTCATTCCTTCATTCGAAATTCGTTTAGTCTTGCCTTGGACCTAGATCACGCGGTCCATTGGAAGCTTTTGAGTCTTTTCCTCGTTTTGAGAGACTTTGGTCGATTTGGGGATCTGATGGTTTGTGTTGTTGAGTGAAATTTGTTTGTTTTGCTCTCTCGAATATCGTTTCTCAAGTTGTTCCGTTTGTTTTCAAGTTTGTTAGTGCATATTAGCTATTAAACATTGAAAACCAAAAAAAAATCTCTTTTGCTTTTGTTAATTAGTGCAAATTGTAATCTTTTCAATTTTGCTAGTGATTAGTGATTTGGATGAAAAGTTTTCAATTTCATTAGTTGCATTAGAGATCTCATTGTTTGTCTTCCGTTCATTTCATTTGTGTAAAAGCTCTCAACTCTTCTCTAATTAGTTTTCATCGAACGAAATGTTGGACTGTGGCATGTAGCTTTGCATTTAGGAGTCTTTTAAGACACTACATACGATAGGGCCTGAAAATTAAAACTTAATTGAAGATCAACTGTAAAATTTATTCAATTAACCTAAGGCAGCATTAGAACTTAACGAAACATTTTTAGAAGGTCTAGGCTAGAGACGTGTTCCGGCGTCGTTAAACCTAGCAGCTGTCACTCACCTTTTGGCTTTAGACAGCGCTAGTACGGACTTGTGCTCCCCATACCGTCGCGTATATAAAGGGAGACCCCTCTAGGTTTTCAATCCTTTATCCACAGGAAGCCGAGTCTGCCGCCCTATACCCGTGATACAACGAACACAGCATTCGGGGAGACTACCTGCACGTATGGAAAGTCCTTGGTCGATTTCTATTTCATTATTGAAACCAAGGTGTATATTGCAGTTCACGGATATTTGGTACACCCTTTGTGCCTAGTATTTCCTGAGCAGTCATTTGGTCTTTTCTGACTCCCTAAATTTGAAAAGACCGTCAAGCGCTTGTCCTTTCACGCTTGTGTCAAATCTGAAAGAGATAGAGTCACCTTTTATCGTTTCTCGACTCTTAAAACATGAAACGGTAAAGTTTCTTATTTTTCAATGTGGTAAAAAATTAATCACCCACGATTACACGCCCTCTTAGATTTTTCTTGTTGACCGTTTGATCGTGTGTCTTGACTCTTTTTCAGCCCGTGTGTGGTTTTGAGTTTTGATGGCAACTTTTTCAGAGTTTACCAACCAAGGAATCCCCTCAGAAGGGAATCCTGGTCATTTTCCTCCTTTTGGGAATGTTGGTGCTCCTTACATGGCGATGTTGTCCCTTCCTGGGTTAACTGTTGGGTTGCCTGTTTGGTTGTTTTCAACCTCTGTGGTCCCGAATATCTCCACTACTGTTCAATCAGTTTCTCCACCTGAACAACATCATGTTGATTCCAAGGTGGACCTCTCCCTGTCTTCGCCTGTTTCTGCGTCCTCCTCTTCTACTTCGCCTGGTGAAAGTCTGGATTCAAGTAACTAGGTGGCTAAGAAGAAGAAGAAGAAGACAAAGAAGAAGAAGTCTGATAAGCGAGAGGCTAAAAGTGCAGCCACTGTTTCTGAAATATCTCCTCCCGATAAACCTTCCAACCCTCCACGAAAAGTCAAGTTCCCTTGCCTGTTGTGCACGGGAGACCATCTTCTTTGAGACTGCCCTGGCATCCCCAAGGTGCTCGAAGCATGGTCCGATGGCCATCCGCCGTTGCCTTTGCCTTCCGGGAGCCAAGTTGGGGGCATGTCTCCAACTGGTACTGATAAGGCTCCTAAGAAGCAGGGTAAGATCACCAATCCCTGTAAGTTGTGTGAAGGGAACCATGCCATTCACCTTTGTCCTTATATGGATGAAGCCAAGCGAGTTTTGGACAACCCGACCGGTTCTACACCACGCCTTCCACCTGGTTATAATCGGCTTTCTTTGAGTCCTCCGCCAGTTGATCCTATGATGGGTCAAGAGTCATCCTTGGTCGATTCCACTCCCCCAGAAATTCAAATTCACGAATCCGTCCCTAACCGACCATTGGTCGTCGGATCGGTTGAACTAGCCCCGTCCGCAGTGCACCAGGTCTTTTCTATTGAGAGTGGATCTCACACCCCCCATGTCCTTCTGATCTCTTCAGATTCTTCAGACTTGGAGAAATATTCTCCTATCCCTGTGCTTCAAGAAGCTGCTCCTCCGCCTCCCATGATGGAGGCTCCGGAGGATATCCCTCCCGCCTTCGAGATGGAGGTTATGGAGGATGCTTCTTCTTCCGTAACATCAGGGGAAGACCTTCGCATGTCGATGGTAGCCCCTCCGAGTAGTTTGGTCGCTTCCTTTGATTGGAACCGATTTGCAGGATTTCGCCTTCCGTCTTATGTGCCTTTCGAGATCACAGTACAGGCTCTTGGTCTGGTTGTACCCAGCACCATTATAGACGAAGGTGCCTCTGTTAGTATTCTGTCTTCAACTACCTGGAAAGATTTCGGTTCACCGTCACTTGCGCCCGTTACGCAGAATATATTGACATTCAATAGAAGAACGAGTCAACCGTTGGGGATCCTTCCAAGGTTACCTGTTACTTTGGGAGGTAAAACTGTCCATATGGATGTGATGGTCGTTCCAGGCCCCTTGGATTTCAATCTGCTTTTGGGGCGCGATTACACCTATGCCATGGGAGCACTTGTCTCCTCCCTCTTTCGCGTGATGTGCTTTCCACATGAAGGATGGATCGTGACCATTGATCAACTGTCGTTCTTTGGTCCTAATGTGGCGTCTGGCCCGCCATCGCCCCCTCCTAGTTTTTATCCACCCATTATATCTGCCCCACCGCAAGTCAACTATGTGGCTACCTACCCCGTGCCTGTACTCAGTGAAGACGCCGTCGTGCATAGTGTGCTGGGGGCATTGGGTCCTGACTTCCAGGATGTTTTCCTTCCACCGGGAGTGGAACTCTTGGAAGCGACGACTTCTTGTTCATTATGATGAGGTCGGTTGGAGCATGGTTCCTTGTCTTGTGTCAAGCTCCTTAAAAAATGAAACAAAGTTTTCGGAGCAGAGTTCCTTGTCTTGTGTCAAGCTCTTTAAAAAATGAAACCAGGTTCTCGGAGCATAGTTCGTTTTCCTGTGTCAAGCTCCTTAAAAAATGAAACAAGGTTGTCGGAGCAGAGTTCCTTGTCTTGTGCCAAGCTCCTTAAACCATGAAACAAGGTGTTTGAGGATAGTTCTTTTAATGTGTCAACCTCGTTAAAATAATGAAACATGTTTTTGTTCAATTCGAGTCTTTGATCAGATCTCATAAAATCCCAGTCGAGTCTTTCTTAGATCTCGTAACTTGAACCTTCACTCCCTCCATCTGTTTACTCAGGTGCATGGACTGAAGCTTAGGGGGCATGTACCTCGAATTGAGTCACCATGCTAGGGGCATGCTTACTTTTTCAAGCATATTTTGTTTCCGTTTCAAGCTTGTGTAAAAATGAAACCGGTTTCAAGCATAGTTTATCTTTGTTTCAAGCTTGTGTAAAAATGAAACCAAATTCAAGCAGAGTTTTTTGATTTCAAGCTTGTGTAAAAATGAAACCATTCCCATTTTACCTCTTGTGATTTCCATTTTATCAGCCTGTTTTTGCCAGATGAGCCTTGGTTTTCTCACTCCATCGTCACTATCTGCTTGGCCGATCATATGCCTAGCCTTCTACTTCTTGGTTATGAGCTTTACCCGTTCCTGAGGAACCGCTGCGATGAGTGGTCTTGTTAGCCAGCCTCTTGACTTTTATCATGTTTTGAGCAGTTCCACCATCACCGGAACCAGTTGCTTCCCTTTATACCACTCGTTCCTCTAGGAGGAGTCATCTTTCATCTCTTTTCTGACTCTCTAAACATGAAAAGATTGCCGAGGCCCTTGTCGTTTCGATCTCGTTAAAATGGACACAAATCGACATTCACCCAGTATAAGTTTAACCCTTTTTCAGGCTGGGATGGATTGATTATGAAAAGGAATACCCTAACCTATCGCGACTAGGAGGTTTTCTCGGATATTGTTTTCTACCTTTTCGGATCTGAGGAACTATCTACGAAAAGGGACCTGCTGGAGTTTTCTTTTCCACTATCTTTTCAAACTCTCTAAACATGAAAAGACGCCGAGTTCTCCCTTTGTCAGACTCGTTAAACCCTGATGACATCGGACTCAGTTGAAATGACGTTCTCCGAGTTCCTCCTTCCTAGGACTCGTTAAATGCACTAGGATGGATTCGCCCGAAGGGCGGACTTATATCGCAAGCATATGCTATCCCCTTCAAGCTTGTTATTAAAAAATAATTGGGGTACTCGCCAGAAATGGTGGGGGAAAAATGGAACCATCGTCGTTGTCGTCGGCAGTATGTCCCTCTTGAACATGGCACTTGTCTGCATTCGTGTCGGGTTGGGGACATCTCATCTCGTTGCTTCACTTTGCTTCCATGGGTTTGGGTAATCTCTTTTGACCTCTCATCTGTTCACTGCCTCGTCACCATGACCTCTGATCTGTTGATGTCAAATACTGCCAAATCCATTGTCATGCCGTTTATGTGTTCAAGAGAAGTTGGCCTCTGCGAATATCAACCTTCCTCTGTTTCTCATATGGTCCTAATTCACAACAAAACATTATGTTCCTCTGTCTCGTGTCGATGATGTGGGAATCATTATGGCCCACCTTCGATCAAGGTCACTTCCTGTCGACTTCAACTCATTATCCAGAAAGTTGGTCTAGAGACTCCTGATGGTACCTTGGAGCCTGCATGCCTTAATGGCAGGTTCGTCGCATTCGACGTGAGGTTTTCATCATTGGCCTCCGATCGTATGATTCTGCGGGTGTTCGACGTCAGCTCATTTATTCACACGCCGTAGATTGTACCTGTAGTACCTTGAGGACCATCGTCATTTATTGGTGGTTCCTCTCGCATCTGTTAACAGCTTTCATCATTGGCTGGTAATCAGACGATGTTCTTGCATGTTCGACTTCAGCTCACATATTCGCATGTTTGAACTTGTACTTATTTGGGTCGAGATGGAGCGCAAGACCCTGGATTGTGTCTGTTGTAATCCAGGCTGCGATTGTGGATTATTATCATTATGTACATGACTCACTGATTGGATGGCTGCGACCATACCTGAGTCTATTTATTCGATCCTCGTTGGATGGCTGCGCCCATACCCCGGATCGAGATTATAGTGTACTCTGTTTTGGATGGCTGCACCCATACCGCTTATACATCGTGTACTTGAGATATCAGTTGTATTTTTCTACGCAGGTTTTCCGACGGCAGAGCTTCAGTTGGACACGTTCTCGTAAAGCATTTCACCCCTCTCTCTCTTTCGGGCCTCATGCTTTAGGGGGCATATGTTACACAGTAATTTGTCACCGTCCCTGCAATTCCCATCTCGCCCATTGGAGGGTCGTTTCTGTGACCAATAAGCAGTGTCATGCCTTGTAAATACCATCATTTCATCCCTTTCCATGAGGACAACATTCCTTCTGTTGATTATTTCCTGAGCAGACCCCTAAAAACACCCGTTTTTTCCTTGGCGCTGGTAACCCGTTATGTACTCGCGCCAATGGGGGAAAATTAACACTGAGCTCGCGCCAATTGGCGCTCTGTCCCAGTGTTGCACCCATGCCACTCTGTTTATGGAAAGTTTTTTAAAAACGGAGGCGAAGTTTCGATTACAACAACTTCGTGGATGAGTCATCAGGAGTGGTTTCGACTGAATAACCACGGCCTTCCTCCTTTGGCCTCTTGTTTCCACCATATGGGGAACCTCCCAAAGGATAAGGCCTCCCTTCCACTATTGTAGGGATCCCAACCTCCTCCTCTCCTCTATAAATATAGCCTTCATCCATTGATGAAGGGGTTGAAGGGCTGATAGTCTTGAAGTGCCTAAGCTTTGAATCTCCATATTCCCAAGAGCCTTTATGCTGTAAAGAGCCCTCTTTTTCCCTTAAGGCCGACTCAAGTAAGGAGACTATTGTCGAGAGACTCTGGAGAGGTTTTCCCTTTCCCTGGCGAGCTTTGCGAGACGTGAACGACTGGAGACCCATCCGAAGGAGACCACGACGTCAGAACTTGGTTGTAATCTCTCTTCGTTTGTTATTTAATAGATGATTACGATTATGGTTCCACTCTTTTTTCCATTATGTTAATATGAGTAATATCCTTTCTGACTGATATTTAGTTACGTATGCCGGGTTTTATGCTTGTATCTGTTTGTTTCTTGCATGTGCAGGTGTTCATCCGCGGAGATCGTGGAGGGATCGTGATCTGCCGAGGCTGAGGAATGGGGACGCTCTCTTCTTCAGATCATAGCATTGGATTCCAGGTAGGCTTCCATCTTTAGTCTTTTCATTCATAACTAGGAACTTGCGTCGTAACATTGTTTGATTGTTGCTAGACCCCTGCTGGGCTAGTAGGGATCGCCTCTGTCTGCAGAGGGGATTTACCTCCTCAACAACTGCTAAAATGAAATCGCGAAATAATGTGGGCCAAAAATATCTTTCTCATAGGAATTTTTGGGTGATGGCCATTCCTGAGAAGTGGCCACCGCAATCTCCATTGTGGCAGTCATTAAGGGCTTGCTCATCTTGGTCGTGGGTGAGGAATCGATGTAAGATGGTGTCGATGCCTCGTCGGTGTAATATATCTCCGATTAGGAGGTATCCGGGGGCCTAGTGGCGGATGCGTCGACGATCGTCATGGGTGAGGTGGGGTCTAAAATTTTGGGTTCATAAAAATAGGAGAATATCTCTGTACCAAGGGTCGTCGGTCGTTACTAGGAAGATATGTTCGTCTGGTAGTGAATCATTGACTGGTGATCCTTTGGTCTGACTTGGGAGGTCTGTGATGAACTCGGCTAAAATTAAAGCCTTCTTGCTCTTGGGAGAGTGAAATTGTAAGTCAAATTCTTGTAGAATGACTATCCAACGAGCGTACTTATGGTTCATTAAACGATGTGTGAGCAGATATTTGATGGGGTTAATATCGACGATGACCATTGTAGTTCTTAAGATAATCTAGTGGCGAAGTTTTTGGACTACGCGTATTAATTCTAGGGCATTATTTTCTTCAAGAACATATCTTAATGCGGGGCCTGATAATGTTTTATTAATGTAATAGATTATGTCCTCCTTCCCATTTGGGCCTTCCTGGATCAACACTTTGGCCAAATCGGTCTAGGATGTTGATAGATAGAGGATGTACTCCTTATTGTAGTATGGGGGATTGATCAACGACGCTGAAGATAATGTGTCTTTTAGTGGCTCAAATGAGTATTGGGTTTGATCGTCCCATTTGAACAAGATGTTCTAATGAAGGAGGCACAGGAATCCTTGAGCAAAAGTGGCATAGTCTGGGACAAAATGACTCAAAAAGTTTGCCTTTCCCTGCAAGCTTTGTAGTTTCTTGAGGGTTCTAGGTGTAGGTATCTCTTTGATAGCTTGGACCTTGAGGGGGTCCACTCTAATTCCTTGTTGGGACATAATAAAACCTAGAATTTTTCCTACTGTGACGTAGAAGACTCACTTGAGGGGGTTCAAGCGTAGGTTGTATTGTCGACATTGTTGGAATACCATTCATTGATCCTCGAGATGATCTAATCACTTCTTGGATCGGAGGGTGAGGTCATCCAAGTAGGCGAAGATGAGGTGTTATAAGTCATGAAATATATAATTCTTGGCCCTCTCGAAAGTGGTTCCAGTGTTCTTTAGTCCAAATGGCATCATCTGGTATGTGAATGTTCCCCATGGGGTGGTGAACGTGGTCTTGTACCAGTCAGTGTGACGTATTTTAATTTGATTATACCCAGAGAAGTCGTCCATGAAGGAGAGGGCCTCATGTCATGCACAAGCATTGATGACTTGGTCGATGAATGGGGTAGGTTAATTTTCCTTTAGACAGGCTTTGTTCAAATCGCGAAAATCGGTACAAACGCATATGGTGCCTTGTTTTTTCATGACGGGAACATGATTGGAAACCCATGATGTGTAAGTGTTGGGGTAGATGAACCCGACTATGTGACTCTTATCGATTTCTCATTTAATTTATTATACTTTGGATGGGTGCAGTTGATGTTGTTTTTGGTGTACTGGTGGTACGCCAAGCGAGGTGTCAATATGGTGCTCCACAATAGTGGGACTAAGCCCTGGAATTTCCAAGTAGTCCCATGAAAATATATCTCGATACTCTTGCAATAGATGGGTGTAAGAGGCTATCTCTTCTGGTGAACATGTTTCCCCCAGTGAAATTTCTTCAACTTTTTCAGGATTTTGAGAGATATTCACCTTGATGGTAGGCGAAATGTTTGACATGTTCCCTTATTTGAACGCATCGAGCACCGGAATGGGATTTTTGAACCAATCAACTTTCCCTTATGGAAGGAAATATTTTGATTTGATTGCATAAATATCTTGGTTTCCTATCTTGTTAGGGCTGAATACTTTTTCAAGAAGAAAAAACGAGCGGTGATGCATTGCATCCCACTGATAACCATGCTCCATCATGGCCTCAAGAATATCCTCATCTGAGTGGAATAAGGATCTTAAGATGTATTGAGTCTGTGCAAGGCCATGAGGAAGAGATTCATTCCTAATGGAGCTGGTCGACATACATGAATAAGATTCCATCATCGATGTGGTGGAACCAGACACGGTCGACATGGTACAAATGGATTGGGTTTTCACTGTCGTTGGTACATCTACTCTCGTAGTTGTAGCTAACTCGACACCTATGAATAATGAGCATACATCCCGAATCATGGTTTTGATACATGATGATATCAATTGTATATGATGTATCATGTTGTTGGAATTTGGTGGGGGAGGAAGTTTCATCATGGCAGCTTATGTGGGAGCAAGTCTAGGTTCCTCATAAGGCTAAGCATTTTTCAGGATTTGGAGGTTGTGCCTGGTGTAGAGGTGCCTAAATATTTCCATTAATGGGAATGCCTTTGTTTCGTGGCTATGACCAGTGTAAATGGTGCACGGTACCATTGTGCCTAATGTGTATATTGTGTGAGAACCGACACTACTCTTCATCCCTAAAGTGGATACTCGAAAAGGATCGGTCGTAGGTGAGAGATTCCTCTGTTGCCATTTTCGAGTTTTTGGTTTGGGTAGATCTAAATATTTTTGGGAGTGTATACTTAACGTTGCTCTTGCCGCTCAAAGCTTGGGGAGGTGTACACATCTCATTATATGCTGAAAATGTGAGCAAATCCGGTAATAGCAGTGTGTGATCTTCTCTTGGTTAGAGAGATGTATCTGAGGGAGGGAGGATACCATGCGAAAGTTGTTCGTGAGGTGCTTCATTTCTTTACATTGATTGACTTGGTGGCCAATTCTATCACACCCGCATTCTGCCCTAGGCTATACATGCACCATGCTAGGTCGATGTGCATTTTTAACTTGCCCAATGTGTTGGTATGGGAATGGGGTAGGTTGCTTGGGGGGAATCTTCCTTCCATTAGGTTTTCTAAGCTCTAGGTTGATGATATCCTGACGATGCATTTCTAATGAATGGATGATGTCAATTAGTCGGTTCACTCGAGGGATATAATTGCAACATTGATCATGATGGTTGCCCTGACATACTAGACAAGAACGTCACTCTTTAGTTTTCCCATCCTATTCAATCGGTGACGTGATCGAGTACCAGTGACGAAGCGCTTCTAGGTCTGGGCATGTGGCGACCACATGGTTGAGTGTATTACACAACACATAGTTTGGTTTTCTTCGTGGAGGGCGGGTGGGTGTGACTAAGGGTTCCTCGACTGACCACTTTTTTGCTAACAGGAAGAGAATGGACCTACTTGTCACATCCTCCTACATTGTCGAGCTATCCTCTATGTCAGAGCCATCTTATAGGGAGAGGCGAACTATGGATGGATATAATGGGAATGGCGTAATGGGTGATCGCCACCACATACTTGACACGAATGTTGGATGGCTAGAAGGTCAGCGTTGTACACTACATTAATTAGATACCATTGTTGAAATAATTCTAGGGCTGCACATTCATCGATGAAATGGTATCCTTCATCACACAGTGCACAACGTTGGATAGGAGGAGGGGGGATGAACGGGGGTCGTTATGGTGAATATCATGCCTCCTGCATATATAAAATGACACAAGGTTCTTCTCCATTTGACTGTATGGAGAGATACTCTTGATATTATTATTCGAGGGCATGTAAGGAATCCCTATATCACGATATTTCTGGACAACGATGGGTGTAATGCCCATAATTTCTACAAATAGCACATGCATGGTTGGTACGCAGAGCCTTGCCTTAGTTTTTTTTGGTTGGTTCCTTTTTACGAGAAGTTGTTGCCATGGAAAATTTTAGGGGCTAATATTCGTAGGTGGGCTAATTTTCCATGGTTTTTACAAAAAAAATATTTTCCAATTTCCAATTTTTTCTAAAACTAATTCGCCCAAATTTTATAATATAAAGTTATGTTATCCTAAAAATTGCCAAAAAAATATAGAGACTATATAAATTCATTATAAATTTGGATATCTTTAAAAAAATATCACCAAACATTTTACAATCTGCATATTAGGGAATCATAATATTCACCAAGGTTTCTAAACTTTAAGATAAATATCCATCCTTAAAATTTTCCCTGCGAGTCGTTGCCACGATATTTCTTTGGAGCTTAGGAGTAGTTTTAGTTCATCCAACTCTGGGTAGATATGGGTAGGGTGGCCTACTATGTCGCATATTGCGCAAGGTTGTAATTCTCATTGTATGATGGAATTTTATACCTTCTTCCCCTTTTTATGGGTTTTCTTAGTCGTGACAATCGATTTTGTGATAGGAGTTTCCTTAGATGGTATGGTTGCGGTCGTTTCATTAACAGGTGGGGCCTCCTCAGGAGTTAGAGGATTAACCCTATAGATGTGATGCTTGTGACTCTTGCCATTGTAGGTGGGAACAGGTACCAAAATGGTATTATAAAATATACATTTTGAAACACTACTATTGCCAAGACTTGTTGCGACACAAAACCATGTGGAGGGTTTAGAAAAGGAGTTTGGGAGATGGTTTAGGATAGAGAGGGAGGCCTCGATGTCGTTACTGCTCGTCTTTGTCTCCTAGTTGGCTTTGGTGCTTGATGTAGACATCATGTATACCAGAGCCCCTATGATATCAGTGGATGATTCTGGTATGGCAAGGGGACCTCCTAGGAATGATCCAAGGATAGACAACAGTTTGAATTGGATAGGGCCATATTATTGGTATTGTGTAAGTGTCTCAGCAGATGTGTCTACATAGGGTAGAACGACATCGAAATTTGTGAGGGGTCTCTTGTCGTGATATGTCAATTGGTTGATAGTAATGATGCAGTCCCCTAGGGGAAACATCATGGTTCAAAAGATGGAGGATACTATGGAAGACATGGTGTACATATAGCTCCACCCAAGGAGTATAATGTAATATAGCTAAGCATCCAAGACCTCAATGTCTATAAGGACCGTATTTTTGGACAAGGAGACTGGGATGTTTTAATAGAGACTGACAGGAGCAGAAGGGCGCCTGTCGTATGCTCTGAGTGTGATGTCTGATGGCTTCAGTTTGGGATACCCTAGCTTCTACCAGACGTTCTTTGACATGATGCATGTGGATGCACCTTCGTCAATGATATAGTGGTGGATATTGATGTTCTGGACTAACAACAGTAACTGGAAGGTGACCAACGAAGGAATCCTAGGGGTGGATTTATTTAAATCAATAGCCATTAGGTGTGAATCGACAGGGTCGATGGTGCCTAATGCGGAAAGTAAGGCTTTCCTTTGCTTTGGTCAAGTTTACAGGACTTCCAAAGCTGACATGGCAGTGGGAGATTGAGATAAATCGTCCACAATGCTATAATTATGAGCCGCTTTGGAGTGGTTTCCTACTCCCCTAGTGGGTCCCTTAGGAATATTTGGCAAGGGTTCGATAGGAATTTTTGATATAGTCAATAGTGTTGTAGGTGCACTCATACTAGCCCCTGACGAACTGGTGTTTGGTGGGGTATCATAATTTCTATTTCGTGTTTGGAAGAAAAATTCTTCGCTAGTCATATAGATTTCATGGTTGTTGTTTCCAGAATCGTCAGGGGGTGTTTGTTGTTGTTGGGTACTAACCACCCCTTGGTGGGGGAAGGGCTCATGCATTACAGTTGTTTGTTGTGTGGGTCTCCGTTGTCCTTGGTTCCCCTAAAGCTTCTTCAGCTGGGGGAGTTCAGGAGAGTGATGAGTGTAATGGCCATCCTCACCATAAATTGTGCAAGTGTGGTTGGTCTAAATAATAGCCCTCTTGTTCTACCCTTGGGATTTATTTGGCTCCTGGTTTTGATTTCGGTTGGAGTTTCCCCCACCTTGAGATCGCGGAGGTAATTTTTTTTTGTTTCCCCCCTGTCCACGATTTCCCTTTTGTTTGATTTTTTATTTTTTCCTTGCCACATTAGGAGGATAACTAGGATTCTCCTGGTCATATGAATAGCACAGTTGTGCCTAGGAAGGCTGCACAAAGTTCACTGGTGCATTATTCTGCATTGGTGGGTTTTGTGATCGGGATTGGGAATATTGGGGTCCCTATCCCTGGTTTGTCAATGACTGCTATGGGGGAGCTCTTCCCTCAGCATTTCTAACTGTGTACTGGGTCCCTTACACATGAGGGTATGATCCTCCTTGTTGATGATGGTATGACTGTGCCCTATTGGTCATGTTCTATAAAGGTGCATGATGACTCAGATGGTAGCTGGGTTGCAGGATGTTTTAGCGTAACCAGGGTATGGATTACTGCTGCCTAGGTGATTTTGGGTTAGTGACCCTATCAATAAGTCTATAGTGTTCGACGTGCCTTGTGATTCTTTATAATTTTGCAAGCATGGGGTGTTAGGCAGGATATTATAAATGTATCTTGACTGCATGTATATCAGCTCGAGTTGTTGGGCTTTGCTGATAACATCCTCTTTGGAAGTAGGTCCTTGAGTTGCCACATCCTATGGGAATTATATACAAGATGCATGTATATATCCAGATTCTCATTATATAACAATATTTTATCTTCTTGCTAAATATAGAATCCTTCCACTATTAATATTTTGCAGAAATTATAATCAATTGAAAAACCATGAAGCAAAATAAAAAAAATCGCACATAACACAGTTGTTTAATGGGAAAGCCTGAAGCTAAAAACCCCAACTATCATATATTATTTATCATGGATATCATGTAGCAATCTCATATAAAGCTTAGTACATCAAGCTCTCAGTACAATCAATCATCACACACTAATCAGAAGAAATCTGCAAATCCATGCACTGATTTCTTGCCACCTGATAGCCTGACTCCACTGCGCAATACCTGCTGAATAATAGCTCTGAATGAGTTCGAATTACCCTTGCCTTGGCTGCGCAATCCTCATTGGAAACTTAATGTGTGTGGTAATCAATGTATCACTATAGTCACAACGATAGTCCATCTACAAACGATAGTTCATCTTGCCCTTTCACCTCTCTCCACTAGGTCTCCACTGGAACTGACATGCACTGTAGTTAACTGTTGTATTTGTTCAGTTGATTAATGAGTTATTATTTCTGAATTAATTAACTAATTAATTCACTCCACTCTCACTAGTGTATCATTCAGTTAGACTAGATACAACTAGCTCAATTGAGTTTAACTCCATTAACTGAGTTAAATTGAATAACAACTCCATGAACTACTCTTCCAACTCTGTCATAACTTTTCCACTTCAGTTCTAACTGAGTCCTCCATGCATGAACCACGAGTAAACCCTAGGAATTGCGTAATTCCTTCAGCCCACTGATTTGAAAAATCTATGCACTGAAATTAAATGCTCCAAGAGAATAAGTTGATGTTTATTGTCGGATTATTATTAAGAGATAATAATAATCGAAACTTCTATTTTTAGATCAACGAGCTATAAATAGACTTCACCCAATACTCTAAAAACATAATTTCACCTATTTTTCCAACTTGACCAAACATCCACAAATAGCATCCTGCAACTTTTGAAATATGATCACCATGTCTAAAAATAGATATAGTCTAAAAGTAGACTTGCACCTAATAGCCTATGGGCCCACTTAGTGAAGGCGACTCATTTTCACTAAGCTCATCATCTTGTTGAATCTCAACACTCCCTCTCAACAAGATAGGGATTATCCTTCACCCTGATCCTGCCTTTATGGTATTTGAATTTGCTCCTGGTGAGCGCCTTCATTGGAATATCTGCATCCTGATCTTCCGTAGGAATGTACTGAAGCAACATGACCTTCTGTAGCACACAATCTCTGATATGATGATACCAGATATCAATATGTTTAGATCTATCTTGAAACACAGGATTAATCGAGAGTTTAATGCAACTCTGATTATCACAATGTATCACTGTAGGATCTAAATGTGAACCGAACAAACTGACCAAGATCTTCCTCATCCAGATAGCCTCACATGCAGCTTGACTTACTGCCATGTATTCTGTGTCTGTTGAACTGAGTTCCACGGATATTTTTTTCCTACTGTACCAAGAAACTGTCGTAGATCTGATATTGAAAATCCCTCCTGATGTGCTCTTTCTTTCTATTTGGCTACCTGCCCAATCTGCATCCATGAAGCCATGCAGCTTCACCTCATCCATCTGTCTATACCATAAGCCATACTCAAATGTGCCCCTGAGATACCTCACGACATGATTTCCTGCCTTCCAAAAGATCTTGGTAGGCTTATCTATCTCTTGTGAAAGCTGGTTCACCACATAGCATATATCCGGTCTTGTATTAAATAAATACATGAGCAAACCCACCAACTGTCGATAAACAATGGCATCCACTACCTTTACCGATGTAGAATCCTCTTTCCTCCAATTTCCTAGAAGAGGAGTGTCGATAAGCTTGCAGCCTTGCATGTGAAACTTCTCAAGTATCTCCTAGGCATACTTGCCTTGAGACACAAACAGTTCACCTTCCCGCTACCATATTTCCAATCCAAGGAAATAATTAAGGAGGCCCAAATCCTTCAACTCAAACTCCTTTGCAAGATCTGCTTTGCATGAGTGTATCAACTACTCATCACCCATTAGTATTAAATCATCAACATAAAGTACAATGATTAAAATCTTACCCTCCACCACAATTTGGTACAGGTTTGCATCTGCCTCACTCTTGGTGAAGCCAAGTCCAGTGAAATAGTTATCGATCTGTGTGTACCAAGCATGTCGTGCTTGCTTAAGCCCATACAATGCTCTTTTGAGCTTGCACACATGTGACTCACTGCTGAAGATCTCAAATCCTTCAGGCTACTCAATGTACACTTCTTCCTCAATGATCCCATTAAGGAACACAGTCTTCACATCCATCTAATGAATGTGCCAACCCACCTGCGCTGAGAGAGCAAGGATGGTCCTTATGGAAGAATATCGTGCGACAGGTGAAAATTTTTCTTCATAATCAATCCCCTCGACTTATGAGAAGCCCCAAGAAACAAATCTTTCCTTATACTTCCCGACGCTCCCATCAACATCTTGCTTTACCTTGTAGATCCATCTTGATCCTATAGTTGATTTACCAACCGGCCTTGGAATAATCTCCTAAGCACTGTTTCTGAAAATGGAGTCATAATCCTCCACCATGGCATCTACCCATGTGGGCTCCTGCACTGCTTCTTCAAAAGAATATGGATCTATCATGACACACTTTCTCATAAGAGCCATGTTTCCAGTAAACATGGCTCAAGCTTCAGTCTTTCAAACATGATGCAGCACAGAATGTAGGAGTCTACACTATGATGTAGGGACTCCTACATTCTGTGCTGCATCAAGCTTCAGTCTTTCAACTTCTGTGGTATGCTTTCTGCCTTGTCTGATGTTTGGTTATGCATGAGTGGACTCCTCCACTCCATGAATCTCCTCCTGTGGCTAATCCACGTCTATAGGCTCATCTTTGGGAATAAGAATTTCCTCCTCTGCATGCAAGTGTAGCTCCCTCTCAAGCGACAACTTCATGGCTTTCACCTCATTGAGTATTATATCCCATTGCACCACTGTCATCTGACTGTCTGGAAAATACACACGATAATTATGGGATGTTTTTGTGTACCCTACAAATATCCCAACTTTCGTAGTCGGCTCCAGCTTCTTCCTGGCGTCCTTTGTCACATGAATGTAAACAGATGAGCCAAAAATCTTCAAATGAGAAATATCAAGCTTCTTACCAGTAAAAGCTTCTTCAGGTGTACTCATGCCAAGTACTCTATGAGGACAACCGTTTTGCACATAAACCGCAATGTTGCATGCTTCTGCCACAAGTGCATCGGTAGGCCCTGGTCATGCATCATCGCTTGTGCAACACCCATGATCATTCTGTTCTTCCTCTCAGTGACCCCATTCTGCTGTGGGTTATGAGGTGCTATGAGTTCTCTTCGAATTCCTTCTTTGCTACAGAAGTCTTTGAATTCGCCCGAGATATATTAACCACCATTATCACTCCGTAGAGCCTTCACTTGGTTCCTCGACTCCTTCTCCACAAATGCTTTAAACTCATAGAACTTTTAGAATGTTACGCTCTTCTTCTGCATGAAGAAGATCCAGCATCTCTGAAAATAGTCATAAAAAAATATAACATAATACCTGTGTTTTGCTGTTGAAGCAACCAGGAAAGGTCCACACACGTCTGTGTGAATTCTCTCCAAGATCACCAAAGCACGGTTCTCCTTCTCATGAAAGTTGGTCTTCACAAAATTACCCATAGTACATCCCTTGCACTGATCTGACTGCGCAAGAGTACCCTTGGGAAGTCCAGTAGAAATCTGGTGCAAAATCTTCAAAGTGCCATGGTGAAGATGGCCAAATCTCCTGTGCCATAATTCGCCCTCATCTCAGCTCACCACTTCTTCTGCTTTTCCCATCATTGCAGCACAACCATCTACCTCCAGCGTGTAGAGATTATTAACTCGAATCCATATCCTCTTGGTTTGACCCGTTGTTTTTTGTTGAAGGAAGGTTTTTCCCTCACTGAAAAAATGTCATAACCTTTGTCTTCCAACATTGTGACTGAGACCAAGTTCTTCTTCAGACCTAGAACATGCATAACATCTTTCAATAGAAATGGATTACCTGACTCCCTCTCAAAGGTAATGGTCCCAATTTTGGTTACACTATATCGACCATCTTTTCCCATCTCTATATGCATTTGAAGGTCCTTCTCCTCCAAGTCACTAAACAACTCCTTGTCTCCCATCATATGGAAAGATGCACCACTATCAAGATACCAGACCGATCCCATATAGCTTGAAACTAAGCATGCGATAAAAGAGAAATAAATTTTAAATTTTGAGGCTAAGGCCTCTCCAACTGCAGCTCCAGCAACCTTCTTGTTCTTCTTTTGTGGGCAGTTAGTGGCGAAATGCCCATGTTAGTAATAGTGAAAACACTTCACCTTGGACAAATCCTGCTTCTTGCCTTTAGCTTCGGATTTTGAAGGAAATTTCTTCCCCTTTCCTTTCCTTTCTTTGGTAGCCAAAGAAAAATTCTCTTCATCTTCATTCTTCTATGAAGAGCCATCCCTGGTAATTCGCCTTGTCTCCTCCTGCACAAGATCCGACCAAAGTCGCTCCCATCCCGGCAGTTTCTCCCGTCCATTGACAGAGTCTTCGTAGATATGCCAACTCTTCGGAATCCCAAGGAGAGCCAAGCTCACCAAGTATTCATCATCAACATTAATCCCCACACTTCCCAGTTCATCCCTACAATGGACAAACTTCGTGAGATATTTTGGAATACTGTCGCTCTTCTCCATTTTTATTTTTTTGAGCTTATCCTTCAGCACCAACTTCCTTTGGTCGCTACTACTTTGGAAAAAATATATCAAAGCCTTCCACATTGCAAATGGATTGGATTTCCCATGAAGGATGGACACAATATGGTCCTTCACACCTTCCAACATAATTCTTCTTGTCTTTGCTATCTTCTTTTTCCATGCGTTAAGTAATGTAGCATCGCTAGATCCCGGCTTAGGAACATCACTATCGATGAACTTCTTCAGTCCATTATCCTCCCGCACTGCCTCCATCATATCCTTCCAGGCTATGTAATTCCAGCTCCCATCAAGGGAATAGTCCAATCACAACCCATTGAAAGACATTTCAATGTATACTCAACTATCGCACCAAGAATTTTATGAAGCAAATTTGAATTGTCCACCAACACAAACTCAAAAATTCTTCACAATTGCAATCTTCAAAAATTAACAATACTCCTATACCATGTAGGAATTATATACAAGATGCATGTATATATCCATATTCTCATGATCTAACAATATTTTATCTTCTTGCTAAATACAAAATCCTTCCACTGTTAATCTTTTGCGGAAATTAAAATCAATTGCAAACACATGAAGCAAAATAAAAACAATCGCACATAACACAGTTTTTTAACAGGAAAGCCTGAAGCTGAAAACCCAAAATATCATATATTATGTATCATGGAGATCTTGTAACAATCTCATCAAAATCTTAGTACATCAAGCTCTTAGTACAATCAATCGTCACACACTAATCAGAAGAAATCTGTAAATCCATGCACTGATTTCTTGCCACCTGATAGCCTGCCTCCACTGCAAAATCCCTGTTGAAGAATAGCTCTGAATGAATTCGAATTACCCTTGCCTTGACTGCACAATACTCATTGGAAACTCTAATGTATGTGTGGTGAAATAAATGCATCACTATAGTCACAACAGATAGTCCATCTTGCCCTTTCACCTATCTCTCCACTGGGTCTCCACTGGAACTAACATGCACTTTAGTTAACTTATGTATTGTTCAATTGATTAATGAGTTATTATTTTTGAATTAATTCACTCCACTCTCACTAGTGTATCATTCAGTTAGACTAGATACAACTAGCTCAACTGAGTTTAACTCCACTAACTAAGTTAAACTGAATAACAACTCCATGAACTACTCTTCCAACTCTGTCATAAATTTTCCACTTCAGTTCTAACTGAGTCCTCCATTCATGAACCACCAGTAAACCCAAGGAATTGCGTAATTCCTTCAGCCCACTGATTTGACAAATCTATGCACTGAAATTAAGTGCTCCAAGAGAATAATATGATGTTTATTGTCGGATTATTATTAAGAGCTAATAATAATCGACACTTCTATTTTTAGATCAATGATATATAAATAGACTTCGCCCAACCATCCACAAATAGCATCCTGCAAATTTTGAAATATGATCACCATGTCTAAAAATAGACTTGCACCTAAAAATAGCTTACAGGCCCGCTTAGTGAAGGTGACTCATTTTCACTAAGCTCATCATCTGGTTGAATCTCAACACATCCATTGAAATATCTGTTGTGAGAGTTTTCAGGAATAGGTCCAGTAAAACTCGATTGCCATGTTCGGCTTTACACAAACTTTGACGTCGCCGCCATTCATGGAGATGGTCCGAGATATGGAAGGCTGGTGTTTGTCTAAAATGTGTCAGTAACTCCATTCCTAAATCATGGTGGATGGGTAACTGGAAATATGAGAGGAACATAGTAGCAAGGGTGCTAAAGGTTCCATGTGTAGCAGAAGGTTTCTCCACATACCATTTCACGACTGGTCCTGTTAAGGTGCACTAAAATAGTCTTAGTCGAATAGTATCATCAATAATACTATTCGATGAAAACCACAAGTGGAAATTCATTACATGGTTTCTAGGGTCTTCCGATTTCTTCCCTTTGAATTTTATAATGTTCGAATGGAGATTCTTGGGCATGGGGTGCCAATTGGGGTTGTGTTCAATGGGGTCATTCGTTAACTTTGATAGATCGGGTAGGTTCAAATATGCTAAGAAAGGTATTTGTGTGTTGAGTTCCATTTTAGACTGTGAAAACACAATGTTCTGATTAGGTATGGGGTTTATCTGTGACATACTCAGTTGTGTGTTCTACAGGGTCCCTTAATAGGTAGCGCTCCTCTTCCCCCTAAGGGTTGTGGGAGGAGTGGTATGTGGTGACCTTGGGGGGGTTTCCACTGGTGTGGTGTTGGGTGACCCTTAGGGGTTCCCAACTAAATACACCCCAATAAACGATGAACCAATAGAGGTGGTAGTGTTTCTTTGATGCCTAAATGGCGAAAGACCTGTAACTCCTCCCTCTAATGGGGGGAGGTCCAAAAAACTTCTAGATCGAGGAGGTCCCATTGGGTCTATTATGGTGTTGACTAGGTATGGTTTTGGAAATACTTTTCAGTTTTATGAGAGGAGAGAGATTATATATCAAAGAAAAAAGGTGATCGCATACATAAAACAAAGATAAAATAAAAGGTTGATTTTCATTTAGATTACTTCTATGTGATCGATCAATCAAAAAAATGGTTTTGGTTTTTATTGCACGTGATACTCAAAATCCTAAATACTAAACATCCTCACACTCTCAATTGTAACTGGGCCTTGTGAAGATACCTTCTGGTGGGTATTGGGGCTAACGTCCCGAAATAACTGGCGATGCCTTCCAGCAGCCGAAGAATCGACCAAGGTAATGGGAAGAGGATCAAATGTTGTCTACACCGTCACCTATAGGTAAGGATGCCATAGATTTTTCCACTAAGTATCGGTGTCCCACATGAGCGTTCAAGTCTTTAGCTTCTTGGTAATCAGCTACCAGTACCGATAATTATATGGGTCAGGTAGCCCCAAATCCACATGCACTGGGCCTAAGCTTAACCCCCTCTTAATCGGGTCTTTGTGGTGCTCGGGTTTTATTTTCCATGGGCCGATAGACAGGTTTAAAGATCCCTATAAATTCAACTTCTAAGTTTCAAGATGTAAAGTGACCATGGTGGCTTATTGGATGCCTACCCCCATGGTCCTTAACTAAACTATTGACTATCTTGTGGCCCCTGTGGGGAGATTTAATGAGTTCACTTATGGTTATTTTTAAGGTGGCTTACTTTGCTTAGGGTGTGGAAATGTGTGTGAGAAAGTGAAAAATCAAAAATTTTGTAATACGTGGATATGCGGTGATCCTTTACACATTCCCCTATTTAAACTATGTTTTGATTTTTCCTTGCGAAAAGAAAATGGTGTGCGGGTAGTAGGTCACTTACAATTTTTCCTATTAAACTAAATTTTTGACTAAAGGGAGATGGAAAATTATCAAAAGAGAGTGATCATATGCATTCCCAGGGTCACCAAAAGGTGCAATGGTAGCAGAGATTAATTTCTCTCTAAGATAATTTAGTCCTAGTCCCGATTCCTAGTGCAAAAATTTAAACTAAAATTAATGCTACAACTAGGAAAAAATAAACGGAAACTAGCTAAGCATGTGTGGATATGGACCACTTACTCCTTGCTAAATAACTATGTGTTTTGGTGTCTATTTTCACAAAATGAGTTTATTCAGATAGCATGGGTGGATTTTCACCACTTACTTTCCCCCTAATTAAACTATGTGAGTTTTGTGAAGATAAACTTTAAAAATTAACACTATGCAACTAGCAAGACTAAAACATAGCTAAAAGGATGTTTTAATATTCATGGGACACAAAAAATAGTGCTGGAATATTTTCTCTGGGCTTCCATTCACCTTACAGTTGTGAAAACTGAATAAAACTAGTGAAAAAGAGGTTCCCTGGTTTCCGCGCAGAAATTTCCTACACATGCGCACAACTCTGCGGGTAGGTCCGAGCTGAATGCGCGCGGACCACCGCGTCTATCTGTGTAAACTGTGCATGGTTTTCCTGCATAAAAAACTTCAGAACTCCTGAACTGCAACTATTCAAAGTGGGTGAATGAGGAGAGACGAGGAGGAGGAGAGTTGGTCCAGTAGCAATCTTGACCAGAGAGAAGTCCCTGCAAAAGCACAACCACTTGAATAAAGGGTAAGGTAAGTGGAGTCGCCAATCCTGTTGTGGTGGTTTTGGTGCACGAGTGTACTAAACCACCGGTTCTCGGTAGGAGTGGTTGCAACCGACAATCTATGGTCACAGGAAAAAAATATGATTAGCGGGTTAGTGAACACATGCCAATATATAAAAACACACCAAATTATGGAATATAGTATGTTATAAATAAGAAGAAGAAACAAAACTATAATGAAACAAAAAAACAAGCTCCAATGAGTCAAACGAGACAATAAGACAAACGGTGGAATAATACCCTCTTATTGACCACTATTAGTAAGAAAGGTAGAATGTTACACACTTGCTAAAGGACCCTTAGAGCTATGGAGCTCTAAGACCCAATGCAAGGAGAGTTTTACCCTTGAGCCGGTTCTGCAAGGCCTCTCTCTTCTCCAAAGGGATTGAAGTTGTTGGGTGGCTAACAACCGAATCCTTTAACTCTATTTCTGCTCTGGATCACACACTGTTGGTTTTCTCATGGGAAATTTGTCTAGCATAACAACGTGTTCTCATTTTTTTCTTCTCATGGTGGAAATTTATCGGCAAATTCAAATCTGTCTTCCCTCTCTTGGTACACTTGTGGATAGTGACCCAAGAGTGGGGGTTGATTCCTTTGTGTGCTCACTTGAGGTCCCAAGGTGGCTCTAGAAAACTGTCCTTGGGTGGCCTAAAGTGGAGGATCTTCTCCTGAAGTGTGGAAAGCGGTCCCGTATGGTGACTTCTGCCACTCCCACGACCGCGCAACTTTTTGAGGGAAAATCGTGCAAACCAGTGTGCCTATCGAAGAAAAATGTGCTCAAAGTGCATTTTTCCTTTATCTTTGGTGCGCAATTTGACATTGAACCTCTTTACCTTAGAGATTTTAAAATTTTCAGATTCTCTAATGTTTCTCAGCCCTATAAATCCTTTTGCTTGACATTTCATAATGTCATTTTTCTTGTTTGATTTTCCAATGATAACAGTGATGAATGGACTGAGCAAAATTTGAATGGGAAGGGTTACATAATGGAATGAAATGGACTGAGATGGAGTTAAATAATAATAGAGTAAGGTGCTCACGGGGTATATGTTTCATGATAGGACTGAGCCTTTTCATATAATTACCCATGCTTTTAGATCTGATTTCATAGGATCGATGGGATGTATATGATTTCAAGCAGATTTGATGTGACCAATTGAGTAATAATGATGGAATAGGGTGTAACAGTTATGATAATGAGAATAATTTTTGGGCAGACTTATAAGGTCTTTAAATAACTCAAGTCATTTTAATAAAATTTTCCCATGAATTAAAATCTAATGTTCTTATATGAAAATAATTCAACATCTTACATACCTTTGTTGTGGATACCTTTGACACATATTCTCTGAATGTTGATGTTGATGTTATTCTGACTATAAATTGGACTTTACTGTAGAATTGAAGATTGGTTTCAGAATGTCATTAATTTTGTTGTTTCTTATTTCTTGAAATTTGTTGTTTGATCAGGGGAAAACTCTTTATTAGTGTTGCTTCTTTGGTGATCATTGAAGAAAGATGGTCTTCAGAAGTATTTCTTACCACCCAGATCCTTATTAGAAAAATAGGGATAAGATAAGGGAATTTATGAAAATCTAAACTTCCAATAATCCTTGGTTTTGATGAGTTAAGATTTCCTGTATAAGAATGCCAACATTGTTGGTTTTCATGCTTATATATATATAAGCATGAAAACCAATATATATATATATATATATATATATATATATATATATATATATATATATATATTAGATGATAAAAATAATTATAATTGAGTTATAGAATGAGGAGAATAATCTCCCTTTTTAACCAACTTAAATTCAAAATTTTCTTTCAAATACTTGACAAATTCTTCCTTTGTTAGTGATTTATGATAAAATCTTAATTTATGACCCTTAAAAAGGAAGGTAACTTTTTCATCATCAATAGTTTTGATCTTGACTTCTCTATTTTCATAAACAATATCTATCTCATAAGAACCAAGCCAATGAGTTTGAAACTTTCCTTTAAAATATTTGAATTTAGAATCGAAAAGAAGAGCCCAGTCACCTAGCTTGAAATTTTGGTTTTTATAAATCTGTCATGCGATCTTGTTATTTGTTGCTGAACTATGTTGGTTTTTTGGATAACATCTTTTCAGATTTCATCTAGCTCATTCAATTGTGCTAGTCTTTGCTTTTAGCTTCTAATAGATCAAAGCTCAATTTAGCAATTTTTCTGAAGGTCTCCACTTGGAATTGTATTGGAAGAAAAAATATATTCCCATGGACAAGCTCATAAGGATTATGTCTAGTTTTGTTTCTCCATGTGGTTCAATATGCCCATAGTTCTTCTGGAAGCTTTTTTGTCCAATACTTCCTATGCAAATGCAAAATGTTGGTTAAAATTGCCTCAAGTACTTTTTTGTGGATTCCACTTGTCCATTGTCTTGTGGATGATATGGAGTAGACTTATGATGCTTGATTTTATATTACTCCATGATCTTTTGCATCATCTTGGATGTAAATTAAGTACCTTGATCTGTTAAAATTTCTCTTGGAACACCAAAATGAGTAAAGATATCCTCAAAAATAAATGTAACTACAATATTTTCAGTTACAAATAAAAGAGGTTTAGCTTCTACCCATTTTGTAACATAATATGTGAAAACATGTACCTTTTCTGTTTAGCTGGAGGATTTATTGGTCCCACAAAATATAGAGCCCACTTTTCAAAAGACTCTACAAGTACTTGTGGTTGTAGAGGCATTTCATTTGATGGAACAGGGTTTCCCATTCTTTGACAACTATCGCATATTTTGACATATTCTTTGGCATATTTGAAAATAGACGGCCAATAATATCCCAAAATAAGGATCTAATAAGAATTTATTTTGTCAAAAACATTTTCTCCACATGGCTCATCATGAGAGGCCTTCAAAATTTATGGTACTTCATATTCTCAAACAAATCTTAGAATAATCAAATCAGGTCAAGTTTTTTAGAATTTTTCATTTATCCAAGAATAATGTGAACTCGTTTTGATAACTTTATGCTTTTCCCTAGCTAATAGTTGTGGAGGTAATTTTCTTGTGGCTAAATAATTGGAAATATATGTGAACCAAGGTATTTTAGTAGATATTAAAAAATATATATTCACCAGGAAAATTATATTTTACAGGAATAGCATCGTTATTATTCTGCATTCTAGAAGAAAAATCAACAACTGTATTTTATTTTCCTAGTCTATCGAAAACAGTAATGTTGAACTCTTGTAATAATAACAATCATCTTGTAATTCTACCATTAATAATTGGTTTTTTCATTAAATATCTAATAGCATAATTAATTGTATGAACGAAATTTTCATAACTAAAGATGTATTGAAGAAACATATTAATGTCATGTACAATAACTAAAAACTCCTTTTCTGTTACAGTGTAATTTAAATATGTTGGAGTCAATTTTTTTGTTGTAAAATAAATAACATAAGGAGTTAAATATTTTGGTTCCAAAATATTTCCTAAAGTTGTATCTGAAGCATCAGTAGAAATATGGAAAAGGAGAGACCAATTAGGTCCTCTTAGAATTGGTGCTGAACAAAAATATTTTGTTTCAATGTCTCAAATACTTTTTGACAGCCAAAGTTCCAGACAAATTTAAAATCTTTTGTAAGAATTTTTAAACTTGGAGAGGGTATTTTTGTGAAATTTTCTATGAATCTTCTATAATATCTAGTAAATCTGAGAAAATTTCTAACATCTCTTTGACAAGCAGGAATTGAAATTTTAGAAATTACTTCTACTTTAGATGTATCCGCTTTAATTCCATACCTTGAAATATGGTGGCCTAAAACAATCCCTTCATTGAACATCTTAAAACACTTCTCACGGATAAATGAAAGGTTTTCTTATTTAAAACTAATAAGAACTTTTTTCAAATTTTGAATAGCTTCTTCAAAAGTATCTCCATACATAGTAAACTCATCCATCATATACTTCCACACAATCATGAATTAGATAAAAAAAGATACCTAAAAGTTCTCTCTAGAGTGTTGCAGGTCCATTACATAATCCAAAGGGAGGCAACCTATAGGAATATGTTCCCCATGGGCATGTAAAAGTAGTTTTATCTTGATCTTCCGGTGCTACTTAGATTTGGTTATATCCACTAAAACCATATAAAAATGAAAAATATGTATTTCTTTCCAAGTTATCTAATACTTGATCTATAAAAGTTAGTAGAAATTGATCTTTAAAAGTAGCATTGTTTAATTCCCTGTAGTCAATACACACTCTCCATTTTCCATTTTTATTTGGAATAATCACTAAAGGTGACACCCATTGACTCTCTGACAATGGATAAATGAAATTCACATGAAGTAGTTTTGCAATTCCTCTTTAACAATTTCTCTTTCTCTAAGGTTGTCTAACTGATTTGAAATTTTCTTGAATATAAATATGATGCATACAAGTTTAAAGATCAATTACTTTCATATCAGTATATTCCCATGCATAAGCAGAGGATTTTTTGTAACATCTTTATAAATTTTTTCTTTTGAAACTCTTCCAAGTTATCATTAATATTCAATGTTTTACCTGGAAACTTTTCTACTTGAGAATTGCCAAACTTTTCCATAGAATGTAAATCCATTTGGTGATGTGATAAATATTAGATAATGCATTGTTCTTGAAAACTAACAATGTTACCAATGAAATAGGTAACCTCACCTCAAAACAGGAACTCTAGCTCAAAAAGACTCAAAAAACATGAAAAAACACCCCAAAAACAAAAAAAAGTGTATTCCAGAATGCACTTGGTTTTTTTTTAAGGTCAAATTTCAACATTTTATAAAATTATGCTAAAAACAAAATTGTTTATTGAAAAAAGGATTTAAAAAACACCCTCAAAACAAAACCAGTTGATGCTGGAATAACAAAAAAAAAATTGTGTCATATTTTTGACATTTTTAAAAATAGAAATAACATTTTTTAATTTTTAAAATTCAAACATTGAAATAAACCTAAAATTTAAGAAAAAAATAAATTTAAAAAATTAAAACATTTTAAAGCTTAAAATTTAAAAATATATAGGAATAAAAAAATAAAAATAAAAACAAAATAAAAATTTTAATTCAAACATTTAAAAAAACCTAAAATTTAAGAAAAAAATAATAACAATAATAATTAAAGATTAAAATTTCAAAATATATAGAAATAAAAAAATAAAAATAAAAAAAAACAAAATAAAAATATTAAATTTAAAAAATATATATATTAAAAAAACAAGTAAGTTTTAAAAAATAAATTAAATTTAAATTATAAAAAATAATATATATATATATATATATATATATATATATATATATATATATATATATATATATGAACTTAAATTAAAAATATATATATTAGATTTTATTAAATTTAAAAAAAAAATGTTAATATTAAAATAACAAATTCAATTTAAAAAAAAATATTAAATGAATAAACAAATAAATTTTGAAATAAAAAATAAATTTTAAATATAAAGAAAAAAAAAAAACAACATTGTTAAAATAAAAAGTTAAAAAACTTTAAAAATCAATTAAAGATGAAAAATTGAAAAAAATGAATTAAATAAAATATATTAAATAAAAAATAAAATAAAAAACAAATTAATTTGAAAATATTAAGTTTAATTGAAAAAAAAATTTAATTTTAAATACACAATTTTAATTGAAATAAAAAAATATAATAATTTTATGTAATTAAAAAAATAATAATAAAAAAATAAAAAAAATAAAAAAAATATATTAAATTCAAGTAAATTAAAAAAAAAATACAAAATTTATTAAATTTTAAAAAATTAAATGAAAAAACTAAACATAAAATTTAATTATAAAAAAATATGAAAAAAAAAATCAATTAAATAAAAAAAAAATACAAAATTTAATAAAAATTATTAACAAAATTTAGAAAAAAAAATAAAAACAAAAAAATAATAAAATTTAAAAAAAAATTAAAACTAAAATTAAAAAAACCAAAAAGAATTAAAAAATATATATATATATTAAAAATTTTAAAAAAATAATAATTTTTGATCGTGGTGGTGCTGCCAATCGGCCTCTCGCCCAGGTGGCGGCGGAGGCCCAGCGACCAGCCTCCGCCGCCACCTGGGCGGGAGGCCGATTCCGGGAATCGCCCTTCCGCGGCGCGAGGCCGATTCCGGGAATCGCCCTCCCATGACGCGAGGCCGATTCTGGGAATCGCCCTCCCGCCGCGCCGATTCCAGGAATCGCCCTCCCGCGAGCGAGGCTGATTCCGGGAATCGCCCTCCCGCGACGTGAGGCCGATTGCACGAGGCCGATTCTCGGAATCGCCCTCCCGCCGCAGGACGACGATTCCCGGAATCGTCCTCCCGCCGCGGGACGGCGATTCCCGGAATTGGCCTCCCGCCATGGGAGGGCGATTCCTGAAATCGGCCTCACGCCACGAGAGGGCGATTCCAAGAATCGGCCTCCCGCCCAGGTGGCGGTGGAGGCCGGCCGTTGGACGGGATTCCGGCCTCCCACCCAGGTGGCGGCGGAGGCCGACTATTGGGCGGGCGGGGGGTTGCATGCAGCCTCCCCGCCCACCAAGCAGTCGGCCTCTGCCACCACCTGGGCGAGAGGTTGATTGGTGGCGCCACCACGATCAAAATTTTTTTTATTTTTTTATATTTTTTTTTAATTTTTAATATATATTTTTTTAATTTGATTTTTTTTTTTTTAATTCAAAAAATACAAAATTAAATTTTTTTTAATTCAAATTTTTTATTTAAAATTTTTTTTTTGTTTTGTTTTTTTTTTTTTTTAATTCTGTTTTTAAATTTAATATTTTAGATTAATTATTTTTTAAAATTTAAAATTTATTTATTAAATTTATTAAATTTGGATTTAATTTTTTTTTTTTAATCTTTTAGTTTATTTAGTTTTTCATTTTTTAAATTTTATAAATTGTTTCATTAAAGAAAAAAAAGTAAATTTATGGATATTTGTTTTTTAATTATTTGCATGTGGTTTTTTTCAATTTTTTTGTTTTTTAATGATAGTTTTTTTTTTTTTTCTTTTTTTCTTTTTCAATTTTTTTTTTTTTTTTTTTTTTTTTTTTTTAAATTTGGTTTTTTTGTTAATTTTAAAATTTGTATTTTTTTCTTCTTCTTCTTATTATTTATTTAATTTAAAATTTAAATTTCTTTTTTTTTATTTTTTGTATTTTACTTTTTTTATCTAAATTTTAATTTTGTAATTTAAATTATTATTATTATTATTATTATTATTATTATTATTTTTTTAATTATATGGTTTTTTTTAATAACTTAGAAAAAAATGTTTTTGATGTTTTTATTTTTATTTTTTTGGTTAATTTTTGTTTTTTTTTTTTAAATTATGTGTTTTTTTTTTCAAATTTTGTCATTTCTTTTGATACAATTTTCAAATATTTTTTATTTATTTATTTTTGTTTAAATTTTTTATTTTTACGGGTTAATTTTGTTTTTTTTTAACATTTTTATTGGTTTATATATATATATATATATATAATCTAAGTTTTGTGTTTTATTACCAACATGAAAATCACCACTCTAAAAAAAAAAAGGTTGATGCTGCATCAATATGTTTCAAAATTAGCATGAAAATCACCGTTCTAAAAAAAAAAAAGTTGATGCTGCATCAATACGTTTCAAAATTAGCATGAAAATCACTAACATTTTAAAACAAATATTCATACTTCATAAATAAAAATATTAGAGTGTCAAAAATGTGCACAAAAAAAAGGGGTGATTCTACATCACCACTTTTCAAAATCAGGTGCTTTTTATGCTACCAAAAAAAAGTAGGTAACAGTGCGGTTACCTATTTCATCGGTAACAGTGTTAACTTTGATCTTGCTCATGGCATGAAGAAGAAGCATTATTATTATTTAAATTTATCAATTGATCTTCCTCATCTAATTGTGAAAGAGTAAATATTGATTGCATATTATCAAAGTCTTCATCATCATCATCTATCCAAATTTCACTTTCTACTTCAGTTATTGATTTTTTCAGGAGGATATAATGTGAATTTCTTAGTGTAATTCACATCATAAATATACATATCACTATATCTAAAACTTATGAATGCATCAGCATTATCTATCCAAGGTCTACTAAGGATCAATGGGCGGCCTCCTAAATTATTCTTGGGAATTAAAATCATAGAATCTACAGGATATTCCCAAGAATCTCAAGAAACAAACACATCTTCTAATACACCATCTGATTTGATAATAAATCTATCTGCTAATTGTAATAATGTTGGAGTATATTGAAGATTAGGAAGCTTTAGTTGCTCCATTGTTTGTTTACTCATTATTAATGTTAATGGATGTTCCTAGATCAATCAAAGTGTTTTGAATCTCAATACCATTGATATGGATTTTTACAATGGGACTACCCGGATCTAGATATTTTTGAACAATAGGTTTCCCTGTTATAATATCGATCATTTTCCCTACCAATTGGATATTTTTAACATATGTTATTTTTCTCCTTGGTTTTCTAATGTATAACTCCTTAATAGTTTTGAAAATGTTGTTATTTCCTTCATAGCTTGGAGTAAAGGAATTTTGATGCAAATATTCTTACATTCATCTAGCATATTGTAATTTGGTAAAACAATTTTCCTTTATATTCCTTTATCAATTTTGATCCTTTCAAGGAAAGGTGGATCCTTCAAAGAAATATAAGGCTTTTCTACTAGAGGAACTGTAGGAGATTTCTTTATTTTCTCATCCTTTGATTGTATAGGAAGATATTCCTTTAGAGGAGTAGTTTCTTGATCAATATTTGCATCTTTTTCATGAACCTCATCCTATTTACGATTTCGGATGACAATTGTTGGTGACTTATTTTGCAAAACCCTACCAGATCTAAGTTGAACATAATTTAGAACTAATCGGGTTATCATACAAGCTTGAAATTTTTATCCTTCAACACTATAAACAATTTTTTGATTCTTATTATTTGGATTTGGGAGCGGTTGAGCAGGTACTTGATTGGATTTTTGAGGAAATGGTTATGAAAGTTTTTTATTTGGATTTTGGAATTGAGGGTGTTGGTTTGGTTGAGGAGGGTAATATTGTGGTGGAAAAGAAGGATAAGGTTGTTGGAATTTAGGATATTGAGGATATTTTCCATAAGGATTTTTCCAACCCGGTGTCTAATATGGATTTTGAGAATGTGGGGGCCAAGGTTTCCAATGCATGGGTGCAGTCTAATTGTTTTGTGGTTGTGCATATGAATGATTATTGAAACCTTGAGTCATATTTGGCTATTCATTTTTCCATGGTATTTTAGAGATAAAAAAAGTGATTCAACTTGGCTTTTTCCAGCCTCATCTTGAAAAACAGCTTTAAGACCAGGTATCATGGGGCATTCCTTTGTATTATGATTGTTGAGACTCAACAAGATGGTGATCCTAGTGAAAATTAAGGACCTACACTAGGTGGGGCCCGTAAGCTATTTTTAGGTGTATGTCTATTTTTAGAATGGTGAGAAAATTATATTTATAGTGGGAGTCTATTTATAGATGGCTGAGAAAATTATATTTATGGATGGAGTTTTATTTTCGGAATGCATGTGCGAAGTTTGTTCCTAGATCGCATGTCTAAAAATAGAATGCATGTCGATTATTATTATCTCTTAATAATAATTAGACAATAAATGATAATCTATTCTCTTGAAGCAATTGATTTCAGTTAACTGATGTGGAAAACCGGTTGACTGAAGGAATTACGAGTTCTAAGGTTGGTTTGTGGGACATGCAAGTGGACTTCGTTGTAACTGAGTGATATAAATTTGTAACAGAGTTGGATGTGTAGTTATGTGAGTTGGTAAGTAGTTTAACTCAGTTAAGTGAGTTAAACTCAGTTGTGCTATTTGTGACTAGTTGTAACTAAAGATACACTAGTGAGAGATCAGTGAATTAAATATTAAATTAATTCACATGGAGTGATCTCACATGAAATTGAAAATTTACTATTGTTAACTACATCCATGTCAGATCCAGTGGAGACCCAGTTGAGAGATAGGTGAAAGGGATAGTTTGACTATCAGTTGTGACATTAGTGGGTGCACACTTGCAACCAAACACACATTGGAGATTCCAATGAGTATTTCACAGTCAACGCAAGGTGGGATTGAATTCATTCAGGGATTGTGATTAGTAGGGATTGCGCAGTGGAGGCAGGTTGTCAGGAGGCAGTAAATTGGCACATGTATTTGCCAATTTTTGTATGGAAATGTGAGATGATTGTATATTGTATTGAGAGCTCTTGGATTAGAGTTTTGTATGATATTGTTTCATGATCCATGATATATACATAATATATGATAGTGGGGTTTTTAGCTTTATGCTTTCCCAGTAAAAACATCTGTGTTGTGTGATTGATCTTTCTTCATGTGTTTTTAATTGGCGATTAAATTTCCACAAAGATTTAAGTAGAAGGATTATGTATTTAACAGTGGCATATAATTGTTAGATCAACATAATCCAGGAAATACATATTTGTATTAAAATTTCTACATGGTATTAGAGCAAAGAAGATTGCAATATTGAAGTAGTAGTTGAGTTTGTTGCTGGAAACAATTCAAATTTGTTGCAAGAATTGTAGAAATTATATACAAGATGCATGTATATATCCAGATTCTCCTGATCTAAAAATATTTTATCTTCTTGCTAAATACAAAATCCTTCCACTATTAATCTTTTGCAGAAATTAAAATCAATTGCAAACACATGAAGCAAAATAAAAACAATCACACATTACATAGTTGTTTAACGGGAAATCCTGAAGCTAAAAACCTCAACTATCATATATTATGTATCATGGAGATCATGTAACAACATCATACAAAGCTTATTACATCAAGCTCTCACTATAATCAATCATCCCACACTAATCAAAAGAAATCTGCAAATCCATGCACCGATTTCTTGCCACCTGATAGTCTGCCTCCACTGTGAAATCCCTACTAAAGAATAGCTCTGAATGAATTCGAATTACCCTTTACTTGACTACGCAATCCTCATTGGAAACTCCAATGTGTGTGTGGTGAAATCAATGCATCACTATAGTCACAACGAATAGTCCATCTTTCTCTTTGACCTATCTCTCCACTGGGTCTCCACTGGAACTGACATGCACTGTAGTTAACTGTTGTATTGTTTAGTTGATTAATGAGTTATTATTTGTGAAGTAATTAACTAAGTGATTCACTCCACTCTCACTAGTGTATCATTCAGTTAGACTAGATACAACTAGCTCAACTAAGTTTATCTCCATTAACTGAGTTAAACTGAATAACAACTCCATGAACTACTCTTCCAACTCTATCATAACTTTTCCACTTCAGTTCTAACTGAGTCCTCCATGCATGAACCACAATTAAACCCTAGGAATTGAGTAATTCCTTCAGCCCACTGATTTGACAAATATGTACACTAAAATTAAGTGCTCCAATAGAATAAGTTGTTGTTTATTGTCTGATTATTATTAAGAGCTAATAATAATCAACACTTCTATTTTTAGATTGACGATCTATAAATAGACTTTGTCCAATATTCTAAAAATAGAATTTCATATATTTTTCCTACTTGACCAACCATCCAAAAATAGCATCATGCAACTTATGAAATATGATCACCATGTCTAAAAATAGACTTGCACCTAAAAATAGCATGTGGACCCACTTAGTGAAGGTGACTCATTTTCACTAAGTTCATCATCTTGTTGAATCTCAACAAGAATTTCTTGGTGCGATAGTTGAGTAAACATAAAAATGGATTTCAATGGTTTTCGGTTAGAGTATGCACTCGAGGGAAGCTCTAACTACATTTCATGGAAGGATAGTATGGAGGTGGTGCTTGAAGATAATGGCTTGAAGGAATTCATCGACAGTGATGTTCCTAAGCCTACTTCGACGGATGTTGCATTACTTGACACCTGGAAAAAGAAAGTAGCGAAGACGAGAAGGATTCTGTTGGAAGGTGTGTGAGACCATATTGTCTCAGGTTTTCATGGGAAAGCCACTCCATTTTCAATGTGGAAGGCTTTGACAGATATTTTCCAAAACAACAGCTACCATAGGAAATTGGCACTAGAGGATAAAATTAAAAAGATCAAGATGGAGAAGGGCAAAAATATTCCTAATTATCTCACAAATTTTGTCCAATGTTAGAATGAACTGGGGAGTGTGGATATCACAGTTGCTGATGATGATTTGGTGAGCTTGGCTCTCTTGGGACTTCCTAAGAGTTGGCACAGTTATCAAGACTCTATCAATGGATGGGTTAAACTGTTGGATTGGGAACGACTATGGTTGGATCTAGTGCAAGAGGAGTTCAGGCGGAACACTAGAGATGGCTCTTCATCAAAGCATGATGAAGAAGAGGATTGTGCTTTGGCTGCCAAGGGAAGGAAAGGGAAGGGGAAGAAATCCCATTCAAAATCCAAGTCTAAAGGAAAGAAGCTATATTTGTCCAAGATGAAGTGTTTTCATTGTCATGAACATGGGCATCTCGCCACTAACTTCCCACAGAAAAAGAAGAACAAGAAGGTCGCTGGAGTTGCAGCTGGTGAGGACCTTGACTCAAAATTTGAACTCGATTTCTCTTTGATCACATGCTTGGTTCCAAGTGCAATGGGATCGGTGTGGTATCTTGATAGTGGTGCTTCCTTCCACATGATGGGAGATAAGGAGCTTTTCAGTGACTTGGAGGAGAAAGATCTCCAGATGCGTATTGAGATGGGTGACGATGGGCGATATAGTGCAACCAGAATTGGTACCATTATCTTTGAGAGGGATTTAGGTAAACCATTTCTACTGAAAGATGTTATGCATGTTCTAGGTCTGAAGAAAAAATTGGTCTCAGTCACAATGTTGGAGGACAGAGGCTATGACGTTGTTTTCAGCGATGGAAAAGCTTTCTTGTGACATAAAAGAACGGGTCAAGCCAAGAGGATAGGGATTCGAGTTAAGAATCTATACAAGTTGGAGGTAGATGGTTGCGCTGCAATGGTGGGCAAAGAAGAAGAAGTTGTGAGATGTGATGATGCTGAATTATGGCACAGGTGATTAGTCCATCTTCACCATGGCGCCCTAAAAATTTTGCAGCATATTTCTACTGGACTTCCCAAGGGTACACTTGCGTAGTTAGATCAATGCAAGGGATGTACTATGGGTAATTTTGTAAAGTCCACCTTTCATGAAAAGGAGAACCATGCTTCGGTAATCCTGGAGAGAGTTCACATAGACGTGTGTGGACCATTCTCGGTTGCTTCAACAACAAAACACAGGTATTATGTTGATTAATTTTCTCATAAATGATGGATCTACTTAATGCAGAAGAAGGATCAAACATTCTCAAAGTTTTGTGAGTTTAAGGCATTGGTTGAGAAAAATTTAGGGAAGCAAGTGAAGGCTCTGCGGAGTGATAATGGTGGAGAATACAACTCGAATGAATTCAAAAAATTATGTAGCAAAGAAGGAATTCAGAGAGAAATCATAGCGCCTCATAACCCACAACAAAATAGGGTCACAAAGAGGAAGAACATAACGATCGTGGGTGTTGCCTGAGCAATGCTACATGATCAGGGCCTACCAATTCATTTGTGGGTAGAAGCATGCAACACTACGGTTTATGTGCAAAACTATTGTCCTCATAAATTACTTGGCATGAGTAGACATGAAGAATATTTTACTGGTAAGATACCAGATGTTTCTCACTTTAAGATTTTTGGCTTATCTATTTATGTGCATGCGACCAAGAATGCCAGGAAGAAGTTGGAGCTTACTGCTGAAGTTGGGATATTTGTGGGGTACACAGAAACACCCCATAATTATCGTGTGTATTTTCCAAACAGTTAAATGACTGTGGTGCGATGGGATATAAAATTCAATGAGGAGAAAGCCATGAAGTTGTGGCTTGAGAGGGAGCTAGACTTACATGTAGAGGAGGAACTTTTGGTTCCCAAATATGAGTCTCTAGATGTGGATCAGCCACAGGAGGAGGTTCATGGAGTGGAGGAGTCCACTCACGTAGAGCCAAACATCAGAACTGGCAGAAGGCGTACCATAGAATTTGAGAGGCTGAAGCTTGATGTGGCACAGAATGTAGGAGTCCCTACTTCAGAGCACAGACAAAGACAGTCTCCTGAATGATTCATTGGATACATGGCTCTCATGAGAAAATGTATTGTGACTGACCCATCTTCCTTTCAGGAAGTAGTGTAGGAGCCCACCTTGGTAGATGCAATGGTGGATGAGTATGACTCCATTGTCAGAAACATTGCTTGGGAAACTGTTCCAAGGTCGATTGATAAATCAATGGTAGGTTCAAGATGGATCTACAAGGTAAAGCAAGCTACTGATGGGAGTCACGTTGAGAAATACAAGGCCAGATTTGTGACCTGGTGCTTCTCATAGATCGAGGGGATTGATTATGAAGAAACCTTTGCACATGTCACATCGTATTCTTCCATAAGGAACATCCTTGCTCTCTCAGCATAGATGTGTTGGCACATTCATCAGATGGATGTGAAGACTATGTTCCTTAATGGGATCATTGAGGAAAATTTTTACATTGAGCAGCCTGAAGTATTTGAGATCTTTAGTTGCAAGTCGCATGTGTGCAGACTCAAAAGAGTGATTTATGGGCTAAAGCAAGCACCCTGTTCATGGTACACTCGGATCGACGACTATTTCACCATACTGGGCTTCACCAAGAGTGAGGCGGATGTAAACCTATACCAGATTGTGGTGGAGGGTAAGCTTTTAATCATTTTTCTTTATGTTGATGATTTAATACTGACTGGTGATGAGTAGTTGATACACTCATGGAAGGAGGACCTTGCAAAGGAGTTTGAGATGAAGGATATGGGCCTCCTTCACTATTTCCTTGGATTGGAAATATGGCAGCGAGAAGGTGAACTTTTTTTGTCTCAAGGAAAGTATGCAAGGGAGATACTCGTTAAGTTTCACATGGAGGGCTACAAACCCATGGATACTCCTCTTCCAGGAAATTGGAGGAAATAGGACACTACATCTTGAGAGGTAGTGGATGCTACTATCTATTGACAGTTGGTGGGTTTGCTCATGTATTTAGTTAATACAAGACTGGACATATGCTATGCGGTGAACCAACTTAGTCAAGATATGGTTAAGCCTACCAATATCTTTTGGAAGTTGGGCAAGCATGTCCTAAGATATCTCAGGGGCACATCTGAGTATTTATTATGGTACAGATAGATGGATGAGGGGAAGTTTCATGGCTTCATAGATGCAGATTGGGCAAGCAACCCAACGGATAGTAAGAGCACATCAGGAGGGGTCTTCATTATCGGATCTACAATTGTTTCTTGGTATAGAAGGAAACAGAGATTTGTGGCACTCATTTCAGTAGAAGCAGAATACATGGCAGCAAAGGCTTTTGAAGGGGACATGTTTGCAAAATTACCCCTGCTGAAGTTGGAAGATTGGGACCTGGCTGACAGCATGAAGTTCCCTGAGCTTGCGCCCTCAGAATACTTGGAGCAGGTGCCCTATGATGGAGGAGTTATCAAGCTTGAACCACATACATGGGCATTAGGATTATAGAATTCCAGGTTGATGAAACTTCTGAACATTCCACACTTTGGGTGCAACCTGATAAATGATATTTTCCTGTGCTATTTGCTTGCCTTGGTCCATGATAATTGTCTGTGGCTAGGAGAGCACATCCTTATCGATGACATGTTGATTCATTGGGTCATCAAGTTTCCTTACCAAGGTGAGGATCTATGGGTGGCCTTCAAAGGGAAGGGATAGGAGAAAATGATCGAAGATGATGTTAAGAAGACAAATGTAGTGTGTTATCACTCGAATTGAACCTCGGGCTGAAGAAGGCAATTCCGAGGTAACAACAAACCACGCTTAGCCAAGTAGCTAGCCCTACTACGTAAGGAGAGGGCTCTATCCATATGGATCACTGCCAAGATGGATGGATAATGAAGATATTAGGCTAGGTATAGTAGCTTAGGGTTTTGATTTTGATTGTATAGGGTTGTGCTGGATCAGAAGGAGTCAAACAGTCAGGGCAAGGAAATTAGGTCAAAATTTGCAGGGTGTTCTATGGGGCAAGGTAGGAATATTAATTTATAACTTTAGGCTTTCAACGGTTGGGATGATCAAGACAAGTGAGGGGCTAGAAAGAGCATGGTGAAATCATGGGTTCTTTCTAAACTGAAGAAATTATAGACTGTGAATATTTACCCAAAACATAGCATAACAATTATGGATTCTGTTCATCTAACTTGAAAACATTCACTTGATAGTAATGAAATGATGGATGAAAAAAAAAAAAAATCTAACATCTGAGCACAAAAGGATAAACTGAAATTAAACACCATACCACAGGGATCCCATAAAAATAGCTGCAAATTTGATTAATATCCCTGCTCAAAACTGATACGAAGGTGTGTCTCTTCAAAAGCCAAGCATCCAACTGAGTCCAAACTCCCTTGAATCCTCTGAAAACCTGAGCTAAATAGACCTCAAACCACCTCCTCTCATCTTGAGGGGTCGAATCCATGATGTGAGGGAGGTTTACATGAAAAGCTGAACTGCAAGCTAGAGTGTAGGATGAGGAAAGTGACTCATTCCTATCTCTAAGAACTGATTCGTTTGACCTAAAATGATGACTTACCTAATGTATATACCCTAGATAAAAGCAAAACATGAATTTTACATTCATATTGACCATTTACATCAGCAAAATTACATTTCCCAAAGTGAAAAGTCAAACTGGAGAAGATTTGTTGAAGATTGTAAAAATTTGCAATTTTTTGGCAAACGCGTAGCATCCAAGCAAGAAAAATAACCTATTTTACAAGTTTGTTTTGAGTGCCTTCCCATTATTCAAATCCTCTCCATGATATCTCGTTGGAAAGCAGTCTGAGTCTAGTTTCTAGATCTATCTTCATTTTTCAAAATGGTTTTGATTTTCCCTATCAAAATGTAATATCCCAAAAGGGAAAAATCAACAATATTGACCATAAAAACGTTATTTCCAGAAAATTGCACTATAACAGTGGGAAATAACACTTATATCCCTTATAATATGTATTATGGTCCTCACATACAAAATGGGATCAGAAACAAATCCCTTTTGCTAAGTTAAACAGATCTCCTGGCCTCAAAATGGCTTAAAAACATCCAAACCCCATGACTTACACGATGGAGAATTTTTGAAGCACATGATTGCATGATTAACTGAGGGTTTCTGAAAAATTATGATAGAAAACCATATATATAGAGTTTTATTAAGCAACATTCTAAGAAAATAGAGATCTAGCCTCTTCAATACATTATTGAGATAAATTGTCAAGGGTTTCTTGAAAGCATAAGTAAAAAAGAGTAGATCTATACATCCAAATATGAAATAACATAGTATTACTATATATTTACATGCATATAGGTGAATGATACAAGAAATAGATTAGAATCCCATTTTTTAGCTTTCTGGAAGAAGGATTGACCCTTTCCTTAGGAAACTAGCTCAAAACCAAGGGGTTTAACCATAAATACAAAAATGTCGGAGTTGGAGTCCTAGAATTGAATAGCAGCTGCAACTCAAGAACTTGATGGAGATGGCTGTAGATGAAACATGAGATAAATGAACCTCCTCCAATGGATATTCCAAGTGAAAGGCTGATCCTAACAATGAAGATCTCACCCTCCAACAATCACTGCAAACCCTCACTGCAGATACACATTGAAAATAACGCAATCAAGGAGAGGGACTACACTGTATGAGATAGAAAATATGTTTTCCAAGTGCCAATATCTAAAATCAGCTTAAGGGGATCCCTCACTGATCTCCCAAAGGAAAGAAAGCTCCCTCCTCTGAAAAATAAGCTCCGAAAGTGGTGTTGTGAAACCTCCACTGCAACACCATGCAACACAATGTTATACTGTTGTAGAAATAATGTTGTAGCTGAAGGAGGTGGCTTGGCCTTAAACCTGAATGTGGAGAAATGAAGTAAAATATCCTTAAAGAGGCCTCTCTTGAAAGGAGAATGAATTCCTAAACAGGAATGTCGTGTGCTAAGAAACACAACAACTCTGCTAAACAGCAAGAGAATGCAAAATAGTCTAACCAGACCATAAAATCAATAATCCATAACATGTCTTCATATGGCTGCCTTTCCCTCATTTTATAAAAATGGAAGCCCTCTCATCTTGGGTCCCACTCATTAGGGTTTCCTCCACCAAGTAATCTTCCTCCCACTATCTTTGCGTTGTCTCTAAAGATGATCTCCACCTCCTATCCCAACACTGTTGACTTGGTCAAACTTGACCTTGTCCACATGAAAATGCCTCTTTTCACACATGAGGGTGTGAAATCCAGATCCTATGATGATCCCTTTTTACATTATGAGGGATTTTGTTCATATTTTTATTATGCATGGGCCTTCTTACCCATTTATTCATCTCCTAAGTGAAATCAACAAAAATCAATATTTCAATTAGTTGCATGCTAATTTTGGAATATTACAGTCCTCCCCTCCCAAATGTTTCTTGTCCTCAAGAAACTACAAGGATATAACTGAATAGCCTCCTCTTCTTCCCCGGTATCATCCTCATATGATAAAATCCTCCAAGGATCAAGATGATGTCTCATCAATACATCTCCAAGTTGCCCCTCCCAAATATGCAAGCTATCTTTTGGTGAGCATCCCAAATAACTATCATGATGTAAAATTAAAATATCCATGGAGGCAACAATGGGTTGTCTAAAGGCCTTCTTGAGTCATGAGGTCTGATATACATTGGGATCCATCATCCCCATATGAATCTCCCATCCCTAAGCTATCATCCATACAAAATGAGTTACCTCTCCACATGGCAACTCCTGAAAATCCTCCTCCACCTTTAGCTCTTGCAAAATAGGTGGGCTGAAAATCTGATCATGGTAGATAAAATAGCCTACCCCACGCTGTCCTCCTCTCCACTTATGATAAGTGTAGAGTATCTGCTGATATTGGGCTGCAATAAGGTTTCCCTCAAGTGGCAAGATGAAGACCAGATCTCCAAAGATCCTTTCTCCAACGTTGTGAATCAAGATGGCCCAAACCATACCATATATGATGAATAGGACTTGATCATCATATGGCATCCAATCAATCCTACGGCCCACCTAATAAAGGAACAAATTTTTTATTGTAGTGGCCATATCATCTCCCATGCTCCCATTATAAAATGTAATGAAAAAAGTGCGGGAATCCTCTTCCCCAATGGGCACATCCATCCAATGTGTCTCTTCCCCAGTCATGCTCCCAAAAAAAAATGAGAACAACAGCAACATAGGGAACCATAATGAGAATCATACTTGTTGTCATATGTAGCAAGGGAGAAGGACAATGGTCCCTTAAATGCAACCAACGCAGTTTGACTCCCAAATGCAACATAAAATGAAATGATGGGTGGCCTCCCCACCACTTTCTTGCTGCCCCAATCTCCTCACCGGTTTGGAGAAAGTGTATGGTGTATGGTGTAAAGTGAGCATGCTTTGCAAAAGATACAATCTCCCCAAGTCCTCCTAGAGAGTGGCCATCACCAATACTTCTTATGGCCTCAAGTAGATCATGAAGTCTAGAAGGAAGAATGCTCCTTCCTTGAGAAATATCCTGCACATATATGGTTAAGGGTTGCATATATACATTATAAAAATAATTATGCAAACAAACAGTACCCTTACCATATGTTTTTCCCATGCACATGGAGTGGCTCATAGATGAATATCCTCTTATCCCCAAAGAGGTAAGAGGTGGTTGTGCTAACTCTTCCAAAGAGTTATGTATCTCCTCCATCTCCACATGATCCATGCATCTCCTCATGTGTTGATATCTCTCCTCTTCAAAGCCTTCCCAGAAATACCCCTCCATGATGGTGTGGTATGCTCTCATAGAATAAGTGTGGCTGAAAAGGAAAACTTCATGAGCTGCTTGTAGCAACTTCCCCTTGAGCTTGGAAGCTCTAGGTAAGAAGATCCTACCATGATAGTAGATGAACTCCTCTTTAACTAAGTATCCCTCCTCATGTATTTGGCCATCCAATATCATACAAGTAGAACGATCCTTGGAATAACCCTCCAACAACTAGGATTTACAATATGGATCTATCCTCCATAGTGACAGCATTGAAGATATACCACAAAGGACATATGTAATATGGTTGTCTCCCTCTTTGACATCTCCCATGTCAAAGATGCAAGTTGGAAGGATGCTATCCTTCCCATGCTGCTCCTACCACAACACAGAATCATAAGTGAGAGTGCGTAATGATGATGTTGGGAGAATATCTCCCTCATTCTTGAGTCTATCCAAGACTCTCAATGTTATACAATGACCTCCCAAGGTCTCCACTCCTCTGAAATCAATGAGTGGTGCCTCAAAATGTGAAGCATATCTCATCATCTGTTGATCTGGTGGTCTCATTAGTGAAATGTCTCCATGCAATGAGACATCAACATCAAGAGTAGAATGCATATTTGAATGGACAGACTTGTCCTTGCCTTTACTGCACAATCCAGTCTCCCTCTTCTATGCATCAACCCTCTGAAATATATAGGGGTGTGTGGTCATCATCAAATGATGTTGATCATCCTCCCTACCTCCTCATTGTAGTTGCATTGTTTCACCATCTGTCAACAATGGCACATGTTGGTCATGGGTTGTGCTTTGATCTCCACATATGAGATCCTGGGATATTCCTTGCAATGATACAAGAATCCCTCTAGTTGGAGCATGCGCTTCCTCTACCTCTGCATGAAGTTCTAGATATACTCTAGACATGACAGTGTTGTTGCCCTCAACCTTTTCTTTCTCCTCAATATGCATGGGCAACCTCCCAAGAATTGGATCCTCTTTTGAAAAAGGGATCTCCATGCCCTCTTGTTCAAGAATATGAGATATAAGTCTTGCCTCTAACAAGGTATGATGCAAGATTTCAGCCTCCTCAATGGTTTTTTGAAGTGGAATTGAGATCATAGGTTCCTCCAACAGATGCAAGGTATTTGTTTGTTTAAGTTTGTTTAGCTCCACCACATGTGCTTCAGATTGTTTTTTGTTAAATCTTTCCACTAATGTCTTAGTGAACCTTGCATAAGAAGAAGTATTTGTGTTTTTTAAAGAAAAAGACTCAAATATCCACCATGCATAGGCCTTACCTCCAAAATGCAGCGCTGCAACTTTGATGGCTTCTTCTTCATAAATTTGGTGTTGCTGGAAATAGGTGTCTAGCTCCTCCACCCAAGCTCTAGCTGAACATGTAGGTGAACCATCAAAAGTAGATAAGAGAAATCTACTCTTATTATGCTGCTTTCTTCTCTCCATCTTGATCTTGCAAAACTCTAGAAAAGTGATATGATCTCTAAAATTTTGAGTTTGAGACTTATATTCTTACAGAAAATCACTAAGAGTTCCTCTCTTAGGCATTTCTCCTTCTTCTATCTCCCTCATGGAAAATATGGGCATATGACTGCACTGTGCATCATAGTGTGTGGATGCATGATCACACTCATCATATGAAAATATAGAGTTTTCTCCAGATTCAAACCCTCTTGGAGATTCTCTATTCATCTCCCTCCTCAACTTCTTGAGATCTCCCTAAATGCTATGCAAAGTTTGAGAAAGAAACTTTGAAAGTCTCTCCTCCTTTATTCCTCCAAATAATGCAGTCTTCTTCTTGTCTTTTTTGTTCATATTTTATTCTTCTTGTCTTCTTGATAACATATTAGCTGAGATTCCACAGGCTGAGCCAAGATTATGCTCTGATACCACTGTAATATCCCAAAAGGGAAAATTCAACAATATTGACCATAAAAACGTTATTTCAAGAAAATTACACTATAACAGTGGAAAATAACACTTATATCCCTTAGGATATGTATTATTTCCCTCACATACAAAATGGGATCAGAAACAAATCTCTTTTTCTAAGTTAAACAGATCTCCCGACCTCAAAATGGATTAAAAACACCCAAACCCCATGACTTACACCATGAAGAATTTTTGAAGCACATTATTGCATGATTAAATGAGGGTTTCTACAAAATTATGATAGAAAACAATATATCTGGAGTTTTATTAAGCAATATGCGGAGAAAACAGAGATCTAGCCTCTTCAATACATTATTGAGATAACCCAGCAAGGATTTCTTGAAAACATAAGTACAAAAGAGTAGATCTATACATCCAACTATGAAATAACACAGTCTTACTGCATTTTTACATGCATATATATGAATGATACAAGAAATATATGAGAATCCCCTTTTTTAGATTTCCGGAAGAAGGATTGACCCTTTCCTTAGGAAACTAGCTCAAAACCAAGGGGTTTAACCCCGAATACAAAAATTCCAGAGTTGCAGTCCTAGGACTGAATAGTAGCTGCAACTCAAGAACTAGATGGATATGGTTGTAGATGAAACATGAGATAAATGAACCTCCTCCAATGGATCTTCCAAGTGAAAGGATGTTCCTAACAATGAAGATCTCACCCTCCAACAATCACTGCAAACCCTCACTACAGATACACACTGAAAATAACGCAGTCAAGGAGAGGGATTGTGCTGTAGGAGATAGAAAATATGTTGGCCAAGTGCCAAGATATGAAATCAGCTCAAGGGGCTCCCTCACTGATCTCCCAAAGGAAAGAGAGCTTCCTCCTTTGAAAAATAAGCTCCGGAAGTGGTGTTGTGAAACCTCCACTGCAACACCCTACAACACAACGTTATACTGATGCACAAGTAACTTCGTAGCTGAAGGAGGTGGCTTGGCCTAAAGCCTGAATGTGGAGAAATGAAGTACAAGATCCTTCAAGAGGCCTCTCTTGAAAGGAGAAGGAATTCCTAAACATGAATGCCTTGTGCTAAGCAGCACAACAACTCTGCTAAACAACAAGAGAATGCAAAATAATCTAACCAGACCATAAAATCAATAATCCATAACATGTCTTCATATGGCTACCTTGCCCTCCTTTTATACAAATGGAAGCCCTCTCATCTTGGGTCCCACTCATTAGGGTTTCCTCCACCAAGGAATCTTCCTCCCACTATCTCTACGCTGTCTCTAAAGATGATCTCCACCTCCTATCTCAACGTTGTTGACTTGGTCAAACTTGACCTTGTCCACATCCAAATTCCTCTTTTCACACATGAGGATGTGAAATCTAGCTCCTATGATGATCCATTTTTTCATTATGAGGGATTTTATTCATATTTTTATTATGCATGAGCCTCCTTACCCGTTTATTCATCTCCTAAGTGAAATCAGCAAAAATCAATATTCCAATTAGCAGCATGCTAATTTTGGAATATTACACGAAAATCCAATCTCCCGAGATTGGTAAACGCGCAGAAACCAAGTAAAAAAGGAGGTAGAAACATGATTTCTAGGTGGCTTTTTTCATGTTTGAGGGACCATTTCTCCTCCAAATCTTCTGAAACTTGCTAGGATTGATGTTCTCATCATCATAAACTTGCTGGTGGTAGCCATTTTTCATTTGGAGGCCCCCAAAAAGAGTGCAACGTCCAGGTCGCTACACCTTTAGCAAAATTTCTGAGTTGAAAATTATCAAAAATTGCAGAAATTAACATGAGTGCAAAAATGTGCCAAAATTGTTGGAGTACTTTCTCATTAAGTGATTGAAGCATGAAGTGACACCTCAGAAAGTATGTGCAAATTTTCTTTCTCCCCTTGCTTGGTCAAACTTTCAAATTTTTCATTAGCTCTTTTGAGCTTGGCTAATGAAATTCTCTCTTTCCATGCATGAAGTTTAACTTTTGCCCTCAATAATTCATTGTCCTTGTTGGGCTTCTTAAGTAACCTCTCCAAATGTAGATTGGCTCTATCAAGCCATGGTTCCCTGTCCTTGCTGATTTCTAGGGCAAGAAGTTCATTTGGTGTGAGCTGGTCTGTTAGCTCAGCTTCCCTTTGTCTCTCAAGGGCTAGAGCTCTTTTCAGCTCTCTAGTTGTTGGTCTCTGTCTTGGAGGCTGATCCTCTTCATCATCAGGTTCATCAAACCTTTCTAATGTTTCCTCAAGCAACACTTTAGCCTTTTCTGCTTCTCTTTGTGCTTTGGTACATGTTACCTCATTGATGGCTTGCTTGGTCTTCAGCTGCTAATTTTCTTGCTCAAGGAAGTGAATCACATACTTGGCCCTCTCAGGACTAGCTTGGGGCTTACTAATCTTAGCCTCTTTACCTTTGATTACTGAATTTTTGGTTTTTTCTTCATCTTCCTCACTATGAATTCTATTCTCCTTTTCAGCCATAGTTGATGTCAAAAACCATAGCATGATGGAATGAAATGGAGGAATGTGAAGTGAAAGGAAACATTGGGAAATGAAGGGAATGGAAATGTAAAGGGAGCCTAGGTTAGTGAAAACGCTAGGAATTAGAGCTATTAGGGATGATATTGTTTTCGGGAATGGGGTTATAGGGAAATGGGAAAATGCTTATAGGAATGTGAGGGGAAGTGTATAACAGTTTAGGGATTAGGTTTAAATAATAATTAGAGTTTCTTACCTTAGAAATGAGTTTGAATGACTATGAAGCAGAACAATACATCAATGGGATGATGGCTAGGCTACTGACCAATAAATGGAGTTTTGAAGAACCTTTTTGCAGATATTTGACATGAAATTATGGAGTGGCAAGTTATGAGAAGGTTTTTTGTCTTTCTGAGCAAACGCGCAGTGTTCAAAGCAAATACGCAACGACCCTTGCAAATGCGCAGCGACCCCTCTCAAATGCACAGCGTCCCTGCAATACCTTTTTGTAGACCACATGTTGAGGCCTTCTCGATGTATAAATTGGGCCTATGATAGCTCATGGAAATATTATCTTGCTTACTTTCCAAATATACCTTTGGTTTTCTGATTGGAGTTGATTTACCTTGTCAAAAGTCGATTTCCCCAAGACTGGTCAAAAAGTGTTGAATGAAGGTGCATAAATGTAGAGTGATGTTGCAGGAAACTTTTGGAGGCCTTCCCCAACTCCAAATTGAGCTCATGATAGCTCAATGAAAATATTTCTCTGTCTGGTTATCATTTGACTCATCAATCAAGTCATTTTGACACTCCAGCTATGAGAAAACGTGATTTTCCCGAGGTTACTCTATAAGTGCAACAACTCTCCTGTGGCACCTGTGTTTTTTGAAATTTCTCTAAAACCATGAAACTTGTATAAAATATGAAGGATTTTTTTCTTCTTGGACCTATGATGGACAAAAACCTCTCTCACTTTTTCAAATTCATCTCTGTTTGGTCAGAAACATAGTTTGAAGTAAAACTGGCCCTATGAGTGGCAAATGGCTTGACTTTTGGAATGATTTCGTGGAAAATGATGGAGACATGATGTTTATGAGTTTGGAATGACCTCATACTCACTGATATGACCTACCTTATGCCTCCTCTTCTCATATGTCTCTGATTCCACAACAAACCCTAGCTCAGTGGGAGAGGAAATTAGGGTTTAGTGCTTGTGGAAAATGATGACTTAGGCACCCTTGGAAAAAGACAACTCCCTTTGACATTTGATCAATTGATGAAGTAGACACTTTTTTTATTTGACACTTGATGTGTTGTCATGTTTTGGCAGCCTTGGGAGACTGAGTAATTATTTCATTTGAACTGACATAAAATTACATGGATAAAAATAAAATTACATCTTGGAATGAAACTCACACTTGAAATCAAAATACAACTTTGGAAACCATTTTTGAGATCATCTTTACATGATAAGAGACATTATTGGGATCACTCTCACACCTTCTGCTGCCCTTTATTGAAAATGAGATAATGCAATGATTTGACCTAATGAAAGTATAGTGACCTAATGATAATTTAAAGAAACTGACTCAATGAGTGATTTTGACTAAAAGTGAAATGGAAACAGACTTGTTTTCAGCATGATGAATACATGGAAGAGAGTCAACAAGAATATACTTGTGAAGGAAAATGGGGCACTTGACAAGGACAACCACCAGTGGAGCAATTTTATATCATGACCTAATGGAATGATTGAAAATTATTTAGAGTGGGACACCCAAGATGCACATGCAAAATGTGTTTTGATCCTTGGTGGAAGTACACAAATACTAACACTAACATTAGCTCCAGTTGGGATGGTAGCTCCTTGGAGGTGCTAAGAACACCGTATACCAAGTGCCTATCCATTGGGCATGGAGTCAAAGCTAAAGACTAACTGAATACTAAAAAACTTGACTCAATAAACTAACTCAAGACTGACTGAAAAATATGCTCAGAATTGAGCTTATTCAACAAAACCTACTCTAACTGATCCATTCATCACTTGATCAAGTGAAATGGAACAACCAATGCAACCATATAAGCATTCTAGCTACTGTTTGAATTCTCCACAAGTGCTTTTTTATGAGCAAGAAGAAAGAACTACTGAAAGGCAACTCCCATGAAAACTTGTCAACAAATTGAATTTTGATGAAATTTCAAAGCACAAGCCCATCGAATGACCTCAAGAATGCCGCGAAAGGATATTCATAGGAATACATATTGATTTCCAGCCCATCTAATACATTACTTCTTTGCTCTAGGTAGTCTCCGTACCTTACTTTTACAATTTTCCTAACATCTGGGCTTTCTTTCTTTGATGACTGCAGCAAGTTGAAAAATGGTCCTGGAACTTGTGAAGGAATAATTTATATTTATGATCGTCAACAAAACAAGAACCTTCTTCATTACTCTCATGATATGACTACAAATCTTGGTATGAGCTTTGTAATGAAACACCTGCTGAAAAATACAATGAAGTCGACTGTCGGATCAAGTTTATATCAACAATATTTTCAGGTTCATAGTTAGCTAATGGACAAGGACTTTTACTGCATATATCATCCAACACATCAGCTATAGGGTCATGAAAAACTTGAAAAGACCGCTGCAACCTATTTTCCATTGGCTCTAATGAGACTACATGACTTTCTACAAGTTTCTCATCCTTTTCTTTAGAGATATTATGAAAATTTTCCTTTAAAAACTAAAATGCTTCAAAAAATAGTGGTACAAAATGATCTTGCATCATTTGATCATGTGTTTCAACTTCCAAACCTTCATCTACAACCTGACATTCAACGACATTTGGTGGCTGCAAATATGGAGCTAAGGAGGATTCTATGTCACAAATGATTTCCTAAACCAATTCAGGAGAATGTTCATCATTTATAGTGTATACCTCTCGCTTATCTGCTTACTTATAGTTTTCTCTTATTTTTTCAAATGAGGATAAACACAAAGGTAAGGAGCTCTGATAAAAAAATTGATTATCCTCTTGATTTTCAAGATCAAAACTCAATGAGTGTTGATTTCTGATTGCATGAAATTTATCTCTGATGAACTGAAATTAAGTAAAACAAAGAGTAAAAGATCCTTCAATTAGTTCCAAATTTTCTAGACTTTCCTCATCACTGTCATAGCTGATATGCATCGGTTGATCATTGTTTTCAAGCTGCTGAAACTAAACTTCCTCCCACAAACCAATTGTTGATTGCTCTTCCAGATTAGCTTCTATTTGGAGAAAATAATCATCATCATACTGATCAAACTTTGGCAAATCATCAATATAAGTAATGTCACCAATCATACACATTATATTATTAGATTGTTTCTCCTCGGATTGATCTACAAATCCATTTTCTGATCTATGGTAGCTGGGATTAGCAGGAATTTTTTTAGGGCTTGCAATATTTTCTTTTTCTGGGATAAGTGGGTCATGATGATATTGAACGAAAAACACATCTCTCATGGTGATACTTTGCATAATTTCCTCTATTGTACTCACCAAAATGTAGAGCTTTACCTCTGAAGATGTTAGGTGCTCTGCAATCTTCTTCTTCTCTTCTTCCTTCAGGTTTGCCCTTCTGATCTACAGATTAAAATCTACATCTACTGCACTACTCTGCATCTCTTCAAGTGTTGCAAGGTCCCTTTATCTCAACTAAAAATCCATTTTTGGATCAAAGGCATCCGGGTAATGTAAAAGAGCTAAGCCAGGAGGGGGTCTTATATCAGTAGGTATCGAAAAATAGACTTGATTGAATCTGGAAGAAAAATATTGTACTATCTCTCCTAGCTGTCTTTTCATCTGGTCATACTCTTTTAGAATTAGGAAATTGTTTTGTTTGACCACCCACATTTCAAGGAAAAATTTGATGAACTACAGGAAATCTGAGATGCTCGTGGCAGGCAAGTTTCTCAACAAACTCTGGACTTTTCCTTGCAAAGAAAGAGAAAATAGCCTGATACTGACATCCTCTTCGTCAACTTCAAAAAGTTCTAGGAAAGTCTCAAAATTCTGCATATGTCTCTCAACAGTGATGTTGTCATATTCACCAAAAAACCTCGGCAGATATAGGTAATGATTTTCAGGGAAAGCATGGAGTATAGGAGGTAGAATGAGTGGTTTGTGTTGATCTGGAATTTTACAAGGTGTAGGAGTATGTATAGAAGTTGTAGGACCAGTCTTGATCTCTTTAGGCTCATTAATTTGAAGATGGTAATTATAAGATTCAAAAAAAGGATGTGGACCAAGATCAAAGGAAAAATCTGTATTTACACTTTTCTAATAGGTAGAATCAATATTTTGATCATATTTATCATACAACAAACTCCGGAAAACTTTCAGGATAGTTTCAGGAAAATAAAATAAGTAATTTACAAGAAATCAGATTAGATCTTGAATACAATTCCACTTTGAATACCTGACCTTCATGTACGATCCTTCCATTTTCCTACTGGCAAGGTCGATCCTCTAGTGGAGTCTTTACATCAAGTTGGAGTTTCCAAGTGAAAATTTCAGCCTTCATATGCATCTGATTGTTGTCCACCATCAGCAAACAGATCTAAACTTTGTCGTTCTTTCCCAGGGAAGATATGATATTTTTCTTCCTAGTATGTTTGCCAAAATGTTATCACTCGAATTGAACCTCGGGCTAAAGAAGGAAATTCTGAGGTAACCATAAACCATGCTTAGCCAAGTAGCTAGCCCTACTAGGCAAGGGGAGGGCTCTCTCTGTAAGGATCACAACCAAGATGGCTGGATAATTAAGGTATTAGGCTAGGTATAGTGGTTCAGGGTTTTGATTTTGATTGTATAGGGTTGTGTTGGATCAGAAGGAATCAAACAGTCAGGGCAAGGAAATTAGGTCAAAATTTGCAGGGTGTTCTATGGGGCAAGGTAGGCATAGTAATTTAGCACTTTAGGCTTTCAATGGGTGGTATGATCAAGACAAGTGAGGGGCTAGAAAGAGCATGGTGCAATCATGGGTTCTTTCTAAACTGAAGAAATTACAGATTGTGAATATTTACCCAAAACAGAGCACAAAAATTATGGATTTTGTTCATATAACTTGAAAACATTCACTTAATAGTAATGAAATTATGGATGAAATAAAAAAAACATTCTAACATCTGAGCACAAAAGGAGAAACTGAAACTAAACACCTATAGCACATGGATCCCATAAAAATAGCTGCAAATTTGATTAATATCCCTGTTCAGAACTGATACAAAGGTGTGTCTCTTCAAAAGCCAAGCATCCAACTAAGTCCAACCTCCCTTGACTCCTCTAAAAACCTGAGATAAATAGAGCTCAAACCACCTCCTCTCATCCTAATGGGTTGAATCCATGAGGTGAGGGAGGTTTACATGAAAAGCTAAACTGCAAGCTAAAGTGTAGGATGAGGAAAGTAACTCATTTCTATCTCTAAGAACTGATTCATTTGACCTCAACTGATGACTTACCTAATGTATCTACCCTATATAAAAGTAAAAAAAATGACTTTTACATTCATATTGACCATTCAAATCAGTAAAATTAAATTTCCCAAAGTGAAAAGGAAAACTGGAGAATATTTGCTGAAGATTGTAAAAATTTGCAATTTTCTGGCAAACGCACAGCGTCTAAGCAGGAAAATAGCCTATTTTTCAAGTTGGTTTTGAGGGCCTCCCCATGTCCAAATCATCTCTATGATATCTCATTGGAAATATCTATGAGTCTAGCTTCTAGATATATCTTCATTTTTCAAAATGGTTTTTATTTTTCCTGTCAAAAACCAATATCCCAGGACTGGTAAACGCGCAACGACCAGGTCAAAAAGGAGGCAGAAACATGATTTTTAGGTGGGTTTTTGCATGTTTGAGGGACCATTTCTCCTCCAAATCTTCTGAAACTTGCTAGGGTTGATGTACTCATAATGATAAAATTGTGGTTGGTGGCCATTTGGAATTTGGAGGCCCCAAAAAAGAGCACAACGTCCAAGTCGTTGCACCTTTAGAAAAATTTATGAGTTGCAAATTATCAAAAATTGCATAAATTAACATGAGTGCAAAAATGTGCCAAAATTGTTAGATTACTTGCTCATTGAGTGATTGAGGAATGAAGTGACACCTCATCAAGTATGTCCAACTTTTATTTCTCCCCTTGCTTGGTTAAACTTTCAATTTTGTCATTATCTCTTTTGAGCTTGGCTAATGAAATTCTCTCTTTCCCTGCATGAAGTTTAACTTTTGCCCTCAAAAATTCATTGTCCTTGTTGGCCTTCTTAAGTAACCTCTCCAAATTTATATTGGCTCTATCAAGCCATGGTTCCTTTTCCTTTCTAATTTCTAGGGCAAGAAGTTCATTTGGAGTGAGCTGGTCTATTAGTTCAGCTTCCCTTTGTCTCACAAGGGCTAGAGCTCTTTTCATCCCTCTAGTCCTTGGTCTCTATATTGGAGGCTAATCCTCTTCATAATTAGGTTCATCAAACCTTTATAATGTTTCCTCAAAAAACACTTTAGTATTTTATGCTTCTCTTTGTGCTTTGATACATGTTACCTCATTGATGGCTTGCTTGGTCTTCAACTGTTGATTTTCTTACTCAAGGAAGTGAATCACATACTTGAACTTCTCAAGACTAGCTTGGAGCTCACTAATATTAGACTCTTTACCTTTTATTACTGCATTTTTGGTTTTGTCTTCATCTTCCTCACTATGATTTCTATTCTCCTTTTTAGCCATAGTTGATGTCAAAATCCCTAGGGTGATGGAATGAAATGGAGGAATGTGAAGTGAAAGGAAGTGTTGGGAAATGAAGGGAATGGGAATGTGAAGGGAGCCTAGGTTAGTTAAAACCCTAGGACTTAGAGCTATTAGGGATGATATTGTTCTAGGGAATGGGGTTATAGGGAAATGGGAAAATGCTTATAGGAATGTGAGGGGAAGTGTATAACAATTTAGGGATTAGGTTAAATAAGAATTATGGTTTCTTTCCTTTGAAGAACCCTTTTTAAGAGATTTGGCATGAAATTATGGAGTGGAAAGCTATGAGAAGGTTTTTTTTTTCTTTCTGAGAAAACGCGCAGTGTCCAAAGCAAATGCGCAGCGACCCTTGCAAACGCGCACCAACCCCTGTCAAATGCGTAGTGTTCCTCCAACACCTTTTTGCAGACCACATTTGGAGGTCTTCCCAGTGTCAAAATTGGGCCTAGGATATCTCGTTCGAAATTTTATCCCATCTCCTTTACAAATATACCTTTTTTCTTCTCTAATTGGAGTTTATTTTTCTTATCAAAAGTTGATTTTCCCAAGACTGGTCAAAGTGTTGAATGAAGGTGCAAAAATGTAGAGTGATGTTGCAGGAAAATTTTGGAGGCCTTCCTCAACTCAAAATTGAGCTCATGATAGCTCATTGGAAATATTTCTCCATATATTTATCATTTGACTCATCAAGCAAGTCATTTTGACACTCCAGCTATGAGAAAACTTGATTTTTCCAAGGTTAATCTAGAAGTGTAACAACTCTCCTGTGGCACCTGTGTTTTTTGAAATTTCTCTAAAACCATGACACTTGTGTAAAATATGAAGGATTGTTTTATTCTTGGACCTATTATGGACAAAAACCTATCTCACTTTTGTCAAATTCATCTTTGTTTGATCAGAAACATAGTTTGAAGTAAAAATGGCCCTATGAGTGGCAAATGGCTTGACTTTTGGAATGTTTTCTTGGAAAATGATGGAGACATGATGTTTATGAGTTTGGAATGACCTCATACTTACTGATATGACCTACCTTATTCCTCATCTACTCATATGTATCTGATTCCATAGCAAACCCTAGCTCAGTGGGAGAGGAAATTAGGGTTTAGTGCTTGTGGAAAATGATGACTTAGGCACCCTTGGAAAAAGACAACTCCCTTTGACATTTGATCAATTGCTGAAGTAGACACTTTTTTTATTTGACATTTGATGTGTTGGCATGTGGAAATCTGAGTTGGCAGCCTTGGTAGACTAAGTACTTATTTCATTTGAACTGAATTAAAATTACATGGATACAAATAAAATTACATCATGGAATGAAACTCACACTTGAAATCAAAATAAACTTTGCAAATCATTTTGGAGATCATATTTACATGGTAAAGAGACATTATTGGGATCAATCTCACACCTTCTGCCACCCTTTATTGAAAATGAGACAATGCAATGATTTGACCTAATGAAACCCTAGTGACCTAATGAGAAATGAAAGAAACTGACTCAATGAGTGATTTTGACTAAAGGTAAAATGGAAGCAGACTTGTTTTCAACATGATGAAGACATGGAAGAGGGTCAAAAGCATATACTTGTGAAGGAAAATGGGACATTTGACAAGGACGACCACCAGTGGAACAATTTTATATATCATGACCTAATGGAATGATTGAAAATTCTTTAGAGTGGGACACCTAATATGCACATGCAAAATGTGTTTTGATCCCTCGTGGAAGTATGCAAATACTAACATTAACAGAGTGAATAGGAATACCATAGGCTTTGTAGTCCAAGATATTAATTCTCTGGTGGTCAAATTTGATACCATGATCCTTGCATGCAAGATGATGACGAAGCTCTGCACAAAATAATTACCTGCACTTGTGATTAAATTAGCTGCCTAGTGCCTGAAAGTGGTGCAATATACTTGGGAAAAGTACCTCTACAATGAGTTTTTGGAAAATATTCGTGAAGCACAAGAGGATGGTAAGAATTTTTATTATGCTTGGTTGCTACTACTGGTCGTGCTAATTGGTTGGAGTCCGCCGACGCAGTCCCAGTTGCTAGAGATTGAGCTAGATCTCTACAAAGGCACAATATATGCATCATTATGGAACTTGAAGCTTCCTTCCAAGATAGCAGAGAATAATATATTATGGATTCTATTTGACACGAAGATATTTAAAGTGGTGCAGTCCAAGCCACGACTATCACCTACATTGTATGAGTAGTATAAACACATTATAGACTTCAAGGCTACCTTTCACAATGTGCACATCCACGCAAAGAGGGACATGGTAGGCATCTGGTATGAGCTGCCATATATAGTTAAAAAGGATGACCTTGCACGAACTATGACAAAGTATCCCCCCTTATGGCTAGAAGCAAACACAACTAGTGGTGTGTCGTCATCAACACCACCTAAGACTCCTACGAAGCCATGCACGCTGACAAACCAGCCAAACAATGCATAGAAGGAAAAGTAACCAACCAATATGGTGGGAGATAGTTGACATGCGCAACGATGATGATATGGAAGACAAGTTAGGAGATAGTTTTGATGCAACTTCTACATAGGCAGACACATGGCGAGGAACCAAGAGAGGGCCTCAGACCCCACTGGGGTCGCACACAAAAATGAAAGCCTTTAAGAATACCAGGACTAACCCAATGACACTGAAAAAGGAAGATTTTGACAAGATTTGTGACACAATCCAGGCAATGACTGAAGATGTATGGAGCAAAGTAGAGTACCAGTATAAATCGGTCCTTGACAAGGAATCCAACAGCTCAGAGCGCAAGCATTCACAATACAAGTGAGCATGGGACAAGCGAGTGAGTTTACCATTCGACATCCATCAAGTTTAGAAAGCTGTGTGTTTCAAGTTTCAGGCGCAAAGCTTCACATTGATAATCCATAGTTGCGCGTGGACATTCCTGCAAGATTTTAGGTTGGGATTGAGTTGGCCGTTTTCGACCCAAAAAACATGAAAGGTGTTTACATGGTTCCTTGTTCATGTGGCACTCCCTATATTGGTGAAAGATGTTGATCTATTAGACAGAGAATCTAGGAGCATGCAACAAACATTAGGCAAAATTGATCCAGCACATCGGCTCTTGCAGAACATGCAGAAAAATCGTGTCACCATGTTTGCATTGAGGACTCCAAGGTCATCACTAAGGTTGATCACTTCTAGCATAGGAAGCTTGAGGCCATTGAGATTGAACGACATTCTAAGAATCTCAATAGGGATGGTGGGTGGAAATTGAGTAAGAGTTGGTCTCCTGCCCTCTTGAGGTGATTTCTCACCCCTCTTGCTCCCAGTTTCGGTTTATATATCTATATATCTATATATATATATATTATAATTTACATTTTCCTCCCTTATTTCTTAATATTTTCTTTATCCTTGATTTGATATTATCCTATATATTATATTAATTGAATTATAAATATAATATTTATTGACTCCTTTAAATTAAATTTCAATTCTTTTTATAATATTTATTAATTTATTAAATAACTATTCAACGGCTAGTTTTCAAACGACTAGTTTTTCCGCGACTAATTTCGGGCAATGATGCATCCACTCTATTTATTCATTAAGATCCATGAGTTGTTTCACCTTGTCTTGAGGATGAACCAAATTAGTTGGTTCGAAATGTAGAAAAAATCCTAATAATGTGATTAATCCGAAAGACATTTATCTAAGCTAGATCTGATTGAAGTATAACAATCTATTTTACGCATATCTGTTAAGGGTTTTTAGATCTCGGTTTCTGTGAAGTCTCACGCAGGACTATAAGCATTGGATTTGATGAGTAGGGTTAAGGACCACATCATATGCTCCCTTAGGGTGTGGAAAGTTGGTTCCAACACCCCCCCCACACTACTTTGGGTGAGACTTTGGTCTGTGCAAGTAGATCACAGCCGAAAGGGCTAGGAGTTGGAGGGTTTTGTTGGTTGCGCAGAACACTCTAAACCTGGATCAGAACCCTTCAAGCCAAAAATAAGCATTATGTAAGCAAGAAAATTTACCTAGGGTTGTGAGGACATAATTAAATGTAAATTAACACATAGAAAAGTGGAAGTGGATGTGGAGATAGGTGGATGACCTGACACTAATAGGCGATGCCTTGGCTGATAGGTGGACACTATGGCATGGAAAAGTTGAGGTGGAATGGTAGGGCTCTGATTTTTGGAGTTGGTTCCATGTGCATAACATGCTAAATTGTAGAAACCCTATTAATTATTAGAAATACAATGGGTCCCTACAATTTAAAAAAACCATTGGGACCAAGCATGCAATGATTGGATTATGGATAACTTTGAGGATTATGTATAGGGGTTAGTCGCATAAGTAATAAATTGTAGATGCCCCCCCTCCGTTAACTATTGAGCAGGAAGGGGGGCTCTGAAATTAGCCACAATGGTTGATTAAGCAAGGGTGAAGTTAATCAATGATCAATCAAACTAATAGGTGATAGTGACCAACAAAGGCACAAGTGGAAACCTAGGTGGCACTAAAGTAGTAGGATGGTGATGTTAGCATTAAAACATGGAATGCCTGGATTGGTTGATAGAGTTGAGTTGGTGGTTGATATGAATGGCTGATATCTTGTTGATGTGGTAAGGTATTGTCATTGAAAAAGGTGTAACTAGACATCCACGCCTTTATGCTATTTGCAAAAACACCAAAGCACAAAAAAAACCATATATCAGATTACAGGGATAAATCACCTTTAGAGATAATTTTGTGGTTTTATCCTTTGGGCATATATATTAGGGAGCCAATCAACAAAGCACTCAGAGTCTAGATCGAATGAGGAAGGAAAATAAGAACTTCCCATGCTTAAGACCCGATTCTATGCCACAACATCATGTGTAGAGAGATGAAGTTTAAGGGCGAAAAGCTATTTAAAATTTAGCATTCTGAGCACCAAAATTTAGTTAAGTGATAGTTGAAGAAAATTTTGGTATTTGCTATGTAGACTAAGTCTACTTGATAGAGTCAAAAGGGATTGTACCAAGGGTAAATACTATGGTATAATTCCCATAGTATTTGAGATGTATAAGCTATAAAATGAATAAAAATTGATGAGAAATGGGTTGGTGATCACATTGGAATTTTGAGGCTGGGACATAGCACCATATGAGAAAAGGAAAATAAAGGTAGATCTGTAGCAGATTAAAATATAGGACATGAAATAAGAAATGTGTTGTTTCAATGAAGAGTTTAGGGAGCCAAGTTATTGAATGTGTCAAGACTGATAAGGGATGAGTGTGTCTAAAGAATGCATTAAGAAGGCTTAGAGTTGAGGAAATCAAATGGTGATAGGGATGATATTGTGAAAGGATGAGAATATAATAACTAGAGGAAAAGTGTGTGTTGCAGATCTAAAGTTGTTGTGAGAATATAATGAGAGATGAGAATGTATAAATGGTGTTTATGAAGGTTAAGTTTGGGAAAAGAGCATGATGCAAGACTTTATTTTTTTGGTTAAATTTATGTAGAAAGTTAGGCTCGAATATGCTCCCTTTTAATGGTCAGAGCTGAACCAAAACCATCATATATATATATATATATATATATATATACCCCCAAGAACCACCATATCCAAGCTTGGATAAAATATGTTGTTATAATAGAACCACCACAACCGAGTTGTAATCAGGGAAAATTTTAGGGGATAATATTTGCAGGTGGGCTAATTTTCCATGCTTTTTAAAAAAGAAAAGAATTTCCAATTTCCATTTTTTTCTAAAATTATTCACCCAAATTTTATATTACACCATTATTTTACCTTAAAAATCGCCAAAATATTATATTGACTAATATAAAATCATTGAAAATCTAAATATTTCTACAAAACTATTGATTTTTTTTTTACAATTTGCATATTAGGGACTAGTAAGATTCACCAAGGTTTCTAAACTTTAAGATAAACTTACATCCTTAAAATTATCCCTGGTTGTAATAAGCTCCCTAAGGAAACAAGGCTTACCTCTACAAAAGGCATAAAATCCTACAGCCATATTTTTCCAGCTATTAGCACTTATAACATGATCATCACTCATAAACAAGGCCCACTCTCCTATGTATTGGATAGTGAATCAAAGTGGAAACACTATCCCGAGCTTGCGTTACCTCGACCGTCCACAAAGTATGCAAAGAGAAATCCCCGAGAGATAGACTCTGAGATTTCTTCATTATTTTTTGGGTCTAAATTTATCAACCAATGATATTGGCTCTGTTAACTATTGGCACTCCTTATTTTAAAATGTTCTCATACCTCCGCCTCTGGGATGAGTCAATGTGGTCCCACCTGCATGACACGCAACCCAACTCATCTCTGATTGGTTAGGATTCCATGTCATCCTAACCACAGTGAACCTGCTTGTTCTCATCCATGTGATTATCTCATTCCTCTAGGATAAAACCTCTAGGAAAAATCTGTTAACTAAATAATTCCCCTTGACATAACTTCACCTTCCCATCTCCTGATGCTATTAAATGATGATTCCCATCCTATCTAAAAATACAAATTGTTTTCTCTCCCACCTGTATATTTGGGCTTTTGATTCATTAACATTGTTGATGCCCCTATCTCACCCCTATAATCTCTCACTCACACAATAATAAACCAATGCTTTATTTCTATATCAACAAGATTCTCTACAATATTATATGTGTATATATGTAAGCATAAAAACGCCTATTCAGTGATTACTAAAGGACTAGTTAAGAAATTTATAATTAAAAAATCTCTCTTTCCCATACCACTCCACACTCCTATTTTTTTATTAATTCAAAAAAATATAAAGAATACATCATGCATTTGGTATAGATCCACAAAGATAGGATCAAATGGACCAAGTTTGGGAAAATGAAACAATCAGAACACTTTTCTAAACTTAATAGATCACATGGTAAGAAAAACAAACTATATCCTAACAAATCCACTCATTGAGTAACCAACTCCTCTAGTAAAGAAAATTTGACCTCTTGGTCGGTCAAGTTCTTACAGATGCCCTTGCATGATATTCCCAAGGAAAAAAGAATTATAGGCTCTTGCCCATGAGGTATTCAACAATACTGCCACTTTTCTATAATAACGTGGCAGTCATCCAAGTTGTATAAGATACTAGATGGTCCTTCCACTTAACTAAGTACTAATATTATTCCTTGCATCTAGTATTCTTGATTAATATTTTGTCCAAATTTCTTCTAGATATAAAGGGTCTGCTACTGGTAACTGCTTCTGCCACCGAATTGGTTGTTGTCCACTATCATCTATTTTATATACCTCCTCTCATGGCTGATACTTGTATATATATGCAACATGGAATATGGGAGAGATGGCAATCCTTGGTGGAAACATTATCTCATAAGAATTGGCTAAAAAATTTCTAAGGATATTATAAGGGCCAATTTTGTTTAATTTTAGCTTATTGCATTCTCCTTTAGGAAATATTTCTTTCCTCAAATATGCCAACAATAAATCTCCCACTTAAAATATTTTTTCTCTCCTCTTAAGATTTGTTCTGAACTTATAATTAATTTTTTTCTATTGAAATATATGTTTTACTTGTTGAAGAATCTCCTGCATAGTTGTAACAAAGTATTATCTTGATACACTCCTTTGTTCTACTCTTCCCAAGTTTATGAGTTCATGCACTCTTGTTGGATGCATCCCATACATAATCAGAAAAGGACTCTGACCTGTGCTTATGTTCTGAGAATCATTATAGGAAAATTCAGCCTGGGAAGGCACCTAATCCCATAACTTTATATGGTCTCCAATCCAGCTTCTGCTCCCTTCTTCATTGTGTTCCCTATCTGTTGCTGGTTTTTGTTGGAATGGAATGGGATTGAATTCTCAAGATATTCCCCAAAATTATATTAATTACTTCATTGAGCCCATCAATTTGAGAGTGATAAGTTAAACTAAATCTAAAATCAATTCCAAGCTTCTTCCATAAAGTCCTCTAGAAATGTCCTAGGAAACTAGTATCTCTATATGAAACTATGCCCTTGGGCACTCCATCCAATCTCATAACTTCTCTAAAGAACGAGTTAGAAATATGGATAAAATCATTGGTTTTAAAACAATGGATGAAATGGGCCATTTTCAAAAAAATTTCCACTAAAAGAAATATTGCATCATTACCCTTTTGATTCTTTGGTAAACACAATACAAAGTCCATTCTTACGAAATCCCATGGTCTATCTAGAATTGGTAATGGTGTATACAATCTTATATTTGGTGTCTTTCCCTTTTCATGTTGGAAAATTATACAGCTGATTACAAAATTTTTCACATTAGTCCTCATATTTGGCCAATAGTAAAAATGCTTCAACTTCTTATATGTCTTGTCATGTCCAAAGTGTACTGCAAGACCTCCATTATGCTTCTCTTTGATTAAATTACCCCTCATTGAGAACTTTGGAATAGAAATATGATTTTTCTTAAATAATAATCCTTATTGAAGCATGTAATCGAGCCACAAACTCCTATCTTGGATTGTTGGGTTCTTGCAAACATTATAGACCTCCTTAAAATCTGCATCTCCCTCATAAAACTCCTTCATGAAGTCGAACCCCATGATTTGGACTTGAATTTTTTGCATAGTAAAATTCTTCCTACTCAACAGAACAACAATTTTATTATCTTATCCATTAATATGCTTCATAAAAAAAGTGAATTTTTGGAGATATTCTAGCTACTTGACATGATTTTGAATTAATTTATGTTGCTTTGTAATGTACTATAGAGCATGATTATCTGTATACAAGACAAACTCCTTAGACATTAAACAATGCCTCTTTTTATTTATATATTGTACCACAACATAAAACTCCTAATCGTGAGAAGTATAATTCCTCCTTTCCTCATTAAAATTCTCATTGAAATAAGATATGGGTTTTTCCTTCTGACTTAACACGACACAAATCACTTCTCCACTAGTATCAAACTTCACTTGAAAATTATTACTGAAATCTAGTATGATAAACACAGGATATTTTGTGATCTTATTCTACAATAGATGAAAGAATTTATCTCCTTCAATATTCCATTGGAATGGTTTTTTGTCTTTCTTTATGATCTCCACAATTGTAGTGTTCATCCTATTGAAATTCCTAATAAAATTCCTTTAAAAAATAGCCAACCAATGAAAACTTCTACCTTCAGAAATAATTTTAGGAGAGGGCCAAAAAACAATATCTCTGGTCTTATTAGGATCCATTTTTAAGCCATCCTTGGATATGAAAAACCCAAAATATACAAGAAATTTCTTTAGGAATGAGAATTTCTTCATATTAACAAGCAATTTTTCTTGCTACAACTTCTCTAACACACACCTCAAAGGTCTCAAGTGCTCTTCTCTGAACTCGTTGTAAACCAAGATGTCATCTAAATACACAATTATGAATTTCCCTATGAAATCCTTTAACACCTTTTTCATCAATATCATAAATGTATTGTGTGCATTTGATAATCCAAATGACATGCCTAACCATTCATACAACCCATCATTAGTTTTAAAAGTTTTCTTCCGCTCATCTCCCTCTCTAATCCTGATTTGATGGTATCCATTATTTAGTTCAATATTAGAGAAATGACTAGCACTACTAAAACAATCCAATAAATAACTCAAGTGTGGTAAAAGAAACATGCACCTAATTGTGATAGTTTTCATTGCTCTAGAATTTGTACACATGTGCCAACTTCCATATTTCTTAGGACTCAACACTGTCAACGCTACACATGGACTAATGTTTTCTCTGATCAACCCTTTATCTATAAACAACTCCTGCACTTGTTTTATGATTTCTTCATTCTCTTGAGGGGTCATTCTATATGTAGCCTTATTTGGTATAATTTCTCCCGATATCAAGTCAATATGATGATTTATACTCCTCACATGTGGAAAATCATTAGAAAATTCACCCACAATGATACACCATACTCATTAAACATATATTGAATTTAAAAAGGAAAATAATTTACAATAGTGGAAGTAAGAATTACCTTAGTTTCACACACTAAAGAAAAACTCACCTCTTCATCCTCCATTTGCTATACAAATTCTTTTGTAAAGAATAATGCCTTGGAATCACTGCTATCTAATGTCCTATCTTCTTGTAGAGGAAAGAAGGTATGGTTGATGCCACCCTTCTAAAACTTTTAAACACTCTTCTTCCCATCATGCAAAACACCTCTATCAAACTACCACGGTCTACCCAAAATAATATGGCACACATCCATGGGCATGATATCACACAAGATTTTAACCTTATAGCTTCCTATCTATAACTCCACTTCACACTATTCATTTACCAACAATTGATGACCCTTTTGAATCCATGACACCTTATAAGGTGTTGGATTATTTATATTCTTCAATTTCAACTTCTCCACCACTTATGTAGACACTAAGTTATCTGCACTCCCACTATCACTCACAATCTTGCATCATTTCCCTTGGACTTTACAAATAGTCTTGAAAAACACCTTCCTCTAAACTGGCTCAATAAATTCCTTCTCTCGTTTCAACAAAATATTCTTAAGAAATAGAGACTTTGTTCTCTATTGTACATTCTCTGCCTCCTATACCTTTGGTTTCCCTTCCCTTGATGGGTAAAAAACAACATTTCTTTGGTCTACTTCTCTATTTTCTGTACATTCATATGCCATGTGTCCAAGCTTGCCACACCTCTAGCAACACATCTCTCTTCCTCTTCCTCTTCCTTGTCCTTTGGAAAAGGATCTTTGGCCTTTGAAATATCCCTCTTGCTATATTTATGGATTTGAGATACTAACTCCTTCCTTTTGTGTTGTAGTTTTTCCTCTACTTGACTGTTGTCCTCTTCCTTAAGAAGTACTTTTACCTTTTCCAGGTTTCTTTATTGCAAGCTTCTCCTCAACCTCCAAAGCTAGAGGGTATGCTTTCTCTACTATTATGGGCGATAGTACACTAATTTCATCTTGAACGTATAACCTAAGACCATTAATGTAATTGTCGATCTTCTCTGCAGACTCTTCTGCATATATAGCCCTAATGTTCACCTTATATAACTCTTTTTTGTACTCCTTTACAATCATCAATCTCTACCTAATATTTTGCATCTTCCTGAATGATGTGAGGTAATAATTACTCACCAAAAATTACCTCTGAGATTCGATACCATTATGTCCCAACTCTTAATCTTCTACTTATTCTTCCTTCTCATTTTAGCCTGTACTCCATCCCACCATAACATTGCATGTCCCTTCAATTTGGTGACAACAAACTTAACCTTCTTCTCTTCTTCCATATCTTCATGCTCAAAGAATTTTTCCATCTCTGTAATCCAGTATATGAGTTATTTTGGATTTATGTTTCCAGTGTAGAAATTATACAAACATATGTATATCAATGGATTCAATCCGATCAAGCAATGTACTAAATCTAGATACTGAATCCTTCTACAAATTAATTGCAGAAAATAAACACGATTCCCAATCACAACAAGTAAATAAAGAATAAAATCAAACCAAAACACAGAAAATTTCCTAGGGAAAGCTTGATTCTCAAAACCCCCCTATCATATATTGTATATTCCATAAGGAACCATGAAACAATTACAATGGACTCTTCTCACAAGAGTTTCATGAAATCTTCCTATCGTCTCACACTGATCCAGAAAAAATCAAGCCAACACTTAGCCAATTCTAAACCTGTCTTCAGCCTACCTTGCTCACGCAATTCCTAATGAATGAAATCCATATTATTTAGGAATTTCAGCCTTCCTCAACTGCGTTGAGTATCATGGGGATCTTGTGGTGTTTTAACTGCATCTGGGAAGCCTGCTAATATCAAAACTGATAGTTAACTTCCCTTTAACCTTTGTCTCAACTGGGTATCCACTGGAACTGACATGCATGCATCTATTAATAGTAAATCATCAGTTGCATGGTAGATTACTGATTGTGAATTAAATATGATTTAATTCACTTGACCTCTCACTAGTGAAACAAACAGTTACAACTAGTTCAACTGACTTTAACTCACTTAACTGAGTTAACTGATTTCTCATGCATTAAACTCATGCACTTAATTGAAACTTGAACTCTAAAACACATATAATGATTGTGCATGCCTCACCAACTACCCTAAACTTGAAATTCATGACCTAACTAAGTTTATCACACTCAGTTAACTATTACAAGTGATTATGAGATAATATTACATTTTATTGTCCAATTTAATTAAGGGATTTTGACACATATCCAATTTATTAAATAAATTTAATTGCACACTAATGTATCGCTAGGACCCATCATTACATGACCTGTGGTCCCACACTAGTGTAGGTGTTTTCATGTTGTTTGTGGATGCCAATTTCACTGTTTCTTGTTGCAAACTTCAACAGTACGTCTCAACTAGAAAGGAATTTTCTTGCATCCGCACATGAAGCTCTTGTATGTGACATGCAACATGAAAATCTTGCATGAAACACTTCTCTGGTGTTGTTCCCACATGCAACTCTTGCATGCAACACTTCTCTAGTGTTGTTCCCACATGCAACTCTTGCATGCAACACTTCTCTAGTGTTTCTCGTGCATGCAACACTTCTAAAATTGAATAGCCTCCAAAAAAATGAATCAGTATAATGCATCTGTCATTAGAGTCTTCTGACTACTGCTAGCTACTGCACATGTCTACTAGACTCTCTGCGTTGTTGACATTTGAATCCATGCACTCTGAAAGAATTCAAACGTTTATCTACACTCCAGTATCTGACACTTGTCACTCTCATTTGTGTCCCCCTGACATTTGACTGCATGAATCTAACTTATCCTTCATGCTACTGCTATACTATGGGCTCCCTGTAGCTAGGTTCGATCCATGAGACACATCATCTATAGGACCCTGCCAAAATTTCTTCTTGGGATTAACTCTGCACCTCGCCCCACCTCACACCTGGAGGTATAGTTGCATGTACTCCCTCTTCCCTTCTGGCTTGAAATTCGCCCCTCCTAGGGGTCCTTGCTTGAGTGGTTTCTGCCACTCTATGATCCTCCGCATGTGGCTGCTCCACATCTTGAGGTTCATTCTTTGCAACCAAGATTTTCTCATATGCATGCAAATCCAACTCCCTCTCAAGAGAAAATTGTATGGATTTCTCACACTTCCCCATGGTACATCCCTTGCATGTGTCTATCTGGGCAAGAGTACCCTTTGGAAGCTCAGTATAAATATACTACATGACCTTCAAAGCTCCATGGTGTAACTCACCCTCATCCCAGCTCACCACTTTGTCTGCCTTACCCATCAATGCTGCACAACTATCTACATCAAGTTATAGAGATTCTTCACACAAATTCTAATATTCTTGGCTTGTCCTGTTGCTTTGTGTTGAAGGAAATATTTTCCTTCACTGAAAAAAAATATCATAGCCTCTATCCTCCAACATTGCGATTGAAACTAAATTTTTCTTCAATACTGGTACATGCATTACATATTTTAATAAAAAACGTTTACCTGACTATCTCTAAAAAGTAACTATACCAATCCCGGTATGTTATACCTTCCATCGTCACCCATTTCAATATGCATGTGGAGGTCCTTCTCCTCCAAGCTACTGAAAATTTATTTGTCTCTCGTCATGTGGAAAGATGCACCACTATCCAAGTACCACTTTGATCCCATCACACTTGACATCATGCATGCGATCAGCGAGAATTCCAACTCAAATTGCGAGGCCAAATTAAGCCTCACCAGCTACACATCCTGAAGCCTTCTTGTTATTCTTCTTTTGTGGAAAATTAGTGGCATAATTTCTATGCTTGTGACAATGAAAATAATTCACTCTAGACATGTCATGCTCCTTGCCTTCTTCGCCTGTCTCAGATTTGGAATAGGATTTCTTTCCCTTCCCCTTCTTCGCCTTACCATCCAAGGCACAATTTTCTTCATCATCTTCCTTAGATGAAGATCCATCCCTGGTATTCTGCATGAATTCTTCTTGTACCAAATTCGACCAAATTCGTTCCCAATCTGGAAGCTTCTCCCTCCCATTGACAGAGTCCTGATAACTATGAAAACTCTTGGGAAGTCATAGAAGAGCTAGGCTCACCAAGTCATCATTCGCAACAATAATTCCTACACTCCCAAGCTTATCCCTAAAATGGACAAACTTTGTTAAGTATACTGGAATAGCGTCGATTTTCTCCATTTTGATTTTCTTGAGCTTGTCCTTCAATGCCAATTTTCTATGATCATTGCTGCTCTGAAATATATCTGTCAAAGCCTTCCACATTATGGAGTCACTTTTCCATGGAGACCTGATACAATGTGGTCTCGTACTCCCTCTAGTAAGATCCTTCTCACCCTTGCAACCTTCTTTTTCCAAGCATCAATATTTGCAGCATCTTCTACATCGGGTTTGGGAACATCATTATCAATGAATTCTTTCAACCCATTGTCCTCCAGTATTGCCTCCATCCTTTATTTCCACGAAATATAGTTAGAGCTTCCCTCTAGTGCATGCTACAATCTCAAGCCATTGAAAGCCATTTCGATCCTAAATCACCTTTTGCACCAAGAATACTTTTGCAAATTCGAATTCTGTTCAGTCACAAAATCAGCTTCTCCTCCACAGTAGTGATTTCCTATGCTCTGATACCATGTAGAAATTATACAAACATATGTATATTAATGGATTCAATTTGATCAATAAATATACTAAATCTAGATATTGAATCCTTCTACAAATCAATTGTGGAAAATAAACACGATTGCCAATCAGAACAAGTAAATAAAGAATCAAATCAAACCACAACACAGATAATTTCCCGAGAAAAGATTACTGCTCAAAACCCCTCTATCATATATTGTATATTCCACAAGGAATCATGAAATAATTACAATGCACTCTCCTCACAAGAGTCTCCTACAGTCTACCTATCATCTCACACTGATCCAAACAAAATCGAGCCAACACTTAGTGGATTATCAACCTGTCTTCAACCTGCTTTGCTCACACAATTATTGATGAATGAAATCCATATTATTTAGGAATTTTAGCCTTCCTCAACTGCGCTGAGTATCATGGGAATCTTGTGGTGTTTTAACTGCATCTGGGCAGCCTGCTAATATCATAATTGATAGTTAAATTCCCTTTAAACCTTGTCTCAAATGGGTCTCCACTGGAACTGACATGCATGCAACTATTAATAGTAAATCCTCAATTGCATGGCAGATCACTGAATGTGAATTAAATATGATTTAATTCACTTGACCTCGCATTAGTGCAACAAACAATTACAACTAGTTCAACTGAATTTAACTCACTTAACTGGGTTAACTAATTTATCATGCATTAAACTCATGCACTTAACTGCAACTTGAATTCTAAAACACATAGAATCACTTTACAGGCCTCGCCAACTACCCTCAGCTCAAAATTCATTAGCTAACTGAGTTTATCACACTCAGTTAACTATTACAAGTGATTATGAGATAATATTACATTTTATTATCCAATTTAATTAAGGGATAATTAAATTTGACACATATCCAATTTATTAAATAAATTGAATTTCACACTAATGTATCGCTAGGACCCATCATTACATGACCTGTGGCCCCACACTAGTGTAGGTGTTGTAATGTTTTATCTAGATGCCAATTTCATTGTTTCTTGTTGCAAACTTCAACATCCAGTGTAAGAAGATATATCTGGTTTGGCCTTCGTAACAAATACTAGAACTACCTTCAATATCCCGAATTCTTTAGGATATTCAACTACTTCTTCCTTTTAGATATTCTTCTTCTTCCTTGCTTACATTTCTAGCTTTAGGTTCCCTCTACTTGTTGGTTTCCATGGCTTCCATTCTTTCCTCCAATTACTTCATAACTCTCATCACTTTAGCATTAGATATATGCCCTTTTCCTCTATGTCCTCCTCTAGCACCTCATCCAACTCTGTGCGCCATGTTCAATTTAGTTTTTCTTAGAGAATATTTCGGATCTACTCTAATAATAACTAAAGCATGGCTTTATTTTTTCAGCTAAATTTCTATAGAAAGTTAAGCTCAAATACATCCACTTTTAATGGTTGGAACCAAACCATAACCACCATATCCAAGACTGTTCTTATATATGTCAAAGGGAATGCATAAATCCAAACCCCCAAGAACCACCCTGTCCAAGCTTGGATACAATATCCAAGTGTTATAACAAAACCACCGTGACTGAGCTATAATAAGCTCCTAAAGAAACATGGATCGCCTCTATAAAAGGAATGAACTCCCTCAATAATATTTTTCCATCTCCTGGAACTTATAACATGACCATTACTCATAACCAAGCCCCCCTCTCCTCTGTATTGGCTCGTAAATCAAAGTGGAACCACTGTCCTGGGTTTACGTCACCCCGACTATCCATAAAGTGTGTAAAGGGAAATCCCTGGGAGACAGACTCTATGATTTCTCCATTAGTTTTTGGGACGTACTCTTTCAACTAATGATCCCATATATGTTAACTGCTAGTCCTACTCATTTTAAAATGTACTCATACCTATGCCTTCAGGATGAGTTAGTGCAGTCACACCTGCGCAACATTGAAACCCAAATCGTCTCTGATTGGATGGGCTTCCATGCCAACCAACTTGTTCATGTCCACACACTTCTCTCATTCCTCAGGGATAAATCATTTAGGCTGAAGTTGTTAACTAACAACTTCCCCTTGACAAAAATTAACTTTCACATCTCCTAGCACTGTTAAATGATGGCTCCCATCAAATCTAAAAAAAAATGTGTTTTCTCTCCCGCCTGTGTATTTGGGCTTTGGCTCCATTAATGTTCTCGATGAGCCTCTGTCACTCTTGTAACCTCCCACTCACACAATAATAAAAAAATGCTTGATTTCTCTATCAAAATGGTTCTATGCAATGTTATATGTGTATATATGTAAGAAACAAAACACCTATTTAATTATTACAAAAGAACTTGTTAAAAATGAATAAATGAGTTGCAAAAGGATTATTTAATAAAGTTATAATTGGAAATCACTCTCGCTCGCAATCGCTCCACTCTGAACTCCTATTTTTTTTATTAATTCAATACAATATAAAGAATACATCATGAATTTAGTCCAGATCCACAAATATAGGATCAAATGGACCGATTTTTGGAAAATGAAAGAAATCGCAACAATTTTCTAAACTTAATAGATTACATGGCAAGTAAAAAAAACTCTATTCTAACAAATCCACTCATCGAGGAACCAACTCCTCTAGTAAAAAAACTTTGTCCTATTGGCCAATCATGGTTTTACGGATGCCCCTGCATCAGAGCCACAAATAGATTTGTATATAGATACGAGTTACTAAAAATTGGTAAATGAAGCATATTTGAGTGTTGTGAGCATATGGAATTGGAGAGAAGAATTTCTAAAGCTAATCTAAAAAAATGTGATTAGATATGAGTGTGAGGAGAGAGCTATATAAAAGATACTGATTTTATGCTGGTTGTATTGTGAGATATTTGGCTGAGTGAGAGATGAAGCAGTGAGAGAAGCAATTACAAATTTGAAGTTTAAAGTGATAGAGTACCTATGGATATGAGTTTGAAAATGTTATGAAAAAGTGGATTTTCTAGGTATTGTAGGTTGGTTCCTACACATCGAGGATTCAATGATTCCTTTAGGCCAATTCCTATAAAAAATTGGGGGTTGGTGCCTCTTTCAAGTGGATTCTTGCAAATAGGGGAGTTGGTGCTTCCTACTAGTTGGTGAAAAAGAAAAAACAAAGGGACTTGGTGCTTCTTAATGGTTGGTTCCAACAAAACAAATATGGGTTGGTGCTCCTACAAGTGGGTGCTTGCAAAATAGAGAAAAAGGGGATGTAAGTATCCTATTGCTTGGTGCCAATTAACTAATGTAATAAAATATTGAAGGAAAATAAGAGAAGAAGGTTTTTTTTTTTTTTCTCCCTGTTGTCGTTGTGACAAACACCCTCCAAAATTTTTCCTACAGTTGAATTTTGGAGCCTCCTTGTGATTTTATGATCTATCATTTCAATTTGTTCTTAGTCACTTCATGATCGATTGATGTTTATCTAAAGACTCTAAGTGTGGAAACCACTTGTTCACACATACTTAGCCTTTGATGCATTTATAAGTACACCCATTTATATCAAGTGTAACAATTAGTGTCTACCCTTGAGGACAAGCAATGCGTAATCTTAGAAAATAGTGCTTGCAAAGTCCTTAGTGGAAGATGTTGCACAACTCCTAAACATTGTGCAGTCCCCGATGACAGTAACTGTGCAGTTGATAAGGACAGTGACTGTGTAGTCCTTATGGATAGTTAGTGAAAGATTCTAGTTGATAGTGAGAAGGTCATTCTTCAAAGTCAACGTTGTCACACCTCTTAGTGGCAACCACCTCACTCTTGTTTGCTTTGCTTGTATATTGATTCTAACTCAAATTATATGTTCACAACCATCTTTCACTTTTGAGCTCAGTTCACTTTGGAACATAAGGAGCATTATCTCACTCTCAGTTGAGATTTTATTATCATTAAGGAAGGTTTTCTCAACTATCACTTTTGCACACTTTTTTTTTCATAAATGTCGCTTTCACTGTCATGCCACTGTTTTTTTTACTTTATTTCACTTTAACAAGTGTCGCTTTTGTTTTCTTTTACTCTCGCATCTGCCACTTTCACTTTATTTATCTTTTGAAAGTGTCGTCTTCAATTTTTTTTACTCACACAAGTGTCACTTTCGTCTGATTTTATTCATACATGCATTGCTTGTGTTTTCTTTGTGTTGGGATGTCTCTCTTTTACTTGTTTTCAAGCATCTTAATAGAACCTTGGCACACTTTTAGAGGAAGCTCTAACACGCTCTCTTGCATTGGTTGGTGTTATTTATCATTAGGACATGCGCTGGAAAAATTCTTATGACATAACATATCTTTATGTTGCCCTGCGACAGTTGTGTTGTAAAGGTACATATTAAGTGTTGAACTTGGAGAAAAGTGTTGTTTTACGATCGTTTCACTACACACTTGTTGTTTTTGGGTACTGTGTGTCTATTTGGAATTTGTTTGGATGGATATATGTGTTTGATGATTTTTAAGACATGTTATATACTCTTACTCTCTTGTCACATTAATCTCACACTTAGTCATTTTCAGAGTGTACATTGTCCTTGCAACTTTCTTGATCATGGACCAACCCTTCATCCCTTAGAAAATGTACACTGAACAGTCCTAATCCATAGTGAATAATTTTGGATGGTGTTTTCATTGATGTCAACCCATGGAGTTGACTAGGTTTGAATTTGACTAAAAACAACAGTCATTGATGTCAAATGGTTAATGAGTGCTTCCTAGTAATTTTCGTATTACATCAATTTGGAAACTCCACTGTTGGATGGTTGAAAAACCCAAGTCCTCAGGTTTGGTTTCCCTAGACTGAGGATGTACCCCAACTTTTTAGAGGTTTTTTGAATGATCAAACCATTTATTTTGGTTTGGAGATATAGTTCATTATATTCTCCTCAAATATATGTTTATGTTGATATGTGGTACACCCCACGGTTCCTCCTAGTTGAAGAGACTTAAACTGAGTTTGAAGTTTTTATCCTAGTTTCTAGGCTAAAACCCCAAGGGAGTAGTGACATGACACCTTATTCACCTACAGTTTTTAATATATGACGATGATTCTCGTTGCAATATCATTGTGTATAATTTGAATAACTTCAAGAACCAAAGACAATAAACCGATCATTGACTTAACAACCTTGGTAGGACCATATGCACTAAGCCGAAAATTGATTTCAAATTCCTAGTGTAATTGAAAATGTTTCTAGACAAAATTTAAATGGTTAGAAAGGGTTAGTGTAGAAATTCCTTAGAGCTTAAACTAACAACATAAACGTAATGTATATCATCAAAATAAAATTAAGTTTATGGTCTTGTAAAAGGAAATCAAAATGCTAATAGGAGCCCCTCTTATACCCACACACAAGTGTTGGAAATACTGGGGGGGGGTGAATTAGTATTTCTTTTGAATTGTTATTTTTACAAGTTAGATCACTTATATTTAGAACAAAAAATTAACAATGATAGAATAAATACTTTTATTAATTTATTCTTTACAATAAATCAAGTACAATAATAGTATAGGGCTCCAACACTAGATGAAGACTCCAATCTTTTGGGATCCAACCTGTATTGTGCCAAGGCACCAATCTCAAGGGCTCCAACCCTATATCTGGTATAGGCTCCAACCTAGTCTCTTGAGGACTCCTATCCTCCAAGGCTCCAACCCTATCTTCTAAGGCACCAACATAGTCTCTATGAGGCTCCAACCTCCTGATTCAATTCGTCAAGATATATTTGGTTATAATTCACAGCTCCTAATGTCTTCTTCAATGATTCCTGACAAGCTTCAACTATCCCCTCACTTAGTCTTCATGCACTTCATCAATGATAACCTTGTTCTTCATATGAAGGTATCACCACTACTCTGTTGTTTCCTAAACAAAATATCCAAGGTCACCTCATGATGACTTCAACGCATCATGGTCTCAAATAAGGATTCTCAACATGAGGTATTTAATAAGTTGCTCAATAAAATCTTCAAGATGACTGTCCAAGATATGATAATCAAACAGATCCCCAAGAATTCTTCAAATTTACTTCAAGATGTATTCCAAATTTTCACCAAAAATCATCTTAAGGATTTCCCCCAATAATGCCCAATATATTGCTCTCAATACTATTAGAAGACTTTAGTAGTGTTCTTCAAAACTACCTTAAATATGCTTCAGTCATACTACTTAAGGATGCCTTCAAAGATAACATTTAGATTTGCTCCAAGGGTGATTGTGCCACATTGAGCTTAAAATTTATGTTATCTGAGCTATGTTCAAGTTACAAGTAGCTTTGCAATTCTTCTCCAAAACTGGTATCTGTCACAGTTCTAAGATAATTGCAAGCTACAGGTTAAGAAGAATAAGATAACAAGTAATTTTGGTCTGAGATGCAACCAGTAATGGTGCTCATGCTCCACAAGACTGTCCACACAACTTGTTTGAGCCTATAGTTATATGCTTGAAGGAAGCCTTTCAGTGATAGATTAACCAAACCTAATGACTGCCCACAATTCCATCGAATCACCACAATTTAAGCACAAATTATGGAGCTGGTCTAAGATGTTTATCTCTGCACTGAGATTATACCAAGCCTTCACCGAGCCTAGAGGGCTAATGCACAAGTGTAGAAGGTTCAAGCCAAAGATTGTATCCACCATGTCTGAGATTCAAAAAAATCTTTGAATAGGTAAAATCTCTAACCCCTTAATGCTTTTATTTTCTTTTCTAATCCTTTCTCTACACTGAAAAGACACAATGATATGCAAGAGCGTATATTCTTCTGCAGAGACAACTTCTTGAGCTGCAACGCAAAAACAAATTCGAGTGTTGGTTGGATCATCCACCAAGACTAACATGCTTTTACAGAGGGAGACCCCACCATCGAGGCTAACACACTCCTTCGTTTTCTTCTGAGTTCACAAGAAATTTACTTCTTATTATTTTCTTTGACTACGTCCTTCAAGATATAGAAAGAAAGAAATAATTTTTAATGTCCACGAGGCTAAAAATAGCCTATGGGACAGATTTCTTATCTATCTGGCTCTTGTATTCGGCTCTTTTCCTATGAATTTTTACAGTAACCACTCCCAGCTTATCGAAAAACTCTTCACTGAATAGATTATCCCAAGAACTAGCTACCATAATACCTGCATAGTTTTCCCTGCTGTCTTTGAAGACCTCGCATTCTAAAATGAAATTTTTTTCTATTTCCACTTTTCCGGAGGAGCAAAAAATGCATACTCTTTCCTCCCACATTTATTTTGGCCTTTTCCAGCGCCTTGTTTCACAACGGAGTTGATGAGAATTAGTCCTTAGTTGAGCAATAAGAATTTTAGATCTCCAAGAAATATTAGCCCCTATGTGTGCCTTTTGTTGATGGCTATGTGTGGGGTTAAACTCTTCAATGTAGTACTTCTTCTTTCTCCCTAGCTCTTTGTCCCAAGTATGTTTGTGGAACTTATCCATAACAAAATTTTTTATCTCTTTACTATTTGTAGGACACATGCTCAAGCAAATCCCCCATTTACTAAACCATTTGTTATTTTTCCGCATCCAAGTCTTCTTTCTTTTGCACAATCTGTCACTAAACACAACCTTAGGCCATCTACCCTCTTCCATCTGCTCAATTTTTTTCAGATACCTTATGACTCGCACCATAGCAATTGCTTCAATAGGAGCAGCCCCTGTTTCACTTAACATGATAGCATAAGGAACTAGACTTTTGATTTTGAATTTGTTTGTAATCAAACGCTTGTGAATTTTCTCAATTTGTTTCCACTGCATCTCGGTTATGTTGCTGGCCCATAGTTTACAACCGTAGAGAATCACCGGAATCACTAGAATCCCAAAAAGAGTTAGAGTGGTTTTCCAGTCCCACAGCTCTGCCTCTCTACACCTATTTTGAAGAGCATAAAATGCTTTCCAACCCCCTAAATTTATTTTCTTTCTACAACCATCCCAAATTAAATTTATGTTGAAGTCAATTTCGAGGTATTTGTAGTCTGCAACTTCTTCCAGAATGATACCTTCAAAATAGAAATTATGTTGGTTATGTTTTATTTTGTTAGAGAAAACCACTACTTTCATTTTGCTAATATTGACTTGCATCCCAACCCTTCTACAAAAATGTTCAATGGAACGTAAATGCTCTTGCAAACCAAGAGCCGATTTAGCAATCAATATAAGGTCATATGCGTACAAAAGAAGCCTTATAACAAACTTGACCAAATGGATACCGTCACCCCCTTGCGAATTTAGCCACTCTTCAAGCTTGTCAATATATAACCCAAAAAGGGTAGGAGACAATGGGCAACCTTGCTTGACCCCAATATCACTTCTAAAACTTTCAGAAATGCCTGCTGAAGTTCTGATTTTGACTTTCACCTCTTCATACAACCTATGCACAACTGCTCTCAAATGCCTGGGAACCCTGAGTTCCTCCATTCTGCCCCAAAGCTTATCCCTAGGAACCGTGTCAAAGGCTTTTCTAAAATCAACAAAGCAAAAAAAAACTTCTTCCTTTTTTCCCGAACTTTTTCAATGATGTGCCTTAAAGTTATACAATGATCAACTGTGGAATGTTTAGGTCTAAAACCTGCTTTCCCTTTAGCACGTTTATCTAATTCTTCTGCCCACTTGCTGATTTTATTTTCTAACATGCTTCCAAATAGCTTTGCAAACAAGGGGTTTATCATTATGGTTCTATAATTGTAGGGATTATTGACATCACCACTCTTGAAAAGAGGTATTTCCATACTAGTTGTCCAATCTGTGGGGAACCCCTGCTGTAAGAGGTTGTTGAAAATTTTTGTGATGTGAGGTGAAATAATTTTTAAGCCCCACTTTAGATACTCTGCTTGGAGTTCATCTAAGTATTTTACTTTTCCAGCGCCTAACTTCTTGATATTTTTTCTGCTCCAAAACCCCTTTTTTTCAAGTTTGACTCCTATATGTTTTCACTGCACTTGGAGTAATACTTGCCGTGGATATATAGTCAATTCTTGCCATAGATTCAGCTGTTTAGAAGACCTAAACCCGACTTAAATTCACCATCCTCGACTTTAACTGACGCGTCACCTTCAAAATTCTCCATATGAATCTTGCTTCCCTCGGTATTTATTATAATAACCCTTTTCTTCATTTCAACTTCTTTATGTTACGATGCCAAGGCACGTTTGGTCTTATGTGTTATTTGAAATTTAATTGTGAATTTATTATTCATGTACTTGGTGTTATTTTATCATAACAGATTTTCTTAATTATTTTTATTTTTTAATAATATATGGTTAGAGTTTAGTGATTTATGGGAAGGTTTAAGATAATATTTTTGTGAATATCTTTTGGGGATTTAGGAATTATGAAATTTAGGAATTAGGTTTTAATATTTTATGAATGATGAGATTGTTCTCCAGGAAAGGGTTAGGGTTTCTTAGGTCAAGGATTAGTGTTGGCCAAACTTAGGGTTTTCACTAAGGGTTTGCACATGCATGTGTAGAAATAGGGTTATGTGTGGTTAGGGGTATGAGATATGCCAAGGCAATGGGTATTAGGATTTCAACCAATACGATTTTCCAGACAACATTTGTTCATGTATCTTACATAAGGATAAGGGTCAGGGATTCATCAATGTGTATTAGGGTTTGCATGAGTTTAGGGAAACATCAGAAAGGGGTAATCATTAAAAGAATATTTTCCATATAAATAATGTCGTATTGACATTAATGACAACCTTGATTGAAATTTTCTTGCCCTTCCAACATTTCCCCCCCTTTGTCACTGATAGAAATATTCTTGCCCTTCCAACATTCTCTCCCCCTTTGACATCAATGGAAAATGGGGTCTGTCAAGATACTTATTTTCTTCATGAATAGTAGTCCTTCATGTGTATGTTACTCCCCCTGTCATGGTGCTCTTCCTTCTGGAAATGGATCATGATATGCTTTCATTTCTTCATATGGTGAAGCAACCTCTCCTGCATGCATAAACTCTTCTAGCTCAAGAAAACTTACTGCCTTGTAAACAAGTGGAAGAAAACCAGTTCATCAGATGAATAAGGGATCACGTTCTTCAATGAAGTTGCTCCCAAGAGATGATCTATCAAAGGATGATCACCCAAGTGTGACTCATCAAGGTTTTCATAGGGCCCATTCACGGATAGCCTCTGCAAGAATGGTCAAGAATCACAAGCTCCCCCTAACAATATGCATAGTCTTCTTCTTGGTATAAATTCATCATAAAACCTTGTAATATCATCTCTACCAAATATTTATTCATCAAATAAACAACACGTGTTGTTGGCTGGAATGTTTAATAGAATTCCATATTCAATTTGTTTCCTTCTCCATACTTGTGTAAATTTCTTCTCTAGCTTGGTTGTCATGGTTTTAGGGACCCAAATCAAGTTACACTCACATGACATATGTCCAATGTTATGGAAATTTAAGCATTCCATCTTATTCATGAATGAAGAAGCATGAGTTCTTGCAAAGTTTCTTTTAGGAGATTAACAGGGACCATTATATTTTTCTTTGTGGTATGCCCTACAATCTTTTTCCATGTGCCCAAAATTTGTACAAGAATAGAAATAACCAAAAAATATACTTTGGTACTTGGAGGATGGATATTTCCTTGATGTACTTGCAAATTCATTTTGTCTTGGGATCATTTGATGATATCCATTGCCTCTTGCATTCTTGACACCATCTGCAAGTCTTCTTGGAGTAGGATTTCTTCCAATGTCATCTTGACTCTTACCTTTGCTGGAACTAGGAACATCAACATTTCTTTCAATGTTTTTCACATTCTTGTTGTTTGGAGCATTAGGGTTTGTATCATCCTTATTTGAGGGTTTACCTGCATATCCAAGACCAGATTTATCAAGAGGCAATATTTGATGACTTAGGATGTCATCTATGGTTTGAGAGCTTTTCAAGTTCTTATTTAGTAGGTAAACTTCCTTTTTAAGAAAGACAATTTCTCCTTTCAACTTTTCACAATCTTCATCTTTCATGATTAGTTTCTTCTTCATTTCTTCCATCATCCTTGTTTCTTAGTGTGCTTATATTTTAAGGGAGATGATATTTGATTTCATTATGAACATTTATTCATTCTCCTTTGCTAGACTGCTCTCCATTTCTTCTTTTATTCTCGTAACTTCACATGTTTTGGCCTTGACAATATTGATGTATGATTTTAGTTTGAAGATTTCTTCATCCTTTTCTTCTAGTTGGAATATCATGGTGTTTCTCTCCTTTTCTGCTTCATCAACTTGCCTTCTATGAATGCCAAAGGTTCCATCACCTTCTCAGCTCCTTGCGCTTGTTTCCTTGCTTTTTCTAGTTTAGATCTAAGAGAGGATACCTCTTCCTTGTATTGACCAATCTCTGCTTCAAATTTGTTCAAGCTCTTAAGTCTTTGTTCAAGGTGGCTTGACAAAGTTTCTTCCCTTTTCTTTGCCTTATCAAATTGATTTGTCATGGATATGACTTCTTCATGATTCTTCTTTTCTTTTGATGAAATTCCTCCTTAAGTTTGGTGAGCTCTTCATCTCTTTCTTGAACTTGAAGCTTGACAAGGTCAACTTCCTTCCTTGTCTTGTTTTGGTCACCAACTTGCGCTTTCTTCTTAAGTTCCTCATTTTCCTTTTTCAACCTGTTAATCTCTTCTATGGAAGCCATAAGTTTATTTAGGAGATATTCTTAAAAGTCCTATTTGTTCTCTTCATCTTCTAGGTATTCTTTAGCCTTGTTTTCATCTCTCTTATCTTTAGCTTCCTTGATGGATTTTGGACTTATTTATTGTTTTCCATCATCTTCTTGACTAGATATTATTTTAAACGCTCCTTTTGAGTGAAGATCATGAAGTTTGTCCCATATGACTTTTTCTTATGAGAATTTTTCAAAATTGGCCTTCACAGAATTTGGTAACCCATTCAAAATTGCCTTCATTGCTCTTGTATTGTATTCCTTGGATTCTTCGTCCTCGTGTTATCAGTAATCACTGATTTCCAAATTTCAATTCTTTGAGTCTTTATGAAATTCCTCATTCTTGCCTCCCATATATCAAAACTTCCATTGAACAATGGAGCCTTCACAAATTGATTGACTTCAATTTCGATGGTTGAGGAAGACACATCTTTCGGAGGATTGGAGACTTTCTTCCTTGGCTTTTCCATTTGTGTTTTACGGATCAACCTTCAAGCTATTAGGCTTTGAGTGAATGTACTGGCTCTGATACCAATTGTTGGAAATAATCAAAGGGGGGGGGTGAATCAATATTTTTTTTGAAATGTTATTCTTACCAGTTAGATCACTTATATTTAGAACAAAAAATGAACAATGATGGAATAAGTACTTTTATTAATTTCTTATTTACAATAAATCAAGTACAATAATATTATAGGGCTTCAACACTAGATGAACACTCCAATCTTCTAGGCTCCAACCTATATTGTGTCAAGCACCAACTTGGACTTTCCAAGGCTCCAACCTTGTAAATTCTAAGGCACCAAGCTCAAGGGCTCCAACCCTATATATGGTACAGGCTCCAATTTAGTCTCTTGAGGACTCCTATCCTCTAGGGCTCCAAACCTATCTTCCAAGTCACCAACCTAGTCCCTATGAGGCTCCAAACTCCTGCTTCAATTCATCAAGATATATTTGGTTATACTTCGTGGATCCCAATGTCTTCTTCAACGCGCCCTGACAATCTTCGGCTATCCCCTCACTTAGTCTTCATGTCACTTCATCAATGACAACCTTGTTCTTCATATGAAGGTATCACCACTATTCTTCATGTTACCCAAACACAATCTCCAAGGTCACCTCGGGATGACTTTAACGCATCATGGTCTCCAATAAGGCTTCTCAACAAGAGGTCTTTAATAAGTTTCTCAATACAATCTTCAAGATTACTATCCAAGATATGATAATCAAACATATCCCCAATAATTATTCAAATTCAGTTCAAGATGACTATCCAAGATATGATAATCAAACATATCCCCAATAATTCTTCAAATTCACCTCAAGATGTATTCCAAATTTTCACTTAAAAATATTCTTAAGGATTCCCCCAAACAATTCCCAATATACTGATCTCAATAGTGTTAGAAGACTTTATTAGTGTTCTTCAAAAATACCTTAAAGATGCTAAAGTCATACTACTCAAGGATGCCTTCAAAGATAACATTTAGATCTATTCCAAGGGTGACTGTGCCGAACTGAGCTTCAAATTTATGTTATCCGAGCTATGTTAAAGTTACAAGTAACTCTGCAATTATTCTCCAAAATTTGTGTCTATCACAGTTCTGAGATAATGGAAAGCTATAGGTTGAGAAAAATAAGATAACAAGTATTGTTGGTCTGACATTCCACAAGTAATGGTTCTCATTCTCCTCAAGACTATCCACACAACCTGTCTGAGCCTGTAGTTCTGTGCTTGAAGGAAGCCTTTCAGTGAGAGCTTAACCGAACCTAATGACTGTTCACAATTCCAACGAATCACCACAATTTAAGCACAAATTATGAAGCTGGTCCGAGATGTTTATCTCTGCACTGAGATTATACCAAGCCTTCACCGAGCCTACAGGAGTAATGCACAGGTGTAGAAGGTTCGAGCTAGAGATTGTATCCACCAGGAGCTAGAGCTGTAAACCATTTCCACTTTTCTTTGCTTTTATAATCCTTTCTCTACACCGAAAAGACACAGTGATATGCAAGATCATATATATTCTTCTGCAGAGACAAATTCTTGAGCTACAACGCAAAAACGACTTCGAGTGCTGGCCGGATCATCCACGGAGACTAAAACGCTTTTACAGAGGGAACACCACCACCGAGGCTTCGTTTTCTTTTGAGTTCACGTGAAATTCAATTATGGTTATTTGAGTTGACTACGTCCTTCAAGATATATATATTTTTTCTGCTCCAAAACCCCATTTTCTTCAAGTATGATTCTTGTCTGTTTTCACTACACTTGGAGTAATACTTGTGGTGTATATAAGAGTAGTCTTTACTGTGATTTTTTACTGTGATTTTTTGAAGTTTTTATAGTGTTTTTTTCAGGTTTTATTTTTCTAAAATTTGGTAGAAATTCATTGAAAACAGAAGTTTGATGAATAACCTTGCACAATCAAAATGTTCTAGAATTTTTTAGAGTGCTGAATCCATATATAAAGTCAAAAACCAATTTCAATAATATAAATCAAGATTTTACCTCAATTTTTTTCACTAAATTCCCACACATAAAACTCCAAAAAATTACATTAAAAACAATTCCATGTATATATATATATAGTCAATGCTTACCGTAGATTGAGCTGACATTTAGAAGACCTGAAACTGACTTAACTTCACCATCATTGGCTTTAACTGACACGACACCTTCAAAATTCTCCGTATGAATCTTGTTTCCCTAGGTATTTATTATAATAACCCTTTTCTTCGTTTCAACTTCTTTATATTACAATGCCAAGACACGTTTGGTCATTTAATGAAGCGTTCTTTGAAATTTAATTGTGACTTTATTATGCATGTACTTGGTATTATTTTATCATAACATATATATATATATATATATAATATGGTTAGAGTTTAGGGATTTATGGGAAGGTTTAAGATAATATTTTTGTTAATATATTTTGGGATTTAGGAATTATGTTTTAATATTTTATGAATTATGAGATTGTTCTCAAGGACAGGGTTAGGGTTTTTTTAGGTTAAGGATTAGTTTTTTTCAAATTTAGATTTTTCACTTAGGGTTTGCACATGCACATATAGGATTAGGGTTATGTGTGGTTAGGGGTATGAGATATGTCAAGGCAAGGGGTATTAAGATTTCAACCAATAGTATTTCTAGACAACATTTGTTCATGTATTTTACGTAAGGATAAGGGTTAGGGATTTATCAATGTGTATTAGGGTTTGCATGAGGTTAGGGCAACATCACAAAAGGGTAATCATTGCAAGAATATTTTTCATCTCAATAGTGTCACATTGACATCAATGACAACCTTGATTAACAACAAGACAGGTAAAAATACTGTGTATACTCCTCCAAAATTATCATTTCAAAAAACCATTTTATGCCTTTTGGTTCTAAAATTTTCGGCAACCTCAGGCTAAGAAAACAAAGAATTATAGAGCTCTCAGGTTTGATTTTTTTTGGCATAGAAAATAATTCAGTTTGGTGTGTTGAGACTAGTTTGGATTGCATCCATCTTGTTTAAGAACAACGAAGTTACAATCCTCACCTTATAGCTCTCGGTCTACTACAAAATTTTGTTTCAAGATGCTTAGCCTTATAAAATGGTAGTTTCTTGTCATTGCGGGGTTATGATATGTTTTTAATTGTTTTTATTTTGGATCATGGGGTTTGTTTGAGTTATGTTTGCAAGAAAATTAGTTATTTGGTTCAGTTAGAGTAGGTTTGTTTATATAAAATTTGTAAGGGCTTTTACTAGACCCTTGTCAAAATAACCTCAACATTCATTTATATCACTATTTGTAGTATTTTTCACAGTTTTTATTTTAATTTGTATCCTAGTATTATGTTCTTGTTGGGAAATTCTCTAAGCATTTGAAGTAGAACTTCTCATTAGAACCTCAACCTCCATTCTATGTGAAGTTTTCAAGCTTGTATTATCTTTAGAATCTCGGGATGGTCACCTGGTGTCGAGCTAGGAATAATCCTTTAATTTTTTTAGCCGAAAGTGCTCACAAAAAGGCTATCTTACTAGGACTAGTAACCTTATACTTGCAACCTAATTTCCCAACTCTATGACAGTTTGCTTAAACTAATAGTTTTCTATTAGAATGCTTGACATGAAAATTGAATGTTGAATCTGACTCATTGACAACATATGGAATTTTTCCCTAACATTGCCTCATTGTGAGTAGATTTGATATCTCACATACAAGCTAACAATCACCTTGAATTTAAAACACTAAGTCATAACATGTATGATGAAAAATACCTTGACTTTGACTTACTAAGAATGGGTTGGATTTGTGTGGTGAAATTTTGTCTTGACTTTGACTTTGTAAGAGTAGATATTATAGACATAAAACATATGTTGAAATTTTGACTTTGACTAGATTTGACACTCTACATCTAAAATGATGGATGATTGACATAACAAGTTATTTATATGCTAAATTTGACTAGTAAAACCTTGAGTTGACAATGACTATGATAACCTAGGATAAATTGAGTAACATAATTATGATCTTGCAAGGTAACCGGTTTTTGTGGATACATCACCTTGTTGTATGGCTTATTGAAGTAGTGATGGATAGAAATGTGTGAGAAGTGCTCAACAGTGAAGGAACATATGTTAGTAGCTCTCTGTGGAAAAAAACTTGATAGTAGTGATAGCAGGTCATAGGGATGACCTGTTACATTTGGAATTATTCCATTCTCATAAACTTGTATTTGACACTTGTTGAGATTCAACAAGATGATGAGCTTAGTGAAAAGATTCACCTTCACTAAGTGGGCCCCGTAGGCTATTTTTGGCACAAAGTCTATTTTTAGACTATGTCTATTTTTAGACATGTCGATCGTATTCTATGAGTTACAGGATGCTATTTGTGGATGGTTGGTCAAGTTGGAAAAATAGATGGACTTCTATTTTTAGACATTTTGGGCGGAGTCTATTTTTAGACTGCTAGTCTAAAAATAGATATGTCAGATATTATTAGCTCTTAATAATATTTGGACTCTAAACATTATCTTATTCTCTTGGAGCACTGATATTCAGTTAACAGATTGTTCAAATCAGCTAGCTGAAGGAATTACACAATTCCTAGAGCTACTGGTGGTTCATGCATGGAGGACTTCAGTTATATCAAGTGGCAGAGTTTTGTGGAGTTGGAGAAGTAGTTGGTGGAGTTGGTTTTTAGTTTAACTACACTTGTGGAGTTAAAATTAGTTGAACTGATTGTGTCTATTTCTAACTGATTGATACTTTCAGTGGAGTTGAGTGAATTAATTAGTTAAATTAATTCACTAAATAATAAATCATTATTTAACTGGACAGAGACAATAGTTAACTACAGTGCAGAACAGATCAGTGGAGACTCAGTGGAGAGATTGGTGAAAGAGCAAGTGTGACTATCAGTTGTGACCATAGTGTTGCATTGTTTGCACCACACATTCATTAGAGATGCCAATGAGGATTGCGTGAGTAAGGCCGGAGAAATTCGAACTCATTCAAAGCCATTCTTCACTAGGGATTGCACAGTAGAGGCAGGCTAGTAGGTGGCAAAGATCGGTGCATGGATTCGCAAGATTAGGCCTGATTAGTGTGTAGTGATTGTATTGTACTGAGAGCTTGATATGATCAGCATTGTATGAGGATTGTTACATGATCTCTATGACATATATTATATACATATAGTTGGGGTTTTCAACTTCAGGCTTTCTAGTTAAACAACTATGTTAATGTGTGTAAATTTTTATTGTTTCATGTGTGCATTGCAATCTTGATTTAATTTCCGCAAATGATCAATGGTGGAATAGATTCTGTATTTTGCATGAAGTTAAAATAGTGTGAGATCAGGAGAATATTTGACATATAACACATAAGTTATATAATTTCTACATGGTCTCAGAGCAGTATTGATCATTGGAGGATATTGCAATTATTGAAGCGGCTGAGTTTTGTGCTGGTGGAATTTGAATTTGCTGTAGTGTTTTCTTCGTGTCGAAGTTGAGCATTCATTGAAATGTCTTTCAACGGATTGTGATTGGAGTATGCCTTGGATGGGAGCTCGAATTACATAGCATGGAAGGATAGGATGGAGGCAGTGTTGGATGATAATGGGTTGAAGGAGTTCATAGATGTTGATATTCTGAAGCTTGCTTCTAGCGATGTAGCCGCACTTGACGCATGGAAAAAGAAGGTAGAAAAGTGTCAAAGGATTCTGTTGGAAGGTGTGAAGGACCACATTGTGTCCAGCCTTCACGGCAAAGCCACTCCATTCTTAATGTGGAAGGCTTTGATAGAATTGTTCCAAAGCAGAAGTGACCAGAGGAAGTTGGCGCTTAAAGACAAGCTCAGAAAAATAAAAAATGGAGAAAGGCGACAGTATTCCAAAATACCTCACGAAGTTTGTCCACTGCAAGGATGAGCTGGGAAGTGTGGGGGTTACTGTTGATGAAGAAGACTTGGTGAGCTTGGCTCTCCTTGGACTTCCAAAGAGTTGGCATAGCTACGAAGACTCTGTCAATGGATGGGAGAAACTGTTAGGATGGGAGTGACTTTGGTCAAATCTTGTGCAGGAGGAGATAAGGTGGGGTACCAAAGATGGATCTTCATCAAAGAATGAAGATGAAGAAAATTGTGCTTTGGCTGCCAAAGCTCGAAAAGGAAAAAGGAATAAATCTTCCAAATCCAAAGCTAAAGGCAAGAAGCATGATTTGTCCAAGGTGAAGTGTTTTCACTGTCACCAGCATGGGCATTTCGCCACTAATTGTCCACAGAAGAAGAAGAATAAGAGCGTTGCTAGTTCTGCAACAGGAGAGGCCTTAGCCTCGCAGTTTGAACTCAACTTTTCTTTGATCGCATGCTTGGTTTCAAGTGTGATGGGATCGGTGTGGTTTCTTAACAGTGGTGCATCTTTCCATATGACTGGAGACAAATATTTGTTTAGTGATCTAGAGGAAAAGGATATTGGAGTGCACATCGAGATGGGCAATGATGGTAGATACAGTGAGACTGGTATCAGGACCATTTCCTTTGAGAGGGATTCCGGTAAACCTTTCATCTTGAAGGATGTCATGCATGTTCCAGGATTGAAGAAGAGTCTGATCTCCGTGGCGATGCTGGAAGACAAGGGTTATGATGTTGTTTTTAGCGAGGGAAAAGCTTTCCTGCCCATAAAACAACTGGTCAAACTAGAAGGATAGGGATTTGAGTTAAGAATATTTATCAATTGCAGGTAGATGGCTGCATAGCAATGGCAGGAAAAGCGGATGGAGTGGTGAGCCGAGATGAGGGCGAATTGTGGCACAGGAGATTGGGCCATCTTCACCATGGCACCTTGAAAATTTTGTAGCAGATTTCTACCGGGCTTCCCAAAGGTACACTTGCGTAGCCAGATCAGTGCAAGGGATGTACTTTGGCAAAATTTGTGAAGACCACCTTTCATGAGAATGATAGTCGTGCTTTGACGATCCTTGAGAGAATTCACACAGACGTGTGTGGACCTTTCTCGGTTTCTTCAATAGCAAAGCATAGGTATTATGTGATATTTGTTGATGAATTTTATCGTAAGTGTTGGATCTTCTTCATGCAGAAGAAGAGCGAGACATACTCAAAGTTCTGTGAGTTCAAGGCGCTAGTTGAGAAAGAGTCGGGGAAGCAAGTGAAAGCTCTCTGGAGCAATAATGGTGGTGAATACATCTCTGGCGGATTCAAAGACTTCTATAGCAAAGAAGGAATTCGAAGAGAACTCATAGTGCCTCATAACCCACAGCAAAATGGGGACGGTGAGAGGAAGAACAGAATGATCGTGGGTGCTGCATGGGTGATGTTGCATGATCAGGGCCTTCCCATACACTTGTGGGCTAAGGAATGCAACATTGTGGTTTATGTGCAAAACCATTGTCCTCATAGAGTACTTGGCATGAGTACACCCGAAGAGGCGTTTTCTGGTAAGAAGCCTGATATTTCTCATTTGAAGATTTTTGGCTCACCTGTTTACATTCATGTGATGAAGGATGCCAGGAAGAAGCTGGAGTTGACCGTAGAGGTTGGGATATTTGTGGGGTACACAGAAACACCCCACAATTATCGTGTGTATTTTCCAGACAGTCGGACGACTGTCATGCGATGGAATATCAAATTTCATGAGGAGAAAGCCATGAAGTTGTCGCTTGAGAGGGAGCTACACTTGCATGCAGAGGAGGAGCTACTTGTTCCTAAAGATGAGCCTCAAGATGTGGATCAGCCATAAGAAGAGGTTCGTGGAGTGGAAGAAACCACTCATGTAGAGCCAAACATCAGAGGGCGAAAGCGCACTACAGAAGCTTAGTGACTGAATCTTGATGCAGTGCAGAATGTAGGAGTTCCTACATCACAGTGCAGACAGAGACAACCACCTGACCGATTTACTGGATACATGGCTTTGATGAGAAAGTGTATCGTGACAGAGCCATCCTCTTTCAAGGAAGCTGTGGAGGATCCCGCATGGGTAGATGCCATGGTGGAAAAGTATGTTTCGATTGTCAGAAACAGTGCATGGGAGATTGTCCCAAGGCCGAAAGGGAAATCGGTGGTAGGTTCGAGATGGATCTACAAAGTGAAGCAAGCTGCTGATGGGAGTGTTGAGAAGTATAAGGCAAGATTTTTTGCCCAAGGCTTCTCACAGATTGAGGGGATCGACTATGAAGAAACCATTGCACCTGTCGCAAGGTATTCTTCCATATAGACCATCCGTGCTCTCTGAGTGCAGATGGGTTGGCACATTCATCAGATGGATGTGAAGATTGCGTTCCTCAACGGAATCATTGAGGAGGAGGTGTACATTGAGAAACCTGAAGGATTCGAAATCTTCAACAGTGAGTCACATGTGTGCAGGCTCAAAAGAGAATCGTATGGGATGAAACAAACACCTCGTGCTTGGTATACATGGATAGAAAGTTATTTCACTGGACTTGGTTTCGCCAAGAGTGAGGCGGATCCAAACCTATATCAGATTGTGGTGGAGGGTAAGCTTTTGATCATTATGCTTTATGTAGATGATTTAATACTAACGAGTGATGAACTGTTGATACACTCATGCAAGGCAGATCTTGCAAAGGAGTTCAAGATGAAGGACTTGGGCCTCCTTCATTATTTCCTGGGATTAGAAATTTGGCAGCGGAAAGGTGAATTGTTTTTGTCTCAAGGGAAGTATGCCCGGGAGATACTGGAGAAGTTTCACATGCAAGGCTGCAAGCCTATCGACACTCCTCTTCCTGGTGGTTGGAGGAAGGAAGATGCTACATCGGCAGAGGTAGTGGATGCCACTGTTTATCGACAGTTGGTTGGTTCGCTCATGTATTTAGTCAATACACGACCGGACATGTGCTATGCTGTGAACCAGCTTTCACAAGCGATGTTGAAGCCTACCAAGCTCTTTTGGAAGGAAGGAAAGCATGTCCTGAGGTATCTCAGGGGCATATATGAGTATGGATTGTGGTACAGATAGTCGGATGAAGTGAATTTGCATGGCTTCACGGATGCAGATTGGGTAGGAAGCCCAATGGATAGAAAGAGCACATTTTGAGGGATTTTCAGTATCGGATCTACAGTAGTTTCTTGGTACAGCAGGAAACAAAGATCTATGGCACTTAGTTCAGTGGAGGCCGAGTACGTGGCAGCAAGTTTGGTTGCATGCGAGGCTATATGGATGAGGAAGATCCTGGTCGGTTTGTTCAGTTCTCATTTAGATCCTACTGTGATATATTATGATAATCTGAGTTGCATTAAACTCTTAGTTAATCCAGTATTTCATGATAGATCTAAACATATTAACATCCGGTACCATCATATCAGAGATTGTGTGCAGCGGAGGATCATGTTGCTTTCTTACATTCCTACGAAAGATCAAGATGCAGATATTTTGACGAAGGTGCTCACCAGGAGCAAATTCAAATACCATAGAGACAGGATCGGGGTGGCAGATAATCCCTATCTTGTTGAGAGGGAGTGTTGAGATTCAACAAGATGATGAGCTTAGTGAAAAGAGTCGCCTTCACTAAGTGGGCCCCGAGTCTATTTTTAGTGCAAAGTCTATTTTTAGACATGTCGATCATATTCTATGAGTTTTAGGATGCTATTTGTGGATGGTTGGTCAAGTTGGAAAAATAGATGGACTTATATTTTTATACATTTTGGGCGGAGTCTATTTCTAGACTACCAGTCTAAAAATAGATATGTCGGATATTATTAGCTCTTAATAATATTTGGACTCTAAACATTATCTTATTCTCTTGGAGCACTGACATTCAGTTAACAGATTGTTCAGATCAGCTAGCTGAAGGAATTACGCAATTCCTAGAGCTATTGGTGGTTCATGCATGGAGGACTTCAGTTATAACTCAAGTGGTAGAGTTTGGTGGAGTTGGAGAAGTAGTTGGTGGAGTTGGTTTCTAGTTTAACTACACTTGTGGAGTTAAACTCAATTGAAGTGATTGTGTCTATTTCTAACTAATTGATAATTTCAGTGGAGTTGAGTGAATTAATTAGTTGAATTAATTCACTAAATAATAACTCATTATTTAACTGGATAGAGACAACAATTAACTACAGTGCAGAACAGATCAGTGGAGACTCAGTGGAGAGATTGGTGAAAGAGCAAGTGTGACTATCAGTTGTGACCATAGTGTTGCATTTTTTGCACCACACATTCATTGGAGATGCCAATGAGGATTGCGTGAGCAAGGCTGGAGCAATTCGAACTCATTCAGAGCCATTCTTCAGTAGGGATTTTGCAGTAGAGGCAGGCTAGTAGGTGGCAAAGATCGATGCATGGATTTGCAAGATTAGGCTTGATTAGTGTGTAGCGATTGTATTGTACTGAGAGCTTGATATGATCAGCTTTGTATGAGGATTGTTACATGATCTCTATGACATATATTATATACAGATAGTTGGGGTTTTCAGCTTCAGGATTTCTTTCTAAACAAATGTGTTAATGTGTGTGAATTTTTATTGTTTCATGTGTGCATTGCAATCTTGATTTAATTTCCGCAAATGATCAATGATGGAATAGATTATGTATTTTGCATGAAGTTAAAATAGTGTGAGATCAGGAGAATCTTGGACATATAACACATAAGTTATATAATTTCTACAACACTTGCAGTAGTACAATGTGATTGGTTCAGTGATGTGGCAGTATGCTTACGATCCTATGACTATTACCCATTCATGAGAAATGCAATGATAATATCAGTTTGAGAATCAATAATGATGTACAGTTCTTAGTGATGTGCAATAATCAATGTTGATAAATGTTCATTGATATTCAGTGGGTTGAATTGGAAGTGGCTAGTTGATCAGTTTTGGCAGTGGGACTTGATAGTATATACATATCGTGCAGAGAATTATCATCTTATTTACAACTTTAATATATTGATTTAGATCACATGGGGATACATTTTGAAAATTGTGAAATGTGGTCCATTGAATCTTCAGGGTGTTAAAGTGGTGCGAAGCAGGTATTTTGAATCACCTCCAGGTTGCGGCCCAAGAACACTTCAGGGTGGTAGGGTGGTGCTAGGGAATATCATATACTGCACAGGGAATTGTGGTGTCCTTTCAGTTAGGGTTGATAAACTACAAGGCGATGAATTATCCTTTCTGCAACACCTGGTAGACAAAGTTTTGAGGCACTCGTCAATTTGTGGACTTACTTATAGGGTGTTGCAGCGTCCTTCTGATTGTAGTAGGCTATTAGGGTTTAGTATCATCCTATAGGTTATTGTTTGTGAATTAGGGGTTGGAGCCTCCTTCAGTTGTGGATGAAAACTTGATGTAATTAATTTTATTTTAAAGAGGAGGAGAAGACAATTTCTAAGAACCATTTGGTGGTTTTTGAGCTAGAGGGGGTTTTCCACCTAAAAATATTGTGTCTACTGCCTTTATCTTTCTGTATTTCTATATGGTGTTGTATACTATTGATTATTGTTTATTTTTATCTGAAGAAGAACAATAATAATAAATGAATATTAACTAATGTCTTGAAAAGGATTAATAAAGTTCTAATTGATAATAAATATTATTCATCCCCACTCTTAGTATTTCCAACAAAGCGCTCTCTGTCTCCCGAAACTATGCACTATGAATTCCTAGAGGATAGTATATCTCAACTATGCATTGTGAAATCCTAGTACTCAGTCACTCATCTTTGTGAGTTTCACTTTCCCAATGCACAGTCCTGACCGCTTCTTCTTTTCCCTGTGTACTACGCAATCATTATGGACACTGGAGCTTCCTATGGACCCATGTAATGCTCAACTATGTATCCCCATAAGAAATATCTTCAATCACTTCACATTGAACAATTATAGTGTGCAACCTTGCCTCTCTTGTCTCCTTCAATTTCTCAACTGAAAAATTCCTTGGCCCACCTTGCCTCAAATATGCATTGCGCAGTTATAGTGGACAACAGGGCCATCTTTGGGCCATTAAAGTGCTCAACTACACAATCCTTGAGTTTCTCCCTCAGCCACTGCACACTGTGCAATTACAGTGCCTAGTACTACCACTCTTGTTAACTGAACTTCCCCACTACGCAAACCCTTGTTATATTGGACTAATCCCTCTTGCGCAGAAGACCGATCTCCCTAGATTTCCAACAAAACCTAGTAACTAGCATAAAATAAAACTACTCTTTCCATGAGTCTATGTTTACTTGAATCATAAATTGGAAAGGATGGAAATGGAATCCATACCTTTTTACAACATGCTTGATTAAGATCCTTTCTATGCCTTGATGCAACTCTTCGATGCTTGAAAGAAACTTGAACACATAGAAACCAAAGGATCACAGACATATGCATCATAGATGATTCAATAACTCAAACTAATGATCAATGAGATTAGTAACTAGAATCATTTCAATTGATAAATAGAAATAACATACACTATTCATCAAATCTATAAAACAATGTAGTGGGAAAAATATCTCAGTTGTATTAATTTAGAAATATAGAAGAGTCTCACAACCTTTGCCTTGATGAGGTGAAACTCCTCCCATAAGTCTAAGATCCTTTCCTTGGATGATAAGCTCTCCAACTTAATTTCACCAGCATAAGTCTACCTTCAACAACCTCCTCTAAACCTCTAGCATGTATTTGATTTATAGGCCAAGAGGAGGATGTTTCAAATCCATATCAAAAGGATGAGATCCACTAAAGGTGGGATTAGTGTTCCTTGAAGAATGGGAATTAGCTCCATGATGGGAAGGGCTAGGATTGAATAGGCATGAACTCAAATCTTTCAGTTGGGATATATTATCCCAATAAATATTCTAGAATTAATTTTTTATTTTTACTTTTTGTTGAGTCATGTGCATGGTCTATAGTGGAATAAAAGGTGTATTTCTATGCAGGTAACAATGGTAAAAAATGTGAATGTTTAGAAACTAGCTAAGAAAGTACGCAAGTGACTAAAAGGTAGGTTTTTGGCCTTATTACCCAGAATTATTGTTTTCTTCAAGGTGATTAAGTTGTTGAATTGCAAGGGAGTGATTTGTAATGAATGAATTGGATGGAGAAAGTTCCATTTTAACGTTTAGTTTTTATGGTGACAAAATGACGTGTAACAGATTGCCCCCTAAAGTGAAAAGTCAAAAAATATATTTAAGGACTGCAGTGCTTTATCATGCCAAATATTGGATCAGAGACCATGGTTGGAGACCTGCAAAAATCAATCAAGGGTTACACTGCAATATATAATCATCACTGAGGTAGGAATTCCCATACTCAGAGTAAACATAACTCGATGAAATAGTAGGGAAATACATTAAGAATCATGTCAACAATAGACACAGTATGGACACAACCATCAAATATGATTATATCTGTACAATCATGAATACATAGCTCTTCATAGCGTGATCTCCATCTCTATCGATCTATAGTACGAACCTAGCCATGCGAGTAAATGTCTTGAAGTCGAACATGGTATAAACCACTTGATTACTAGTCAATGATGTGAACCATTAACAAGTGTAAGAGAAACAACCATTAATGTCAATGGTCCTCAAGGTACTCTCAGTACAATCTATGGAGTGTGAAAAGATACCCTGAAGTCGAACATTCATAGAATCGTTCGATAGAAGGTCAATGATGAGAACCTGTTGTCAAATGCGAGAAAATTTCCATTAAGGCATGTATGCCTCAAGGTTTTGAAAATGGTTTCTAGATCAACTTCCTAGATAATGAGCTAAAATTGATAGGAAGCGATTCGTCGCATGAGGGCATATGACACAGAACTCATATAAGGTTTTGAAGAAAAATTTGCAAGGCCTAACTCAGGGATGGACGACACGATTGAAGGCTACAAATTTCAAGGTAATTTGAAATAAGGTTGGACTTCTCTTGAACATATCAACAACACGAAACTTAGACTTGGAAACATTTGACTCAACGATAATACCCAAAACTAGTTGATGACTTTCAATGAGGTTCAATTATATGTGAGACAAATGGATTTCCCAACCTAGACACATATGTGGTGGAGTGTCATGTTCAAGAGCGACATACTAACATGAATGAAACACAAAAATGAATGCTTTTCCCAAATCCCCCCCCCCCCCCCCAAACCATTAGTGAAAAATACCTCTTTATTTTTGTCAAGATTGAGGAGGATAACATTTTCTTGTCATGTAATCTCATTCTTTGGATGAGTCATTCAAAGTATTTTTAATGAACCCTAGTAAGGAGTGGTTTTATCTTGTTATGATTGAAGATTGTTACACTATTTAGGTTTAACCAGTCAAGTGAAGGGATAAATTGATGTCGTTTTCATGTTTAAAGAGTTTGAAAATACACAAAAAGAAAATTTGTTTATTTCTTTCAATGTAAGTTTTAATGAGCCCAGAGAAAATAAATATCAACACTTTTAAGTTTTAAGGAGTTAGAAGAAAAATTTAAGTAAACTCCATAGCGTTCTTTTTCATAAATTTAAACCCTCAAACCTGAAAAATGATAAAATAATGCTGGAGAGAACTCTATTGACCATTATTAGTTAACGTATACCTTTTTTGTAAATAGTCTAGTTCAGTCTGGAAAAGGGGTAAACTTATACTGAATAGACGACTATTCATTTACTTTTTCGAGTTTGAATTGCCAAGTGCTCGGCGATCTTTTCATGTTTAGAGAGTCTGAAAAGGGCTTAAAAGAGAACTCCATGTATTCACTTTTTTTGTATTTTTCAAGCACCTGAAAAGTGATAAAAGACCGCTCAACATCAAAACGATCCATATTTATGTTATAACCTATTTTCTACACATTAAACCCAAAAAAATATCATAATTTCTAAAACATTATAGAAAAAAACCCAAAAATTTTGAATTTTAAAGGTCAAAGACAAAAAATAATATTTTAATGGCCTAAAAACCTTTAAAAATTTAAAAAGTAAAATCATTTTTACCATTTTAGTTTTCACTCAATTGAGAGCAAAAAGAGGGTTTTTACCACAAACTTCAGAAGCTGATTCTGAGCAAACAAATGGGCGAAATCGAGAATATTCTTCTCAAGGTAAGAGAGCTCTTCATTATCTTAATTTTTCGTTGGATTTATTTTGAATTTAGCCATGTATTTTCATTTTTTGGGGTTATTTTTATTTTTAAAATGCGCCCTTGGATGTGCGTGATTACCCTTCATCAGGACCGTGCACACTGACTATTTTTTACACAGAAATTCACGGTTTGCGCGGTTTTTTGCCTGAGAAACTATGAAAATGTGCTATGTTTGTAAAAAGAGGCCGCACAAGTATCAAGGATTTTTGAAAAAATAATAAATACACCCCCATTTTTTGAAAAATCATCCACATTGTTTTCTAATATTCCACAATTGTTGTTTTAGGATTTTTGACCATTTATAATGGAGTGGAGAGAGAGAGAGAGAGAGAGAATTAAAACTAAGATGATGGAGCTCTTAATGCTCCAAAAACATTGCAGGCCCTAAGAGATTTTGGCCTATAAAAATATTAGATAATCCCAGGGATGAAATATCAACTAGAGATCATGACTTGGATGATGAGGGCATGGGATTTCTGAAATATTAGTGTTTCGTGATAGGAGATGAACGCCTCACTATAGATGCTAATGACATCTATCTTTAGACTAGGCTCTCCCGCAAAGGGATGGATATATATTTGTATTGATACAGAACAGGTGGAGAAACCACTGCCACTTATTTAAGGCAACATTGTGTTAACAAGGCTCAGCTCAAGTATGGGATAATTGGCATCAAAACTGAATTTTTTTTTAAGTAGAACATTAAATTATTTACAAATATTTATCAGGAGGAACAATAAAAATAACCAAAAATAAATAAACCATAAAAAAATATGTTTATCTGGTAATAATTCCAACTCCAGGGAAAACCCACCCTAATGAAATTTCATTAGTCTTGGCAAAAATCCTCGCCAATCTAGCCAATTGAGCCTTCACCGCTCACCTCTTTGGCCTACATTACAATGAAGTCCTCCCAGCCTTTTATGGGCTGCATTACATGTAATACCACAGGCATAAAACCATGGGTGTATAATACCATGTGCCCCAAAAACCATCATTTTTTAACTTGGTCAAATTTTACTCTATCCCCGAGTCAAATTTACCTAAAATTGCCCCCTTAAACTTGACTTGGGTTTCCTTGACTAAATCCAACAAATCTTGCCAAGTGAGTCAGCCCTGATCACTCTGGCCCTTAGCCCCCTCAAATTTTATACCTGGAGGATCAATTAACCTGACATCCCTCCTATCACCTAGGTCTAACCTAGACTGTACCAGTGATTACCCAAGTTATGCATGCCATACCAGGTCTTACAACAGTATTCCCATTTACATGCAATGAACTTTGACTCCATTATAATCATAATTTTTTATTTTCGTTTCTTTATTTATTGTTATCCACTTCCATCTCGCATTTGTGCTCTCAGTTTCATGCTCTCCATAATTGTATGCAATCACATGATTGGTGCTTTTCATCAAATACTTTGCCTACAATATTAACATTACCATTTTACTTTTACCTCTCAATCATCATGGAAATATAAAAAACCATTGATATTATGTTTATAACTTATTGTATTGGCCACCAAAAACCACATAAACTTGGAGGTTTTCATGTTTGCTCTACTTAAACCACGGTACATATTTCTTGAGCTCATTAACACTGACAGAACAGCCAATCGGCTACCTCTCTGCATGACGTGTAAGATTATGCATCAGGACCAATAGTTATCCTCAACTGAAACTCTGTTAGGTTCAACGTGTGGTCCTTGGTTAGACTCTATGGTATCCATCCCGAGTGTTCTCTCATTTACATTTGTCACAAACATTTTTCTCACATGTTTTCCCAACCAGATCGAGATCATACACAAGGTGTTGTTGAATCTCCTAAGGGAATCACATGCCAAACCATTGAATAACATAAAGGTTAATAGCCTCATTGGAATCCTTATTTTACCCTCAAATTCTCAGAAAAATCCAAACCCATGAAAACATGATGAAAATCAATCATATTCCCATTCTTTGAAGTTTTTTTCACCACAATATCTGTCAAAAACTTTCTTGTACTCCGACATGGCCAAAAAACCTATTAGTGTGACTCCCGCTTGCCTCTCCGACATTTTTTTCAATAGCACTTTCTTGCTCGTGGTGTTGTAGGGCATGCAACACTAAGTAACATAGTCAATCCACCTCCAACTACGCAAGCCACTCAACTTTCTAGAAGATGTCATTCTCAATGATCTGATCCATATCATATCGGCCATGCTTCTATCTTGATCTGCAATAATATCTCTCCATGATGTGTATATTGTGGCCAATGCTTGCACCATGTCCAAGGTAACATTCCCAACACAATAAGTAGCATTGTTATCTCCAAAAATGTTGCACACAACGACAATAATGGGCCTTGACATCACCCTCCTCGGCCAAATTTTATTCATGCATTGGATCTTACATGTTTCATAATATCGATGTTACACTTAGATATGATCTACAATAATATTATGCATCGATCTCTTTATTGACCAGGAAAAATAACCCTTGGTAAGAAAAACACAACCTTTGGCTCTGAGCGAGGTTCTTCTCAACTCAATCTTGGCGTAGAAACCTCATCTTCTGTTCAATGGTCATCATCCGCTCCAAATAAATAAAACTTAGATCTATCCTCTGCCAACAAAAATTTGGCTCTAGCCACCATACAATCTATGGATTTTGATCCAGATATCCACATTTGCAAGAAAACTCAGTTATCTCTCTATCTAACAGACCAATACAAACCCTTGGCAATATAAACATCTCTCTAAAGTCAACTTGGATCTGATACAAAATGTAGTTTTTAAGCTTGTACAAAAATTATCCGCAAACAAACTCTTAAAACATAAAATAAACCATAACAAGAGCATAAAACATCAAACAAATATACACATATATTTTCTCCTGGATCCCAAAATCGGGACTACCTGCTTGATTTTTCATTATGTTCCTTTCAATGTTATAATACATATATATACACGTCGAGGCATTCATAAACTCCAATCCATTAACCCTAGATTAGAACATAATCGTAGTTCCCTTGACCTGATTTTCAAAATACCATGGACATAAAACCATCATGCCCAAAACCATGTGCTAAACCCATGCAAAAAGCCATTGGTGGGTCCTCCCAGTTAATATAGGGTCGAAAAAAATTTCCTGGGGCGCTGCCCAAAACTCCGTGTAAGGGGGCGGTACACCATAACAAGGGGGGATGCGCCCCCCATGTGACTCCCTTGATTGTGTCCGGTGTAAGAAAAAGGGGAGCACCCACACCACCACTTTGTAAACAAGGCTAGTCATGGAAATAATAACACACACCTAACATTCTCCCAGTTGTTGTTTTCTTTCCACAAGGGGCCACAAGAGAGCTTAGTCATTGATCTAGCCCTAAAATGCCACCCATTGTTTCTCTACACCAAGAGAAATTCTCAATGCTCAAAGACTTCATCAATGAATCTGCAACATTCTTCAAAGTGTCCACCTTGACCAACAACACCTTTTTATCCTCAACCATATCTCTCACAAAGTGATACTTAACATCAATTTTCTTTTTCTTTGAACGATAAGAAGGGTTCTTAGCCAAGAAAACTGCACTTTGGGTATCACGGTCTATCCTTATAAATCGTTGCACCAACCCCATACTTGAACACAATCTCTGCAACCAAACTGCTTACTTGCTTGCATGAGTGGCTACCATGTATTCTTCCTCTGTAGTTGAAAGAGCCACTACAAACTATCTTTTACTCATCCAAATGATGACACCTCCAAATAGGCTAAACACATACCCACTTATAGATTTTATTTGTGTTATCGTTCTATAAATTTAAGATTGGAAAGAATAATCATAAAATGACAACATAAAGCCACTTTGGAGCCTAGGATATAGCCCTCCTAGACTCAGAGAGGGATCTCTTTGTAGTATTTAGCTTTTCTTTTAATGTTTCCTGATATTACGCTAGTTAAATCGATTGTGAAGGTTGTTTTTGATTGATAGTTTTGGTTGGATTAAGGGATATCTTTAAACTATTTCCATTGGGCTATGGAGTCAACACAGGTTGGGTGTTTGCATCAATTTTCTAGAGCAATTGCAAGGCAAACTAACTATATTTACTGGTTCTTTATAACAAAGTGAAATATGGAATGAAGAGAAATGATTTCAGTAGTGGTTTAAAAGAAATTAAGTATTCTTAAACCAGACATCAGAGGAAAAACACTTAAATTGTAAACACAACCAGACCTAAGGTGCTCTATGCAACAAATATTAATCTTTAGATTTTTGTTTTACAATTAGAAAATGATATATTGAAAGAAGAAATAGTGGAAACATTAAACATAGTAAATAATCACCAGGAAAATATGACACATGAATCTTGCAAAATGGTCCTTTATATTGATGCTCTAGCTCCAAAAATTACAATGCTCCAATGAGAAAAATATTACAATCTAGGGTCCAACCCCTAATACTGAATAAGAACATAGTATTTAAACTAATTCCTACTGATTACCATATCAACATAGGAAATCTACTATTTATTACAATGATAACTGAAATTGACAAATGTGACCACCACGTGGAAATGTTAGAATAGTTGTGAAAAATGGTTGTAATTTCCAAGAAGCCGTTATTGGGTGATGTAGTGGATTTCTGTGATGGCAGATCTGAGGCTGATATGCTGAACTGGTACACTGGTGTGCATAATTGATTGTTTAAGATGAGGTGGTTATTCTGCTGTCATGCTGAGCTATCATCCTTCCTGATAGTCACATAACTTCTCCCATTCCTGTGGATTTGAAATATTGATTCTGATTAACCTCCTATAGATTTCATCAGTCTCTATATACTTCATGAATGTTGGCTTTAACTGGAAAATGTGCTTTATTTCATGCTGTATGAAAATGTCATTGCTGAGAATTTCATAGAAAGCCCTTCCTGTCATGGTGTTCTTCATATTGGCATGCTTTTATGCATCCTTGGAATTATCAGTGAGATTCTTTACATAATTTGGCTTAGCCATAAGCTTGTCATTTATCACAAACAAGGAAGGAAATCCTTTTTTGTTCAAAGGTTCAATTCTGTTGAAAAATATGCTAACTCCAATTTGTAGCTGATGACACTTTTCTTCCACCTGTGTAACCAAACTCTTTTTGTATAGTACTTTCTTGACATCAATTATGGTTGGTATCCTGTCTTCCACTGCTAAGGGTTCCAATTCAAAACTGATTTTGGAGTTTAAAAATTTGATGATATTTTTAGCAGTTGCAGGCTTATTGCCAAGTTCATTGCTTTCCGTTTCTATGGAAACCCTCACTAAATCAATTATATCTCTCTGTTTGAAAATTATCTAGATGGATGTCCATATCTCATTCATGGAGTCAATTATATTCAACCAAATGATTTATTTGACTCTTTCTACCATATTCCTAATAGAAGACTCTTGAAGGGACTTCTGTAGACTTTTTGTTAATTTCTTGCTTATCTACAACTCTATAGCATGTGATGAATCATTTCTCTTTATTTGATCTTGTAGGATATTGAGTTGGTCTTGCAACTTTTTGATTTCTGCTGTCTGTAAAGACATGTTTTCCATGGCCTTAGATAACTACTCCATGCCTCCACTTGATGTACCTGTAGCTGTGGCAATTGCTAAATGAATGACAACAAGAGGGACTGCTTGTAATGGAATGATATCTTTTGTTGCTTCTTTAGCTGCTTTTTGTTTCTCTTTTATCAACTTCTCCATCTCAATTTCCATTTTCTTGATTTTTTCTGATTGTTCAATGATTAGCTTCATCATTTTGGACTTATGTGTTTCATTTTCCTCTATATCCTTTGTTAGAGGATCTTTCATTGCCGGCATCTTAAGCTGCTTCCTCAAAGCAGCTATATCTGCATTTTTATTTCTTACAATTGCTTCTACAGTTGGTACATTTGTTGGGTCATACCCAATTTATATCACTAAATCCTCCAGGTATTTAATTATTGTATATTTGGCCATAGATGAAATCTTTTCCATTTTAAGTTGTGATTGTGCATTAGACAATGAAACCTACAACTTAGATAGGCTCATGTTTGTGTTAGTCAATGTGGACGAGATCATTTCTCCAGTCTGCTTATGCATCTCCATTTTATCTATTGGATGAATTTTTTTTACATCAAATTCAAAAGAAGTGGACTTGTAGTCTACTACTGTTTTAGGCTGAGGGATCTGTGCTTCCAAGAAATCCATTTTCATTCTTCCTTTTTCTAAGTAAAAGGTTGATAAGTATGTGAACTACTTGTCTATTTCTAGAATTGGTTGTAGGTGTTGGTTTTGAGTATCTCATTATTTCTTTTTATCTCCTTGAATGTATCATAGATGTTCTCCTCCCTTTTCCCTGTAGTGGCAGTAGATGTAAGAGTCTGAAAATTCTGCTGCTAGAATGGAATGGTGGCAGAAGATGTGGAAAATATTGTCTAGCCACCTGCTGGAGAAGATCTTGGTGAATCCTTGATTGTAATGGCTGTCTGCTGGTCCTTTTCACTGCTCTGGTCAATGTCCATGTGGACTCTAGCTCTCTTTCTATACTTCATCTTAAATTATTTTCTTGATGTGTCAATCTCCATGTCAAACTGATCATATCTTGTTGTCTTGCTTCCTACTTCTTTCTCTGTTTCTTTTACCTTGTCTTCTTTATCTCTTGTAGCCTTCCTTTCTTGTGGAGTTGGGGTTTGATTTCCTGAGGTCAAAATCACCTATTATTCAGCCTCTTGAAGTGTATTGGCTTCCCACTCTTCTTGATTCATGAACTGTTATATCTCCAGACTATGTGTATGGATGTATGGTGTTGAATTTTTCTCCACGCTTTTCTTGGAGATGACTCCCATTGGGTCATATACCAAGTGAAACTGTGACTGAATTCCATCTCCCTCAATATATTATCGGCCTCCTCCCCTTTTTCTCTACGGTTTCAAATAAATGGACAAATTTGGACTTGATCATGAATTGGGATTTATTCTTAGTAGAGACAAAGTGGAATTCATTTGCATTTATCATTTATCTTATATATTCCAGTGCAAAGATCCTCATTGAGAGGAACCTTGGTAGCTTTTAGGGGGAAAACTCACACCCATAAACTTTGATCTCTGTATAATTTTGGTACATGTACCAATTTCTTATTCTTACTTGATCTATTAGCTGCTTAATTTTCTTGATTTCTTCATTCACCCTTGGCTCTATTGTACCACTGAGTGTACTGATTGTTGGATGTGAAAATGAATCCACCAAACTCTTATATGTATAGTGTTTCTACTCCTTCATTAGTAAAGTGGTTCAAAAAATGACAGATTGAGGCTGAGAGTCATCATTAAGCTTTGTCATCTCAAATTGGAACTTGTTGGACTAAAAACAAATGAACATGTATACCAAAACAAAAGTGTATTTGAAAACCTCCTCTGTATGAAACTTCAAAAATTTCTCATGGATGGAATCAACAATGAATTGGGAAAAATTGAACATGACTGAGGGCTTAAAATCCGATGAAGGGATGGACAAGAAACCAATTATGGCCTTATCTACCCACTGATCTGTATGATACCCTAGTAGATATGAAAAGACAATAACAATGTGTTGGGTCCTATCAAGGAATTTGGATGAAGTGCATGGAGAGTTCTTTTTTGGCATTGGGGCATCAATGGCCATGAAGAGTTCTAAGGTTTTAGCTCTACTCGCAAAGTCCAGCTTTTGATATAATTCTCTAAGGGATTCATAAGAGAAAGGAATTGTTTCTTCAAGAATGGGGGCTTGCATAATTTTCTGGATGGATTGGGCATTAATAGTAAACAAGAACTCTCTTGCTGGGGTCGCTATAGATCTTTGGTTGAGGTCATAACATGCATGGAATTTTCTAATAAACTTAGGACAACTATGGGTCTTTGGGAAAATGTAGTATGGAAGTTTGGTTTCCCACAAACCTATGTCATCCACTTGATCTATAAATTTATCCTTGAGCCAGCAGTAGAAATCGAATAAATAAAATTCAACTCTGTCTCGTGGATCTTATAATCCTTATCGGCTAAAGCCATGTGATCCAGGTCCACCTGAGGGTAGACCATAGGATTGAATGGGTGTTGATCTTGCTTCAGAGGCATTCTGTAATATGTAATTAATCCAACTATTTGCAGAGAATAATGGGAGAAAAAAGAGAAGGGAACTTAGAAAGGGAATTGTTGCAAATTAGAATAGGGAAGGGATAAAATAGAAAGGGAACTGTGATTAATCTTGTAGAGCACTGATAATTATTTGTTAATCAATGGAGGATTTTTCTTCACCAATATTCATTGTAAATTCTCTTCAAACCCACCACCTGTAATATTTGAACATAATAACATAGGTAAACCTTGACTCGGTAATGGATTTGAGTTTTATCATGTGATTTGGAAACTATTTAGCTTGGCGGGGGCCCATTGGATAACACCTTGAGACATTAATTGTCCAACGGGCTTGTGGCGGGAGTGTCTTTGATTGGACAGAGTGGAAATGCAAGTGGATTTGTGGCATAACGACACTTGGAAATGATCAATTAAATTGTCAGAGGCACGATAATTTAGCTAGTAGTGGAATCCGCTTTCCAGAGGGGGGTCTTGGCAGTAAGTGGTAATGGATAGGGGGTTGCGAAAATACATGGGCATGACACGTAGTTGCGGAGGTGATATCGAATACCATTTATTTCGGACACCCCTCCCCATTCGGAGGTTGATGGGGGTGTGGGGGGGGGCGGGGGGGAATGTTGTGTGGGTCGTCAGATGATGAGATGGGCGCGGGGATGAGATGGAAGGTGGCCGAGGTTTAGTGCAGATGTGAGGGGTGATGCGATGGTGGGGTCGAGGAATATATGTATGGTAGGAGGTATATTATAGGACTTTGTGTATAGGAATTATAATGTTTCAAGGGTTAGGATATAATTTTTGACACATATATGCCAAAATATCAATTAAATTACCTCTAATCCTCGAAATTTGATATAAAATCATTTATGCAAACTTCAGAATAAAGTAACTTTGTACTTTGATTTTATTCTTCGACCATAGAGAAACATTAAATCTTTAAACTACACTTTATAGGATAAATTTCATATTTTATCCATTCTTTCTTCTCAACACCTCTACCTACCCAAACTACAAATCTAACATTTTTTGTTCTTTTGCAGGGTGCTTTTGTACTTGCAGACCCTAAAACATATTTTATTTTAAAATTCTAACCTAACATCTATCCTTATTTCTTCCATTGACTCAGATAAAATTGTTGAGTAAATTTCATTTCTACCTATCTACTGATATGCCAAGATTAAACAGTTTGGAAAATCTTTATTTTCTAACCTATTAACAGAAATTTAAAATTGTACAATCATGATTAAACTATATGATTGAACAAACCTATATAATGAGTAGTGGCATTTTGATTTGCATCACTTTCAGTATTATTTCTTTTTTGGGGTTTTCTTTCTTTTTCTTTTTTCTCTATTTTTTATACCCTCTTTTCTTTCCTTTTTATTTTTTATTTTTTATTGGAAATCATTTGAATATTGAAAATAAACTTTCAATATGAAGTTGCAAGGACGATGAAATATCCAATCACCTTGATATCCTATTATTTATAGGATTCTAATAGTGTCTCCAGCTGGGGATGAAACTTCTCCAAATGAAGTGTCAAGAACCTAAGACTAGTAGCCTTGAATGCTCCATTTTCTGCAAAACTTTCATCTGATTTATTTTTTTGTTTTTTATGACTACTCATCAAACTAGGCTTAGGGCCTTCTCTTAGGGCTTCAACCTTGTATAATGAATTATTAAAAACACAAATAGTAAAACTGTGATATTTACAATGATGAAAAACCAACTTGAATTTTCAAGAGAAATAATGTTTCAGCATCCTGCCATTGACAAGACCTCCAGGCAACTATGTACCATCCAACTCTTTAAGAAAATAAACATTGTTTCCTCTAAAAGCGCCAATGATGTATGGCCCTTGCCAAATATTGTCAAACTTTCCATGTTTGCCCTTATCTTCTCTTCTGGAATCCCATTTCAGAACTTTGTATCCTAAATTGAAATAATTAGCTTTTGTTCTCTTTTCAAATAAATTTTTGATATTCTCTTGACTTACTTGAATTCTGTTATAAACTTCCTCTCTAGACTGCTGCAACTGAATGGTTTCATTGATCCTTCTCTGTATATAATTTGGTTCAGCTTGAATTTCATGAATAATCTTCATAACTGGAAATCCTAAAGAAGGAGGAAAAACTGCATCCATTCCATAGACCAATTGGTATGGAGACATGCCAATTTACCTTTTGGTGGTATGTCTATCAGCCCAAAGAGAATTAATCAAATTTTTGTGCCATGATTTCTTATTATCTTCCAAGATATTTTTGATGATATTCACCAAAATTTTGTTTGAAGATTCAACCAATCCATTACCTTGAGGGTAATAGGCTATTGAATGCCCCAAAGTTATATGATACTTATGACAGAAATCAGCCATCTTCTTGGATTTAAAGGCTGCATCATTATTTGTAATGATTTTTCTAAGACAACCAAATCTAGCAAGGATATTGGTTTCAAGGAATTTTATGATGACAAAGTCAGTGGAATTTCTAGGAGTGGCTTCTATCCATTTGGTGAAGTAATATGTGGCAGTGAGGATCCATTTATGTTAGGCAGAGGACGGGGGATGAATTTCTCCAATGAAGTCTAATCCCCATTGTTGGAAAGGGCTCTTAACAGAAATGGGCTTTAAGGGTAAGGGAAATAGCTTTCCCTTTCCTTCAAAAAATTGACATTTATGACAAGCAGTAGGCCAGTAGAAACCAACTCTCGTGATATTGTTAGTAGTGGTTTTCCAAGAAATATGACCACCACAGTCACCTCCATGAAATTCCCACACAACTTTATCTTCATCATCCTTTAGCAAACATTTAAGAAAAATACCTCCAATCTCTTTCCAATATAAAACATTTTCCAAAATGCAAAATTTGACAGCTTTCAATTTTACAAATATTTCTTTAGTTTTGGATAAACTAGGAGGAGCATTCAAATTAAATAAAACATACAAAATGTCTGCATACCAGAGAGAATTCAAGAATGCTCCATCAATTAGTGGAGTGGCCAGTTCATCTTGATAATCCAATGAATGGACCATGTTAATGTCCAGTGCATGAAAGTTTGATTTAGCCATCAATTTGGCTAATCCTTGGCCTTTAATGAATTTAGTTGGTTTGATTTCGACATCATATTCCAAGATCATAGCAATCCATTTTCCTCTTTTTCCATCAGGACCATTCTGTGCTAAGATGTCTTTGACCACTGCATTGGGCACATAAGCAAAAATATGTGAATGTATAATGTAAAATCTGAAATCTGGTAAAGCTTTAACCAAAGAAAAAGCCTCTATTTCCATAATATTATATTTCAATGACGCATCTCTTAGAGCCTTGCTGAAAAAAGCTATTTGTTGTTCATGTCCTTCATTGTTTTTTTTCAATAAAACAACAAAAACAGTACGTTCAGAAGCAAAAGAAAAAATCATGAAATCTTTAGTAAAATCTGGGTTGATTAAGACTGGGGCTTTTGTCAATGCTTGCTTGACTAAATCAAAATATTGTTTAGCTTCAATGGTCCATTTAATTTCTGAATCTTTCTTGAGCATATCGGTAATATTCCTCAAAAGTTTTTCCAGGTTGGGTATAAATCTCCTCAACAAGTTGATTTTACCAATGAATGATTGAAGTTATTTAATATTCCTGGGATGACTTATCTTTATTATTGCTTCAATTCTTATAGGATAAATTCTGATTCCATCTTGAGATATAATGTGACCTAGCAGTTTTCCTTCTTCAAGTCCAAACAATGTTTTCTTAGGATTCGGAGAATTGAAATTTTTTGCATTTTTCAAAAACTCTTGTAAAATGTGTTAAATGCTCTTCATCAGTTTTTGAATACAAAGTAATATCATCCAGATAAATTACAATAAAGTGGCCAATTTCATCAACAAATGCAATGTCCATGGTCCTTTGAAAGGTAGATCCAACATTGATTAATCCAAAAGGCATTTTCACATACATGAAAGTGTCCCAAGGAGTAGTAAAAGCTATTTTGTCTTAATCATGATGATGTACTAAAACTTGATTATAACCTGAAAATCCATCTAACAAAGAAATCCTACTAGAACCTACTACCCTCTACAATATGTGATCCATTTTTGGTAAATGGTAATTTTCCTTAAGAGATACTTTTTTCAAATTCCTAAAATCAATGCAAACACTGATTTCCCCTGTTTTCTTTCTTTTTTCATAATGTCGGATACCCATTTGGAATATCTGAGTGGTACTATGATTTTGGACTCTTACATCTTCTTGATTTCTTTTTCAACCAAAGGCATCAAAACAGGATTGAGTCTATGCAATTCCTGTTTGAAAGGTTTTTGATCCTCCTTGATCAAAATAATGTGTTGTATGATGCTAGTATCATAAGATTTTAAGTCCTCATAGCTCCAATCAAATACATCTATAAATTCTTTGAACAAGGCTATATATCTTCTTTTGGTAATGATAGGCAGTGATTTTGACAATTTTATGATTTTATGATTTTTTTTTTCAGTGCCTATATTACATTCTTCAATGTTTGTACCTATTTGCTCCATTTTGGGTTTCTTAGCCACATCATTAAAGTCAAATAGTTCTTCTAAAGGGACCAACCTTCTAGGCAGGATATTATCTTTGAGTTGTAGTACTTCGAATTCCTATTTTTCAGGGTCTTTATGAATTTTTGTTTTATGTACAGTTTTATTGGCTAGAATATTTACATCAGTATTCACATAAGAAATAACAGTTTGTTTTTCTACACTATTTTGTGCGTCAGCAAGATTGTCTTCCTCACAATCTAGGTCTATATTGCTATCTTCAAACTCATCCTTAGATTGTAGGAAACTTTTGATTTGTTTTTCACTGCAAAAAAATTGCCAGTATCTCATGTTATCTGGCACAAAAGGATGATGTTTAACCTCTATTGTGTACTGTTTTTTTGGGTGAGGCCATTTACATGTACTTGCTGAAAAGGATAAGCCATTTGCTAGGACGTTTTGATTTCTGGGAATCACTGCTAAATCATATTCATCAAATGTTCTTAAGAAATCAAGTACATCATTTATATAAGCTCTTAATCTGGGATGTTTTGCTGCATATTGTCATTTTATTTGTTTTATTACTAACTCACAATCACCATGTACAAAAATCCTCTGTTGATCCTAATCTTTTCAACAACTGTAACCCTAGGCGTAGGGCTTCATACTCTGCTATGTTGTTTTTGCACTGAAAATTTAATTTGTATGAGTGACCTTGTGCACTATTTTTTCCTGCATTATACACCCAAATACTTGCCCCTAAGCCAGCTTTTCCACATGAGCCATCAAAGCTCATGTTACAAAGAGGTTCATTTTCAGGATTTGGTTTTATCATTTGTGTTTGAATGTCATCATTTTATGTATGCGTAACCTGTGAATCAATGCCTCCATTGTTATACAGAATGAAAGAGTTAAGGTCAATGTGAACAGAGTACAGAGGGTAATTTTGTGGTTTTTCTTGACTACTTACCATGTACTTCATTAATATTTCCCTATACAGTCTTCTTAGTTAACCAAACACTGATATTGTAGCATATGTCATGTCCATTTGTGGGGTCCCTTGTAATTTTTCTCCCCATGAGCAAGATAAAAGCATTCCATACTTAGGGGGGATGTCAGCTACAACTATATCCATCTCTAAAATCTTTGCTGGTATCTGAGCTAGAGTGACACAAAGATCTTTGATAAGACCTAGACACCTAACTTTTCTAGAATCAAAAGAGTACAAATCTTTATAAGGTCTAATGATTTCAAGGCCAAGATTCTCCATAACAGCCTTTGGCATAAGATTATGTGATGAACCTAAATCCAACATGGCATTATGGAGAATTTTGTCATGAAATTCTAGACTGAAATAAAAGGGAGGGACGCCTCCTTCTTGGGTTTTACCATCAAATTCTGGCCCAAACAAAAGTCTAGGTTGATCATCACTTAAATTAACAATATCAATAATCTCCTCTATGTTTAGTACTTTTAGGACCTGAGACCTATACAAATTATTGTTGATCAATTCAGTGAGAGGAATAGATATTTTCAATTTAGCAAGTTCTCTCTCAATACTTAATGGTGTTTGAGATTTTAGCAGATTTGATAAATCATTCTTTTAGCCACTACATTTTGGGTCAGTTCAGTTCATTTGACTTGTACTAGGAATATCAGTCTGGTCAATTCTAGCAAGAATATCCACTGTTTTCTGTATTTTTCTTTTCTGAATTATTTAGATTTTTTTTGGAATTTTATGTTGTTTTCTTAACATCAGATTCAGAGCTTTCTTGACAGAATTTTCTGAATTTTTTTTATTGGAATTGTTTAATTTTTTCTTGCTTCTTAAATTGTATTGTCTAGGAACCTCCATAATAGCATTCTCATATCCCAGTTTATAATCATCATATTCTTCATATTCTAACTTTTTTTGGGTCAGTGAAAATAATCCTTGTTCTTATTCAGTGAGAAAAATAGAGTCATCTTCATTAATCCCCATTAAATTTATTTGATTTTCTTCCACTTCCTCAACTACTCCCTTATCTTCATCATCATAATTCTCTTGGAATGTAGGCCTAATTTTCTAATCAAGACCTCTTTTCTCTCTCTGTCTAATCTGAGGAGGGTTCTTCTAGGATTCTGATTTTTGTTTTTAGGACCTGGTTGATTTTCTTTGGGAATGGCTCTCTCATTCAGATTAATCATCTCCATCATTCTCTCCATGGTTCTTACCAAATTATCAATTTTATCATCAGATGTAGAAGATATAGTTTCTTCCCTTATAGTAACTCTCCTCTTAGTTCACATCGTAGCTCTTTCTTCTAATAAGTTAGCTTATACACTCACAACATCTCTTTGCATTTATTCACAAGTTGATGAGTCTCTCTCCCTGAGTTGATAAGCCATGTCTGGGTCAAAACCATCTGGGAATTTAACTAAAAATAAACCTTGCAATGGTTTCATGTGAGCACAAAGTGTGTTGTATATACTGTTGAATATTGTGCAATAATCTTGAACACTGTCTCCTGAGGAACTCTTGATACTCTCATATTCTAATAAAATATGAAGAGGATTTTTCTTAATTTCCCATATGTTAATTAATGTTTGATGAAATGCATGGAGATCATGAATAATATTAGCAGTTAAACCATTGAACCATTTTCTAACCTCACCGCCTAAACTCTGAGAAAACATTCTCAATTTGACATTGTCTTCATCAATTTATTGCAGTTCAAAACAATCATTCATTTTATAAACATCTTGTTGGGTAGTTACAGGACTAGTCCCATAAAATTGTGGAATCTTAGATTGGTAATCCTGGGGCATAGGGGGTAAAGGTGCTGGCAGCACCAGTGGAGCATATCTGGCTGCCATGATAGGTGGAGGTGGTGGAGGAAGGTGAACAATGGATGAAGTAGGATGGGTAGTGGGAGAAGATGTTTTTGTAAAGGTTTGAGTCTGGGGGTGAACAAAAGTAGTGGTAGGGATTGTGGAAGCAGTAGGACTAGCTGACCTAATATGGACTGTTTGAGAGGTAATTGAAGAATCCACTATGGTCAATGTAGTTGAATCTACAGATTATTGGAGGTAGGCATCATCAATAGTTGAAGTAAATTATGTTACCAAATCTTGGAGAGTATCAAAATATTGGAGAAGCTAGATATAAGATTGAATTTGGGAGTAGGCTTCTCATACTAGACTTTGATGTAAGATAGATGGATCAAATACTGTATGATCAGTCTGATTCTCAGATTTGGTCCTAAATAGACCTTGTTCAAAATGTAAATAAAATTAAATGTCTTGTAAAGTGACAAAGTTTTCAGGGAGGGAGTTAGATCTGTGGAGAATTCTGATAACTAGTTTGACTTTCATTTCTAGGAGTCTTTCTTAGAATATTCTTAGGATTATCCACTATAGGAGGAGGATTGGGATTAGGATGGGATCTAGTAGATTTTATTTTAGGAGCCAGAATTCAGATCATGGATATAGAAAAACTGATTATTTCAAAACTAAAAGAAACCAATCTTTAAAAATAATTCTATCATACAGTGATTTTTAACTGGGGTTTTTGAATTCGAATGAAAAGATTGATTTTTTCTTTCTCAGTTTTGTCCCTAGTATGGTCGCAACTATGTTATTGTTATATAATTTTAAGATTGGCAAGAATAATCATAAAATGACAACATCAAACCACTTTGGAGCCTAGGATCTAGCTCTCCTAGACTTAGAGAGGGATTTCTCTGTAAGATTTACCTTTGTTTTTAATGTTTCCTTATATTAGGCTAGTTAAACTAATTGTGAAGGTTTTTCTTGATTTATAGTTTTGGTTGGATTAAGGGATCTCTTTAAACTATTTCCATTGGGCTATGGAGTCAACATAAGCTAGGTGTTTGCATCAATTTTCTAGAGCAATTGCAAGGCAAGCTAAATGTATTTACTCGTTCTTTATAACAAAGTGAAATATGGAATGAAGAGAAATTATTTCATTAGTGGTTTAAAACAAATTAAGTATTCTTAAACCAGAAATCAGAGGAAAAACACTTAAATTTTAAGCACAATCAGACTTAAGGTGCTCTATGTAGCAAATCTTAATCTTCAGTTTTCTATTTTACAATTACAAAATGATACATTGAAATAAGAAACAGCGGAAACATTAAACATAGTAAAGAAAAGACAACACCAGGAAAATAAAACACATGAATCTTGAAAAATAGTCCTTTATATGGATGCTCCAGCTCCAAAAATTACAATGCTCCAATGAGAAAAAGCTTACAATCTAGGGTTCAACCCCTAATACTAAATAAGAATGCAATATTTAAACTAATTCCTATAACTAAAATTGAAAAATGTGACTACCATGTGGACACATTAGAACAATTGTGACAAATGGCTGTAATTTCCAAAAAGTCGTTATTGGGTGATGTAGTGGATTGCTCTGCTAGTAGATCTGAGGCTGATACGTTGAACTCATACACTAGTGTGCATAATTGATTGTTTAAGCTGAGGTGGCTGTTTCGTTGTCATTCTGAGATGACATCCTTCCTGATAGTCACATAACTTATCCCATTCATGGGGATTCTGAATCTTTATTCTGATTAACCTCCTATAGATTTCATCAGTTTCTGTATACTTCATGAATGTTGGCTTTAACTGGAAAATGTGCTTGATTTCATGCTGTATGAAAATGTCACTGTTGACAACTTCATAGAAAGCCCTTCCTGCCATGGTGTTCTTCATATTGGAATGCTTTGAAGCATCCTTGGAAATCTCAGTGAGATTATTTACATAATATGGATTAGCCATAAGATTTTCATTTATCACAAACAAGGAAGGAAATCCATTTTTGTTCAAAGGTTCAATTTTGCTGAAAAATCTGCTAACTCCAATTTGTAGCTAAAGACACTTTTCTTCCACCTATGTAACCAAACTCTTTTTGTTTAGTAATTTCTTGACCTCAAGTATGGTTGTTGTCCTGTCTTCCACTTCTAAGGGTTCCAATTCAAAACTAATTTTGGAGTTTAAAAATTTGATGATATTGTTAGTAGTTGCAGGCTTATCTCCAAGTTCATTGTTTTCCGTTTCTATGGCAACCCTCACTAAATCAATTAGATCTTTATGTTCGAAAATTATCTAGATGGATGTCCCTATATCATTCATGCAGTCAATTATATTCAACAAAATGATTTCTTTGACTCTTCCTACCATATTCCTAATAGAAGACTATTGAAGGGACTTCTGTGGACTTTCTATCAATTTCTTGCTTATCTGCAACTTTGTAGCATGTGGTGGATCATTTCTCTTTATCTTATCTTGTAGGGTATTGACTTGGTATTGCAACTTTTTTATTTCTGTCATCTGTAAAGACATGTTTTCCATGGCCTTAGCTAACTACTCCTTACCTCCACTTGATGTACCTGTAGTTGTGGCTATTGCTGAATGAATGACAACAAGAGGGACTGATTGTAATGGAATGACATATTTTGATGCTTTTTGTTTCTCTTTTATCAACTTCTCCATCTTAATTTCCATTTGCTTGATATGTGCTAATTGTTCAATGATTAGCTTCACCATTTCAGATTTCTTTTGTTTCATTTTCCTCTATATCCTTTGTTATAGGATCTTCTGTTGCTGGCATCTTAAGTTGGTTCCTCAAATCAACTATATCTGCATTTTTATTTCTTACAATTGCTTCTATAGTTAGAAATTTTTTTGGGTCATATGAAATTTGTATCACTAAATTATCTGAGGATTTAATTCTTGTATCTTTGGCCATAGATGAAATATTTTCCATTTTAAGTTGTGATTGTGCATTGGACAATGAAACCTGCAACTTAGATAGGCTCATGGCTGTGCTGGTCAATATGGAGGAGAGCATTTCTCTAGCATGATCTCCTTGAATGTATCATATATGTTCTCCTCCTTTTTCCCTGTAGTGGAAGTAGATGGAGGAGTCTGCAAATTCTACTGCTGGAATGCAATGGTGGCAGAAGATGTGGAAAATATTTTCTAGCCACCTACTGGAGAAGAGCTTGGTGAATCCCTGATTGTACTGATTGTCTGCTAGTCCTTTTCACTACTATGGTCAATGTCCATGTGGACTCTAGCTCTCTTTCTGTACTTCATCTTAAATTCTTTGCTTGATGTGTCAATATCCATGTACAACTGATCATCTCTTTTCATATTGCTTCCTATTTATTTCTCTAGTTATTTTCCCTTGTCTTATTTATCTCCTGTAGCCTTGATTGCTTGTGGAGTCGGGGTTTGAATGCCTGAGGTGGAAATCACCTATTCTTCAGCCTCTTGAAGTGTATTAGATGTCCAATATTCTTGATTCATGAACTGTTCTATCTCCAACCTATATGTATGGATGTATGGTGTTGACTTGTTCTCCACCCTTTTCTTAGAGATGAATCCCAATGGGTCATAGGAACAAGTGAAACTATGACTGAATTTCATCTCCCTCAATATCTTATCGGCCTCCTCCCCTGCTGCTCCGCTGTTGGAAATAAATGGACCAATTTGGGACTTGATCCTAAATTTGTATTTCTTCTTAGTAGAGACGAAGTGGACTTCATATGCATTTATCATTTGTCTTATATATTCTAGTGTAAATATCCTCATGGAGAGGAACCTTGGTAGCTTATAGGGGGCCAAATCACACCCATAAACTCTTATCTTTATACAATTTTGGTACAAGTACCAATCTCTTATTCTTACTTGATCTGTTAGCTGCATAATTTTTTTGATTTCTTCATTCACGCTTTGCTCTATTGTACCACTGAGTGTACTAATTGCTAGATGTAGAAATGAATCCACAAAACTCTTATATGTATAGTTATTCTAATCCTTCATTAGTAAAGTGGTCCAAAAAATGACATATTGAGGCTGAGAGTCATCAGTAAGCTTTGTCATCGCAAATTGGAACATGTTGGACTGAAAATTAACAAACATGTATACCAAAACAAAAGTGTATTTGAACACCTCCTCTGTATGAAACTTCAAAAATTTCTCATGGATGGCATCAGAAATGAATTGGGAAAAATTGAACATGACTGAGGGCTTATAATCTGATGAAAGGATGGGCAAGAAACCAATTATGGATACATCTACCCAATGATCTATATGATACCCTAGTAAATATGACAAGACAGTAAAAATGTGTTAGGTCCTATCAGGGAATGTGGATGAAGTGTATGGAGGGTTATTTTTTGACATTGGGGCATCAATGGCCATGAAGAGTTCTAAGGTTTTAGCTCTGCTGTCAAAGTCCAACTTCTGATATAATCCTCTAAGGGCTTCATACAAGAAAGGAATTGTTTCTTCAAGAATGGGGTCCTGCATCATTTGCTGGATGGATTGGGCATTAATAGTAAACAAGACCTCTCCTGCTAGGGTCACTACAGATCTTTGGTTGAGGTCATAACAGGCATTGCACTTTCTAATAAACTCAGGACAGCTATGGGTCCTTGGGAAAATGTAGTATGGCAGTTTGGTTTCCCACATGCCTATGTCATCCACCTGATCTAGGAATTTATCCTTGAGCCAACAGTAGACATCGAATAAATCGAAGTCTGACTTTGTCTCGTGGATCTTATAATCCACATTAGCTAAAGCCATGTGATCCAGGTCCACCTGAGGGTAGACCATAGGATTGAATGGCTATTGATCTTGCTTCAGAGGAATTTTGTAATCTGTAATTAATCCAATTGTTTGTAGAGAAGAATGGGAGAAAAAATAGAAGGGAAATTAGAAAGGGAATTTTTGTAGATCAGAATAGGGAAGGGAGAAAATATAAAGGGAACTGTGATCAATCTTGTAGAGCACTGATAATTCTCTGTTCATCAATGGAGGCTTTTCTTTACCAATATTCACTATAAATTCTCTAAAAATCCACCACCTATAATATTTGAACAGAATAACATAGGTAAACCTTGACTCAGTAATGGATTTTGGTTTTATCATGTGATTGGGTGACCATTTGGCTTCACGAGGGCCCTTTGGATAATGGCTTGAGCCATTAATTGTCTAACGGGCTTGTGGCAGGAGCATATTTGATTGGATAGAGCGGACAGGTGAGTGGATTCGTGGTGTAACGGTACTTGGAAAAGTTCAATTAAATGGTCAGAGGTGTGACGGTTTAGCTAGTAGCAGAATCCTCTTTTCGAAGGGGGGTCCTAGTGGTAAGTGGTAATGGATTGGGGGGGGGGGGTGCGAAAAGACCCGGGCGTGACACATAACAGTGGAGGTGGTATTGAATATCATTTATTTCGGACCTTGCCTCCCCCTGCCACCCAACAGGAACATTCGGAGGCTGAGGGGGGGTCGAAATGATGTGTGGGTTGTCGGATGATGAGATGGGCGCGAGAATGAGATGGAAGGTGGCGAAGGTTTAGTGTATATGTGATGAGTGATGTGATGGTGGAGTTGGGGAATATATGTATGGCGGGAGGTATAGTATAGGACTTTGGGTATAGGAAGTATAATGTTTCAAGGGTTAGGATATAAGTTTTGACACATATATGCCAAAATATCAATTAAATGACCTCTAATCCCCGAAATTTGGTATAAAATCATTTATCCAAACTTCAGAATAAAATACCTTTGTCCTTTCATTTTCTTCTTCGATCATAGAGAAACACGAAATCTTTAACTGCACATTATAGGATAAATTCCATATTTTCTCCATTCTTTCTTCTCAGCACCTCTACCTACCCAAACTACAAAAATAACATATTTTGTTATTTTGCAGGGTGCATTTGGACTTGTAGACCCTAAAAAATCTTTTCTTTTAAACTTCTGACCTAACATCTATCATTATTTCTTCCATTAACTCATATTAAAATTTTGAGTCAATTTCATTTCTACCTATCTACTGATATGCCAAGATTAAACAGTTTAGAAAATATTTATTTTCTAACCTATTAATAGAAATTTAAAATTATACAATCATGCTTAAACCGTATGATTGAACAAACCTATCTATTGAGTAGTGGCATTTTGATTTGCAACATTTTCAGTATTATTTCTTTTTTGGGGTTTTCTTTCTTTTTCTTTTTTCTCTATTTTTTTTACCCTCTTTTCTTTCCTTTTATTTTTATTTTTTATTGGAAATCACTTGAATATTGAAAAAAAACTAATATGAAATTAAAAGGAAGATGAAATATCCAATCACCTTGAGATCCTATGATTTATAGGACACTAACACTTTGATCCATATCTCCATCCCAGTATGCATCAACAAAGCCATGGATGTCCAAAACTCTGTCCAATCCTGGTCTTCCTTGGTAGCACGAACTATAATCACTAGTGCCACACAAATATCTAAAAACCTACTTCACTATTTTCCAATGCTCCTTCCCTATTTTTGACATAAACTTGCTCAATACTCCCACTTGATGTGCAATATATGTTCTAGTACAAACCATTGCATACATCAGGCTACCCACTGAACTTGCATATGGAACACGTGACATGTCCTCTTTTACTTATTATGTCTTGGGACACTGTTCAACAGATAAATTTACAACTATAGGAATAGGAACCTTCACTGGTTTACTATCCCGCATATTGAATGTCTGTAATAATTTCTCGACATACTTCCTTTGGTTTAATTAGAGCTTCCTCTTTTCCCAATCTTGTTTAATTTCCATGCCCAAAATTTAGTTTGCAACACCAAGATCCTTCATGTCAAATTTGGAGAACAATTGGGTCTTCAAATCATGGATAATTTATTTTTCATTTCCAACTAGCAATATATCATCCACATTCAAGACCAAATAAATAACACAATCACCAATTAATTTTAAATACACACAATGAGCCTTTTGCTTCTGGTGAAGCCAAGGCCCCATGTATATGCATCAAATTATTGATACCACATCCTTGGTGACTGTTTTAGCCCATATAGAGACTTTTTTAACCTGCATACCAGTTCTTTCCTACCCTTCACCGCAAAGCCTTTAGATTGCTTCATGTATATATCTTCTTCCATATCCCTGTGAAGAAATGATGTCTTCACATCCATCTATTCTACCTCAAAATCAAATGCAGCATTGACAAATAACAGTAATAAAATAGAAGTTACCTTGGAATCAGGAGAAACAATATCACCAAAATCAATTCTCGGTACCCGGGAATAACCATTTGCTACCAAACGAGATTTGTATTTCTCCACCTTACCTTTTGCATCTATCTTCTTCTTAAACATCCATTTGCTTCCAATGGTTTTCCTTTCAGCTGACAAGTCCACTAGATCCAATGCCTTGTTTTTGTGCAAGGATGCCATTTCATCAACCATGGCCTCCTTCAAGAGTTTTCCATCCTCTGAATCCACTGCTTCTCTAAAAGTTCTAGGATAATCATCAGTGATAGATAAAGAAAAAATTGAACAAAAATAAGATGGACTATACCTTTCTAGCTGCCTTCTTGCTCGAGCTAATGTTCTCACAACTGGAGTTTGTGGCTCTTCCTCTTCTAAATATTGTTTTGTTGTAGACTTTGATTCTTACTCTTTAGCTCAAACTCTACCTTCTCTGGTTCCTTTTCTAGGAATTCATGTTTAACAACATATTTCACCTCTCTAAACACCACATCTCGCTTGTAGAAAACCTTCTTTTTTATGGGTTCCAAAGCTTATAAGCTTTTAAAACATCCTTACACCCAAGAAAGATGCACCTTTCAAATTTACTATCCAACTTGGTTCTTTTCTCCTTTAGAACATGTACATATGCATCACATCCAAATACCCTCAGATGTGAAAGAGATGGTTTATTACTAGTCCATACCTCATGTGGAGTATTATCTTCCAATGTTGATGAAAGTGATATGTTAACAAGGTAGCATGCAATCTGCACTGCCTCTGCCAAAAATTATTGTCCTAACCCGATACCACTGATCATGCTTTTTTCATTTTCCATCAACATCCTATTAATTCTTTCTACAACTCATTTTTTATGAGGCGTGTATGCAGTAGTCTTCTATTGTGCTATACCAAACTTCTTATAGAACCCTTCAAATTCCTTCTTGCAGAACTCTCCACCACTATTTGTCCTCATCACCTTTATCTTGGCTTCTCTTTATGGTTTTCTACTAGAGCCTTAAACTCTTTAAATCTGTCAAAGAAATCAGATTTCTTCCTCAAGAAATATATCCATGTATTCCTTGAGAATTCATCTATAAATGACACATAGTACACAGACTTAGAGAGTGATGGAACCGACATAGGTCCAAACACATCACTGTGCACAAGCTATAATATCTTGTTTTCCCTCTTAGCACTAGAAGGTAAAATCACCTAATTCTACTTCCCATGTACATAATGTACATGTCAATATTATAGCATCATTTATCACCACTATATACTTGATGATTTATGCTTTGGCCTTGGGCAACCCTTCCATTCAGACTTTGTCACATTTCTCAAAAAACAAAATTTTTAAAATCCATACATGACACTGCCCAGCTTTTTCCGCGTATACACTTGGGTACATATATATCGAACCTGCATATGCTATTTAAAAGATTAAAAAATAAAAAAATTCCCTATTATTGAGGCGGGGTTTAAAATTTTTCCTGTAACTTAACTACCCCAGCCCGTGGCCTAACTGTTCCCCATCTGAAAAAACTAATTTGAGTAATTATAAATACCTCTTAAGGGAATGGCCTAATGGAGGAAGAGAGAGAATTATAAATATTATAGCCTATTATAGCCCTAATCAAGTCTGATATTTCCTCTGTGCCTCCTGCACTTCCCAGATTTTCAGGAAACCCTTATTTCCTTGTGATGATCACTCTCATTCTATGTGACATCCTTTGTGCACCGTTTATGGAAGAAGCTTTGTGAGGCTAGGGTTGAATGAATCCAGAGGACGGTTTTCTCAAGTTCGTGGCAAATCTCAGGTGATTTATCCACTATTGTTTTTTGTACATGTTATCAATACAAGAAGTGTCATCTTGTTCTTGATTTTCATGTGTCATATATCTCTTATACATGCTTAATAATCTTGAATTGTTTATTTCTTGTTATCTTTATGAGATTATGTACATTATTTTGCTAACACCTAGGACATATATGTTGTACAACTAGGTTTTTATGCTTTTTCTTTGCTGATTTATAGGTTCTGGAGCACGAGGTGTTGCAGGGGGTTTGAACCCTACGAGATATAATACAAACGAAGGATAAATGGATAATATATGCGATCATCACTTTCTAGTTTAAAGCATAGAACTTGGTTATTTGAGTCCTTCTTGTGATGACATGCCCCTGCTCTGTGACGTTTACCAACCCAAGACCTTAGGGTAACATTGCCTATAACACATAGAATTCAAAATCTGGAGATAAATTAGACATACCTTCTACCATACCATTACCATGCAGTATTTTAAGGCCCTTCTCTCCAATATTTTCAAGCCTTTGATGCCATAGCATTGTATTTTCTCCAGAGACCCCTAGGCATTCTGCTCCACTTTCAGGAACCACATAAATGTTGCACCTATCAATAAAAGTGCTACTCAGAAGCTTGTACAACGTTTCAATATGAACTCCCTGCATCAATACCAGTGCTCCCTGAACCATGTTGTAGGTATATTTCTTGAACACTATTTTTACACCTGCATCATTCATCTTTCTTATAGAAATAAGATTTTTGGATAATGCAGGAATATGCAGAACACTAGGAAGTGTTCTAATCCTTCCACCTTGTAACTTCAACTTCAATTTTCTACGTCCAAAGATTCTAGCCTTCCTATCATCCCCTAAGAATAAATCACCACCATCATACTTCTGATACTCACAAAACCACTCCATATGGGGAGTGGAGTGAAAGGATGCACCTAATTCAATAAAAAATGCATCATGATCTACATGTGTATTTGAAGAAGAAGCCAAGTACACATCCCCACTTTCATTCGGGATGGTTTTTACCTCTGCAGAAGGAGAATCATAAAATCATTTTCCTTTCTCAGGAGATTTTGATCTGTAGTCATTTTTGAAGTGGCCTTCCTTTCAACATATCTAGCACACCTTTACACACTTTCCTCGAGATTTAGATCTCCCACTCGAGAATTTTTTTTTTTTCCTATTTTGGGACTGTCCTCGTACAGATTAGGCATCTCCATTTTGTCCCTCCATATTTTTTTATCTCTTTTCCTCTGATACCAAGGCTGAGACAATTTCATCAAACTTCAAGGTAGTTATATTTCTACCTATTGCAACCACTAGCCTATCCCATGAATCTGGTAGAGAACAAAAAAAAATGATGAACTTATCTTCATATGAGATTTTAATATCAATATATAACAACTGACTTACCACAATATTGAAGGCGTTCAAATTATTTTTCACCAAATCTCCATCCTTCATCCTCAAGCTATACAGATTTTTTCGCTAGAACAATTTGTTCACCAGACACATAGATTGATACAAAGTCCCTAACTTTCCCCACAAAGCCTTCTTCATAGCTTTCCCAGATACATTCATCAATATCGAATATGATATACACAAATGTATTGTGATATTTTCTTTCCGATCCAAGTTCACCCAGTCTTCATTTGACATTTTTGTTGGTTTAGTACTTGGATCTACCATGACGATCCACTGATCTTTATCCACCAACAGATCCTCCATCTTGAGATTCCACAACTCAAAACTCTGACCATTAAATTTTTTGATCTCTATCTTTCCACTTCTCTCCATCTTCTTTAATCAAAATAATTTATCCCGTAGATAGGGCCCTCCATAGGCCTGAGAAAAACCCCTCAGCAATAAAGGCATCCCCTTGAAGCCGAAAAAACTCAGATACCAAATGAAGAAAAATTGACCAGAACATTAACTTATTTACAGATATTTATCGATAGGAACAATAACAATAACCAATAAAAAATCATAAACCATAAACACAAACATTTATTCGAGAAAAAACCCAACTTCGGGGAAAACCCACCCTAATGAAATTTCATTAGTCTTGGCTAAAACCCTGGCCAATCCAGCCAAGTGAGCCTTTACCTCTCACCTCCCTAGCTTACATTAAAATGAAGTCCTCCCAAAATTTTATAGGATCCATTACATGTAATACCACAAGCATAAAACCACGGGTGCACAATACCATGTGCCTCCAAAACCATCACTGTTTAACTTGGTCAAATTTGACTCTATCCTCGAGTCAAATTTACCTAAAAAAAACATTGAGTGGCTCCCCTTGAGAACCATTTCCTTTACAGTTTCCAAATTTTGTGGAAGCGAAACACTTCAATTTGTCACTAAGGCTCAGATGTAGATCTCTGTGGAGTGTTCAAAACCAACTATATTTAACTAGTGCGAAGGGGTAGTTTCCAACATGATAGGGCAACTGGTTAGAGAAAAAGCAAGGAAACTCAAGAATTTTGGATATGGTGCTATATTTATTTCATTTAATTTAGAGTGTATTCCTCTCAGTGCTCCACAGTAGGTTATAGAATATGTAGGAGGAACTCGGGATCCTCATATTCTTTTGTGGGTCTTGTTGATCGTTCACCATAGAGGCAATGGCCCAGTGGTGAAATATACTCCTGAGTTGTTTGGTTTTCTGGAACATCAGATCATTATGATTTAAGACTTTCCATATGTAGGGATCGATTACAGAGGTGACCCAGATATTCTGCTCCCAACAGGGATACAGTGGGGTGACTTAGGTAAAAAAAACTTCTCATTGTGATGGTTTTCATGTTTTCAAAATTTTTGTTTATTTTTTGACATTAAAAGATAATTATCCGAATTGGTCATGCAGATATTGGCCTGGCTAAACTAGTAGGACTATGGAATTTTGATAGGCGAGGATATCAGCTAGTAGCTATTGCAGTGCCTAACCTTGATGCAATAGAGGCCTTGACTGAGCTAGAGAACAACCTGGAGAGGTTGGCCCTAGAAATTCCAGAGACTAGGCTTGATGATTTTCCTTTGCGGAACAAAAGGCATGTAATAGGAGTTCCAGGTCTGATCAACCATCTGCTACGACTATTTTGATAGGTGGGGATATCATCTAGTAGTTTTTGCGGTGGCTGACCATAATGCAATATAGGCCTTGACTGAGCTAGAGAACAACCTGGAGAGGTTAGCCCTAGACATTACAGAGACTGGGCTTGATGATTTTCCTTTGCAGAACCAGAGGCAGGTAATAGGATTTCTAGGACCTATCAACCATCTACTATGACTAACAGCACGTACTATAGTCTGCTATCATGATCACCATCATCCTTACTTGCTACTCTTTAGGGCTAGATTTTGATTTTTTGGTTTCAACATGGTTGGATAATAAAGGCCATGCAGCCTCATGTATATGGGTGGAATTTTTTTGTAACACACTTTTTACAAACTATTTTACCTAATGGAGACTACTACTTATTATCTCAGTTTATCTTGTTCAATCTGTGGATGAATGTAGTTTTTTTTTTACAAATGTTGCAAATGTCTATTTAACACATGATTTTCTAATGCATCATTTAATTTTTTTAATTTTCTCGAAATATGTTGATATTATATGTAATCAAACTGTATTTCCAAGATACGTACCCGTCAAATAATTCTTAACATTGTTGAGCTTCTTATTGCATAGACACCATTTAAATGTAATTCTATGAGATGTGAATCTAACCTAATGATGAAATGAAAAATGCCAAATAAAATGGCATCAGATAAGTCTAATCATTGCATTATACTCTACTATTTTATTTGTCATTTGAACAAGGCATATCCCATGAATAGAAACTAACTCATCAATGGGCGAGTAGATAGCCCAAGTCACAGAAGAGAGATTCTGAGTCCTACAACTAGTTCCATAAACAAATCCAATGTAAGTATGAGGGAATGTCGACATATGAAAATCAAGTGTAACAATAGATAAGTAGGAGAAGTGGCAGGAAATCGTAAAAAATGCAAAATATATCACACACACCCATAAAAATATGATACAAGTAATGTACAAAATCTTCACAAAATGAATCATGCATAATATTTATTCAGGTAAATACCATTCTTGAGCTCTCCCAAATAAACACCATCATAATCAACTAGTTCATATGCCCCTTTAGCTAAACACATTTTACAATGTAGGTACCATGCCATAGGGGACCAAATTTACTAGCACCTAGTTTATCATGCGCTTGATCATAGACCAAGACAAGATCAGATTACGAATATGAATGAGGATTCATGTTTTGGTAAAATTGAGCCTTAACCCATTTCTTATGAGCCTCACCAACTAGTGCAACCTCACACTGAGGCTCATCTAGTCGTGCTAAGTACAAAAAATTCACTTCTGCTATAGAGGTAGCCGGTAACAACTCAATGGCCTATTTCAAAGACAAAATTTGACATTCAATAAGAAAAAATACCTCCAAACTGTAAATAAAGTTGGAAGGGAGTAAATCCAGTTGATGTTTTTATGGAGCTATGGTATGCCCACAAGGATGAAAAAACATAGTATGCCAGTTTTGTTTATGAATGATGACAATCCTTTTGATCATAGTGGTAAAAAACTTGTTAAAAACTTCTACTTAGCCATTTTCTTGCAAATTATATGGGGTAGAGTTGTCATGGAACAAGCCTAGCTGTGTAGAAAGTTCAGTCATCATAAAGTTTCCAAAGTGGCTACCATGGTCCGTGATGATAACTTATGGAACGCCGAACCTGGAAATCACATGGTTGAATATGAAAATGGCTACAGTTTCACCATCGTCCTTATATGTAGGCATTTCCTTGGCCCATTTTGTAAAATAATATACCACTACAATGATATACCCATGCCCCCTGGCCGAGTGAGAGTTACATGTAACAAAATCGATGCCCCATTTAGCAAATGGACCAAAAAATATGATTGGGTGAAGATCAACTGGAGGTGCATGCATCTTGCAATGGTAAACTTGGTAATTATGGCACTTCAAAACCATGTTTATACAATCTTTAAACATTGAGGGATAGAAATAGATAACACACAATATCTTTTGGGTAGTGGAAAACCATGACATATGACCACCACAAGCTCCAGAATGACAGTCATTCAATGCCTTCTCGGCTTCCTCGCAAGTAAAAAAACATCGAAAGATGGAATCAAAACCTTGAAGATAAAGTGTATTTCTAGCAATAGTGTATTGCTGGGATTGGTACTGAATTCAACGATGATCAATTCAAGACAAATCTGGCTGAAAACTATGATTTTTAATATATATGATGATATCTCCATACCAGGGATCTGAAGTACTAAGAAGAAAGAGGGATTCATCTAGAAGATAATCCTATGCCATAGTTTCTATCTCAGTATAGGGAAAGTCACATAAAAACTCATTAAACACCAATGATTTCTTAGACTTGTATTTTTCAAATACTAAATCAAACTCTTGAAGGACAACTATCCATTTAGAATATTTCCCCCCAGCAACTTCCTAGTAAGAATGTACATCATAGGTTTGCAATCAAATATTAATGTGGTTTTGTGTAAGAGCATATAGTGACAAAACTATTGGACAAATTGAACAACTTTCAAGGCCAATTTCTCCACATGTGCATATTTGATCTCAATTTTCATCAGATTCCTACTTAGATAATAGATCACATGTTCTTCATTAGATTCATCTTTCTAAACTAGAACCATGCCAATGGTGGCATTGGATGCATCTAAATACAAAATTTAGTCCTGATGTTAATCAAGTGGATGCAACAACAATGTATGGGTTAACGCATTTTTCAGTGCATCAAAAGCTTTTTGAGAAAGTTCATCCTAGATAAATGGGATGCCATTTTTCAACAGTCGAGTAAAGCCTTTAGCTAGCTTGGTGTAGTTAGGTATGAATCTACGTAAAAAAAATTCTTTCCCTTGCAAAATTTGGAGTTGGTCGAGATTAGAAGGAGGAGGAATATTAACAGTAGCCTCTACCTTGAGCGGATCGACACAAATTCCTTCCTTTGACACGAAAAATCCAAACAATCGACCATATTGTAAATAAAAAACATATTTGTGAGGATTCATGAAAATATTTAATGCCTACATATAATGAAAATTTCTATCAAATGCATCAGGTGATATTGCTGTCTCAGTGAGTGAGATAGTAATTCATCCAAGTAGGGTTGTACAATATCCTTAACATTTCCCATTTGAAACATGTAAGACATTTCCCTTTGAAAATTTGTGCAAACTCTTCAATCCAAATGGGATTTTCTGATCAGAAAATGTTCCCCATGGACAAACGAATGTGGTTTAACCTAATCAGTAGGGAGTATGTTTATTTTATTGTATCTAGAAAATCCATCTATGAAAGAGAAAATCTCATTTTTGACACAATGATCAACGATTTGATCGATATAAGGGGTGGGATAATTTTCCTTTGGACAAGATTTATTAATATCCCTATGGTCGAGGAATACTCTAATGGTCCCTTGCTTCTTGTTAATTGGAACAATATTGGATACCCAATTAGTCAAGGGAATAGGTTAAATGAAACCCACTTTAAGTAATTTCTCAACCTCATCTTTTATAGTAGCAAGTTTTCGTGGATGCACCAGATGTAATCTATGTCTAATATGTTTGGCATCTGGGTAAGTATTTATTTCATGAATTACAATGCTAGGGTAAATTCCTAGAATTTCCTCATACAACCAGGAAAAAATGTCTTCGAATTTATGAAATAGGGCTTTATACGTCTCAATTTCTTCAAGGGAGCATGAAGCACCTATGTGAATGTTCTTGGTAATTCCAGGTTTGATTGAGATGTTGATCGGTACAATTGTAGATATGTTTCCTAAATTATTTTTAGATTCAAAATGAAGGGTTGAAAAAGGACATTGAGGACTATCCACAATCTCAGATGAAAACATAAATGAAACATCATTCTCAGTTTTATCAAGGCTAAGTAGAAAATATGAATGATGATGATAATTTTCCCATGGAATTTCATCCAAAGTTATTATTTCCATGATAATTTCGTCAGTTCAAAACTCGTTATTGAAGGGATCGGGAAACCATATTGGTACTATCCATGACAAAGGAGAATAATCATCAATGTTCACATTCACTCGATCAATTTCAGATGATGGTTGGTTGGAAAATGATTGAAATGCTTCATAACTTGATTCAAATGGGCTCAAAGGCATCTCACTTCCATACGAGGTCAATTAAGACTCTAAAGGCACAATACAAGGATCAAAATATTACATTATGCTTGATGCAATCATATTAACCTAGTCAACATTATGAGGAAAATGTGGTGGAGGGATTACACAATTTCCCATGAGTGATGAATCCTTAAGAAAACCTACCCTAACATATTTATATGGAGTAACCATTTTTCCAATGAAAGGTACACAACGTGTAGAATTAGGGTCTGAAGTGTAGTAATAAAATTGGTCTACTTTCTCAAATTTTCCTTTGTGGGGAAACATTATTATGCGAAAAAAATGATGAGACCACTTCGGACATAGCATAAGTCCAACTTCAATGCAGCAAAAGTTTATAATCAAGCTGAGTATCAACAAATTCAACTTCAATTTCAATTGTCTTACCTTCTTATTCTATGGGTAGATCATTTAAAATTCCATATGGATTAAAACCTCTTCCATAAAATGCTTTCAAGGTCACGGAAGAATGATTTATGGTTGGAGAACCCAAGGCTTTCAAACAAGACATAGACATGATATATTTAGAATCTCCTTCATCAATTACTGTGTGAAATACTTGTTTAGTTTTGACAAAAACTGGTTTTTGAAATGCTAGTTGATGCAGGAGTCTAGGTACATGAATCTTAAGATCAAAGAAAATGAGATTAAAATATTTGGGATCAATAGGTCATATTTTTGAAAATAGAAACTTCCTTTGTGTTGTGCAATTATGTAGCACTTCAAGGGCCAACATTGCTGAAGGAGACATTGCTAGATCTTGAACAATGTTTTAATTTTGAGCAACTCTTGCATGAGGATTAAAAGTTGATTTTTGAAGAACACCTTTAGGAGGCAGTTGGATTTCCATGTCAAAATTGGGTTTTTCAAGCTATAATGGTTCATAAGGAGGAGGATTTGGTGTGGAAGATTGACTAGGTGAACTAGCATTGTTTCCATCTATAACAAGACCCCTAGATCCGTAATATTTAGATCTCGTGGCTACCATAACTTGTGAGTACATCATCATGATATCCACTGGTGTGGAAGAAGAAGACGGGTTTTTTGAAACCATATTACTATATTGAGAAGGAAATGGATCTTTTAAAACAGTAGGTGTGGGATAACCTTTGATGGATGTCATAACCTTGATGCAATGAGGGAACTCCTTGGTGTAATGATCTTCATCACAAATTAGACAAGGATAACGAGGCTTTTACTTTTCGTCAGATGGTTTATTTTTTGTGTTATTTCTATTTTGGAGAAGAATTTTGTTTCACTTTACCTTTTAATTTCTTCTTACCTCTGGGATGTTTATTCTTTCCAGTAGAAGAATCTACGACATTAATCTCAGGAGTAACTTCTGGAGAAGGATTTACATTCAGTGAATCTTGTAAAACCAAAATATGCGTACTTTTAGAATTATTCTTTTTAGTCTTATATTGATGGCTAACAAAATTAATCACACAATTTGTGGCATGAGAACCTGTAGCAACTGAGCTTGTTTGACCAGGGTGAGGAAAATACAAAATTTTATCATACAAAGTGCTAGAATTTGTGTAAACAATGTCTACTAATACTGGGCATGAGAAATTACCTAATATTTAGTTACAACACCTCCTTTGGCTACATCTTCAGTAATTACTAGAAGCAATGATTTTGTGAACCATTCAACCAAAATATGATCTGGAATAAATTTTTTTAACTAGACGACATCTATGACTCCATTCATGTATATGATTGAAAATGTAAGTAGTTGAGGATTGTTTCAAAGAAGTAAAAATTTTGGTACCAATATTATATCGTATTGGTAATTGAAATGTGTCAAGAATATAGTAGCTAAAGAATTGAAGTTATGAAAAGTGCCTTACGGTAACTCGATGTACCATTTTGTTCTTGAACTGGTAAAATTTCATTGGAAAAGGTGTAATCTAATGGAATCATCGATCAATAAATTTGACACGCAACAAAGCTGATATGTCATGACATGGTTTTATGGGTCCTCTTGTAATATCCAAAATGGATAAATGACAGTAATACAAGAAATAATAGATCAAAATTACAGAAATATGGAAAACAAATTAAAAATTTTAGGAAAGAGTCAAAATTGTCAATCCATTTTATTAAATCTAGAGGTGAAAAACAAATACAACAGTGCCAAAAATAGATAGGACTTTAACCGGGTAAAAATGACTAAAATGACCCTCAGGTTTTCACACTAAAATACTACTTTACTACTGTTATTGTTGGACTCTTCCTTTGCACTGCCCTATTGGAAATGTTGCAGCTGGACAACTTCGGACTGTTGGGCTACTTCCACTACTCAGAAAATTCTAGGAATTTGGGAAGGTGATCCTTGCCCAAAACCCAGAAAAACACAGAAATGTTTTTCTCTAATTCCAACTTTTAAAATCTACCCTTTTTGCCTAGTTCCTATAGTTGTTGGCTTAGTAGGGATTGCGTAAATGGGCTGATTTGTTGCTTAGAAAATGCAACCACAGAATCTACTATAAAAAACCCAGAAAAACCCAGAAAGCTTTCCGCCAAAATCAAATATTCAAATTTTGGCCTTTCTATGCTTGCCCCTCTTCTAATTTCGAATTTTGCTACCACTCAATCACTAAAGACAATTAAGCAATTGAGAATCTGAATGTTCCTCACTCCAATACCCCTGAAGCTCAATGAAAATATTGAATGAAATCTCCTAAAAAAATCCTCTCCTAAGCAGACACTCAAAGTCCCTCGAGGATGAGGTTGGGATCTCCACTCGGAGACACTGTTTGGTCAATTTAGTGTGTCCTAAATTGCTACATTTAATTTGTCAATCCAGGATTCGTAAGCTGACGAAGTGTGGCGCACTATATGTGCAAGATAACCTATCTCTTACTTTTTTTTGTCGTTTTTGGATTTTTGTGAAATTCTAAAATACAAGTATGGAGACAAATATTCAAGACAACAATGTCTTTCTAATGATTTTCCAAACTTCAAAATAATTTTAAAAACACACAATGACAAAATTAATTCTTCAAAGAAAATGAAATTAAAGAAAATGAAATTGCATCACTACTCTAGTCAAACAAACAATGAACTACTAATCATGAAACTCATTATTCTTGCTGCTGTTCAAACATAAAAGAAACTATGCTGAAATAAATCCAAAAGTTGCAACAAAGTAAATCTAAATCAAATTACATCAACTTATCTTCTGATCCCTCATCATTAGTCCAGCTATGATTTTCGAAGGTAAACATAAACAGCTTGAGTAACCTGATATCTAACTTGCAGAAAGTAAACTAATATCAAACTACACATTCATAATTCAATCCCTCACCATCAGTCCAGCTGTGGCTTTCAGAGGTAACTGAAGATGTCATGAGAAATTTAATATTTCTAACTTGTAGAAAGTAAACTAATATCAAACTACACATTCATAATTCAATCCCTCACCATCAGTCCAGCTGTGGCTTTCGGAGGTAACTGAAGATGTCATGAGCAATTTAATATTTCTAACTTGCAGAAAGTAAAATAATATCAAACTACACATTCATAATTCAATCCCTCACCATCAGTCCAGCTGTGGCTTTCGGAGGTAACTGAAGATGTCATGAGCAATTTAATATATCTAACTTGCAGAAAGTAAACTAATATCAAACTATACATTCATACTTCAATCCCTCACCATCAGTCCAGCTGTGGCTTTCGGAGGTAACTGAAAATGACATGAATAATTTGATATATCTAAATCTAACTACTGAAACAAATGTGCAAGACTGAAATAAACAAAGCAGTACTGAAATTAAACAGAAACTAAGAAAAGTAAATTAGTAGCAGAACAATATTAATTCCATGTCATTAGTCAAAAAGTTATGCAAATGCCTGGGCTGCCTATTTATAACCTGAAACAAGAACACTGATCAGTTAACAATAACATAAAACATGAAAGATTATGGACAGAAGCAAGATGTAAAGCATGAAAGATTATAAACAGAAATGAAGCATATATACTATGAAAGATGCAATGTATAAACACATGAATGACTTATGGCACAATGAGCTTAAAGAAATAAAACAAGAACTATACAATAATGCACAAAACCTCAGCGTGTGCAGGGGCCCTCTACACCAACCTTGGCAACAATCTTCAAGTACGAATTACGCTTGGAAACAGAGTCTTCTTATATATTAAAATGCAGTCATAACAGAAAGGTGATATTACGGCACAGTGGCAACGTAATTACATTACAGAGCTATCTGAAAGCTAATGGAGACTAATAAAAAACTAACTCTTATGCGTATGCAAACGCATTATTTATACTGAAGGTGATATAACTAATTTCCTAAAGTTTATGCTGATAGAGAACACGTAAACCATTACATCCAGAGATCTAGGATCATGGCTGCGTTGAGGAGTAAATCTATGAAGAGTGGATGTTTGAATTCGGCTTATGGAGCCATGTACAGGTGTTGATTTGTCTCCCGCAATTCAGAAACGGCCATATAAATCTCCACGTGACGAGAAACAGAGTCCTGTCACCATGGGACTCTACAGTTGACTTCCACTTGGCCACCTTTGACCGTAGCCTCCTTAGGTGAATTTGCTCGAGCCAATAGGACACGATCCATGTCCACATCATTTCTGACTTGCCCATGTGGCTCGTTTTACTTGAAGACACCTGTAACATAGAGTTTCACAAAATGGCTGCGGAAAGTTGCAGCAGCTGCAGAAAGTGGCAAGATTCCGCAGCTAAATGAGAAAAATCTAAATCAAACAGCAGACACAAAAATATAGTTAAAAACCATTTTAGATGCTCTTTTGCAATTAATATACAATGATATTGACAACTTGGGAGGTTCAGGTGAATGAAAAAGGTATAGGAAGATGTATAAGAATAATGCAGATTTGAGACTCAACAGACACCCATGTGCTAAACAACACTACAAACTCGGCTAAACAGCTCAAGCATGCTTGATTCATAAAGACCAGAAAATCAAAATAATCTAGAATGATTTCCATGGCTGCCCTCACCCCCTTATTATTCTTGTGAAACCCCAACAACCTTGGGTCCACTCATTAACTGTGCTATCACTTGGCACCTTGGCATTCACACATGATGCGCTACTTTCTTGGCCTCTTGTCCCCACAAGATGTTGCACTATTCACACTAGCTCTGGAAAAGAGGTTTTATTCAAACTGTTGGGTTTATGGGTCCCTTCACCCTTTTATTCACCTATTAAACTTAAGGAAACAAAACTGGTAAAATTTAATATTCTTAATCAGCTATCAGCTAATTAGGAATATTACAGTCCTCCCTGCTGAAAAATGTTTATCCTAAAGAAATTCCTAAACAAGCATCCTCCCTAGCTAACAACCCCCCCATGGTCACTGCAAAATTCTTGAGGGTCCTAGATGCACCACTGTATCATCCCTGGTCACTGCATTGCCCTGATATGAAGATATCTCTCAATACCAGGATCCCAGGCCATCCTAATCAATGTGAAGCACACCTTTCTCCAACCTCTATCCAACCTGATACAGGTGCCAAAACCCTTCTGCATACCACCAGTAAATAGAGCATCATAATCATATAAAGTACTATCTGTCTCCATGTGCAACTTCTCTACTAAGTCATCCATCTCATGTACTCAAAGGGTGGGAACCTAAAGATAAAATATTATTCCCATGGAAATAAATCTTTCCCTGTAAGATATTCTCCTGAAATCCCCCTGCTAATCGTCACTCCATTCTGGTGAAGTCCCCCATGCCAACAAAGAATCACTAAAACCTACGGGAAGATCTAAATTATCTTCCCCTGAAGGAGCTAGATCACCCTTAAGGGTAGCTGAACCGTGAAATCCAATGATGCTCGAATCCCATGCCAGTCTCAGAAGGGTGCCACCATGCTGACGCTGCACCACTCTATCTATGACATACTACCCATCATGCAAATACTGTATCCTCCTCTCCTAGAACTTGATGGCGAAAAATCTATGAAGGCATATCTCATATTTCCCTAACATCTCCATGATATAAATGTTTGTTCATCTACTGTCAACATTGGTCTGGAGTAGTAACAAGGAAAGCTGGCCTTTCCATGTGATGTAGGCCTCAGTTCTCCTGCATATGTCAAACCAAGAGTGATATGAGTCACTCTTTATCCTGATCCCGCTCATCAAAATACAAGTGTCCCATCAACTAACTATCTCATACCATCCTCCAAGGTCTTTTTTCCTTGTGATGTGAGCATCAAGAGATGATATCCAAGTCCCTTGTGTCAGTGTGCAATGTTGGATAGTGATAAATAGAAGCTCACAATCAGCATTATGGTCAAATTTCTCTCCAAATATGAGTGTTCCAAACCCAATAGTGTGTCTGATCTCCTCGTCCAGGGATCTTTCTACCAGAAACACTGCAACCACCTGTCGTGTATCATCATCCTCTACTGCACTCAAATACTTACCCCTACACTCCTCTACATAGCACTGAACTCCGTGGCACAACTCCATGCACAACTAGATGCTAATGCCACCATGTACCATAGGGCATCCCATATTTGCCCATGCATTCAACACTCTACTAATGCATCCACCACGATGTGATTTACACATCCTCATCTTCCCAAGTACACCTAAGTGGCCCAAATCCTCACATGCAATCATCAATAACGCTAGCATGTCGAACCTCAGTAGCTCTATGGCCCAATGCATCAATAAGAGAGCATGTTATCCATATAATGATTTGTCCATAAGTACCCTTGGAGACAATGCTTCATGAGCCCAATGTGTCGCACCATATACTACTGCATACCAGCAAGTGTCCTTGTACTCAACGACATGCCACTATGCCCTATGACCTATCCCTATACACCACGGGATACCCCGTGCCATTGTTGGACCATCCTATATCATCTCGTATCCTACATGTGTCACTGTACCCGACACTCCCTGTGTGTACTTAGTGCAATGGTAGTCTCTCCTCCTACTCCAAAACGCACCCCAACATGCTACAAAAAACAACCATGCATCTTTGTGCTCTTTTATAGGCCACTTCTCATTAATATATACTCCTACCCATCTCTAGATATGATGGCCAAAAGCTGAGACCATATGTGTTAGTCCGCACCCAAATGTCATCGTCACCTCTACCTTTGCATCATCATACTCTCCGATGAATGGATCTCGCCTCCAAATCCTCCTAGGGGACCCAAGAGGTCATTCTCCCTAGGTACCAGTAGTGATGACACCATTTCTATGCTCCTCCATGTCCTTTGTGCCCCACATAACTGTGTAGAATCTCGAACCCCATACAACGCATTGTCTGGTGGCCGACCAGTGCCACCTCCTCCAACAATATCCTGCCAAAGTGTGTTGATTATCTCGTGACTCCATGCATACACAACATAACACAATGAGCCATGGAGTTCCCTTGCAAACTGACTAGCCACTGATGCTGACTAAAAATTCCCTAGAAAATGTGTGCGCTTGACCATTGGGTCAACAATACCACCAATTCCACAGTCAATTTGTAGACACGGAAAATGGTAGGTAGTCCCGCTTGGATCCCAATGCCTACCTGGGGCCCCAGTATCCTCTATTCCTGAGCATGCCCACTAACTCGCACTCTGGAATATTATCGACTCCATCAGCCTAGCCCACTCCACTGTGTACCAACTCAGAATCTCTTACCATCCAACCTTGATAGAGGAATCGAATGCGAGAATCCTTGCATACACTACTACATTTGGCGGAAATTCTGACACTTGGTTCTGACGCTTTTGACCAAATGTCGGAAATTTCCCCAAATTTTTTCCATCCCACTCGAAACCATCACTATACCGATGTTTATAGAAAAGTGTCGCAATACTGACACTTAGACAAAGTGTCGCAATTGCGATGTTTGGAGGAAGACGTCGCAATTGCGACACTATGGCCCAAAGCGTTGCTATTGCGACAACTTCCTCCAAATGTCGCAAGTACGACACAACTTCTAAGTGTCGCAATTGCAAAGTTTGGAGGCAGCCGTCGCAGTAGCAACGCTTTGTCCACCGTCGGTATAACGACACTTATATGTGTGCTACATAAAAATACGAAACTTATATGCGCGCTACATAAAAATGATTTTATTTTTCGTATCCGTCGCAATAGCTACATTAACGTCTGATATCACGCGCGCATTCGCCCTCCGCTCTTGCAGAACAACATTCACCCTCAGCATTCACCCTCAACTTTTGCAGAACAACATTTTCCCTCAGCGTTCACCCTTAGCTCTTGTAGAACAGCATTCACCCTCAGCATTTGCCCTCATCTCTTGCAGAACAACATTCGCCCTCATCTCTTGCAAAATGGTAAGTTCTTACTGCAAGCCCTTCCTCCTATAGTAGGGTTGAATCTATTTGGTTTTTTTGGTCAATTCCATTAGATTGTGTTAGGCTGTAGGGTTCTCTCTAGATGTCAAGAATCAAGATTCAATACCCTCTATTATCTTCATCACCCAATACAAGATTTAAATTTCTCCCAAAGAAACGCTTATTAATTTGGCAGCCATTATTTCTCCCTGCTTTAAAAACCCTAAATTTAAATGAAAACAAGCATTGCATTTCAACTACAAAAATCTATTAGTGTTCAAATGTACATGTGTGCTACATTAACGTCTGATTTCACGCGCGCATTCACCCTCCACTCTTGCAGAACAAAATTCGCCCTCACCATTCGCCCTCAGCTGTTGCAGAACAACATTCGCCCTGAGCTCTTGTAGAAAAGCATTCACCCTCAGCATTCACCCTGAGCTCTTGTAGAACAACATTCACCCTGCATTCACCCTGAGCTCTTGCAGAACAGCATTCACCCTGCATTTTCCCTCAGCTCTTGCAGAACATCATTCACCCTCAGCTCTTGCATAACAGCATTCGCCCTCAGCTCTTGCAAAATGGTAAGTTCTTACTGCAGGCCCTTCCTCCTATAGTAGGGTTGACTCTATTTGGGTTTTTTTGGTCAATTCCATTGGATTGTGTTAGGCTTTAGGGTTCTCTCTAGATTTCAAGAATCAAGATTCAATACCCTCTATTATCTTCATCACCCAATACAAGATTTAAATTTTTCCCAAAGAAACGCTTATTAATTTGGCAGCCATTATTTCTCCCTGCTTTAAAAAACCCTACATTTAAATGAAAACAAGCATTGCATTTCAACTACAAAAATCTATTAGTGTTCAAATGTACATGTGTGCATCACTTGTGTAGGGTATTCCTTTTCCACTTTCACATTATCCAAGAATGTGTGCAGTATAGTTCATATTTTTTGTGATTTAGATTATCTTGAAAAGGAAAGGTAAATTATTTCCCATGGAAAAAGAAGGTTTTCCCTTTTTATAGGTTGTTTGGACTTACGTGGAAAAATTTATGGTATGCCTTTCATATTATGTGTTTAAATTTGAATTAACGGATTATTCTACATGAAAATATAATTACCTATGTGATATCCTTCATCACTAATTAAAATTATAGGGTTTCAATTTCCTAGACTCTAACTCATTTGATGCTAAATTCTAGGTTCTCATTGGTGGATCACTCTTCCATTGATTTCCTTTCCCTCTAGATCTTGTCATACTTTAAAAGTCATCAATGATACATATATTATTTCAAGTATCCCAAAAGGCTTTATAGTAGAACATATTGTGAAGTTTTTTTGACACTTGAGGATTCTTTTTAGAACTGCAACGTGGTCTATGCTATCGAGTTATATATCAAGCAACTTGTCCTTAATAACCACACTATGAGGTAGGTTCAACCAGTTTGAACTTGTTGGGACATAGCATATGAAGTTGTGTGATGAGTCCATATCACAGGTCTATTATGGTGAAAAAAGTGAAGACATGTAATGATAGTTATTATGTTAACATTACTAGAAACATTTTCGAAATTATCCATGCTATCAAGGTGTCAAAATTCCAGGCATTAGGTGTCAATACTCGTAGCTAATAGATAATAATAATAATATAAAAAAAATCACAACTTTATTCTTGAAATATGATTGTTACACATTGGTAACCTATTTCATGAGTTACTATCACCCAAAGATTGCAAAACAAACTTAAAATATAAATTAAACCAACATGAGAATCCAACTAAGGGTTTCTCGACAAAATCATGCCATAACCTGGCATTTTGAAACCTAAATTTGAATCCATCATAAGTAATACAATGCAAACTCAGATGGATTTTCAATGCATGTTTGCATGCTACACTTATTCTCTGTCTAGATATCATTTTTTAAATGGAACTATTAGTCAAGCCCACAGTCCTTTTTATGTGAAAAATTTCGACTCTATTTGAGCTCTTTTTTGCTCCACCACCTCCATAAACATATGCAAACATATATCATGATCTTGGAATTCCATTACATATGTATGTGCCAATTTTCCATAATCATGCCCCATCATCAATTTAAGAAATTTCCATTGAATATAAAATTATGGAGGGGGGGAACTTTTTGCTGCAACATTTGGATCAAAATTAGGGACCATCTCCGTATGAGGTGAATGAGAACTATAGATATTTGAAGAAGTATATTAGTGCCTTTTCCTCTGGCCATGGAGTCATATACAATGATCCATCAAATTTTTTTTTCTTTGTTCATTCTCACCTTGAAAGTTGCAAAAATTCATGCCTTAATTGAAACGACACTAAATTTGAAAGATATAATAAAAATGCAAGCTAGAAGTGCCCTATTAATACAAAGGGAAAACCTTCCTACCTACCCTAACTGAGATAAATTTTGATTGAATAGAAAACATGATATTTCCTATGGAGTTGATCCAACAACTTGTTAAATGTATGGGACTAAATCATGCATTTGATTTCCAGGGAAACATGCGCATGAAGAGAAAAAGTGCAGAATTAATGGAAAATCCATACATGCCACTTATAAAAACTACACCGAAAGGTCAAAAAATACTTAAGGCCTTAACTTAGTTTGAATCCAAAAATGACAAAACAGGATTAGTGAAAACACGAGAGTGGTGTGGGTGAACAACATAAATAAAAAGTGAAGATACCTTTCCCCAAGATGCCTTTGTCACCATTGTATGAAAACATGTTTTCCTTTCCCTTTATACATGCAAGTGAATGCATTATAGGTATGGTGTTTTCCCAGAATAGGAGAAGCCTACTTAAATATATCATTCGTGGAGTGAATGTTTCCTTGACCCAAAACCTCATAGAAACTTATCACTGAATTTGATGTTGGGATGGGATTGTAAAGATAACAACCTCTTCATTCCTCTTGAAGATTGGCACCAATTATCAACAATGAATCAAACTGTAATTTGATCTTCCCCCTTTTACATTACCCTGTATTAGTGTCATAAAAAACAAATATATCAAGATGAAAATCAACACCCTCCTTTTCCAAAGTTGGGTAAAGGTCAATGAGAACCTTAGTCACAAGTTACAACTTCCAGGATATTTCCAAAACAATTTTCAGTCAATTGTTTCATCATGAACAACATGATTTTCTCATAATTCAACATGAGACATGTTTTCCTTTCACTTCCAACAAAGTTCAATTTCTACTCGAAACTCCTATGAAACAGGAACCAAATAATTGCCATATCCTCAATGGACATCATTTGGCTTTGAAAATGGCCATTGCACTGTGTTGTTTCTTATATTACATCACAATAGTTTCTTAGGTCATTTCTTGTTTCTTGAGATGAAAAACAACCAAAGAAATTGTGAAGATCCTTTCAAGAAATAAATGACCATTTCTCAATCATATATCAACTATTTTTTATTTTATTCAGTGGTTGCTTACTTTGAGAGAAATTTGAGACTTTTATAAGGAATATAACATAAAAACACAAAATGGGAAGGAATTGATGAGGTAGATGACCTTTAGTTGTTGTCAACTAAGAATTGATAATACACGATGCATGTTCTGTACTAAAAACTAGATTCCTTCTTGGAGTTAGGACACAGAGTATTGAATCAAAGTTGTAGTTTCTAACTTCTTGTATTGGTTCATCAATCTTGAAATTCAGACATTGCATATCTTCATTGCTTCATGCTTGAATAATTTGCATCATATCGTACAATAGGAAATTAGGAATTATGATTATTATTACTTTATGGATCTATTAAGTTACTTTTAAGTTTTCATGGTTTAGTGTGAAATTATTCTAGTGTGCCCCTAGGCCCAGGTGAAGGAATGCCAAGGACTGAGAACCCTAGTTTTTAAATGGTATTGTTTCTAATACCCAAAAACCCCTCAACATCACTTCTTATTAGTTCTTAACAATAGTGTTGTAAACAATTTGAGAATTGATATAGAAAAATCTCACACTTCTCAAGATAAAGTCCTAAAGCTAAAGTGTGATACCATGTGTAATTCAATAGCCCTATTGTCACCTCACCAACCTCTTTTCACTTCGGGCTAGCTCTCCTCCAACTCAAGGGGGTTCTCCCTAGTAGATGTTAGGGATCTAATGGCCCAAACAAACCAAGCCAAGAGCCCCCTAACTCTCTATGTTTACTACTATCAATCAAAATATTGAACAATAGGGTCAGACATGCATATTGAAGATAAAATTACCAGGGTATTTTTGGGTAATTTCAAAGGGAAAGGCCCCAAACACATATAATCAAGGAATTATAACGTGATTTCAAACATTAAATATCAACAAAATCGTTTAAAGGATATTGAAAGGAAAATGGTGATGGAAGATAGAAAGTGCCTTACTTAAATGCTCTAAGGATTTTTCAATAGTTGCTCCAAAAGCTTCACTTCAAGGCCCTTCAAGATCGTCTCCAACAATGCTATACCACCAGCTTCAACAATGTTGCTCCAAAAATGTCCTCAAGGTCTTCACAACAAGTTTACTAGAAGTTGCTCCAACAATATATTCAATAAGGCCTTCATTGTCAACTCGTCTCTTGTTTGGGTGCCTTAATGTGCAATGACATGTTTCCAGGACTGAATTCAATGCAAGGCATATTTGAAACTCTAACTCTGTCTTCCGGTGTCTTATTAGAAATTATTTAAGTTTTCATTTTGTGTTTTCAAGTTAGATATTGTTTTCAAGTTTTTACATTTATAATTTTATTGCAATGTGGTAGACTGATCAGAGCAGTGCAGGAACAACCCCGAGACGGGATGATCGCGGAAAGAGGCCAGCGGAAGAACATGTAAAGTGCCAGCATTGCTCTATCTTCAAGTATTTTAGTTATTTACATAATTGAAATAATATTAATTTTGTTCAAATATGTAGACACCTAGCCATGGTACGCCTGATGATTCCCTCTTTGAGGAAGAGCTTTCTTCATCCCTATCTCCAGTGTTCTTGTTGCGAAAAAAGGCACGAGATGCAATGTCGGAATTTAATACTTTGATAGACGCGCCTCAAACACCTGAAACAGAAGAGAGGATAAAACATCTTATGAGCCAGCTAGAAAGATATCAAGTAATAATAAAAAGTCAAAAGGATATTTTTTTTGTTCTGCATGAGATGAATTGTGATAGTTTGATTTTTAATTTTTACATTAACTAAACTAACAAAAAGTTCTTTTGTATGTAGCGTTTTTTGGCATTTGCTGAACCCGGTGTTGGTGGTAGTGGGACACAAGGGCAAGAGATTGCCCAACAACCCTCTCGTACACCTTCTACTCCTTTAGGTGCTAGCCAAGAAACACACCCCGCCCAAGCTGACACCCAGCCAACTGCTGAACGTGTTGGCAATGATGAGGCTGATATGGCCAGCTACATTATTGCGTTTCCTGGAGCTACACGTGTCAGCTCCACAGGGACCATTAATGGCACGTTTTTGGTGAACGATGAGGGTGTCCCTATAAAGCATGTACAACTCCCAGGTAAATTTTAATATTTTAACTATTTCATGTACTTTATCTAAAACATATTTATCATGATTTTTATTTTTAAATTAATGATAATATCTTTTCTTTTTCTGTGTAGGAAACAATGAGTTCTACGGGTTTCTGGAGAGCCATGTGTTGGTAATTTTTGGCCCAACCATACGCATAGGGTGGAATTCCCAGAATTCCAACCTAAAAAAAGGAACTTCTAGATTATCTAGAAGCCCTTTTTGGGGTCGACACATTTGACAGAACAGCAGTGGCTCGGGTAGCCGACAAATATTTGAAATATACCAAGGACACCTATAGGACGCAATTGCAATTTAACCCTAGATATGAGCGTCCTCTCGCAGTTCTAGAGAGTGAGTGGAGAGCACCCATCCATGACGGAAAAGAGAAAAGGGCAAAGAAAGAAGGAAAAATGCCAACTAGACCCGCAAGGTAAATTACAACTTTAATTCAATAGCTTTAATTTTCTCTATGTCTAAAATAAAAGTGTGCTACGTCATATTTGACTTTAATCTTTTGATGCTAGGTTGCCTGACACCTCAAAGGCAACCAAAGCTAGGATTGAAAAAAAGGGCCATCACAAGCTAGGCCAGGGCGGCTACTTGAAATTAGCCGCAAGAATTGTAATTAAGCAGCTAAACATCTTATAATTAATTGTATCGCCTTCCAACGTTTTTGTAATCCTATCAAATATGATTAAAAATACACAATCATATGTAATGTAGGGTGATGACTTCGGAACAGAAACTACAGAGGAAGATAAAAATATCGCTTTTCATTTCGGCTATCAAGCTGTAGTTGAACGTCGCAGAAGCTTGGGGCAGGTCCCAAGATCCAGAATGCCTGATAAGGTAAAACATTAACCTTTCAATATGTTTGTTTTCGTCCATAAATTTAATGTCTAACAAATTTGTTTAAATCAGGGGAGAAGCACTACCGACGAGGCAAATAACCCAGTTTTAGAGCCAGATGTAGATGATCCTCACGTGCAACCTGATCATTGTAGTGGGGACCAGGCCGACAATGCTACTATCAGTGAGGGTCGTGACAGTAATTAATTTCCACTTATAATTTTTTCTAATTATACCTCTGATGGTTGTCCTTATAACATTTTTTGTTTAAATGATAGAGAATGTTTCCCTTGAGGATCTTACCACCAGAGAGGAAGACAGGGCAACAGTCCCAACGGCGACAACTGGTCCACCAGGTAAATAATCTCATTGCAATTTTTTTTATTAATATTACCGAACTAGTTCAATGATATTTAAAAACTGACAATTAAAATTTAATATTATTTGTTTTTGTAGGCGATGCCCCGTCACTGGATGAGACCAGACATCATGACTATGCAACTAGGTCAGCGGAAAAAACTGGTGCACCAAGTAAATAATCTCATTGCAATTTTTTTTATTAATATTACCGAAATAGTTCAATGATATTTAAAAACTGACAATTAAAATTTAATATTATCTGTTTTTGTAGGCTATGCCCCATCACTGGATGAGACCAGACATCGTGACTACGCAACTAGGTCAGCGGCGACAACTGGTGCACTAGGTAAATAATCTCATTGCAATTTTTTTTATTAATATTACCGAACTAGTTCAATGATATTTAAAAACTGACAATTAAAATTTAATATTATTTGTTTTTGTAGGCGATGCCCCGTCATTGGATGAGACCAGACATCGTGACTACGCAACTAGGTCAGCAGTGCGGGTCGAAAGGCACGAAACAGGAGCAGAGCATGATGATATTGATGATGTAATTAGGAGCTTTAGAAATAGGAAGAAGAAAAAGAAAATTTGATAATGTAAAATATTGCATTATTATAAGACAAACGTTACCATACTTGGAACGTTTTTTGCGTTATATAAAAAACTCATTTATCATACTATTTTTATGTCAAGAATTAATTGCAATGTTTCCTTGCGTACTTTTTGTTGAATTGTTTTTTATTAGTTATTGAATATTTTTTTTTATGCTCATGAAAGTAAAAAATGAAATATAGATTGGGTATTGGGGAATTGAGAGTGATGTGAGGGGGGGGGAGGGGCCATAAGAGCTTCCACCTTCACATGGTTGGCCCTATTTAGTAGAGAATAATTTATTGGAGCGATTTAATCTTGGAGCAAACCTCCCTCGATCCAGCGTAGCAACAAAAAAGTCACTGTTGACTTAGTTGCTACTCTTTCAGATCGTGGGAGGCTTGTTCCAAGTTCATGCTACTCCAATAAATTGTTCTTGAAATGAAGAGGAGCTTATTCAGGTATGTTTTGACATTTTCAACATATGTTCTAACATTATCATAAGAATGCATCTTAGAGTAAAAAATACTACATCAATTACTTGTATTTATTATATAGATAATGATGGATTTTGATTGACTTGGCAGTGTAGGTACAAATCCTCTTGCATCATGAGCAATACAACTTGTCAACCAGGGTCATGTCCAGGATATTTTTGCTTGTGCGCTTGACCAGGTTCGTAATGTCACATTTTGTAAGTTCCTTTACAGCTCATAATTCAATATTAAGCTTGTTCATGATTATTATCTAGGTTTTTTGTATGTGTTTTTTCATCTATTTTATTGTAAGCAACTTTGCATGTTTCCTGTTGTTCACTATGATTTATCCCATTACCACTCCCAGGATGAATCCAAATTTATTGTTACATAGGTTACTTTATTGTTACTATGATTTCTCCATTTACGATTTCATAGGTTACATCATGTAAAGTTGTCAATCTTAGGTTGGTGATGAGCTTTAGTTCTCCAGATTTGGGGCTTTTCTGATATTTTCTCCCTCATGTCATTCCTGCATCACCTCATTGTTTGAGCATGCTAATTTTCTACCACTTGTACCAATTGGCACATGTCAATCTCTGAGTGGTGCCACATTTCACCTATTTTCAGTGAGAGTTTAGGGTTTCTCTAACATAGCTTCAGAAATCCGATTCAGTGCCTGCTTGAATATCCTCACATAATACTCATGGTTTGGATTGATGAGCATGTTCTGAATGGTTGGTTGATTCATAAGAACCACCCATATAGTCATCTTGAGATATTTCAGAAGTTTTCTCAGGTTTTCTTTTTCACCGTTTCTAGTGGGTGGGATGGTGTGGGGTGATCCATCAATATCGGTGCTCTTGTAGTAGGGAATTTGTTTTTGGGGATATAAAGGAGCATTTGATGTAGATATCCCATTGGATGCATTCATATATGGGCACGAGAGGTCAAGAATTTAAATTAAAAATATGCAACCTCTAGCATGGCAACCTGAAGGCCGCAAGAGACACTGGTTAAAGATTGTTTTGTGGTGGCCTTAATATAGTCGTGATTTCTTTCTATTATCTTAATGCAAATATATAGTCCGGTCTCATTAAAATGAGGATTGTGGTTGTATTTCTCTTTGGTTGTTTCTCTCTTAATGCTCCATAAGTTTCCAAAAGTTGTGATAGTTGTTTAGTTTGCCTGTTACAACTTAAAAGTGGTTTTTAGCAATGGGAGTCATGTTTTTTAAGGTTCATACTAATATGAAGATCTTGTAATTCTATATTTAGGATAAGAGAAGATGGCCTATGATTTGGGCAGTATGACAAAAATTTCCACATCTACCTCATTGGGTAACAATGGAAAGGGGAAGAAGTTGGGTGCAATGTTTGATAATTATGGCAGACAATTGTCTTCTCTTTCAGTTTTTTCACCCATTTCCTTTAATTGCTCAAGCAGAAGAGGGACTATGAGATTACACAACAAAGAGAAGGTATTTAATACAAGAGCTATGGAAAAGGAGTTGTACTTCAACAAGGATGGCTCAGTGACAAAAAAATTGCAGGTCAGAGAAAAAATTATGTTTAAAGGAAGGTCACCTGCACGTGAAACTTCACCGCGGTGGATCTTTCCTTGTCCACTTATATTCGATTTTAATGTGTTATTTTAATTTTTCATGGAGGGTTGTTTTGGCATATGGTCTGGCATTCAATTGCACACTTACTGAAAGCATTGTCAATTTGTCTTGCAGGCGGTGTGAACAAACTTGCTGATCTTGTTGGAGTCACCCTTGGGGTGAGGGGAAAAATGTTGTCTTGGAGAGCAAGCATGGTTCTCTGAAAATAGTTAATGATGGTGTGACAGTAGCTAAGGAGGTAATTTGTAGATGTGTGCTCTAGTTTTCTTTTTAACGTTGTATTAGTTCCCCCTCTTAAATGTCTTAGATTTGGTAGGCATAATTTGAAACTCAAAGGTGAAAGGAAACATATTTGTTACCCAGTGGTCTACTTGGCCTATGGACTAGCCACATTAGAGTAATGCATAAAGCTTTTCACAACAATAAAAGGAAAGGGTTATAGCTGAGTCAAATTTTATTGTTATTGACAGTGTAATGAAATGTATCTCAATGCTATGGTTTTGGCCTTTTTATTGGTTGAATTAGAGGACCCATTTGAAAATATTGGGGCCAAGTTGGTAAGGCAAGCTGCGGCAAAGACAAATGATTTAGCTGGGGATGGAACCACAACATCTGTTGTTCTTTCACATGTTGGAATATTGAAAAATTCCATAACAATGAATGGAGAATAAATCTCCCTTCCTCTAACACAGAGAAAATAAAAATTTCTTTGACAGGAGACATAGTTTCAATACTTTGAAAACAAACTTCTATTCCCTTCAATAACTCAAAAAAAAACTATTACACTTCTTCCTCACTGAGAGGGATTACAAAATTATGACTGCTACAAAACGCAGTGCATAAAACCAACTCACCGTCTGTTCAAAACAAACATACTCTGTCTCTAAAACACTCTGCTGTGTTTTTCACTTTCGCACTGCTGTGCATACACACTTAAAAAGTTACACTCAGTCTTTCACTTTTTACACACTGTTGTGTAATAAAAAATTTACATACTGTCTATAAAAAAAATACCAAGCTTTTTTGTCCTTTTTATTTTTATATGTCATAACATATAAAACATATTATAATAAACCCTCTTTAAAAAAAAAAAAAATTAAAACTAAATTCTATGGCCCACCTTTCATTTCGCATATGATATATATATATAACATATGTTTAAAACATATGTATATGTTAAAGCATACATAAAATTAAACTATCAAAACATTAAAGAACCCTTTCCATCGGACTTCAAAAGTCTGAATAGATTGAATTTCAAACCAAATTCGCGTTCCAAAATGGGATGCTGACATCTGCCTAATTTGTAACGTGAATTCTCAATCCAATGTGCCTTATAAAAAATTCGGGTCCAGTTTTCAGGTTTTCAGATTCCCTTCAATTTCATGCGATCCAATATTAATGCTCCACGTGTCCTCCTTTTGAATTTACAAAACTGTCGGGTAAATTTTTGTTTGTTTAATTTCTGGTTGGTGAATTGCGTTAATGCTGGCTGTTGTGTTTAAATACAATCCTGTACAGAAATATGGCTGTGGCCGTCTACAAAAAAAACTTGCAGGAATTTTAAATGCTGAATTAAATTTCTGGATGGCATGGAAGCAACCTCCAAAAAAAAATGTTGCTGCTGCATCCGTCCTTCTGCTGCAGCAGTTGAAGTTAAAATTCAACAGCACAGGGTTTAATAAGTGAGGGTGTAAAGGTAACTTTTTGTCGATAGTACTGGATTAAGATCATCTATTCATTTTTTTAGGGTCTTCTGGTGTTTGGGTTTTTAGTTTTGGGTTGGGATTATTGAGTCTAAGATAGTTTTTGAGTGAAAAATTTGCTATCAGGTATTAAAAAAATTTGGTTCTTTTGTCAAAATTTATGAGCTTGTTAGGAAATACAAAACTGACAATGGTTGCATCTTAAATTTGGGGAAAATAATTTGAAATGAAACCTTTTTGTTTAGGTTGTTATAGCAGGTGCAAACCCCGTTCAAATTACTAGGGGCATTGACAAGACAATAAAGGCCCTTGTTTCGGAACTCAAAATTTTGTCAAAGGAGGTAAACACTTGCGTTTTGAGTAGGTTGGTTTTCCATTTTGCTGATGGTTTGGTGTATCTAATTGAATTAGTTGCCTAAGGTATTTTTGGTTACAAACTCCTTTTCATTTTTCATACAGTATTGGCCTTGTGGAATACATTTGATGGTGTGGTCTTGTTATATCTACAACATTTGTAGTTGTTTAGTCTTATGGCCGAGGTGCACTTTTATTATGGAAATAGTTGATGCAATATTGTCATTTAATCCTTACTGTAGGGTAGCATGTTGAGAAGTTTCTTGTGAAACATTTGGTATTCAAAATGACACTTGATCCTATACAACATCATGCACTTGACTTCAAAATTAATATTCAAAGTGTGCCAGACAATTCTTGAAAAATTTAAAATATTTATGTTGTTTTAAAACATTATCTTTTTCATGTATTGGATGCTGAAAAAGAGAAAAAGAATTTGGTATGAAACCAAATGGTGAATAATTTCCAGCGAAACAACCACTTCCAAGACATGATTTAGAAGTAGAAAATATGTACTTATGAAGCATAGAAAGATATCCTTGATGCATTGTCAATGTTTGGCTAGGGTTTTTGTGTTTGATATGTAGAACTCATGGCAGCTAGTGTTTCTCCACTCATATTAAATAATTATTTCCAAAAGTTTCTTGTTGCTATTACTTTAGGAAAACCATGAAGACTATGAATTTCTTTCACGGACACTTCTGCCACTTGGCTTGTTGTTTATGTACTTTGAGCTTTACAAAAAAAATCTACAAAATTTGTCTATATAAATGACCACAAAAATGTAATACTTACCTTTATATTTCAGTAACCCTGTAATAAAGTCTATTGATATATCTTCTAGTCTTTGAATATGTATGTGGAATGGTGGAAGTAACCCTAGAGATTTTACTATCTCTCTTTTATTTATTATGCAAACCTGACCTTCTCTTACAAAATTTTGAATATCTTTCTTCATTCCTTCCAAAAATATATTTTTTGATCCTTTGAGATGTTTTAAGGAACCCTGCATCCTACCATCAGAGAGACATGGGAATCCCTTAATATTTGTTTATTCAAATATGCTTGCGTGCATAAAAGTATTCTACATTTGCACCAAAGTATATCTCTCTTTCACTCCCAATGCTCCATAGAGTTCATCCCATCCTTTATAAATTTTAGTTTTTGTTTAGTACTATTGTCATTTTCCATTATGGCAAGCTTCTTCTAGCCACCTAGGAATAGAAAATGTAATTGGATATAAATTTGAGGTCTCTTCTATTTTAGAAAGAGCATCATGTACTAAATTTTCCTTACCCTTTTTGCAGATTATCTCAAAATTAAAACTTTGCATTTTTTCTCCTCATTTTTGTTAATCTTCTAATGAAAATCATAGCTTCAAAAAATACTTTATGCTATCATGGTATATCATGACTTTAAAGTACCTCCCAATGATATACTATCCCCATTTTTTATTGCATGTAATATTGCTTCCATTTATTTTTCATACGTAGATTTCACCAAATATTTTCTTTGAATTCCTTGCTTTTAAAAGCCAATGATATCCCTTATTATGTTAATGTTACGTAAATTCCTTGTCCTAGTTCCTCACACTCTACTATGAATGTTTTACCAAAAGTAGGTGCAACCGATGTTGGTGTAGAAGACATGGCATCCATTAAAAGAGAGAATGCCAAAGTAGCCTCATCATTCCATATAAATGATATTTTTTTCAAGAGATATGTGAGTGGACTTGAAATGCATGCATAATTCTTAACAAATTATCAATAATATCATGTAAGTCTAAAAAATCTTCTAAGAACCTTGATTTTCTTAGGAATAGGTCATTTTGTAATAGCTTGCATCTTTTGAGGCTCCAACTTCCCTCCTTCCTTTAAAACAATATGAACCAAATACTCGAATTCTTATTTCCCAAAAGCACATTTGGATATTTTTACATAAAAATGATTGTTCTCAATAATTTATATAACTTTTCCACATGTTTACTAGTGTGGTATTCCCATGATTTATTATAAATATGTGTATTATCAAAGAAAACCAACACAAATTTTATAAGATGGGATCAAACAAAATTTTTCTTAAGTCGAGCCAGCCGGACTTCAAACGGCGATAAACCATAATTCAAACCAAATTCGCGTTCCAAAATAGCCTGCTAACGTCGGCCAATTTTGTGACGCGAAAACCAAATGAATTCCGCCCTAATCTTTTTCGGGTCCGAAGTTGGGCTGGCGTATGGAGTGAGAGTTGTGACTCGAATTTCTTATCAAATTCACCCTAATATTTTTCGGGTCCAGATTTCCATTGCGCGAGTGGCCCAAACAAAGATCCACTCCAATCAATTTCTGCCACGTGTCCTCAATCAGAACTTGCCCTGCTCCTGGCTGCGGGTGCATTCAATGGCGTTTAAGGCGATGGGACATGGATGTGGCGATTTCATATCAATCGCATTAAGTTTTAATGTTGTTCAATTAAGTTCCAAGGTTTTCACATCTAATCGCATTAAGTTTTAACACTGTTCAAGATCGAACCTCCACTCTTGTTAGCGATTCCGCATGCTCCAATATGATCCGGCCTTCGGCTCTCATTAATGATCAAAGATTAATTATGACGGGCGTCCTTCGATTGCATTGCAATCGGGTCGATAAAATGGCATTTTGCTATGGTTTTTCAAACGAGCCGGTTGCTGGGTTACACTGCTTGCTCATTGTGACGAGAAGGAGAAGTGGCCAGCTGAACTGCTGCGTAGACCTTGCTGCATATCTGCATTTCTCTCGGTCTGGTCCTTGTCTGTCTTCCTCTGTTTCTTGGAATTCTGCTTCTTCGTCTCCTCTTGTGCCCACTGCTAGTGAGACTGCACCCATGCCTCACGTGCTTCAAAGGATGCGTTGCCGCAGGGGGAGCACTAGAGGTCAACCCCTGCGTGCTCCCTCCAGCCCCTCAACCGAGTTGTCTTCCGGCCAGTCTACTGATTATTACGCAAGTCGTTATCTAAATACTAGGAGTGGGCAGGGTCGGGTTGTAGGATCTGGCCACCGTATGGATTCCCCTGCTCCTCATTTCCCCACCGCTAGTTCACCTTCCCCTACAATGCACACTACGCAATTTTCCTTTAATTTCTCTCTCAACTGCCCATGAATCACAACTTCAGTCACTGTGGTTTTCCGCGAGGAGGCCCAAACAGAGGAAGAATGCACCTGTCTGGCGGGTCTGAGCTCGGAAAAAGTCGGCCAGCATTCGGGCCTTCAAGAGGGGAGCTGTGGCATGAATGTGGAGGTAGCACCTAGTGATCCTAAACCTTCCGAAGGATGGTGCCGAATCGTCGAGGAGCTGGAGGAGTATTTTGGTTAATTTGTTTTTCTTGCTTCGCGGCCCACTTAATTGGGCTGCTTTTAGATTATTTTACTGTGCTGGACCTTTGTAATATTTTTGAATTCTATAAATTAAACGTTCAATACTGGTTTCCCCGTATGAGGGCAGTCTTCTTAATTTTTTGATTTTTTGATGACAAATTTGCCATGAGTCTGGGCAATGATTTTGAATTCGGTGTAATTTTATTCCCACTGTTAATAGATTAACTTTACTTAGAAACAAAAATGTTGCCCTGTTTCTATTTTAAACCTATTTTTTGAAATATAGATCCATGTTTATATGGTATACGTATTATACTTTCTCTGTATATCTACAGGAACCTTTTTGCTATGAACAGGGTGGATGCTGTAGCGGGCTACTAATGGAAACAAGTGAGCCTGAACCTTACATCTTGGATGCAATAGATGGTTACCAATTTTGGATTCAAGCGAGCCTGATCTTATAAGCGAGCCTGGGTTTCTGCAGATGGTTATAACACTCCTCACATGATTAGTGTTTTCAGTTATCGATAATCTCCATGTGGACCGTTACTGGGTTTTATATCATGTCCCTGTATGTGACATGGGGTATTTTTCTATCATTGTCTGGGGTGGGACTTCCACTTTTCTGGATGGATATTTGAGTTCCAATCTTCAGATGTGAAAATGTAATGACTTCATGGACTGTTTTACTTCATATAATATATTCAAAACAACGTTTTTTCTCTTGTGAAAAAAAAAATGATTAATGTTTATCGCTCTGCCTTCAAAACTAGCGATGCTGGTCTATGTTGCTGGTTTATTGATATGGTCTGATGGTCTTTTTATATTTTGGACATATCACACTCCTCACATGATTAACGTTTTTCTCTGTTGCAGGGTTTTGGGTACTTTAATTTGTATTTGGAACAATGGACGTCGGTACTCTATCTGTTGCTTTACTATTCTACATACTGCTATTTCACTTTCTTATAGATGTCTCGGGCATATTTGGATGCTTTCTCAGATTTTCGATAATCTCCATGTGGACCGTTACTGGGTTTTATATCATCTCCCTGTATGTGACATGGGGTATTTTTATATCATTGTCTGGGGTGGGACTTCCACTTTTCTGGATGGATATTTGGGTTCTAATCTTCAGATGTGAAAATGTAATGACTTCATGGACTGTTTTACTTCATATAATAATTCAAAATAGCGTTTTTCCTCTTTTAAAGTTTCATTTTTTTTTTTAAATTGAACCCGCCGTTGCTATACCGACGCCTTGTAAGCATCGGAATTGCGACAGCTTAAAAACGTCGGACGAGCGACGTTCAAAACGTCGGACCACATTTCGTCAGAATTGCGACAATTTACAAACGTCGGAAGAGCAACGTTCAAAACGTCGGACCACATTTCATTGGAATTGCGACATTTTACAAGCGTCGGAAGAGCGGCGTCCAAAACGTCGGACCACATTGCATCGGAATTGCGATAGTTTACAAACAACGGAAGAGCGACGTTCAAAACATCGGACCACATTTCATCGTAATTGTGATAGTTTACAAACGTCAGAAGAGCGACGTTCAAAACTTCAGACCACATTTCGTCGGAAGTGCGACAATTTACAAAGGTCGGAAGTGTGATGGATTGGGAAACGTCGGAAGAGTGACGCTTGTTTGGAAGCGACGGAAAAAGTGTCAATAGTGCGACACTTTTTAAGTGTGTCGGAACTGCGACGGTATGGCAAACCATGTTTTTCCCGCCCTCTAATTGTCGCTCTTGCGACGACTATGTGTCGGAATAGTGACGAATTGGCCATCGGAAATTCCGCCAAATTTTCTAGTGATAGAACAATCCCTCCATCCTGCAAGTGTTGCACCTTGTGCAGCTCATGTCGCCTCATCTCACCATCCTGGTCAACATATGAGATTTGAATAGGTGGCCCAGTCTCTCTCTTTCCAATGGGAAGAGGTGACCCAACAATGCTGCTAGCCACATTTATGTATGCCTTAAGGGGGCTGCTCTGACACTACCTTGTGCTCTCTAGTTGTACCATTAAGGAATCCAATAGTTCCTTAATGTGGGCCAACTTGGCCGCTGACTCGACTCAATCCACTCTCATGCCCTCCAACTCTTCGTTTTGCAACAAAATAACCTCTCGTACTGATGTGGCCTTCCCTTTCAAAACTAAAAGGTTAGCCTGAAGTTGAGGGCACTATTGTGTGCAACCATCATCCAATACCCTTGTATCTCCTAGCGCCTCCTCAGGATCTAGCCCAAAGGATCACTGCACACCCTCCTTCATATATCTTGCAACGCGCAAGTGATCCATGTGATTGTCATTCAAAATTTCTACCATAGCCCTGGAGGCCTTTGTACCTATCGACTCCTCAACAATGGTGGAGTTGTCTCCTGACACCTTATCAACCTGTGATGCATTTCTATCATCAGAGAACTCAGTCACAACCCTAAATACCCCATCAATGGATACCTCAACAATGGGTGGTGTCTCACCAATGAGTGTATGCTCAATTGTCTCCTTGCCAACTATGGCCTGTTTAAATACTCTTTCATATTTTTCTTTAATATGTCTTACCATCCTTGCATAATTCCACCAAATTCCCCTTGATCTTTTCTTGTCCCTTAGTTCACGATACTCCCAAAAATAGAGGGCCACTTGAATGTCATGTCTCAATGATTGGTATGCTCGCCAATTTGTTGTGAATGACTCTACATCAGCTGCAATAATGTCCTGTTCCGTAATTGTTGCATCAATTAGTTCCTTCCCAGAATTAATGATCATTTGTTGAACCCTAATCACCTCATTCAAGGTTACTGCCATGGCATCTAATTTTAACCTTTATTCTGGTCTCGTCATAGAATTATGGTTTCCCACAATTTGAGCCAAGATTATGCTCTGATACCACTATAATATCCCAAATGAAGAAATGACAGTAATACAAGGAATAATAGACTAAAATTACAGCAATATAGAAAACATATTAAAAACTCCATGAAAGAGCCAAAATTGATGAGCCATTTTATTAAATCTAGAGGTGAAAAACAAATACAACAGTGCCAAAATAGATAGCACTCTAACTGGCCAAAGCCGTATGAAATGACCACCAGGTTTGCACACTAAAATACTGCTCTACTGTTGTTGCCGCTGGACTCTTCCTCTGCGCTTCCCTACCAGAAATGTTGCAGCTGGATAACTTTGGAATGCTGGTTGGGATGCTTCAATACTCAGAAAATTCTAGAAATTTGGGAAGGTGATCCTTGCCCAAAACCTAGAAAAACCTAGAAATGGTTTTCTCTAATTCCAAATTTCAAAATCTGCCCTTTTTTTCCTAGCTCCTATAATTGTTGGCTGAGTAGGGACATCGTAAATGGGCGGATATGCTACTTATAAAATGTTGGGATTTTAACCATGGAACCTACTAAAAAAATACTCATAAAAACCCAAAAATATTTCCCCCAAACTCTAATCTTCAAATTTTGGCATTTCTATGCTTGGCCCTCTTCTAATTTTGAATTCTACTGCCACTGAATCACTGAAGACAATGAAGCACCAATTGAGAATCTGAATGGAGTGTAATTTTGAATTCTGCTTCCATTGAATCACTGAAGACAATGAAGCACCAATTGAGAATCTAAATGATCCTCACTCCAATATCCCTGAAGCTCAGTGAAACATTTGAATGAAATCTCCTCAAAAACTCCTCTCCTAAGCAGGCACTTAAAGTCCCCTAAGGATGAGGTTGGGATCTCGGCTCGAAGACACCAATGTGCTAAAAATCACTACAAACTCAGCTAAATAGCTCAAGCGTGCTCAATTCGTAAAGAGTAGAAAATCAGAATATTCCAGAATGATTTCCCTGGCTGCCCTCACCCCCTTATTATTCTTGTGAAAACCCAACAACCTTAGGTCCACTCATTAACGGAACTATCACTTGGCTCCTTGGCATTCTCACATGTTGCGCTGCTTTCTTGGCCTCTTGGCCCCACAAGATGATGCACTATTCACACTAGCTATGGTATAGAGGTTTTATTCAAACTGCTGGGTTTATGGGCCCCTTCACCCTTTTATTCACCTACTAAACTTAAGGAAACAAAATCGACAAAATTTAATATTCTTAATTAGCTATCAGCTAATTAGGAATATTGTACCTCTCCTGATTTTCCTTAAAAATTTAGAATGTCACTCAGAAAGTTAGTAGGAATTTACGAAAAAAACGGGTAATAATAAATGGGATCATTCATTAGTTGGGACAAATCTAGTAAATCTAAAGTTGCAATGAAAGATAACTGTTGGTTGGGATCCTATTGCGAATATTTATGACCTGGCGGATTAAGTCCAGTACCTCGAGGAGGATATCCATGATACCATGGGATAGCCTTTGTGGTTGGGATTTTCATTCCTCCAAGTAATGAGGGTGAGACATACCAAAATTGGGTTGAAATGGAATTCGATAAGTATGACTATGGTATATTTGAATTTTGAAAATCGTATTTTGACCCATTTTTCCCATTTAATATTTCCCCTGAAAGGCTTGAATGTGTAAAGGCTATTATTGAAAGAAGTGACTCTGATAAGGTTGGCCTTGAAAGAATTGGCTCTGAAAAGGTTGGCCTTGATATATTTTTTGCATGGTTCCCATACTATACTGTTCCAAGAGAATTTTAGGTAAAAAATACATCGTAGGACCAGCTTGATAATCAGATTTCTAAGGGATAGCAAGAGTAGTTTTCTACAATGATACTTGAGGGGTGATTATAATAATAGTTTGAGATACTCCCAGGATGGGGGTTTGAGGTGAACTAAAAACTATTTATTGAATAGATGTTTGTACAATAGAATAGACAAGAGTTTGTGGACTTCTCTAAACAGGTTGTTGAACAAGTGTTTACAGATTCACTTGAATGGATGCTTGAGGAATCTTCTAGATAGGCTGCTGGACTTATATTGGAATACTTTGGATTGGTATTTTCTGAATAGGTTGGTAAATTGGTACCTAAGGAGAAACTTGCAATGGATGTTTAACAAATGAAGGTTGCCAAATGGTAATCATCCCTAGATAAGGAGCACCAACTTAGGGTTGAAACATAATAGGTTGACCTAAACCAGCTTAAGGTATCTGAAAATAGTTTGGATATTTTTTGGTAAGAGGTTTTCCTCCAACCGTAGGATATGATCCAACAAAAGGTTGTCCTACAAGTGGAGGTGGTTTTACCCCAGGCGGTTAATAACCACATGTTGGGTTAACTTGAGGATTACCTGCATTAATAGAAACCATATTAATATATTGTTTTAATGTCAAACCTTGGGAAATAGAAGTAGATACTCCAACTGAAAAAGTAGAAGTTTGAGATGAAGGAGAAAATAATAAAAAATTCCTAGAAAGTTACTGATATCTAGGAGGGGCTTACAGACAACCATATAATAATGATTCTAGAGAGCTTGAAAACATAGATGTATCAATAGGCATACTTCTGGAAATCATTCCTGACATATTAAATCCAAGAACAAAGTAATAAGGAGTTCGGTAATGTGGAATAATTTGACCAAAAATGTTAAATGGTGTGGAATACCAAGGATCCAGCCGAAAAGGAGAAAAATGAAGGTCTAGAAAAACTGATTGTTCACCCGTAAAAACTAGACTACTTGGATATTCTTCTTCCTCCTCCTCTGTAATATCTTTGATACTAATGAGATAAGGAGGTCAAATATATGTAATAATAAATTTTTCTTTAGGTGAATGTGGAGAAGGAGTAGGGGTTATAAATCTGAAGGAGACTCTAGTTCAGAAATATCAGACTTAGGTTCAGAAAATTCTAGTTCAGTTAGTGGTGTATCGGAAACTTCTCCAATATCATATTATGGTCTAACGACTTTGGTGACTAATAGTTAAGCTTTAACTAAGTATGTTTCCAGTCCTTGAGGTTGATTCACTTCAGTCTTAGATTCTAAAACTGTAGATGTTTAAGGTTGATATGAGGTCCCATATCTTGTTGATTTTTATTTTTCAGCTTTAATTTTTTCTAATTGACTCAGTGTGTATTCAGAGGGTTTACCCTACATTCTACGTGAACGGTAAGTCAGCCATGATGAATTTTAATTAAGAATCCAAATAATATAATAAAATCAAACTTGAGGCTTCTAAAAATTGAAAACAAACAAATAACAAATGCTAAAAAATATAAGAGTCAAACCACACAAACGACCTTTTCACAGTGAAATCACTAGTTGACGATGAAATCCAACGTTGTAGAAATCAAGGTGAAAAGTATATATAGATAGAGTAGGTGGAACCAATTACCTTGACAAGCTGCTTAATGAACACGATCTGGTGCAAGTAACTCCACTTATACCATCTCAAGTGAATATTACCCTCCAAAAAGGTCCAAGTGAGTCTAGTCAATGTCTGTTCCAGGTACTACATAGACTTTCCCTTTGCCATCACCTCATTTAATATCCATAAGATGATGGTATCTAAGGTCACCACTTACAAAAATTCAACTTCGGGGGACAGTCGCAAATCAGACTTACACGCAAGGGTAGAGTAACAAGCCTCAATCCCATTGAAAGTTCCTCTACATGAGTAATCTAAGGTTTACTTCTAAGTGACTCCCAAGTAACTTTCAACACCATTTATAATGCATGCAAACCACTCTACTGTAACCAATGAAGTGGGGTCAATCACTCTATTGTGAAAATAAATCCCCTTTATGGACAAAGGTGGTCTCTCTATCCCTAGAGTGGGTCTAGCAACCTAAGAGACCATCTAATGCAAGCTTTCTTAGCTAATATCCAAAACGAGATGAGAAAGGGAATATGCCTACCTCTTCTTTATGTTATTCTCAAATCCTTTGATGGTGGCCTCGATCCATAGTCCCTGAGGCTCGATCCTCACTACTAGTGGTGTGCGATTACCCACAAGAGATCAAGAGAAAACTGAAAAAAAAATCCAAAAAAAAACATACATTGAATATTGGCTATTTAATAGATCAAGTAACATTAGAATATTTGTGCAAATAATTAGAAAAATATATAAAGAAAACACTAGATGTTTTATTAATGAATATGAAAGAGAGAGCTTACAACTGTGGCCTTGATGTTGGATGCCTCCCTTTAGTGATGTCCAATTCCTTCACCAAAGCACTTAAAGCACTCCTTCTCCTAGATAGCTTAGGCATTATCAAAATACAGGGATGCAAGGAAAATGAATGATCAAACCAACCCAAAAATGAACAACCAGTAGTGTAAGGATGGGGATCAATTTATAGAAAGGGAGAGGGAGTTAGGAGCCCATGAAAGAAGGATGAAATTCCACTTTTCAAGGGATAATCCCCCATTGATAAGATCAAAATCTCTAAATGAGAGAGCACAACCCTATCTCCGCTGAATGACATTGAGCTCGTTGTCCTGGAAACTTCTAGAGGTCGAATCTTCTCCTCCATTTGAGGAAACACTGCCAGAAAGTGTTCAACGTGGGGTTCAAATTAAAAAAGTGCTAAAATCGTTAGGGTAGAACTGTCAACCTGCCATCAACATGGGAAGGCAACTGGATAAAAGCACTGACCTAGAAAGTTAGGGTTGTAGCTAATTTTCTTCAATGATCTTTCAAGGAAACTTTCGTTTAGTCTTTATAGGATGTCTTTATGTATTTTTTCCAGGTGAAAATAATGCACAAGATTCGACACAGGAAACTTCAGGATTAGGGACAAGAAGTGAGAAAAGTCACAAATTATCGTGTAATAGATTCCCCTAAATCATTAAGGCATAACGGGGAATGGTGGGTGAAATTCTTTACGAACCAAGGAAAATAACTTGGAATACTGTCAAGAAACTTGCCAAATAAAACAAAATACAATATGTGACATCTTTGATATGAATATTCCTAATAACATATCTCTGAAAAGGCATAAAATAACACATGAACCCATGACATGGTCACAACCATCTGTCTAAGGGAGATCATGGGAATGGATCCACGGTATGGTCGGAACCATCCATATAGAAAGGACCATGTGTACAATCATGAATACTCAATAACTCCATGCATCCTGTATAAAAACATATCTGATCCAAGGTATTCACCTCAATCTCAGTCTACCCAACGTACAAATATAGCCATGTGAATAGATGATCTGATGTCGAACATGGTATAAACTACCTAATTACTGGCCAATGATGAGAACCGTTAACATGTACGAGAGAAACCACAAATAATGAGGATGGTACTCAAGGTACAACATAAAAATATACAAGTGTGAACAAATGAGTTGGAGTCGAATACTTGCAGAATCATCCGATTGAAGGCCAATGATGTGAACCCATTCTCGAACACGAAAAACTTGCCATTAAGGCATGCAAGCTCCAAGGTACTGAAAAAAGAGTTTCTAAACCATCTTCCAAGATAATGAGCTGAAGCTGACAAGAAGTGATTCGTCGAAGAAGGTCCATAATGATTCCCACATCATCGACGTGAAACAAAGGATAACTCAAGATAATAAGAGTGATTCAAGACTATTATAGAGAGGATAAAATAAGCAAAGGATGTTTGACTTTGAAAAAAAGGACTTCTCTTGAACATATTAGCGACACGACTCAGGAGTGTGGCAACATTTAACTCAAATGGGATCAGAAGTCATGATGACATAAATAGTGATCAAATGAGATGCAAATGGATTTCCAAAACCCATGAGGAAAAATGACGAATTAAGGATATCCCCAACCCGACACGAAATTCAGATGAGTGTCATGTTCAATAGCAACAAGCTGTCCAAAACACATAAGATGTTTCACTTTCAATTTCCCCCCGTTATTGCTAACGAGTACCTCTTGATTTTTGATAGCCAACGTGAAGAGGATAGCATATGGTGAGTGTTTAAGTTCATTCTTCGAATGGATCCATCCTAGAAATTTTAAAGAGCCCTAGGAAGGAGGAAATTGATCGTGTCATGGTGACGAGTCTTTCACAGTTTAATTTTTAACAAGTCTGAGGGAAGGGGAACTCAATGTCTTTTTCATGTTTAGGGAGTTTGAAAAAGAAACAAAAAATAAAACTCCATCATGTCCATTTTCGTAAATCATCCCTCGATTTCAAAATGTTAGAAAACAATATTCAAGAGAACCTCTTGACCATGTTCAATCAAGATATTCCTTTTTTCATAAATATTTAATCTTAGACTGGAAAAATGGGTAAACGTATATTAAGACCATGTCAATTCTACTTTAACATGTTCGAAATGAAAAGTACTCGGAAACATTTTCTTTTTTCAAGAGTCTGAAAAGAGCTAAAAGAGGACTCCTCCTGTAGGAATGAGTGCTATAAAGGTAACAAATGGTTCTGGTCATGATGGAACTGCTCAAACTTGTAAAGGTCAAGAGGCTGGCTAATAAGACCACTCATCGCAATAGTTCCCCAAGCAAGGGTAAAAAAATCAAGTGAGAGTGTATGATTGGCCAAGGAGATGGTGACGATGGAATGAAAAAACAAAGGCTCATTTGGAAAGAAATAGGTTGAGAAAATGAAAATCATGAGAGCTAAAATGAGAATGGTTTCATTTTTATACAAGATTGAAACATGGGAAACTTTTCTTGAAATTGGTTTCATTTTTTCACAAGCTTGAAAAAAAGAAAAACTATGCTTGGAATAATTTTGCATGTCCCTAGCATAATGACTCAATTCTAGGTACATGCCCCCCAAGCTTCATCTCATTCACCTAATAAGATTGCTAGTTAATAATAGGTGGATGGAATGAAGGTTCAATTACGAGATCAAGTAAAAGACTCGACTTGAAAAGGGATTTTTTTTCATTTTTTAATGAGCTTGACATAGTAAAAGAACTATGCTCATAGGGTCCTATTTCATTATTTTAATAAAGTTGACATAGGAAAAGAACTATCCTCATGACACCTTGTTTCATTTTTTAACGAGCTTGACACAAGAAAATGAACTTGGCTCGGGAGAATTTGTTTCATTTTTTAAGGAGATTGACACAAGAAAAGGAAATTTTCTCTAACATCTTATCATGACCCATAAAAGTTCATGGATTCCAAGAGGTTCTCATCATATGGGAGACCAACACTATGGAAATTAGGGTCCAATGGCCCTAGTAAATGACATATTGTATCACTAACTAGATCATTAGTAGACATGGGCATGGAACAGATCGCTTAATTAACTGATGGCAGGGAATATGCCATTGGCATGTAAGGACCATTAAGGGAATATGGTTGACTGTGAACCATATTAGGACTAATGAACAAAATTTTATCAATGGTAACCATTCTTCCTTCATGTGGGAAACAGATCACACAAAAGAGAGAAGAGAGAAGAGCTCCCATGAAATAAGTATAGTAATTCCCAAGGAGTAAGTTAAAGTAAAAAGGGACTTGGACAACCATCATGTCTATATAGACATTCTTTTCTCCCAAATTAATAGGCAATTTCTGAAGGATCCCTAATGGTTGACTGGTTCCTCTCTTAAACGCTAACAGATTCTGGGTAACAAGCACAAGTTGCGGAGAACCGAAAGATTTCTATTAGAGGAATTTTGAGGTCTAAAATGGGCCTCCTAAGGAAATTATAAAATAATATTAGATTACATCATCAAATTTTAGAGGTAAAAAATAAAAAACTATTTTTTCAACTCGTGTTTTCAACTTATCTCCATATCGGTTTACTCAAATTTCAAGTGGGAACACTCGTTGGATGTAGAATTTGATTCCTCATCAAAGGAGTACCCATGTTGCATAATTTCGATGGACCTTGGTACACTAAAAATGGGAAATACATGAAAATCATGATTGTAATCATTTTTTTCATGTATTTCTCATTTTTTTTGTAGCAAGGTCCATCAAAAGTATGAAATATGGGTAATCCTTGGATGAGGAATTAAATTTTACATCCAATGGGTACTCTTGCTTGAAATTTGAGTAAAACCTTAGGAAGATAATTTGAAAAAGTTATTTTATTATTTTATTATTTTTTAATATTTTTACTTTTTTACTCCAAAAATGATGAATCATCCACCATGGTTGACATCATCATATTGAATCCTATTAGTTCTTATAAAATTTATTTTGGTTGTAAATTTTTCTTAGGAGGTCCATTTTAGACCTCAAAATTCTCCTAATGCAAGTAGTTGAAGACATAAATACTAACAGATGTGCCTTCATCTATTATGGTGCTAGGTACGACCACATTATAGGCCTGTATTATGATCTAAAATGTCAAGTAAGAAGGTAGAAAATATCCTTCCAGTCGACTCCAATCAAAGGAAGCAACCAGAATACTTGGAAGGGGTGTCGTGGGAATAGGAAAACTGCCCCTTATGTTACATGAACGAGAGGATCACCCTCATGTACCATGGGAATGAGAGGATTTCCCTCCAATTCATGGGAATATGAAGAGATAAAATGAACATGAGTGGTACGAGGTTCACTCTCTATGTGAAAAGCATGATCTAGTGAAGGTGGAGTCAGGTCAATCGTTTTCTCAACCTTTGGCTGGTCCGAAACAGACTCATGTGATTCAATTTCGGAGAGAGTGGGATTGAACATATATGAATTCTGATTAACCACTTGACCAACTATTGGAGGATTAAGGGAAGGCTTCTGGTAACCAGCAGGAAGACAAGGATGAGAAGCCGCGAGGTTATCAAACACTTTGGAGTCTTCATCCATATAAGGAAAAAGGTGAATGGCATGATTCCCTTCACATAACCTACAGGGAAATTTGACTTTACCCTTTTTCCCATGGCCCTTATTATCACTAGATGAATACTTGTCACCAGCATGATCTCCAGAGGCCGATGAGAAGGGTCGATTCGAGACGGTAGACCACATTTCTAACACCATGGAAATACCAAGACAATCCCTAAGAAGGTGGTCACCCTTACATAACTTGCAAGGGAATTTGACTTTACAGGGTTTATTGGAAGGTTTTTCAACATCATTTGCATCAGTAGTGATGGTCCCTTGGTTGCCCTCTTACTTATTTTTCTTCTTCTTCTTCATCCTCTTCTTCTTCTTCTTAACTTCCTAGTTATTATAATCCAAAATTTCACTAGGCAAAGAGGAAGAATGGGGTGAAGAAACAAGCGAAGAAGGTGAGGGATAAACCTTAGGATCAACATGAGGTTGACACTATTCGGGTGGAGGCAAACTTGGTTGAGAAGAAGCTTGGACATTTGGAACCATGGGGGTTGAAAATAACTGAACTAGAAAACCAATGGTTCATCCCGAGAGGGACAACGTTGCCATATAGAGAGCGCCAACATTTACAAAATAAGGAAAAGGAATAGGATTCCCTGATTTGTAAACTCAGGAATTGTTTCCATTGGTCTCAACCTAAGATCTACTAAGGATTTGTTCATGTTATGAAACCGGCTCCAAAAATAGAAGAAAAGAGAGATCAATGCCTTAAAAATCATCCACTTCAAGGGGGAAACCTCCAATACATTACATAAATGAACAATTATTGGATGATAAAAATGAAAAAACCTCCTTCTATATATAGGAGTCCATGGGGCCACAATATAATCCCAGTCGACCTAAAAATAATAATTTAAGGGCACAATAATAACAATATTGGGGTTACAGGGGTACAACAATAACAATAAGGGGATTACACTAACAACAATAAGGGACTATACTAGTAATATAGGGACCTAACATGCCCCTCTCCTTCATAAAAGTGTTTTCCTCAACGCTTGAGTAGATCCGGGTGCTTCTGTATAAAATTCTCATCCTCCCATGTACAATCTTCAGTGGGTAAGTTCTTCCATTTGATGAGATACTCTGAAATTGATCGATTTCGTAGCTTTCAAGTTCCTATTTCTGTGACTGCTTCAGGTTCCAATATGATTTTTCCTTCCTCATTAGTTCTATAAATATTGTTTGAACCAGTATTTTTTCCCCTATAGCCTTCTTTAAAAATGAAACATGGAAAACTGGATGCACTCGCGAAGAAGCAAGAAGCTCCAATTTGTATGCCATAGTAGCAATCTTTTGCAACACCTTGTAAGGACCATAGTAATTTGGCGATAATTTATTATCCTTCTTGTTAGTTTCCCGTGATTTAGCAGATTGGTAGAAAAAATGATAGGGTAACATGGAACCAGTCTTTAGAGTCCGAGGACCTAGCCTTCCTAGACTCAGAGAGGGGTCTCTCTATTGGGTGCAAAGGATGTGTTCTTTTTGCTCTAGGGTTTCGATTTTAGGATAGTTTTTAAGTGTAGGGTTTGTTGATTGTTTTGGTTGGGTAAGATGGTCAAGTGGAATAGTTGGAGTGAGAGTTTTTCAAAGCCATTGGGCTATGCAGTCAAATGAATTCAAGAGTGTCTAAATGATGAAACAAAGTGTGTTGCAGGGCCAATTTAGCAAGGTTAATGGATCCTTAAGGTGATGTATGAGGTGTAGTGAACATCAATTTGGGAAAAACTAAGAGGTATTAAACATATATAGTTAAAAGTTACAACTCATGAGGTAGGGAAAACCATTAATCTCAATGAACAATACTTAAACTGATAAACATCCAAGATAGACATTCTAGTGAAACATAGAGAGCATAAGAGCTTCTAACTTTAGAAATTCACCTTCAGATTTTGGAAAAAAATATAAGATAACACAAATAAATCAATTTATGGAGAGGGAACTCCTAAACAGAATATATCAAGCTATTGAGAACTATGAAACAAGTTGGTAGGCATGGACAAAGGGAAATATTGAACGGGACCTCTTTGACTTAACCTAGCAATCAATATTCCACAGAAAGGTTTCAAGATAGGGTTTTGAAAGCTTCAAATAAGCAGGGCATACCAAGAATCATACTTGTAAACTAGCATACTAACCATACATGAAACAAAAACAAGTTTTGGTGGACCTAAGGAGTAATCAAGAATTCCTTAAGATGGCTAAAAGAGGAAAACATCAAAGCTATAACAAACAGGAGGATTGAGGTGCCTCAAAGAACATGTCTCAGCCTCTACTTTTTTTATTTATAGTAGCCAAGAAGAATGAAAAAAAATGAGAACAAGAAAACATTAACAAGTTAAGAAGACATCACCATTCACCAAGCTATGGAATCTTGCAAACAAGCTTCTCCATCATCAAGCCAAACAAGCCATTCATCCACTTCACAAAACCAATTTCTTCTCCAGGCTCATAAAACCATGTATATTGCTCTTGAAGCTCATCAAATTCCAAAAAAATACATAGGGGGCTCATGCTCTATTTATGGAGCAAAGGAGGAATAAAACCCTAAATATGGTAGAAAAATGTCAAATATAACCATAAATGTCATTTATGGCCAAGAGACCATGCAAGGCCCAAGGCACATAATATCCTAAGAAATAAATTCCAAAATAACTATTTGCACCTAATTATAGAGTAATTTGCCTCAAAAAACTCAAAAATATCTATTTGCAATAAATGAGTGTCTTTTGTTGAATTTTGGTCCAAAACACACTAGGTAGCCTTTGTGCGTAGCGCCACTTCAGCAGAAAATAGTGTCTCTTGTGGCTAAGTTTTGGACCCCTTCCTAACACCGGAATTGGCTCCGTGATGGGTTGCTGGAAATCATGATGAGTCTAATTTACATAAATTCTTGTGTTGTGCTGAGTGGATGCCATTTACCTATTCAAAAACCACTTTTCCCAACACTGATATGTGCGCAGCGCCTGGTCTGAAAATGAGGCAGAAATGTTAAAATTTTGATGTTTGTTTACCTTTTGGGGGGTCAAAAATGCTCCAAATGATCTTAAATTTGGTGATAAGACTATTGGTGATTGGAGGAATCCAGCAATGAAAACTTTGTGAGCTGAGGATGCACCAATTTTGTGTGTAGCGCCTAGGGTGTTGCGCACAGAGGGGTCAAAATTTTAAAAAGACAAAATTTTGTTCAAATTGCCTCAAAATTGGTGGAGAGGTCCCTCAAGAGGTCTTGGACACCTGTTGAGAAGCCTCAACCAAAACTCCAAGGATGTCATGCACTTTTTCCCTTTTTAGGTTTTCTATTTCCATGAGGGCCTCCTTCAGTTTGGCACAAGCAAGCATGTTTTTCCTAGCATAATGCTTGGTCATTTTCTTTTGTAGAGCAAGGCCTCTCTTTACCTCCTTGAAATGATTATGCTCCTTTTTGTAGTAGTGAATGACATGTTGTGCCATCTCAAACTCTCTTTCCCACCCCCTAAGTTGTGAATCTTTGTCCAAGAGAAGCAATCTAGTGGTCATCTCATTGTCCTCATTGTCACTGTCTAGATCAATGAATTAAGGCTCTTAAGAAGTATTATTGATCCTTTTGCTTCTCCTTACCTTTACCTGTTGCTCAACTTTGTCTATCTTTTCCTTGCCTTTTTCCTTGGGCTTAATAGCTGGAGGAGAGATGGCCCTTTGCCTTTTTCAGGCAGCAAACACATCTCTTTTTTGCCTGTGGTATGTGCATGTGAGAGGTATGAAGATGGTTTTTGAGGTGTTTCCATCATTGCCTTGGTATTTGGTGATTTCACAAGCCTTTTCATTTTTTCTATGGCTTTCATGAGTTACCTCATGCCCCATTGCGTCACTGATTTCTTGATATTTAGCCTCATCATCATCATTGTCTTCCTTACTATTTTCCATACTGCCATTTTGGCCTTCAAAGTGATAACTACCCTCCTCACTTGCCTCATTTTGGCTCTGTCCTTCACTAAGGTCATCTTCTTGGTCATTCCCTACACTGTCACTTTGATTCTCTTGGTCATTTAGAGGCCGATTTGTGTCATGACTGTCATGACTATTCCCTTTCTTATCACTAGCTGTTTCATTTGTGTTATTGCCTTGGTCAATGCCTTCATCTTCAAACTGTGTTTCAACTTCATCATTTCCTTGTTTTTGATATTCTATTTCCTCATCATCTCCCTATGTTTCTTCATTTTCATCATCTTCACTCATTTTTTCATTGTTTTCACTATTATTAGGCTCATAGTCTTCCTCTTCTTGGCTGCCATGTTCATCTTCCTCCTCATTTTTATTATCATCCTCCTACTCTTCCTCACTAGACTCTTCCTATACCTCACTTTATTCTTTACATCCACTACTATTTATTTGTTCTTCATTTCTACTGCCATCATCTTCTTCTTCAGCACTATTGTCATCTTCTTTTTCTTCATTTAACTATGTTTCTACCTCACTGTTTTCTTCCCTTTCACTGTCACCTGCTTGTTCATCAGTGCCACTGTTATCATATTTATTTTATGCATCGAGAGAAGAAGTAGGAGGTAATTTTCCTTGTGGAGAAGGCATAAGTGGAGATGATGGAGGAGTGGAGGTAAGTGGATGTGAAGTGGAAGGCAAAAATTGCTAAATGAAGGCTTGGGGATTTGCAAATACATCATGTGAGATAAAAAATTCCCAAGGAATTCCCTGCTGCTCAGCTGGTGTAAAAAAATTATCTTAACCAAGGAGTGGTGAAAAAGGCTCTGCATTTGGTGGGCATAACTCCTCTTCTTGACCACTGAAGCCATTTTGTCAATGCTCCGGTAGAGATAGTATGGTAGGTTTAGCAATTTAACCCTGGTGAAGTGCATTAGTAGCCTTATGTGATATGAATAAACTCTGGAATACCTCCCCTCACAAGTGAAGTACTTGATAATATGCCTCATTAGTAAGGCATATATCTCTAGCAAGTAGGGGAAGGGGAAAGCAACCTTGCAGCCTTGTTGACAACTAGGTTTGAGGAAGGGCTTACCAACATCTGGTATTCCTGTGGCTTTAGAATGGATTTGGAGGATAAATCAAATTGTACTCCTGCTAGGTTGACTTGGTCATTTTTTAGGCTGAGAATGAACAACCTAGTCGAGTCTGAGTGACTTTGGACTTGCTTAACACTCTCACAAAACCGATAGCATCCAACATCTTGAAAACATGCAAGGATCATGGGAGAAGAGGTGATTTGAATGATATCTAAAGGTTCAAACCTATTAACCCTTCCTCCCTTATGTTTTGGCTTGATAGACCTTTGGCCTTCATCACTGCTGGTATTGTTTTATTCCTCAGACATGGTGATTGGTCAAGAACAAAAATATATTTAGCGATTTGAGAGCCTTTAGGTCTAATGAGGGAAAATGAATGATGGTGAGGATAGACTTTAGCAAATGAGGGCAAGATGAAGTAATCAAGGAGTGATTCAAAGTTTAGAAGTAGGTTTTCTTGTATTTGAGTGTCTTTAGGCTAATGACAACTTTTCACTTGGTATTTCCTTGCCCTATAGAGTCAAAGGCTTGATTGGCATGAAAGTTAGGGTTTGGCAAAGTTTTTAGGTTTTTGAACTTCTTCTTTGATTATGCATGCAAAAGAAAAACTTGGAGGGGAAAGAAAAAGGGCCACCAACCATGTCTAACCCCTTGTAGGAACTTGAAGGCAAAAAATTTGCTTTTGGGCACTTTTGGGCAAATTGCGCCAAAAAATCCCTCTGTGCGTAGCGTCAGGTCGGGTCGGGTCGGCAAATGGGTCTGTCGGGCCTCGTTGAAGCGCAACGCCGGTGTGAAATGGTGGGTAGTCGGGCCGTTTTGAGCCTGTGCGCAGTGCCTTCACAAGTGCGTAGCGCCGCCCTCCCGGTGCGCAGCACAACGTAAATTAACACTGCGGTTGCCTTGTCTGTGCGCAACACCAATGCCCAAGTGCGTAGTGCATCCGTTGGTGCGTAGCGCCTGAATTTTTTAACCAGAGTTGCAGAAAAACCTTAAAAAATTTCTTTCAATGACTCTCTTCTTCATTCACAATGACAAATTATGTGAGGAAGAGTTCTAGGAGACCATTATAGCCTTTTTGAAAAATAATTTCATGAGCCAAAACCCACTTTCTGAAGTTTGTTTTCTCTTTATTTTTTACACTATATTTTTGGCTCTTTTTGGGCCTGTAGGTGGCAGTTTGACATAGAAAAATGGCTTTTTTCTTTTCTGGAGCATCTTGATGTTCTCCTTTGCACTCACAAACCCTTCAACTAGCTCAAACTGTGCTCTTTACCCTCACTTGTAACTCTGAACCTTTTCATGATCTTTAACCCTTGTAAACAACATACATGTGATCATTTTTGGAATTTTTACCTTTGGCTGACACTCTATCATGTGTCTCACTGTGAATCAGTGGAAAAAACCCTTAGTGTGAAAAACCTAGCAAGTGATGTCAATAACTCCTTTAGTTTTCATGTGTGCCACCATTATGAGATACATTTAGGTTTGTTTGTCCTTACCAATTTTCCTGTAGGTAACCTTTTGTGACAGTCCTGCAGAAGTGTCACTTAGGGTTAATCTATCTCTTGCAGAATATGTTCTTGATAAGGAAACCATTTTGGAGGCTTTACTACTCTTCGACCAGCTATATGTTTGTTTCTTTGACCATGTTGACAGTGATATATCTCTGGTTGGAAATGTAAGCAATTTTTAAATCATTTTGTGTTTCCCCTTGGCCACTTCTGTTCTTGCAGGTTCCTAAGGATCTTCTCCCTTTTATCACTGTATTTTGGATTTTAACATCTTTCTTCTTCAATAGTGAAAACCATGCTTATCATAATTAACTCTTTAGGCATTTTTACCTCGTGCTTGCCTCCTTTGATCCCTTTAAGACCTCTGATTTTATCTTTTGAAACCTCATGCTTTTGTACTAATACTCCTTGCATTTTTGTACCTTTGGTGAGGTGGAGTCAATGCCTCTTTGAAAAACCTTAGAGGGAAGCTTGAAACCCTTGACATGCCATCTGCTATTATGAAGGAGGCTCTTTGTCATATTTTGACTTGTTTTGTCAGTTTTCCCAAACTCCTAGGTTTTAGGGCTACTTAGAAAATGTAAGTAGTGTTGTCTTCTAAGTTCTCTGAAACTTATCAAAATTTATGTATCATTCCTAAAATTATTCCATGTGCACTTGATGGAGTTGAGGTGCCCTTTGCCCTTGTAGACCTAGTATTGATTTCTTGTTTGGCCAAAATAGTCACAAACCCTGATTTTCCAAAACATAGGCCTTGCTGCCTTCTCTTTGTTGTTGATGGTCCATTTGTGATGATTTTCCCATTACCTTTCCTTTTGTTAGGTTGATGTCCATTGATTCTTAGCAGAAATGTGAGCAAAGGGCAGCTGTACCCTTGCAAGATTTCTGCTTTAGGCCAAAAGGCTTTCTTTGAATAACCTCTTTGATGAGTTTTGGACAAAGTCACTTTTTCCTTTCTTTTTTGAATGCAACTTAATTATGCAGGAAAAATAAAGTTGTTAGGATACCAAATCCACCCTATGACCTTGTGAAACCCTAGGTGACCTAGTGGAAGCTTTCTTGGACTTGGCTTTTGGACTGAGACCTAGAATTTGGGATTATCAAGTGTAAGATAGAGTTTAAGATAAACTGATGTATTGAAGATCCAAAATCCAATGTACTTGATTTATATAAAGAGTCTATAGAGATAGTTTGAGACCATCAGTGTTTGGGCGTATTTTGGGAGACGCAACAAAGTTGTTTGATTGGTGGGCTTAGGTAGCAGTGGGGGGTTTCTAGGCAAAACAAAACAGAGGATTTGGGCCAAAGGTGAATACATATAGACAAAAAGAGTGACACAAGCCTCTAATGGGTTTTCTAGGACTGGTAAGAAAAGCTAGACATTATGGAATGATGAAAAAATATCTTGAGGATAATGAAGGCAGTGAGGTTTCTAGAAATCACAATGTTTATGAACCTTGTTTCTAGAAATCTTGGGATAATCATTTAGTCATCAACAAAGGAAAAAATTACTGATGGCTAACAGTGGCTCCACTTGGGGAGGGCAGCTCCTTTTCAGGAGGTGTCCAGAACTTCAGATCTCTGGCTTTATGAAAACCAGTGCCTCATCCATTGGGCATATTTTTACCTCTTTTCGTTTGATGATGTTTCCTTGAAGATATGATCTCAACAATCTAAAAGACATGATTAGCTCACTTCATCTCTACCTACCCAAACTACTTGCCTAACAATTTTTTCTTCTTCAAGTGCATTTGGATTAGCAACCTTGACATCTCTTTTTTTTTTTGAAAGCAAAATAAACTATCTGCTTCTACCTTATTTCTTCCCGAAGCTCAGATTATGTTATTGAACTCCTTTGATTCTCTATCTATACTATTCAATTTTCAAGGTAAAATGTTTGACAGGATTTATTCACTAAGCTAAAAACATGAAATTGAAAACATGGCTAAATCAGGATTAGACAATCTAATTTACCATGGGTTTGTGGCATAAAAACAAGCTGCACACAAATGTTATTTTTTTACAAAATAAGACTAGAAAAATCAGGGCTAGGATACATTGTTTGCTACTCATCCCTATTTTTCTCTTTGGTTCTGTTTTAAGCACATGGAACAAGTATCTTTCTACCTAATCTATCTTTTGACAAGTCAAGCTTGAAAAATTTGACCAGCTATCTTTCACTAACTTATCAACAATAAATTTAAAACATGTTTCAACCATGATTAGGATAGATGACTGAAACAAGACTTCTTTATGCACTAGTAGTGGTATTTAGGCTTACACACTTTCAGTAGTTCTATTTTTTGGGTATGGAGCTTTACCTCGTTTCAAATCTTCCCTCTTTTCCATTTTTCTATTTTTATTTTTTGTGATTTCTCTCAATATCTTTTCATCAAATAATGATATGTACAATGCATGAGAAATTCCAAATAAGACTCTAAAAGGTCATGGTATTTGATTACCCTATCTTCCATAGGATCATCGACTATTTTTTTTTCATTCAGATCTTGCAGATAAGGAACATGGCTATCTATTTTTGAGGGCATGGTATAGGATTTATGCCAAGAATTTCCAAACATGCTAAGTTCTCCTTTATATTTCTTCTTTAGGTTTTGTTTCCAAACCTTGTTTCTGTGAAAGAAACTGTCTAGGTGAAGAAGGCACTCTTCATCAGCTCCCAAACCAATGAAAATGTCATCAATGTATATCATAGTGAAAAGTTTGGTAACAGGTGCCATGGCCTCTTGGAAGGTGTCTTTAGAATTCCTTATTCTAGGAAAAATTTGGTCAAGAATTTATTCATTCCAAGGAAATTTAAAGATATATTTGTGTTGATTGATTTGAAGTGGTATCATCTCATGAAAACTTGAAACACTACCAATCAAAGTCACCTTGTTAGAAATTCCTATTTTTGGCAAAGGATGATTTATCTTGGGAAAAGGGTGTTTGGACTCCATGGAGGCTTTGGCCAAGTGTCTAAAGTCCACACATATTCTGCATCCTTTGGTTTTCTTTGTTAGTGATATAATTTTCCCAAATTTTTCATAGTTCTCCTTGGAAAAAGGCCTCTTTTGAACAATGTCTATGTCATCAGGCTTTGAGCTTTTACTTCTATATACAAGAGCATCCTGAAATTTCTTTCATAACCTCAAGTATTTGAGTTTTGTGTGTAATGTCAAGGCTTTGGATAATTTAATCACCTTGGGTCTTCTTAGGCTGCCTATATTGTATCCCTCTATATAAGTTTCAACAGACATCCCTTTAGGATTGATGGCAACATCAGTGAGAGTCAAAAACCTTTCTGGAGGAACAAGACTATCTGATAATGAGGTGTCTAGATAAGGTAAGAACATAAGACTCCTTTGCTTTAGATCACCCAAGATTTTTGTTCTGTGAGGGCATCTTAGCATTTTGGGATAGGTAAAAGGGAAGGGTTGTGTTTCTGAGGTTTGTCCTTCCTTCGAGAAACTTGATTCATATGTCAAACTGACCATTGGTTTTGAGGTTTCATTATTAGTTTGTAGAGAGTCAAGTTTGATATTGTCATAATGTGTTTGTTCAAGGCTGCTGTAGTTCTGAATACTGATTTCTTCATGTAAATATTGGTTTGATTGTTGTAGTGTGTCTTGATGCATTTCAACTTCATATACTTGCTCATCATTATCTTCCTCATTATATAATATGAAAGAATCAAGATCTAAGTGAGTAGAATAAAGAGGAGTGTTGTCTAGCCCATCCTAACTGCTAACCATATACTTCATATGTTACTCTTGGTATAGTCTCCTTGTCTGACTGAAAATAGGGATGATTTCATAGGACATATCTAGTTGAAGGTTTCCCTGAAGCTTGGATCCCCAAGGTTTGGATAAGATAATGCCATACTTGGGAGGAATATTTGCCACTACTATGTCCATGACTAGATTATTAGTAGACACTTGTGCCAGGTTAACTCAAAGGTCCTTGATCAGGCCCAAACATTTGACCCTACTCGAATCGAAGGAGTATATGTCTTTGTAAGGTTTAGTTATTTCTAGGCCTAACCTCTCCATCACAACTTTGGGCATGATATTGTGAGAGGCACCGGAATCCAGCATGGCATTATGTAAGATTTTTTCATGTATATTTAAGCTGATATAGAAAGGGGGAATGGCTCCTTCCTGATACTTTCCTTCTATTTTGGGTCCAAACAACAACTCAGGTGTGTCATCAGCCAAGTGCAAAGTGTCAGCATCATTTCCTATGTTTAGTACCTTCAACATCTGATACATATACATTGGTTGAATAACCAATTCAGTGAGGGGCAAATTTATCTTGATTTTGGAAATCTCTCCCTCAAAACTGAAAGGTACTAGCGTTTTGGACATATTAATATCAGCTTTATCAGCCATGATCTTTTCTACATTCCTAATTTTTTGATCCTGACTTGGAGTTCTAGTCAAAATGGTTTTCTTAGGGTTGATGGTGGAGGTACTAGGAAAACTAAGGTAATTGTTTGGCTGGATAATAATTCCTTTGTTTGCTTCAGCTTTCTTAACCATAGTGTTGACATTCTCTGCATTTTTCTTAGGGGTGTTTTCAGGTATTTTCCAAACAACAATATCTAGTTGGTCTTTCCTGGCTGAATCTAGGTATTTTTTGCTCCTAATATCATACTACTTATGGATTTCCATGATGGAATTTTCAAACCCCAGGCGGTAGTCTTCAGAATCCTCATAGTTTGTGTTAGTTTGATCTGAGGAAAATAAGCCTTGTTCTTCTTTGGTGAGAAAAACATCTTCTTCATTATCAGAACCTATTAGATTTATATGGTTTTCATTAGGTTCTATAATTTGTCCTTCTTCCTTATCTACACAGTTTTGTTGAAAGGGAGGTTTGATTTGTTGGTCATTTTCCCTTTGTTTGATTTGAGGGGTATCTCTTTTGAATTTTTGAGTTCCGTTTCGGTTTTGGGAGTTGGCTTGGTTGTCCCTAGGAGGTGTCCTTTCATTCAAATTTATTCTTTCTATCATTCTCTCCATAGTTTTCATTAGGATGTCCATTTTAGAATCAGATGAGGAGGTTCAGGACATGGTTTCATCTTTGTAGGTTACTCTCTTCTCTGAATTCAACCCAGCGCTCTTTTCAATCAAGTTTACTTCTGCACTAATAGTTTCTTTTTGCATTTCTTCTAAGGTTTTAGGGTCTCTTTCCCTCAATTGGAAAGTCATTTCAGGGTCAAAACGTTCAGGAAATTTCACTAGTGCCAAGCCTTGTGGAGGTTTCATGTGAGGTGGGAGGGAATTATACACACTGTTAAACCTGGTGCAATAATCTTTCACACTTTCCCCTACATTCCTTTTAATATTTTTATATTCAGACAGGATTTGGAGGGGGTTTTTCTTGATTTCCCACTTGTATGGATGGGTGTGGTGGAAGTACTTGGACCAACAAACTAATTTTGAGTAGACTTGGTATGGAAAGAGTTGAAGTGATGGAGAAGCTCAAAGTTAGGTGGTGTGGAAGGAGAGGCTTATCTACTAAAACTCTACTGCAAATCTAAGGTTTCAAGGTCAGTTTGGTCAATATCAGTTTGAGACCTATTTCTAAAGAGGTTCCTGGTATGTTGCAAGAAAAACTGGGGATCTTGCAAAGCTGTAAGATGTTGAGGTACAAATCTTGTTGTTTGGATGGTCCTAACAATGGTTAAGTTTCCAAATATAGAAGTTTGCCACAAAATCTTCTCTGGATCATCAACTGTGTTGGGAGGGTTTGGGTCCGGATGAGATCGGGTACTGATCCTATGTGAAGCCAGATTTCAAATTTCAAAATTCAGAGAGGCTGAAAGCTTTTAGGAATGTTTTTGAAGGCTGACCTCTCTTAATTCTTGGTAATTATTACAATATAATAATGGGTTCATGAGCTTCCTAAGGTTGGTGTGAAACAAATCTAGGAATTCAAATGAGTGCTAATGAAGTAATAGGCCTACTGGAGGTTAGTGGAGCTGCTAGGTGGATATTTTTTGCTATTTTAAAGATGTATGTTTATGTTCCACCACCAATAACTAACAAGAAACCAATATAAGGGTGTTTGGGGTTTCCTGAGTTTCTTAAAGTTTGTGAGGGTGTCCTATAGCTGAGTCATCATTTTGATAGGATGATGAAACAAATAGAGTCTACTCTTTGGCTGATAGTGTGAGTTCTTAATGATTTGATAAGGGTATCTGAAGTCCTAAGGATTACTTAGTTTGTCACTGATTAGAGTCTCCATGATGATCATCATTGTGTTAGTGTGGTGATGAGGTAGCAGATAAACCACCAGATACTATCAGTCAATTTACTAAGCTTAACTGAAGGTTTAAATGAGTCTATAAGAGTTTTCTAGGCAACTATATGCTCAAAAGGTCCCACTGTGATCGCTAGAATGTTAGTATGGCGATGAGGTGACAGATTAATCACTAGATACTTTTTAACAAGGGATTCTAGAGTCCTAAGGAATACTGATATTTTCACTAACTCAGAAGGTCCCACAATGATTGCTAGAATGTTAGGGTGGCGATGAGGTGGCAGATAAATCACAAGATAATATCAGCTAAGGGTTTCTGAATCTTTTAAGGAATGTTTAAGCATCAATTTACTCTTTGGGTCCCACCGTGGTCACCATAATGTTAGTGTCCCATGATTTGGCAGATTGGTAGACCAAATGACAGGGTAACATGGAACTAGTCTTTAGAGTCTAAGGACCTAACCTTCCTGGACTCAGAGAGGGATCTCTCTATTGGGTGCAAAGGATGAGTTCTTTTTTCTCTAGGGTTTTGATTTTAGGCTAGTTGTTAAGTGTAGGGTTGTTGATTGTTTTGGTTGGGTAAGATGGTCAAGTGGAATAGGTGGAGTGAGAGTCTGTCAAAGCCATTGGGCTATGGAGTCAAATGAAGTCAAGAGTGTCTAAATGATGAAACAGAGTGTGTTGCAGGGCCAATTTAGCAAGGTTAATGGATCCTTAAGGTGATGTATGAGGTGTAGTGAACATCAAATTTGGGAAAAACTAAGAGGTCTTAAACATATATAGTTAAAAGTTACAACTAATGAGGTAGGGAAAGCCATTAAGCTCAAAGAACAATACTTAAATTGATAAACATCCAAGATAAACATTCCAGTGAAACATAGAGAGCATAAGAGCTTCTAACTTTAGAAATTCACCTTCAAATTTTGGGAAAACATATAAGATAACAAAAATAACTCAATTTATGGAGAGGGAACTCCTAAACAACATATATCAAGCTATTTAGAACTCTGAAACAAGTTGGTAGGCATGGACAAAGGGCAAGATCAAACGAGACCTCTTTGACTTAACCTAGCAATCAATATTCCACAGAAAGGCTTCAAGATAGGGTTTTGAAAGCTTCAAATAAGTATGACATACCATGAATCATACTTGTAAACTAGCATACTAACCATACATGAACAAAAACAAGTTTTGGTGGACCTAAGGAGCAATAAATAATTCCTTGAGATAGCTAAAAGAGGACAACATCAAAGCTATAATAAACGGGAGGACTGAGGTGCCTCAAAGAACATGTCTCAACCTATACTTTTCTGATTTATAGAAGCCAAGAAGAATGAAACAAAATGAGAACAAGAAAATGTTAAAAATTTAAGAAGATATCACCATTCACCAAGCTATGGAATACTGCAAACAAGCTTCTCCATCATCAAGCCAAACAAGCCATTCATCCACTTCACAAAACTAATTTCTTCTCCAAGAACATAAAACCATGTATATTGATATTCAAGCTCATCAAATGCCAACAAAATACATAGGGGATTCATGCTATATTTATCGAGAAAAGGAGGACTAAAACCCTAAATGTGGTAGAAAAATGTCAAATATAACCATAAATGTCATTTATGGCCAAGAGACCATGCAAGGCCCAAGGCACATAATATCCTAAGAAATAAATGCCAAAATAACTATTTTCACCTAATTCTAGAGTAATTTGCCTCAAAAATTCAAAAATATCTATTTGCAATAAATGAGTGTGTTTTGTTTACTTTTGGTCCAAAACACACTAGGCAGCTTCTGTGCGTAGCGCCACTTTAGTAGAAAATAGGGTCTCTTGTGGCTGAGTTTTGGACCCCTTCCCGACACTAGATTTGGCTCTGTGATGGCTCGTTCGAAAGCCTGATGATTCTAATTTACATAAATGATTGATTTTTGCTGATTGGATTCCATGTATCTATTCAAAAACCGATTTTCCCAACACTACTCTGTGCACAGCGCCTGGTCTAAAAATGAGGCAGAAAGGTCAAAATTTTGATGTTGTTTGGCCTTTTGGAGGGTTAAAAATGCTCCAAATGATCTGAAATTTGGTGAGAAAACTTCTGGTGATGTGAGGAATCCAAAAATGCAAAATTTGTGAGCTGAGGTTGCACCAATTTTGTGCATAGCACCTAGGGTGTTGCGTAGAGAGGGGTCAAAATTTGAAAACAACAAAATTTTGTTCAAATTGCCTCAACATTGGTGGAGAGGTCCCTAAAGAGGTCCTGGACACTTGTTGAGAAGCCTCAGCCAAAAATCCAAGGATGTCATGCACTTTTTCCCTTTTTAGGTTTTCTAGCTCCATGAGGGCCTCCTTCAGTTTGACACAAGAAATCATGTTTTTCCTAGCATAATGCTTGGTCATTTTCTTTTGTAGAGCAAGGCCTCTATTTACCTCCTTGAAATTCTTATGCTCCTCTTTGTAATAGTGAATGACATGTTGTGCCATCTCAAACTCTCTTTCCCACTCCTTAAGTTGTGCATCTTTTTCCAAGAGAAGAAATCTAGTGGTCATCTCCTTGTCCTCATTGTCACTATCTAGATCAATGAATTGAGGCTCTTAAGAAGTCTTCTTGATCATTTTTCTTCTCCTTACCTTTACTTGTTGCTCACCTTTTTCTATATTTTCCTTGCCTTTTTCCTTGGGCTTAATAGCTGGAGGAGAGATGGCCCTTTTCCTTTTTGAGGTAGCAAACACATCTCTTTTTCTTCTATGGTATGTGCATGTGAGAGGTATGAAGATGGTTTTGGAGGTGTTTCCATCATTTCCTTGTTATTTGGTGATGTCACAAGCCTTTTCATTTTTTATATGGCTTTCATGAGTTACCTTATGCCCCATTGGGTCACTGATTTCTTGTTCTTTAGCCTCATCATCATCATTGTCTTCCTTATTGTTTTCCATACTATCATTTTGGCCTTCTAACTGATAACTACCCTCCTCACTTGCCTCATTTTGGCTCTATACTTCACTAAGGTCATCTTCTTGGTCATTCCCCGCACTGTCACTTTGATTCTCTTAGTCATTTAGAGGCTGATTTGTGTCATGATAGTCATGAAAACTGTCTTGACTATCATGACTATTCCCTTGCTTATCACTGGTTGTTTCATTTGTGCTATTGAATTGGTCAATGCCTTCATCTTCAAACTCTGTTTCGGCTTCATCACTTCCTTGTTTTTGATCTTCTATTTCCTCATCATCTCCCTATGTTTCTTCATTTTCATCATCTTCACTCATGTTGTCACTGTTTGCACTATTATTAGGCTCACTGTCTTCCTCTTCTTGATTGGCATGTTCATCTTCCTCCTCATTTTTATTATCATCCTCCTGCTCTTCCTCACTAGACTTTGCCTCTGCCTCACTATCTTCTTTAGCTCCACTGCTATTTGTTTGTTCTTCATTGCTACTGCCATCATCTTCTTCTTCAGCACTGATGTCATCTTCCTTTTCTTCATTTAACTCTGTTTCTACCTCACTATTTTCTTCCCTTTCACTGTCATCTACTTCTCCATTAACGCCACTATTATCATATTTATTTCATGCATCAGGAGAAGAAGCAGGAGGTAAGTTTCCTTATGGAGAATGCATAGGTGGAGATGATGGAGGAGTGGAGGTAAGTGGATGTGAAATGGAAGGCAAAAATTGCTAAATGAAGGCTTGGGGATTTGTAAATACATCATGTGAGATAAAAACTTCCCAAGGAATTCCCTACTACTCTAGATGGTGTGGAACAATCATCTTAACCAAGGAGTGGTGAAAAAGGCTCTGCATTTGGTGGGCATAACTCCTCTTCTTGACAACTGAAGCCATTTTTTCAATGCTTCGGTAGAAATTTAGCCCTAGTGAAGTGCATTAGTAGCCTTATGTGATATGAATAAACTTTGGAATACCTCCCCTCACAGGTGAAGTACTTGATAATCTGCCTCATCAGTAATCCATATCTCTCTAGTAGGTGGGAGAAGGGGAAAACAACCTTGCAGCCTTGTTGACAGCTAGGTTTAAGGAAGGGCTCATAGTAGCTCAAGTCCAATTTCTTATGTTTAAACCATATCTCACCAACATCTGGTATTCATGTGGCTTTAGAAATGGATTCGGAGGATAATTCAAATTTTACTCCTGCGAGGCTGACTTGGTGATTTTGTAGGCTGAGAATGAACAACCTAGTCAAGTCTATGTGACTTTGGACTTACTTAACCCTCTCACAAAATTGATAGCATCCAAAATCTTGAAAACATGCAAGGATCATGGGAGAAGAGGTGATTTGAATGGTATCTAAAGGTTCAAACCTATTAACCCTTTCTCCCTTGTGTTTTGGGTTGATAGGCCTTTGGCCTTCATCACTGCTGGTATTGTTTTCTTCCTTAGACATGGTGACTAGTCAAGAAAAAAAACATTTTTAGCTGTTTGACAGCCTTTAAATCTAAGGAGAGAAAATGAATGATGGTGAGGACAAACTTTAGCAAATGAGGGCAAGATGAAGTAATCAAGGAGTGCTTCAGAGTTTAGAAGTAGTTTTGCTTATATTTGAGTGTCTTTAGGCTAATGACAACTTTTCACTTGGTATTTCCTTGCCCTAGAGGTTCAAAGGCTTGATTGGCATGAAGGTTAGGGTTTGGCCAAGTTTTTAGGTTTTTAAAATTCTTCTTTGATTATGCATGCAAAAGAAAAACTTGGAGGGGAAAGAAAAAGGGCCACCAACCATGTCTAACCCTTTGTAGGAACTTGAAGGAAAAAAAAATTCTTGTGGGCACTTTTAGGCAAATTGGGCCAAAAAATCCCTCTGTGCGTAGCGCCGGGTCGGGTCGGGCTGGCAAATGGGCATGTCGGGCCCCGTCGGAGCATAGCACTGGTGTGAAATGGTGCGCAGTCGAGCCATTCTGAGCCTGTACATAGCGTCTTCATAGGTGCGTAGTGTCGCCCTCCCGGTGTGCAGCGCAGTGTAAATTAACACTGTGGTTGCTTTGTCTATGCACAACGCCGACGCCTAGGTGCATAATGCCTTTGTCGGTGCGTAGCACCTGAATTTTTTAACCAGATTTGCAGAAAAAACCTTAAAAAATTTCTTTCAACGACTCTCTTCTCCATTTTCAATGAAAAATGAGGTGGGGAAGAGGGCAAGGAGACCTTTATAGCCTTTTTGAAAAATAATTTCATCAGCCAAAACCCACTTTCTAAAGTCTATTTTCTCTTTATTTTTTACATTGTACTTTTGGCTCTTTTTGGTCCTGTAGGTGGCAGTTTGACATAGAAAAATGAATTTTTTCTTTGCTGGAGCATCTTAATGTTCTCCTTTGCACTCACAAACCCTTCAACTAGCTCAAATTGTGCTCTTTACCCTCACTTGTAACTCTGAACCTTTTCATGATATTTAACCCTTTTAAACAACATACATGTGATCATTTTTGGAATTTTTACCTTTGGTTGACACTCTATCATGTGTCTCACTGTGAATCAATGGAAAAACCCCTTAGTGTGAAAACCCTAGCATGTGATGTCAATAACTCCTTTAGTTTTCATGTGTGCCACCATTATAAGATACATTTAGGTTTGTTTTTCCTTACCAATTTTCCTGTAGGTAACCTTTTGTGATAGTCCTACAGAAGTTTCATTCAGGGTTAATCTATATCTGGCAGAATATGTTCTTGATAAGGAAACCATTTTGGAGGCTTTACTGCTCTTAGACTAACTATATGTTTGTTTCTTTGACCATGTTGACAGTGATATATCTCTGGTTGGAAAAGTAAGCAGTTTTTAAATCATTTTGTGTTCCCCCTTGGCCACTTCTGTTCTTGCAGGTGCCTACACAACTTCCTCCTTTGATCACTGTCTTTTGGATTTTAACACCTTTCTTATTCAATAGTGAAAACCATGCTTATCATAATTAACTCTTTAGGAATTTTTACCTCGTGCTTGCCTCCTTTGATCCATTTAAGACCTCTGATTTTATCTTTTGAAACCTCATGCTTTTGTACTAATAATCTTTGCCTTTTTGTACCTTTGGTGAGGTGGAGTCAATGCCTTTTTTCCAAAACTTAGAGGGAAACTTAAAACCCTTGACATGCCATCTGCTATTATGAAGGAGGCTCTTCGTCATCTTTTGACCTATTTTGTCAGTTTTCCAAAACTCATAGGTTTTAGGGCTGCTTAGAAAAAGTAAGTAGTGTTGTCTTCTAAGTTATCTAAAACTTATCAAAATTTATGTATCATTCCTAAAATTCTTCCATGTGCACTTGATGGAGTTGAGGTGACCTTTGCCCTTATAGACCTAGTATTGATTCCTTGTTTGGCCAAAATAGTCACAAACCTTGATTTTCCAAAACATAGGCCTTGTTGCCTTCTCTTTGTTGTTGATGGTCCATTTGTGATGATTTTCCCATTACCTTTCCTTTTTTTAGGTTGATTTCCATTGATTATTTTGCAAAAATGTGAGCAAGGGTCAACTGTCCCCTTGCCAGATTTGTGCTTTAGGCCAAAAGGCTTTCTTTGAATGACCTCTTTGATGAGTTTTGGACAAAGTCACATTTTCCTTTCTTTTTTGAATGCAGCTTCTTTATGTAGGAAAAACAGAGTTGTTAGGATACCAAATCCACCCTATGACCTTGTGAAACCCTAGGTGACCTAGTGGAAGCTTTCTTGGACTTGGCTTTTGGAATGAGACCTAGAATTTTGGATTATCAAGTGTAAGATAGAGTTTAAGATAAACTGATGTATTGAAGATCCAAAAGCCAATGTACTTGATTTATCTAAAGAGTCTACAGAGATAGTTTGAGACCATCAGTGTTTGGGAGTATTTTGGGAGACACAACATAGCTATTTGATTGGTGGGCTTAGGTAGCAGTGGGGGGTTTCTCTGCAAAAAAAAATAGAGGATTTGGGCCAAAGGTGAATACATATAGACAGAAAGAGTGAGATAAGCCTCTAATGGGTTTTCTAGGACTGGTAAGCAAAGTTAGACATTATGGAATGATGAAATAATGAAAAAATATCTTGAGGATAATGAAGGCAGTGAGATTTCTAGAACTTACAATGTTTATGAAACTTGTTTCTAGAAATCTTGGGATAATCATTTAGTCATCAACAAAGGTAAAAATTACCGATGACTAACAATTCTTAGCTTCCTTGAGGGACATTTGTTTGTATGGTTGTAGCCATAAAAATACCTAGTCTCATATATCAAAACTTCTCTCATTGCGATGTTGATCTTCCTGTGTTTCATTCGATTTTGTGCCAAATTTAGGTTATCCTTTAAGAGTTGGAGAACTTCTTGTTGATGCTCAATGTGATATTCCACTACTTGAACCTTAGAATTTTCTCTTAAATAAGATGTGATGAACGGTGGATGATATCCATAAAGTGCCTTAAATGGGGTCATTTTTGCTGCAGTATGGAAGGAAGTGTTATACCACCATTTAGCGAGAGGTAACCACTTGACCCATTGTGCTTGCTTATTAGATACAAAAAATCCAAAAATTTATTCACTATCTCAATTTGAACATCAGATTGAGGATGATAAGATGAGCTCTGAGCTATTTGAGTACCCAAACAATAAAATAATTTCGTCCAAAAATTTCCAGTAAAAATGGGATCTATGTCACTTACAATAATCTTCGGGTTTACATGTAGCTTTTGAATTGTTTCCATAAATGCAACAGAAACTGTACTTGCATGAAATGGATGAGATAATGCACAAAAGTGTTCATGCTTGATAATTATATCAATTACCACCATGATGACACTCTTTCCTTCGGAATTTGGTAAACCTGGGATAAAATCCACTGAAATCTCTTCCCAATGTTGACTCGGAATGGATAAATGTTGTAGAAGACCCGGGGTCTTAATTATCTCAACTTTGTTTTGCTGACGAACCAAACATTCCACCACAAAATTTTGAATATCAGATTTAAGGCCATCCCAAAAAAAATATTTCTTCACCCTATGGTAAATTTTAAAAAATAATGAGTGTACTCCTAAAGGAGAAGTGTGAAATTCCAAAAGAATATTTTGTTTTAGTTATGAATTCTTGCAAATATATAAGTGATCTTTGTACCATAAGGAATAATTTTTTCAACTAAATGTATTAGATGTACTAGGATATTGCTGAAACTTTTGAATGAGTGTCCACACTTCTTCGTCCTTCTTCCATTCATCCCTTGATTCGGTTATCCAATATGTGTGGATAATAGGAATGGCACAAAGAAATGTTTCCACCTCTTGATCCTTTCTTGAGAGTGCATCAGCAACAACATTTAGCTTCCCTTTTTTGTAAATGATTTCAAAGTCATAACCCAACATATTTTTGACCCATTTTTGCTACTCTTCTGAAGATAGTCTTTGTCCCAAAAAGTGTTTAAGACTATCATGATCAATTTTTACCTTGAAGTGTCTTCCCATTAGGTAAGGTTGACATTTCTTTAGTGCATGTAGTATTGCCAATATGTCCTTCTCATAAATATCTTTTTGTAAATACTTTCCTTGGATTGGACGACTTTCAAAAGCAATGGGTCTTCCATCTTTCATTAAAACAACACAAATTCCATTTCCTGAGGCATCACATTCCAAAATAAAGTTTTTTGTGAAGCTTGGCGTAGCTAAGACTAGTGCTAGGCACATTTCTTCTTTAAGATGTTCAAAGGCCTTAGTTGCTTTAGGAGTCCATGAAAATGCATCTATCTTAAATAATGTTGTTAGAGGTGCTGCTATTCTCCCATAATTCTTAACAAACTTGCGATAATACCCTGTTAACCTGAGAAATCCATGCAACTACTTTATGGTTTTGGGGACTATCCATTCCTTAATGGCTTTAATTTTGTTAGGGTCTACCTTAACACCCTCGTGAGATACAATATGAACCAGATATTCCATATCTTGTACTCCAAAGAAACATTTGGATGTTTTTGCATATAATTGTTTCTCCTCCAATAGTTTGAGCACCCTGTTAACATGTTGAACATAATCCTTCCAAGACCTGTTGTAGATTAGTATGTCATCAAAAAATACTAGCACAAATTTACTAAGGAAGGGTTTGAAAATGGAATTCATTAACCCTTGAAATGTAGAAGGTGCATTGGTAACGCCAAAAGGCATGACCAAAAATTTAAAATGGCCCTCATGAATTTGAAATGATTTTTTCAAAATATTTTTGGTCTTCATTCTAATTTGATGATATCCTGAACGAAGATCCAACTTGGTAAAATAAATTACTCCATCTAATTCATCCAATAATTCATCAATCAAAGGAATGGGAAATTTATCTTTAATAGTGAGCTTATTGAGCTCCCTATAATCTGGACACATGCACCATGATCCATATTTCTTGTGCACCAATACTACTGGAGCATAGAAAGAACTTTGACTAGGTTGAATTATACTAACCTCTAACATTTTTGAAATCATACGTTCAATTTCAATGTTTTGGACAAAAGGATATCTGTAAGGCCTGATGTTTGGAGGAACACTTCCTGGAATCAAATGAATAGCATGATCATGATCATGAATAGGTGGGAGTCCTTTGGGAGTTTCAAACACCTTGGAATGATTGTCCAACTCTTTTTAGAGATATAGAGAAATATATGATTTTGATGTTGGAACTTCTAGTGAGCATAATTGTTAAATTACGCCTCGTTGTTCTTTATTTATAAGCTTTGTAATGACATTAGAGCTTATTATATTTCCTAGCTTCCTTGTGATACCCCGTAATTTGATTTCCTTTCCTTCCAAAAAAAAATTCAAGAAAAGTTCTTGAAAATTAAAAGCTACCATCCCCAAAGATTGTAACCATTGTACTCCTAGTACAACATCAACACCTCCCATTGGAATGGAAAGAATTGGACTATTCAATACATATTCCCCCATGGTTAGCTTGATATTATGGAATTTTCCAGAGAAATGTATAGTTCCTCCATTTGTAACCATCACTTGACATTCTGGTGCTGGGTATAGGAAACAATTCAATTCCTTGGCTACCTTACAATGAATAAAATTATGGGTACTACCTGAATCAATCAACATTATTACCTTTTTCTTCTTGATATGTCCTTCTATCTTGTGATTTTTAGGAGTCGTAATTCCTACCAATGCATTACACGATATGGTCAGAATCATTTATTCTTCTTCTTCTAGGGTTGGTTTCTAGTGTATATCCTCTTATTTGAAGTTTCTTGTTAATTTTCTTCTTCCTCTTCACAATCTATGTAAAATAATTTATTCTCAGCATACTTATGAACTTTAGTTTATTTGCTATCACAACTGTAGCAAATCCCTTTTGCTCTTTTTTCTTCCAATTTTTGTGGTGTTCTAGGAGTATAAACACTTCCATCTTTATATATGTGAGTGGTAGGATTCCTTGTCACCATAATTTTACGTTCAATTTTTCTTGCCAACCTGAATGCCTTCTCCAATGAATTAGGTTCCCAAACATGAACTTCATGTTGGATGTTATCCTTTAAAGTACCTATGAAGGCATCAACCATGTGTTCCCATGGAATATCAGTTACCCTTATATTCAATTTTTGGAAGTCCTCAATGTGCTCCACCACTGAACCCCTTTGTTTGAGATTTATCAAATGGCTAAAGAAGGTGTTTCTCTTTGTATCCTCATAATGTGCTATCATTTCCTTCATAAAAATTGACCAAGTGACAATTTATTTATCGGAGCAAAGCCATTGATACCATACAAATGTATTTTTTTCTAAATGTAAAGTTGCAATGCATACTTTTTGTGTGTTTTGCACATTATTGAGATCAAAATATTGCTCCATCTATAGAATCCATGTTACGGGATCCTTGCCATCAAACTTCCTCATATCCATATTTGGAATATGGTGGTTCTTCAATCCAAATTTAGAGTTTATGAAACCACAATTAACATTTATTTTTTTCTCATCATGAGTTTCCCCTACTATCTTTCTGCCATTAGGAATCATTTCTTGTATTAAGCTTGTCATCAAACCTTCCATGTCTGATTTTAGATCATTCTTCATGTCTTCCATGTTGTCTTTCATTTTTTCATTGATCTTAGCTTCCATGTCATCCGTCTTAGCTTCCATGCCAACTTCTATGCCATCCATATTATCTTCCACAACTTTTTTCAAACCATCCATATTAGCTTCCACGCCTTTCTTCAAAACTTCCATTTCATGTTTTGTTGCTCTTTGTGAGAGTGAAATTTGGAGCACTTTCTCTTGTAATTTTGATATGTCATGTTGCGCTTCTTCCTCTTCATGAGTCATAGTTAAGCCTTCTAAAGGCTTGATGGGTGTTGAATTCTTTTTAGGTGGAATTTTAGAACCCAATACTCATATCTATGCTTCAATATGCCCTTGGAATCACTTCAAACTGTTTTTTCACACAATACTTATGAAATTCGAAAAAAAATACACACCTTTTTCTTGCTTTTGAGGAGATCGATATTGAAAATTAATTATCTCTATGATTTTAGATCTTCAATATCTGAAATTTGGCCCTGTAGTAGCCCTCTAAATCTTCTTTCGAATGCCATATTTCTGACCTGATTTGGATTCTTCAAGATAACGTTATGCCAAATCTACCACAATGACCTAATTATGGTCTAGTTTAGTAGAGAGAACTTATACGACGTTCCACATGTCCCTGTTTCCTCCTTCAGCTCTGGAATTGTTACAAAGGAAACTACAATCTATGTACTTGCTGCCAATTTTTACATAATTCCAATCCGACGCTCAGAGAGAGAGTTATGACGATTTTCCCATAGTCACCTCTTTGAGATGAAATTAGGGAGCCTGAAATAAACCTAACTTCAACAGCTCCTATCTCCGAAAATATTGTGAGCCAAGATCTGAATCTTTTGCAGAAATTTCCTCAGGATTTTGGCTTCTCTCTGTAATAATTTCAGCTTTTGAACCTTCATAGAAAAGAAGTTATATTGCAAATTCCACGATGACCTGTTTAGGTGAAATTTCGGAGCTTGAAAAAACCCTAACTTCCATAGATAATATCTCCAAAAATGTTGCCAACCAATATCTGAAATTTTTACATGGCGTTCCTTAGGATTGTGGTTTCGCTCTATAAAATTTTTAGCTTCTGAAACTTCATAGAAACAAGTTATAGTGAAAATTTTATGATGACCTGTTTGGAGCAGTGTAACTCTAGAATCCAAAGGCTCTGATACCAAATGTTATGAAACAAACTCCAAAAATAGATGAAAAGAGAGATCAACGCCTTATAAATAAGCCACTTCGAGGAGGAAACCTCCAATACATTACATAAATGAACAATTATTGGATGATACAAGTGACAAAACCTCCTTCTATATATAGGAGTCCATGGGGCCACAATATAATCCTAGCCAACCTAACAATAATAATGTAAGGGCACAATAATAACAATATTGGGGTTACAGGGGTACAAACATAATAATAAGGGGGTTACACTAACAACAATTAGGGACTACACTAGTAATATAGGGACCTAATAGTGCACCGGTAAGATGTTATTCCGCAGGCAATAAATTTTATAATTTAACAACAAAAATAAAAAGGGGTAATCTAGGCAAAAGGGATGACCAAGTATCCATGAACTACAATACAAAACTTGGCGAACCAAGGATTTAATGTACATAATCCAATCTCCCTGAATGCTATGTTTAGTGTATCACTTCTACAAGGCAGCTGAATCAGTTACCTATGGCAGGTTTCTAACCAAGTGGGGTCTCCCAAAATATACTCGACGATACATGGGAGTCCAATCCATAGTAGCGTTTTCTAATGTGTAACCGTATTATGAGAGCATCCACTTATACTTTTCATATGTGGAGCATATTCCTACATACTTCTATATGTGGGATGAGGTTTCACCTTCATAATGTAACACAAATTGTTAGCGATAACTCCTACGTTTAATGACACCGTAACACATCTCTAGCCTAGACCTCTAATTATTTTCGTTAATTTAAAAAATTCCTTAAGGTTAATTGGATAAATTTTAAAGTTGATATTCAGTTAAGTCTCAGTTTAAGGCTCAATATTGATGTCACCTGAACCCTATAATGAAAAAAAATGCTAAAAGAGATTCTTTCCATTTCGATTAATTCTAAACTAATAAGGAAAGAAGCGCAACCAAGAGTTCAAGTAATGCAACAAACAATGATGCCCCACAACTAGTTCAAAACTACTGAAATGCTACTTTTAAGGATCGAATTTACTTTCACTATTCCCCAAAATGCAAACTTATTGAAAAACGAAATTGCTTATGTTTTCACTAAGATGCATACCAATTTTTTTTTTTTTGTTTTACTTTGAAAGATCAAAATGCAAATGCAATCAGTGAACTAAAGTAAAATAAACCAAACGAAAAAATAAATGCAAAATAATCCTTTTCACTTTTCTTTCTATCGAATGGAAAACAAGATTGCTCTAAACAATGCACGAATGAAAATCACTTTCACTCTTTTTAAAAACAATAAAAAAAAACCAAATCAAAATTTCAAAATGAAAATCACTTTCAATTTACTCCTCCGAATTCGGGAACTAGATAAGACACACCCTTCAAAACTTGCAAATCAAATAATCACTATCTTATGTTTGACACTGTGGAAATTTGAATAATTGATATATTATTCACCAAGATTCTCCTGATCACACACTATTTTAGCTTCATGCATAATACAGAATCTCTTCTACCATTGATCATTAATTGCGGAAATAAAATCAATTGCATACACACATTAAAACCACGAACAATCACACATATGAACACAATATTTAATGGGAAAGCTTAAAGTTGAAAACCCCAACTATCTGTATATTATATGTCATGGAGATCATATAAAAATCATAGTAAAAATCTCCTCACAAGCTCTCATGCACACCCTCAATTTCTACACACTATCAAGCTATATCTAGCAAAACACATGCTCCAATATTTTTCCACTTGATATCCAACCTCTATTACGTAATCAATACTATGGGATGGCTTCATTAAATAGATAAACCACTTGGCTTTTACTGCACAATCCTCATGGGCTTCTCCACCTATCTGTGTGTTGCAAATAGCAACTGTATAGTCACAACTGATAGTTAACTTGCTCTTTCACCTATCTTTGCACTGGTCTCCACTGAAACTGTCCATGCACTGAAGTTAACTGATGAATTATTTAGTTGATTAATGAGTTTATAATTAGTGAATTAATTAATAATTAATTCACACCACTCTCACTAATTGTATCAATTAGTTAAACTGAATAAAAATAGCTCAACTATGTATAGATTAGTTAAATTGAATACAACTCCACTAACTTCCTCAATCAACTCCACCAAACTCTGTCACATGAGTTCTAACTGAAGTATCCATGCAATAGCTCCACATAACCCTCAGGAATAGCTTAATTCCTTCTGTCAGCTCCTGTGCCACATCTGTGCACTTAACTGAAGTGCTCCAAGAGAATAAGATAATGTTTAGAGTCCAAATATTATAAAGAGTTAATAATATTCGACATATCTATTTTTAGACTGGAAATCTAAAAATAGATTCCGCCAAGTATGTCTAAAAATAGAAGTCCATCTATTTTTTCCGACTTGACCAACCATCCACAAATAGAATCCTGCAACTCATAGAACATGATCCATATGTCTAAAAATAGACATAGTCTAAAAATAGACTTTGCGCCAAAAATAGCCTGCGGGCCCACTTAGTGAAGGTGACTCCTTTCCACTAAGCTCTTCATCTTGTTGCAATCTCAACAGACACTTAATTGAAGGTGATCTCTAAGTGCAGTGATGGTCAAGGAAAACGAAAAAAAAATCAAAACAAGCCAAAAGAAGTGTGTGGAAATGTTTAAGTTGACTAGAATATAACCCTAAAGCAGAGCTTGTCAACTCTCTAATGATGAACACAAGTGACAAGCGAAGAGAAATTGACCAGAAAACCTAGAAAATTTTCAAACTTCACTCTAACCACAAGCAAGTCAAAGAGACAAAACCAACCATTCAAACAACAAAAACAAACCAAATAAAATAGCAATATGTCATTCAGACTCGACATACATTCTTAGGGGTCAAGTGTTATGAAACCAACTCCCAAAATAGAAGAAAAGAGAAATCAATGCCTGAGAAATCAACCACTTCGAGGGGGGCAACCTCATTGACATTAAATAAATGAACAATTATTGGATGATACAAATGAAAAAACCTCCTTTCTATATATATGAGCCCATGGGGTCACAATATAATCTTAGCCGACCTAACAATAATAATGTAAGGGCACAACAATAACAATAACAGCTTTTATGGGGAAAAATAATAACAATATGGGGGCTACAGGGGTACAAAAATAACAATAAGGGGGCTACACTAACAACAATAAGGGACTACACTAGTAATATAGGGACCTAACATGCCCCTCTCCTTAAAAAGAGTGTTGTCCTCAATGCTTGAGTAGCGCTGGATGCTTCTGTATAAAATTCTCATCCTCCCATGTGGAATTTTTAGTGGTTAAGTTGTTTCCGTGACTGCTTCAGGTTCCGATATGATTTTTCCTTCCTCATCAAGTTCTGGCAATATTGTTTGAACTAGAAGTTTGTCACCTATAAGCTTATTTAAGCATGAAACATGGAAAACTAGGTGCAATCGAGAAGAATAAGGAATCTTCAATTTGTATTCCATAGTATCAATATTTTGCAACACCTTGTAAGGACCATATTAATTTGGTGATAATTTATTATCCTTCTTAACGTGCTTGAGGGAAATTTTTTTGTATGGTTGTAGACATAAAAATACCTAGTCTCCTACATCAAAACTTCTCTCGTTGCGATGTTGAACTTCCTGTTTTTTTATTTGGTTTTGTGCCAAATTTAGGTTATCCTTTAAGAGTTGGAGAGCTTGTTGTTGATGCTCAATGTGATCTTCCACTGCTGTAACCTTGGAATTTTCTCTTGAATATGATGTGATGGACGGTGGATGATCCATAAATTACCATAAATGGGTTCATTTTTGTTGTAGTATGGAAGGAAGTGTTATACCACCATTCAGCCAGAGGTAACCACTTGACCCATTGTGTTTTTTTATCAGATACAAAACAACAAAGATATCCTTCCAAACATTTTCTCAATATATCAGTTTTCCCATCGGATTGAGGATGATAAGATGAGATATGAGTTAGTTGAGTACCCAAACAAGAAAATAATTCTGTTCAAAATTTTCCAGTAAAAATTGGATCTCTATCGCTTACAATAATCTTTTGGTTTCCATGTAGCTTTTGAATTGTTTTCATAAATGTAGTAGCAAATGTACTTGCTTTAAATGGATGAGATAATGCATAAAAGTGTGCATACTTGGTAAGTCCATCAACTACCACTATGATGACACTCTTTCCTTATGACTTAGGTAAACCTGTGATAAAATCCATTGAAACCTCCTCCCAACATTGACTTGGAATGGATAAAGGTTGCAGAAGACATGGGGTATTAATTGTCTCAACTTTATTTTTCTGCCAAACCAAACATTTCACCACAAAATTTTGAATACCAGATTTAAGGCCAACCCAAAAAATTCTTTCTTCACCCTGCAGTAAGTTTTTAAAAATCCTGAGTGTCCTCATGTAGAGGTGTGCAATTCCAAAATAATATTTTGTTTTACTTGGGAACTCTTACAAAGGTATAAGTGATTTTTGTACCATAAGGAATGATTTTTCCAACTAAATGTATTAGATGTTCTAGGATCTTGCTGCAATATTTGAATGAGTGTCCACACTTCTTCGTCATTCGTCCATTCATCCCTTTCTTCGGTTATCCAATCTAGTTGGATAATAGAAATGGCACAAAGCAATGCTTCCACCTCTTCATCCTTTCTTGAGTGTGCATCTGCAACAACATTTAGCTTCCCTTTTTTGTAGATGATTTCAAAGTCATAACCCAACATCTTTGTGACCCATTCTTGTTTCTCTTCTGAAGATAGTCTTTTTTCCAAAAAAAATTTAAGACTATCACAATAAATTTTTACCTTGAAGTGTCCTTCCATTAGGTAAGGTTTCCATTTCTTTAGTGCATGTAGTATTGCCAACATTTCCTCCTCATAAATATCTTTCTGTAAATACTTTCCTTTGATTGGATGACTTTCAAAAGAAATGGGTCTTCCTTCTTGCATTAAAACAACACCAATTCCATTTCCTGAGACATCACATTCCACAATAAAGGTTTTTGTGAATTCTGGCATAACTAAGACCGGTGCTACGAACATTGCCTCTTTAAGTTGTTCAGAGGCCTTAGTTGCTTTAGGATTCCATGAAAATGCATATTTCTTCAATAATGTTGTTAGAAGTGCTGATATTTTCCCATAATCCTTAACAAACTTGCGATAATACCCTATTAACCCGATAAATCCTCGCAACTGCTTTATGGTTGTGGGGACTTCCCATTCCTTAATGGATTTAATTTTGTTAGGGTCTACCTGAGCACCCTCTTGAGATACAATATGACCTAGATATTTTACATATTGTACTCCAAAGAAACATTTGGAGGTTTTTGCATATAATTGTTTCTCCTCCAACAGTTTGAGCACCCTATCAACATGTTGAACATGATCCTTCCAAGAGCTACTGTAGATTAGTATATCATCAAAAAATACGAACAAAAATTTCCTAAGGGTTTGAAAATGGAATTCATCAACCCTTGAAACATAGAAGGTGCATTGGTAAGGCCAAAAGGCATGACCAAAAATTTGTAATGACCCTCATGAGTTTGAAATGCTGTTTTTGGAATATATTCAGTCTTCATTCTAATTTGATGATATCCTGAATGAAGATCCAACTTGGTAAAATAAAATTTTCCATGTAATTCACCCAATAATTCATCAATCATAGGAATGGGAAATTTATCTTTAATAGTGAGCTTATTGAGCTCCCTATAATCTGGACACATGTTCCATGGTCCATCCTTATTGTGCATCAATACTACTAGAGCAGAGAAATAACTTTGAATAGGTTGAATTATATCAGCCTCTAACATTTCTACAATAATACATTCAATTTCGCTCTTTTGGACATAAGGATATATGTAAGGCCTGATCTTTGGAGGAACACTTCCTAGAATCAAATGAATATCATGATCATGATCATGAATAGGTGGGATTCCTTTGGGAGTTTCAAACACCTTGGAATGATTTTCCAAGATGTTTTGGAGATCTGGAGAAATATATGATTTTGATGTTGGAATTTCTAGTGAGCATAATTGTGCAATTATACCTCGTTGTTCTTTCTTCAAAACTTGGAATGATTTTCCAAGATATTTTTGAGATCTAGAGAAATATATGATTTTGATGTTGGAATTTCTAGTGAGCATAATTGTGCAATTATACCTCGTTCTTCTTTCTTCAAAATCATTTTCATGGCATTAGAGCTTATTATATTTCTTGGCTTCCCTGTGATACCCCATAATTCAACTTCCTTTCCTTCCGAAAAAATTTCAAGAAAGTTCTTGAAAATTAAAAGCTACCATCCCCAAAGATTATAACCATTGTACTCCTAGTACAACATCAATACCTCCCATTGGAATGGAAATCAGTGGACTATTCAACACATTTTCCCCCATGGTTAGCTTGATATTATGGAATTTTCTAGAGCAATTTATATTTCCTCCATTTGCAACCATCACTTGATACTCTAGTGCTGGGGATAGGAAGTAATTAAATTCCTTGGCTACCTTACAATGAATAAAATTATGGCTACTACCCGAATCAATCAACACTATTAAATTTTTCTTCTTGATATGTCCTTTTATCTTGAGAGTTTATTGATTGGTAATTCCTGCCAATGCATTACAGGATATGGTCAAACTCATTTCTTCTTTCTCTAGGGTTCGTTCCTAGTGTATATCCTCTTATTTTGAATTTTCTTGTTCATTTTCTTCCTCCTCTTCACAATCTATGTAAAATAATTTCTTCTCAGCACACTTATGACCTTTAGTGTATTTTCTATCGCAACTATAGAAAATCACTTTTGCTCTTTTTTCTTCCAATTGTTGTGGTGTCAACTTTGTAGGTTGTGGAAGTATAGGAGTAGAAACACTTCCATATTTATAGATGTGAGTAGTAGGATTCCTTGTTGCCGTAATTTTACATTCAATTTTTCTTTCCAACATGAATGCCTTCTCCAATGAATCAAGTTCTCAAAGGCGAACCTCATGTTGGATGTTACCCTTTAAAGTCCCTATGAAAGCATCAATCATGCGTTCCTATAGAATATCAGTTACCCTTATATTCAATTTTTGGAAGTCCTCAATGTGCTCCACCACTGAACCTTTTTGTTTGAGATTTATCAATTGGCTAAAGAAGGTGTTTCTCTTTGTATCCTCATAATGTGCTATCATTTCCTCCGTAAAAATTGACCAAGTGAGTTTTTTTATGGGAGAAAAGCCATTGATACCATACAAATGTATTTTGTTCTAAATATAAAGCTTCAATGCGTACCTTTTATGTGTTTATCACATTATTGAGATCAAAATATTACTCCATCTGTAGTATCCATGTTACGGGATCCTTGCTATCAATCTTCCTCATATCATTATTTTGAATGTGGTGGGTCTTAAATCCAACATTAGACTTTATAAAATCTTGATTAACATTTATTTTGTTCTCAACATGATTTTTCTCTACTATATTGTTGCCATTAAGAATCATTTTTTGTATCAACTTTGTCGAACCTTCCTTCAAACCTTCCATGTCTGATTTTAGATCATTTTTCATGTCTTCCATGTTGTATTTCATTTTTTCTTTCATGTCATCCATATTAGCTTCCATGCCATTCTTCAAACCATCCATCTTAGCTTCCATGCCTTTCTTCAAACCATCTATCTTAGCTTCCATGCCTTTCTTCAAAACTTCCATTTCATTTTTTTTTTCTCTTAGGGAGAGTGAAAGTTGTTGCACTTGCTCTTGTAATTTTCTGCAAATATTTGGAAGTACAGGAGGTACGGGAATATATCAGACTTGGATAGGGATCCAACATCGTATAATATCTATATTTATCTCTCTCTTCCTCCCTTGGTCCATTGCCTTGAGGGGCTTTTATACTCCCTCAAATTAGTATTTTCAGTTGGGAACAGTTAGGCCATGGGCTGGAGTGGTTAATTTACTAGAACAACCGTAAACCCCGCCTCTAAAATAGAGAATATATATACATCTACATCTACATCTACATCTACATCTACATCTACATCTACATCTACATCTACATCTACATCTACATCTACATCTACATCTACATATACATATACATATACATATACATATACATATACATATACATATACATATACATATACATATACATATACATATACATATACATATACATATACATATACATATACATATACATATACATATATATATATATATATATATATATATATATATATATATATATATATATATATAATGTTTAAAATGGCATACGTGATTATGTATGTATGGACTCGCATATATATGTGGAAAAGTTTGGACAGAGTGGCGTATGGGTTTTAAGATACTATTTTTTGAGAAATATGTCCAAGTCTGAAGGGAAGGGTTGCCCAAGGCCAATGCATAAGTCATCAAGTATAAGCTGGTGATAAATGATGCTATAACAAATTCCCCCTAATATATGAGGTCAGAAGGGGTACATGATGGCCAAAATGTATTATGTGCATAGAAATAACCTTGCATCAACTAGAGAGGACTTCACCAAATTTCAGCCTGCCAAAAAACTAGTGAGAGAGATCAGAAAGATAGCTCATGTCTAAGGCAGGCATACCCATGCTCAGTGAAAGAAAATCATGTCCGCATATGAAGTATAGAGTGGATCCCATATGTATACAAGTATAGTGGAAATGTAAAGTACATAGTGAATCATCTGATCACTGCCCAGAAGTACAAGTCAAAATCAGGTCCAAGTATCACATATAGAAGACTGATAAATGATGCCGCAACAGATATATGATCACAAAAGTCACTACTAAATCTCCAAGTACTAAATCATAAGTGGTTTAATAGATGGTACAACATGCAAATCGAGAGCCAACATATAAGATGTTGTTGTGATGAAACTACAACATATAAGGGTGGATGGTGTCACTGGCAGAAAACTGAAGAAACTGTCAAAGTGAACCAAAGCATGCTGATGCAAACCCGAGGTCTTCACTGATCACCATGGCACAATTCTACATAATGGGAATAAATGAGCTGAAGTCGACCATGTGAGAAATCATTTGATTACCGGTCATTGATGTTTACCGTTAACAAACGTGAGACAACCCAACGATAATGATAATGGGTGTCAAGGTGCCCCAGTACAATCTAGCAAGTGAGAATGAATGAGTTGAAGTCAAACACTTGAAATAATCTATAAATCAGGAGGAAATGATGTATCCTCACTGTCAATAGCGAAGAGTCTGCCACTAATGACTGCAAACCCTAAGGTACTTACAAAAGGACTCTAGACCTTGTTCCCAGAGCAATGAGTCAGAGTCGATGGGAAAAGATCTGCTGGAAGGAAGGAATTAAGGCATCCCACATCATTCCAGTGCGAGTGTAACCCATAGGCCAAGATTTGGAAGGAATTAGATGAATTAGAGTGAAGTAACCAACCTGAAGTACATTTCCAGCATGCACAAGATGAAGCTAGTGCACGACAGAAACCCTTTGAACCAACCAATAATGAAATCTGACAAAGACACGAGATATCCACCGATAGGGTCAAATGGAAATCAAGGTACTGCATGAATCCTAGGTGTGATAATGTAAGCTGATTTAGAACACAAGGGAAACCACTCAGTCAAAGACCCATGATGATGATCAAATGCTGAGTACAAGGTCACCTATCAATGATGTAAATAGGGCTAGGGTGCAGCTCTAGGTTTACTCTTAGAGAAATATGTTGTAGTTGATACGAGACAAACCTGATAACAAGAAGTCATTGGAGACCTTATAAAACCAGCACAAGCAAAGGACCAAATATCTTATGTGATAGAACAAGATACTGACAAGACTGGTAAGGCCAACTAAAAAATGAGTCAAGAGACACCGCAGAAAGGTCGACTCGGGTTAAACTCCCTTGAACAAAAGCACTACTTATGTTTGGCTATGGCAAAAAATGATAACTTTGTATAAGATTTTCATGCAGGAGGCATAAATAAACCCTCCATATGATTGGAAGAGATAACCAACTGGGGGAGTACTGACTCATAAAATAAGGTTATGGCTTCTCCTAAGTCAAAAACTAAAACCATCCCAAATGGAGAAAAGACTTAGCTTTTTTGTGCTTTGTTCAAGGGCGACATAATTGACACTATAGCTGCCATCAAATATGGAAGTAATATCCCATTCCCGCTCTTTTTTCAAAATATTTAATTTTTTTATCTTTTTCATATTCAAATCCTGAAAAAGAGTAAAAGAATGATATAGTACAATGGATAGAACAAGTGTTGTGATACAAATGCTCTAGTTCTTGGGATAGGAACAATCTTATGCTCAATGCAAGGTGGTGAAAACTGGTAAGTGACACTCAGAGGAATGTTCCATCCATGGGTAAAGGTGCAAGTTGCATAAGCTAAGGCCAAGATAAACAAGTGGTCAATATGCAATGCAATAATACAACTTGACAACCTAAGGGAGCCTCTAGGTTAATGGCCAGAAAAATGATAGCGAAGAAGAAGAAGAATGAAGCTTCAACGCATAAGGCATGTCAGGACTAAAGAGGACTCCCAAGCCTACAAAATTGCATCATGGGCGAAAAATTCTAGCAAGGAACTAACTAGGAAGCCCATGTAAAGGAAGGCTCTACCACCAAGCCATGATTAAAAAATAGGCGAGTGAAATGGGTTAAGTACTCATGACATGATGGAATCGACCTTATGGCAAGTGATCAGAATGGAGGCTAGTATGAAAAATGAAATGGAAAGTGAATTCCCTAACCTATACCAGTTCGAAATCAGATACCTACCATGACAGGTCAGCGATCATGGATCCGAAGGAAAAAACTAGGAAAATATCGAATTCAGTAACATGTACCTGAAAGAATACCTTGCCCAACACTTACAAGCCAAACGGTTATACAGCCTTAGTCAAATTCAAAAAATAAGCACAATGAATACTTACAAAAAGCTTTCATATTATGGGAATAAATACACCATTTGACTCACATTTGAATTATTTTCACATTGCAGAAGCGGAGAAGGAGATTTTGGGAAAAATTCCTCTTCTCAACTATGGAGCAATCAACCATCAAATCATGGAAAATCAGTCAAGTAAGCTATAAACTCAATCTTTACATCAATTTCATTCCTGTTTAAGGAAAATTTTTGGAAATTTTACTGTAGAAAATATATTTTTTGATGAAACCCTCTACACATACACGGGTTCGTGTAGATAGACCTACGTATCATATGTTTGTGCTCAACCTAGTCTCCTAAATTGAGTTCATTTAATTGTCAACCAAGGTTGGTAAACTGCTGAAGTGAAGTGCACTGTATGTGCCTAGGTGTTTGTCTCCTAATGCGTTGTGTTTAGTGTTTTATGATGTTTTTGGTCTTTTATGATGATTTATGATGTTTTTGGTCTTTTGATGGTTTTTATGTTCACAAGGAAAATGACTAAAAAGCTAGTGGAAAGAAGCTACTGGTTAAAACAGAGTGAAGCCTAATTGGTTGATGACAAATGACAAATGCAAATGTAAATACTGAAACAGAATCAAACCTAAACTATGACAAAGCAGAGTACAAAGCTTGATAATGACTTCAAGAAAATGAATCAAAACATAAACTTAACTTGTCCAATTCTTTCATCAAAGGTATTTTGGGAGAGCTTGAGAAATGGTCAGCTAAGTATACAAATTCTCCTAACTAAACAATTAAACAATCAGCTTATAATGATACAACATTTTATTCATGATTAAAGATTTGTTGAAACATATTTGGAGAAAAATATTGTTAACATCATAAGATCTCTACTCTAAGACTAGCTCCTAATTCTATTCTGCAACTTAGTTTAACATCACTAAACCTTATTCAAAAGTTATAGATTTCTTCTTAAAGTAGTCTTTTGAGGAAAGGTTTTGTTTATGAAAAAGTTGCAAAAGTACTTCAGGCCTTGAGATGATACTGTCTTCTATTCAGGTGGTTATGAGTCAATTATGAATTTGGAACAAAAGAGATTTTGTAAATAATGAAGGCCATATTGTTTAAGTTTAACAACTAATGTAATCTAATATGCAATGGATGACAACTAAATGTGGAATGAAAATACAATGAGCTAAGCTAAAACTGAACTAAGATGTCACTAGTCTAAAACAGTGCTGAACTAACAAGCCATTATCAAACTTAAAACAAAATAACAGGGCATGAATTGAATGCAATTTGACTCCGGAGTACCCTAACTAAGTTATCATGCATTAATATATGGGATTCTACAGCCTGTTTTGTCCATCATGAATGGTATTTTGGAAGAGCTTACTAGGACAATCTTGGCTGTACAATTCATTGCAAATGAAAACATAAAGACTGAAAGCAATTTAAAAACTAAGACATCACAGCTATCTCCTACCCATCATTATGATATTTAGGAAGAGAGTTTTAAGAGTAAGATCAGCTATGCTACTTAGTGCAAACAAACAACTGAAACATTCAGTATCACAGTCATGCCTTAGACATCATAAGGATTTTTTGGAAGAGTTTGCTTAGTATAAGTTCAACTGTGATAATGAACAAATGAAATTACAAATAAATCCTACAAAACTACAGCCATTTCCCATTCATTATCATGATCTTTTGGAAGAGTTTCTTAGAAAAAGTATAGCTATAGTGGCTAATTAAATTAACTATGAACTTAAACTTCAAAAACGTGAAAACGACTAAGATACTTATCTAGATTACGAAAGTAAAGCCGTGCAGGAAGCAGGGGCCCTCTACCACCAGACGGAATCTAACTCAAAATCAACTCAACGCGTTCAAAGCAATACTGTCTTCTTCATTAAAGGCAAATAACTTGAAACAGAGTAGTCTCGGTCTTCAGAAATATAGCAGTCAATACATGAAATCTAAGCAAAATCTAGCACTTGTCTCTCAGTTTCCCGAGTGCTTTTATAACAAATTTACATAACAGAACTTGCAAAAATACGAGGATCATTGTCTTTCCTTATCAAAATCGTACTAGGACTCTAAAGATGGCAGTGTAAAGAGAAAAAGGACATCTGGAATAGGACAGTCCTATTAGAAGTCTGTCTCCTTGAATGAGTTCCCACGTACCAAAACCACGTCCAGAATTCGGTTCAGTTTTCATGGTGAACAACGAACAATGAGGGCATAATGTGGAATATACCCATGTGCGGCTTTTCCTGAGAGGACACCTGGAACATGCTTGAACGTGAAGACAGCTGCAGAATTACCGGTTAGCTACGGAATGTCTGCATTCTACAGCTAGTTCCGGTCAAAATGCATTACAATGACAAAATCACAAAACTTAGCAAGTTAGCCATGTTAATCATTCTAAAAGTAATTTTAACTAATTTCATTGATCATTTGGGTCTGGGATAACAATGGAAAAAGGAAAATGAGGTAAAGTAATATGAAAGAAAGCACAATCTTAGGGCTCAACATACCCCCACTGCTGACTTCTTGCATGTCCTCATGCAACTTATTCCATAAACTCAGAGACTTCTGCAAGAACATCTAACCCCCTCCTTCTTCTTTGCCTAGAAATTAAAGGTCTTCTGGGTTTTCTGATGACTAGTTTGAACCTTAAGTTGATAATTGCCCTGATTAGCTTCTTGTTCCTCTTTTTCAACTTTTCATTAGCCTTTTCCACTTTGTCCATTTGTAGAGATAAGGTTGAGTTCATACTGGTTTTGAGTTTGACTTGTTCCTTCATAATATCATTCTCATTTTTGATATGTCTATTAAGTATTTCCAGCTCATACCTATCCCTTCTTAACACATCTATTTCGGAAAGTGGAGGACTAGGGGTTCTATCTCTACTCTCTAAAGCTTTCCTTTCCAATGTTTCAACATAGTCATAAACTTCTTGCTGAGCAGGGTCAATTTCAGGGGTTTCTTCATTAAAACCTTCTTCAACATCTTCAATAGATGTTTCCTCATCTTCTATATTTATCACCCCTGTTTGTTTGATCTGTGTTTTCCTTAGTTTCCCCCTGAGTCTATGGCTTCTTCTTGGCTGGGATGATCCCTCTCCTTTTTCTGTGGCAGATTTCCTGATTACCCTTTCTTTCTTAAGTTGTCTCTTAATTTGAGTCAACTTCTCAGAGATTATTTCTTCACTACTTTCCTGTACTGTTTCGTCAATTTCAATTTTAGAGGCTCTCCATTTTCTACTTCTCCTTGTAGGCTGATGTTTAGGTGAGGGCTCTTTTGGTTCCTCAAAGTGGTTTCTTACCGAGAAATTATCCCAAGTGTCTTTTGTTTTGGCTAAATGGTGTTCAATTAAAATCTTAACCAAGCCATGATGGTATAGAGTTGTCTCTAGGAATTGGACTCTCCTTTGAACACCATAAGCCATCTTTTTCAAACTTTGAAGCAAGAAATAGGGCAAATTTAGCTCTTCCTCCAGAAAATGCATTATCAATCTAATATGGTAAACATAAAATGTGCCATATCTACCTTCACATGTGATAAATTTTTGTAGAATAAGCAATATGTTTCTCCATTTATTTTTTAATGCAGAACTTGGAATTCCCTTTTTAAACACAGTGACATCCATACCTGGTGATTTTAGGATTTGCTTCCATGATTCATTATGGAATTCTCTGTTTTTAAACCATCTCTCTCCATGTCTAAGCAATCATGTTGCCTCTGCAATAAAAACCTCTGTGACAGTGAATTTAACATCTCCAACTTCAACCTCGGCTCCTTTGAATGACCTCGGAAATGTTTTAGTGACTTCTTTGTGGAAGCCATTAAATTTCTCAAGAAATTGTACCCATCCTACCTGTTGCAACATTTCTCTACTTTGAGGGTATCCTTCCAGGTATTTTGTGCCCACTGGTTCAGTTCTTACAATGAGGCCCATAATTCCTTCTTCAATCTTCAGATTAGTACTCTTTCTGCTCACGAAAACAATAACTTCAACCTTCAAATTGATATACCTTTGGTTCACGGAGATAGTGCTTCAATCTTCAAAACTGATATATCTCTGCTTCTCGGTGACAATGGCTTCAAATTCCACACTGATATACCTCTGCTTCACGGTGATAATGCTTCAATCTCTGCTCACGGTGATAGTGGTTTGATATTTCAAATTGATATACCTCTGCTCACGGTGATAGGGATATCTCTGTTTTGCGGAATGAAATGATGAAGGGCTGGCTACGGAATGGAGTGATGGAGGTAGTTACGGAATGAGTTAATGAAGTGAGGTGAAGAAAACAAATTAATGAGTGAAAAGACTGCGGAGATTTTTACAACGGATTCAAAAATCATCATTAAATGATTTGGCTGGGTGACGTGAGGAAATCAAACACTTCAGCCTTTTTAACCACTTAAATGATGATCGGGTATAGAATTTGAAATGAAAGATTTTTATCCAAAGTTTTGCGGAGGGTATATTTGGCATGATCAATAAAAATAATCAAAACAACTTTTCGAATGATTCATAACTAGACTATACTAAAGTTTTTATGAAATGCCATTATAACCAGAACTTTTTACCTTTTCTTTTCATTTGCTTTTTGTGGTCTTTGTATACTTTGTTCTCCTCTGGAAGAGTCTTCATAATCCTTCTTGATTCTTCTTATTCATGGATATACTGGATCATCTTGTTGCAATTCAAATGTTTGTTGATCAGTGCCTTCAGGATCTGTAGCTGTAGAATGACTGTCTGGCTACGAAAAGTCTGATTAGCTGTAGAATATCCGTTTAGCTGCAGAATGTACCTGTGGAGAATTTTTAATCATGGAATGGAGTGGTTTGAAATATACATAAAAAATTTTATGGAATGAGTGAAGATAGGTGATGAAACATGGTATAATGGAATATGTATGAAGTGAATGATGGAATGGGATGGATTCAATTTATGAAATGGAGTGGAAGAATATAAGAAATGGCCTGAAATCCATGACATGTGTTATTCATTTTGCAGAAAAACATCAAACTTTAAATTTTGATATGGAAATGAAGTGGATGAAGTATGGAATGAGATGAATGAAATATGGAATGAAGTGAAGTATGAATGAATGAATGAAATGGAGTACGGATGGATAAGTGAATGGAATGAAATGAAATGAGATGGATCATAAGTGCAATGGATCTGAACTTATGATTTTGTAACAGCTGCTTGCAAAAACAAAATGGAAAAGTTAGAGTGTCAGAAAGACTCTGATCTTCACCCTATCTTTTCTGTATAAACATGCCAATCAATGATTGGTTTTCATGTTTATACTTTTTTTTTTTTTTCAAAAGAAATGCTTCAGAAAATTCAATCAAGTTGATGAAGAAGAAAGATTCTTCTTCATTAACTTCACATCACTGTTTTCCTGGAACTTCTTGACAAATTCTTCTCTTAAGAGTGGTTTATGATACAGCTTCAATCTAAGACCATTCACAAGAAAAGTGACGTCTTCTTCATCTATTGTCCTGATTTTTACTGCTCCATTATCAAAAATTTCAACAATTTCATATGGCCCAAGCCAATGTGTTTGAAATTTACCTTGAAAATCCTTGAATTTTGAATCAAACAAGAGAGCCCAGTCACCTTCTTTGAATTTCTTCTCTTTGATGTACTTATCATGCCATCTAGTCCTTTCTTGTTGGACTAGACTTGTTTTCTGAACTGCATCTTGTCTGATCTCATCCAATTCATTAGTCTGCTCCAATCTATGCTTGTGTGCCTCCGTTAAATCAAGTCCTAGCTGAACTGCCATCTTGAAAGTTTGAATCTGGAACTCTATGGGAAACAAAACTTGCTTTCCATAAACAAGTTCATAAGGAGTATGGCCTGTTGTGTTTCTCCATGTAGTTCTATAGGCCCACAAGGCTTCAGGAAGCCTATCTACCTAATCTCTTCTATGTAAATGAACAGTCTTTGTTAGGATTCCTTCAATGACCTTATTAGTAGATTCCACTTGACCATTTGCTTGTGGATGATAAGGAGTAGATTTTCTATGCCTGATTTTGTATCTCTCCATCATCTGTTCCACTAGCCTTGATGTAAATTGAGCTTCTTGATATGTAACAATTTCCCTTGGGACACCAAAACGAGTAAAAATATCCTCAAAAAGAAAAGTAACTACAGATGCTTCATTAGCAAAAAGTAATGGCTTGGCTTCTACCCATTTGGTAACATAATCAGTGCAAACTAATATATATCTCTTTTGTCTTGATGGAAGACTAATAGGTCCTACAAAATCCAAAGCCCATTTTTCAAAAGGTTCAATATGTACCTAAGGTTGTAATGGCATCTCACCTGAAGGAGAAGGTTTCCCTACCCTTTGGCAACTGTCACACCTTTTGACATACTCTTTAGCATATTTAAACAAGGATGGCCAATAATATCCTAAATTAAGGATCTTATAGGCTGTCCTCTTATCAGCAAAGTGTCCGCCACAAGGTTCATCATGACATGCTTTGAGAATCTCAAGCATCTCATCTTCACGAACACATCTCCTAATGATCAAATCTGGACCTGTCTTGTACAACTCATTAGCAACCCATGAATATTTTGCACTATCATAAATGATTTTTCTTTTATCCCTTGCATTCATTATTGAAGGAAATTTTCCTGAAACTAAATAATTAGCAATGTCAGCAAACCAAGGAGTTTGAGTAGAAATTGCAAAAATATATTCATCGGGAAATTGATCTTCAACTGGAGTGTCATCTTTAATGTTTTGGAGTCTAGATAGGAAATCAGCTACTGTGTTTTGTTTTCCAGGCCTATCTAGAATGGTAATGTTGAATTCTTGTAAAAGCAATAACCATCTTATGACTCTGCCATTAGTAATTGATTTTTTCATTAGATATCTAATTGCAGAGTGATCTGTGTGAACAAAAGTTTCATAGCCTGTTATATAGTGTCTAAATTTTTTTATGGCATGAACAACAGCTAAAAACTCTTTTTCAGTTACAGTATAGTTTAACTCTGCAGGAGTCAAATTTTTACTGGTATAGTAGATGGCATAAGGAATCAGGTCCTTTTTTCCCAATACTGCTCCTAGAGCTGTATCAGAGGCATCTGTTGAGATATGAAAAGGTAACTTCCAGTTAGGTCCCCTTAAAATAGGTGCTTCAGAAATTTTGGTTTTCAGGGTCTCAAAGGCTAACTGGCAATCAGAATTCCACTTGAATTCATAGTCTTTGGTAAGCAATTTGAAGAGTGGAGATGCTATCTTGGTGAATTTTTCTATAAACCTCCGATAATATCCTGTAAATCCTAGAAAACTCCTAACATCTTTTTGACAACTTGGAATAGATAAGTTAGAGATGACTTCAACTTTTGACTCATCAACTCTAATCCCATCTCCTGAAATGTGATGCCCCAAAACAATACCTTCAGTAAACATCATGAAACATTTCTCATGACTAAGTGAAAGATTTGCTTCTTGACATCTCTTTAAAACTTTTTCCAAGTTTTCTAAGGCTTCTTCAAATGTGTTTCCATAAAATGTGAAATCATCCATATATACCTCTACACAATCATGTATTAGATCTGAAAAAATTCCTAGTACTGCCCTTTGAAATGTTGCGGGTGCATTGCATAGTCCAAATGGCAATACTTGGTAAGCATAGGTACCCCAAGGACAGGTAAATGTGGTTTTGTCTTGATCTTCCAGTGCTACTTGGATTTGATTATAACCACTAAACCCATCTAAAAATGAGAAGTACTTCTTGCCAGCTAATGTATCTAACACCTGATCTATGAAAGGTAGGGGAAAATGATCTTTAAGAGTAGCTTTGTTTAATTCTCGGTAGTCAATACATACCCTCCATTTACCATTTTTCTTTGGCACAATTACCAAAGGAAAAACCCACTGACTATCTGAAATAGGATAGATAAAGTTGACATTCAACAATTTCTGCAATTCTTCTTTAACAATCTCCCTAAGATTTGGATTCATCCGTCTTTGAGGTTGTCTGATTGGTTTACAATTTTCCTCTATGTAGATGTGATGAGTGCAAGTCTTGGGACTTATCCCTTTCATATCAGTGTACTCCCATGCATATGCAGAAGAATGTCTCTGTAAGATCTTGACTAGCTCTTCTTGTTGAGATTTTTCTAGGTTCTTGTTTATGTTTAAAGTTTTGCCTGGAAATATCTCACTTGTAGAGCTGCCAAATTTATCCATAGAATGAAGAGACATCTGTCTTGATGACAAAAAATCAATGTTGGATCCCTCTTGAAATGGTTCATGTTTGTATTCTGAAAGGGATTCAAAGTTTTCTAGAGTATTCAGAATTTGATTATCTTCACTAATTTCTGAAATTGTGAAGAGAGGTTGTAAGTCTTCTTCATCCTCTATCCATTGAGTATCATCTAAATCTGTAATTGTCCTAGCTGGAGGATACAAATTGAATTTCTTGGTTGAACTACCATCAGAGATGTACATATCACCGGATCTACAACTAATAAAAGCATCAGCTGTAGCCAACCAAGGTCTTCCTAATATAACGGGATGTCCTCCTAGATTATTCTTAGGAGTTAGGATCATGAAATCCACAGGGTACTCCCAAGAATCTAGGGACACTGGAATGTCTTCTATTACCCCATCGGGTATGATCACAGATCTGTCTGCTAATTGTAATAATGTGGGTGTAAAGAGAAGATTAGGAAGTTTCAGTTTATCCATGATTTGTCTACTCATGATATTGATTGCTGCTCCTAAATCAATGAGTGTATTTTGGATTTCAATTCCATTGATGTGAATTTTAACAACTGGATTTCCTGGGTCAAGATACTTTGGAATAGCAATCTTTCCCATCATAATGTCTGCTATTTTTCCTGCCAGTTGAATTTTCTTTGTTTCTCTTATTATTTTTCTTGTTTTCTTCATACTCAACTCCTTTATTGTTTTGGCTAAAATTGGAATTTCCTTGATGGCTTGTAATAATGGAATTTTAATGCAAACATTTCTTAGCTCATCTAGGAAATCATAATTAGGCACCATGATTTGTTTTTATACACCTATATCAATTTGTAGTCTTTCCGGAAAGCGAGGTATAGAAGTAGATGTAGATGGTTGCTCTAATACAGGAGTTGAATTTATTGGATCCTTTTGCTTTAATTTTTCGGTGTTTGGGTCTTGAAAGGATGTGTCTTCCTCAAGACTTTTATTCACTCGTAGAGATTCTTCCTCAGAGTTATCTTGTTCTTGTATAATCACAGAAGGTTTCCTCTTTTCAAGTATTCTTCCAGACCTAAGTTGAACATCACTAAGGTCTAGAGGAGTAATTAAATAAGTTGGAAACTGTTGGCCTTCTATCATGTATGTATTCTAAGGGTTCTTATTATTGGGGTTTGGTATGGGTTGAGCGGGCAATTGATTTGATTTTTGAGGGAATGGTAATGAAAGTGGTTGATTTTGATGTGGTTGGTTCTGATGATGTTGTTGAGGATTTTGTTGAAAATTTTGTTGAAGATTTTGAGGAAAATTTTGTTGAGGATTTTGAGGATAAAAATGTGGATATGGTGGATAGGATGGTGAATACTGATAGTATGGAGAGTATCTTCCATAGGGACTTTGTGTTCCTTGTGCCCAAGATTGAGATTGATTTTGAAATTGGGGCCAAGGTTGCTGCCAAGAATTCCAAGGTGGAGGTTGATTATACATTTGATCATGGAATCCTTGTGTCTGAGGTCCCTGCCAAGGTCTTCTAGATACAAAGTTAAGAGATTCTATGAATTCTGTAGGAGTTTCTTCCTGAAAGACAGCTTTGAGACCAGGAAGAGAAGGAAAATTCTTGGTCTCATGCTTCTCAGAAAAAATGACACAGGTTTCTACAACTTTTACATCTAAAGGACACTCTCTTAAGGCATGTTTCTTTCTACATTTGGGACAAAATATTGCCAAGGCATCAGATTCAGCCTTTTGCTTGTTTTGTATCTTGAGGGTGTCTATTTGTTCACTAAGACTCCCTAATATGTCATATTTAAAATCATCAAGCATGTGTCCTATTTCTGATCTACTTACTGTCCCAGAAGCAGACTTACTTGCCCTTGCAAGAGCAGGATCTCTTGGACCTTTGACAGTTTTAGATTTCCCTCTTGAAAGGTTGATACATAACTCATATATTTCAGGTAATGTGAGTTGTGATATATCCCCTTTTCCCATCATGTTAAGGATATCCAACCATTCATCCCTAATTTTTTTCAACAAAAGAGCTTTTAAGGTGTCTTGATCTAGGTTTTCCATTTTTGCTCTTTTGATGTTGTAATGAAATCTCTCCAACAAATCTTCCAAATTTTCATCTTCTTTTTGTAACATCTTAAACACTTCTTCCTTATGATTTACCGGCATACAATAATCCAAATACCTCTCTAGAAATGCTTGTTTCATGTCTTCCCATGTCCTAATAGAACTGTTGATCAAACTCATAAACCACTTCAATGCTGCTCCTTTCAATGTTGAAGGAAATAATTTAAGTTTTTGAGCATCTTGTAAGTAGTCATAATTTCTACACAGGATTTCAAATTCAAATAGGAAGGTTTCAGGATCTTCAGTTTTAAGTCCATAGAAGTTTGGAAGGACAGAGGGTGAAATGTTTTTCATGGTTGTATTGGTTTCTTCATCAATTATAGGAAACCCAAAAGAGCTTCCTATTTCTCTTCTACCTCTTCCTCCATCTGCACCTCTACCTCCTTCTCCTCTACCTCTACCTCTACCTCCAAATAATGTGTGTTCTCCATTAAAGACACCTCCTCCCCCTTCTTCTTCCATGATTGACTCTCCTGTGGAAGTAGAAAGGTTTGTGTCCCTAACAGGAGTTTTTAGATCTTCTTCTAAGGCAGGTTCAGTGGATGAAGTGGAAGGTTTCTCTAATGGAATATCTGACCTTAGATCTTCTAGAAGTCCAGGATCAGTAAAGGATGGAATGTGGGTCCGAGTTGAAGGTGTACTAGCTCTTGGTCTTGGTGAAACAAGTGGTGTTCTAGGAATCAAATTTCTATTTCTGCTGCTTATGAATCTACCCCTTGAGTCCCTCTCTCTACGCATATAATTGTTTTTGGGAATTAAGAAAAAAAGGTTACCTAGTTTTCGCTTCCCCGGCAACGGCGCCAAAATGTTTGTGCTCAACCTAGTCTCCTAAATTGAGTTCATTTAATTGTCAACCAGGGTTGGTAAACTGCTGAAGTGAAGTGCACTGTATGTGCCTAGGTGTTTGTCTCCTAATGCATTGTGTTTAGTGTTTTATGATGTTTTTGGTCTTTTATGATGATTTATGATGTTTTTGGTCTTTTGATGGTTTTTATGTTCACAAGGAAAATGACTAAAAAGCTAGTGGAAAGAAGCTACTGGTTAAGAACAGAGTGAAGCCTAATTGGTTGATGACAAATGACAAATGCAAATGCAAATACTGAAACAGAATCAAACCTAAACTATGACTAAGCAGAATACAAAGCTTGATAATGACTTCAAGAAAATGAATCAAAACATAAACTTAACTTGTCCAATTCTTTCGTCAAAGGTATTTTGGGAGAGCTTGAGAAATGGTCAGCTAAGTATACAAATTCTCCTAACTAAATAATTAAACAATCAGCTTATAATGATACAACATTTTATCCATTATTAAAGATTTGTTGAAACATATTTGGAGAAAAATATTGTTAACATCATAAGATCTCTATTATAAGACTAGCTCCTAATTCTATTCTGCAACTTAGTTTAACATCACTAAACCTTATTCAAAAGTTATAGATTTCTTCTTAAAGTAGTCTTTTGAGGAAAGGTTTTGTTTATGAAAAAGTTGCAAAAGTACTTCAGGCCTTGAGATGATACTGTCTTCTATTCAGGTGGTTATGAGTCAATTATGAATTTGGAACAAAAGAGATTTTGTAAATAATGAAGGCCATATTGTTTAAGTTTAACAACTAATGTAATCTAATATGCAATGGATGACAACTAAATGTGGAATGAAAATACAATGAGCTAAGCTAAAACTGAACTAAGATGTCACTAGTCTAAAACAATGCTGAACTAACAAGCCATTATCAAACTTAAAACAAAATAACAGAGCATGAATTGAATGCAATTTGACTTCGGAGTACCCTAACTAAGTTATCATGCATTAATCTATGGGATTCTACAGCCTGTTTTGTCCATCATGAATGGTATTTTGGAAGAGCTTACTAGAACAATCTTGGCTGTACAATTCAGTGCAAATGCAAACATAAAGACTGAAAGCAATTTAAAAACTAAGACATCACAGCTATCTCCTACCCATCATTATGATATTTTGAAAGAGCGTTTTAAGAGTAAGATCAGCTATGCTACTTAGTGCAAACAAACAACTGAAACATTCAGTATCACAGTCATGCCTTAGACATCATAAGGATTTTTTGGAAGAGTTTGCTTAGTATAAGTTCAACTGTGATAATGAACAAAAGAAATTACAAGTAAATCCTACAACACTACAGCCATTTCCCATTCATTATCATGATCTTTTGGAAGAGTTTCTTCTTTTGGAAGAGTTTCTTAGAACAAGTATAGCTATAGTGGCTAATGAAATTAACTATGAATTCAAACTTCAAAAACGTGAAAACGACTAAGATACTTATCTAGATTACGAAAGTAAAGCCGTGCAGGAGGCAGGGGCCCTCTACCACCAGACGGAATCTAACTCAAAATCAACTCAACGCATTCAAAGCAATGCTGTCTTCTTCATTAAAGGAAAATAACTTGAAACAGAGTAGTCTCGGTCTTCAGAAATATAGCAGTCAATACATGAAATCTAAGCAAAATCTAGAGCTTGTCTCTCGGTTTCCCGAGTGCTTTTATAACAAATTTACATAACAGAACTTGCAACAATACGAGGATCATTGTCTTTCCTTATCAAAATCGTACTAGGACTCTAAAGATGGCAGCGTAAAGGGAAAAAGGACATCTGGACTAGGACAGTCCTATTAGAAGTCTGCCTCCTTGAATGAGTTCCCACGTACCAAAACCACATCCAGAATTCGGTTCATTCTTCATGGTGAGCAACGAACAATGAGGACATAATGTGGAATATACCCATGTGTGGCTTTTCCTGAGAGGACACCTGGAACATGCTTGAACGTGAAGACAGCTGCAGAATTGCCAGTTAGCTACGGAATGTCTGCATTCTGCAGCTAGTTCCAGTCAAAATGCATTACAATGACAAAATCACAAAACTTAGCAAGTTAGCCATGTTAATCATTCTAAAAATAATTTTAACTAATTTCATTGATCATTTGGGTCCGGGATAACAATGGACAAAGGAAAATGAGGTAAATTAAGATGAAAGAAAGCACAATCTTGGGTCTCAACATCATACGCGACTGTGTACAAGCGAGGTCATGTATGCGCATAGTGAAAATTTAAAACTTGAATATAATCAATCATTTAATGATTTTTCTCAGGATCTCCATCAGCTGGAGAGAGCATGAGCATAGTGAATTTGACAATGAGGTGATGGAAGATCAAACTTTTCTAGATGTTCTCCGAAATTGTGGATTGCTCAATTTTTTCAAAATGCCCAATATGAAAAGCAATGTACGTTTGCTTCAAATGTTGGTTGATTATTGGGAGCCAGAAGAAGACTATTTCATAATTAATCAGATCCTACTACTCATAGAAGTGGAATATATATACTTCATGAATGGACTCTCTCAGAGAGGATACCCAGTAAACTTACACGGAAAGCCTGTTGGAGGGCTTATCGTAGAGGATTATGTCCAAGTCTACTGTGTAGAGGATGCACAAAAGGTAGGAACTCATATTCCTATCAAAGATTTAAAGGATTTATACATGAAGATCCTTCTCTTTACCATTGGCAGAGTATCAGGATCTTCCTCTTTGCGTCAGGCTTCACAGACACAAATGAGCATAGCAGTAGAATTCCTGATTCATCTCTTTGATTGGTGCACAGCCTTGCTTAGCAATATGAAAAAATAGTTTACTTCAATCCGGAAAGCAAAGACTAATAATTTTGGGTATGGTACAATCTTGCTGACATTCTTCTTCGAGAGGGTCCTAGGACTTCGGCCCAAGGTCATCTCAACTATCAGTAGCCCAAGAGATCCAAGAATAGTCCGATGAGCAGATCTAATGAAGAGATTAGGGGGAATTGAAGTTCCTCGGACCACTTGGGATGATGAGTTATTCCAATGGTGGGAAGAAAAAGTCATCACAGTGGAATATTATCCTTATGCTGGGATGGACTTTTGTGTAGATACAAATCTAGTCCTGCCACCCAATGCAACATGGGGTGCAATAAGTGAGATTACATTTTTTGATTTTTGATTTGTAATTTTTTATGATTTTTTCAAAGTATGAAAATGAAAAAATGTTTTTGATTGGACTAAATGACTTACAAAATTATGATGATCATGATGCAGACATGGGACCAGTCAGGCCTGAGGGGTACCCAAGGCACAAGCGTCACAGAGGTGAGGCAGATGCTAAAGACCCTGGCAGGACACTCCATGCAGTTTAGAGGAACTTGGAGAGCTTGAATCGCTAGGTGCCTATGACTGCTATAGAGGACCTACCGGAGGCTATCCAGAGACAGGTGGTAGGAGTACCATGAGACTGGGTGCGGTTATTCCACCGTTTAGCAACTGCCATTGTGTTCTATAAGAACACAAATGTTGGGCAGGGACCTCAGAGTAGATTTATGGATATGATCAGATTACTATAATATTTTTTGATGATAGACACGATCGAGCATAAGCCCTCATTTTGTAGGACATGATGGTCCAGATTTTGTATATTTTTGAACACTTTTACTATGGCTATATATATAGATATAGATATGCAACGATTTATATCATGTGATGACTCAAATGTATGATAATGAATGATGTATTTGATATATTGTTTAAAGTATTGAATGATTAATATGCTAATCAATTGCTTGATTAGCCAATAAGTCTGTCATCCAATTGTCAGCTCGAGGAATATGAATGAATGTTATAAATTGAAATTATCTTTGTAACAAATGTACCCTAAAAAACAACCGATGTAAAAATGGGTCTCAGACCTGATATGTGTTGTTCAAATGTGAAACCACCAGTTGCGAATCCAAGAAAACTACAAATGAATAAACACCCAAGGATATTGCCTCCAAGAGTAGATTAATCACTATAGTGTATTCGAAGCAGGACCAATGCAAACACCTCTTCAAACTAACAACTGACCAGATGGATAATGGAGTACCCAAGCCGCAGAAGCCAAGTTCCGATTATTTCTACTAGCACCATCGACAAAACAAAAGTGACTAATGTCATCCAATATTACCTGCCAAATCAGATCAAATTCATCAAAATCACACAAAAAATCGGAAACCTAATATGTACAAAAACAAAAAATATATACAACAAATTAAGATTCTAGGCCAGAGCCTAGGCATAATACTTTTTCAAATAGAGCCCATTTATGGGCTCCACCAACTCATTTCCATCAAAATTAATCAAGGCATAAGCTCCTTTCTTCAGGATTTTTTTTATAATGAAGGGGCCATACCACATAGATTTAAACTTACCTACCCCCAAGGCATCCTTCTCTTGGGCATAAACCAAGATAAGGTCACCTTCAGAGAAAAACCCTAGGTTTGAATGCCTTATCGTATTGAACCTTTACCCATTTCTTATGTGCCTCATTCATCGTAGATGCATCTCAACATTGTTCATCGAGATGTTCTAGATGAAGGAGGCATTCTTCGAGACTAGAAGTGTAAGGAAGAGGCTAAAAATCTAACTTAAGAGAGGGAATTCGACACTCAATAGGAAATATAGATTCCAATCCATAAGCTGGTTGAAACAGAGTAAAACAGGTTGCAGTTTTGACTAACACCTGGTATGCCCAAAGTGCAGGGTACAAAGTAATATGCCAATTGGATCTGGCTTTATCAATCATCTGTTGAATAATTGTCTTCAAGGATTTTTCACGACTTCAACTTTCCCATTGGCCTGAGGATAATAAGGAGACGAATTCTCCTACCGAAAACCTAATTTCAGAGCCAATTCAGCCATCATGATGTTATGAAAGTGACTGCCATGATCAGTGACAATCTCTTTGGGAATACCGAAACGAGAAATGACTTGATTGAAAAGGAAAAGAGCTGTTGTCTCATCGTCATTCCAAAAAGTAGGCATAGCCTCAAACCACTTCATGAATTAGTCTACAACTACAATAATGTACCTGTGACCTTTAGCCGAAGGCAGGTTAAAAGTAGTCAAATCAGTACCCCACTTTGTAAAGGATCCGACAGTAATGACAGGAAAGAGCGGAGTTGGATGAGCGCGCATATTTTGAGTGTAACCTTGACTTGGATGACACCTTTTGACCGATTCCATACAATATTTGAAAATCAAAGGCCAAAAGTATCCCGCAGACAAGATTTTTTGGGTTGTAGCAAGCCCAGATAAATGACCACCACAAGCTCCACTGTGGCAATCATTTAGCACAACCTCAACTTATTCGAGAGTTAAGTAGCATCTAAGGATCGAATCGACCCCGCGATAATATAAAGTGTCACCAATAATCAAATAAATTTTGGCTAAGTGACATAACTTCCGATGCTCATCTTTTGAAAAAGTCGAGGGAAACTTCATAGTCTTGAGATAAACTATGAGATCCCCGTACCAAGGATCCTGTGAAGAAATGAGCAGAAGATGTTCATCAGGAAATGATTCGTCATAAACAATCTCTTATCCATAGGGCAACTCAGAAATCAATTTCGAAAAAACTAATGATTTCTTGGACCTGGAAGACATAAAATCAAGATCAAATTCCTGCAAAATCAAAATCCATCGATTGTCTTTTCCCCCAGTCACTTGCCTACTGAGAACAAATTGAAATGGATTGATTTTTGCCAAAAAATAAGTGTTACGAACAAGAATGTAATGTCTAAGCTATTGAATAGCATGAACAACTTCTAAAGAAAGCTTCTCTATCGGAGAATACCAGAGTTTAGGTCCCACCAAGCCTTGACTAAGGTATTATATAACAAAAGAGCATCATATTCCTAAACCAAAACCATATTGATGATAGATTCTGCTGCCACAAGATACAAGAGGAAATCCCTACTATAATCGAGTGGACTCAGTAAAGGAGCAGAGGTTGATGCTTTTTTCAAAGCATTGAATGAGCGTTGAGAAAAGTCATCCCAAAAAAATGAAACTCCTTTCTTTAATAATCTCATAAATCCTTTCGTAATCTCGGCATAATTTACGATGAATATCCGTAGAAAATTAGATTTTCCTTGCAGACTTTGAAGTTGAAAAATTGAAGACGGGGGAGGAAACTGAAGTATTGCCTCAACCTTGAAGGGATCTACCCAAATCCCTTCTGTAGAAACGATGAATCCCAACAACTGACCGGATGTGAAAGCGAAAACACACTTGTTCGGGTTCAACCAAATTTTATAATTCCGACATCATTTAAAAGCTTGATGGAGGTGAGAAGGATGATCAATTCTCTTACGAGAAGGAGCATCTAAATCATCCAAATATGCCTCGATAATATGTTTGATGTCGTGGAAGGCGTAAGACATGGCTTGCTGAAAATTAGTTCTAGCATTTTTTAGGTCAAAAGGAATTTTATTGTAAGAAAAGGTACCCCAGGGACAAATTAATGCAGTCATATTCTAATCTTCAAGACAGATAGTAATTTTATTATATCCAGAGAAACCTTCCATGAAGGAGAAAATCTCATTCCTTGCACACTCATCGATAATCTGATCTATAAACAGTGTGGGGTATTTATCTTTAGGACATGCTTTATTTAGGTCCCTGAAATCGATGAAAAATCAAATTGTTCCTTGTTTCTTTTCCATAGGAACTGGATTTGAAACCCACTCAGTCAAAGGAACTGGGTAAATGAACCCTCCCTTTAGCAGCTTCTCCACCTCATCTTTGATAGATGCGGCCTTCCTAGGGTTGACCAGACGAAGCTTTTGCTTGATAGGCTTAGAATTTTCGTATACCTTGATCTCATGCTAAACAATAGATGGATCTATAACGGGAATTTCCTCATAAGACCAGGCAAACACATCACGAAACTCTCAAAAGAGATCGGTGTAAGTCTGAATCTCTTCAGGGGAACACTCGGCTCCAATGAAGAAATTCTCTATGATGTTGGGATCTCTAGAGATGTTCACCAGGATAGTAGGAGAAATCACAACCATGTTCCCTTTAGAAAAAACCTATGCTGGTGCTAAAGGGTTCAAGACTGGGTGAACAGGACTAGAAGACTAAGGGCTAGGGAAACTTGATTCAACTTCGCACAAGTCCGGGAGAAAGTAAGACCAATGATGCAAATCATCCCACGGTCTCTCTACACCAGTCATTGCTTCAAGGATGGGATCTTTAGATGGAATAGTGGTATCAAGGCAATCCTGAGCCAAAGATGAATTGAGAGTCCAAGCCAGAGCCACATCTCCATCCAATTCCTGTGGTGAAAGAGAAACTGGAATGGAATCTGCAGAGTCAACAATAGAGCTATAATAAATCTTAGCTGCAAACATAGGAAATGCCATTCCACCCACTTAACCTTCTTCTAATGTGGAGGTAGGAGAAGGTAAGGTCCAGGGGCCCAAGAAATAATGAGTTTAGAAGAACTCTCTTTGAATAGGATCCCTGGAGGATGAAATAGTATTGATATGAAATGAAGGAGGCTAAAGATAAAAAGTACCCATCAAGGAAGTGTACATTCCAACCCCCAAATTCTCAACAGGTGGCTTGGTATCCTTCACCAAAGGAACACTTGATTCAGAAGATGCATTTGGATCTACAAGAGAACAATCCAGTTGGTCAACTATGACAATTATCCCTTTGTGAGGGAAACAAACAATACGAAATAATGAGGATGCCATGGCATCCATCTCATAGATCCAGTTTTGCCCCAACAGAAGGTTATAGTCTAAGCTTACATCGACTATCTCAACTTCGACATTAATAGTATTTCCCCCAACACAGATGGGCAAAGCTGGAACAGTACCATGTGGTCTGTGAGAATGACCATCAAACGTAGTCATAAGAGTGGGTGAAGGAACAAATTCGGGAGATCCAATACCCTTCCAACATGAAAGAGACATTACACACTTGTAAGTGCCCTCATCTACGACTGTTTGAAAGATATTGAATTTCTAATAAGTCTATCTGATATGGAAGGACATATGATGAGGAAGTCTCTTTTTAAAATTCGACATATCAAATGTGATAATAATAGAATTATTTGGATCAACAACCCCAATTGCAGTGAACAAAGCACTCCGCTGAGCCAGAAAAGACTAAAAAACCTCTAACACAGACATGGCACAAGGACTTTGAGCCAGATCTTCTGCAATCAAGTAGTTTTGGGAAGCCATGGCATTAGGATTTACTGTCAAACGTTTTGAGGATTTTTTCAGCATTCAAGGTATAGGCTCAATAGTAGGCCTCGTAATATGAAGTGGCTCGGTACTATCAGGAACACCCTTGCCTTTCGAAGAATCAGATTTTCCATAGTCACGATGTCTCTTAGTGATATCTATGTGAGCACTCATAATATATATGTTTTATGTATTTTCCCCTTTCTGGCTACCCCCTAAGGGAGCCCCAGTATTTGGATTCGCGCCAACAAGTAATTGATGCCCTTGGGGAAAAGGGTTTGTTAGCACATTTTGGGAACTAGAAGAGCCCTGTTGAGCTAACAAGTGCTACACATCTTGAATTTTAGGGAAAAGGTGCATAAGATGGTCTCTAGTGCACAATTTGCATGGAAATTTAACTTTCTTTTTATTATCCTTTTTACCCTCTCCAACATGATCGTTGGATTTGTTTGCATTCCCCTTCTCATCCTTGTCCTTTTTCTTGTTATTCCATCCCTTCTTCTTCCCATTGGATTATTTATTTCCTTTGGGGTTGGAATTTTGGCTAGCATTAATTTCCAAGGACTGGGAAGGAGATGACACTAAAGACATAGCCTGATCAAAAGAAGTAGATTGTATAGACAACTGCTGCAATTGACTTAGTAGGTTAGTCGTACCACTATCAATCGAACTGAAAATCCCATCACCATGAGGATCGAGTTTAGTTTTGGCTAAGCATAATTTGGAGTGAGGAGCATCTGGAAAATTTTTATTAAGGACTGCAGACTAAGAATAAATCAGTTCTAACTATTGAGCCCTAAAAATAGTCTTCTCTTCACAAAATACCCCTGAAAGGGATACGTCCTTAGAAATTTTCAGCTGTAAAGATTTCAAAAACCACTCAAGAAGGAATTCATTTAGGATTTGGGCCTTAATGAGCCTCTTCCTTCTTCGCCATTCCTGAATATGATTAGAAATGTGAGTTGCCTTATCCTACTGAAAATTGGCCAGGAGGTTAGTCCCGACGTCATATCGGACAGGTAACTGAAAATGATTTAAGAACATGGTAGCCAACTCTCCAAAAGTAGCAAAACTATCCCCAGTTAACTCAATGTACCATTTGGCCACATTTCTAGTTAAGGTTCTTTGAAATAATCTTAACATAATCGAATCATCGATCAGGTTGTTCGAGGAACACCATAAATAGAAAGTGGTGATATGATCTGCTGGATCCTCACTGGTCTTCCCTTCAAACTTTGGAATGTCTAAGGGAAGCTTGGTGGGGATTGGAGGCCAACCTAGACTATACTAAATAGGATCGTTAGTCAATTTCGATAGATCTGGAAATTTTAACGTTTCCAATAATGGTAAGCGAGGAGGAGCCTGAGAATTCCATCCCCCATAGGAAGGATTCCCCACATTTTGAAGATAATAACTTGGATTTGTTGAGGCACTAGGTTTACATATGTTTTTCATAGATAATGCTGGGCCATAAGAAAATCCTTGCGACCCAACATTCCGAGAAGGACACCCCCCCCCCCCCCCCCCAACATAGAGTTACGATACATAGGACCATTCCTTCCAACTAAGGTATTGAATGAAGAAGAAACCCATTGGTAAGGGTTCCAAGAATTTGAAAATGGAGAAAAATCCTGAGAATTACTCGATGAAAGGAAATGAACATTCCATTGTTGACTAGCAAGAAAATGACTCCCTGCACCAAACGCTATCAAAATAGGGTTCCATCCCGAAAAGACATTAGAACTTTGACCTCCCGAAAAAGGATCGAAATCTTCATCTAAGAGGTAAAAGGTAAATATCCTGAGGAAGGGGTTGAATGAGGGATATGCCCACTTCCAAAGGGGAATCCTTGAAACAAAGCTGATCCACTAGCCATAGAAGGAATGGGTGTGGAGACAGTTGAAGCAGCAAAAAAGGAGAAAGAAGGAATTCCACTAGGGGCATTCCATAAGAAAAGGGATCAGATTGAGAAGCATGTGCTTAGGTGTTTCTAGAGCCAAACACAGCAACACTAGAAGTGATTGTCGATATAGCAATAGTGCCCCCTCCTTCAACTAAAAGAGGAGTCTGAACACTTGCGGTGTTCACAGATGAAACTGTGTTCCTAGTCATGGCCATCGAAAGAAAGGGATATGACAGAAAGGGACTAGCCGGTCTCTTAGACTCAGGCCCGATGTATTGAATAATGTGAGGATAACTAGCAGGAAGAGGATATGGAAGAGACTCAGGAGGTTGAGGTACTTCCTCTATTTCTACTTCTTCTGCTAGAAATAAAACTCTAGAGATGAGTGGAGCACTCCTCTCTATACTGACACCGACACCAGAACCACCCATAGAAACAACAAGCCCCAACAGAGGATCTCTCTCTGCTGCGTTCGAAACCACCGAGTGAAAATCACCCATCGAATTACTCCTACGCCTTCTTGAAGAAGGCTCGACACTCGCGGGAGATAAACCACGAAGCCTCCTTGATTGACGAGGTGATCGGTGAGCATCTTTAAGAGATTAATTTTAGACTCAAAAAATATATGAAGCTAAGAAATCTAGGAGCAAAGAGCACACTCTAAAAATTTCCTAAGATACAACCAGAAAAGTAGCTCTTAGATATTCCCGCTCCGGGTGATGAGGACTGGACACCAAAATACAGGAAAACGAAATAATAGTACCTTCTGAAAATAGTCTGGGGTAATTACACCTCAAGCATACTAGCGAAGGTAACATAAACAGTTACGTTGACCTCCTAACAACAGCCTTTTCTGGTGCAAATGCCCAAGCTTCACAAAGGCACCCTCCAGAAGTACTAATGGAAGTGATGCAATGTCTGTCTCAGGTACCACGGGTATTTCCCCCTGAAGTCACCTGTGTGTTCCCTAGGATAGGAAACTAAGGGCACCAATCCATATCGACAACTGGGCGGAACGGTCTTAGGTTAAGATTCAACAAATAGGAGAGATTTCCCGGTCCACTTAACGGTGTTGGATTTCATTCTTTAATAAACTTTCTATGTTTAACAATTTGAGGAGTTTTGGAGAGTTAACTCTCCACTCACCTAATCCAAGGCCCTACAACCTAGCTAGTTGGTCTATGATTAATGACAATGATAGAAAAACTTCTAGTTGCTTTTAATTATATCGCTTGTTTTAAATTGGCTATTACTTAAGTCAAGGGTGCATGGAAGTGAAACTGATGGTGTTTTATGATGCAAAATAAATCATTGAAAACCTAGTTACATGCAAATGCAACAATTTCCTATTGATGAAAAGTGATCTCTACATGGGTTCTACGAAACTAACAAGCAACAAATTTGTTTTTTCTTTTCAAACACTCACACTTCACACGATCCAGAAAGTTACGAAAAATACTAAAATGCTCAAATGCACTTAATGCAAACTACCAATGATATGCAAATCCTAATATGCTAACTCTAAAGAAGCGAAAAAGAGTCCCTAGCAAGACAATGGTTCAATCACTTTTTGACAGAAAAAAAAGGCTAGTTCCAACCATAACTCCTATGCATAGGAATGCCAAAATGCACTTGATACAAAAGAGAGAAATCAAGAGAAGACTTCCTTCAAAATCAAGCCAAGAACCAAAGACTAGAAACCAACCAAAAAGCTTCAAAAGATATAATGAAACTGTAGAAACAAACTCAAAGAAAAATCTACGGAAAACACAAAATGTTTTTGGGATTTTAACTTATAATGGAAGAAAATAGATTTCAAGAAGACAAGAAAAACCTACCCAAAAACCAGAATCAAGCAAAATGAGTCTCAACAAAGGCTTCAAAGTGCTCAAGGCAACTGTGCTACTTTCGTAGCGAGACTTAAATGAGAAAAAATAATCATGAAATTCAATCAATTGATTCAGCATAGTAGCACAAGCTTGCAACGAAAAACAACTCAAAAAACCAAAAAGAGATCCTTCAAGATTCGCAACAAGACAAGTTCAAGAAATCTGTAATATTCCAAAATTAGCATGCAACTAATTGGAATATTGATTTTTGTTGTTTGCACATAGGAAATGAATAAATGGGTAAGGAGGCCCATACATTTCAGAAATAGGAATAAAATCCCTCATAATGTGAAAAGGGATCATCATAGGAGCTGTATTTCACACCCTCATGTGTGAAAAGGGGCATTTGCAAGTGGACAAGGTCAAGTTTGACCAAGTCAACAATTCTGGGATAAGAGGTGGAGATCATCTTTGGAGACAACGCAGTGATAGTGGGAGGAATATTCCTTGGTGGAGGAAACCCTAATGAGTGTGACCCAAGATGAGAAGGCTTACACTTGTTTATAAGGAGGGCAAGGCAACCATAGCAAGACATGAAATGGATTATTGATTTTGTGGTCTGAATGACTATTGTGCTTTCTTCAACTGTTTAGTTGAGATTGTTGTGTTGCTTAGCACAAGGAATTCTTGTTTATGAATTCCTTCTCCTTTCAAGAGAGGCCTCTTGAGGGAGCTTGCACTTCATTTCTCCACATCCATGCTTCAGGCCAAGCCACCTCCTTGAGCTACAACGTTATTTCTACAGAAGTATAACATTGTGTTGTAGGGTGTTGCAGTGGAGGTTTCACAACACCACTTCTGGAGCTTATATTTCAGAGGAGGAAGCCTTCTTTCCTTTGGGAGATTAGTGAGGAAGACTCTTGAGCTGATTTCACTATCTTTGGCATCAGGCCAACCATTTCCCATCATCTACAATGCAATCCCTCTCCTTGACTGCGTTATTTTAGAGAGCATTTGCAATGAGGGGTTTCATTGCTTGATTGGAGGGTGAGATCTTCAGTGTTAGGATCAACCTTTCACTTGGAAGATCCATTGAAGGAGGGTTATTCTAATTATGCATCATCTTCATCCATCTTCATCCATCTTCATCCAGTTCTATATTTGCAGCTGCTATTCAGTCCTAGGATTGCAACTTCAACATTTTTCACATTTGCATATTTAAGCCAATCCTTCCTGGATTACCTTGAAATTGTGCTTGGGAGCTTAGATATTCACTCCTGACATTGTGTGGGCCCTATATTTGTATATTTGTGAATTTAAACTTCTCAACATCATTGATCTCTAATAAAACCACGCTGTCATTGCCTTGGGCATTATTGGTGTAGCAGTGGTCTTCATATTTTATGTACATGTTCTCTTGAGGCTATTTTTCCTATCTTGAGTGATCATTTCCTCAAGGAATTGTATACATTTTGCTGTTTTAATATTAATATGATGTCCATTTGGATATTCTTACCTTTTATGTGTTGATGTATCACTACTCTTCCATTATTATGTTCATGTATTGCTGCATCCCCATCTTGGGATATTACAAAATCAAGAAAACCGAAATAGACCAAGGAGGCAAAAACCACAAGTGAATCAATGCATAGGGCCAAGAAGATAAAAAAAGTAGAGGCTCACTATTCTGATTGGTTAGAAAAACCAAGAACTTCAGGAAAAGGTCTTGGTGTTTCAGCCACAATTGCAAACACACAAAACATGAAATTCACCAAATGGCTAGGTTTTCACAAAAACAAGAGAGAAATGGATATGAAATCACCATAAACATAGTCCAGAGACCTTAAAGACACCACAGGAATGGTTCAACTCAGACATAAAATACTACAGAGGATGAAAACTTAAATTTTAAAATTTTCCAAACCATACTTGGTTTTTCAGTGTGCAACTAGCATGTATACGCAACTGTAACCAAGGAAACTCACGTATACGCAGGTCCCTTTAGAAAATACAGGAGGTATACATGACTGTGTAGAGAATAAGTTGTGTATGGAAATAAAGATGAGGGAAAAAAAAAATTCAAGCCTGATCAAGGGACTAGGTCTTCTGTCTGATTGAAAAAATACTTAATAGACTATAAAAAGTGATAAAACCTGTTAGGAACCTACAAGACAAATAAAAAAACCCAAATGGTAAATCACTAGAATTTGATCCCCAGCGGAGTTGCAATTTCTGTTTTGGGAAATGTTACCGTAAAGGTCTTGGGTTGATGAACCTTCACAGATCAGGGGCATGTCATTACAAGAATGACTCACTTAACCAACTTATATTTATTAAACTAGAATCTACAGGTTGAAGACCTTACCCAGATATCCTTTGGTTGTAGTAGATCCCGCGGGGTGAAAACCCCCTACAACACTTTGTGCTCCATAATTTGTAAATCATCAAAGAACGAACATAAAATCCTAGCTGTACAACATATATATGTTCTAGACTTTAGTGAAAAGCATGCATAATCTCATAAAAACAATATTAAATGAACAATTTATGATCATTACACATATGTAAAATATTATTGACACGTAAACATCAGGAACATGATGGTACTTCTGTTATTAATGACATGTACAGTAAACAAAAGTGGAGAGATCACCTGAAATCATCCATGGCCTTTGAGCATACCATCCTCTGGATCTGTCCAGCCCTAGCCTCTCAAGATTTCTTCCAAGAATAGTGCACAATGGATGTCACATAGGGTGGTGAGAATCTTAAGGAAACAAGGGTTTCCTCCAAATATATGGGAAGTGCAGGAGGCACGGGAATATATCAAACTTGGATAGGGCTCCAACAACGTATAATATCTATATTTCTCTCTCTCTTCCTCCATTAGACCATTCCCTTTAAGGGCTTTTATACTCCCCCAAATTAGTTTTTTCAGTTGGGAACAGTTAAGCCACAGGATGGGGTGGTTAAGTTACTGTAACAAACATAAAACCCACCTCTAAAATAGGGAATATATATATATATATATAATGTTTAAAATGGAATACGCGATTCTTTATGTATGGACTCGCGTATATACGCGGAAAAGTCTGGGTAGAGTCACGTATGGGTTTTAAGATACTATTTTTTGATAAATATGTCCAAGTCTGAAGGGAAGGGTTGCCCAAGGCCAATGCACAAGTCATAAAGTATAAGATGGTGATAAATGATGCTATAAAACCAATGCCATAGGTCTAACCTAATTTGGATTCTTCAAGACAAAGTTATGGCCAATCTCCCACAATGACCTAATTATGGATTGGTTTAGTAGAGCGAACTTGTATAGAGTGAAATGTATCATTGTTTCCTCTTTTGGCTCTAAAATTGATACAAAGAAACTAAATTTTGTGTACTATTGGCCAATTTTTACAAAATTCCAATCCGATGCTCAGAGAGAGATTTATGACAATTTTCCCAAGGTCACTTCTTTGAGATAAAATTTAGGAGCCTGCAAAAACCATAACTTCCATAGATCATATCTCTGAAAATATTGTGAACCAAGATATGAAATTTTTACACAAAGTTCCTGGGGATTTCTTTGCAAATGGTTTTTTTTTATAGCTTTTGAACCTTCGTAGAAAAAAATTTATAAGCGAAAATTCCACGATGAACTGTTTGAAGCATCGAAACCCTAAAATCCATATCTATGATACCAAATGTTATGAAACCAACTCCCAAAAAAGAAGAAAATAGAGTTCAATGCCTTATAAATTAGCCACTTTGACGGGGAAACCTCCTTTACATTACATAAATGAACATTTCTTGGATGATATAAATGAATAAACCTCCTTTCTATATATAGGAGTCCATGGGGTCACATTTTAACCTAGCCAACCTAACAATAATAATGTAAGGGCACAAGAATAACAATAGTAGCTTTTATGGGGCACAATAATAACAATATAGGGGCTACATGGGTAGAAAATTAACAATAAGGGGGGCTACACTAACAACAATAAGGGACTACACCAGTAATATAGGGACCTAACATCAAGGCACACACGGAAGATAAGAGGAAATCCTATTTTTTTCTTAGCCCTGGGATCAATGCATTTGTGATAAACAGAATAGTTCTTAAAGGAAAATAAGCACAGCTACTTTGTATAAAAAAATGTTGTTAGGGCTACTGTAAGGGCATGAAATGTGCTGAAAACTAAAAACAAGGAAAAATAAAAATAATTTCACACTAAAAACAAACCTGACATATTAAAATAGCTATCAAACCCTATGCAGACCTATAGATCCCAAGGAGACTTAGATCTCGATGATTGGTCAAACTGATCAGAAATCAACCTGGGAAAGGGAAGGAAAAGAGGCTAAAGCTCCCCAATAGAGTCACCAATTTTGTTGTGAAGATAAATCCCCTCTGTGGACACATATGATCTCTCTAGCCCTAGAGTGGGTCTAGCAACTTAAGAGACTATATAATGCAATATTTCTTAGATAATATCCAAAAAAAGATGAGAAATGGAATAGGACTATCTCTTCCTGATGCTATATTCAAATCCTTTGATGATGGCCTCAATCCACAATCCCTCAGGCTCGCTCCTCACTACTTGTGGCGTGCGATTACCTATAGGAGATCAAGAGACAACAAAAAATGTAATAAAAAAAAAACATACATTGAATATCTATTATCTAAGAGATAAAGGAACATTAGAATATTTGCACAAATGATTAGACAAATATAGAAAGAAAACACCAGATGTTTTATTAATCAAAATGAAAGAGAGATTTTACAACCATGGCTTTGATGTTGAAGGCCTCCCTTTGGTGATGTCTGAGCCCTTCATTGAAGCTCTCAAAGCACTCCTTCTTCTATATATATTCGTCGTTATCACAATAAAAGGATGAAAGGAAAATGAATAATATAAACACTAGGCCAACAATGACCAACTAGTAGTGGAAGGATGAGGATTAATTTATGGAAAGGGAGAGGGAGTTAGGAGCCCATGAAAGAAGGAGGAAGGTCCAATTTTCAAGGGATAATCCCCCATTGATAAGATCAAAAGATCGAAATGAGAGAGCTCGACCCTATCTCCACTGAATGACATCGAGCTCATCGTCCTAGAAACTTCTATAGGTAAAATCTTCTCCTCCATTTGACAAAACACTACCAGAAAGGGCTCAGTGTGGTTTTCTTAGTCAAAAGAGCGCTGACAATGCTAGGGTAAAATTTTCAACTTGCCATGAGCACGGGTAGGCAACTAGAGAAAAGCATTGACCTAGAAAGTTAGGGTTTTAGCTGAGTTTCTTCAATGCTCTTTCAAGGTAGCTTTATTTTAGTCTTTAGAGGATGTATTTATGTCTTTTTTCCAGGTAGAAATACTACACAAGATTCATCATAGGGAACTTCAAGATTAGGGACAGGAAGTGAGCAGAGTGACAAATTACCGTGTAACACATTCCACTGGGTCCGATATGATTTCGTGCTTGAATCCCTTGTAAGAGGAGCTTCTTAGAGAAAAACTGCAATAAATGGATTTACTCCCTACTGCAAGATTCTATTGTTTGTTTGTATATTTGGAAACTTAACGCACTTATCTATTCCAAAGCCCTACAACCTAATCTATGTTGGTGGAGAGAGCCCTAAAAATGTAAATTTTTTAATTAATTTATTAACGATTTGTTATTAAGTTGTTTTTTACTCAGTAGGTAACATATGTGAAACTAATGATGTTATTACCTAAGTCAAAAAATCTAATGCGATCAAATATGAAATTTTAATCTTTTCATTCAATGAATTCCTAATTACGGGAAAGCAAGTCTTTTTTATTTTTTCAAATAAAATGAAAAAACTCAAATTTCCATCACATTATTTTCCATAAAATACCAATTTTCACTTCGAGATAATTCAAATGCATAAATAAATAAAAAATTCAGTTCACTCAACAAGTCAAACAACCATGAAAATTCCCTTTTACAAACAATCACTCATATTTTTTCAAAATGCAAGGAGAACCCAATCAAAACCTTGAAATGAATTTGTTCTAATGAATGCCACTAAGTCAAATATGTCTACATTGTAACTATGAACAACTTTAGTATTGAAAAAAAAATGATTTTAGTTTGAATTCAACAAAGAAAGCAAACTTTACAAAAACACTTAACCTAGAGAAACCCTACTTTCATTAAACTAAAAGATCTTTCACAAATAATCAAAGTAATTGCTAAACCTAGTTTGTTTGCAAGAAAAAGGACAGGGAGACAACAATCCAACAAAAACCAATATCTTTTTTGATAAATATGAAAACTACCAGATGAAACCCTAGAAAAATTTGTGAAAATGAGTAATTCTCAAGAAGTCTTATTTATGACATCCAAACAAACTCAAAAATACCAACTAAAGGTCAAAGCAAGTGTAATAAATCTTTCAAAAACTAAAATTAAGACTTAAATGAAAGGAAAATATATATTTTTTTAAAAATCCCAAGATGTCTGCAAATGAAAAATTAAGTTCAATGCGCATGTGCTTTGTTGCTAAAGCAAAACCTTGTAGATTTGTGCTTTGTTGCTGAATAGAAACCACAAATTCAGAGAAAAATTAAAGAAAAAATAAAATTCAAGCAAAAAAATCACAAAATCTAAAAATTCACTGTCTTTTCAAGACTCAGATTAGGCTATCAAAATTTGATCGAAAATTAAAACCAAGGAAAAGAAATTAGAGAACAGGGCGTTCCCAAGTGGAGTTTCCAATTTATTATATTGGACTGATCCCACTTGCATACAAGAGTGGTCTCCATAGATTTCCAACAAAACCTAGTAACAAGTATTCCTTGAATCATAAATTAGAAAGGAGAGAAATGGAATCCATACATTTTTACTACATTCTTGATGAATATCCTTGCTATGCCTTGATACAAATCTTCAATGATTGAAACCGAGCTGCACACATAGAAACCAAAGGATCAAAGGCATATGAAACAGAGATGATTCAATAACTCAAACTAATGATCAAGGAGATTATTAACTAACATCATTTCAATGGATAAATATAAATAACAAAAACCATTCATAAAATCCATAAAACAATGTAGTCATGGGAAAAAGAGCTCAATTGTATTAATTCAAAAATATAGAAGAGTCTCACAACCTTTACCTTGATGAGGTGAAGCTCCTCCCATAAGTCTAAAATCCTTTCCTTGGATGATAAGCTATCCAACCAAATTTGGCCAGCATAAGTATACCTTCAACAACCTCCTCTAACACTTTAGCCTGTAGTTGATTTATAGGCCAAGAGGAGGAAGTTTCATATCCATATCAAAAGGATGAGATCCACTAAAGGTGGGTTAGGGTTCCTTAAAGAATGGTAATTAGCTCCATGATGGGAGGGGCTAGGCTTGAATATGCATGACCTTGAAGCTTTCAGTTGGGATCTATTCTCCCAACAAAGCTTCTACAATTAACTTTTTATTTTTACTTTTTGTTTTCATGTGCGCAGTCTATAGTGGAAGATAGAGCATAGTTCTGTGCAGGTAACAATGGTTAAAACTATGAAATCACATAAACTAGCTAAGAAAGCATGCAAGTGACTAAAAATTAGGTTTTTGGCCTTATTATCCAGAATTCATGTTTTCTTCAAGGTGATTAAGTTGTTGACTTGCAAGGGGGTGCTTTGTAACACATGAATTGGATGGCAAAAGATCCATTTTAACAGTCATTTGTCATGTTGACAAAATGATGTGTAACACCCCTAGCTTTCCTTCTCCTTAGCCATTGTACATTGAGTAGTACAATTCCAAAACACTTACTCTTTTCCTTCTATCTTTTTGGACTGTGCAATTCCTGGGCTTCCCTCTCAATTCTTGTCCACTATCTCATCACAGGAAGCCTCACGTGAGCAAAGGTAGAATAAGTGTTTATGGGATTGATGTTGTATTTTCATGAGTCAATTTCATTTACATATGAAATCACCCTATCATGGCATGATGATGATCAAGGAGGTCATTAACAGAGGTTACAAGAATGAAACTTGTGGAGACAAGTCACAAAGATACTATCATGCGAGAATAGAGGAACCTTGGACTATGACAGATGGATGGGGCCTGAGATGACATGAAAGACTCTAGTACTATAATAATATCCTTTGGAGGATGAATATGAAGTACCTTTTACATCAATCATGAAGATTTTAAGAAAAAACAAAGAGAAGAGCTTGGCCTTTATGCACCATGAAATCTTATGTTATTGTCGCCAAGTCATGGATTCTCAAATTTTCATCACAAAATTCATATGTGGTCAATGAATTCTTTCCATATTATTTGTGGAATGTAATTATGTAATTTTCAAAAAATGAGAAAATGTAAAATGTGTGGAAGCCCAAGGGTCCCACATCGAATGTGAAAATTCACTAGAAAGTTATAAAGTCATGTAGAAGCCCAAAGGTCACATAGGAATTCAAAAATTCACATGGGAGCTCAAGAGTCACGAGGGAAGGTCAAGAGTCACAAAGAGAAGAAAAGAGTCACCTCATTTGTTATACATACACCCTCATAGCTCAAGCAAGGGACTTTTCAGCTTGGCTTCTCTAGCTTGGCATAGAAGCAAAGACCTTTCCTTAGAGGACCAAGTGGTGACTTAATCTTACACTATTGGGGCTAATGTTTCATTGTTGTAATCATGTATATTGGGAATTTCACTTAATTTATGAAGCTCTTGGAGATGACACACTTTCATGCATATATCGTGAATAATTGTGAGGCTATTCTTTCATTGTTTGCAGTGTTTATGTTTATACATACTAATTAAAACGAACCATTTTGTTGGCTTTGGTGTGCATCTTGTTGAATGTGTGTTGTTACTTGATTCTAAAATAGTTTTTATCTAGTGAAATGATTTTCATATTAATCAACAATTCCTTCCATGCTCTTGCATGTATATTTTAAGATAGTATTATTAATTTTATTCTAGAGGCTATATCTCTCTTTTTCATTCCATGAAAGTACCTTATATACATTGCAATTGTATGCCTCACAGTGTTAACTTAATTACTTGTTCTCAAGGATTTTTTGCATAATATCTTATGTTAATAATTTGTTTTTAATTGTAATGGTTATATTTATTTATAGATAAAGATAGGTTGGGTCAAGGCTGAAACAACCATCAATACATAGATTCAAGCCAACTTTCATGACATGCTAGTCCTCATTACAAATTCAAGGAATTATTTGAGAATGGGATTCGTCATTTTTGCTGAAGGCTCCTTGTGCGAGGAGGCAACCTTCATTTGCGTTGTTTTCTGCTTCCTTGTTGAACCTCTGAGAATGTGAAAAAATTGGTACGAGGAGAAGTTTAATAGTATGTACTTCACCCTTCGAAGCCTCTTGTTTAGGATTCGGTTGTTGAATTGTTCCTCCAAGTTTAACATATTTATCAAAATCTATGTGTCCTCGAAAGCTTGGAATTCTCTAATACCTTTCTCGCAAGCTATTTTGCATGCTTTTATCAAACCAAGAATTTCTACTGGATTATTTGTTCTCTGCCCGAGACCCCAGTTGAAACTGTCTCTTCTTGTACCATCCGAGGAATAGAGCACACCCCTTACACTAGCAGTCCCGATATTTCCTGCTCCGTTGAAGAAGATCTTTGCTTTACCCTACTTCCTCCACCATATTTGAAATATTTCGTCTGGGTCCCTTATTTGCCATCTTGTATTGATGAAGGGTCTAGCTAAGGTTTGATTTCTTTCTCGATAAACAAAGGTTTCCATCCAATTATTTTCTTCAGGAAGAAGAGAGCTTACAGGTTTATGAGAGTGTTGAGATGTTGTATCAAGGAGGAGTGCTTTAGCTTTGGCTTCCACCATTGATGGGGTCCAAGTAGTGCTATTGAAGATCTATTCATTTCTAGCAATCCATAATTTTCAATAGACATATTTGGGGATGTTTTTCCATACTCAGAGCCATAGAGACTTGCTGGGGATATCGCACCTTCCAAGTGGAGAATATTTCCACAGAGATCTAAGTTGGGGCTGAGACATTAAGACCATGGAGGATGTAATTATACACATATTTTGCAAAGGAGAAATCCATAAAGAGGTGATCCATTGTTTCAATATCATTTCTACAGAGCGCACATCTGTGGGGTCCGAGGATACTTATTTTATGAGATTTTCCCATGTCAATATCTTCTTATGCATTAGAACCAAAAAAAAGAAATTAATTTTAGGAATGCAGAAAGGATCCCAAACATGTCTCCAAAAGATGGTAGGTTGATTCAACTCTCTCTATTATTGCAGGTACCGAAATCCAATCGAAGCTGTGTAAGTTCCTATGTTTCCCAAGCCCCAGGAATCGGGGACCTTCTTGTGGATCTGAGTTGAGTCGGCTAGCTCATATTTAAGCATGATCTGTTGGTTTTGTAGGTGATCAGGAACTCTAGGAAAGGACTAGGAGTGAAAATTCCCAGTCTCATCCCAAGTGGATATGTCTTCAATTTTGAGGATTCCTTTCTAAGAGAGCCACTCATGGATCCCTCTTAAATCTTTAGAGTTGGCAAGGGGTGGATGTCCCATTATACTGTATTTCCACAACAAATTTATTTTCCCATTTCATGGAATATGGTAGAAGTGATTTTGAAAGAAGTTTTTTTCTCTCCAGCAAAGGTTCCAGATCAACGGGCCTTTTGAGATGTTTTTTATCTACAAATTTCTCAAAGTAATCCCTATCACATACTTCTTTTTTATGATTTGGCTGACTAGATGCTTAGGATCAGAATATAACTTCCACTGGATTTTATAGCCCAAATAAATAATTGCAAAATAGGGGTCTCTGATCTGAATTTTTCCTTCCAAAATGGGTTGCTTTACCATATACTAGTTGAACAAATTAAATTTATTTTGATTTCCCTTTCCACCATGCTAGAGGAAGTCTCTGATAAGCTTAGATACATGTTCAGTAATTGACTTAGGGGCCAACAGAAAGGAGGCCTCATAAATTGGCAAGGCCAAGAGAAAATATTTGATGAGGATTAATTTTCCGTCATTGGTGAGCCAATGGCCTCCCAAAGAGGTGATTTTTTATTTTAATTTGCGGATGACATCACCCCACAACACATTATTATTAATTATGAGCATTAAGGGAAGCCCAAGGTATTTTATTTTTTCCCAATTGGCATATCTAGTGAAGCCCAGGTGAAGCACGATTCTGTGGATGGTTTGATGGTCAGCATTCCACCCATACACTGCACTCTTCCTGTCATTGATGAGAGCACCCGATGAATTCCAAAATCTATGGAGAATATATTTTATGGTGGTTTCGATCCTCATGGAGACGCCTCCTAATAGAAGAGATTCATATGCGAAGAGATTGTGGTTGATTGGATCCAAAACTTTATGCACTCTTATGCCTGGAATTGTCCCTACCTGCTTTCCTGCTGTTAGTTTTCCACTGAGGGTATCTGCCATTAGGATGTACAGGAATGGGGAGAGAGGGAAACCTTGCCTTAATAATCTTGAAGATTGAAAGTAATTGGCAGGTTTTCCATTAACAAGCAGGGAAATTCAAGGCTTATCTGTGCAAGCTTTGATCAGGTTGACGAATTCAGAGGAGAAACCAAAGGTAAGAAGGACATTATAAAGGAACGAAAGGTTAACCATGTCAAAGGAATTTTCCATATCAAGCTTGATCAACAGCCCTTGCTCCTTCCGTTGATGGCTGGAATGCATTTCTTCCTATACCTGTATGAAATTATCCAAGATGTGTTTGCCTTTGAATAACCCACGTTGAGAGAGGGAGATGAGATTCCCTAGAAATGGCTTGATTCTATTTGCTAGGAGCTTGGTGAGGATTTTGTATTAAGAATTGTAGAGGGAGATGGGCCTAAATATTTCAAAGGATCTTAGGTTCGCCTCTTTAGGGATTAAGGCTAAGAAGGTGGAATTGGTGCCACCCCCCACCTTAGATTTTTTTTCGAAACCTTTGATCATTCTCAATAGATGGAATTTGATAATGTCCCAAATTTTTTTGTAGAAATGGATTGAGAAACCATTAAGCCCAGGGGCCTTGTTCGGTTTCATTGACCATATAAATTTACAGATTTCTTCATCAGTGAAAGGATTCATGAGGTTAGTATTGTCTTCTCTACTGAAAAGGGAAGGGATGTGAGAGAGGAAGTCATTTTTTTCCTCTTCACTGTCATCACTCTCCTTTCTATAAATATTTTGAAAGTGAGACTCTGCAGCTACTTTGATTTTGTCAAAACCTTTGCAGACCAACCCTTCAGGAGTGGTGATTTCCGAGATGTGATTATGTGAGAAGCGAGCTTTGTACTGTGTTAGGTCTCTGTAACAAGCAAGATTGGAAAAGTCCGATTACAGAGTTAACATCATTTCAACCAACTTTGGGATTCTAGGATCTAGCCCTCCTGAATCCGGAGAGGGATCTCTCCAATATGTACAAAGATGGATATTGTCTTTGAAGTTTAGGGTAATGATATTAGGCTAGTTATGAAGGCCAAGGATTTTGTTTGGTTTTCTCGGATGGTTGAACATAATTGTTGTCTGAGGCAGAAAGATCTATATGCAAATAGGTTCAAAGGTGAGAAGTTGCAAGCAAAAGAGTAAGCTTCGATTATGAAGAAAGATGATGGCAAGTTTTCAATCCATTGGGCTATGGAGTCATAAGAGGATTTAATTGAAACATTCAGGTTCAAGAGTGATCTATGGGGCAAGTCATCTATGCCTAAGGATCTCTTTAAGGCTTGATTTATGGAATGGAGTGGTACAACAAGAAAGGGAAATGACAGATGCAGAACAAAGAGCAGCCCAAGATCTGGTAAGTACTTTGAAACGAGCCAGCCTTTTTACCAGGCACTTAAGAAAAACAGAGAAGAAAACTAGGATCTGGTAAGTACTTTGAAACTATCCAACCTTTGATACACTTCTAATAGAATACAAATAAAAACGAAGGGAAACTTGAAGGCAACCTTTGGAGTAGAAACTAGTGGGCTGGGCTCACCCTAATCCTCTCCTAGCTCTCCTTTACTTAGTTACATCCAAGACAATCACAAAGATAACACAGAATGGCCTAAGATCTGATAAGTACTTCGAAACTAGTCAGCTTTTAACACATCCTAAGGGAAACAATCAAATAGTTGAGCAAACAAGAAAGGGACTCAGGGCTAACCTTTGATTTCCTCAATTCATTACTTACACAACATATATTGAAAGTAACATCTAAAAACAACATTCAGCGGTGACAAAAAGATGAGGGAATGCCAACATCCCTGCACTTAGACTAAATTAAATCATTTCTAAATAGCACAGTTAGAAGAAAACATTGGGATAAAGATTTCTCAGCCAGAGGAGGTTACTGATATACAGTAGGTCCTAACACTGTTTAAACTGTTCTTTATAGTGGAAAATGAAACAGATTGAAAACAGAAATAAAATGACAAGTTCACGGTGAGAATAACATCACCATCAGCATAGACCAGGATCCCATAAATCAGCTTGTATTGATGCTTCAAACCAGTTACAATCTTCAGATCCAATGTTTTAATCCATCTCTCTTCACAACCTAACCTATCTGTTACAAGCAGAGCTCCAAGAGCCTATGAAACCACTATTTACAGTCAAGAGTTTTCCGGCTCAATTACATTACAATGCTTTAGCAATTTACATTAACAACCAAACAATCCAACCCCTCACTCATCTTCTTCTGGAGTATTTATAGAAGGATGAGGAGGTGAGATCTAAAAAAGATCTCAAATACAATTAATGCAGAATTAATGTCTTCCTGGCCCTTGGAGGCTCGATGAAGAAATCATACAGGTGTTCTACTGCATTAATGTGTTTATACTTATGAAGTAAGCTCAGAAGGAGCTTTTGTTGACCTTTGAGGCTCTGCGTACTATTAGGGTTATTCTGCAAACATTATGTCATTAAATCTGGTGCAGAAATAACTTCTTTGGCTGTTCCGAGGCGTAATATCTGATCCTGTTCAATAAATTCAGCCTCTGACTGAGCATTTTGAGGCAATAGGTGGCACTGCGGTGGTTGAGGAATCAATTTGCCTCAAAGTATGGCGGTGGAGGCAATATGTCTGATGAACACTTTTAGGTTTTCCTTTAATCTGTGTTTTGAGTCGGGGATTAGGCTTTTGATAACCGTCTTAGCCGTAATCCCTGCCAATACGTCCACTAATCTGCTGCCATGGTTCATTGTTTTCTTCAATATCCGATACTCTTTCTCTACGTTGATTTTTACGGTTTTCTTCAAGCTTTACAGGGATGCGCGGCAACCAAGGTTCATGAAACCTCGTTGATAACATTGTTCTTCACCCTGCGGTCGATCTTTGAATGAATCGAAAGAACGGGAGTCGTCACCCTCGTCTCTCAGATTTTCTTAAAACACGACGAAAGAACCTTAAAACCTGCAAAATACAATCAAAATGAGAAAATCCTGCGTTATATGGACAATCTGCATTGGAGGGCGTGCGGGAAAATGGAGCAATCAGAGCCGTTGATCGTATTGCGATCAACGGTCGGGAGCGTTCTGAAAAGTCAGCGGAGAAAAAAAAAAAGAGGACTGTACGATGGAATCGGGTGGTTGCATGAGAACCGTCGATCTGCGAAGATCGACGGCAGAGATCGGCTTTCGAACGCGCCAAGGGAAGTTAACAGGTGGGCAAGTCCGTTAAAGGTCGGACAGAAGAGGTGATCAGCAACCGTCGGATGGGAGGGCCCAAATCCGACGGCGAAGGTGAATCCCGTTGTGGGGCTATAGTCCGAAGGATAATGCGCGGGCGATGTGATAGCGCGGCGGTTTTGGAAACGGGGCGGAGGACACGTGTCGGCCAGCGTGTGGAATCGCTGGCCGACGGGGGAAAACCAGCTTTGCCCGGAGAGCGGTGCGGGATGAAACCACGGTTTTTGGAAAAGGGCGCGGAGGAGAGGGGTCCACCAGGTGGGGCTTGCTCCGCTCCGTCGGATCTGGGGAGCGGATCGACGGCTGGGAGGACTTGGGGCAATAAAACACGTGGTTTAATATTTCACGCCAAAACCTTATAAAAGATGGGTTTTTTGAATGTTTCAAAGGAGAAAGGACGGAGAGGGGTTACGTTTTGGCTTGGCGCCTTAGGACTTGAGCGGTCGGTCCTGGCGCTTGGGCACGTGGAGGAAGAAAAAGGCGGGGGCTTAGCCTGAGGGGCCTAAGCCTAACGCATAGAAACATGTGTTTTCTATGGTTTTCCAAAGAATTTTGGAAGGAAATATAATTCCGATAAGGTTAAAAAATGGGTTTTTAACCTTGGGGAAAGAGATTAATGGAGGGATAAGGAATAACACATGGTTTGGTGGGGTTTTTATGAAATAAAAGGAAATTGGAGAATGAAGGTAAGATGGAAGCAAGGGAGGGGAAAGGGATGCAGTAGTATTTGACTTGGATTTTCGTGGAATATCAGAGGCTGAGAGAAGGAAATTCATGAAGAACCAACCAGCAGTTTATGATTTTACCAACAGACTTCAAGCACCAACAATTTCAGGCCTGAATTTGTTTCTTGAAGGCTGCAAAGAATATTTAGCCACCAGCTGATATGATGGAAAAAATATAGGTGGCTAATGTACTGTTGATGGAAGAAAGAAGTATTTCGGTCTCTAGATTTTAGCCATAGGCTGTGGGATTTAATCCTCTAATATTATTCTTTAATAAGAAAATATCGATATGATTTTCTTTGAGCAATTTGTTCCTTTTCAAGCTCCATAGAGGTGCAGTCTCTTTTTTCCATTTCCATTTCCAGGTCTTCCAACAACTGGATTATTTCTTTTCTCTGACTGGTGGGGTATTTGTGGGATTTTTGATCCACTCTTTCAGCGTGTGTTTTGTGGCCTTGAGTTTCTGCTCCCACACATAGCTTGGGGATCCTATGACAGATTTGGACCAATCTAAACGAACAATGTTTAGAAACCCATATATCTCACTCCAAAGAGGGCTGAACTGGAACGTGCTAGAATAATAATTTTTGTTAGACCAAAACCCACAGGTGTTAGTCTCCACTACAAATTCCAGAGTTAGGATCCATGAGAGGCGGTTAGTCCATGTCGTGAAACACACAGGGAGTGTTGAACCCAATGTCCAACATTCTCCCCCCCAACGCGAACTAGGTGAGTTTCAAACTCGAGACCTGTCACTCTGATACCACTTGCTGGAATCATGATTTCCATTAGAATAAAACCTGCGGGCATTAGTCTCCACCATAATCACCAGAGTTGGGATCTAGGAGAGGCGGTTATTCCATGTCGTGAAACACACGGGGAGCGTTGAACCCAATTTCCAACAGAATAGGAATGGGCCCAAGTTTTCTTCCTCTTCCAAGAGGAGAAGGATAGGCTTATGATCAGAGGTTAGCTTGGGAATGATTTTGGAGGATATTAGCCTCTATTCCAACAGAAACAAACTATGTACAAGAAACCAGTCAAGGCATGCAGAGATGTGGTCTTCCCCTACTCTGTTGTTGGACCAAGTGAATAGTCCTCTCATTGGTTTAAAGTCTAGGAGACTTGATTGGAGTACAAGGTCTTCCACCATGGGGAGCATTTGGTCCCTACTACTACTGCCTCCTTCTTCTTTTTTCAAGTCTAGAACAATATTTAGGTCTCTAGCTAATATGATGTTATTGGGAGAGTGAAGGTCTAAAAATTCAGAAAGAGATTGTTGGAAACCTCTTTTTTCAACGTACACCACGGGAACATAAATATTAAAAATAGAAAAGGTTAACTTACTTGTGGAGTGCCTTAGCTCGGTGAAAATCCAATGTTGGGTCTTGAAAGAGTTCTCCAATTGAAAATTTTCCTTCGACCATAGAGTGGAAATTAAAATTAAGGATCCCCTGCGCTTACGACCTTCCCTGCATTTTTCTTCCATTTTGATTTTTTGATGTCAAGAAGGGTGTCCCCTTCGATTTTAATCTCTTGGAGCATGAGGAATTCAGGAGGTTCCATATTTAGTAGATCTTTGATATATTCTTCTTTCATAGGGTTCCCTAAGCCTCTACAATTCCAAGAGACTAATATCATTATTTACTGTTGGAGGGGTTGGTAGCTCCTCCCTTGGGAGGCCTTGTTCTAGTATTTCTCCCGATGGACATTTTGATTGTGGATTGACTTCCTTGAGTTTTTTGTCGTTTTGCTTCTTCTTTCCTAGCTTCTTTATGTGATTTTCTTCCCACTTTTTTCGAAGGCCTCTCAAAGGTTTCATCATCTAAGGAGAAATATTTTTCCAATGGCTTCCTTCTAATAATTTCAGCATATGAGGGAGGAGAGGAGGTACCTAGGATTACTCCATAGCGGGTTGTTTCTTCATTACCTTTTCCCAAGGAGGGATAATTATTCTGTTGTTCTATGGCTTCCAATTTTTTTACTGAGGGGTCTATAGGAGTGTTGAGCTCTTCAATAGGTTTTTCAACTTCAACTAATGGGGGAACATAGCTCTCTGCCCAGGAGTCTGCCCTACTGCTAATACTTTGTTCCCTTTCGTGACTCCTTTTCCTTAAGATTTTGTTGGGGCTTCTTTCTGAACCAGGGTCGATTTTTCTCCTTTCGAATTCTCACTTTCTTCTTTTGCCTTCTTTTTGTAGTGCCTTGCAAAATGGCCATAGTTGTAGCAGTGCCTGAATTTAAATGGGAGTTGCTCATAATCTAGATCCTAGATATGGGTATAGTCAGCAACCATTAGTTTAATAGCTTTAGGTAGCCCAACTTCAAAATCCACCTTGACACATATACATGTGCATGAGTATTGATCTTTTCTCACTGATTGATCAATATACTTTCCAAGGGTATTGACAATGGTTTGGAGAGACTTCTGGTTCTAGCAATGTAGTGGGAGATGTGGGAGGCATACCCACACTGGAACAGTTGAAGGCACATCTTGAGCGGAATTGAATTCAGGGGTCCATTTATTTAAGTATATTCCCTGAGGACCCATAAAATATGGGTCATTTTGAAGATGAGGCTTTTGTCTTCCACATTATCAAAAACAAAACAAAGTACCCTTTGCCTATGAAGTGGATTTTGATGCATTTCGAGACTAAATGAATCTAGTTCCTCTGCACCCAGTATTCCACAACTTTGGGAGAGAGACAGACCAGTAAATTGTCCAATAAGCCCTCTTCTAGCCAGGGTCAATGCAGATTGACAAGTTTCTTCAATTGGAAGGGCCACCAAAGGGATGTTATCAATCTTCTTCATGAAATTTTGCTGAGATTCTATTATAGGGATTTTTCTGTTGGCTTCTATCAGTTTCTTGAATTCAAGGACTTTTGGAGGAGGAGGAAGGAAAGCCTTGGGTCCCCCTCCTGATGCCATGGTGGCTGGGAGGTCGCAGGTAGGTCAACCCGCGCTCGACCTATTAAAAAATGCAGAGGGTGAAAAAAAATTGTTTCAAAGTGGTTGTAAATATTCCAAATCTATTATGTTAATAATTGCAACCAAGGAAAGTCTCTAATAATAATGGTGGCTAGGCCTATTATCTGAATGGGGCTCCTAATCCAAACAATGTGAGGTCTAGCTAGGACTTCATTCTAGGGAGACCCCCTGCGTTGGAATATTTCCAACACTGTCAACAAGTGGTGCCAGAAGGAGGTACAAATGACAAGATAAGCCAATTAAGTCTATTTTGAATATCTTATCCTCAACGTATTCTTCCCAAATCATAGTCCCATGATGTTTTTCTAATAGATCAAACTTTTACAATCCCCACAAAAATCATTCATAATTTGTCACATCTCAAGTTTTATGGAAAGGGTCCAACAATCATGCTTGGTCATATGATTTTATTCATTCAATTTTTCCTTCCTAATGGAATACATTGTAATTATTCTCATGCTAAATTGTTTACCCTCACACTTGAAGGTTGTGTTAAGCATTGGTGTAATACATTAAAATCTACTATTCATTCATTTGAGCAACTTGTTTATGAGTTTTGTGAATCTTTTGATAGGTATGATTATAAATTTTTGTATATAAAAGGATCAATTAGCTTAGAATGAAACCTGATGAATTAGTAGAGGATTTTATTGATCAATTTCTTCATCTTTTCCATGAGTTTGATGTAGAAGATATGGATTAGGATTTCTTTAGTAAGAAGTTTCAGTGTTTGGTTCTAGTCTCATTGAAAAAAATTATATTAGATTCTCTTGATAATTTTTCTCTTTCAACTCTATTTGATCATGAGGCACCTCCATCCTCAGATAAGGAATCTATTACTTCTTTTGTTCCTTTCCCTCCTCCTTTATCATTACCAAACAAAGGTTCCCCCCATGTCAAGGTTGTAGTTGTGAAATCTGAAAACCAAATTTCTGATCCATTTCTCCCACATTCATCTTCTTCACAAGAGCTAATTTTCATTCAAAGAAGCATTCATGGTTCTCATGATTTCACCAAATTTAAAGTGGAGGTTGATCCCTTAATATTGAATCCGATTCCATTAAAAGTAGAATTTCTTCAAGGGATACCTATCATTCTCTATCATTTACACCTCATGACCCTATGTAACTTGGTTCACTTAATCAACCTGCTCCACCAATAATCACTCTTGATACTTTTTATTCTCAATTTGATGGCTCACATGGTGATCAAGTGTAATATCCAAAAGGGAGAATGTAGTAATAATGAAACACAATATAAGAACTGCAACAAAGTAAACAATAAATCTAAATCCACATCAGAATGCATAGAAATAACTGATACATTTTATTATATAGGAGGTGAAAAATAAAGTACAATAGTGCTCAAAATATGAGACACTCAAGCCAAAGGGATGGCCTGGAATGACCTTGCAATGATCCCACAAGAGGGACTACGTAAGTGCTAAACTACTAGAAGGTAAACTGCGCTATCCCTGCTACAACTGTTGGGACTACAACTTCCTGAAAGATAGAAAGTCAGATCTAGGCAGAATAGGAGCTCTGATGAAGCTGAAAACAAAGATCTGGGCTCTATGATGGATACCCAAGATAACCCAGAAAGGGTTTCTCAGATCTGCCAATATAAGAAAACCACCCTCGTAGGGCTTCACATATATACTACTGGGTATGCAGATCTAAAGCTAGATCTGATGATATGACGGTTGAAATGATTTACATCAGATCTATGCTAGAAGGATTGATCCCTCCTCTAGATCTTTAGGCTAAAAGCTCAACATCTAGCTCCTCCAATCTCATCCATTGAAAATAGATGTTGGATGAACAACAACTTCAAAAAACTGCGCTGTCAGAGAGGGAGGCTCAATAGCCTACTGCTAGATGTGTCAAACCAGCTCCTGAGTGATGGAAACAATATATCCAATGTGAGGAGATGATCCCTCACAGGATTTCCATTTGAAATACTGAAAACTTTCTTCCTCCAATAGATCTATAGGACTAGACTGTGCAATCCTTGAAGGGGTTGCTACTACATGGAGGTAAAACCCAATGGCCTGAATGCCAGATGTAGATCTACTGCTCCTGAAAGGCTAGATGTGAATATCAAAGTGGTAGGATGAATCTTCCACCAGTTTCCTAGATCAATGCTAGAAACAACCTCCTGAAGATGGCACCAATGCCTGATAAGGAATGAAGAACAATCCTATTTCAAGAGCTACTCAATGAAATAGGTGGGATTCTCAATTGAGAACACCCTGTGTTAAACATCATTGCAAACTCTACTAAACAACCCAAGCCTGCATAGATATGTCCTAAGACAAATATAGATCTAAACAGATCAAGAAATGAATAATCCAAATCATGCCTTCCATATGAGCCTTCCATAGCCTAGGCCCACTCCAAAAATTGTGTTGTACATGTGGACAAATTCTCCATGGTTGACTGCATTTTTTATCCATGTCCTCCATCATGTTCACATGGGGAATTACCCTCTCCATCATGTGTGCAATAAATGAATCACTTCCTCCACTATCTTGTCATAAGTGCTTTATGATCTTCTTTGAATGCACTATGATCTTACTTTACCTTATCAAAGATCCTCATGATTTTGCATTTAAGATCCATGATCTCATTTGATTGTTTCATCCTCCATAATCTATCTCATAAATGAGACATGATCTCCATTAATGGATTTTCTCCACTACTCCATGATTTTATATCTAGATCTAGAATATCCACATACACTCATAAAAAGTGGATTTTATTCATCTTTGAGGATTATGGGTCCCTCCACCCTTTTATTTATTTAATTAATTAAGTTTATTAAGAATTCTAATATTCCAAATATCATGAGAAAATTTGGGAATATTACAGTCCTCCCCGGAAAAATGTTGCTTGTCCTCAAGCAACTGCAAAAGTAGATGCTAGAGCAATCTGTTCCCCTCCAAATGGCATCCACACAAGGAAGGTATCCCCATTTGCTACAATGAGTTATGTATGTCCAACATCAAATTTGCATCCCTAGAATGTCTAGAGTGATCTGTAACTGTGTGGCTAGATACCCTTCATCCATCATGAAGCTCCAAGTGATAACCACAAGTTGTCCAACACCCTCCACAATATATGAGATACATAAAGATAGATGGTTTCTTCCACAAGAGAAAAGCTCCAACTCACAAAGTTGCAGGCTATCTCTTAAGAGAGGCTTTTCATGCCTCCATCCTTAGCCCTGTTGGCCTTATTGGATCTAAGCTACATCCCAACATTGTACAAAAGAAGAAGTAGAGATATATGGGTATACAAAGATGTAAAACCATATTCTCCCAATAGTAGCCAATGCAACAATGCTCCCTGCTGCAACACCACACCATCAAGATGAAAAGTATGGTGTCCATACTCTCCAAGTAAGAGCCATCAGAGGAGTGTCTCTTGCTTCCATCCTCCAACACTATTATGAAAAGTATGGGAGTATGTAGGACCAAAGTCCCCCAATAACAGCCATAGCAACAAGATCTCTTGTTGTCTCTTTACACCATCATGTGAATCATGGAGTAAGAAAAACATACTGAAGGATGTATATAATGTCATGTCAACCCAATACAAACAAACTCCATTATCACATATCATGAGAGTATTATGCCTTATTACAAACAATATCAAACACATAAACATGGGAGATGTCATGTTATGGCTAAAATATCTCAACCAAAATGAACATGCCTTCTTCTGCTGCATTTCATCATTGATACACAAGGCATGAATCAACAAAACATGAGCTATTGGGTGGTAACCATACTCACCCATGAGCAGCCAGTGCAACCATGCCTCCTTCTTCATTTCATGAGTGTTTTTCAAGGCATGGATCAAATAAATAGGAGCCTTTGGGTAGTGACAAAACTCTCTCAAGAGCAACCAACGTAACCAAGATTGCTGGCCCATGTCATATATCTACAAGTGGTCATGCAACCCCTTGCTTATCATCCTCACCCACTCATCCCAATATGGATTATGAATTATGTATTGCATAATCATGATATCCTCCCTTTGTAGAATACCATCCTCCCTAAACAGATGAAGAAATTTTCACTCCATGAAATATTGAATTTTACCTCCAATGAGATCTCTAAATGAGATTCTCTTTTCACCAAATTCCCTCCAAAACCAATGAAGTTTTGGATCTGCTGCAAGTAGAAATTTCTCTTTGAGCTATGAGATGCTCATTGAGAAAGTGTCATCTAGAAAGGAGAAAATATTCCTCATCTCAAGATGTCTACCATCTACCATCTTTACCTCCATTGCTTCATGAGTGAAGCTACCTTCAGAATGCTCCAAGAATGATGGGGCTCCTTGTTTATCACTGATTCTAAGTGACATCACTGTGGATCTGCATGGTAATACATGTGTTGCCTCAAAGCAAGGTACAATACTGATCTCATAACCAATCATTATACATAGGATCATGCTAATCAGTTTTCCCGAAAATCCATACCTCAATTCAAAGATTTGAATGTAGTCCATCAATGAAAAACTGGGATAAATTTTCATCTCCTCCTTGATTAGATCAAGGGTCCTCTGCGCTGTGATATTTTTCTGCTTCAAATCTGTATTTTTTTCTAACCCTTGGTCATGCATTAGCCCTGATGGCATGTCCTCATAAGTTTCAATAAGATCTACTGAAACAATATGTGATGAAATTTCATGCATACCATGGATCAACTGATGTGTGGGATCCTCTTGCCAGAACACAAGAGTTCCTCCAACCGAGACAATAATGTCTCCAACTGCTGGTAAGAGTGATGGTTTCTCTTCTCCAAGTGTACCAGTGCTGGAATCTTCCTCCTCTTCCTCATGCATCTCTTGAATCATGCATGGGAATCTATGTGTCTAGAGCTCAAGACTATCTTGCAAAGTTTCAAGTGTCTCTTCTCTGGATGCAAGTACTTCTACAGCTGGTGGTGAATGTAGTGAATTCTTGTATAGAGTGACAATATTGACATCCTCCTTTGTTTCCATAGTAAATTTCTCTTTGTGACCCTTCTCTAAAAGCTTCTTCCTCAAATTGTGAAAGAAACCTGAATATTTAGTCACCTTTGCATGCTCCATGTGACTAACCACCAATAATTGGCTTCACCATAAAGATGAAGTGTTGCAATATGGAATTCCTCTCCTTCAGTTACAGGATGTAACCTGAAAAATGCATCTAACTCTTTCCTCCAAGCCTTAACATTTGTTGAGGAATATCCATAAAATGTAGGCAAAAAGAATCTATTGTGCCTCTTTCTTCTATTGCTGCTATAGGATCCTCTTTCTTCTTTGATTTTGAATAATTCTTGGAGAGTTAGACTCTCTTTGAATGCTCTAGATTGTGCTTTGTACTCTTCAAGATATAGACTGAGAGTCTCATGAGCCTCAGGTTTTCTTCTTTTTTCATTGCTATACCCTTCTCCTTCTTCAAAGAAAGTGGTTATAGTAGATCTATGAGGAGATCTATGATTCTCCGGTTTTCTTTCTGGCTGATAGGAAGTGCTTGGACCTTCCTCATCAATTATTCTTCTTGGATCCTCCTTTTTCCTTCCTATATTCATTTTTTTGACCTCTTTGGAGGGATATTTCATAAATCTAAAGAGAGGAGAGGCGAGACTATAATCCTCCTTCATGATAGATATCATATATCTGCTTCTTCTTTTGATGCAAAAGATGAAGTGTCCACAAGATGAGCCAAATATCATGCTCTGATACGACTGTAATATCCCAAAAGGGAGAATGCATTAATACTGAAACACAATATAAGAACTACAACAAAGTAAACAATAAATCTAAATGCACATCAAAATGCACAAAAATAGCCGAGCCATTTTATTATATAGGAGGTGAAAAATAAATTACAACAATGCTCAAAATATGAGACACTAAAGCCAAAGGGATGGCCTGTAATGACCCTACAATGATCCCACAAGAGGGACTCTGTAACTGTTGAACTACTGGAAGGTAAGCTGTGTTGTCCCTGCTGCAACTGTTGGGATTGTAACTGCCTGAAATATTGAAAGTCAGATCTAGGAAAAATGGGAGCTCTGATAATGCTGAAAACAGAGATTTGGGCTCTATGATGGATGCCTAAGATAACCCAGAAAGGGTTTCTTAGATCTACCAATATAAGAAAACCACCCTCTTATGGCTTCACATATATACTACTGGGTATGCAGATATGAAGCTAGATCTGATGATATGATGGCTGCAATGATGTACAATCAGATCTATGCTAGAAGGGTTGATCCCTCCTCTATATCCTTGGGCTAAAAGCTAAAGATCTAGCTCCTCAAATCTCCTCCACTGAAAATAGTTGTTGGATGAACAACATCTTCAGAAAATTGTGCTATCAGAGAGGGAGGCTCAATAGCCTACTGCTAGATGTGTCAAATCAGCTCCTGAGTGATGGAAACAATATATCCAATGTGAGGAGATGACCCCTCATAGGATTTATATCTGAAATACTGGAAAATTCCTTCCTCCAATAGATCTACAGGACTAGATTGTGCAATCCTTGAAGGGATTGTTGCTGCATGGAGGTAAAACTCAATGGCCTGAATGCTAAATGTATATATGCTACTCCTGAAATGCTAGATGTGAAGAACAAAGTGGTAGGATGAATCCTCCACCAGTTTCCTAGTTGAATGCTAGAAAAAACCTCATGAAGATGGCACCAATGCCTAATAAGGAATGAATAATAATCCTCTTTAAAGAGCTACTCATTGAAAGAGGTAGGATTCACGCTTGAGAACACCTTGTGCTAAACAACACTAAAAACTCTGCTAAACAACCCAAACCTGCATAGAAATTTCCTAAGACAAATATAGATCTAAATAGATCAAGAAATGAATAATCCAAATCATGCCTTCCATTGTGCCTTCATCTTCATTATATAGATATGATCCTTCCATAGCCTAGGCCCACTCAAAAACTACATTGTACATGTGGACAAAGTCTCCATGGTTGACTGTGCTATTGATTCATGTCCTCCGTCATGTTCACATGGGCAATTACCCTCTCCATCATGTGTGCAATAAATGCATCACTTCCTCCACTATCTTATCATAATTTCTTTATAATCTTCTTTGAATGCACTGTGATCTAAGTTGACCTTATCAAAGATCCTCGTGATTCTACATTTAAGATCCATGATATTATTTGACTATTTCATCCTCCATAATCTATCTCATAAATGAGACATGATCTCCATTAATGGAGCTTCTCCACCACTCCATGATTTTAGATCTAGATCTAGAATATCCACATACACACATAAAAAGTGGATTTTATTCATCTTTGAGGATTATGGGTCCCTCCATAATTTTATTTACTTAAATAATTAAGTTTATTAGAAACTCTAATATTCCAAATATCATGAGAAAATTTTGAAATATTACATCAAGTACAAGGTGTCTATATCTCATAGGTAGAGGAGAAAAAGAGTGAAGACCCTTTCAGTATTTATTCCCCTTTTCAGATTCCTCCGTGTCAAAATGATGATCAATATTCTTACAATATTGATAACTAGTCAAATGATCTAATAATACTTAATAAAGTTGAAACATTGGATAACCATCACCTTGAAATTCATGTTTCTATTTATATAAGAAGTGATGAGTGCCCAAGCATAGTGGATGATATTTTATTTTCTTTAGAAGAATTATATTTTCAAGTCTTCGATCTACAATCTAATATGAGTGGTTTATCATCTCTAGTTGTGGGATGGGATGATATTTCAGTTTGGAATTCTCTTGGAATTCATCCAACCCATAGATCTTCAGGTACTAAACAAGGAGAATTAGATGGTTAGGTTGTTGAAGCCTTAATATACCTTATTAAAGAAGAGAAATGCCAATGCCAAAATCACATTGGTATTCCATTCTTTGACCATTATGTTGATGAAGATTATGTTGATACAATTAATATTCAACTTTCTCATAATCTCACAGATAATGACATGCATAAAAATCCACCATTATTGTAAGTTGATATGAGTATAAAAAATTTAAATTTTGACTCAAATTCAACTACAATTGAAGTCTCTCCTCTAGAGTATTCTCTTCTTTCTTCACCTTTGGTACTCTATTCATTGTACCTGGATGTGTTTGATGAGATTTTTAAACCAAAATTTTCTTTAAATACTTTATATCCTTATTATGTCACAACTTGATTGCAACTTGGTACAAGATGGTGTGGTTTCACGATAAGATGATAAAGAGATTGAATCCATTTTTCATGATTTTTTTAATCATAAATATTTCATAGATTAGGTCAAAGATGTTACAAATTAAAATGTTCAAGGGATATTTCCAATTCAAATGTATCCAAATTTTCTATCCATCAAGAGTCATGTGATGAATGTTAAATATGATCAAATCAGTATCATTAATAGTGTTTTCATTGACACATTTGATGATAGTGATATGTACCTACCTTTTGATCTTTCTAAGACACCCAAATTAAAAAATACACCACCAAAAAGTTCAGGTACTTGTCAGGGAGTCAAGGCACTTAAGCTCCCGCTGATGGTTATTTCAGGTTCTCACAATGCTAATGGGATCTCTGAAATATATTGGATCTAGAACTTAAATGATTCTTGGAATTTTTAAGTTAATTTTCCTGATCCCCAAGATAGATATTTTGATCAGATAAAATATTCTTATTTGGTTAATTCTACTTCATGTGAATCCCTTGTATCAGACCCAAGGCTTGAGTGCATATATTTCACAGATCCCTGGATATTCACAACCCATTTTTCATTATTTTCAACTGCAAGACTTCTCCATGTCGAATATTTTCATTAGTGAGAAACTTCTTGTATTTTTAGTGTATGATATGAAATAATTATTTTTTCTAGAACAATTGATCCTCGTGAGTCTAAGTCAATGCTTGAATCATTTGGTGAATCTGATCCCTCAAGATGTTATCAATGTTGGATCTGATTTAACTCACGTTTTTAATCTTTGGTTAGCTTGGTTTTAATTTTCTTTGTATCTTAACTGTTTTTTGGATTTTTCTATACCTTATGAGGCTCATAAATAGGTACATTATAAAGGGCCATAATTCCATTCTCCAGCTTTAGAACTATCTCTTTCTCACATTTATTTACATTTTTTGTCATATTATACTTAGTGAGAAGGTTGAAAGATGTTTTTCATATCATGTAGCCTAATATGGTTTAATTTCCAAAAATGGTGTAATTTTTGAGACAATTTCTATGTAGGGGCTTCGAGTAGACAACAAGGAGAGATTGTAGGGGGTTATGAACCTTCTTAACTCCCTCATTCAACCAAATATCACATCAAGATCTCTATCATCAACTCAAGGTCATTGGCAACCAATCGAGTGAAACTCATGAGGAGTCAAGCTCCACTATTCTTGAGTTTCAAGAGACAATATTCCTATTTTCTAGGGAGATATTGGTAGCTACCATCTTGTATAAATGAACATGTAGAATATCTCATTAGAATTGGAGTTTTGTTTCAGCTAGGTATATATTGAGCTTGGGGATTGTTAGCTTTTGACTGTTATGTGATGTATTAGACCTTGATTCAATGATAATGAGAAGCCGCTATTTGATCCATTACTAAGTTAGTTTCAGAGGGTTGCGGATCTTAGGTTTGGGCCCAACCTAGTGGCTTAGGTTCCTCTTGTGTACTTGTATCTTGATTTAGTTTCATAATTTTGTTTAGTTTATTGCATCTCAGTAGAAAAATACTCCATTAAACTCTATGATTTTAGCCACTACCTCATCTCTCTAAGGGGAGCATGAGTAGAAGGTCCTAAAAACACAAGAATTTTTTTGTTTTGTTTATGATTTCTTGGAAACATGTTTATGATTAGCTATCTTGCTCTCCATATGGTTTTTTTAGCTTAGAAGTTAGTTTTTTTATTAGATCATAATTTTAGCATATGTTATATAACCTTTAAATTCAACTCATCTTTTCCACTTCTAATTGTTTTATTTTGTCAATGATCAATGAATTTCTGCATGTGCGGATTGTAGGGATGTTTGAATCTATAGGAAAGGGAACCATCACCACCTCCACCTTGGACTCTATCACTTCCTCTTCCAAACTCCAAATTCTTCCATCAAAATTATGTTTTTTGAGGTCATTTTTCCATGAACACTGAGAGCATCTCTTTTAGTGCAAAAAGGACCCTCAAGGGGCTCTGAGCTTGGCTATAGGTGTTGGTCACACTTCAACCATGTTCCCTCACTTCCATTAACCTTCCTACACCTTCCAAACACCTTATTCACATCTTAAACATCCTCGTAAACCTTCATGTAGTAATACATGGCTCCTGTAGTACGAGGATAATCTTAAACATCCTCGTCAACCTTCTTAGCTTGCTTGAGGGACATTTTTTTGTATGGTTGTAGCTGGAAAAATACCCAGTCTCCTACATCAAAACTTCTCTCACTACGATGTTGATCTGCCTATTGTTTCATTTGATTTTGTGCCAAATTTAGGTTATCCTTTAAGAGTTGGAGAAATTCTTGTTGATGCTCGATGTGATCTTCCACTGCTTGAACCTTCGAATTTTCTATTAAATATGATGTGATGGACGGTGGATGATATCCATAAAGTTCCATAAATGGGGTCATTTTTGCTGCAGTATGGAAGGAACTATTATACCACCATTCAGCGAGAGGTAACCACTTGACCCATTGTGTTTGTTTATCAGATACAAAAAAACGAATATATCCTTCCAAACATTTATTTACTATCTCAGTTTGATCATCAAATTGAGGATGATAAGATGAGCTATGAGCTAATTGAGTACCCAAACAAGAAAATAACTCCGTCCAAAAATTTCTAGTAAAAATGGGATCTCTGTCGCTCACAATAACCCTTTGGTTTCCATGTAGCTTTTGAATTGTGTCCATAAATGTAGTAGCAACTGTACTTGCTTTAAATGGATGAGATAATGCACAAAAGTGTGCATACTTGGTAAGTCTATCAACTACCACCATGATGACACTCTTTCCTTCAGACTTAGGTAAACCTGTGATAAAATCATTGAAATCTCCTCCCAACGTTGACTTGGAATGGATAAAGGTTGTAGAAGTCCCGGGGTCTTAATTGTTTCCACTTTATTCTGCTGGCAAACCAAACATTCTGCCACAAACTTTTGAATATCAGATTTAAGGCCATCCCAAAAAAATTCTTTCTTCACCATGTGGTAAGTTTTTAAAAATCCTGAGTGTCCTCCTAAAGGAGAAGTGTGCAATTCCAGAAGAATATTTTGTTTTAGTTGGGAATTCTTACAAAGATATAAGCGATCTTTGTACCATAAGGAATCATTTTCCAACTAAATGTATCAGATGTACTAGGATCTTGCTACAACTTTTGAATGAGTGTCCATACATCTTTTTCCTTCTTCCATTCATCTCTTGCTTCGATTATCCAATCTGGCTGGATAATAGAAATGGCACAAAGCAATGCTTCCACCTCTTCATTCTTTCTTGAGAGTGCATATGCAACAACATTAAGCTTTCCTTTTTTGTAGATTATTTCAAAGTCATAACCCAACATCTTTGTGACCCATTTTTGCTGCTCTTCGGAAGATAGTCTTTGTTCCAAAAAGTGTTTAAGACTATGATGATCAGTTTTTACCTTGAAGTGTCTTCCCATTAGGTAAGTTCACCATTTCTTTAGTGCATGCAGTATTGCTAACATTTCCTTCTCATAAATAGGTTTCTGTAAATACTTTCCTTTGATTGGATGACTTTCAAAAGAAATGGGTCTTCCTTCCTACATTAAAACAACACCATTTCCATTTCTTGAGGCATCACATTCCACAATAAAGGTTTTAGTGAATTCTGCCGTAGCTAAGACCGGTGCAAGGCACATTACCTCTTTAAGATGTTCAAAGGCCTTAGTTGGTTCAGGATTCCATGAAAATGCATCTTCCTTCAATAATGTTGTTAGAGGTGCTACTATTCTCCCATAATTCTTAACAAACTTGCGATAATACCCTGTTAAGCTGAGAAATCCTCGCAACTGCTTTATGGTTGTGGGGACTTTCCATTCCTTAACGGCTTTAATTTTGTTAGGGTCTACCTTAACACCCTCGTGAGATACAATATGACCCAGATATTCCACCTCTTGTACTCCAAAGAAACATTTGGATGTCTTTGGATATAATTGTTTCTCCTCCAATAGTTTGAGCACCCTATCAACATGTTCAACATGATCCTTCTAAGACCTATTGTAGATTAGTATATCATCAAAAAATACTAGTACAAATTTTCTAAGGAAGGGTTTGAAAATGGAATTCATCAACCCTTGAAATGTAGAAGGTGCATTGGTAAGGCCAAAAGGCATGACCGAAAATTCATAATGACCCTCATGAGTTCGAAATGATGTTTTTGGAATATCTTCAGTCTTCATTCTAATTTTATGATATCCTAAATGAAGATCCAACTTGGTAAAATAAATTTCTCCATGTAATTCATCCAATAATTCATCAATCATAGGAATGGGAAATTTATCTTTAATGGTGAGCTTATTGAGCTCCCTATAATCCAGATACATGCACCATGATCCATCCTTCTTGTGTACCAATACTACAGGAGCAGAGAAAGAACTTTGACTAGGTTGAATTATACCCACCTCTAACATTTCTGCAATCATACGTTCAATTTCGATCTTTTGGACATAAGGATATCTATAAGGCCTGATGTTTGGAGGAACACTTCCTGGAATCAAATGAATAGCATGATCATGATCACGAATAGGTGGGAGTCCTTTGGGAGTTTCAAACACCTTGGAATGATTGTCCAAGACTTGTTGGAGATCTGCAGAAATAGATGATTTTGATGTGGGAACTTCTAGTGAGCATAATTGTGCAATTACGCCTCGTTGTTATTTCTTTAGAAGCTTTGTCATGACATTAGAGCTTATTATCTTTCCCGACTTCCCTGCAATACCCCGTAATTCGACTTCCTTTCCTTCTGAAAAAATTTTCAAGAAAATTTCTTGAAAATTAAAAGCTACCGTCCCCAAAGATTGTAACCATTGTACTCCTAGTACAACATCAAAACCTCCCATAGGAATGGAAAGAATTGGACTAGTCAATACATATTCCCCCATGGTTAGCTTGATATTATGGCATTTTCCAGAGCAATTTATAGTTCCTCCATTTGCAACCATCACTTGACATTCTGGTGTTGGGTATAGGAAACAATTTAATTCCTTGGCTAACTTACAATGAATAAAATTATGGGTGCTACCTGAATCAATCAACACTATTACCTTTTTCTTCTTGATATGTCCTTCTATCTTAAGAGTTTGAGGAGTGGTAATTCCTGCCAGTGCATTACACGATATGTTCGGATTCATTTCTTCCTCTTCTAGGGCTGGTTCCTGGTGTATATCCTCTTCTTGTTCATTTTCTTCTTCCTCTTTACAATCTATGTAAAATAATTTCTTCTCAGCACACTTATGACCTTTAGTGTATTTGCTATCACAACTGTAGCAAAGCCCTTTTGCTCTTTTTTCTTCCAATTGTTGTGGTGTCAACCTTGTAGGTTGTGGAAATATAGGCATAACAACACTTCCTTCTTTATAGAAGTGAGTGGTAGGCTTCCTTGTCGCCATAATTTTACATTCAATTTTTCTTGCCAACCTGAATGCCTTCTCCAATGAATCAGGTTCCAAAACGCGAACTTCATATTGGATGTTATCCTTTAAAGTGCCTATGAAGAGATCAATCCTGTGTTCCTCTGGAATATCAGTTACCCTTATATTCAATTTTTGGAAGTCCTCAATGTGCTGCCCCACTAAACCCTTTTGTTTGAGATTTATCAATTGGCTAAAGAAGGTGTTGCTCTTCATATCCTCATAATGTGCTATCATTTCCTTCGTAAAAATTGACCAAGTGACAATTTTTTTACGGGAGCAAAGCCATCGATACCATACAAATGTATTTTGTTCTAAATGTAAAGTTGCGATGCGTACCTTTTGTGTGTTTTGCACATTATGGAGATCAAAATATTGCTCCATTTGTAGTATCCATGTTACAGGATCCTTTCCATCAAACTTCCTCATATCCATTTTTGGAATATGGTGGTTCTTCCCGCTAAAATTAGAGTTTATGAAGTCATGATTAACATTTATTTTTTTCTCATCATTAGTTTCCTCTACTATCTTTTCACCATTAGGAAACATTTCTTGTATCAACTTTGTCAAACCTTCCATGTCTACTTTTAGATCATTCTTCATGTTTTCCATGTTGTCTTTCATTTTTTCATCGATCTTAGCTTCCATGTCATCCATCTTAGATTCCATGCCTTTCTTCAAACCATACATCTTCGCTTCCACGCCTTTCTTTAAAACATCCATTTCATTTTTTGTTTCTCTTTGCGAGAGCAAAATCTGGTGCACTTGCTCTTGTAATTTTGATAGATCATGTTGCAATTCTTCATATTCATGAGTCATAGTAGAGCCTTCTGAAGGCTTAATGGGTATTGAATTATTTTTATGGGGCATTTTTTTTTAACCCAATACTGATATATATTCTACAATATGCCCTTGGAATCAATTCAAATTGATTCTTCAAACAAGACTTATGCAATTCGTAAAAAAAAATACACACTTTTTTCTTGCTTTTGAGGAGCTCGTTATTGAAATTGGATTATCTTTGTGATTGCGGCTCTTCAATATCTGAAATTGGGTACTGAGGTAGCCTTCTGAATTATATTTTGAATGCCACAGGTCTGACTTGATTTGGATTCTCCAAGGAAAAGTTATGTCCAATCTCCCACAATTACCTAATTATGGACTGGTTTAGTAGAGCGAACTTGTATGAAATGCCACATCTCACTGTTTCATATTTTAGATCTGAAATCTATAACAAAGAAAATACATTCATGTACTTGTGAAAACTTTTTACGGCACTCCAATCCGATGCTTAGAGAGAGAGTTATGAGATTTTCCCACGATTACCTCTTTGAGATAAAATTCAAGAGCCTGAAAAGGAACTACCTTCCACAGATCATATCTCCAAAAATATTGCGAACCAAGCTTTGAAAATTTTTGAAAATTTTCCTCAAGATTTCAGATTCACGCCCTAAAAATTTCAGATTCTGAACCTTCATATAAAAAAAGTTATAGCGCAAATTACACGATGACCTGTTTAGATTAAATTAAGGAGCCTGCAAAAATACCTAACTTCCATAGATCATATCTCTGAAAATATTGTGAACCAAGCTCTGAAATGTTTTGACGATGTTCCGCAGGATTTTCGCTTCGCACCCTAAAAATTTCAGCTTCTAAAACTTTTTAGAAAAAAAGTTATAGCGAAAATTCCACGATGACCTGTTTGGAGCAGCGAAACCCTAGAATCCAAACCTCTGATACCAAATGTTGTGAAACCAGCTCCAAAAATAGAAGAAAAGAGATATCAACGTCTTATAAATAAGCCACTTCAAAGGGGAAACCTCCAATACATTACATTAATGAACAATTATTGGATGATACAAAATACAAAACCTCCTTTCTATATATAGGAGTCCATGGGGCCATAATGTAATCCTAGGGGCCACAATGTAATCCTAGCCGACCTAACAATAATAATTTAAGGGCACAATAATAAAAATATGGGGGTTATAGGGGTACAATAATAAAAATAAGGGACTATACTAGTAATATAGGGACCTAACAGTGAGCTAGTTACAAAGTTGATAAAATCTTGATTTATGGTTTGATAGGTTATGAAAGAGAATGTAGTTCCTTTACTAAAAATAGCTTTTATAACTAGATATATGATTGCAAGATAGTGTAATTTCCCTTCTGCAAAGTAGGTTAGCTCTTGCCTATTCATAATTTTTTTAAATAACATTTGAAAGTTTAAATTGATAACATTATTTTTTTTTAGTTAGGAGTACTTATAAATTGCATATACATCTAGTTTTCACTCTAATTCAGTGGAAGGAATGACTTGGAAGCACTATTGATGAAAATACCTCGTTGAGGGTGGCATGAGTGGAATCCATCTGCTGTGCATATAGAACTGTCACCGATAAGTTTTTATGAACCCTGGGTTGATAAATAGAGTTGAGTAGCCCTTGGGAGTTGTAAAACCCTTGGTTAAATACAAAGGCTCACCACTAAAGGTTTATGCTTAAGCATTATTTTTCTGCTTTTTTTTTTGCATACAGTTTTGAAAATGTGAGAAAAAAAAATGCTTTTCATGCCTTGTAGGAATAGGTAAAACCAAGGAAAATTTATACCAAAAACCCCCACACCCTCACACAGTCATAATTCACTCTTCTTCAGTGGCTGTGAGAATCTCTCTCGAACTTCAGGGGAGTTAGAATACCCTCTAGGTGAGCACCCTGAAATTTTTGAAGAACCTATTGGGGAAGAATAAGAACATACTTCACATGTCCAAGCTATGGTTGAGAAAAGAAACAATGATATTTTCCCCATCAGAGAAACTAATGGGGAGGCTAGGATGAAGAGTATTAGCCCTGCTTCTATCCCACACTTCCATGGCCTAACCTCTGAAGAACCTGAAACCTTCATGTTTGAATTTTTTGTTGTTTGTAGGACCTATGACTATGTATCTAATGAAAAAAAGTGGAATTTATTCCCCTCTAACATTAAGGATGCATCCTTGTGTTGGTTCATGGGTCTACCGAGGGGTAACATCACTACCCGGGCCAAAATGCAGGAGTCCTTCAATAGCAAGTACATAGATTATTGTAGATCCAAAGAAACCAAGGAAGACATATTTATGATGACCCTAGGGTCTGATGAATCTTTAGAAGACTATGAGGAAAGGTTTTAACTTAACTACATGAGGGCCAACTTCACCCTTGATCCTAGATCACTCAATTTAGTTCTTCTCTAAGGGATCAAGGAGGAAGTGTTGGAGACCCTCAACAAGCTATCTAGAGGGGATATCTATTAGTTTTCCTATGATGAAACTAAAAATGTGTTAAAAAACCACTCTAGGGAAACCAAAAATAAGGTTACAAGTAACCAAAGCCTGGCCAATACCTCTTCCTCCACCTCATCCATCAAAAGTGAGATAGGGAACATGTTGGAGGATTTCAAGGGTGAAATTTTTCACATATTTTCATTCCAAATAGATACCATGTAGATAAAGAGGAAATAAGAGGAGGCATATATATCCCTACCTATATTTTTCCCTAGATGCACAAGGATACACCCTAGGAATTAATGCCCAACGAATTTCATAGAAGTCTACTCATTCTATGAGGAAAACCATGCAACAGACAAATGTCCTTCCTTACCAGGCCTAAAATTTTTATACCAAGGGGTGGAAGGTGTGCCAAATAAAATCTTCTTCATAAATCAAAGGAGGCCTCAAGGACCTCAGCCATACCAACAAAGCATGAAAGGTGAGCTTATTCTTACTAAAATTTAAATCAAAATGCACCTTTGCAGCCTTGGTACTCCTCCAATCATCCATCATGGCCCACACCTCCTTCTTGGCCTTATGCTCCTCCATATCCTCCTCAACATTTCAACCATTCGTTTTAGCCATATACTTCCCATCCTCCTCAAAGGAGCAACCCATCACAAGGATGGAGGCCTAAACATAAACAACCTACTGATTTACTACCTCGACCCCAACCCCAACCAAAACTCGCTCATCCTTCTCCACCTAAGCAACCTCATATGCCTACTCAACCCAATTCAAACCTGAATAACAAACATGCACAATAGATCTAAATTGGAGAGACGTATTACATTGTCTATATTGTGGAGACCAAAGTGATGAACATTAGGTATGGGAGAATGATCCTAGATAACCATCCACCATCTCCACCCAAAGAGCTTGAAGAGGAAAAGAAAGAGAGTACCCCTCAAGAAAATCCACCTCATTTTCTTGAGAGATTGATCCACCCTAGCCAGCACACCCTAGAGGAGATGGAACTTCTGAGAAAATTGAAGAATTTGTGTGTTAAGATACCCCTTCTCCAGACTATAAAGTATGTTCCCATCTATAATAATATTATCAAGGATAAATGTTTCAAAAATCACGGGGATAAAGAAGAGAGAAACCTGTTAGGTCCCTATATTACTAGTATAGTCCCTTATTGTTGTTAGTGTAACCCCCTTATTGTTATTATTGTACCCCTGTAACCCCCATATTGTTATTGTGCCCTTAAATTATTATTGTTAGGTCAGCTAGGATTACATTGTGGCCCCACTAGGATTACATTATGGCCCCATGGACTCCTATATATAGAAAGGAGGTTTTGTAATTTGTATCATCCAAGAATTTTTCATTCATGTAATGTATTGGAGGTTTCCCCTCGAAGTGGCTTATTTCTAAGGTGTTGATATCTCTTTTTCTTCTATTTTTGGAGCCTGTTACACAACATCGTGTATCGCAGCTTTGGATTCTAGGGTTTCTACGTCAAGCCCAAACAGGCCACTGTACATTTTTGCCATAATTTTTACATGAAGTTTCAGAAGCTAAAATTTTTAGGTGCGTCTAATCCTGAGGAAGATTGTCTAAAAATTTTAGAGCTTGGTTCGCAATATTTTCGGAGATATCATCTGTGGAAGTTAGGTATTTTTTCAGGCTCCTAAACAGGTCATCGTGGAATTTGAACTATAAATTTTTTTCTACGAAGGGTCAAAATCTGAAATTCGTATGGTGCGAAGCTGAAATCCGGAGGAAATTTGTCAAAAAGTTTCAGAGCTTGGTTCGCAATATTTTTGGAGATATGATCTGTGGAAGGTACTGCTTTTTCAGGCTCCTGAATTTCATCTCAAAGAGGTGATCGTGGGAAAAGTTCAATAACTCTCTCTTTCTGGGCATCAGATTGGAGTGCCGTAAAAAGTGGTCACAATTACACGGACTGTAGTTTCTTGGCTATCAATTTCAGATACAAAGAACGAAAAATTGACACGTGGAAAGTCGTACAAGTTCGCTCTACTGAACCAATCCAGAATTAGGTCATTGTGGGAGATTGGACACAACTTTGTCTTGGAGAGTCCAAATCACGTCAGACCTGTGGCATTCAAAAGATAATTCAGAGGGCTACGTTGATACCAAAATTCAAATATTTAAGTGCTGCAATCATAGAGATAATCCAATTTCAATATCGAGCTCCTCAAAATCAAGTAAAAGGTGTGTATTGTTTTTCCCGAATTGCATAAATCTTGTTTGAAAAACCAGTTTGAAGTGATTCCAAGGGCCTATTGAGCATATATTTCAGTATTGAATTCTGAAATGCCTCTTAAAAAGAATTCAACACCCATTAAGCCCTCAGAAATCTATACTATGATGCATGAAGTGGAAGAATTGCAGTATGAGATATCAAAATTACGGTACCAAGTGCAACAAATTTCGATCTTACGAAGAGAAACTGAAGATGACATAGATGGTTTAAAAGAAGAGAAATGGAGGCTAAGTTGGATGGTTTGAAAGGATAAATAATAAACGAATGGATGATAAATTAGTGGAAGATGACATCGAGCATCAACAAGTTCTCCAACTCTCAAAGGATAACCTAACTTTGGTGCAGAATCTAATGAAACAACAGGAAGATCAACATCACACCGAAAGAAGTTCTGAAGCAGTCACAGAAACAAGAACTCGACAAGTACGATCAATTTCAGAGTATCTCAGCAAGTGGAAGAACTTTCCTGTAGAATATTCCACATGGGAGGATGAGAATTTTATACGGAAGCATCAAGAAATAATCAATCATTGAGGAAAACACTTGTTTGAAGGAGAAGGGCATGTTAAGTCCCTATATTAATAGTGTAGTCCCTTATTATGTTAGTGTAGCCCCCCTTATTGTTATTGTTGTACCCCTGTAACCCCCATATTGTTATTATTGTGCCCTTACATTATTATTGTTAGGTCGGCTAGGATTACATTGTGGCCCCATGGACTCCTATATATATAAGGAGGTTTTTTTCATTTGTATCATCCAAGAATTGTTCATTTATGTAATGTATTGGAGGTTGCCCCCTCGAAGTTGCTTATTTCTAAGGCGTTGATATCTCTTTTCTTCTACTTTTGGAGCTGGTTACACAACAAACCCCCACCACCAATGCTGTTGGTCAATTATCTGATTTGATGTTGGGGAGAGTGATTTTACTAGAATACCTAGACCCTGGAAGTACAATAGTGGATGTGCACATTGATGGTATCATTTTACCTCATGCATTGATTGATCTTGGGGCTGAGATCAATGTAATGAAAAAATAAATCATGTTGAAACTCAACCTCCAAGGAGCCTTGAGAAATACCACTACAGTGTTGCAAGTTGTAGATATAACTAGAGTAGCTCTTAAGGGAGTTGCTGAGGATTTCATGGTATCCATTGACTCTTAGGAGTATCACAGTGACTTCCTGGTGCTTCAATTCAAAACCAAGTTTAATGGTTATCCTCTTATTGTGGAAATAACCTGGTTGGCCACTGCTAGTTCATATATTGGTTGTAGGGTTGGGACCATGACCATAAAGAATGGGCCCTTATCAAAACCATTGATATTATATCCTCTTGCTCATCCTTCTATTGAACATGATCTACCTTTGTGGATAGAGGATAAGGAATAATATGTAGTGTGTCATGCAACTTCATACCCAATAGGTACCTTAGATGATATTATAGGAGGGGGGAAACCTGATAAGGATGAACTCATTGACCATATCCTTCGAAAGCAACCCCCCACTACCATTCCACTTGATGAACTTGTGAGAGAATCTAGAAGTAGTCCTTGGATTGAGCTATGCTTAGTTGACTCAATCCCTGAACATGTAAAAAATGTAGAGCTTGGCCGATATAGAACCTTAAAGATCAATCCCTCTCTCTTGACCAAACAAGAAGAACAATTGTGCAACATGATGAGAGAGCACTTAGATGCCTTTGCTTGGGACTACAAATAAATTAAAGTGGTGTATCCCTTAGTCTATAATCACCATATTTACATCAAAGAAGGATGCAAGCCTGTGCAACAACCCAGAGGAGAGTGGACCCAACTCTTAAGGACATAGTGAAGGAATAATTACAAAATTTGTTGGATTCAGGGTTTAAATACCCCATCTCATATAGTGAATGGGTGTCACCTCTAGTCTTAGTCCCAAAGAGGAATGAGAATTGGAGGATCTGTTTTTATTACAAAGAACTGAACAAGGCCAAAAAGAAATACCATTTCCCTTTACCCTTCATTGACCAAGTCTTGGATGGTCTTGCATGAAATAAATTATTCTCTTTCTTGGATGGATTTAGTGGTTATTATAAGATCCAAATCAGCCTTGAAGACCAACAAATGACTACATTTACATGTCCTTGGGGTACCTTTTCTTATAGAGTTCTCCCATTTTCCCTAGGTAATGCCCCTGCCACTTTTCAAAGAGAAGTTCTGAGCATTTTTGTTGAGCTTGTCCATGACTCTATGGAAATATACATGGATGATTTCACTCCCTATGGATGTCATTTTCAAGAGGCCCTCTCTAATATGGGTAAAGTACCGAGGAAATGCATTGAAGTGCATCTCTCCTTGAGCCCTGAGAAATGCGAATTCTCGATGAAGGCATGGACTATCCTAGGCCACTCCATATCTCAGGAAGGAATACAAGTAGACCCAAACACGATTGCTATCATAAAAAGGGTCCCTAACCCTTAGAAACAGAGAGATGTTAGGAGTTTCTTGTGCTTGGATGGTTATCGTAGAAGATTCATCAAGGATTTTAGTAAAGTGACTTCACCATTGTTTGGATTGTTGGCCAAGGATTCACATTTATGTTGGAAAAATAGCTGATAAGAGGCCCTTGATATCTTAAAAGAGAAATTTACCACTACATCTATAATTAGGGGTCCCAATTGGGCTCTACCTTTCCATATTCATACTGATGCATCAGAAAAAGTTGTGGGGGAAGCCTTGGGACAAGTAGATGATAAGTTTCCATATGCCATTTACTTCATTAGTAAAAATATGTCTAAGGCTGAATTGAAATACACAGTCACTGAGAAAGAGCTCTTAGTTGTTGTACACTCCCTAAATAAATTCAGACACTATATCACTCAATACAAATTTTTTGTGCATAATGATCATGCAAATATTAAATATTTGATGAATAAACCAGATGCGAATGTTAGAATTATTATATTGTTACAAAAATTTGATTTGACTATCATTGATAAGCCAAGAAAAGAAAATGTGGTTGCATATTTTTTTTTCTAGACTCACTTTTCCTACAAATGATGAAGGGATGGCTGTTGATTAGCTTCTAGATGAGGACCTAGTTTCTAATTCAGTGCTCTCTCCCTGGTTTGCTGACATAACCAACTACCTATTTGTTGGGATATTTCCTCGAAATCTTTCATCTAGGGAGAAGAGAACAATTGTGAAAAATATTGGTGCTTTCACTTGGATTAGTGGAAATATTTTCAAACTGGGACCAAATTAGATTTTAAGGATATGTGTCAGGGAAGAGGAAGTATTTGACATCCTTTCAGCATGTCATTGTTGAGCCCTAAAATTGTCTTCTCTTTTGCCAAACTCCACTTCATTTCATCATTCCTTTATCATTTTATAGACCTAAAGATCAATAAGAATGATTAAAATCGCTTAAGGAATACATGCAATGACTAACTTGTTGTACTTTTGTGATTTTGTTGTCTTAATGATTTCTGAGCAGTTTTAGCTACAGAATGCAGTCATTCTGTAGCCAGTCAAATGTTTCGTAGCCATTTTGGTGTTTGAACATGTTACAGGTGTCATCTGGAGAAAAGGCGTATATGGTTAGATTCCAAATCTTTCCTATATCATTCCTTGTCATCCACGAAGGCTGAGTCAATAACTGGAGATGCATATGCACATGGTCAAAACAAAAGTCCAAGAAGTTGATTTCTATAAGGATAAGGACTCTTGATTTGCTTTCAGTAAATCACGAGTCCTAAAAAGGAGTTTTAGTTTGATTTTGACTTTAAAAATACACCTGTGCCTACTTTCATTCAATATCAGTTATGTAATTTCCTATAAATTTAGCTCGGTGAGACCGAGAGAGACAGTTGATACTTATTTTACTAATACTGTGATACTCTGTTGTTACACAGTAATTTGTCACCGTCCCTACCATTCCCCGTCCCGCACATTGGAGGGCCCATTTTGTGACCTGTGAACAATGTCATGCCTTGAAACCATTATCATTGCATTCCTCTAGACATGAGCTTCAATTTCCCTGAAGACATCTCCTTGCAAAAAACCATAAAAACATCCCTTTTTGCATTGGTGCGGGTAGACAGTTCATCACTCGCGCCAATGGGGAAAATCCTACAAAGAGGCCGCGCCAACTGGCGCTCTGTCCCAGAGTCGCAGTCACGCCAGCCAATTTAAGGAGTGTTTTTTAAATAAGAATGGCGAAAGTTTCGTTTCAACAGACTCAGAAACTGTTACCTATCTTGAGTTGGGAGGTTTGGTTCCGGGAGTTCCATGAAAGGGAAGTGGTTTTCCACCTCTCATGGAAGCTTCCTTGATGATAGGGCAAATCCCACAATTATAGGGATCCCAACTCCTCTTCCTCCATCTATAAAAGCTTGCTCATTGCCATTGCAAGATAGTCTTGAAGTGCCTAAGCTTTGAATATCCAAATTCCCAAGAGCCTTCATGCTGCAAGAGCCCTCATTCTTCCCTTAAGGTCAACTCAAGCAAGGAGACTATCGTCGAGAGACTCTAAGAGAGGCTTGTCCCATCCCTGGCAGGCTTTGCGAGACGTGTACGACTAGAGACCCTTTCGAAGGAGACCTCAGCGTCAGAACATTGGTTGTACTCTCTTTCGATTGCTTATTAATGAATGACTATTGGTTATGGTTCCACTCTGTTTTTCGCTTATGATAATGATGAGTTATATCCTTTCTGACTGATATATAGTTTCGTATTCCGGATTTTATGCTTGTATTCGTGTTGTTTCTTGCATGTGCAGGTGTCCATTCACGGAGATCGTGGGGGTCGTGATCTGCCGAGGCTGAAGAACGGGAACGCTGTCTCTTCTACGGATCATAGCATTGGACTCCAGTTTGGCCTCCATCGTTGGTTTGTTTATTTGCAATTAGGAACTTGCGCTGTAGCATTTGATGATTGTTGCTAGACCCATGCTGGGCTAGTAGGGATTGCCTCTATCCACAGAGGGGATTTACCTCCTCAACAATTTGGCAACTCCGCTGGGGATCGTCTAGTTTTTATTGTCTCGTTTTGATCATCTCGTTTTGATTGTTTCGTGGTTTTCCTTACTTGGTTAGCCTTCTGGGTTGGGTTCTTTTGCTGTTTTTGCTTCTTGGTTTGCTTGGTTATCATTGATCTGCTTCTGGAGTAGTTTTTTTATTTTAGGCTGAGGAACTCGACCGGCGCGCTTTTTAGCTCGACAGTCGCGCCAATTGGCGCATGTTGCTTTTGTATTGCCTGCGCCAATTGCTTTCTGGCGCCAGTTACAACCTCACAGTCGCGCCACTCCTGTGAGGCATTAGGGTTCGCTCAGTTTTGAGCTCTCTGGGTCTGGTCAGTGTTTTTCTTCTGGGTTTTTCGGCTACCTGAGTATGTTGGAGTCCTCTTTGACTGGGAGTTTGCCTTCATCCTTTGGTTGTTTGCTTTTCTCCATCGATTTCATGTTTTAAGCCCTAGGGCATCTAGTGGCTTTGTGTATCGAGCCCTCCTTAGGATTTTTGGTGTTTTGTTAGTCCAGTCAATTCTTTGATTGCTCCTCCACATTCTCTTAGTAGTTGTTCACCGTTGCGTTGCGATTTTTTGGTGATTGCTCTTTTCTTCGTTCAAATTTCGTTTGGTCTTGCTTTGGGCCTAGATCACACGATCCATTGGAGCCTTTGAGACTTTTTCTTGGTTTTGAGAGACTTTGGTCGATTTGAGATCTGATTGTTTATGCCATTGAGTGAAATTTGTTTGTTTTTCTCTCTCAATATCGTTTCTCAAATTGCTTCTCTTTTGTTTTCAGTTTGTTTAGTGCATCTAGCTATCAAACATTGAAAATTTTAAAAAAAAAAATCTCTTTTGCTTTTGGTTGATTAGTGCAAATTCAAATCTTTTCGATTTTACTAGTAATTAGTGATTTGAATGGAAAATTTTCGATTTCATTAGTTTCATTAGAGATATCATTGATTTTCTTCCGATCATTTTGTTTGTGTAAAAACTCTCAACTCTTCTGTAGCTAGTTTTCATCGAACGAAATGATGTACTGTGGCATATAACTTTGAATTTAAAACTTTTTGAGACAACACATTGTTAGGGCCTGAAAACTGAAACGTAATTGAAGATCAACTTTAAAATCTACTCAATATACACTAAGGCAGCATTGAAATCTAACGAAACACATTTAGAGGTCTAGGCTAGAGACGTGTTCCGGCGTCTTTAAACCTAGTAGCTGTCGTTCGCTTTTTGGCTTTAGACAGCGCTAGTACGGACTTGTGCTCCCCGTACCGTCGCGTATATAAAGGGAGACCCCTCTAGGTTTCAATCCTTTATCCATAGGAAGCCGAGTCTGCCGCCCTATACCCGTGATACACTGAACACAACATTCGGGGAGATTGCCTGCACGTACGGAAAGTCCTTGGTTGATTTCTCTTTCATTATTAAAACCAATGTGTATATTGCAGTTCACGGTTATTTGGTACACCCTTTTTGCCTAGTATTCCCGAGCAGTCATTTGGTCTTTTCTGACTCCCTAAATTTGAAAAGATCGCCAAGCACTTGTCCTTTCACGCTTGTGTCAAATCTGAAAGAGATAGAGTCACCTTTTTATCGTTTCTCGACTCTTAAAACATGAAACGGTGAAGTTTCTTATTTTTCAATGTGGTAAAAATTAATCACCCATGATTACACGCCCTACTAGATTTTTCTTGTTGACCGTTTGATCGTGTGTCTTGACTCTTTTTCAGACCGTGTGTGTGTTTAATCTTTTCTCTTGTTGTTTTTGCCACAGTGGCGGAGCCCTCGGTTTTGTCTACTGGTAGTCCTTACACGGACGATTCATCAAAGGTTTCCCAATCCTCTTCTGAACCACAGCAGCCCAGTGTCTCCGATTTTCCTGACGGGGGACCGGTTCTTTCTGAGCAACCCTTTGGGGGACCAATTGAGTTCAATTGGCCCTTTTCGGACCCTGTGTCTGAATTGAGATTAGGAGCTGATTTCCTTTCTCTTACATCGGGTTCGCCTTTTATTGTTGTTGTATTTCCTCCTAGTCCTCGCCGTCTCTTACGAGATCTAGAGGCGGGCTCAACCATGAGTGATTCTGGTGAGGAAATCCCAACGTCTGGTGAAGACTATCAACTCTTCCCACGAAGATTGTTTCCGAGAGACAACTCTGAACTGGCTGACATGTCAACAGCCAGTCCCTCTTTACCACATGGATACAGGTCTTTGGGTCAGATTATTTCTGTCGCAGCCTCTATGGGAGTGTCAGCTCCTTCTCCGAGGCCAACTACTCCTTCGCCCGGGGTGTCTCCTCAAATGCTCGTTACTTCTGTACCTGTTCGGCCCACTGTTTGTGTGGCCGCCTCTTCTCTTGTTGTCACAACATCCTCTGCCAGGGCTATGCCAACTCCTGAAGATATTTATCTAGCAACTGCTATACTGGAGAACATCTCTTCGGAGGAGTATCGGTTGTATTTGCAACAGCCGAACCCCGAGGTTGGACCATCCTCCCAAGATCCCAACCGCTCTTACTTTTCGCACTATGCACAGGATGGTACACCTGTGTATGCTTTTCCAGGTCAGTATGACGAGCACGGGGACATTTTACGTCTACCCGCTCCTGAGGCTTACCTCCATGCTCAAGGTTTACCTTATAACCAGGCTTATAACCCGCAAGGACAACCCTTCCAAGGCCAACCTTCGGGCCAACCTGGCTATCCTTATGATCCATAGGGGTAGCCCATGCAAGGCTATCCTGCAGGCCAACAAGGGCCATCATATGGTCTGCAAGGACAGTATTATGGCCCTTCCGGTCAACCTGTTTCAAATTTCGCCGGTACTAACCGGACCGGGTCTATGGTCTCGGGGGCAATCCAAATTCTTCTCTACCAATGAACCTCAAAAGATCCTATTGTTTCTAACATTGGGTGTGGCATATCAAAAGAGGGACCATCCTGCTGGTTCCGCTTCAGTCAAATCGGGTTTCAAAGAACCACCCGGCCCCCGTTCCTCCACCAGCCAATCGTCCATCCTAAGACAACTGTGTCTGGCCTGTGCCAACCGCCCATCCGGTACAACCTCGGGGGCCCTTTCGACAACCAGGCCAGCCTATGCAACCGGCACCACCTATTATCCGGGTCAACTCGTTTTATCTGTGGCAACCTCTCAACGGGTCAACCTTCGTTCACTCGTGGTAGCCCGCCTATTCCATTAACCCCGCTAGCAAACATTCAACTGATGCGCAAAGAAATCAACAAGATCAACAAATGCGCCCTACTTATCAAAGCCCGTAGGGTTCCACTTTTCTAGCAAAGTTACCCATCCCCGCTGTGGTATATGTCCTCATGGTCAATCTCAACCAATTATAACCACTCCTCCGAGGTTTCGCATTATCCTCCTCCACCCGGCTACCTATACCCAAAGCAGCCCAAATCCAAACGCCGCTTACACCTATCCGACATAATCAGGTCCGTACCGGGTTATCAAGCCCCACACTCTGGTTACCAGCATCCAAATCAGTCTAGTTATACGACCTACACCCCCTACGGTCAGAATCCTACGGGACAGAACCCATGGGGGCAAGGATATTCACAACCATTGTGGAGTACAGGTAACAGTCCTCATCCCGGGCCTGGCATGCTGGTCAATCCGCCATTGCCGTTCCTGGCCACCTTGGAGTTGCCAGATGTTTCAAAATTGACCAATTATCCGATTTTACATAATCCATATTGGCCTCCAGTTCCTACCAAGATACCAAGTGATTGCCCCAAGTTTGAGGCAAAAGCTGGAGAGGACCCCCAGGCGCATGTGATGACGTATCATCTTTGGTGTTCGTCTAACTCTTGGGTCGACGATTCAATTTGTCTGCGCCTCTTCCAGCGTACTTTAACTGGAGCTGCTGCTAAGTGGTACATAGAGCTATCCCGTGGCATTTTCCAAGATTTCAATTCTTTAGCCATGGCTTTCCTCACGCACTTTCAGTTACCGGTTCATTATGAAGCCGGGACACACCTCCTGACTTCTCTGAAGTAGGATAAAGCCACTCACATCTCTGATCACATTCATGAGTGGCGGTGCCGTCGTAGACTGATCAAGTTTCACATACCTGATCAGATACTAACTCATTGGTTCACCACTTCCTTCATGAATAAAATCGCTCAAGATATTGCGATGGGAGCGTGTGTGACGGAGGAACAAGCCATTGAGCGTGCCCAATATCTGGATCTTGTATATTCTCAATTCGGCACGCTTTATGATATATTACCTGATGCCCCGCGGTCTGGAACCTCTAAGGCTCCGCCTACCCCTGCGGTGGATGGTGTCATTGGTTTTGTCTCTCAGAATTAGAAGAAATATTCAAATGGGAAGCAGAAGTCTAATTCTTCCAACAATGCTCCTGCTAATCCCACCCGTCCGATTCTGGAAAAACCACGGAAGTGAATGCCATTCAGGCCAATCCTACGGAGAAAACTTCCAAAGGGAAAAAGAAGGGCAAAGGAAAATCTAAATCTGATGCCCTAAAGCCAGAATCTAAATCTCGCACTGAGGATGGTTCTCAGCATAAACCGAAGTACCCTTGCCTCATTTGTGAAGGGGACCATTATACTAAGGATTGTCCACGACGATCCGAGGTTAGTCAATTTCTCAAGGGCTCTAAAGGGACTTCGGCTGTTCTAAAAGAGCCATTCCCATCTCAGCAGACCCAGATGGTCAAACAGCTATCACCATCTGCACCATTTGGGTCCCAAGTTTTCATGATGAAGGTTGCCGCACCTATCTCGATCACTACACGTTCGAAGGATTACAACGAATCGTGGCAGGCACCCGGGAAGGCAGTCGTGGATGGACCGCCTCCCCCACCTGTCTCCGGTTCGTTGGAAATTGAGAAGCCTACTCCTGAACCCGTTGTGAAGCCACCTTCTAAAGGTGTCTTACGAAGATCTTCTTATAATCCGAATTCTCGTGCCGCTCAACACTACAACATTGTTGAGGATTTGGCACAGGCACCCTCTGCTATGTCTGCACTAGAAGTTCTTCAAAGTTGTCCTTCGCAATGGAAGGATTTACTGTCTGCGATCGGTGGCATTGATCCCGCCGACTCGAGTCTTCTCACCTTCGATTTAGAGAATTTCACTCCCCGACTTCCACATCAAATCGCTCTTGTTATTCAAGTCGGGATTAACGGTCTGAACATTCATAGGGCCGTGGTGGATGAAGGTGCTTCTACCTACATTATGTCATCCGCTTACTGGAATGCCATTGGCTCTCCAGCCCTCGCATCTTCTCCTAATGCCCTCAAGGCATTTGATGGTCGGGAATCCAAACCCCTGGGTGTTCTCGAGAGTCTAGCGATCACTTTACAGGGGAAGACTGTCAAGGTGGAAGTAGAAGTGGTTGACGCCAAAATCAACTACAATATACTTCTTAGCCGCAGCTAGACTCATGCCATGCTCTGCGTTTCGTCCACCGTCTTTCGACTCCTTAAGTTCCCTCACGAGGGAAAAATTGTCATGGTGGATCAGTTGTCATTTTTCACCTCTACCTCTGAGAACAACGTGCCATACGTGGATCAGATTCCAAATCCCTCGGACAGTGTAGGACCTGGTCTCTTCAAAGACCCAGTCCTCATAGGTATTTTTCCCACACCGCCACCGCACACCGCTCAAGTTAACATGATTTCTAGGTCTGATGACCCCTGGCTTATTCCTACGCCTGAGCAGGTGTTTAAGTTTGGAGAATCAATGCCCTTGACTCCAGTAGAGATCAACTACCGTGAAATTGTTGCCGCATCTGATCCTCCACCTCCTCAGCATGCTCCTTTGAGCATGGCTCTCGACGTCTACTCTCAATACCCCTGGCTTGGTCAGGCCGATTCACCTGATCCTCTCAAAGAGACTTTTCCTTCCGATGAAGCCATCATTGAAACTATGTCTCTTGAGGAGCTGCCTTGGGGCGATGGACATCATCGCTCCTCTTTTATGCCTAGCTTGGGGGCAATGAATGACTGTCTGGAGCATTATGCTTCTCAGGTTCCTACCCCTCCTCTTCAAACGCCTATTTTGACGCATGAGGTTTTTTCGGAGGGAAACCTAAGTAACATCACTCAAACCATCCTGATCAACATCTCCGTTAAACTGGGGATTGTTGAGAATATTCACGTGGGAGTGACTTGTTCTCCCGATGAGATTCAATTCTATACTGATCTTTTTAAATAATTCAGAGATGTGTTTGCCTGGTCCTACGAGGAAATGCTTGGGATTGATCCCAGTATCGTAGTGCATGAGATTCCAACCTATCCTAGTGCGAAGCTCGTGTGCCAACGCTTACACCCCATGCATCCTCGGAAAGCCGCCGCAATTAAGGTAGAAGTTGAAAAAATTCTGAACACGGGCTTTATTTATCCCATCCCCCTCATAGAATGGGTTTCCAACATTGTCCCTGTCGATAAAAAGCAGGGTACGATTAGAGTCTGTGTTGATTATCGCGACATCAATCGCGCCTGTCCAAAGGATAATTATCCCACTCCGTTCATAGACCAGATCATTGACGAATGTGCCGGAAGTGAGATTTATTCCTTAATGGATGGTTTCTCGGGGTATAATCAGATCAATATTGCACCTGAGGATCAACACAAGACGACATTCATCTGTCCGTGGGGTACATTCGCCTACAAAAAGCTCCCGTTCGGCTTGAAGAACGTTGGAGCCACTTTTCAGCGTGCGATGTCCTACGGTTTTCATGACATTCACCATATCGTTAAGCCTTATTTGGATGACTTGCCAGCTCATTCAGCTAAGCGAGAGGACCATCCCGAACATCTCCGCCAGATCTTTCTTCGTTGCAGGCGCTACAATATTAGGCTTAATCCTCATAAATGCGTCTTTTGCGTTGATTCTAGCCGCCTTTTAGGATTCATAGTCTCGAAAGACGGGATTCGCCTTGACCCTTTAAAGGTTGAGGCCATCATTAATCTCCCATCACCCTCCTCCCTATATCAGTTACAGAGTCTGCAAGGGAAAGCGAACTTTCTTCAACGCTTCATCCCGAATTATGCCGAGGTGGCCAAAGGATTCACACGTCTATTAAAGCAGAACGTTCCCTTCCACTGGGACGAAATCACTCAGCAATCCTTTGAGAAGATGAAGACGTTGCTTATCAATGCTTCGTTGCTTCGTCCTCCGGACTACCACCGCGACTTCACTTTATATCTCGCCGCCGCATTTAGCACCATAGCCATGGTCTTGGTGCAGGATGATGATGACGGTAATGAACATGTTGTTTATTATCTGGCACGGAACCTTCTCGATCCAAAAACGTGTTATGCTCATGTCGAGAAGTTGGCGTTAGCCGCAGTACACGTTGTGCAGCGCTTTCGCCATTACATCCTTTTGCGTACGATAACAGTGGTTTCGGATTGCAACCCTATGACGTATATTCTCTCTCGAAAATTACTAGGGGGCAAGTACTCCAAGTGGATTGTTATCCTACAGGAGTTTGACTTAGAGTTCACTACCGCTAAGTCAACTAAATCACTGGTTTTCGTGGATCTTATATGCTCTCTCCCTACAGACTCCGCTCCCTCACACTCTGAAGACCATATACCGGACGAAACTCTTTTCCTCATTAGTACTCGTGACCCTTGGTATGGTGAAATAATTGTGTATCTTCAGACCTCAAAATTTCGGTCTGAGTTGGATAAAGCTGCCCGCCGTCGAATTCGGCATTAGTCCCAGCCCTACCGTATAGTAGGAGATACCTTATACCGCATTGGAGTAGATTCGGTGCTCCAGCGGTGCCTAACCTTGGAAGAGGCTGAAAAGGTCCTAAATGACTGGCACAGTGGCGCCTGTGGTGGACATATGTCCGGATATGCTACTGCCCAGAAAATTCTGTGAGCAGGTTATTTCTGGCCTTCCATATTCAAAGACTGTATCATTTCAGTCCGTAAATGTCATGCATGCCAGATATTTCAGCGCAAGATGCGCGTGCCCCCTCTCCCCTTGCATCCTGTTATTACTGTCGGCCATTTTGCGAAATGGGGCGTGGATTTTATGACGTGTAACCCTCACTCGGCCGAGGGGCATGCGTATATAATTGTCGCCATCAACTACTTCACCAAGTGGGCCAAGGCGATGCCTACACTAGCTGCTGACGGTAAAACGGCTGCTCAATTTATATTAAACCATGTTATCGCATGGTTCGGGGTTCCTCAGGCCATCGTCACCGACCATGGTACTCATTTCCGAGATTATATGATGGCTGAGATGACTTCAAAGTTAGGCTTGCGTCACGACAGCTCAACACCATATTACCCTCAGGCGAATGGTCAGGTTGAAGCAGTGAACAAGGTTCTTGTCACTATGCTTCAACGAACAGTTGGTATTCACAAATCCAATTGACATCTCCAACTGTTCTCAACTCTATTGGCATACCGAACATCTGGAAAGAGTGCAACTGGATTCACACCATTTCAATTGGTGTATGGTCTGGAAGCAACTCTTCCGGTTGAATGCGAGATTCCTTCTTTGAAATTAGCTATGGAACTTCTACCTGATACTTCTGCTAAGGAAGAACGTCTTCTGTATCTAGAACGGTTAGATGAAACCCATCATCTGGCTGCTTTGGTTATTGAAGCACAAAAGAAGAGGGTCAAAACTCATTTTGATCAATCTGTTTCCCCCCGTTCCTTTATCGACGGAGACCTCGTCCTCCTGTACGATCAAGCACATGACAAGCTTGGAACTGGTAAGTTCCAGCCTATGTGGCATGGGCCCTATATAGTAAAACGCGTTTTGAAAAACGGGGCTTATGAGCTTATAGATTATGAAGGAGTTCCGCTGGCGCAGCCCAGAAATGGGCTGTACCTCAAAAATTACTATGCCTAAAGTGATTTCTTGGTGTGGTGTGTGTACATAGGTGGGTGTTTTTCATTTGTGTGCATGTATGGTGTGGTGTGCCTTGTAAACATCTTTCTGTTGATCGGGTCTTCCTGGTTGTGCAGATGTCCATTCATCCATTTGTTTGTTTCGTGGATGGTGCCTCCCGCAATACCAGGAATCTATCTTCAGCAGCCTGGGTAATCTATGATCCTGCTGGTGAGTTGGTAAACCTGCAAGGTGTGTGTCTAGGACGTACTACGAACAACATCGCGGAATATAGTGCTGTGTTAGAATTATTAACCGAGGCAGTAAACCTTGGTATCCGTGAATTGCTTGTGTATCTAGATTCGCAACTTGTAGTGTTACAGCTGAACGAACACTATTCGGTAAGAAACCCGTCCATTTTACGTCTGTATCTGCGTATTAGATTACTGGAAAGGAATTTTGACTACATTACATATCAACATATACCCAGGAATTTGAATACATTAACAGATGCAGTAGCTAATTTGGTGTTAGATAGACATTTGCGCAATTTGTAAATCATCATCACATGTAAAGAAAGATCCATCCAGAAATAGATATGCATATATATATAGATATCAAAGTTTTGGAATCTAAGCTTCTGTGATCCATAATAAAATTAGTAGAAATTATTTCGGTAATAATCACATGCAAAATAATTACCGAAAGAATTTCTACTAAAGATATCAAAGTGTTTACATAGCGTGTGTCACATAAAGTCAAAAATATACATAATCGTCTTAAATACATCCGGAGACGATATGTCTCTCAAAAAATATGTGTGGTAAAAGCCCTAAGAGTCGAATCCGCATGGTTCTCATGATAACATGTAACTGCACACACTAAGCATCTCAGAAGTCGGTGGATTCGACTAGGTACTCCCACCATATGTCGCTGGTACGCCATCGATACATCCGCCAGCCGAGCATAGTCCAGGATCCCTCGGGAAATACCCTCGAGATTATGGATCAACTCCTCCCCTCCTGTACCCTCTGCCTGAGGATCAGGGGTGAGAAGAGTCCTCCGCACGATTGGAGACATACCAGCTGGTCTCTCGGGGCCCACATCTGCATACATATAAAATGTGTTTGGACGAATGTGTATTAACAAAAAAATTATAAAACATAAAAATCAAAAGAGATGAGGTCATACCCAACTCCTCGTCCCAGTCATCTCCTTCTGGCAGTGGGAGATCTAGGTCTCCAGTGAAATCAGTTCCTGCATATGGCCAATCCTCCACTACGATCAACTGGCGCCGTAACCACCCAAAAAACTCCGGCCTCCAGGACATCTATTGGCCGCCTCCAGCTCTGGGCATTAGTGCTGCCCAGCGATCCATTCTTGGCTCTCGTGGAATCGGCTCAGCTAATATGGCCCCTTGGCCCTGGAAGATTGGTAATCATTCCAGAATAAACGATACCAGGATGGAACCGTATCCAAACTATTTCAGTTTGTCTTGCTTGCACTTCGTGAGCTGTCTCTTCATGTTTATTGTTACTGCTGTAGCCCAGTCAAATAATAGGGGACTCATGCACTCTGAGGCCAGTAGGAGTTGGGCCTTTGTGGCCTCGTGCGGTGCCTGCGACCCTATAGCCCACGTCATGGTATGTAGGACTACCCTCAGTGCCAGATCGGGGATGATGTGAATATCCACCTTTTTACTCCCTGATCCCATTTGTGCCCTTGGGCACACTCGTGCCATCACTTCCTCCATCTTCTCGCCGGATGGTCTGATCCCAGTCAAGATGGGCGCCGGACCTCTGCGAGACAGTCCGGTTATAAAGTACACATCAGAGACCTCCAGTTCCAACACCTGGTCTCGTAACTTGAACACTTGTTCCTGTTCATCCCAAATATTGATCAGATACTGGAGGAGCTCAGGCTGAGCTCGTAAATAGGGTGTTAGGAAGAACTTCTTTAGCCCACAGTTTCTGAGGGCATTCATGCAAGCCTCATTTTCTATGGCCTATTCATCCTCTTCTCCATGCTCTCTTTCTTTCCACTCAATCACCATTTTTCTTGATTTCCTGCATCCACATGGTCACAAACCCTTAATTAGATCTCTGTTGGGTTTCAAAATTCATTCAAATTGGTTAAAATCTCGGATTTTTAGGCGGAAATTTGGGTTCGGCCGCTGGCGCGGCTGTTTTGTGAACAGTCGCGCCAGGTGGCGCGAGGCCTTTACATATAAAAGCCCATTGGCACGGGTCCGTGCCCAATACCCGCGCCAATGAGCGCAGCCATAAAAATTTAAAGAGTTTCCACAGAAGTCTGATACATAAGGGAAAACTATTAAAAAGCGGATTGAAATGAAGTACAGGGAAGCACCTCTTACCTGTAACAGATGAGGATCTGAATGGTAAACCAGATCTATCGCAATCACCGTTAGAAGTTTGCACACCAAATGGACCACTGCTGCTTTTCACCAAGGTAAATAGTAAATGTAATTTTTTTTTTTACCATTTTGGCATATTTATAACTTTTTCGACACAGGATAGGTTTTAAAAGTTATTTTTCTCAAATATTTTAATATGTTATGTCGGAAATGGGTTTTACACTTGCGTGGTATGTGCAGCAACAGGTTTTTCCGCGACTTTAACGGTGAAAACGAGTTGTATTTTATACTTTTTTGGACTCGGTAAATACATGAAAAAGTCAATTTGGAGTCATCTTTCAGCTCTTTTCTGACTCTCTAAACATGAAAATATTGCCGAGGCCCTTGTCGTTTCGATCTCGTTAAAATGGACACGAATCGACATCTACCCAGTATACGTTTACCCCTTTTTCAGGTTGGGATAGATTGATTACGAAAAATGAATACCCTAGCCTATCGTGACTAGGAGGTTTTCTCGGATATTTTTTTCTACCTTTTCGGATCTGAGAAACTATTTACGAAAAGGGACCTTTGGATTTTTCTTTTCTGCTGTCTTTTCAAACTCTCTAAACATGAAAATACACCGAGTTCTTCCTTTGTCAGACTCGTTAAACCCTGATGACATCGGATTTAGTCGCAATGACGTTCTCCGAGTTCCTCCTTCCTAGGACTCGTTAAATGCACTAGGATGGATTTTCCTGAAAGGCGGACTTATATTACAAGCATATGTTATCCCCTTCAAGCTTGTTATCAAAAATAATTGGGGTACTCGCCATAAATGGTGGGGGAAAAAATGGAACCATCATCATTGTCGCGTCGGCAGTATGTCGCTCTTGAACATGGCACTTGTTTGCATTCGTGTCGGGTTGGGGACATCTCATCTCGTTTTTCACTTGCCTCCATGGGTTTGGGTAATCCTTTTTGACCTCTCCTCTGCTCATTGCCTCGTCACCATGACCTCTGATTCGTTGATGTCAAATACTGCCAAAACCACTATTTGTGCCGTTATATGTTCAAGAGAAGTTGACCTCTGCAAATATCAACCTTCCTTTGATTCTCATACGATCCTGATTCACAAAAAAAAACATCATGTTCCTCTGTCTCGTGTCGATGATGTGGGAAACATTATGGCCCACCTTTGATCAAGGTCACTTCCTGTCAACTTCAGCTCATTATCCAGGAAGCTGATCTAGAGACTCCCTTATGGTACCTTGGAGCCCGCATGCCTCAATGGCAGGTTCGTCACATTCGACGAGAGGTTCTCATCACTGGCCTTCGATCGAGTGATTCTACGGGTGTTCGACGCCAGCTCATTGATTCACATGCCGTAGATTGTACCTGTAGTACCTTGAGGGCCATCGTCATTATTGGTGGTTCCTCTCGCGTCTGTTAACAGCTTTCATCATTGGCTAGTGATCAGACGATGTTCTTGCATGTTCGACTTCAGCTCACATATTCACATGCTTGAACTTGTACTTTGTTTGGGTCGAGATGGAGCGCAAGACCCTGGATTTTGTCTGTTGTAATCCAGGTTGCGATATTGTGGATTATTATGATTATTTACATGACTTATTCAATGGATGGCTACGACCATACCTGAGTCTATTTATTGATCCTCACTGGATGGCTGCGCCCATACCCTGGATCTGGATTATAGTATACTCTATTTCGGATGGTTGCGCCCATACCGCATATACATCATGTACTTGAGATATCAGTTGTATTTCTCTACGCAGGTTTTCCGACGGTGTAGTTTCAGTTGAACACGTTCTCGTAAAGCATTTCACCCCTCTCTCTCTCGGGCCTCATGCTTTAGGGGGAATCTGTTACACAGTAATTTGTCACCGTCTAGACCATTCCCCGTCCCACGCATTGGAGGGCCCATTTTGTGACCTGTGAACAATGTCATGCCTTGAAACCATTATCATTTCATTCCTCTAAACATGAGCTTCAATTGCCCTGAAGACATCTCCTTGCAAAAAACCATAAAATCATCCCTTTTTGCATTGGCGCGGGTAGAAAGTTCATCACTCGCGCCAATGGGGAAAATCCTACAAAGAGGCCGCGCCAACTGGCGCTCTGTCCCAGAGTCACAGTCGCGCCAACCAATTTGAGGAGTGTTTTTTAAATAAGAATGGTGGAAGTTTTGTTTCAACAGACTCAGAAACTGTTACCTATCTTGAGTTGGGAGGTTTGGTTCCGGGAGTTCCATGAAAGGGAAGTGGTTTGCCACCTCTCATGGAAGCTTCCTTGATGATAGGGCCAATCCCACAATTATAGGGATCCCAACTCCTCTTCCTCCATCTATAAAAGCTTGCTCATTGCCATTGCAAGATAGTCTTGAAGTGCATAAGCTTTGAATCTCCAAATTCCCAAGAGTCTTCATGTTGCAAGAGCCCTCATTCTTCCCTTAAGGCCGACTCAAGCAAGGAGACTATCGTCGAGAGACTCTAAGAGAGGCTTGTCCCATCCCTGGCAGGCTTTGCGAGACGTGTATGACTGGAGACCCTTCCGAAGGAGACCTCAGCGTCAGAACATTGGTTGTACTCTCTTTCGATTGCTTATTAATGAATGACTACTGGTTATGGTTCCACTCTATTTTTCTCTTATGATAATGATGAGTTATATCCTTTCTGACTGATATATAGTTTCGTATTCTGGATTTTATGCTTGTATTCGTGTTGTTTCTTGCATGTGCAGGTGTCCATTCACGGAGATCATGGGGATCGTGATTTGCTGAGGCTGAGGAACGGGAACGCTGTCTCTTCTACGGATCATAGCATTGGACTCCAGGTAGGCCTCCATCGTTGGTTTGTTTATTCGCAATTAGGAACTTGCGCTGTAGCATTTGATGATTGTTGCTAGACCTGTGCTGGGCTAGTAGGGATCGCCTCTGTCCGCAGAGGGGATTTACCTCCTCAACATCTGTTTTCAAGTATTTGTTATAATAAAAAGAAGTATAACTCTGATGTTGTTCTAAACACAACCTTGAGGAGTTAAAGATTTTTATGCCAAATTGATAGCAGAGGGCCCCTGCTATCCGAGTAGGCTTCTACATGCTTTCTAGATAAGTAGCTTTCAATTATGTTTTGTTATATTTCTTACTTAGACAATTTTCTGAGTTCATATCTTTTAGTATCATGTTTCACATTATTTGTTTAGATAAAATACCCTCATGATGTTATAGTTATTCTTTTTCTCAAGCTTTTCCAATATCTCTCTATTCAATGAATGGATTTAATTGTAATATTCTGAGTTACTAGCACTTCAATTTTTTTTGTATTTCAGATTAAGAAGATCCTCATTATCCTACAGCCATTATTTTTCTCAAGCTTTTCCAACATATAACTATTATATGAATGAGATTTGGTTGTACTATGTTGAGTTATTAGCATTTCCTGTTCTACAATTAGATAGAAGATCCTCATATTATTACAAACAATCTTCTTCTCAAGTTGTTCCAATAAATCTCTAAATCACAGAAAAGACTTAGTTGTAATGATGTGGGTTACTGAATATCCTTATCAAATTGTGTCTAATCTCCTTCAATAAACTCTTCCAATAAATCTCTAACTGATGAACGAGAACTAGTTGTAATGTCATAAGTTATTCAAATATTCCATAGAAGATCCTTATTACATTATAGCAATCTTTTTCTCAAGCTATTCCAAAACACCTCTATCATATGAATTAGATTTCACTATAATGTTCTAAGTTGTTGTTTGTTTTAGGAAGATCCTCATCACAATGGAGTTTAATCTCTTTCACAAAATATTCCAAAAAACCTCTAACTAAATGGATTAGGTTGAATTCTAGTGTTTTGAGTTACCTTTCATGTTCATTTTCAAGCTATAAAATCCATGGATTAGGATACTCTGTTTTTCACCATTTTTATAATTAGAGACAAAATTTGCAACTAAACTCTATTTTAAGTCTAAGGTTTCCTTTTATTTTCTTTTTGACATAGATTTAACTTCATGTCCTTAGCATAGAATAACATACTAAAACTCAAAAACATCAATAAAATACTAAAAACAATGAAATAAGAAAAAGGATATCTAGGCACATATAGTGCAAGTACACCTCATCAGTTTACTAGCCCTGGTCAATAATTTATGCTATCAATTCAGGACACTGAATTGACTAAACATTTTGGTGCCATTTCCAGGGAGGTGTAACTAGGTAGCCTTATTTCCTATTTCCAAAAAACAATGATATGTGTAGAGAAAGAGATTCTAGGGGTAGATTTGTAAGAGGCAGAAGCTTAATTCCCACAACTCCACTCACTCCACCAAGACCAAGAAGTAGCACACCTCCAACTCAAACTCACATTCCATACTATACTAGTCATAGGCTTCCAGAAGTCTCAAGATTAGATATCCCATCAGGAAGATCCCCCACTTCATCCATTGAAGCAATTATAGAGGAAGAAGATCCAAGGACTCCTATAGAAGGGATAACCTTTTTCACTTACACAGGGGAATATATTCCAGCAGAAGAATTAAAAATCCCTATTGAAGAGGAAGAAGAGGACTATTTCTTTAATATACCCTTGATAGAAGAACCAGTAGAACAACTAGCACTTCCAACTGAACCTTATATCAGTTCAGAAGAATCTATCATGGCAGAAGAAGGGGAAGGAGAAGTCTTTAATGGATAAACACTATTTGGAGGAGGTAGAGGAAGAGGAGGAGATAGAGGAAGAGGTAGAGGTACAGAAGAAGGTAGAGGAAGAGGAAATGCAGAAGGAGGAAGAGGTAGAAGGGGAACTAGAAGTCCTTTTAGATTCACTATAGTAGATGAAGAGACTAATGAAACTATGAAAAATATCTCACCTTCTGCTCTTCCAAAATTTAATGGACTAAAAAGTGAGGATCTTGAGACCTTCTTATTTTAATTTGAAGTTCTATGTAGAACCTATGATTATCTACAAGATGCTCAGAAATTTAAATTTTTCCCTTCAACATTGAAAGGAGCAACATTAAAATGGTTTATGAGTTTAATCACTAGGTCTATTAGGACATGGCATGAAATGAGAAAAGAATTTCTAGATAGATACTTGGATTACTGTATACCAGTCAATCATAAGGAAGAAGTGTTCAAGATGATGCAAAAAGAGGATGAAAATATGGAAGATTTGTTGGAAAGATTCAATTATAACATCAAGAGGGTAAAAATGGAAAACTTAGATCAAGATACTTTGAAATATCTCTTGTTAAAAAAAATTAGGGATGAATGGATAGATATCCTCAATATTATGGGAAAAGGGGACATATCTCAACTTTCATTACCTGATATAGTTGAATTATGTATCAATATTTCAAGAGGAAAATCCAAATTTCTAAAAGGACCAAGAGACCCTAATCTTACAAGGGCAAGTAAGTCTGCATCTGGAACAATAAGTAGAGCAGAAATAGGTAATATGCTTGATGAATTCAAAATTTAAATTTTAGGGAGTCTTAGTGAACAAATACACACCTTTAAGTTACAAAACAAGAAAAACGCTGAAACTGATGCCTTAGCAATATTTTTTCCCAAATGTAGGAAGAAGCATGCCTTGAGAGAGTGTCCTTTAGATGCAAAAGTAATAGAGACTTGTGCAATATGTTTAGAAAAACATGAGACCAATAGTTGTCCTTCACTCCCTGGTCTTAAGGTTGTCTTTCAAGAAGAAGCACCCACAAATTCCACAGAATCTCTTAACTTTGTCTCTAGAAGACCTTGGCAGGGACCTCAGACACAAGGGTTTAATATTCAAATGTATAATCAACCCCCACCAAATTGGAACTCTTGGCAGAAACCTTGGCTCCAATTTCAAAATCAATCTCAACCTTGGGCATAAGGAGCACAAAATCCTTATGGAAGGTTCTCCCAGTATTATCAATATCCACCTTCTTATCCCTCATATCCAACATATTCAAACTTTCCCCCTCAACAAAATCCTCAACAGAATCCACAACATCAAAACCAAAATCAAAATCCACCACTTCCATTACCATTTCCTCAAAAATCCAATCAGTTGCTTGCCCAGCCAATACCAAACATGTTACACCATTTTTTGGTCATCTAACCTATTATCATTAGATGGACCCAAGTACACCATGTAAAACCAATTTTACCCTAAGTAAAATTGCCTTCACTATGTTAAATAACTTAATAAACCACATTTATTAGGTTGCTTATGGTCCAAACAGGAAACCCCAAAAGGAAATATTAAACAAACCTATATTTGTTTGATTTTCCTCATGGAATAATTAATTAAACCATAATTTAATTATTATTCCCAGTCATGTTTAACCCAAAAACAAAGAAATTAATTAGATAAACCTTTATTTATCTTATTATTTTCTATGAATAATTATTTAAATCTTATTTAGATAATATTCCTTGTTAAATATGACCAAATCACCCACAAATAATTAAATAAATCATTATTTATTTGATTATCTATCAACCACTTCCTTAAATAATTAAATAAATCATTATTTATTTGATTATCTTTCAACCACTTCCTTAAATAATTAAATAAATCATTATTTATTTGATTATCTTCCAGCCACTTCCTCAAAAAGATAAATGAATCATTTATTTATTTATTTTTGACTAATCAAGGGATTTGACCCAAGTCAAATACCTTTTCCCTCCAACAAATATAATAAAATATTCCATAAAAGGTGGATCTAGATTTGGTTAACATTATTTTAATCATGCACCAAGATCTAGAATGACCCAATATTTTGTTATAAATAGGAGAGTTTTTCCTACCATTCTTCACCTTTTGTTGCCTATTAGATCACTCTGGATCTATACACTTGGTCACATTCTACATTATTTGCTGTGTGAACTCCCTTTGAGTTCTATCTTTGTCTGGGTTTTCTACACCAAAATGCCAGATCTGAGCCATTACTACACAGAACCCATCCCTTTGAGGAGAATTGGATACACCTTCTTTGTTTCCTCCGGGTGCTTACGTAATATAAAAATTCTTTCAAAAATTGTTCTTGTCTTGTCTATTGGTATATGGAGCAAATATCATTTTTATAACCAATATGCCTTTCCATGCTTAGATAGAAGTTTTCGCATTTATCACATTGTCTAACTAACCGCAGATCTAAAGATATTTGTAGCCACTTTTGTTGTTAGGGCTATTAGTTATGCGTAGCTAAAGTGGTCCTTTTTCGTACACTTCGACAAAGGATTCATACTAATAAAACCCCAAAAATAAAAATCCTTAGAATACATATATGATAGAAGGTCAACAATTCCCAACCTGTTTGATTACTCCTTTAGACCTTAATGATGTTCAACTTAGGTCTAGAAGAATACTTGAAAAGAAGAAACCTTCTGTAATTATACAAGAGCAAAACAATTCTGAGGAAGATTCTCTATGGGTAAATAAGATTCTTGAGGAAAGCACATCTTTTCAAGACCAAAATATTGAAAAATCAAAATAGAAAGAACCAATAATTTCAACTCCTATATTAGAGCAACCATCAACATCCACTTCTACACCTCCTTTTCCAGAAAGATTACAAATTGATAAGGGTGTAGGGAAACAAATTATGATGCCTAACTATGATTTCCTAGATGATTTAAGAAATGTTTGTATTAAGATTCCATTATTACAAGCTATCAAGGAAATCCCAATCTTAGCAAAAACAATAAAGGAGTTGAGTATGAAAAAAATAGTAAAAGTAATAAAAGAGATAAAGAAAATACAACTGGTAGGAAAAATAGAAAATATAATGATGGGTAAGATTATCATTCCAAAGTATCTAGACCCAGGAAATCCAGTTATTAAAATACACATCAATGGAATTGAAATCCAAAACACACTTATTGATTTAGGAGCAACAATCAATATCATGAGTAGGCAAATCATGGAAAAACTAAAACTTCCTAATCTTCTTTTTACACCCACACTGCTACAATTAGCAGATAGATCTGTGATCAAACTAGATGGGGTAATAGAAGACATTCTAGTGTCCTTAGATTCTTGGGAGTATCGTGTGGATTTCATGATCCTAACTCCTAAAAATGATCTAGGAGGACATCCTATTATATTAGGAAGACCTTGGTTAGCTACAATTGATGCTTTCATTGGCTGTAGATTTGGTGATATGTACATCTCTGATGGAAGTTAAACCAAGAAATTCACCTTGTATCCTCCAGAAAGAACAATCACAGAATTAGATGATACTCATTGGATTGATGATGAAGAAGATATACAACCTCTCTTCACTATTTCAGAAATTCGTGAAGATAGTCAGATTCTAAATATTTTGGAAAATTATGAATCTTCTTCAGAATTTAAACATGAACAATTTCAAGAAGAATCTAACATTGAGTTCTTATCCTCAAGACAAATGTCTCTTTACTCTATGGAAGAATTTGGCAGCTCTACAATTGAAATATTCCCAGGAAAAACCTTAAACATAAACAAAAACCTAGAGAAATTTCAAGAAGAAAAGCTAGTCAAAATATTACAGAGACACTCTTCTGCATATGCATGGGAGTACACTGACATGAAAGGGATCAACCCTAAGACTTGCACTCATCACATCTATATAGAGGGAAATTGTAAAGCAATTAGACAACCTCAGAGAAGAATGAATCCAAATCTTAGGGAGATTGTTAAAGAAGAATTGCAGAAATTATTAAATGTCAACTTTATTTATCCCATTCAGATATTAAATGGGTCTCTCCTTTGGTGATTGTACCCAAGAAGAATGGAAAATCGAGGTATGAATTGACTACTGAGAATTAAACAAAGCTACTCTTAAAGACCATTTTCTCTTACCTTTCATAGATCATGTGTTAGACACATTAGCAAGAAAAAAAGACTTTTCATTTTTGGATGGGTTCATTGGTTATAATCAAATTCAAATATAACTTGAGGATCAAGACAAAACCACATTTACCTATCCCTGGGGTACCTATGCCTACCTATTATTTCCATTTGGATTATGCAATGCACCTGCAACATTCCAAAGGGCAGTATTAGAAATCTTTTCAAATCTAATACATGACTATGTAGAGGTATACATGGATGACTTCACAGTATATGAAAACACATTTGAAGAAGCCTTAGAAAACTTGGAAAAATTTCTAAAGATATGTAAAGAAGCAAACCTTTCATTAAGTCATGAAAAGTGTTTTATGATGTTTATTGAAGGGATTGTCCTAGGATATCACATTTTAGGAGATGGGATCAGAGTTGATGAGTCAAAAGTTGAAGTCATCTCTAGACTACTAGTTCCAAGTTGTCAGAAAGATGTTAGGAGTTTTCTAGGATTTACAGGGTATTATAGAAGATTTATAGAAAAATTCACCAAGATAGCATCTCCACTTTTCAAATTACTTACCAAGGACTATGAATTCAATTGGAATCTTGACTGCTAGTTAGCCTTTGAAACCCTGAAAACAAAAATCTCTGAAGCACCTATTTTAAGGGGACCTAATTGGAAATTACCTTTTCATATTTCAACAGATGCCTCAGACACAGCTTTAGGAGCTGTATTGGGAAAAAAATACCTGATTCCTTATGCCATCTACTATACAAGTAAAAATTTGACACCTCCAGAGTTAAATTATACTGTAACTGAAAAATAATTCTTAGTCGTTGTTCATTCTATAAATAAATTTAGACACTATATAACATGCTATGAAACTTTTGTTCACACAGATCACTCTGCAATTAGGTATTTAATGAACAAATCAATTACTAATGGCAGAGTCACAAGATGGTTATTGCTTTTACAATAATTTAACATCACCATTCTAGATAGGCCTGGAAAACAAAATACATTAGTTGATTTCCTATCTAGACTCCAAAACATTCAAGAAAATACTCTAGTTGAAGATAAATTCCCTGTTGAATATCTCTTTGCAATTACCACTCAAACTCCTTGGTTTGTTGATATTGCTAATTATCTAGTTTCAGGGAAATTTCCTTCAATTATGAATGCAAGAGATAAAAGAAATATCATTTATGATAGTGCAAAATACTCATGGATTGCTAATGAGTTATACAAAACAGGTCCAAAATTTATTATCAGGAGGTGTGTTCGAGAAGACAAGATGCCTGAGATTCTGAAGGCATGTCATGATGAACCTTGTGGTGGACACTTTGCTGATAAGAGGACAGCTTATAAGATCCTTCATTTAGGATATTATTGGCCATCCATATTTAAGGATGCTAAAGAGTATGTCAAAAGGTGTGATAGTTTCCAAAGGGTAGGGAAACCTTCTCCTTCAGGTGAGATGCCATTGAAACCTCAAGTACACATTGAACCCTTTGAGAAATGGGCTTTGGATTTTGTAGGACGTATTAACCCTCCATCAAGAAAAAAGAAATATATATTAGTTTTCACTGATTATGTTACCAAATGAGTAGAGGCAAAACCATTACTTTCTGCTACTAAAGCATCTGTAGTTAATTTTCTTTTTGAGGATATTTTTACTCATTTTGGTGTCCCAAGAGAAATTGTTATAGATCAAGGAGCTCAATTCACATCGAATTTGGTGGATAAAATGGTAGAAAAGTACAAAATCAAACACAGAAAATCTACTCCCTATCATCCACAAGCAAATGTCCAGGTGGAATCTACCAATAAGGTCATTGAAGGGATCCTAACAAAGACTGTTCGTTTACATAGAAGAGATTGGGCAGAAAGGCTTCTTGAAGTCTTCTGGGCCTATAGAACTACACGGAGAAACACAATAGGTCACACTCCTTGTGAACTTGTTTATGGAAAACAAGTCTTGTTTCCCATAGAGTTTCAGATTCAAACTTTCAAAATGGCATTCCAATTAGGACTTGATCTAACAGAAGCACAGACTGGAGTAGATTAATGAATTGGATGAGATTAGACAAGATGCAGTCCAGAGAATAAGCATATTCCAACAACAAAGGACTAGATGGCATGATAAGTACATCAAGGAAAAGAAATTTAAAGAAGGTGACTGGACCTCTTATTTGATTCAAAGTTTAAGGCTTTTCAAGGTAAATTTCAAACTCATTGGCTTGGGCCATATGAGATTGTGAAAATCTTTGAAAATGGAGCAACAAAAATCAGGACAATAGATGAAGGAAAGGTAGCTTTTCTTGTAAATGGACACAGACTGAAATTGTATCATAAGCCACTTTCAAGAGAATAATTTGTCAAGAAACTTCAAGATAACATTGATAAGAAGTTAGTGAAGAAGAAGTCTTCTTCTTCACTTACTTAATTGTATTCTTTTTCAATAATTTTGAATAATATATATATATATATATAAAGGTATGAGCATGAAAACCAATCATTGATTGGCATGTTTATACAGAAAATCTAAGGTGAAAATCAAAATTTTCTGACACTTTATATTTTCAAAATTGTTCTTTTCTGCAATTAAGTATCATAAAATCATAAGTTGCAAATTCACTTTTCATACTTCATGATCCATCTCATTCATTCCATCCATATCTCACCTTATCCATATTTCACTCCACTCCATATTCATAATCCATATCATTCCATTCCATACTTCACTCCATCCATATTTCATTCCATTCCATATCTCAAAATTTATTTTACAGGTATATTCTGCAGCTGCCTGTTCTGCAGCCAATGGATTCTGCAAACCTACTTCAGTAAACAAGACGATGAATCAAAGAAGATTATCTAGCCTAAAAGATCAATATTTTTCAGATGAAAGATAAAGCACAACAAAGCAGCAAAAAAATAAAAAAGGCTAAGGTAAAACTGTGTGAAATTATTTTTAATAACAAATCATGAAAGATATAATATGGTTAAGTCATATGTTTCCTAAAGTTATTTTATTATTCGAGTTGATCAATGCCTATCATAAAAATTCCTAATACCAAATCCCTTCCATCCCGCTCCATAAAAAATCATCATTAATTAAAATCAGCATTCATTGATGATTTTTGAAAATATTCATAAGATTTCTTTGCAGTCCTTCATCCCATATCAAACTCTTAAACCCGATTATCCTTATGATTTACCACTACCCTATTTCATTTGTTCACATCCACTCACTATCATTATATTCCGTAGTCAATTCTCATCCACAGAGAGGTCGTTTTTGGGGTAAGACAACCTTCCACAGTTACTCTTGCTTCAGGCAAAAGAACAGAAACAGAGCAGTAAATTGAAGCCAAAGAAAGGAAGCAATTTTTATCAATAAGAAATATGACTTATTGTAAGGTCAGAGCCAAATGGAACTAAATACTTAGAAGGATACCCTCAGATTAAGGAGCTTTTACAGCAGGTTGGATGCATGAGCTTTATAGAGAAGTTCAATGGATTCCACAAATAAATCAGAAAGTCATTTTCCAAGTCATTCGATGGATCTGAGGTAGAAATTGGGGATATCAAGTTTACCATAACAGAGTCATTCATAGCAGAAGCAACAGAGTTTCCAAGACAGGGTGAAGGCTGGTTCAGAAACAAAGGGTTCCATAATGAAACTTGGAGACAAATGTTAAAAAACCCAGGTATGGACATTTCAGTGTTTAGAAAGGGTATTCCTAGTTCAGCTTGAAAAATAGATGGAGAAATATGCTGCTGATTTTACAAAAGTTCATAACCTGTGAAGGTAGATTTGGCACTTTGTATGTCTACCATAATAGAATCATGATGAATTTCCTAGATGGTGAAATAAATCTACCCTTCTTCCTGCTTAATCGTTTGAAAAAGATGGCCTCGAATGTCCAGAAAAGGCTCAAGTTCTTAGAAACTACCTTACATCATCATGGCTTAATTAAAATATTAATTGAGTTTCATTTGAAGAAGGTAGGAGATAGTTGGGATGAATTCCTCCTAAGAAACCATTTTGAAGAACCAAAATAAAAATTGTCTAAAGAAAAACCTGTGAGAAGAAGTAGGAGAGGAAAAGTTTTTAAATCTGTTGAAATCAAACCTGATATATCAACACAGGAATATAGTGAGGAAATAATCTCTGGAAAGTTGGTAAAAATCAGGAAACAACTCAGGAATAAAAGGAAGGAGAAATTAACAAGTGAATGTGCTGAAGGAGGGGATGTAAAAGATGAAAATCCACCTAAATTGAGAAGAAGCTCCAGGCTTAAAGGCATGGTGAAAAAGACATGCATTAAATAAATTGGAATCATAAACATTGAAGAAGAAGAAACTCCAATCCAGACACCAGTTGACAGATCTCCTGTATACCAGTCTGAAGAAAACCCTGATGGAAGGACCCCAGATGTAGATCCAACCCAACAACAGATTTATGACTATATGGAATCATTAAAAAGAAGAGCCTCAGAGAACAGAGAAAGATCCCCTAGTCCAAAAGAACCTCCAAGTGAAATTTTGAAAAGAGAAAATTATGAATTTGAGATACTGAATAACCATATCAAGAATGAAAATGAAATCCTAAGAGAGCAGGTCAAATTGAAAGGCAGCATTAACAACACTCTCTCTCAAAAAATGGAAGTACTATATAAAACAAACAAGAAGTTGAAGAAAAGAAAAAGGAAATTAAATAGGGCACTCATTAATCTGAAGTTCAAAACACTCATGAGGAAACTAGGATAGCATTGACTACCAGAAGAAGCAGAAAAAGGAGGTTAGATGTTCTTGCAGAAGTATTAGTGCAAATGGAATAAAGTTTTGATGAAATTGCATAAGGACATGCAAGAGTTTTGCATTGGGGGTATGTTGAGCCCTAAAATTGTCTTCTCTTTTGCTAAACTCCGCTTCATTTCATCATTCCTTTATCATTTTATAGACCTAAAGATCAATAAGAATGATTAAAATCGCTTAAGGAATACATGTAATGACCAACTTGTTGTACTTTTGTGATTTTGTTGTCTTAATTATTTCTGAGAAGTTTTAGCTACAGAATGTAGTCATTCTGTAGCCAGTCAAACGTTCCGTAGCCATTTTGGTGTTTGAACATGTTACAGGTGTCATCTGGAGAAAAGGCGTATATGGTTAGATTCCAAATCTTTCCTATATTATTTCTTGTCATCCACAAAGGCTGAGTCAATAACTGGAGATGCTTATGCACATGGTAAAAACAAAAGTCCAAGAAGCTGATTTCTATAAGGATAAGGACTCTTGATTTTCTTTCAGCAAATCGCGAGTCCTAAAATGGAGTTTTAGTTTGATTTTGACTTTAAAAATACACCTGTGCCTACTTTCATTCAATATCAGTTATGTAATTGCCTATAAATTTAGCTCGGTGAGACCGAGAGAGACAGTTGATACTTATTTTACCAATACTGTGATACTCTATTTTTAAGTATTTTTTATAGTAAAAGGGAGTATAACTTTGATGCTATTCTGAACACAACCTTGAGGAGTTAAATATTTTTATGCCAAATTGATAGCAGAGGGCCCGTGCTATCCGAGGAGGCTTCTACATGCTTTCTAGATAAGTAGCTTTCAATTCTGTTTTGTTATATTTCTTACTTAGAAATTTTTTTGAGTTCATATCTTTTAGTATCATGTTTCACATTATTTGTTTAGATAAAATATCCTCATGATGTTACATTTATTCTTTTTCTCAAGCTTTTCCAATATAACTCTATTCAATGAATGGATTTAATTGTAATATTCTGAGTTACTAGCACTTTAGTTTTTTTTGTCTTTCAGATTAAGAAGATCCTCATTATCCTACAACCATTCTTTTTCTCAAGATTTTCCAACATATCACTATTATATGAATGAGATTTGGTTGTACTATGTTGAGTTATTAGCATTTCCTATTCTGCAATTAGATAGAAGATCCTCATATTATTACAAACAATCTTCTTCTCAAGTTTTTCCAATAAATCTCTAAGACTTAGTTGTAATGTTGTGGGTTACTGAAGATCCTTATCACATTGTGTCTAATCTCCTTCAATAAACTCTTCCAATAAATCTCTAACTGATGAACGAGATCTAGTTGTAATGTCATAAGTTTTTTCAAATATTCCATAGGAGATCCTTATTACATTATAGCAATCTTTTTCTCAACCTAGTCCAAAACACCTCTATCATATGAATCAGATTTCACTATAATGTTCTAAGTTGCTGTTTGTTTTAGGAAGATCCTCATCACATTGGAGTTTAATCTCTTTCACAAACTATTCCAACAAACGTCTAACTAAATGGATTAGGTTGAATTATAGTGTTTTGAGTTACCTTTCATGTTCATTTGCAAGCTATAAAATCCATGGATTAGGATACTCTGTTTTTCACCATTTTTCTAATTAGAGACAGAATTTGCAACTAAACTCTGTTTTAAGTCTAAGGTTTCCTTTTCTTTTCTTTTTGACATAGATTTAACTTCATGTCCTTAGCATAGAATAGCATACTAAAACTCAAACATAAAAAAACTCAAAAACATCAATAAAATATTGAAAACAATGAAATAATAAAAAGGATATCTAGGGACATATAGTGCAAGTACACCTCATCAGTTTACTAGCCCTGGTCGATAATTTATTCTATCAATTCAGGACACTGAATTGACTAAACAGTCATGATGGGTCTAGTGGGGGTTATTTTTCTACTAAGAGGACAACCTTCATATTTATACAAGATGGATATTATTGGCCCACTCTCCATCAAGATTAAATAAGGTATACCAGTAGATGTGATCAATGCCAAAGGATGGGAAACACACACCCAGGGATGAGATTCTTCTACAACCTTAAGTGGTCTTAAATCCATTTGAAAAGCGGGGCATGGATTTCATTGGGTTATTTGATCCACCATCAGGAGTCAGGACTGAGAAGATACATTTTTGTGTGCACTGAATATTTGACAAAGTGGGCTAAGACAAAGGCTGTCAAAGTGACAATAGAGGAAAAAGTAGCCAAGTTCTTAAGGGAATTTTTTTTCTATGAATTTGGGTATCCAAGGGAGATATTCACTGATCAAGGAGCTCATTTCACATCACATTTGATTGAGAATATCCGAAGGCAACATACTAAGAAAGCACAAAACATATACTGCCTATCAACCTCAAGAAAATGGGCAAGTAGAGGTTACCAATAAAGCATTGGACAACATCCTCACCAAGGTGGTGAGAAGTAGCAGGAAATATTGTGCAGAAAGATTAGTGGAGGCCACTTAGGCCTATAACACCACTTGGAAGACAACCACATGATTTACTCCATATGATTTGGTTTATGGGAATAAAGATATGATATCTATTGGGTTTGAGTATAACACTTCGAGAATGGAAGCCAAATTGATCGTAGATTTCACAAGTGCACAACAAGAAATGTTGCTCCAATTGAATGTCTTGGATGAGTTTAGAATGCATGCCCTCCTACACACTGAAGTTATACAATAACAAAGGAAGGTATGACATGATAAGCATATCAAGGAAAATATTTTTCAAGAAGGGGATTGGGTCTTACTTTATGACATTAGGTTCAAGGATTTTATAGGAAAATTAATGACAAGGTGGTTGGGCCCATACCTGATAGAGAAATGCCATGACAATGGAGTTGTCTAGATCAAAACCATTGATGAGGAGGGAATCCCTCTACTTTTCAATGGTTATATACTAAAGTTATACAAGGGACCAATTTCTAAGGTAGAATTAATTAGTACAATCAACAAAGAATTCAATGTGATAGTGAGTCTCATGGATTCCAGGTCATAGTTGTCCTAGAGAAAAAACAAAAATGAAATTAAAAAATTCTTGGGTAAAAACATCTTTGAGGCATCCTAGGCCAACTCCAGGATTGAAAACCTTCCTCAGGAAGTCATGGAGAAAAAAAGGAAGAAAATAAATAAATATCGCTAGGTAAAAACCTCCTCTAAGGCACCTAGGGCAAGAATGTATGATGAAAACATCCTCAGAGGAAATCTATATGTCTCTAAAATAAAAAATAAGAAAAACACAAGATTATGCCATGACTTCTGACCTTTTTATGTTTTGTAGGATTATACACAGAGGCGAATTATGGCTACATGTAAAATAAATTTTCAATTTTCCTCCATTCTTCCATTCATTCACTCCCTCTCCATAATACCTGTTGTGGACAATTTTTTCACCCCTAGAGACAGTCTAGAGTTTCCATAGACCAGTGCCTAGGACATCTTAATATAGCAAGGAGCTTATCATATAGCTTGGGTTGTCAATCCAAAAGCTCTCTTACTATCTCTTGTTGAACAAGGAAATTAGTTTAAATGGGACCAATCTCTCTCAGAAGCTGATACAAAGATAAGAATAGTGTAGGAACATCATGCAAAACTCAAATTCAAAAGCATCAGACAGTTAAGAGACAACTTACTGTAAGAGGGCCAGTTCAAATAATATACCACAGAAATCAAATATCAGAAAATGGATGCAGTGAAGAAACATGAAGAAGATATTAGTTAACATGAGACTGATACATAGATACACAACAGAATCACATATGGGCCTATCCAACTAAGAATCCATACATGACAATGGCGTTTTAAAAGCACCCTCCTCAAGTAACTAATATAGCAGAAAATATGGATAAGATGAACATGGAACAGTATATCATGACTAGGCTTATTTAAAGCGCTTGACTAACCCCAGTATGGGCATCAACTAGGATGAATCCTTACTCAAGATTAGTGAGTCACTCGCATTCTAGAGCATGATACAAGAAGATAAATAGCATGAAATGAGATATTGTATTAACACATATGAGAAAATTACATACTGTGAGATACCAAAGACTAGAATCCTCATTACAGTTATAACTCCTCCTCACTGAGACCCTACGGGCTCTGAGCCTTCATACAGAAGTTTTACCAAATGTATACAAAAGCCTTTTCATGCACAGTTTGCTGATAGAAATCTGGAACCCTTCTAATGTCTTATTTCTGGGTTTTTATAGAAAAGATAGAGAATTCTAGAGAAGGAGGTAGGTGGAGTACATTTAATGACTTTATTTGAACAAAATGGCGGAAAAAATTCGCGCCCACACTGTGAATGACTAACTATAAATGACTGTACTTTACAATTTACCTCCAGAAATAAATGCTGAGGAGGAAAATCTCCTCATGAACAAGACACAAATAATAAAATATACAATGTTCTGCCTTTTGCGGAAAGAGGAAAAATCTGCTGCCAAAAAAACCCTGAGGTTGCTTGCAAGAATAAATGAACTGGGAAGATGATCTCTTTAGAGACACGGCATAAGAGAAAATCTTCATGGACCTTCTGTACTTTCCTGAGAAGAAAATCAGCTGAAATATAATCTGTAGGGTATGATTTTTAATGTATTGTACCCTCGGCTTGATCTAGGAAATCTCTGGTCCGATACCATTGTCTTTTAACACCAGATATGAGCTCATAATCTTCAATGAGGTTGTTGAAATATTTAATTCTTTGCTGATTTTCTTTGCAGGAACATTTATATCCCCATACGCTAACTGACATCTTTAAATTGTCCTTGGAGAGTTCGAAAGATTTTAAATCTTGCTCCTGCGATGGATGTCTTATCATGGCGGCTTTCAGGACCCTTCTTCATAATGACAGCCTCAATTGAATTGCCTTCTGAGATGCTCTATCGCTGCAGCCAAGACTGTGAACTAAAACATCTTTCCGTTTGTTGAAACCCTGCAAAATCCACCAATACATTAGAAAAACCAGGTACAAGTGTGATGGATGGAGAGGTGTCGACGATAATGGTGGTGAGGACATGGCTGAATGATAAGAACGTGCAGGGTGGCGGAGGAGATACGATGAAGGCTTTGATAAACAGACAGAATGTAGATTTTCCACGTAAAATAGTATGAACGTGATGACTGGATAAAACGATGAAAATGAATGAAAAACACACACACATATATATATGGTGGGGGAGAATACTATAGACACGCGAGATGACGACACATGGGTGTACGAGGGACAAGTGGGAGGGTGACGTGGCTGCGAAGTCAACAGATAGAGAAGACTGGATTCTGGGCCGTCGGATTTTGGAAGACAGATCAACGGCTCGAAGGCGATGGGAGCGGCGTAATGGTGGGCCACGGGACATAACGGACACAGGTTAACGTGCGAGCGTCTTCGGAAGGTATTCGCCGTTGGATTGAGGTCGACAGATCCAACGGCGCGGGTGAGTTCCGCTGCCCGGCCATTGTCCAACCTTTAGCGCACAAAAAAGTGGTTTTGAACCGTACTCAGGGACACGCGTCATGCAATTTGTGGGATCGCTGGCATTTGTTGAAAACCACCAACCTAGTGAAGGCGGTGCGGAATAGAACCAGCGGTTTCCCGCGATGGGATACGGACGTGGGGACCACCACTATTGCATTGATTGCGGGCCGTAGATCTGCAATTGGATCGGAAGGCCATGATTTGGCCCGGAAACATGAGGCGACAAGCTCTTTCTCGGTCAGGCGCGCGGTTCTTCCACTCAGGTCATATGGGGATTCAAGCAAAAGGTGTTGCGGCTGTGTGGGCTAGGCCCGATATGTTTTATAAAAGTGGATTTCAACCTTTGCACAGTGTATTTTTCGGGCAGAAAGAGTAACGGTAGACCGATCCTGGAGGGCTTTGGCCGCGCAAGATGTTTTAAACAGACCCAAAGGAAACTGGTGTCCAAAATTTAAATAGGGGGGCTGATATGCACAACAATACCTACTCATATATTCATATATCTCCACCATCCCATTATCTAAAAATTCAATTTGTACCTCCTCTTTGTGTTGCTACAAGAGGATCTTGTAAATCTATAGGAAGGTCCTCTGGTGCTACAAGAGGGTCCAAATAAGCTACAGGAGGGAGATCCAAGGGAAAGGACAACCCAATAAGAGACTCATGACCTGGAGAATGATGAAGATGGATCTCTCATCCTTTTCCACCATCCATCCATCACTAATCCATCCCACTTCATAAAGAAATTCATTCAAACCATCCATTCTGTCCTACATGTTCAAAAATATTTTACAAAACCATAGAGGTATTCATATTAATTTCCACAAGCCTACATTTCTCCCTCATGGTCCTAGTACTATACTCAGGTCTCATCAAACTTTCCCTCATCAGCTTGTGCAAATTGAAGAACCAATGGTAAAATAAATGGGATTCTACAGGAATAAAGCCTCCTCATTTAGAAAACATGTATAATCACCACAAACAACACTATGTTGTTTTATTTTTTATTAAATGAGGTAGTGGGACCTTGTGAAATAACTATGGAGGAGGCATGACACTCCTAAGAAGACTCTCCACCAAAAAAAGTAGCATGGACATCCACTAAGTACCAGCACACATACAACAAGCACCACCATCAAGAATCATGAAAAAAATGAAGAAATACACAGGGAAATAAGAAAGAAAGTCAAACTCCCTTGGTGTCAATATAATGAAATATCTCCAACATGAAAGTATCTACCAAAAATATACCACGATGTAGGCTTAGGTATGACAGTCTCTCACTCTCTCCCAATGTGTAAATGACTAAATTGAAGGAATGTCGAGAGGAGGTGTTTTAATAAGCTAAAGTTGGCAAGTTAGCTTGGTAACCCTCAGCTAGTGAAATAAAGGTTAAATTTCCAACCATGTAACATGGATATGTCACATCAAATAATTTAGTCTAGCTATTAGTAGGTGGTGATTATGAGGGGAGGGAGAATGATTACACTGAGTGGGGACAATGGTCCAAAAAAGGAAATATCTTGTGAATGATAAGTCATCATAGCGCTCCAAGCCCCAATTCAAAATAGCATATTATGTACTTGGGATCACTTTACTTGGCATATTCTCTCTTTTCAAGAACAATTAGATAAAGGACAATCTTGGTATGCCATTGAGGAGCTTCAAACCTCGACTTGCTATTACTATAGGAAGGTGATAGAGGAAGATTGTAATTTCTATAGGAGAGCCTAAGACAGTGCTACAGGAGGGCTAAGAGGGTGGAAATTAGTAACACAGGTCCTAATTGACTCCAAATTTTCCTTATTCATCTAAGAGAACTTTCCAAATAAGTAATTTTTTCCATATACCTCAGTTATCCATCAAAAATTGCATGCAAATTATCTTAAAATTTTACAGACATTGGTAGTATAATTGTGCAATTAAAGGGTATGTTTGAATAATATAGTGGTTGAAGCATGTTTAATTGGAGTGATAAGGGATTTTGACCCACTTCTACCATCAAACTAGACACTAAATCCATAAATAAAAAATTACCCCCTCATTGAATTAAGGACATAAAGAGAAGATGGGAGGAGGGTTTAACAGAAGATAGCCTTCAGATACCCAAATAATCCACCTACAGACTCCTATGGTCAACATTTTTAGAAGACATCAGTGGTTGGGATGTTTCGAGCTATTTAAGGGCTATGATGATGACCTTGACTTTGAGTTTTCCATGGATTTTAATTCACAAATAGAGGAAAATTTCACTATTGTTGTGAGGGGATTGGATATATCTATAAGCCTTGAGATAATTAGTAGGTTAACCGTCCTTCCTTTATGGATAAAATGGAGTAGAGAGGAAAAAGCCACCAGTGTCACTGCCAAAAATATTTTTTTCATTAAAAAAGAGAAGCCGGTTAAGGACAAAAAAGGAGTTAGGAGAGAAATCCTACCTTATCCATGGGATGAGGTGGCTTATAATATTATAAAATACATCTCTTGTGAGGGAAGAATGAGTGTGGTATATTCCTAACACTTTAGGTTGCTCATGAACTCAGATTCAAGGTAGAATTTCCTCTTGCTCAGAGACTTAATGCACCATAATTCCTCCTATAGTCCATCAAGGAAATGAGTCAAAACGTAAGAGAGGGAAAGCACCAACATCTAGCCCACCATGGCCTTATCAAACTAATAGTGGTGGATGCCTTGAAAAATTTAAAAATCCTTGTCTTGTGGTCCAAATTTATAGACATGGATATAGAATCCTTCATAGGGACCCAAAGCATTACTCCTAGCGGGACACATTCCTCTAGCATTGATGGTATGGAAGTAAACACAAAAGAGGAGGAGAATACAAGGACAAAGGAGGAAGAAGTAGATATGGAAACAAAGGAAGAAGAGGCATATGTAGAAGGAGAAAAATAGGAAAAGGAAGAAAGGGAAGAACAAGAAAATGAGACATTGAGCCCTAAGAGGACTACTAATACCAAGGAAACAGAGATATCCCCACAAAAAACAAGTTTTTCTCCGAGAAACACTGAAGCTGAGGTAGTTGCAACTTTTGAAACCTTAATAACTCCAGTTAAACCCAAAATAAATAGACCAAGAAAAACCCCTCTATATTTCAAGACCAGGAAGAACACTAGAATCAAGTAAGGGAGGCCAAAAACTCCCACAAAAGTCCCCATCACAATTGAGGAGTCCCTAAGCAAGAAGGATGAGGTAGGACCAGTTGAAGGAAAAATTGAAGAGGTCACCTCTCCAAAGCCAAAAACAAAGACTCCTACAACATATGTGAGGAGGCCTACTACTAGATCAACCCCCTTTAAGAAACCCAAGACACCAATAAACCTCAAACAAGAAGAAAAATGAATCCTATAGGAGGGGTAGAATGTGAAATTAGAGGAACAAAAGGTGGAATTAGAGAGGAGAAGACGCAATTGGAGGGGAAAGAGGTGCCACAAAAGGGGAAAAGTGTGGCACAACAAGAAAAATAAAATTAAAGTGACATACAGGAGGCATCAACCTCCATTTTTTTTATAAAAGGACACCTTAGAGCTATAAGAGTCTATTGCACAACCTATCTTGGAGTCCTATTACAAATTCATTGAAGGAGGGAGAATCATCCCTGAAAAAAATCACAATCCCACTTCTTTATGAGATAGATAAAGAATAGGAAAGGACCCATAGATGGATTGAAATTTCCAAGTCAAATAATGTGGAAGATGTGGGTTTTATGGAGGAAAAAGTTAGAGATATGGGAAAGGAATTAGTTGATTTCAGACTCAAGGAGTCTATGGTGCAAGAAAAAATACAGGAAGATAATTTGAGGTTGACAATGAAGCTGCATGAGAAAGAGACCCAAATTTCCACCATGGAAAGTCTCTGCATGGAGGAAATTAAATGCATAAAACCTTCCAAGTTTTATGCTCTCTTCCTCAAAGATCAATGGTTAAAATTTCAAATTAAAACACTAGCACAACATCCCCCCCCCCCTCCCCCCCCCTTTTCAAAGTTACAAACAATTTCTTGATTTTTGAAAACAAGCTATCATTGGGTATAGAACAAAGATGGTTGAGTTTTATATGCATAACTTCATACTTAATAACATGAACTATTGGGATCCTAATTCCATACTAGCTGACATGAAATTGATGGCATTGGCATCTTATCTAGTGCACGAGGAAACAAGAGAAGAAGAGCTAAAAAGGGTAATAGAAAAAGAAGAGAAGGAACCCCTATACATTAGAGTTTAGCTAATGAGCCCCAAGGATGTCATGAGAAATCATAGCCTCATTTCCAATGATGTTGTTTTGGAAACAAAATACATTGAGACTTGGGATCAAGCCATTCTCCATTTTAAATATCCTTCTATATTTTTGGCAGAGGACATTTTGCAGTCTTTCCAAAGGAGATGGAATGCTTTACCACTAAGCTTGCAAAATAGATAATACCGCTCTCTTGAAAGGATGAATAATTCCTTGGGGAAGTGACCATTATATAAAACAGCTATGCAAAGAATGAGAATCTAATGGATATGTTTGAAACTCAGTCCACATTTTCTACTAGGACTACATGAAGGAAGAGGCCAATATGAAGAGCAGAAAGAGTGGATTGAAGTAGAAAATAATTTAGGATTCTACCCACCAGAGGGAACTCCATCTGAGGTTCCTTGGGATGTCAGGGAGGCCACCAGGTCCATGAGAGATATGAACATGGATGACTAAGTTTCTTGGATGATGAGCATCCATTTCAGTAGGGTGGTGATGATGAGGCTCGTCAATAGGTACATTATAAAGGGTCATAATGTCATCCTACAACTTTAAAACTATCTCTTTCTCACATTTATTTACATTTTTTGTCATATTATGATTAGTGAGAGGGGTGAAATATTTTTGTCATATCATGTAGCCTAATATGGTTTAATTGTAGGAAATGGAGCAATTTTTGAGACAATTTCTATGTAGGGGCTCAGAGTAGACATCAGGGAGATATTGTAGGGTTTTTTCCACCTCATTAACTCCCTTAATCAACCCAAGATCACATCAAACTCTCTCTCATCATATTGAGAACATTAGCAGCCAAGCAAGTAAAAGTCATGATGATTCAAGCTCCACTATTCTCGAGTTTCAAGAGACAATATGTAATGTTCCTTTTTCAGAAACATTGTCAAATGACAAGACAAAACTATTCCAGAGATAGACTATAGGGGAATTTACTAGATTTTTCACCTTTGAACAAAGGATGAGCTCCAGAGGCTACTTGGCCCACTAGCAGACTTTGTCTATAGAGTGATTTTCAAAGGACAATATCCCCAATAGGGAAATACAACAAGATTGGGAATCTCTTAAGATAACCCCAACATTGCAACTACATCAATAATGAAATGCATCAAATGGAAAATAGCAGTGAATCATGTACACATGAAATGCCAGAGAATACAATGGCCATCATATTAAGACATAGCAGCATAAAATATACATCATCTTGAGGAAATGATCACTCAAGAAAGGCACAATAAGCCTCAAGAAATATGTTCATACAAATATGAAGAACACTGCTGAATGTATCAAGCCCTAGGCCATGACTACGTAGTTATAGGAGGAAACTGCTGCATAAAATATGGAAATACAAAGATATAACAATATGAGGCTCAAATAAAGTGGGGGAGCAAGCTCTCAACCCCTAAAAATACATAACATCAATCCTTTAAGAGGATTGGCTGAAATCTATACAAAAATGGCATTTTGCAGAAATGCCGGAGTACATGGGTAGCAGCTACTCAAGAGCTAGAAATACATGGAGAAGGTTGAAATGTCCACAACAACTGAAGAACCCTCCTCCAATGGAAATCTGAAGTGAAAGGATGATCCTTTCACCCGAGATTCCTCTCCAAATGAATGTCAATCCCTCACAGCAAATATGCACCAAGAAAAATGTTGTCAAAGAGAGGGACTACGCTGCCTCTGATGGAAAGTGGTTGGATTGATGCCAAAGATGGTGGGATATTCTAAAGAACCACATTTTTTGATCTCCAAATGAATAGAACCTCTCTCCACTTAAAAACAAGCTCCAGATGGTGTGCGTAAACCTCCCCGGCAACACCCAGCAACACTGCACAATATCTGCTGCAGAAACTGCGTTGATGTAGATGACTGAAGCCATGGCCTAAATGCCTGAATATGGGGAATGGAGTGCAATCCTTCATGAGCTACTCAAGAAGGAAAGGAAATCCTCAACAGGACTCCCTCGTGCCTGAAGGCACTATAGCTCTGCTGAACAGCAAGAGGCAACAACAAGTCTCCAAGACTTGGATGTAAAAATGATCAAAGATAATCCCCATAGTTTTCTTGCTCCTCTTTTATAAAAGTTAGCCTTCCCTCCATGGGCCTTACTTTGAATTAGGGTTTCCTCTATCTAGAATCTTCCCTCCTACGTTGTCCCACATAGTGCTTTCCAACTCATGCCAATGCAATTTGAATTGGTCAACCTTGGCAAAGCATGCATGCAAAAACCCCCTTCCACACATGGAAGTGTGAAATCCAGCTCCAAATAAGATCCTCTTTCATACTTAGAGGATTTTTATTCTCTATTCATGCAAGGAATGGGTCTCCTACCCATTTTATTCACCTTCTTCATAAAATTGATAAAATTTAATGTTCCTCAAAATTTTGGAACATTACAGTCCTCCCCTCTCAAAATATTGCTTGCCCTTAAGCAATTGCAAGGATGAACTGAGTTTCTTTCTGCCCTTCCTCCTGCAGCATCCTTATGTGATTATATCCTCAAGAAAAGGATGCCATATCAACAATCAAGTCTTCAAACTATCCCTCCAACATATGCAATCTAGCCTTTGGGTGAACATTCCCAAACAACTATCATGTAGAAGTAACTATCCATGAAGGAAAAAGAGTTGTCTAAGGGCCTCCTTGAGGCATGAGATCTGATATATAATGGAGCTTATCATCCCCCACATGAATCTCTCATCCCCAAGCCATCAAACATAAAAACAAGTTGCCTCCCAACAAGACAACTCATGGAAAATCTCGCTCCACCTTAAGCTCCAGAAATGAAGGTGGGCTGAAATTTGATCATGGAAAGCACTATAACTTGCCCCACGCTATCCTCTCCCCCACTTATGAAAAGTTTGGAGTGTATGCTGATCCTGGGCTACAAATGTGTTGCCCTCAAATGGAAAAATGAAGAGTAATCCCCCAAAGATCTCCCCTCCATCAATGATAATCTGGCTGGCCCAAGACATGTCACCTATGATGAACAAGACAAAATCACCATAGAATGTCCTCCAATGACATGTTTTCTATAGGTTATACCATGTGCAGCAAAATTCAAACAATGCCTCATAGGGTTACAATGCAATCTCACCCACTGTAGCTGCAGAAAAGAGCATGGAAAGCATTGTACAGAAAATATCACCTCTACTACTAAATAGTAAATAGATGGGTGAATCAGCAATACAAAATCAAATACATGCCCATATACATACAATGGATGGATATCATCACCAGACTCATGGTCCACCTCCAAGGAAAGAAAATAAGTGGTTGTGGTGACCATGTCTCTCCTCATGTCCCCATTAGAACATGCCATGCATAAACTGTGGGAATCACCTTCCCTCAATGACACACCAACTTCATGTGCCAATCCTCCAATCATACTTCCAATAATGTGGTCAATATCAGAAAATGGAAACATGCTCCTCATCAAAATAGATGAAGTATTGATGGTTTTACATGATGCTTTATTGCACCAACAGTATCCCAAGCAGCAACAATGCAGTTTTTCAAACTACTGCTTCAGAAATTTATATGGAAAAATGTTTCTTAATACATGGTCAAGTATATGAGCTGGCTGAACATACATGTAGTGAGAAAACCTTTGCCAAAGGCTACATAAATATGGTTGTCTCCATCATACAAATCGGCCCAATTTTGATCCATGGAGCAATCTGAAAAACTTGCCCTCTTGTAGAGCCATGGGAGATGCTTGGATTTCCAGATCTTAAGCAAGTACCTGGGTGACTATAAACCCCATTCTGTAGCATTCAGGGGAGCTACAATGTTACCACAGTATATTCAGCAGATGGAGGATAAAATGCCCTATGTAATAGGAGAACTTAGAGGCAACAGGTTTCTATTGTCTCTTCTTTATTCAAAAATTAGATGAGATCAGTTCTCATCTTCTTCATCACTCTCCTCTGAAATCAAACTCACTGGGTGTGCCAGTTCGATGCTTTGATACCACTGTAATGTTCATTTTTCAGAAACATTGTCAAATGACAAGACAAATCTATTCCAGAGATATACTACAGGGAAATTTACTGGATTTTTCACCTTTGAACAAAGGATGAGCTCCAGAGGCTACCTGGCCCACTAGCAGACTCTGTCTATAGAGTGATTGTCAAAGGAAAATATCCCCAATAGGTAAATACAACAAGATTGGGAATCTCTTAAGATAACCCCAACATTGCAGCTACAGTAATAAGAAAATGCATCAAATGGAAAAGAGCAGTGAATCATGTACACATGAAATTTCGGATAATACAATGGCCATCATATTAAGACATAGTAGCATAAAATATACATCATCTTGAGGAAATGATCACTCAAGAAAGGCACAATAAGCCTCAAGAAATATGTTCATACAAATATGAAGAACACTGCTGAATGTATTAATCCCTAGGCCATGACTGCGCAGTTATAGGAGGAAACTACTGCATAAAATATGGAAATACAAAGATATAGCAATATGAGGCTCAAATAAAGTGGGGGAGCAAGCTATCAACCCCTAAAAATACATAACATCAATCCTTTAAGAGGATTGGCTGAAATCTATACAAAAATGGAATTTTGCAGAAATTTCGGAAGTAGCTGGGTAGCAGCTACTCAAGAGATGGAAATACATGGAGAAGGCTGAAATGTTTGCAACAACTAAATAACCCTCCTCCAATGGAAATCTGAAGTGAAAGGCTGATCCTTCACCCGAGATTCCTCTCCAAATGAATGTCAATCCCTCACAGCAAATATGCACCAAGAAAAACGTTGTCAAAGAGAGGGACTGCACTGCCTCTGATGGAAAGTGGTTAGACTGATGCCAAAGATGGTGGGATATTCTCTAGAACCACATTTTCTGATCTCCCAATGAATAGAACCTCTCTCCACTTAAAAACAAGCTCCGGATGGTGTGTGGAAACCTCGTCGGCAACACCCAACAACACTGCACAATATCTGCTGCAGAAACTGTGTTGATGTAGATGACTGAAGCCATGGCCTGAATTCCTAAATATGGGGAATGGAGTGAAATCCTTCATGAGCTACTCAAGAAGGAGAGGAAATCCTCAATAGTACTCCCTCGTGCTCGAAGGCACTATAGCTCTGCTGAACAGCAAGAGGCGGTAACAAGTCTCCAAGACTTGGATGTAAAAAAGATCAAAGATAATCTCCATAGCTGTCTTTCTCCTCTTTTATACAAGTGAGCCTTCCCTCTATGAGCCCTACTTCGAATTAGGGTTTCCTCCATCCAGAATCTTCCCTCCTATGTTGTCCCACATAGTGCTTTCCAACTCATGCTAATGCAGTTTGACTTGGTCAACCTTGGCCAAGCATGCATGCAAAAACCCCCTTTCACACATGAAAGTGTGAAATCCAGCTCCAAATAAGATCCTCTTTCATACTTAGAGGATTTTTATTCTCTATTAATGCAAGGAATGGTTCTCCTACCCATTTTATTCACCTTCTTCATAAAATTGACAAAATTTAATGTTCCTCAAAATTTTGGAAAATTACACAATATTCCTATTTTTTAGGGAGATTTTCGTACATACTCTCTTGTATAAATGAACATGTAGAAGAGATCATTATGAATGGAGGTTTTTGTTTTCAGCTAGGTATCTATTGAGCTCATGAATTTTTATCTTCTGACTATTATATGACATATTAGACCTTGATTCAATGGTAATGAGAAGTTTCTATTTGATTCATTATTAAGTTAGTTTTATAGGGCTGAGGCTCTTGGGTTTGGGCCCAACCCAGTGGCTTAGGTTCCTCTTGTGTACTTTTACCTTTCTTTAGTTTTAGAGTTATGTTTAGTTTCTTTCATCTCAGTATAATAATACTCCATTAAACTCTGTGATTGCAGCCTCTGCCTCATCTCTCTCATGAGAGCATGAGTATAAGGACCTCCGACCACAAGACAAAAGTTTTTTGTTTATGATTTCTTAGAAACATGTTTATGATTAGTCATCTTGCTCTATATATGGCTGTTGTAGCTTAGAATTTAGTTTTTTGATTAGATCATAATTTTAACATAAATTAGATAACCTTTAAATTCAGCCCACCTTTTCCACTTCTAATTTTTTTATTTTGTCAATGATCAATGAATCTCCACATGTGATGATTGTAGAGGTATTTGAATCTGTAGGAAAGGGCACCTCCACCACCTCCAAATTTGATTCCATCAATTCCTCTTCCAAAATCCAAATTTTTCCATCAAAATTTTGTTTTATGAGGTCATTTATCCATAAACACTGAGAGCATCCCTTCTAGTGAAAAAAATGTTCTCAAGGGGCTCTAAACTTGGCTAGAGGTGTAGTTCACCCTTCAACCATTTTCCCTCACTTCCATTCACCTTCCTACACCTTCCAAACACCTTCACCTCTTAAAATTCCTTGACATCCTTCCTATAGCATTACATGGCTTCCTCTAGCAGCTTCCTGTAGCAACGTCTTACATCATAGTTGTAGGTCCTCATTATTGGTCTAGTTTTGATCCTTGATTCCATTCAAGCTTAAGCTATGATATTATTGACCCTTAGTTGTGGTTTCATGATGAATAGAGACTCCTAGCCCACTCCAAACCCTCCTTTTTCTTGCGCACAAATAGAAATGTCATTAGTATTCTATCACATAATTCATAGAGAAATGTTTATGCAAGTGTGAGTTTGTTAAAAGTAGATAAAATCATGTTTTATTATTTGATAGGTTATGCAAGAGAAAGTAGTTCCTTTACTGCAATAGTTTTGTTAACTAGATAAATGATTGCAAGATAGTGTAATTTCCCTTCTCCTAAGTAGGTTAGCTCTTGCCTATTCATAATTTGTTTTAATAACATTTTCAAGTTGAAATTGATAAAATTCCTCCTTTTTTTTTTTCAGTTAGTAGTTGTACATTGCATCTACATCTAGTTTTGACTCTAATTCAGTAGAAGGAATGGCCTACAAGCACTATTGATCAAAAGACCTCGTTGAGGGTGGCATGAGTAGAATCCATCTGATGTGCATATAACACCGTCACCTCTAAGTTTGTATGAACCTCGGGTTGATAAATATAGTTGAGTATTCCTTGGGAGTTGAAGAACTCTTGGTGAAATACAAGGGCTCACCATACCACCAATCAATTTTAATTTCTTTGGATTTCATATTGTTGGCCTATTTTATAATTAGATACAAATTAATGATTTCATACATTGGAAAAGAGGAACTGATAATTTTCAAGCATCATCACACGAGGAATATGATTCACTAATTTAAAGAGCTTGTAAAATATCTCAATTTAATACATCCTTATCTTTGAATAACGAAACACCTCATGTGTTAGCAACCATATTTGATCAATACACCAACCTTAACAATTGTCATCTCCTTAATTATCTATTCATGAACTTATTCGATAACAATTGTTGCTTTATATTTGATGCATCTCTTTATTTCTTAATACCTTTCAATAAGTCAGGGAACTTCAGCATTTTCTAATGGTTATGTCAAGACCCCACAATATTAATAAATTATTTGAGAGCAAACAATTTATTTATTTGATATTTCTCATAATATGTATTTGATGATTGAAGGATTATCTTTGCACGGACAATAATCTTTTGGAGTTGATTGTTTTTACGATCCAATTGTTGACTGGTTAGAGGAATCATATCTGACAAATTCAATTTTTAATAACAAGTTACAACACTATATTCAACTTAAAACATATGGATTTATTTATGAGAAATGATTCCAATTTATTCATGTTCATAATCCCTACTTTTGTGGCAATCCTGCAGGTTGGATAGAGTGAGATTATAAAGAACACCTTTATGCTTACAACCTTGACCTTCACTCTTATGTATAGGTAATTCTAGTAAGCATATTTATTTTAGTACATTGTTTTATATGGTTTTTAATTGTTCATATCTTTCAATCTACTGGTCGGGATAAACTTGAATGGTTATATTAGAAATTTCACTTCACTTAGCCTTGAACTTCTAGTCAGTTATATTAGGAGTAGCCTTGCTCCATTTTAGCTTCTCCTTTGCATTGCATTGAACCAGCATTTTGGCCCTCATATAGTCTTTTCATTTGTTTTGTTTCCCTATTTTCTTTCTTGCATGTTTCTTTTCATTTCATGCTTACATTTGTTGTCTATTCATGATTTTTTTTTCTTGTCGTGTCATGTATTTTCTTTCAATTTTTGTTTATTAATACTATACATGGAAATTTATATTTTTTTAGCTTAAGAGACAATGTGGCGAAGCTTTTAAAGGAAATTGTGATGACGAGAAACACTTGCCTATCATGTGATCCCCTTCTTTTCTTGGATTTACATATCTTTAAATTCAATCATGTCTAGACAAAAAACATGATTCATCCAAATGGAAAGCTATAATAAGAGCCATGATGCTCGTACCTATTTTAGTATATTCATTACTTGACTTGGTATTATAATTGAATGGTGTTTACTTACTGATCCAACCAAGTAGAGAAGGGAAAGGAGAAAAATAAAAGAGAGCATATTAATTTTAGAGGTATATAAGAGTCTCTGTAATAGGAATAAACTCTCTTGATCTCAACAAGTTGGGATCCCTCTTCCACCTTGCTAATATAAACATTGATAAAATTCTAGTGATCATATCAAAAATAAAATAAGGGGTGAAATAAGAGAAACACTTCCTACACAAAGAGGTGGATCAAGAAAATTCGTCGGGGTACTGAACAACCTCACTAGCAACGAAGAAATGATTGTCTTTATTTAAAATTACTCTATCAAGGTAATGAAAATTCCTACTAGTAGTGGAGAAACATCAGATATGGAACTAAAAATATGATCATCTCAAACTTACAAATACATACTATCCTTCTCCCAGATCAAAACAATTGAGATATGGTAAGAATTGTAAATGTGTTTAGCCAACAAAGGGGATAGAACCAAGATAAATTGGGAAGCTGAGATGGTCCACACGATGAATCAATACTTCCTAAAATAATCAAATCTAGGCATAAATATAGACCTAAATAGAGAAGCTGGATTTCTTCTAGTGTGTCACCAAGTGTTGTTGTTGCGACAAACACCATCCAAAATTTTCCCTACAGTTGAATTTTGGAGCCTCCTTGTGATCTTATGATCTATTGTTTCAAGTTGTTCATAGTCACTTCATGATAAATTTATGTTTTTATAAATACTCTAATTGTTGAAACCACTTAGTTACATATTCATAGCATTTGATGCAATTAGAAGTGTGCCCCTTTCTATAAATTCTAACAGTCAGTGTCTACCCTTGAGGACAAAAATTATGTAGTCTTGGAAAATGGTGCATGTGTAGTCCTTAGCTGTAGACATTATGACATAGATCCTGAACATTGCACAACTCCTAAACATTATGTAGCCCCTAATGATAATAAATGTGTATTTGATAAGGATAGTGACTGCACAATCCTTATGGACAGTCAGTGCAAAATTCTAGTTGACAATAAGAATGCCATTCTTCAAAGTCAATGTTGTCACACCTCTTAGTGACAACCACCTCATTCTTGTCTACACAGATTCTATAGAGTCTAACTTAAGGTTATTTTCATATTCATATTCCACTTTCAAGCTATGTACACATTGGATAATAAATATCATTCTCTCGCTCTCAGTTGCAATTGTATTCTCATTCAGGTGGGTTATCTCAACTATCATTTTGCGTGATTTTTTTTCATAAGTGTCACTTTCACTGATCCAGGTGGATATCATTGGCCACCCTCCTATTCCATTTGGACCTGCTCCATCAATTTTTGCAGCTTTTCACTTTCAGCGCAACTTACTATTTTTAGCAGTGTTTCGGGTCCTGAACTTCCGGAGCCGTTTTGAGGCCCTAAACGACGTTTTTTTGGGCATCGCGCCTCCGATGAATATGATTCCATTATTGATATTTGCAATTAGGATTTTTATTCCTTGGATAGATCTTTCCAATGATGTATCATGTGTGCTAAACAAAGATATTATGCCAAAGTTACGACCCTGGGAAGTTGAAACACCAATTTACCCAAACAGGGCCCGTAGTTTTGGTGCTTCATTTCCTAGGGTTAGATTTTTGGATGTTTAAGGTTTTCCATTGTTTCTCTATAATAAATAGGCCCTTGAGCCTCATTGTAACACAATTTAGAGGCATGTAGCCGCCACATTTCTTCTCAGAGATAAGCTACTAGTGCCACAGCTAGTTATTTCCATTCTGTCTACAAGAAAATTTGAGTTCTTTGATATTAATGAAATGAAGTGTTATTTCCGCTGATTCTTTGTATTTATGGTTATATGTGTATTTTGTTTCGTTCCTGCATAAATCTGGATTAGTAGTATCAGAGAAGCCTTCTCTTTCTCTGTTTTTCTTTGCATGTCCCCAATGCAATCAGGGTATAAGGAGTTAGGGCTTGATCTGGTTAAACCCTTGCAAGATCAGCCTCACAAACCCCAAAAACCTTCCATGGTGGAAGAAAATAAATATGAGGGAGCAAGAGATCCTATCAAAATATTTCTCGAGGAGGCCTTCGAGAAAAAAATTAATGCGATGATGGATAACTTTGCTCAGATCCTTCAATGGGGTCCCACCTATGACGCATGTGCATCCAACAACCACTCTAGAGGTGCCACTCCCTTCAAGGTATAGGTAAAATTTGACATTCTTGTATTTTAAGGCTAGATAGATGCAGATGCCGTCGATAGATGGTTGAATTTTCTAGAAGGGTATTTTTCAATCCATGATTTCTCCGACCGAGAAAATATTATTTTTGCACTCCTTAAAGCCACCCCCCATGTTAAGGACTGGTGGGAAATGTACTATGAGAAAAAGAACGAGGGGGAACCCTAATCCTTAAAGCCACCCCCCATGTTAAGGACTGGTGGGAAATGTACTATGAGAAAAAGAACGAGGGGGAACCCTATCTATTCTCGGCCGCACCCACTTGGAATTTGTTCTGAGACGACATCAAGGAACAATATTACCCCATGGGGAGCTATGAGGACAAGTACATACAATGGACCATGCTGTGGCACCAAAGGGATCAAGATGTGCACGAACTGACAAATTCGTTCCATACCCTATGCACAAAGTTGGGTATTAAAGATTCAGAGAGACATTTGGTGCTTAAGTACCGCAATTGTTTGCATAGGCACATTCAAGAGTAAATGGATTCTCTTGACATTACATCGCTTGGCACAACATATCACTATGCTACCAAGATCGAGTAGAAATTTAAGTAGAAGAAGCGAGACTTTGGATCTGTGAATCCGAAGCCCGGGAAAGGCACCCCTGAACCGCAGAACAAGGGAAAAGGCCAAAGCGGGGCGACTCATAACAACACCAAAAATCCAAAGAAGGAAATGGGGAAAAGGTGTGAATTTCATAACAACCCCACTCACAGCACAAACGAGTGTCGGTCCAAACAGTCGTTGGTGGCCAAACTAAAGGCACCTGAATTAGATGCATGTTTTGATCCTGAGTCAGAACCAGACATAGGCAATGAAAAAAGGAAGCAAATAATTAATGCAAATCCCAATGCCATTTTTTCCACCACCAAGATCAAGAGGGAGGATCCCGAGGATCTAGAGGAGGGGGAGTGCCTCTTCCATTCACAGATGTGGGTGAAGGGTTCTCCACTGCAATTCCTTGTCGATATTGGAAGCCAAAAGAACCTGATTTCAATATAGGTCATTAAGTGGCTCGGCCTACCAACCATATCACACCCATAGCCGTATACAATCAGGTGGCTTCACCTAGGGAGAGATCTCTGTGTCCACCAGCAATGTCACCTTCAGTAGCAAGCCATTCACGGATGAGGTATTGTGTGATGTTTCTCCTCTTGATGTAGCTAATGTATTATTGGGCCAACCATAATTATGGAGGCCGCATGATGTGTATGAGTCTAGTCCTTGTGTTGTTATTATTACTTTGGGAAATAACTTGTACATGATACCAGAGGTAGTACCACCTCCTGTCATCTCTTTGACTACTACAAAACAACGCAGTAAGATTGTTTCCCAAACTAGTAAATTTATTTTCCTTGCAACTCGCTCACAGGAAAAGAAGAATATTGTGGCCAAAACCTAAAAATAGGGCTCCCTTGCATGGCTGTAGTAGATGGAAAAATTCATAGAGGAATACGAGGAAATTTTCTCCTCACTCACAAAGGTTCCTCTACACTGTTAAGACAAGCACTCCATTGATCTGACCCTCGATGCACCACCACCTGATGTTACCATACTTCATACAAATACACAAACAAAATCCACACACGTACTATCTGAGGTTGATAAAGAAACCAAATTTACTAAACACATCCATCATGTCTGCCCGCAGGTCCATGACATCTTCGATAAATCTAATACCTAGTTCAACAGAATTTGCCTCATCTCATGGAGGATCTCAACGCAATGAGGACCATTGATTCCTAAGGAGGGAGGAATGATTCAGGTGGATATCGGTGGCCACCCACCTATTCTGTTTGGACCCGCACCATCAATTCTTGCAGCTTTTCACTTTCAACACAACTTATTATTTTTAGCAGTTTTTCGGGTCCTGAACTTCTGGAGTCGTTTTGAGGCCCTAAACAACTTTTTTTTGGGCATCGCGCCTCTGGTAAACATGATTCCATTATTTCTATTCATAGTTAGAAGTTGTATTCCTCGGATAGATCTTTCTAATGATGTATCATGTGCATCAAAACGAGATAGTATGTCAAAGTATCAACCATGGGAAGTTGAAACACCAATTTACCCAAACAGGGCCCATAGTTTTGGCACTTCATCTCCTAGGGTTGCGTTTTTGGAGTTTAATGTTTTCCATTATTTATCTATAATAAATAGGCCTTTGAGCCTCATTTTAACACAGTTCATAGGCCTATAGCTGCCACATCTCTTCTCAGAGATAAGCTACCAGCGCCCTAGCTATTTTATTTCCATTCTGTCTGTAAGAAAATTTTAGTTCTTTGATATTAATGAAATGAAGTGTTATTTCTACTTCATATTTTTATTTATTGTTATATGTGTATTTTTTTGAATTCCTACATAAATCCAAAATTTATGCAGGAATGCAACATAATACACATATAACCATAAATACAAAGATGCAATGGAAATAACTCTTCATTTCATTAATATCAAAGAACTGAAATTTGCTTACAAACAGATGGAAATAAACTAGCTAGGGCACTGGTAGCTTATCTCTTAGAAGAGATGTGGCAACTAAAACCCTCTAAAATGTGTTACAATGAGGCTCGAGGGAATATTTATTATAGGGAAACAATGGAAAACCTTAAACATCCAAAAACCTAACCCTAGGAGATGAAGCGCCAAAACTATGGGTCCCGTTTGGGTAAATTGGTATTTCAACTTCCCGAGGTCGTAAATTTGGCATACTATCTCCATTTGATGCACATGATACATTGTTAGAAATATCTATTCGAGGACTACAACTCTTCATCATGAATATCAATTCCAAAATAGAGTCATATTTTCCAGAGGCGCGATGCCCAAAAAAACGTCGTTTAGGTCCTCAAAACGGCTCTGAAAGTTCAGGACCCAAAAAAATGCTAAAAATAGTAAGTTGTGCTGAAAGTGAAAAGTTGTAAGAATTGATAGTGCGGCTCCAAATGGAATAGGTGGGTGGCCACCGATATCTGCCTGGATCATTCACTTTCATGACTATCATTATTTCTTGCTTTCACTTTCGCAAGTGTTTCTTTTGTTTTATTTTTCTCTCACATGCCTTGCTTTCATTTTATTTAGCTTTTGCAAGTGTATTCTTCACTTTTTTTTACTCTCACAAGTGTGCTTTTTCCTTCTTTCATTATTACATGTGTCACTTGTATTTTATTCATGTTGGAAGGGGCCACTTTCACTTGTTTTATGCATATTACGATTACCTTGGAACACTTTTAGAGGTAGCTCCAACCATATCTCTTACACTAGTTGATGATATTTATTATTAGGACATGTGTTGGACACATTCTTATGGTGTAGCACATATTTTGGTTTCAATACAAAAATTGTTTCATAAAGGTACATATTAAGTGTTTCACTTGGTGAAAAGTGTCATTCTACTGTCATTTCACTACATGCTTGATGGTTTTGGGTATTGCGTGTCTAATTTCCATGTGTTTGGGTGAATATATGTGTGCAGTCATGTTTAAGATCTATTATATACTATTGTATCTTGTCACATTGATCTCACACTTAGTCATTTTTAGAGCTTACATTGTCCTCGCAACTTGCTCGATCATGGACCAACACTTCAACCCTTAGAAACTGCGCGTTGCACAATCATAAGCCATAGTGAAGCACTCTCTTCCTCCTGGAACTACACACTACACAGTCCTAGAGGATAGTATCTCTCAACTGTGCACTGCACAATCCTAGTGCTCAGTCACTCAACTTTTCCATTTTCACTTGCCCAATGTTCAGTCTTGACCAACCTTGCCTTGCCCTGCTCATTACATAATCACAATGGACAATGTAGCCTCCTTTAGAACCTTGTTGTTGGCTTGAGGGGTCCTAACCCAGGTTCGGTGTGCAAGGTTTGCCAGCAAACCCCTATACTACTAGCCCTTTTGGCAGTGACCTACTTTCGCAGGTCACAGTCTCACCCAAAGTAGTATGGGTGGGTGCTGGAACCAGGTTTCTACACCCTGAGAAAGGAAGGGTAAGGCAAGCTGAGTTGCGTTCTATTTTGTAATTCCCAGATTAACTTGTTTCTTCGTAGGGTTAATTATGTATCTATTTGCATCCACGTGCACTAGATATATAATTATATGCTTTCTATAACATAAGCACAACATTATATAAACAGATCAGAATAAATCTAGATCCAAGCATTCAGTACACAAACCTTCGCAGTGAAAAGATAGAAAATACATAACACAGAAATTATCATAAATTCATACAACAGTACTCATAGATCCAGATCTCTAATAATCCTTCGCATTCATTCATTCATCAATCTTCCCTTACAATTCCCTTCCCAACCTGCGCACACAGCAGCAAGTTCCACACACAACTAGACTAGGATCTCCGCGCACACAACAATCAGGAGTTCATTCCCCAAAAACCCAAACAGATAGATTAAACCATAGATCGCATCAATAGCTCATCAATTCCTATCCTTTACAATACAAAATACATCTCTATTTATAATAATCTAGCCTCAATTTTCCTATGTTCCGCAACCCATGGTTTTTGGACCCCTAGTTTACCCTTTGACCCATTACAATGCGTTCGGGGCTTTGACCCACCCCAAAACCCCTCCACTTATACTAAATATAACCAAAAATATCAAAATTGGACCAGTTTCGCAGCTTGTTAGGAGACCCCATTCCAACAGTCCCCCAACACAATCTTGTGGCTTATCCCGAGTCACTGCATTGGTGCGGCTTCTATTTGCGCATGCAAAGTAGCCAAACTGCTGACAAGTGGAGGGAGTATGTCCTGAATTTGGGCCGCAGCTTGTTTCTTAATGTTGACCAGCACCAGAGAGGCAGGCCCATCTGTATCTGCAGCAACCCATTCTAACAGTCGATGGAGGTGTGCAATGGCGGTCTGAGTATCGTGTGCAAGCTGGAGTGCGGTATCATACCATGGCTTCAATCATTTTTGAATGACCTGATTGGAGTGGCGAAGGTCCGAAATCCTATCCACGGTGGCTAGGCGCTGTGCGGAGACCAGGGAAGGTGTGGAGGCTAGGACTTGCTCCAAAACAGCTTCTGCCTACTGTAATTCCTGCTGGAATAGCTGAAGCGTGGAATGGTGTTGTACTGCCATCCATAGCTGTGTAGCTGTTTCGACCAATTGGGCTCCTTGCACCAACTACTCCTAAATAATACGTGTTGCATCAGTGACCACATCAATCCTCTAGGCTCGTAATTCAGAAGGTATGTCATACTGCTGTTGCCTGTCTCGGTCAGGGCGGTGAACCTCTTGCAACACTCTGGAGGATAGGCCTTGTAACTTTGTACTATATAGCTGCGCCAAGTCCAATTGAATGTCCTGAGGAGTTAGGTCGGGAGTGTGCACTATGGAAGCATGAGGGAGTGAACATACATTACTTCTGGTGGGCAGCGTTTGAAAGTGGCGGAGAAGTTGCAGCATGTCCCTGTACCGCAACGTTCCTTCTGAGCGTGGTTCGCAGACAATCCTTTCTATCGGAAGCCCGTGCTCACTCCTATTACTGCACTCAGAATTCCTAGGTCCTCTTAATAGTTCATTTGGCAGGTTGGGGTCCATATTTTTAACAGAGAGACACGAGTTACAGAAAGTATGGATGAACACAAAAAACCAGAACGTAGATAGCCAAACCCTATTGAAGGGTGAATAAATAGCTTGACCCAAATTTTTCCAGTCATCCACACCCCAACCAAAGCTATTTAATGGTGAGGTAGCTCGTGTGTGGCACGTGCCCTCGATCTGTCAAACCATGCTTATCATAAATGGCTGCATTGATGATCTGCCGCCTATTTTTCATGCTTGCAAGGGTCTTTTCTTATTAAATCGGGATGTGCTGACGGTCATCCTTCGTGCCCAAGGTCGTGTCCATGGAATGTCATACCATAGATGATGCTTGTAGGTCGTTTGCGTACCTTGAATGAGGGTTGACACAAGGTATACCTGCAAGTTGATCAGAAGTCTTTTCGAGGCCTTTACTTTGTTCGTGGGTGGGACGTCCTTGTGTGAGAAGGCTGCGTCATACATCCTTATGTTATTTATTACTTGAGATGTTCACAGATTCTCCCAGATATGCATGGTTGTAGACAGGTCCGTAATCCTATGCGTGCTTAGGTTAGTGGTACCCTGATAAGTCTGGTCAGGCAAGGGTCGATCGCACCTTTGAGTGTTTCATGTCAGCAGTTATCCACGTAGGTCGATTGACCTTGGAGCCCATCTGGCCACTAGGGTTCCTATACGCAGGATCACCTTACTCTAATACTTCCCATGAGTAAAGAATACCGGTCCCTGCGTATGTGCTTCACATCAAGTTAGCAGTAGTGCTTCTGGCCTGCGTTCCATGGGAATCTTAGGTTCCTCAGGCTGCTGATTATTACCTGCGTCCTCCTGGTATGGCAGGGTTCTTTCTATGGTAGAGATGTGACGGAAATTCATGATGGTCCGAAGGCTTCAAAGTGCCGAAACCTCATGCAACTGACCTTGCCAATTCTCCAGCTCCTCATCGGAGTCAGAAAAACATTCACTATCCTTTTCCCAACACAGCATTCCTTCATCCATGGGATTAACCCAATCTTCATCCTGCGCAGTTGTCTTATAAATGTGATCTAATTCCTCCTTTGCATAGGCTGGCTCTGTATATTGTGCACCTTGTGCTGGATCTAGTGGTACTATGACACACATACCTTTGTTTTCGAACACCATGCTGCGTTTCTTGAGATTGATGACCCCTCCCATGTCTATTTCCTAGTCTAGCCCAAGGAGCCCAGGTTAGGGGTCCACGTCTTCAACTATTTCTATTAATTCAAAATCAGCTAGGACCCTGACCCCTACATTGTAAGACATGACCTTTGGTAACCTACCCAGAGGGATTATTTTCTATTGATTTGCCTTTCGCAGCTGGATAGTGGACCATTCTAATTTAGGCTCTCCCATTCATTGCCATGTTTGTTTTGGTAATACGTTGGCATCCGATCCAAGATCTAAGATAACCTAATCCATTTCATAGTCTTTGATCTGTGCAGTTAACCACATTTCTCTCCCGGTGCGTTTCTTATAGCTATACAGTTTGTGTACATCCTTGGTCTTAGGGATCAAATTTGGCCGAGCTACGCAGGTATTCAGTAATGCTAGGAGATTTCCTACAGCCTGCGGATTCCTTAGCAACTTCAGACATCCCTTTAAAAAGGGCTCAATTCCTTCTTCGATATGAGGCTGCGTAGGGGCTACCAATGGTGCTTGTTATTTGCAATACACTCCTTTCTGAGTGGAAAACCCTTATTCATTTCCCTGGGTGTCCATCCCACTACATGTCATGACTCTTACACTTGGATCTACCTCCCTTAGCTCAGTTTTGATCCTCTGTACATTCTGCGTAAGGGTAGGCTGCTTTTCCTGCATCTTCACTATTAGAATTGGGTAGTATTCTACCTCATGGTCCAACTATCTACAATATTTACATGACGGCCTGGTGGGATTAGGGAATTCTCTAGAAAATTTCCCTATTTCTCCACAGTTATAATAGATTAGCTGACCTCATCCTCAGCCTGCACTTCCTCCCAGACCTCCTCTGCCTTGGGTCGGTGATCCTCCAAAGAATGCAACAATTCATGGTGATGCAGGGTCTGATTTCACCCGATATAAGTTCCCACGATCCATCATTAAGTCATATGTGTGACAGTTCTGCTCATCATGTCCCACTGATCGGTAGAATCGGCACCATTGTTTCTTTAGTTATAGGACATATGCACCCAGCCAAGGGAAATGGTTCATATCATGTAGGCCTCCTACCCGGAAATCATCACACCATAGCGTAGATCCGTTTGATCCTGGTCTCAACAGGATAGGTTCCCTACTTTCCCCTAGGCATATCAGACTAGGCCCTCCAGCTTGCATATAATCGGTCAGCAGAGGGCACTGATCCTTCGTATGGCCATACGCCTGGCAATGTATACACCAAAGATATACGCAAATTTCCTTTCCTCGCTCTTTTCGTAGGTTCTATATCTCCATATGCATAGCCCCAAGTTGTTCCTGGATTTTTTGTACCCCTGTTGACGTATCCTCTCGGGGTGCAGCTTCTAATTTCATAGTGACTTCCACAGCTTTCTCCTGTGATTCAAAGGTCTGATGACTCATCGGCGTATGCACGTGAGGTAACAACATGGCGATGAACCACTCTGTATGTTTTCTATCATCATACTCAAACCCTCCTTCCCTAATTTCCTTCTTCAATCATTGATCAGCCTCCCATACTGACTCAGACGCACCTTGTTTGAAGTCCTTTACTTCTGCTACCAGCTGGGAATAAGATTTCGACTTCCAGAATTGTTGCTTCAGAGCATCCTTGATATCTTGAATGGAGGCAGCCCCATTCTGGGAAACGTATCGCATATACGAGTCCAGAGCTCTGTCTTCGAATGCTAAAGATAGATGCACCCTTTTGATCGTGTCACTTGCCACATTCTGCATAGTCTAGATAGAATCTTCCAGAAACCAAAACCAGTCCATATCCTTGTCTCCTACCCCCTTGAAGGTAGGTAGTTTTAAATGCGCCGCCATATCACTGTCTAAGGGGGGTGGCGGTATAGGCGAATTCTTACCTTTGCACGTCCGAGGTGGCGATGCAGCCGAACGATCTTGCGCAGCTAGTTCCTGCAACGGATTGTAGGCGGATATCACTATGTTAAGGTTGGTCCGATAGTATTTACCACTGTGGGTCGCGCTCCTGTCTAGATCCGAGATCATTCATTCAGTATGACTACATAGAATGCTCTTTTCACACAGTAATTTCTTGATCAACAATGGTAATGTCCTCAAGAATTTGTCTTGGAATCCTTTGAAAAATAGTTGTTCGGCTTCAGAGTATGATACAAACTAATCAATGGAAAATTCTTTCACAAATCCTCCCAGCACACTATCCACCCAGTGATCCACTGTGCGTGTGACAGTATTATCAGTTTTCTCAAGCTATTTGAGCAACTCTGAGGTCCACAAAGTGACCCGCTTGTCCTTCCAGCACTTATGGAATTCCACTAGTCTGGACAGCCACTCTTGGAGTTCAATCGCAAAAGTCACAAAGAATATTTTGTAGCTTTTAGTAAGGATGTACCTATTTTTCCACCTTTCCGCCGTTAACTTCTCACTGCGATTTTCTTTTACTGTGAACTCCTGGATCTATCTTTCGAACTAGTCCTCAATCTCTTTTCTTTCATGCTTCCAGTATTCTATTGTCATTACCCGATTCCTCTCTTAGACTTCTTCCCATTTCGGCAACGGAACCATTTGTTGGCTTGAGGGGTCCTGGCCCAGGTTCGGTGTGCAAGGTTTGCCAACAAACCCCTATACTACTGGCCCTTTTGGCAGTGACCTGCTTTCATAGGTCACAGTCTCACCCGAAGTAGTATGGGTGGGTGCTGGAACCAGGTTTCTACACCCTGAGAAAGGAAGGGTAAGGCAAGCAGAGCTGTGTTCTGTTCTGTAATTCCCAGATTACCTTGTTTCTTCGCAGGGTTAATTATGTATCTATTTACATCCACATGCACTAGATCTATAATTATATGCTTTCTATAACATCAACACAACATTATATAAACATAACGGAATAGATCTAGATCCAAGCATTCAGTACAGAAACCTTCACAGCGAAAAGACAGAAAATACATAACACAACAATTATAAGAAATTCATACAACAGTACTCACATATCCAGATCTCTAATAATCCTTCGCATTCATTCATTCATCAATATTCCCTTACAATTCCTTCCGAATTTACCTGCGCACATGTGATGAGTGCTACCATTTTGGACTAGGATCTCACGCACATGACCAGTGTTCTAGAAAAACTAATGAATGGCAAAACCATAGATCACATTAATAGCTCATCAATTCCTATCCTTTACGATAAAAAATACATCTCTATTTATAATAATCTAGCCTCGACTTTCCTATGGTCCGCAACCCATGGTTTTCGGACCCCTGATTTACCCTTTGACCCGTTACAATGCGTTTGGGGCTTTGACCCACCCCAAAACCCCTCCGCTTATGCTAAATATAACCAAAAATATCAAAATTGGACGAGTTTCACAGCTTGTTAGGAGACCCCGTTCCAACATTTGTAATTCTGAATTTCCTAGTCCCCTAAACCTTCTCTTCAATAAATTTGTATTATGCAGTTAGAGTTTTCAACCTTGCCTCTCTTGTCTCCTTCACTTGCTCAACTGCGTAATTCCTTGGCCTGCCTTGCCTCAACTATGCATTGTTTAGTTATAATGGATAGTATGACAATATATGGTTCAATTCAGTTCTAAATTGTGCAATCCTTGAGTCTATCCCTCAGCCACAAGGCATTTACAGTGCCTAGTCCTGCCACTCTTGATAATTGAACTTGCCCACTATGCAACCCCTGGCTCGTATTCTCCTTAGCCACTGTGAATTTTGCAGTACAATTCCCAGACCCTCACTCTCAATCTCCTATCTCTGTGCACTAGGTAATCCCTAGGATTCCCTCTCAATTCTTGTCCATTATCTCATTAGAGGAAGCCTCACATGAGCAAAGGTAGAATAGGTGATTATGGGATTGTTGTTGTCTTGTAATGAGTGAATTTAATTTGCAGGTGACATCACCCTATCATGGCATGATGATGATCAATGAGGTTAACAAGAGAGGTTACAAGAATGCCACCTATGAAGATAGGTCACAAAGATATTATCATGCAAGAATAAAGTAACCTTGGACCATGATAGATAGGTGGAGATTGAGAAGACATGAAAGGACCTAGTAATATAATCAGATCCTTTGGAGGATGAAGATGAAGTACCTTTAAAATCAATCATGAAGAGTTGAAGACAACAACAAAGATAATAGATTTGCCTTTATGCACGATGAAATATTATTTTATCATCGCCAGTCATGGATTCTCAAAGTGTCATCACAAAATTCCTATATGGTCAATGTACTTTTTCCACTTTATTTTTGGAATGTAATCATGTAGTTTCCAGAAAATGAGAAAATGAAAAATGTTTGGAATCCCAAGGGTCCCATATGGAATGTGAAAAGTCACTAGAAAGTTCTAAAGTCATGTAGAAGCTCAAAGGTCACATAGGAATTGGAAAATTCAAATGGTTTCTCAAGAGTCATGAGGGAAGATCAAGACTCACAAAGAGAAGTGGAGAGTCACCTCATATATACACCCTCATATCTCAAGAAAGGGACTTTTCACCTAGGCTTATCTAGCTTGGCATAGGAGAGAAGATATTTCCATGGAGGAGCAAGTGGTGACTTAATGTTCCAATATTGCAGATAGTGTTGTATCGTTGTAATCATACATCTTGGGAATTTCTCTTAATAGATGAAGCTATTGTAGCTAGCACACTTCCATGCATATTTCATGAATTATTGTAAGACTATTCTCTCATTTTTTGCGTTGTATGTTTATGTTTATACATACTAATGAAAATATACTATTTTGTTGGATTTTGTATGCATCTTGTTGAATGTGCATTGTTACTTGGTTTTATTATCATTTTTATATTGTGAACTGCTTTGTAGGTTAATCAAAAATTCCTTCCATTCCTTTGTATTTCTATTTTATGATAGTACTATTATTTTTTTTGTAGAGGCTCACTCTATATTTTCCCTTTCTCAAAAGTACCTCATACACATTGCAATTGTATGTCTCTTAGTGTCAACTTACTTGCTTGTTTCAAGGATTGTTTGCATAATATCTGATGTTAATAATTGCAACAAAGGAAAATCTCTAAGAATAATGGTGTCTTAGCCTATTATCCAGATGGGGATCCTACTCCAAATGGTGTGAGGTCTAGTTGGGACCTCATACTAGGGATACCCCCTGTGTTGTCCTATTTCCAACACCGTCAACACTCCCTTTATGGGTTTCCACATACATCTGGTGTCCTTATGTGTAATATGTGTGTATTATTTTTATGATTTTATTGTGTGATTCATGAGTTTCTTGCACGGTTGATTATTAAATGAATTTAAATAGTATATATTGGTAATAATTGTGAAAATTGGCCATAGTACCGATTCACCCACCCCTCTCAGTCTTATCCTAGTTTTCAACACTAGGAAACACTTTATACCATGGAGAATAATAGTTTTTAATTGTATGAATGTGTTAGGGTATATCCTTCAAACACCTATAATATTCTATTTGCAAATAAAATTTTCACATGAGACTAAACAAGATCTTGAGTGGGTTGTGCTCATGAACACTAGACCAAAAATAGTCTTAAGAACCATAAAAAAATTGTCACTTATTACCATGAACCTAACATGATGAATCTAGGCCTAAGTTTCTATACATGGGTAGCTAGGCTTATTAAGCTTCAAAATGTAACATACTTGCTCAATGGTACATAGAATATGCTTCTAGCATCAACCCATTCATGGGAAAAATTGAGCTAAAATGATTTTTTTAATATTTAAATTTTAAAGTGGGATCCTTTTGGCTATACAACACATACACATACGTGCAAACAAAAATACACTCACAACAAATTGTATACATGCATGAGATCTAGGTGACATTGTATATGCATGTATTCTTTCCAAGACATTATGGGTGCTAAAAGTAACCAAAGGGTTGTGCTCAAACACATAAAAAAAGAAGCATATCAACTGCTTTTAATAATATAATACTCATAATTTCATTCTTAATCTACCCACTATCTCATCATACAAACTTGGTTTGATGCAAAATCATTTCTTTAGCATACAACAGCATGAACTCTTCAACTACAAGTTGAGTGTAATGAGCTTAGGTAATACTTTGTGCATGCATATATATCCATGAATCAGAACCAAAATATGTAATAATATGAGATACTAACAATCACAATTTTAGTTTCTAGGCTTATAACTCGAGAAAAACCATCATGCAACCATAAAAATAAGCATAGAAAGATTCAAAACAAGCTTTTAATCCATTGAAGTAACATCCATATTGTTGTCTAATGCATACAAATGATGAACTAAAATGAAGTGGATTCCTATGTGTTTGGAGTGAAAAAACTTTTCATATGATTTTTGAGGAGGCCAACACCCATGCTAAGTATTTTCCAAATGCTTTGAAAAGTTTTCCAGTAATTTCTGAACCCTTAAACCATGTAAACAATATATTTCCAAGAATTTAATCTAACACTAAAAAATTTGCAATAAAACCTTAAAATAGGCCTTGGAATTTTATTATTTTGATATAGACACATGCTTGTAGGTATACCTTTCAAGATACAAGAACCAATCACTATAATGAAATGATTATGACCATCAAACTATATCCTTCAAAAATTGCATGCTAATGTCTAAATTGACTATTTCCAAATAAAAAGGTGACATGTAGCATGATGAAAACATCACCAATATATATAAAACATGGCATAACCATCACTAAAACTACACATATTAACAACATCATCATGTGATCATAAACATGGAGTGATAATAACATCATCAACACATGAAATAAGGGGCACCTAGAACCACAAATGTAACATATTCATCATCTTCATAGCCCTTGTGCATAGTAGGAGGATGACCCTATAATTGCATACAAGGGGACTTTGGTTGGACAATGATAAGTAGAGGCAAGGTATGTCTATAAAATTAATTAGGGTGATTATTAGAAGGAGAATATTTTTATGCATATGACTTATTGTAACACTTTGCAATTGATGTTATGTTGACTAAATTTTGGGTCAACATCTAATGACCCCATGAACATGGTTCTTCTAACAACCTGTGAACCTTAAAATATTTTCTTCCAACATCATAATATTAGGTTAGGTGAGAAGTAATGATTAAAAAAATCAATAATTAAATGAATAAGAAACAATAGGATAAGATATATAAATATTCACATTCATCTCTGAAAAAGGTAGAATATGAATAAAATGGTTTCTATAGTTTTTCAGGGAGTTAAAGAAAGGTATATATCTGAATAATTTGGGAAACGAAATAGTGCTCATATAACAACCAAAACTTATCAAGTTAGAGCATTACGAATGTATTGGAATAATTTCAATCTATTTTCATGGAAGAGTCATATCACATAACACATACATCAACATCCATGTGAATGATAAAAATAAACCTATTTTTGGGTGTCGTTTGCACATATTTCGACCATTAAGGCTTCATTTGATGAATCAAAAAAATGAAAGTACCGGGAAATCAAGAAAGAATTAAAACCAAGTGGGGAAAAGCAAGGATTATAACAAAATTCAATATAGACCAAAGGAAAACTAATTAAAAAATGCAAAATTGAATTGTAGGAAATAAAAATAGCAAAGGGGAACCATACCAAAAATAAAAAGAAACAAAGGGAAAACTAGTTAGAGAATCCAAAGTTGAATGCCACGAAAAGAAAAATAGAAAAGCGAAAAAAAAAAAAAAAAAGAGAGAAATATTGAAAATCATAAATAAAATGCAAAAAACAATAAAAAAACAAGCTTTTTTTGGGATAATTTGTTTCTTTCTTTTACTGTTTTACTTATTTCATTAATTAAGATTATAATAAGGCTTAAGGGTGGCCTATTCTTTGTGTCAAAGAAGAGCCACTCTTGGATATTTTTTAACCTGGAATCATTATTACCAAGGTTTTGTGAGATGGTAAAAGGGACCAGCCACAATTTTTGGAATTTGATATGCTTTCGTTTGTCCTCTTTGGGGTACAATCCCAAAGATTAACTTTTTTCCCAACTCTAAAGGATTCATTTTTCCTTCTCATATCATGGTATTTAAAATTCATTTTTTTTTCAAATTCTATACTTTGAAGTTTATTTATCTTTCAAAGATAGTCATGAATTGGACCTTTGTGATATTGGATTAGTATCTAGCTCTTCAATTTGGAAGGCCAAGTTTAAATGGTAAGCTATATCTCAATAGGAATAAGGGATTCCTACCTATAAACTCTAGTTAGACATGGGTTTCCCAAATTCTAATATGTATTGTCATTTGATTTTCCTATAAAGGATAAGCTAATTTAAAATGTTATCTATGAGGGTCACCACCCATGGTGTACTTAAATACTAATCATAATTTTATTTGTGGATTCAACAAGGCCATTTTCTTGGGATTCATAAGGAGATGAAGTAGAGAAAATTACATTGTATTGTTAGCATAACCTCAATACCTCGCTTGACACAAAAGCACCACCATTATTGACCCAGGGTAAATTCTTGATACCCTTAACCAAGACCTTTTACTTCGGCTGATGTGTTAGAATTTCATTAATTAAAGTGTCAATGAACATAAATGAACAATTGTCTATTATAAAGAAGAGGAACATAACATGTCAAGGTCATAAATCATAAGAACATGTTGTTTGATAACATAGTTTGTCCAGGAGGGACTACATCTCTCGGCCTCAGTGTCAAGATGGTGTAGGCCAATGCATTAAGTGTTGTAAGAAGAATATTTACATGGATGTGCTTCTCTGACATACAAGGAAAATGCCCTCACACAGGAGTGGCTAGACCTCTCTACGAGATATTCCACTGCGGAACTCTCATGCATAAAAATGACTCCTATCAGTATGACAATATCTCACACATAAATACTACGAGTATCCCGCCAACAAGGCAAACAAGGGATCTCAATGGCATATGTGTTACATGGAGTATCTCGCCAACATGGCATAAAATGGATCTCAACAACATACATGAGTATCCTGCCAATATGGCATCAAGGGATCTAAAAAATAATACAAGTCCATGACAGGAAACTTTACATCAATAAAAAAAACAAGATAATATCCCACGACTCATACATCAACAGGGATCTGTATAGCACTAAGCATCTCAGGAACAAAGAAGTACATGAAATCAACTCATCATATACCTCATGCTGAAGATGACTGAAGAATGGGATACTGATGCTGCTAGATCTGAAATCACCATCACAATCGTGGCATTGAAAGGTGTGAAATCGACTGCTCACTCGCTGAAAACTGACACCTACAACTTCACTTCAAAAAGTGACCAAAAAATATCAAGCTCAGATGGAAAATATGAAGATGCCATCAAATTCATGACGTCGAATAGTGAAAAATCGACTGTCCATTTGTTGAATTCTGAGAAAGTGAAAATCTGGGGCAAAAAGGAATATTTTAGATTCCCCCTAGATTCCTCCACATACCTGTTCCATGGGTGGATCGAAAACTTGCAACTCATGTTGGGAAAAACACTGAGAGGGGGGGTGAATCAGTGTTTAGATCTTACTAAAAATATTTTTACCTTTTTTTTACAGAATTCCATACGCGGCTTTGATGAACCCAACTCACGTATACACACGCATATAATAAAAGAAACTAGCGTATACTGATATAATTTTGCAGATTAGGAATTTTTTTTAGGAACAATCTCTAACTCAGTTTACCAATCATGCATCTGTTAGATAATCAGTAAGTATGTGCAGTAACAACAGTATAAATCATCACACAAGAGAAACACACATGAACACCAATATTTAAGGTGGAAACCCAATTCGAGAGAAAACCACCGCTGTTGTTGTCTCTGTCTTCAATATTTATTATATGGAAAACTTTTTACAATATTGTAATGATGCAGACTCATATCAGTATGCAGGCATCTACCTGTAGAAGGCTACAACCTTCTCTCGTTTTCCAGCTTCTACTAGAAGGGAGCTACAACCCCCTAATCTCATTTACCAACCACTACTGGAAGGGAGCTTCAACCCCCTAATTAGAACCCCAGCTTCTACTGGCATGAAGCTTCTACTTCCATACTGAAGGCTTCAACCCTCAAAACCATTGTAGACCACGTTTCATCAATTTTCATACTGGATCAAACAACATCAACACAACTCTTCATAAACATCAACAACCATAAAATTTACCCAATAATCCAATTAGAAAAGTGAGACCACTGTAACCAGAACTCAGAAATAACCCAAAATTCAGAATAAATATGCAGATACAAACTCAACCCTGAACATTCATCAACTTAAAAATGCATATGCAAATTCGCTTCACTGAACCCGCATGTATACGCGTTTTCCTTCATACCAACTTGCGTATAGCTTTGTGAATACTATTTTTCAGAATGTAATCAGTCTTAGATCCAGATCTGATGCTTTCAGTTAGATATCTTTAGACATGTAGAACCCTTCATCAGTTAGTCACCATCAACCATGTTTATTCTCTCATTGATCGTATTTGTACATAATCAACTTAGTAGCATATACAATATTAAAACAGCCCAGATGTATAAGAAGACTTCATTGACAGACAACAGAAAAATAGCAAGAATAACAGAAAAACCTTTGCAATAAGCTTCAAAAAACCCTAACTTCCATACACACCTTTTCTGAATCAAACCTTAACTTCCATACACGCCTTTTCTAGATCTATAAATATAAACTTTGCAGAATGAACCAGATCCATAGAACTTACCAAGATTTCTTCACTTGACTTCAACAAACTTGCGCCAGGTCATAGATCTAATCATCTCTTCAATGGATCACACAAGAGCATAGTCATTTCAGATGTAAAGATCCCGAACCATTATTGTATCAATGGGTGCATCATAGATTCAGATCTATCAATTAAAATAGAGTTCATCCCATGTAGATATACCTTAGAGAAAATTATTCAATAACAACCCTTACTCATGCCCCCTTTGCACTATGATCTTCTTCTCCTTATATAGATTTACCTTTACCAATACCATGAGTCAAAACCACACAACTGTTGATGGTATTCTTGGACGAAATCAAATAGAAAATACAACGCTCAATACTGTGGGCTAATACCATCGCAATGCCCCTTGGTATCATAATTTTAGAGCGTAAATGGCATATGTGACTTGGATCATTCGTATCCGCATGTATACACAACTTATCTTCATAAAAACTGCATATATACTAATTCTGAATGTATACGCGGGTTGCCTTCATAAAAGTAGCTTATACATTGCCTCCATACGCGGGTTTGCTTCACCAAACTTGCGTATACATTGAAAAATATTTCTTGTTTCATTTCTCTTGCACTTACTAGAATTCCTTTCTCTGTCGCATCTAAAATGACCTGTAGAAACATCAATTTTACATCTTTACCACATAGGTTAATTATCAAAAGACAACTGATGAAGTAGGTTTTTGTCAAGAACAACTTCATTAAGTAGGTTGTCATCAAGGACAACATAATGCAACATATGCCAACAATCTCCCCATTTGGACTTGATGGCAACCATGACGGTGTTTGATCATTACAATAGATATATACATTAATCATAACCATTATTCAAACACCAAAATACTCTCCCCCTTTTACATCAAAGGCAAAGGGTGGATCAAAACCAAAACAAGGTTTCTCCTCCCTTCTAGAAAGATGAGCTCTGAAGATCTAATGTGTACTCAATTTACCATGCTCCCCCTGAGTCCATGCTGGATCTTTAAACAAATTTTTCAATGAAGTACATGACTCAACTGAATATGAATTTTCTTATCACCAGGGACTCATACTTACATCAATGATCCAACCAAGTGGAATTACAAACTTGACTCAACTTCCCAACCAAGTGGGTTTACAAATTTGAACAAGTCCTTACATGACTGAATATAACAATTTTACGTCATAGGTCTCAACATGATCTTTTCATCAAATTACAGATATGATTATTTATGACCAAAACCAAAGAATCTCAAATATGAGATCATAACACGGAAACCAATCAAAATGCCAACAATGCATCCTTTTCCATAAGACAAGTGCTCCCCCTTAGCTTGTGCATCCTGAACACCTTCAACAACCAAATCATCAAAGCATCTTCATCAAGGAGATAACTATCAGTGAATGATACAGAAATATGAATACTGGAATAACAATAGAGATTACCCAATAGTACCACAACTATTCTGAAACGCTGACCCAAAGAATTTCTGTTAGCAAAACCTATACGTGGTTTTATGCACAGAAACTCGCTTATATACACGATTTTCCTTTTTGAAACCCACGTATTGAATTTAATCTTCTGAAATTAAGTAGATTTGATTAGAGAGGCAAAGACAATTCCCAGCTTCTGTCTGAGATATTTGAATGCTTCCCAGGGAAGAGGTTTAGTAAATATATCAACAACTTGTTCTTTGGAGGGAACATACTCCAATTTAACCTTTTGTTCCAGCATTTGTTCACGTAGGAAGTGGTACTTGATAGGAATCTGCTTGGTTCTAGAATGCATAACATGATTTTTTGAGATACTAATGGCATTTGTATTATCACACAAACTAGATATGGGAGGTGAACATTTGATTTGAATGTATTGTAAATTGTTCATCATCCATAGTAGTTGTGTGCAACATGATGTGACAGCCACATATTCTACTTCTGTTGTAGATAAGGCAATAGAAATTTGTTTCTTGCTGAACCAAGATACCAATCGGGGCCCCATATAGAATGCACCACCAAGTCTAGTGATTTTTTTATCATCAACATTTCTAGCCCAATCTACATATGTGTAAGCATGAAGAGTGAGATCAGCATTCTTTGGATACTATAGACCATAGTATTGAGTCCCTTGTAGATATTTGAATATTATTTTTACAACCTGAAGGTGAGACTCTTTTGGATTAGCTTGGAATCGTCCAACAATCCCAACTGCATGCATAATTTCTGTTCTTGTCCTGTTTAGATAAGGAAGAATTCCAATCATGGATCTATATTCCAGTTGATTCACCATGTGAGAATCATCATGAGAACTGAGGTTACATCCAGTTACCATTGGCGTACTCACAGGTTTGCAATCTTCCATCCCATACTTCTTCGGAATTTTCTTAAGATATTTTGCTTGTGATAAAAATATGCCATCTGTTGCTTGTTGCACTTGTAAGCCAAGAAAAAATGTTAGTTCCCCAAGTAAAGACATTTCAAATTCTTTCTACATAACAGAAGCAAATTTCTGACTCATGGACTCTTCATTACTCCCAAAAATGATGTCATCAACATATACAACTACAATCAATAGTTTATCTTTTTCAATTTTTGTGTATAAGTTGCTATCAACAAATCCCTTTGAAAAAGCTTGTTGATGAAGATATTTTTCAAGATGATAGTACCATGCCCTTAGAGCTTGTTTGAGACCATATAAAGCCTTTTTAAGTTTGCAAACAAGTTTTTCATTATTTCCCAAAATGAATCCTTCTGGTTGTTCTATATAAAATTCTTCTTCTATATCACCATTGAGGAAAGAAGATTTAACATCCATTTGATAAACTTTGAATTGTTGAAAGCTTGAAAAGGCAAGAAACATTATTATGGCTTCAAGTCTAGCTACAAGAGAAAATGTTTCTTCAAAGTCTATACCTTATTGTTGAGCATACCCTTTACAAACAAGTCTAGCTTTATTTCTAATAACATCTCCATTTTCATTTAAATTGTTTTTGAATATCCATTTTGTTCCAATAACATTTTTATCATGAGGTCTTTGAACTAATTCCCAAGTTTGATTCTTTTCAATCTGATCAAGTTCTTCATTCATGGCTTGAATCCAACATTCATCTTTGCTAGCTTGATTTACATTCTATGGTTCAATAGTGGATAAGAATGCCATATAGCTAGGGGATCCTACAAGACTTCTTCTTGTTTGAAAACTTGATCCCTTTTCTCCCAATATTTGAGATTCTGGATGATTCTTTTGTACATACCTGGATGGAGCTTTTTCAGATAGATCTTCTTTTGCTTCATTGGGTTCACCTTCTATATTGTTTCTATTTGATGAGTGAAAATATACATCATCATCATCTTCAGTTGTTGTTGTTATTTCCTTTTTAGGAGCTGAAAGAGACTCATCAATTACAACATCAATACATTCAACAATCTTCTTAAGTATTTTATTGTAACACTTATATGCTTTACTTCTTGAAGAGTAGCCAAGAAATATTCCTTCATCTGCTCTTGGTTCAAATTTACCAAGTTTTTCATCATTTTTCTTGATAAAACATTTTCTTCCAAAAACTCTAAAATGCTTTACAGTTGGAAGATTACCATACCAGAGCTCATAAGGAGTTTTATCACTGTTCACATGGACATGAGCCTTGTTAAGAATATTTACTGCGGTATGTGTTGCTTCTCCCCAAAAGGTATTAGGTGTTCCAGAATCATCAAGCATAGCATGAGCCATCTGTTGAATTGTTCTATTCATTCTTTCTACCACGCCATTTTGTTGTGGGGTTCCAGCCACAAAAAACTGTTTTTTTATGCCATGTTGTTCACATAAATCAAAGAATTAATTTGATATATATTCCCCTCCTCGGTTTGATCTATGACATTTTATTTTTAGATCTAATTCATTTTCAACCAGGGCTTTGAAGATCTGAAAATTTTCAAATGCTTCATCTTTATGTTTTAGTAACCCAATCCAACACATTCTAGAGAAGTCATCAATAAATAGAATATAGTATTGTTCTCCAAGGGGTGACTTTTTCCTCATAGGTCCACATAAATCAGTATGTATGAGCTCAAGAGGCTTACTTGTTGATCCTTCTTTGGCATTGAATTGCACTCTGGTTTGCTTACCGAATTGGCAAGATTTGCATATGGTACTTTCACGCAGAGTGATGTTGGGAAGATCACGAACATCTTTGAGTCTACTAGATTTTCTGATTTGAGAGAAGCTGAAATGCCCCAATATTTTGTGCCATTACCAATTTTATGAGGATTTACCCAAGTAACATTGTTCTTTGCAACCTTTCAATACATACATATTTCTTGGTGTTCTAGTTCCTTTTATTACTATTTTTCCTGTGTCAAGTTCACATACCACACATTATTTTTAACTAAAGACAACTTCATTTCCTTGATCACACATTTGACTCACACTTAACAAGTTATGTTTTAATCCATCTAAATACATAACATTGTAAGCTTTTACCTTTTCTTTTATAAAAACTGAACCTTTTCCTTTAATGACAGCAGGAGTATCATTTCCAAAGGTAACATTCTTTTCTCTTTCTAGAGCATTGTATGCAAGAATTTTATTTCTATCACCTGTTATGTGCTTTGAGCATCCACTATCAATGTACCATTGATTTTCTTCCCCTTCTGCAAATAAGGGTATGCCAAAGTTCTCAACCTGTAAGTCCTTCTTTCTCCATACCTTGGATTTTGAAGATACATGCTCTTATGATTGAAGTTTTCTCATGAATTTAGATTCTTCATTACCAAAGTTATTGCAATAAGCACATTCAATTTCATTTTGAAGAGGATAAAAGTTGTTATAAGTATTCTTGTTTATTCCAGTCTCATTTCTTTGCTTTCTTGATTCTCTAGTCATGACGGTTTTGTATGCAACACATTGAACAACTTTATGACCAAAATTATGGCATGAGAAACATTTCCCATTATGAAATTTCTACGATTATGAAACCTTATATTTGTGTTTACCTACTGATTGTTATTTCTCTGATTGATATTTCTTTTGTTGTTCTTTGTATTGAAGTGGTCATGTTTTACCTATGCAATTTATTTGTTCTCTTGCTGAGTGACGGGATGTTGTAGGCTAGCTTTAGTTGCATTTAGATAGCTTGGTGCTGAAGACGGAGAGGATTCTCCGATATATCCAAGACCTGTATTTACAAAAGGAGAGCGTTGAACCTCCGAATTTCATCTAATGTTTCAGTTCCCTTAGCAAATCTAGGATTTAAAGTTTTCTCTTTCTCAATTTCCTTTCTTAGACTTACTATTTCACATTCTAATTTCTCATTGTGCTTCTCCTTTTCTATAAGCTGATTATTTAGAGTATCTATGGAAATTTTGTTTTCTTCCAAACATATTTTGAGCTGATTAATTTCTTCATGAAAATCACTTTATTCTAATGCATCCATAAAGGTATCTTTAGCCTCAATAGAGTCTTTTTCAAAAGCCATGAGTAGTCTAACATCTTGATCAGATTCTCCTTCTTCAATATTTGATAGCCCATCACTATCTTCATGAGTATAATAACTTTTTCTATTGATAAACCGATTCTTATTTCTTTTTTCCACTTCCTTTCATTTTTCATGTTTTTCTTTATGGGGACACTTAGCAACATAATGACCAAATCTTCCACAAGCAAAACATTTAAAAGGAAGCTTACCTCTAAACCTTCCAGTGCCGAGTTGTAGCTTCTTTACAAAATTTATCTCATCTTCTTCTAAAACATACCCTAATCCTTCTTGTTCTTCTATTTCTTTTCCTTTTGCAACAACTCTAAAGACAACTTCTTTGACTTTAGATGGACCTCCTTTTCTCATTTCATTAGCAGTCAAAATACCATGAATTTGAACAATAGTACGAGTTTGTAGATCCCACTTCTCTTCAATAGTAGACATTTTTTATTCAAATTTGGGAGTTATAGATCTTAAAACCTTTTCTACCAAAGTAGTGTCAATTATGGTTTCACCCAGATTTCTCATGTGATTTACAATATCATCTAGATGTAAAAAGAAACTAGAAATGCTTTCCTCATTATGCATCCTAATATTTTCATATTGAATTATGAGAGTTTGGATTTTAGCGATTTTTACTTGTTATTCATCCATAATTTTGACTATCTGAAGATGACTAAGTATCGGTTCTAGATTTCTAGAAACAAAGTTCATGAACATTGTGAGTTCTAGAAATCTCACTACCTTCATTATCCTTAAGATAATTTTTTCACTATTTCATCGTCCCATCATGTCGATGCTCAGCTCACCCATCCCAAAAGACCCATCATGGACTCATGTCACTCAGTTTGTCTTTGTTGTGTCACCTTTGGCCTCAGCCCTCTATTTTGTTTTGCCTAATTCCTCCATTGTCCATTTAGGGCTTTTAAGGTAATTTTTTCTTAGTTTCATGATCTCCATGGTTAAACATCAAAAAGGCTTGTATCTTGATGCTCTTACAACTCCTCCTATCCTCAATATACCTTCATAAACATTTCCCATCACTCCTATCCCTCAAATTCATCATTTTTCTACAAAACCTAGTGTATTGCCACAATTTGACACTTTTTAAGACTAGGCATGTGTTTTTCCCTCTTGGACCCCTTCCCCTCACTAAATCCTTGAAATTCAACTTTCCCATACTCCCTAACATCTATCCCTATCCTCAAAAATTTTCCCAATAATTTAGACAACCCTTAACCCCTTATTTCCCCTCCCTCTATAAGGCAGTCCTAAATCCCCTACCCCAAACCCTAATTTCCTCTTCCAACTAAGCTAGGGTTTGCTATGGAAAAGAGGCATAAGAGTAGAAGATAAATATGGTAGGTCATATCAGCAATCATAAATCCATACCAACTCATAAACATCATGCCTCCATCATTTTCCAAGAATTCATTCCAAGGGCCTAGTCATTTGCCACACCTAGGGCCAGTTTTGCTTAAAAATATGTTTCTGACCAAACAGAGATGAATTTGGAAAAAGTGAGAGAATTTTTTGTCCTTCATAGGGCCAAGAATAAAAACCTCCTTTAGTTTTTACACAGGTATCATGGTTTGGGATAAATATAAAAAACACAGGTGTCCCAAGAGAATTTCTGCACTGCTGGAGTGACCTTGGAAAAATAAGGTTTTATGACAGATGGAGTGTCCCAATGACTTTCTTGATGGGTCAAAATACCACTATAATTAAATATATTTCCAATGAGCTATCATGAGCTGAATTTTGAGTTAAGGAAGATCTCCAAAATTTGTCTGCACCGGCACTCTGCAGTTCTGCACCATCACTTAACACTTTTTGACCAGTCTTTGGAAACTCAACATTTGATAGGGAAAATCAACTCCAATCAGGAAAAAAATGGTACATTTGGAAAGAAAATATGATATTATTTCCGAAAATATATCACGGGCCCAAATCCAACTTTGGGAAGGTCCTCAAAACTTGTCTTCAAGTTGACCCTTTTTGGCATTGCGCACAGGAGAAAATTAGCCACAATTGCCAAAAATTGGTCAAAATCAGTCTTTTTTGGGAAGAATGAAAAATAAGTCAAAAATGATGATAGGTCCTCCTTCATAATAGCATATGGAATCAAAGGGTTTCAGGCTTCCATCTAAGATTTTGACAAAGAAGCACTGGTTCCACCTCAACAAATGGACAAATGACCAAGAGTATCCGTGCAAGGGCCTGACTTCTCAAAAAGTACAATCAGAGGCATTAAAAAGGATCAAAAAGAGGCAGACATAAGGTAAAGTGCCAAAGGATAAAATAATTTATGAGCATGAGTTTACTATTTGGAAAATAAGGTGTCAAAATTCCAAAAAATGCACTAAGGGATCAAAGGAAAAAGTTGTGTAGGCACCTGCAAAAATAGAAGTGGCCAAGGGGAGACACAAAATGGTTTAGAAAATACAAAATTTTCCCACCAGAGATATATCACTGTCAAAATGATCAAAGGAAAAAACATGTAATTGGTCTAAAAATCAAAGAAGCCTCCAAAAATGGTTTCCTTATCAAAAGTATATTCTGCAAGAGATAGTTAGCCATGAGTGACACTTCTGTAGGACTGTCAAAGATGGCTACCTACAAGAAGATTGATAAGGTCAAACAAACCTAATGTTTACAATGGTGGCACATATGAAGACCAAAGGAGCTATTGATGCCTACTGCTAGGGTTTTCACACCAAGAGGTTTTCACTGCTTCAAAGTAAAAACATGATAGAATGTTAGTTAAAAAAGAGAAAATTTGTTCTTTTCAGTCTCATCCACCAAGCAAATCAAAGGCATAAAAAATACATGACTGAAGTTTCCATGGTTTCCAAAATCTAGGTAAGAGGAAAATATTAAGCTTGTTAAAGAGTTTGTGAATATAAGGGAAACATCAAAATGCTCGAGCCAAGGCAAAGACCATTTTTTTTTAATTCTACCACCTACAGGACAAACAGACCAAAAATATAGTAAAAAAAAAAAGAGAAGGAGAGCCATTGAAACATTTTTTAGAGTTTTTTTCTGAAAAACTGGTTGAAGTTCCAGGCACTGCACATAGACGGAGGCGCTACGCACACAGCCTTCGGCATTGTGCACAGAGGAGGTAGATACAATGAAAAAAAGCATTGCGCTACGCACCGGAGAGGTAGCGCTACACACCAGCAGAGGCGCTATGCACAAGCCTAGTTTGGGCCCGAATTTCCCACCATTCAACAGTGATGCGCACAGGGAAGGCACGAAAGGAACGACCTATCAGGTGGCGCTATGCACATAGGAGATTTGGATAGATTTGCCAAAAATTACTCAAACTCATTTTTTTCCTCCTCGTCAAGTTTTCCCCAGGCTCCTACATGAGTTATACAAGGTTGGTAGTCATTTTCTTTGCCCTCCAAATTGATCTTTCTTCATTCATAATCAAAGGAGAGTAACCATAACCTAAATTGGTTAAAAACCCTAATCTTCATGGCAAACTCTCATTTAACCTTCTAGGGCAAGAAATTACCAGTTGGAGAGTGATGATTAGCATAAATACACTCAATACAAGCTAAGCCTACTTCTAAACTTTGAAAGTATTCCTTGACTTCTTCCATTTTGCCTCCATTTGTTAAAAATTTCCCTCACCATCACTCATTTTTCCTCCCTAGACCTAAAATCTCTCACCAAGCTAAAAACCATTTTGTTCAAAGACACAATCATTCACCATGTCTGGTGATGAAGAAATCAGTAGGGCAGACACAGAGTTTAATGAGGAAGAGCAGGAGGATGATGATGACAAGGAAGAGGGAGTTGAACATGGAAATCATGAAGACAAAAACAGTGAGCACTTGGAGGAAGGAAGTGATGGTAATGATACAAATGAATCACTCCCAAGTATAGAAAAAGGTGATGTTGATGAACAAGATGAGGACCTAGAAGATAGTGAAGACAATGATGAGGGTGACATTCAACAAGAAAGTGAACATGACAGTCAAGAGGAAAATAGTGATGCAGAGAAAAACAGTGACAAAGAGTTAGAAGATATGAACATAGATGAAGATGATTACAGAGTGGTCTTCATGATGAGAAAGATGATAGAGATGAAAGTGCAGAAGGTGCTAGTGCAAATGATGACCCCAGCAATGAAAAGACAAGTAGCTCAAATGAAGAACAAAATGACAATGAAGAAAACTAGTGAAGAGGATGCGAGTGTTGATGATGTTAAAGACAATTATGGGGCAGAAAATATGATGACTAATGATGCAAATAAGAAAATGAAGAAGTTGAGGATCCCAACAAGGATCATAGCCATGATCAAGGCACCTACAAAGCCATCGTCACACCTCTTCATTAAAATTTAAGCACTCAAAGAAGGTAAATACCAAGGAAAACTTAGAGACATGGTTCAAGATTTTCCATAGGCTTCTCAAACCCCTTGAAGAAGTTGTCCACCAAATTTGAGGGAATTCTAAGAAAATTTTGTTTTTTTTGAAATTTTGAGGCCTCTGTGTGCAGCACCCTTGGCGCTACGCACAACTTTGGTGCATCATCAGATTGAAAAATTGAAATTTTTGGATTCTTCTCATCATTAGCAGTCTAGTCACAAAATTTCAGACCATTTGGAGCAGTTTTGACCCCCCAAAAGGTCAAAAGACACCTAAATTTTAACCATTCTCCTCATTTTTAGGCAAGGTGCTGTGCACAGAGAAGTGTTGGGAGAATGGATTTTTGAACATGAAAATGGCACTCATTCAGAAAAACAAAGGTATATTTGGAAATACAACTTTATAAGCTTTCCAACGAGCCATCACAGAGCAAAATTCGACATCGAAAAGTGGTCCAAAACTTGGCTACAATAGAACCTATTTTCTGCTAAAGTGGCGTTACACACAGAGACTGTCTAAGTGTGTTTTGGACCAAAAGTCAACAAAACACACTCATTTATTACAAAATGATATTTTTTAATTTTTTAAGGTAGAACACTCTATAATTAGATGCAAATTTTTATTTTGGCATTTATTTCTTAGGATATTATGTGCCTTGGGCCTTGCATGGTCTTTTGGCCATAAATGTCATTTATGGTTGAATTTGACATTTTCCTACCATATTTAGGGTTTTAGTCCTCCTTTTCTCCATAAATAGAGCATGAGGCCCTCAAGTATTTGGTTGGAATTTGATGATATTTGAGAGCAATATACATGGTGTTATGAGCTTGGAGAAGAAATTGGTGTTGTGGAGTTGATGAATGGCTTGTTTGGGTTGAGGATGGAGAAGCTTGTTTGCAGGATTCCTTAGCTTGGTGAATGGTGATGTCTTCCTAATTTTTTTATGTTTTCTTGTTATCATTATGTTTCACTCTTCTTAGTTGCTATAAATCATAAAAGTATAGGTTGAGACATGCTCTTTGAGGCACCTCAGTCCTCCTGTTTGTTATAGCCTTAATTTTTTCCTCAACTGGTTGTGTTTGAAGAATTCTTAGTTGCTCTTCAAGCCTCCTTATGCTTGTTAGTTTAATTTATGGATTAATATGCTGGTTAACAAATATGATTCACGATATGCCCTGCTTATTTGAGACTGTCTAAAACTCTATCTTGAAACTTTTCTTTGGAGTATTGTTTGATAGGTTAAGTCAAAGAGGTCTCGTTTGATCTTGCCCTTTGTCCATGCCTACCAACTTATTCCAGAGTCCTTTATAGCTTTATTTATGATTTTTAGGATTTCCCTCTTCATAGATTGAGTTATTGTGCTATCTTGTATGTTTTCCCAAATTCTGAAGGTGAATTTACTAAAGTTAGAAGCTCTTATGCTTTCTATGTTTCACTGGAATGTTTATCTTTGATATTTATCAGTTTAAGTATTGTTCATTGAGCTTAATGGTTTGCCCTACCTTATGAGTTATAGATTTTAACTATCAGTATTTAAGACCTCCTAGTTTTTCCAAAATTTTATGTCCATCCCATTTCAATCATAACCTTAAGGATCCATTAACCTTGCTAGATTGGCCTTGCACTGCACTCTGATTCATTATTGAGACACCCTTGACTTTCATTTGACTCCATAGCCCAACGGATTTGACAAACTCTCACTCCACCTATCCTACTTGACCATCTTACCCAACCAAAACAATCAACAAAACCTATACTTAATAACTAGCCTAAAATCAAAACCCTAGAATAAAAATAAAACATCCTTTGCACCTAATAGAGAGAGCCCTCTCTGGGTCCAGGAAGGCTCCTAGGAATCCAAAGACTTGTTCCATGTTACCCTGTCATTTGGTCTACCAATCTGCCAAATCATGGGACACTAACATTACCTTGATATCACCTTCATAACTTAGAATTATTTTATCCCATATCTCCTTTGTTGTATTCAACTGCATGACTTTGACAAATTCTGATTCAGTCAGACTTCCCAATAATGCATTGACCACCTTTGCATTGGTTTCATATTTCTTTCTTTCTACTGCATCTGTTGGAACTGATGTTGGATATTGATAACCTCCTTCAACTATAGCCCATACATCTTCTCCAAGAGACTAAAGATAGGATCTTGTCCTTGTCTTCCAGAAGATTAAATTGTTTCTATTGAAGAGAGTAGGCCTAATAGATGCTATCCCATCTTGATTTCTCATCTTAGCTGATCTTCCTCCTCGCAATTAGGCTTCTTCAGAAGGACCTGCTTTGATACCAATTGTTGGGAAAATTACTGAGAGGGGGGGTGAATCAGTATTTAGATCTTACTGAAAATATTTTAAAATTTTCTTTACAAAATTCCGTACGCAGCTTTGATGAACCCAAATCGCGTATACATGTGCATATAATAAAAGAAACTAGCGTATACTGATATAATTTTGCAGATTAGAAAAAAATTTCAGGAAAAATCTTTAACTCAGTTTACCAGTCATGCATCTATTAGATAATCAGTAAATATGTGCAGTAACAACAGTATAAATCATCACACAAGAGAAAAACACATGAACACAAATATTTAAGGTGGAAACCTAATTCGGGAGAAAACCACTGTTGCTGTTGTCTCCATCTTCAATATTTATTATATGGAAAATTGTTTACAAAATTGTACTGATGTAGAATCATATCAATACGCAGGCATCTACCTATAGAATACTACAACCTTCTCTTGTTTTCCAGCTGCTACTGGAAGGGAGCTACAACCCCCTAATCTCGTTTACCAGCCACTACTGGAAGGGAGCTTCAATCCCCTGATCAGAACCCCAGCTTATACTTCCATACTGAAGGCTTCAACCCTCAGAACCACTGCAGACCACATTTCATCAATTTTCATACTGGATCAAACAACATCAACACAACTCTTCATAAACATCAACAACCATAAACTTTACCCAATACTCCAATTAGAACAATGAGACCAATGTAACTAGAACTCATAAATAACCAAGAATTCAGAATAAATATGCAGATACAAACTCAACCGTGAACATTCATCAACTTAAAAATGAATACTCTACTTCGCTTCACTGAACCAGTGTGTATACACACTTTCATTCACACCAACCTGCGTATAGATCTGTGAATACTATTTTTTAGAATGTAATTAGTCTTAGATCCATATCTGAGGATTTCATTCAGGTATCTTTAGACATGCAGAACCCTTCATTAGTTAGTCACCATCAACCATGTTTATTCTCTCATTGATTAGATTTGTACATAATCAACTTAGCAGCATATACAATATTCAAACAACCCAGATCTACAAGAAGAATTCATTGACAGACAATAGACAAATAGAATGGATAACATAAAAAACTCTGCAATAAGCTTCAGAAAACCCGAACTTCCATACGCGCCTTTTCTAAATAAAACCCGCATATATACACGCTTTTACTGAGACGAACTAGCATATAGATCTGTAAATCTAAACTTTGCAGAATGAACTAGATCCATAAAACTTACCAAGATTTCTTCACTTGAATTCAGCAAACTTGCACCAGGCCATAGATCAAATCATCTCTTCAATGGATCACACAAGAGCATAGTCATTTCAGATCTAGAGTTCTTGAACCATCATTGTATCCATGGATGCATCATAGATTCAGATCTATCAATTACAATAGATTTCATCCCATGCAGATATACCTTAGATAAAATTATTCAGTAACAACCCTTACTCATGCGCCCTTTGCACTATGATCTTCTTCTCCTTATATATATTTATCCTTTACCAATACTGTTGGGTCTCAATCTAGTCTCCTAAACTGAGCTCATTTAATTGTCAACCAGGATTTGTAAACTGCTGAAGTGAAATGTACCATATGTACCTAGGTGCTTGTTTCCTAATGCGTTGTATGTGGTGTTTTGTGATGTTTTTGGTCTTTTGTGATGATTTATGATGTTTTTGGTCTTTTAGTGTTTTATGAAAATTCCTAGAAAAACTAATAGAAAGGAATTGGTGGTCAAAACACAGTTGAGCCTAATGTATGGAATGGCAAATGCAATTGGAAACACTGAAGAAAAATCTGAACTATGACTAAATAAAAACAAAAGCTTGATAATGAATTTTTAGGCAAATGAAACAAACTAAACTTGAGAAATGATCACTAAATATGCAAATCCTCTAACTAAACAGTCAAACACTAATGATGCAATACTCTGTCTTAAGCTCTTCTATTCTATGATTAATTCCTAGTTCTATTCTGCAATTTAATTGAATGTCACAGAACCTATACTCAAAGAGTTATTGGTTTCTTGTTCAAAGTAGTTCTTTTGAGAAAGAGCTCTGTTTATAAAACGATGAGGAGATTGCAGAGAGATTTCAGACCTTATAGTGATGTTATCTTCTGTTCCTATGGTTATGGATCACTTGTAGTTTTCAGAACAAAAAGATGTTTGTGAATAATGAAGGCTGTCTTGTGAATCTTAACAACTAAAGTAATCTATTGTGCAAAGGATGACAATGTGAATATGAGATGCAAGTGCAATGAGTTAATCTAAGAATAAACCTAAGATGCTACTAAACTAGAACAATGTTGAACTATAAGTCATCATCAAACTTGAAACAAAGTAACTGAACATGAATTAAATGCAAATGAAACTCCGGAGCATTCTAACTGTACTAACATGCATTAATCTACAAAGTTACACAATATGTTTGTTCATCATCAGTGATATTTTGGAAGAGTTCCTTCTTTTGGAAGGGGTAGAACAATTCTGATTGTGTAATTGTATGTAATTGAAAGCAAATGAACTGAAAGCAAATGAAAAACTAAGTTATCACATCCATACCCTACTCGTCATTATGATGTCTTGGGCAAGCATTTAAGAGTGAGATCAGAGATGATACTTAGTAAAAACACATAATTAAATCATTCATTATCATAGTCATGTCTTGAACTTCTTAAGGATGTCTTGGAAGAATTTCTTCTTGTGGAAGAGTGATTAGAACAAGTGTAACTGTGATAGTGAATAGCAAAAACTACAACTAATTCCTACAGTACTATAGCTATTCATTATTCATCATTATAATCTGTTGGAAGAGTGTCTTCTTGTGGAAGAACTGGAATGAATATAACTACAGTAGCGAGTTAAAACAAATACAAATTCAACTCCTAATCCTACAATACCATAGTCATTCAACATTCATCATTTTAATCTGTTGGAATAGTGTCTTCTTGTGGAAGAGCTAGAACGAATATGACTACAGTAGCTAGTTAAAACAACTATAAATTCAACTCCTATCCTACAATACCATAGTCATTCAACATTCATCATCTTAGTCTGTTGGAAGAGTGTCTTCTTGTGGAAGAGCTAGAATGAATACGACTACAGTAGCTAAAACAAAACAACTACCAATTCAAATGCAAAACGTATAGGCAGCTAGGAAAACTTATCTAATTTACGCAAAAGAAATCCGTGCAAGAGGCAGGGGCCCTCTACCACTTGACGGCATTCAACTTCAAATTAAATCACGCCTTCAAAATAACTTTGTCTGCTCCATTAACTATGCAATAGTTTGAACATAACACGCTGTGTTTTCAAGGACATAACACAGAGTTTTAAACAAAATCTAGCAGCAAATCTAACATAAAATCTCTAACATAGCTCTCGGTCTCCCAAGAGTTTATAAAGCAAATGCACGTAACAATAATTACAACAATTTAGGAACAATGTCTCTCCTTATCCAAATCACGTTAGAACTCTTTGAAGTGGCTGCGTGAAGAAGAAAAGACATCTGGACTGAGACAGTCCTAGTAGGAGTCTTCCTTCATAAATGTGTTTCCCACGTTCAAAACCTTACCTAGAATTCATTTCCTCCTCCATGATGAGCAACGAACCATGTAGACACGACGTGGATCATGCCCATATTCAGTTTTCCTCAAGAGGCCACCTGGAACATACTCAAACATGAAGGTAGCTGCAGAATCGCCGGTTAGCTACGGAATGTCTGCATTCTGCAGCTAGTTCCGGTCAAAATGCTTAACAATGGCAAAAATCACAAAATTCAACAAGTCAGTCATGTAAATCATTCTAGAAGTAATTTTAACTATATTTATTGATCAATTGGGTTTAAGATAGAAATGTACAAGGGAAAATGAGGTAAAATGAGGTGAAGGAAAGCACAATTTTGAGGCTCAACATACCCCCACTGCTGTCTCTTTGCATGTCCTCATGCAAATTATCCTATGAATTCAGAGGCTTCTGCAAGGACATCTAATCCCCTTCTTCTTCTTTGTCTGGAAGCTAGAGGTCTTCTGGGTTTCCTGATAACAAGTTTGAACCTGAGGTTGGTGAGTGCCCTGATCAGCTTTTTGTTCCTTGTCTTCAACTTCTCATTGGTCCTCTCCACTTTGTCTATATGCAGGGATAAGGTTGAGTTCATATTAGTCTTGAGCTTGATTTGATCTTTGAGAATTTCATTCTCATTTTTGATGTGTCTATTCAGCAATTCCAACTCATATCTATCCCTCCTTAATATATCTATTTCAGACAGTGGAGGACTGGGGGTTCTCTCTCTGCTTTCTGAAGCTGTCCTCTCTAAGGTTTCCACATAGTCATAAATTTCCTGTTGAGCAGGATCAATTTCAGGGGTTCCTTCATAAAAATCCTCTTCATCATCCTCTTCAATGGGTGTTTCTTCATCTTCAATATTGATTACCCCTGTTTGTTTGATTGGTGTTTTCTTCAGTTTTCCCTTTAATCTGTGGCTTCTCCTAGGCCGAGAGGACCCCTCTCCTTTCTTTGTGACAGATTCCTTGATTATCTTTTCTTCCTTAAGTTGCCTCTTGATTCGAGTCAACTTCTCCAAAATGATTTCCTCACTGCTCTCTTGGGCTGGTTTGTCAGTTTCAACTTTTGAAGTCCTCCATTTCCTACTTCTCTTTGTGGGCTGTGGTTCAGGTGATGGTTCTTTTGCTTCTTCAAAATGATTTCTTATTAAGAAATCATCCCATGTATCATTTGTTTTAGCTAGATGATGTTCAATCAAGATTTTGACCAAACCATGATGATACAGGGTTGTCTCTAAAAATTGAACTCTTCTCTGAACACAGGAAGTCATCTTCTTTAGACTTTGAAGTAAGAAATATGGTAGGTTTAAGTCTTCTCCCAGGAAATGCATCATTAGTCTGATGTGGTAGACATAAAATGTCCTATATCTACCCTCACATGTAACAAATTTTTGTAAAAGAAGTAGTATGTTTCTCCATTTTCTTTTCAATGCAGTACTGGGAATTCCTTTCTTGAATACACTAACATCCATATTTGGTGATTTTAAAATTTGTTTCCAGGAGTCATTGTGGAATTCTCTATTTTTAAACCATCTCTCCCTAGTTCTGGACAATCCTGTAGCCTCTGCAATAAAAACTTCAGTGACAGTAAACTTGACATCCCCTATTTCAACTTCGGTCCCTTGAAATGCTCTTGCGAATGTTTTAGTGACTTCCTTATGGAAGCCATTAAATTTTTCCAAAAATTGAAGCCATCCTATTTGTTGTAACATCTCCTTGCATTGTGGGTAACCTTCTAAATATTTTGAACCCACAGGTTCAGTCCTTACGATGAAACCCGTGATTTTTTCAATATCAAATTAACACTCTTCTACCCACAAAACAATGACTTTCACTTTCGGTTTTGAAATGGCTTCAAGCTCTAAATGAAAATGGCTTCAATTTTGGAATGACATACCTCTGATTTATAGTGGCAACAACTTCAAAACCTCTGGCTGATATGCCTCTGTTTGATCATGAAAGCAGTTTCAATTTCCGAACTGATATGTATCTGATAGACAGTGGGAGATGGCTTCAAATTTCTTTTTGTGCAATACCTCTGGCTCTTAGTAGCAAATGGTTTCAGTTTTAATACTGCAACACCTCTATCTTTGGTAACAAAAAAGACTTCAAACTCAATCACTGAAAACACCTCTGTCTCTAGTAGCAAAAGTCTTCACACTCAATCACTACAACACCTCTGTCTCTGGTAGCAAAAGACTTCAATTTTAACACCTCTGTCTTTTGGTAACAAAAGACTTCAAACTCACACTGCTACAATTATGTGTTGATAGTGAAAATGCTTCAAACTCCGTCCACAGTGGTATTTTATCTGCCCACGGGATCAAGTGGCTTCAAGTCCTCACACTGTTACACTTCCAAATTTACCCTTCTACTCTGCTCTGCGTTTACAATGCTCAATGCTATTCAAATTGATATCCTTTGGCTCTGCTTTCGGTGATAATAATATCTCCGTCTTCGGAATGGAATGCTGGCTACGGAATGAAGTTATGGCAGTGGTCTCGGAATGGAGTAGTGGAGTGAGGTGGCAGAATTGCATTAATGATTGAAGGGACGGCGGAGGATTTTACGACGGCAGAGGGAATCATCATCATTAAATGCTTTGGTTAAGAGACGTGGAAAATTCAAATGCTTTGGCCATTTCACCGCTTAAATGCTATCGGATATGAAATTTGAAATGGAAGATTTTAATACAAAGTCTGTAGAGGGTTTGTTGGTGTTTGATCAATAAAAACAATTAAAACAACCTTTCGAATAATCCACAACTAAACTATGCTAAACTTTTATGAAATGCCATCGTAATTTAAACTTGTTACCTCTGCCCTTTATTTGATTTTTGTAGCCGTTGTCTTCTCTGCTCATCTCTGGAGGAGTCTTCATAATTTTCTTGATGCTTTTGATTCATGAATACACTGGGTCACTTTGTTGTAATTCTGATGTCTGCTGATTGATGCCTTCAGGGTTTGTAGCTGCGGAAAGACTGTCGGGCTGCAGAAAGGCTGATCAGCTGCAGAATGTTCCTGTAGAACACTTTAATCATGAAAATGGAATGTTTTTGGAGTATGGGTGAAATGTTATGTGGTATGAATGAAAATGGATGATGGATTATGATATGTATGAAGTGGATAATGGAATGAAATGGATTCAGTTCATGAAATGGAATGAAGAACATAAAGGCTGTATTGCAATTCATGACATATTTTTATTCTCTTACAGCATGATATCAAATTTTGTGTTTTGACATGAAAATGAGATGGATGGAAGATGGAATGAGATGAATGAAATGTGGAATGGAGTGAAATATGAATGATGGATGAGATGGAGTATGGATGGATAAGTGAATGGAGTGAGATAAAATGAATCATAAGCACTATGGAACTGAACTTATGATTTTTATAACAGCTGCTTAGAAACAAAAATGGGAAAAGTTAGAGTGTCAGAGAGACTCTGATTTTCACCCTATCTTTTCTGTATAAACATGCCAATCAATGATTGGTTTTCATGCTTATACCTTTATTTTTTTTTATTTTTTTTTTTTACTTTTTTTTTAAAAAAAAAATTTTAATTTTATTTTTTCAAAAGAGAAATGCTTCAGAAAATTTAATCAAGTTGATGAAGAAGAGAGACTCTTCTTCATTAACTTCACATCACTATCTTCTTGGAACTTCTTGACAAACTCTTCTCTTGAGAGTGGCTTGTGGTATAGCTTCAGTCTATGACCATTCACAAGAAAAGTGACCTCCTCTTCATCTATAGTTCTGATTTTTACCGCCCCATTATCAAAAATTCGAACAATTTCATATGGCCCAAGCCAATGTGTCTGAAATTTCCCTTGAAAATCCTTGAATTTTGAATCAAACAAGAGAGCCCAGTCACCCTCTTTGAATTTCTTCTCCTTGATGTACTTGTCATGCCATCTAGCCCTTTTTTGTTGGACTAGACTTGTTTTCTGAACTGCATCTTGTCTGATCTCATCCAATTCATTAATTTGCTCCAGTCTATGCTTTTGTGCCTCCGTCAGATCAAGTCCTAGCTGAACTGCCATCTTGAATGTTTGAATTTGGAATTCTATGGGAAACAAAACTTGCTTTCCATAAACAAGCTCATAAGGAGTATGGCATGTTGTGTTTCTCCATGTAGTTCTATAGGCCCACAAGGCTTCAGGAAGCCTATCTACCCAATCTCTTCTATGTAGATGAACAGTCTTTGTTAGGATTCCTTCAATAACTTTATTAGTGGATTCCACTTGACCATTTGCTTGTGGATGATAAGGAGTAGATGTTCTATGTCTGATTTTGTACTTCTCCATCATTTTCTCCACTAGCCTTGATGTAAATTGGGCTCCTTGATCTGTAACAATTTCCCTTGGGACACCAAAACGAGTAAAAATATCCTCAAAAAGAAAAGTAACTACAGATGATTCATTAGCAACAAGTAATGGTTTAGCTTCTACCCACTTAGTAACATAATCAGTGCAAACGAATATGTATTTCTTTTGTCTTGATGGAGGACTAATAGGTCCTACAAAATCCAAAGCCCATTTTTCAAAAGGTTCAATGTGTACCTGAGGTTGTAATGGCATCTCACATGAAGGAGAAGGTTTCCCTACCCTTTGGCAACTGTCACACCTTTTTACATACTCCCTTGCATCTTTAAACAAAGATGGCCAATAATATCCTAAATTAAGGATCTTATAGGTTGTCCTCTTATCTACAAAGTGTCCGCCACAAGGTTCATCATGACATGCCTTGAGAATTTCAGGCATCTCATCTTCACGAACACACCTTCTAATGATCAAATCTGAACCTGTCTTGTACAACTCATTAGCGACCCATGAATATCTTGCACTATCATTAATGATTTTTCTTTTATCCCTTGCATTCATAATTGAAGGAAACTTTTCTGAAACTAAATAATTAGCAATATCAGCAAACCATGGAGTTTGAGTAGAAACTGCAAAAAGATATTCATCAGGAAATTGATCTTCAACCGGAGTGTCATCTTTGATATTTTGAATTCTAGACGGGAAGTCAGCCACAGTGTTTTGTTTTCCAGGCCTATCTAGAATAGTAATGTTGAATTCTTGCAATAATAACAACCATCTTATAACTCTTCCATTAGTAATTGATTTATTCATTAAATATCTAATTGCAGAATGATCAGTGTGAACAAAATTTTCATAGCCTGTTATATAGTGTCTAAATTTGTTAATGGCATGAACAACAGCTAAAAACTCTTTTTCAGTTACAGTATAGTTTAACTCTGCAGGAGTCAAATTTTTTCTGATATAATAGATGGCATAGGGAATTAAATCTTTCTGTCCCAATACTGCTCCTAGAGCTGTATCAGAAGCATCTGTCGAGATATGAAAAGGTAACTTCCAGTTAGGTCCCCTTAATATAGGTGCTTCAGAAATTTTAGTTTTCAGGGTTTCAAAAGCTAACTGGCAATCAGAAGTCCACTTGAATTCACAATATTTGGTGAGTAATTTGAAGAGAAGAGATGCTATTTTGGTGAAGTTTTCTATAAATCTCCGATAATACCCTGTAAATCCTAGAAAACTTCTAACATCTCTTTGACAACTTGGAATGGATAGGTTAGAAATAACTTCAACTTTCGCCTCATCAACTCTAATTCCATCCCCTGAAATGTGGTGCCCTAAAACAATACCTTCAGTGAACATCATAAAACATTTTTCATGACTAAGTGAAAGGTTTTCTTCTTGACATCTTTTTCCAAGTTTTCTAAAGCCTCTTCAAATGTATCCCCATAAACTGTAAAATCATCCATGTACACCTCTACACAGTCATGTATCAGATCAGAAAAAATTCCTAATACTGCCCTTTGGAATGTTGCAGGTGCATTGCACAACCCAAATGGCAATACTCGGTAGGCATAGGTACCCCAAGGACAAGTAAATGTGGTTTTATCTTGGTCTTCAAGTGCTACTTGGATTTGATTGTAACCACTAAACCCATCTAGGAATGAAAAGTACTTTTTGCCAGCTAATGTATCTAATCCTTGATCTATGAAAGGTAAGGGAAAATGGTCTTTAAGAGTAGCTTTATTCAGTTCTCGGTAGTCAACACACACCCTCCATTTTCCATTTTTCTTAGGCACAATCAACAAAGGAGAAACCCACTGACTATCTGAAATAGGATAGATGAAATTAACATTTAATAATTTTTGCAGTTCTTCCTTGACAATTTCCCTAAGATTTGGATTCATCCGTCTTTGAGGCTGTCTGATTGGTTTGCAATTTGCCTCTATATAGATATGATGAGTACAAGTCTTGGGACTTATCCCCTTCATGTCAGTGTATTCCCATGCATATGCAGAAGAATGTCTCTGTAATACTTTGATTAACTCTTCTTGTTGAGATTTTTCTAGGTTTTTGTTTATGTTCAAGGTTTTGCCTGGAAAAATTTCACTTGTAGAGCTGCCAAATTTGTCCATAGAATAAAGAGACATCTGTCTAGATGACAAGAACTCAATATTGGATCTCTCTTGAAATGATTCTTGTTTGTGTTCTGGAGAAGATTCAAAGTTTTCTAGAGTATTCAGAATTTGATTATCTTCACTAATTTCTGAAATTGTGAAGAGTGGTTGTAAATATTCTTCATCCTCTATCCATTGAGTGTCATCTAGTTCTGTAATTGTCCTAGCTGGAGGATATAAAGTGAATTTCTTTGTTGAACTACCATCATAAATATACATATCACCGGACCTACAACTAATAAAGGCATCAGATGTAGCCAACCAAGGTCTTCCTAGTATAACGGGATGGCCTCCTAGATTATTCTTGGGTGTTAGGATCATGAAATCCACAGGGTACTCCCAAGAGTCTAGGGACACTGGAATGTCTTCTATTACCCCATCTGGTCTGATCACAGATCTATTTGCTAATTGTAATAGTGTGGGTGTAAAGAGAAGATTAGGAAGTTTCAGTTTGTCCATGATTTGTCTACTCATGATATTTATTGCTGCTCCTAAGTCAATGAGTGTATTTTGAATTTCAATTCCATTGATGTGAATTTTGACAACTGGATTTCCTGGGTCAAGGTACTTTGGAATAGTAATCTTACCCATCATAATGTCTGCTATTTGTCCTACCGGTTGAATTTTCTTGGTTTCTCTTATTCTTTTCTTTGTTGTCTTCATACTCAACTCCTTTATTGTTTTGGCTAAAATTGGGATTTCCTTGATGGCTTGCAATAATGGAATTTTAATGCAAACATTTCTCAATTCATCCAAGAAATCATAATTAGGCACCATTATTTGTTTTTCTACACCTTTATTAATTTGTAGTCTTTCTGGAAAGGGAGGTATAGAAGTAGATGTGGATGGTTGCTCTAATACCGGAGTTGGACTTATTGGATCTTTTTGTTTCAGTTTTTCAATGTTTTGGCCTTGAAAGGATGTACCTTCCTCAAGACTTTTATTAACCCGCAGGGAGTCTTCCTCAGAATTATCTTGTTCTTGTATGATCACAGAAGGTTTCCTCTTCTCAAGTATCCTTCCAGACCTAAGTTGAACATCACTAAGGTCTAGAGGGGTAATTAAATAAGTTGGAAATTGTTGTCCTTCTATCATGTATGTATTCTGGGGGTTCTTATTATTGGGGTTTGGTATGGGCTGAGCTGGTAATTGATTGGATTTTTGAGGGAATGGTAATGGAAGTGGTTGATTTTGATGAGGTTGGTTCAGATGATGTTGTTGAGAATTTTGTTGAAAATTTTGTTGAATATTTTGAGGAAAATTTTGTGGATATGGTGGATAGGATGGTGGATACTGATAATATGGAGAGTATCTTCCATAGGGACCTTGTGATCCTTGTTCCCAAGCTTGAGATTGATTTTGAAATTGGGGCCAAGGTTGCTGCCAAGAATTCCAAGGTGGAGGTTGATTATACATTTGATCATGAAATCCCTGTGTCTGAGATCCCTGCCAAGGTCTTCTAGATACAAAGTTAAGAGATTCTGTGGAATCTGTAGGAGTTTCTTCTTGAAAAACGGCCTTGAGACCAGGAAGAGAAGGACAATTCTTGGTCTCATGTTTCTCAGAACAAATAACACAGGTTTCTACAACTTTTACATCCAAAGGGCACTCTCTCAAGGCATGTTTCTTCCTACATTTGGGACAGAAGATTGCCAAGGCATCAGATTCAGCCTTTTGCTTGTTTTGTATCTTGAGGGTGTCTATTTGTTCACTAAGACTCCCTAAGATGTCAGATTTAAAATCATCAAGCATATGTCCTATTTATGATCTACTTATTGTTCCAGAAGCAGATTTACTTGCCCTTGCAAGAGAAGGATCTCTTGGACCTTTGACAGTTTTAGATTTCCCTCTGGAAAGGTTGATACATAACTCAGATATTTCAGGTAATGTGAGTTGTGATATATCCCCTTTTCCCATCATGTTAAGGATATCCAACCATTCATCCCTAATGGTTTTCAACAAAAGAGCTTTTAAAGTGTCTTGATCTAGGTTTTCCATTTGTACCCTTTTTATGTTGTATTTAAATCTTTCCAACAAATCTTCTAAGTTTTCATCTTCTTTTTGTAACATCTTGAACACTTCTTCCTTATGATTAACCGGCATACAATAATCCAAGTATCTCTCTAGAAATGCTTGTTTCATGTCTTCCCATGTTCTAATGGAACTACTGTTTAAACTCATAAACCATTTCAATGCTGCTCCTTTCAGAGTCGAAGGAAATAATTTCAATTTTTGAGCATCTTGAAGGTAGTCATAAGTCCTACACAGCACTTCAAATTCGAATAAGAAAGTTTCAGGATCCTCAGTTTTAAGTCCATAGAAGTTCGGAAGGACAGAAGGTGAAATGTTTTTCATGGTTATATTGGTCTCTTCATCAAGTATAGGGAACCCAAAAGAGCTTCCTATTCTACCTCTTCCTCCATCTGCACCTCTACCTCCTCTTCCTCCTTCTCCTCTACCTCTACCTCTACCTCCTCCAAATAATGTGTGTTCTCCATTAACAACTCCTCCTCCTCCTTCTTTTGCCATGGTTGACTCTCCTGTGGAAGTAGAAAGGTTTGTATCCTCAACAAAAGTTTTTGGATCCTCTTCTATGGCAGGTTCAATGGATGAAGTGGAAGGTTTCTCTAATGGAATAGGTGACCTTAGATCTTCTAGAAGTCCAGGATCAGTGAAGGATGGAAGATGGGTTTGAGTTGAAGGTGTACTAGTTCTGGATCTAGATGAAACAAGTGGTGTTCTAGATATCAAACTTCTGCCTCTGCTGCTTATAAATCTTCCCCTTGAATCTCTCTCCCTACGCATAAAATTGTTTTTGGATGCTAAGAAACAAAGGTTACCTAGTTTTAACTTCCCCGGCAACGGCGCCAAAATGTTGGGTCTCAATCTAGTCTCCTAAACTGAGCTCATTTAATTGTCAACCAGGATTTGTAAACTGCTGAAGTGAAATGTACCATATGTACCTAGGTGCTTGTTTCCTAATGCGTTGTATGTGGTGTTTTGTGATGTTTTTGGTCTTTTGTGATGATTTATGATGTTTTTGGTCTTTTAGTGTTTTATGAAAATGCCTAGAAAAACTAATAGAAAGGAATTGGTGGTCAAAACACAGTTGAGCCTAATGTATGGAATGGCAAATGCAATTGGAAACACTGAAGCAAAATCTGAACTATGACTAAATAAAAACAAAAGCTTGATAATGACTTTTTAGGCAAATGACACAAACTAAACTTGAGAAATGATCACTAAATATGCAAATCCTCTAACTGAACAGTCAAACACTAATGATGCAATACTCTGTCCTAAGCTCTTCTATTCTATGATTAATTCCTAGTTCTATTCTGCAATTTAATTGAATGTCACAGAACCTATACTCAAAGAGTTATTGGTTTCTTGTTCAAAGTAGTTCTTTTGAGAAAGAGCTCTATTTATAAAATGATGAGGAGATTGCAGAGAGATTTCAGACCTTATAGTGATGTTATCTTCTGTTCCTATGGTTATGGATCACTTGTAGTTTTCAGAACAAAAAGATGTTTGTGAATAATGAAGGCTGTCTTGTGAATCCTAACAACTAGAGTAATCTATTGTGCAATGGATGACAATTTGAATATGAGATGCAAGTGTAATGAGTTAATCTAAGAATGAACCTAAGATGCCACTAAACTAGAGCAATGCTGAACTATAAGTCATCATCAAACTTGAAACAAAGTAACTGAACATGAATTAAATGCAAATGAAACTCCGGAGTTGTTCTAACTATACTAACATGCATTAATCTATGAAGTTACACAATCTGTTTGTTCATCATTGGTGATATTTTGGAAGAGTTCCTTCTTTTGGAAGGGGTAGAACAATTCTGACTGTGTAATTGTATGCAATTGAAAGCAAATGAACTGAAAGCAAATGAAAAACTAAGTTATCACATCCATACCCTACTCGTCATTATGATGTCTTGGGCAAGCATTTAAGAGTGAGATCAGAGATGATACTTAGTAAAAACACATAATTAAATCATTCATTATCATAGTCATGTCTTGAACTTCTTAAGGATGTCTTGGAAGAATTTCTTCTTGTGGAAGAGTGATTAGAACAAGTGTAACTGTGATAGTGAATAGCAAAAGCTACAACTAATTCCTACAGTACTATAGCTATTCATCATTCATCATTATAATCTGTTGGGAGAATGTCTTCTTGTGGAAGAACTGGAATGAATATAACTACAGTAGCGAGTTAAAACAAATACAAATTCAACTCCTAATCCTACAATACCATAGTCATTCAACATTCATCATTTTAATCTGTTGGAATAGTGTCTTCTTGTGGAAGAGCTAGAACGAATATGACTACGGTAGCTAGTTAAAACAACTACAAATTCAACTCCTATCCTACAATACCATAGTCATTCAACATTCATCATTTTATTCTGTTGGAAGAGTGTCTTCTTGTGGAAGAGCTAGAATGAATACGACTACAGTAGCTAAAACAAAACAACTACCAATTCAAATGCAAAACGTAAAGGCAGCTAGGAAAACTTATCTAATTTACGCAAAGGAAATCCGTGCAAGAGGCAGGGGCCCTCTACCACTTGATGGCATTCAACTTCAAATTAAATCACGCCTTCAGAATAACTTTGTCTGCTCCATTAACGATGCAATAGTTTGAACATAACACTCTGTGTCTTCAAGGACGTAACACAGAGTTTTTAAACAAAATCTAGCAGCAAATCTAACATAAAATCTCTAACATAGCTCTCGGTCTCCCAAGAGTTTATAAAGAAAATGCACGTAACAATAATTACAACAATTTAGGAACAATGTCTTTCCTTATCCAAATCACGTTAGAACTCTTTGAAGTGGCTGTGAAGAAGAAAAGACATCTGGACTGAAACAGTCCTAGTAGGAGTCTTCCTTCATAAATGTGTTTCCCACGTGCATAACCGTACCCAGAATCCATTTCTTCCTCCATGACGAGCAACTAACCATGTAGACACGACGTGGATCATGCCCATATGCGGTTTTTCTCAAGAGGCCACCTGGAACATACTCAAACATGAAGGTAGCTGCAGAATCGCCGGTTAGCTACGGAATGTCTACATTCTGCAGCTAGTTCCGGTCAAAATGCTTAACAATGGAAAAAATCACAAAATTCAACAAGTCAGTCATGTAAACCATTCTAGAAGTAATTTTAACTATATTTATTGATCAATTGGGTTTAAGATAGAAATGGACAAGGGAAAATGAGGTAAAATGAGGTGAAGGAAAGCACAATTTTGAGGCTCAACAAATACCATGAGTCAAAACCACACAACTGTTGATGGTATTATTGGACGCAATCAAAAAAAAAATACAGAGCTCAATATTGTGGGCTAATACCATGGTAATGCCCCTTGGTATCATAATTTTAGAGTGCAAAAAGAATATGCGACTTGGATCGTTCGTATCCACGTGTATATGCAAATTATCTTCATAAAAAATGCACATATACTAATTCTGTGTGTATACGCGGGTTGCCTTCATAAAATTAGTGTATACATTGCCTCCATACGTGGGTTTCCTTCATCAAACCTGCATATACATTGAGAAATATTTCCTATTTCATTTCTCTTGCACTTACTAGAATTCCTTTCTCTGTCACATCTAAACTAACCTATAGAAACATCATTTTTACATCTTTAACACATAGGATTCTTATCAAAATACAACTGATAAAGTAGGTTTTCATCAAGAACAACTTCATTGAGTATGTTGCATCAAGTAAAACATAATGAAACATATTGCTAATAACTAAAAAGGAAAATCTGACCTCGCCATTGTGTTCCCTATGGAAAACCGTGAAAAATGACTGTAAACTTGACTATATTCCGACATAGAGAAAATTTACCTCCCTAGAAAAATTTCAAGGCTCATGGTTCTGCTCCCTATTTTTGAGCCTACTCGTGGTTCCTCCGTCTCGATTTCCATGCTCTCTCTTGCTCTGGCTAGCCTAGGCACATATGAGAAAGGCAGTTTTAAGCATAAAAAAATGGGTGGAATTTCCCAAGAATATCTGTTTGGGCGAGTGGTTGAGATCCTCAATGGACTAGAGGAGGTCGAGTGGTCAAACCCTGACCCCTCCTTAAATAAGAGGAAATTGTTTTAATACCTACACTTTTTTTTTTTTTTTTTAAATCGCGCCGATGTTTTTTTTTAATAGGAGGTGGTTGGGGGGTTGCGTTCGCATTGGTTGGCCCGCCCCAAATTTCCGACAACATATATTCCATTACCAATAGTAGTGGGTGGGTATGGTGCCATGTGGACCAACCCTAACCACCCTATGGTGCCATGATATGTTGACGGGGCCTGGCAGGGTCATGGCCTCCGACCCTAAATAACATATGTTTTGGGTAGGGTGGGGGTGATGGCCCGCCCTAATCATATTTTTATTTGTGGATTCAACAAGACCATTTTCTTGGGATTCATAAGGAGATTAATTAGAGAAAATTGAATTTTATTGATAGCATAACCTCAATACCTCGCTTGACACAAAAGCACCATTATTATTGATCCAGGGTAAATTCTTGATACCCTTAACCAATATCTTTTACTTTGGATGATGTGTTAGAATTGCATTGATTAAAGCATTAATGAACATAAATGAACAACTGCTTGTTGTAAAGAAGAGTAACATAACATGTCAAGATCAGAAATCATAAGAACACATCGTTTGATAATGAAGTTCATCTAGGAGGGACTACATCTCTGGGCCTTGGTGTCAAGATGGTGTAGGCCGCTGCATTAAGTGTTGTAAGAAGAAGATGTAAATGGATGTGTTTCTCTGACATACAAGGAAAATTCCCTCACACAGGAGTGGATAGACCTCTCTACGAGATATTCCACTGTGGAACAATCATGCATAAAAAAGACTCCAATCAATATGACAATATCTCACACATAAAGATTGTGAGTATCCCTCCAATAAGGAAAAAAAGGTATCTCAATGAGATACGTGTGACACAGAGTATCCCGCCAACATGTCATAAAAGGGATCTCAACAACATCCATGAGTATCCCGCCAATATGGCAACAATGGATCTCAAATATAATACAAGTCCATAACAGAAAGTACATCAATAACAAAACAAGACAAGATCCCATGACTCATACATCAACAGGGATCTGTACAACACTAAGCATCTTAGGAACAAATAAGTACATGAAATCAACTCATCATATACCTCACGTTAAAGATGACAGAAGAATGGGTTGTTGCTGCTGCTAGATCTAGAATCACCATCACAATCGTGGCGTCGAAAGGTGTGAAATTAACTGCTTACTCGCTAATAACTGACACCTGCAACTTCACTTCAAAAAGTGACCAAAAAATATTAAGCTCATATGGAAAATCTAAAGATGCCATCAGATTCATGACATCGAATAGTGAAAAATCGTCTGTCCATTTGTTGAATTCAGAGAAAGTGAAAATCTGAGGCAAAAAGAAATCTTTTAGATTCCCCCTAGATTCCTCCACATAGTTTTTCCATGGGTGGATTGGAAGCCTGTAACTCAAAAGGTGAATCTGACCTTGCCATTGTGTTCCATGTGGAAAACCGTGAAAAATGACTATAAACTTGACTATATTCCAACATAGAGAAAATTTACCTCCCCCGGGGAAATTTCAAGGCTCATGGTTCCACTCCCTATTTCTGAACCTGCTCATGGTTCCACTATCTCGATTTTCGTGTCTTTTCCTGCTTTGGATGGCCTAGGCACATATGAGAAAGACAAGTTTAAGTATAAAAAAATGGGCGGAATTTCCCAAGAATATCCCTTTGGGCGAGTGGTTGAGATCCTCAATGGAAGGGAGGAGGTCGGGTGGTCAAACCCCAACCCCTCCTTAAATAAACGAAAACTGTTTTAATACCTTCACTTTTTTTTTTTTTTTAAATCATGCTAACTTTTATTTTTAATAGGAGGTGGTTGGGGGGCTAGGTCCGCATTGGGCGGTCCACCTCTAAATTTTCGCTAGCATATATTCCATTACCAATAGTAGCGGGCGGGTACGGTGCCATGTGGCCCGACCCTAAACACCCTATGGTGCCACGACATGTGGGTAGGGCCCAACAAGGTCATGGCCGCCGACCCCAAATAACATATGTTTTTTCTATGTTCGTTGGGTAGGGCGGGGGTGATGGCAGGCCCTATTTTTTTTTGTCTTTAAAACAAAGTGTACATTTTTGGAAATTCATATTTTGACTATAGGAATCATTTTAATGACCCCACAATTTCACCCAGAATGCGACCGGAGCTGGCCAGAATCTGGTGACTAGAAAAGTGCTAAATTGTGCCTTCCTTAACCCTATCGAGTCACCAAGTCAACCTGAAACTTTGACTAGCTCTAACTTTCGCATATGAGCTCAGTTTGACGAACCATTCACACCGTTGTGATCAGGACGAAGAGATCTACGCTCTAGTCTTGGTTCGAGAGTAATCAATTTTATTTTATTTTTTGAGCTTCCATTAACCCTCTTTTTCCTATGTGTGTCTCGGAGCCACTTGGATCAATCTTCCCCACTGAAGAGCTTTTGGTCCTCCAAAAGCATCAACAAGAATCTGCAACTACTGTGTACTGTGTCTGCACCACAAGCGTCCTAAAAAGGTCACCCTTCCATCTCCTTCACCTTTTTTCTTTGGAGCCTTAGGCGATGAATCGACACTTGCATCCTCTGCAAACATACAGTACAATCCCCTGCAAATCATATGCTCAAATTGACCAACTATGACTCAAATATTCCCATACTTGCCACGAGTTTATAAGATGTACTCAGTGGTAAAGTTTACATCAAAATGGAATCATACCCCACCTATCATTACAAGACAAGAGATCATCGTCTCATTTCTAAGTGATGGAAAACACCTCATCACTTTTACATGAAAGAAATGCATCACATGACTCATAAACAAGGCCAAAAACATCATCGTCACATTTTGAAGTGATGGAAAACACATCATCATTTTCAAATGAAATAAATGCAACACACGACTTATAAAAGAAAGCCAACAAATATCATTGTCGCTTAAAAAAGTGATGGGAAAAACACATCATCATTTTTACAGTGTAACATGCAACAAATGATTTACAAACACGACCATGACAAGCTAACATCTAGAAATAAAACAATCTAAAAGAACCATCTCTCACTTATCAAGGTGAGTGGATCATTTCCTTGTGGAAAACTTGCTTGTTGATCAGCTCTTTCAATTAGTGTATGCACAGGCGCTTTGTCTTTAAGGTACTGCTCTGGATGGAGTCTCCAGCATGTGGCTCTTTGGTGGCCACTTCGGTCACAATGAGTGCAAAAGATCTTTCACCTCCAAACCTGCTTAACCGATTTCTTTCCCTGATGTGGAGAAGGCTTTTCATGCCTCATCCTCATTTCTACTGCCATCCTTCTCCAACACTTGGAAATCACATGGTTATTTAAACCACAAAAATGACATGCTTTGCGAGGCCATGATTTACAACCATGGTTATCAACATTCTTATAATAAAAATGCACTATGGAATGATAATACTTATTATACCTTCTCTAGTGGTCTCTGGTGCGGTCATGATGAGAGCTCGCCTCAGCTCTTTCACTACAACATGCACTACCATGGAACAATGGCAAAGTGTTCCCATCATTCCTCTTCCTTGGAGAGTTCATCAATATCTTTTTGCCTTTGATGTCCTTCGAACATACTTCTTTATTTTACCCCAAATCTGCATAACAAGGTTGCTGCACAACCTCCAATGGTTCGGTTATGCCTTGGCCACGAACACCAAGTCCTCCTCCTCTGTACCCCATCTTGGTGAGGAGTCTCATGCCGATACCTGTGAAGGGTATCTCCACACTTCCAACTGAAATGATATCATGTGAAGAAACTAAAAAAAAATCAACACTATTTACCTTAGTTGTCAATTGCGAAACAAATGAAGAAGGCTTTCATAAGCCTTCATTGTGCTTCACTTCCTCCAAGGCCTCTGTCACGGCTTGTAGCTGAAGCTGGAACTGTTGCTTCTCCTCCTTCTCTTCCTGTAGGAATGCCTTCAATGCATCATGATCTGCTTGAAAATTTTTGTTGTTGTGCTTCAATTCTTCCCACGCCTCTATCGTGGTTTTCAACTAAACCTGCAACCGATGTTTGTCCTCCTTTTCTTCCTATAGGAGTGTCTTCAATTTAACGTTCTCTACGGATTTTTTTTCATAAGCCTCATACAACATGTCTAATTTCCCATACATCTTGAGCATGTTCTCGTACGTGTCCTTGACATTATCTATGCCTCAACTCAGTGAACGTTCAATGTTCACACCTGCAATCCAATCAACAAAAAGACCTGCTCTGATACCACTTGATCCAGGGTAAATTCTTGATACCCTTAACCAAGACCTTTTACTTCGGCTGACGTGTTAGAATTGAATTAATTAAAGCATCAATGAACATAAATGAATAACTGCCTGTTGTAAAGAAGAGGAACATAGCATGTCAAGGTCATCAATCATAAGAACATGCCATTTGATAATGGAGTTATTCCAAGAGGGATTATATCTCCGAGTGAGCCTCGGTGTCAAGATTGTGTAGGCCATTGTAAGAAGAATATGTACATGGTTGTGTTTCTCTGACTTACAAGGAAAATTCCCTCACACAGGAGTGGCTAGACCTCTCTATTAGATTTTCCACTGTGGAACTCTCATGCATAAAAATGACTCCTATTAGTATGACAATAGCTCACACATAAAGACTGTGAGTATCCCACCAACAAGGCAAACAATGGATCTCAATGACATAAGTGTGACATGGAGTATCCCGCCAACATGGCATAAAAGGGATCTCAACAACATACATGAGTATCCCACCAATATGACATCAACGGTTCTAAAAAATAATACAAGTCCATGATAGAAAGTACATCAATAACAAAACAAGACAAGATCCCACGACTCATACATCAACAAGGATTTGTACAACACTAAGCATCTCAGGAACAAAAAAGTACATGAAATCAACTCATCATATACCTCACGCTGAAGATGACTGAAGAATGGGCTACTGCTGCTGCTAGATCTAAAATCATCATCACAATCATGTCGTCGAAAGGTGTGAAATCGACTGCTCACTCGTTGAAAACTGACACCTACAACTTCACTTCAAAAAGTGACTGAAAAATATCAAGCTCATATGGAAAATTTGAAGATGTCTTCAAATTCGTGATGTCGAATAGTGCAAAATTGACTGTCCATTTGCTGAATTCTGAGAAAGTGAAAATTAGAGGCAAAAAGGAATCTTTAGATTCCCCCTAGATTCCTCCACATAGTTGTTCCATGGGTGGATTGGAAACCTGAAAATAAAAGGAAAATTTGACCTCGCCATTGTATTCCCTACGGAAAACCGTGAAAAATGACTATAAACTTGAATATATTCCGACATAGAGAAAATTTACCTCCCCTGGAAAATTTCAAGGCTCATGGTTCTGCTCCCTGTTCCTGAGCCTACTCATGGTTCCGCCATCTCTATTTTTGTGCCCACTCCTGCTCTAGCTGGCCTGGGTGGATATGAGAAATACGGGTTTAAGTATAAAAAAATGGTCAGAATTTCCCAAGAATATCCATTTGGGAGAGTGGTTGAGATCCTCAATGGAAGGGAGGAGGTTGGGTGGTCAAACCTCGACCCCTCCTCAAATAAGCGGAAACTGTTTTAATACCTGCACTTTTTTTTTTTTTTTTTTTAAATCACACCAATTTTGGAAGGTTGGGTCCACATTGAGTGGTCTGCCCCCAAATTTCTGTCTGCATATATTCCATTACCAATAGTAGCGGGCGGGTACAGTGCCATGTGGTCCGACCTAACCACCCTACGGTGCCACAACATGTGGGCAGGGCTCGAGGGGTCATGACCACTAGCCCCAAATAACATACGTTTTTTTATGTTTGTTGGGTAGGGTGGGGGTGATGGCCCACCCTATTTTTTTAATATATATATTTTTTAATCTTTAAAACAAATTGTACATTTTTTGAAATTCGTATTTTGACCGTAGGAGTCATTTTAATGACCCCACAATTTTTCCCGAAATGCGGCTGGAGCTGACCAGAATCTATATAAATTATATAACTTATGTGTTATATGTCCAAGATTCTCTTGATCTCACACTATTTTAACTTCATGCAAAATACAGAATCTATTCCACCATTGATCATTTGCGGAAATAAAATCAAGATTGCAATGCACACATGAAACAATAAAAATTCACACACATTAACATAGTTGTTTAACGAGAAAGCCTGAAGCTGAAAACCCCAACTATCTGTATATAATATATGTCATAGAGATCATGTAACAATCCTCATACAAAGCTGATCGTATCAAGCTCTTAGTACAATACAATCACTACACACTAATCAGGACCGATCTTGCAAATCCATGCATCGATATTTGCCACCTACTAGCCTACCTCTACTGTGCAATCCCTACTAAAGAATGGATCTGAATGAACTTGAATTTCTCCAGCCTTGCTCATGCAATCCTCATTGGCATCTCCACTTAGTGTTGGATGTAATCAATGCATCACTACAGTCACAACTAATAGTCACACTTGCTCTTTCACCTATCTCTCCACTGGTCTCCACTGAAACTGCCATGCACTGTAGTTAACTGATGTATTATTTAGTTGATTAATGAGTTATTATTTAGTTAATTAATTAAATAATTAATTCACTCCACTCTCACTAGTGTATTAATCAGTTAGACTAGATACAACTAGCTCAACTGAGTCTAACTGCGTTAAACTAAATACAACTCCACGAACTACTTCTCCAACTCCACCAAACTCTGTCACATGAGTTCTAACTGAAGTCCTCCATGAAATAGCTCTAGTAAACCCTCAGGAATAGTGTAATTCCTTCTATCAACTACTGTACCACATCTGTGCACTTAACTGAAGTGCTCCGAGAGAATAAGATAATTTTTAGAGTCCAAATATTATTAAGAGCTAATAATATTCGACATATCTATTTTTAGACTGGCAGTCTAAAAATGGACTCCGCCCAATATGTCTAAAAATATAAGTCCATCTATTTTTCCAACTTGACCAACCATCCACAAATAGCATCCTGCAACTCATAGAATATGATCGACATGTATAAAAATAGACATAGTCTAAAAATAGACTTGCACCAAAAATAGCCTGTGGGCCCACTTAGTGAAGGCGACTCTTTTCACTAAGTTCATCATCTTGTTGAATATCAACACTCCCTCTCAACAAGATAGGGATTATCTGCCATGCCGATCCTATCTCTATGGTATTCGAATTTGTTCTTGGTGAGCGCCTTCGTCAGAATATCTGCATCCTGATCCTATGTAGGAATGTAAGAAAGCAACATGATCTTCTGCTGCACACAATCTCTGATATGATGGTATCGAATGTCAATATCAGAACCGAACAAACCGACCAGGATATTCCTCATCCATATAGCCTCACATGCAGCCAAACTTGCTGCCATGTACTCGGCCTCCGCTGAACTGAGTGCCATGGATCTTTGTTTCCTGCTGTACCAAGAAACTGTCATAGATCCGATACTGAAAATCCCTCCAGATGTGCTCTTTCTGTCCGTTGGGCTTCCTGCCCAATATGCATCAGTGAAGCCATGCATCTTCACCTCAACCAACTATCTGTACCATAATCCATATCCAGATGTACCCCTGAGATACCTCAAGACATGCTTGCCTGCCATCCAAAAGAGCTTGGTAGGCTTCACCATCACTTGTGAAATCTGGTTCATAGCATAGCATATGTCTGGTCGTGTATTGATTAAATACATGAGCGAACCAACCAACTATCGATAAACAGTGGCATCCACTACCTCTGCCGATGTAGCATCCTCTTTCCTCCAACCACCAGGAAGAGGAGTGTCGATAGGCTTGCAGCCTTGCATGTGAAACTTCTTCAGTATCTCCCGAGCATACTTGCCTTGGGACACAAACAGTTCACCTTTCTGCTGCCAAATTTCCAATCCCACAAAATAATGAAGGAGGCCAAAATCCTTCATCTCGAACTCCTTTGCAAGATCTGCCTTGCATGAGTGTATCAACAATTCATCACCCTCTAGTATTAAATCATCTACATAAAGCACAATGATTAAAAGCTTACCCTGCACCACAATCTGGTATAGGTTTGGATCCGCCTCACTCTTGGTGAAACCAAGTCCAGTGAAATAACTATCTATTTGTGTGTACCAAGCATGAGGTGCTTGTTTCAGCCCATACATCGCTCTTTTGAGCCTGCACACATGCGAATCGCTACTGAAGATTTAAAATCCTTCATGTTGCTCAATGTACACCTCCTCCTCAATGATTCCGTTGAGGAACACAGTCTTCACATCCATCTGATGAATGTGCCAACCCATCTGTGCTGAGAGAGCAAGGATGGTCCATATGGAAGTGCGACAGGTGCAAAGTTTTCTTCATAGTCGATCCCCTCGATCTGTGAGAAGCCCTAGGCAAAAAATATTGCCTTATACTTCTCAATGCTCCCATCAGCAGCTTGCTTCACTTTGTAGATCCATCTCGAACCTACCACTGATTTCCCTTCTGGCCTTGGGACAATCTCCCATGCACTGTTTCTGAAAATCGAATCATACTCTTCCACCATGGCATCTACCCATGCGGGATCCTCCACAGCTTCCTCGAAAGAGGATGGCTTCGTCATGATACACTTTCTCATCAGAGCCATGTATCCAGTAAATTGGTTAGGTGACTGTCTCTATCTGTGCTGTGATGTAGGAACTCCTACATTCTGCACTGCATCAAGATTCAGTCACTCAGCTTTTGTAGTGCGCTTCCACCCTCTGATGTTTGGCACTGCATGAGTGGTTTCTTCCACTCCATGAACCTCCTCTTGTGGTTGATCCACATCTTGAGGCTCATCTTTAGGAACAAGTATCTCCTCTTCTTCATGCAAGTGTAGCTCCCTCTCAAGCGACAACTTCATGGCTTTCTCCTCATGAAATTTGATATCCCTTCGCACAACAGTCATCCGACTGTCTGGAAAATACACACGATAATTGTGGGGTGTTTCTGTGTATCCCACAAATATCCCAACCTTTGTGGTTGGCTCCATCTTCTTCCTGGCATCCTTTGTCACATGAATGTAAACAGGTGAGCCAAAAATCTTCAAATGAGAAATATCAAGCTTCTTACCATAAAATGCCTCTTCAGGTGTACTCATTCCAAGTACTCTATGAGGACAATGGTTTTGCACATACACTGCAGTGTTGCATGCCTCAGCCCACAAGTGTATGGGAAGGCCCTGATCATGCAACATCACTCATGCAGCACCCACGATCGTTCTGTTCTTTCTCTCTGCGACCCCATTCTGCTGTGGGTTATGAGGCGCTATGAGTTCTCTTCGAATTCCTTCTTTGCTACAAAACTCTTTTAATTCGCCAGAGATGTATTCACCACCATTATCGCTCCAGAGAGCTTTCAATTGCTTCCTCGACTCTTTCTCAACCAGTGCCTTGAACTCACAGAACTTTGAGTATGTCTCACTCTTCTTCTGCATGAAGAAGGTCCAGCACTTACGAGAAAAGTCATCAACAAATATCACATAATACCTGTGCTTTGTTGTTGAAGCAACCGAGAAAGTTCCACACACGTCTATGTGAATTCTCTGAAGGATCATCGAGGCACGACTATCCTTCTCATGAAAAGTGGTCTTCACAAATTTTCCCAAAGTACATCCCTTGCACTGATCTGACTGCGCAAGTGTACCTTTGGGAAGCCCGGTAGAAATATGTTGCAAAATTTTCAAAGCGCCATGGTGAAGATGGCCCAATCTCTTGTGCCACAATTCGCCCTCATCCCGGCTCACCACTCCTTCTAATTTTCCTGGCATTTCTACATAGCCATATACCTACAATTGATAAAGATTCTTAACTCGAATCCCTATCCTCCTGGTTTGACCAGTTGTTTTATGCCGAAGGAAAGCTTTTCCCTCACTAAAAACAACATCATAATCCTTGTCTTCCAACATCGCCACGGAGATCAGATTCTTCTTCAATCCTAGAACATGCATGACATCCTTTAAGATGAAAGGTTTATCGGACTCCCTCTCAAAGGAAATGGTCCCGATACTAGTCGCCCTGTATCTACCATCATCGTCCATCTCGATGTGCACTCCAAGATCCTTTTCCTCCAAATCACTAAACAAATCTTTGTCTCCGGTCATATGGAAAGACGCACCACTGTCAAGAAACCACACTGATCCCATCACACTTGAAACCAAGCATGCGATCAAATAAAAATCTAGCTCAAACTGCGAGGCTAAGGCCTCTCCAGCTGCAGATCCAGTAGCTTTCTTATTCTCATTCTTCTGTGGACAATTAGTGGCGAAATACCCGTGCTGGTGAGAGTGAAAACGCTTCACCTTGGACAAATACTGCTTCTTGCCTTTCACACCAGATTGAGAAGGATTTTTCCTCCCCTTCCCTTTCCTTTCTTTGGCAGCCAAAGTGAAATTTTCTTCATCTTCATTCTTTGATGAAGATCCATCCTTGGTACCCCGCCCTATCTCCTCCTGCACAAGATCCGACCAAAGTCGCTCCCATCCTGGCAGTTTCTCCCGTCCATTGACAGAGTCTTCGTAGCTATGCCAACTCTTCGGAAGCCCAAGGAGAGCCAAGCTCACCAAGTCTTCTTCATCAACAGAAATCCCCACACTTCCAAGCTCATCCTTGCAGTGGACAAAATTCGTGAGGTATTTTAGTATACTGTCACCTTTCTCCATTTTTATTTTTCTAAGTTTCTCTTTAAGCGCCAACTTCCTCTGGTCACTTCTGCTTCGAAACAACTCTTTCAAAGCCTTCCACATTAATAATGGAGTGGATTTCCCATGAAGGCTAGACACAATGTGGTCCTTCACACCTTCCAACAGAATCCTTCAACACTTTTCTACCTTCTTTTTCCATGCATCAAGTGCAGCTGCATCGCTAGAACCCGGCTTAGGAACATCAATATCGATGAACTCCTTCAGCCCATTATCATCTAGCATCGCCTCCATCCGATCCTTCCATGATATGTAATTCAAGCTCTCATCAAGGGCATACTCCAATCACAATCCATTGAAAGACATTTCAATGAATGCTCAACTTCAACACCAAGAAAACACTGCAACAAATTCGAATTCCACCAGCACAAAACTCAACCGCTTCAATAATTGCAATCTCCTATGATCAATACTGCTTTGATACCATGTAGAAATTATATAACTTATGTGTTATATTTCCAATATTCTCTTGATCTCACACTATTTTAACTTCATGCAAAATACAGAATCTATTCCACCATTGATCATTTGCGGAAATTAAATCAAGATTGCAATGCACACATGAAAAAATAAAAATTCACACACATTAACATAGTTGTTTAACGGGAAATCCTGAAGCTGAAAGCCCAAACCTTTGGTATATAATATATGTCATAGATATCATGTAACAATCCTCATACAAAGTTGATCATATCAAGCTCTTAGTACAATACAATCGCTACACACTAATCAGGCCCGATCTTCCAAATCCATGCACCGATCTTTGCCACCTACTAGCCTGCCTCTACTGTCCAATCCCTGCTGAAGAATGGCTCTGAATGAATTCAAATTTTTCCATCCTTTCTCATGCAATCCTCATTGGAATCTCCACTGAGTGTTGGATGCAATCAATGCATCACTATAGTCACAACTGATAGTCACACTTGCTCTTTCACCTATCTCTCCACTGGTCTCCACTGAAACTGCCATGCACTATAGTTAACTGATGTATTCTTCAGTTGATTAATGAGTTATTATTTATTTAATTAATTAACTAATTAATTCACTCCACTCTCATTATTGTATCAATCAGTTAGACTAGATACAACTAGCTCAACTGAGTCTAACTAAGTTAAACTAAATACAACTCCACGAACTACTTCTCCAACTCCACCAAACTCTGTCACATGAGTTCTAACTGAAGTCCTCCATGCAATAGCTCCAGTAAACCCTTAGGAATAGCGTAATTCCTTTTTTTAGCTGTTGTGCCACATCTGTGCATTTAACTGAAGTGCTCCAAGAGAATAAGATAATGTTTAGAGTCCAAATAGTATTAAAAGCTAATAATATTCGACATATCTATTTTTAGACTGGCAGTCTAAAAATAGACTCCGCATAATATGTCTAAAAATATAAGTCCATCTATTTTTCCAACTTTACCAACCATCCACAAATGGCATCCTGCATCTCATAGAATATGATCGACATGTCTAAAAATAGACATAGTCTAAAAATATACTTGCGCCAAAAATAGCCTATGGGCCCAATTAGTGAAGGCGACTCTTTTCACTAAGCTCATCATCTTGTTGAATCTCAACAGAATCCGGTGGCCGAGAAAGTGTGAAATTTTTCCTTCCTTAAGGTTGCCCAGTCACAAAGTTAACCTGAAACTTTGACTAGCTCCAACTTCGCATATGATAACAGTTTGACGAACCATTCGTAATGTTGTGATCAAGACGATGAGATCTATGCTCTGGTCCTAGTTCAATAGTAATTAAAACACTTTGATTTTTGAGCTTCCATTAGCCCTCTTTGTCCTGTGTGTGTCTCTGAAGCCACCTGGATCGATTATCACTGACAACATTAAGAGAAGAATTGAAATTAGAAAATATGTTTTCTTCTAGGAAAGAAATACTTGTTTTCCATAGAATTTATAAGTGGGATAGATTCAATGTCTCTTATTATCACTCTGCCAGATTCCTAAGTCTGAAGAAGGAATCCCAACAGAGGTAACCGCGGAGCAACCTTTTAACTTGGTATCTAGCCCTACCAAGTTAGAGAGGGTTCTCTCCACAAAACACAACCTAGGAGGCTGAATGGATTAGGATTTTAGGCTAGGTGTGAGTTCAGGGGTTTTGATAATTGATTTTTGTCAAGCTGATGGATGAAAGTATGGTCAAGGGAACTAGGTCAAGGAAAATGAGATAGGGTTGTAGAGATTCAATGGGGAAAGCTAGGCATAAGGCTTAACACTTTAAGATCATTATTATGAGATGGTTTTAAGACTAATGAGGAGCTATGAAGAGCATGGGAGATGTATTCTTCCTAAACAGAGGAAAATGGACAAATTATGATAACTTTCCCTAAACAGAGCATGAGAAAGCATGTGTTTTGCCTATAAAATTTAAAGAGATCATACAATAGATATGTAATGGAAATGAGGACAACAAATTCTAACATATGAAACTGAAGGAAAAAAAATGATAAACATCATACCAAATTTATCCCAAAAAATAGCTGCAACTCTTCTTTATTAACTTGCCAAATTGAGTACAATAGTCCTTGATCAATGAGCTAGAATCCAAACTAATTCCAACCCTTGATAAGAGTGAATAAAGGGACTAAATATAAATAAATAAAAATTCACTCATCCTCAGAGGTAAAATCCATGAGGCAAGGAAAATATCCAAAAAATTATGAACTGAAAGCTGGAGTATAGGGAGCTCTAAGTGACTCCTCCCTAAATACATTCAAACTGATTCATTTGACTTAATGACAACTTTTACCTAATGAATATAACCCTAGGTAGCTTATCCATAGCATAATTACATCTACCATCCTCAATTACATAGGTAAAAAATGAATTTATGAAGTAAAGTCAAAATTCCAGTGAATTTTCAAAAAAATCAGCGAATGGTCAAGTGTGCCATTTTTCTATCAAGTGCACCCTCCCTGTTCAAGGCTGATTTTGACTGAATTTTAGGAGTCAAAATTGGCTCCAAGATAGCTTTTTGGAAAGCCATTCAAGTCTAGTTCCCATATTTGCCTTAATTTTCCAAAACGAAGGTCATTTCCCCCCTCAAAACTTCAATCTCCCAAGACTGATATGTGCATAGTGCCTAGGCCAAAATAGGGGCAAAAACATGATTTTTAGGGCATTTTTTCCCCTTTTCACTGATCAATTTGTCTCAAAAAACTTAGAAAATTTACAGGGTGCATTTCTTCATCAATATGAATCCAATGGTGGTCTCTATTTGGCCATTAGATTCCTCAAAAAAGTGCGCAGTGCCTAGGGCACTGCGCATGTGACCAATTTGCTTATATAACATTGTCCATGAAAACATAGAAAAAGAAAGATTTTGAAAAAATGATTCAAAATGTTTCAAAATTGGTGAAGTGGCTGATGATGCTGTGGCTATGCTCGGATCAGGGATAATTTTAAGGATGGGAAATTATCTTGAAGTTTAAAAAATTGGCAAATCTCACTAGTCCCTAATATGCAAACTATAAAATTTTTATTGATGTATTTGTAAAATTATTCAAATTTATAATCATATTATATATATTATCTATATAATGTTGGTGATTTTTAACGTAAAATAATTTTATATTGTAAAATTTGGGTGAATTAGTTTTATAAAAAATGGAAATTGGCGAATATTTTTTTTGGAAAAAACATGGAAAATTAGCCCACATGCGAATATTAGCCCCTAAAATTTTCCATGGCTCGGATTGAAGCCTCTGCAAGTATGTATAACTTTATTTTCTCCTCCAGCATGGTCAAAGCCTCAATCTTTGCATTGGTTCTTTTGAGCTTGGCCATTGCAAATTTCTCCTCTTGAGCATGATGCTTGACCTTCCTTCTCAAAACATCATTGTCTCTATTAGCCTTTGCCAAAAGTTTCTCTAAATTCTGATTATCTATATCAAGCCATGGCTTCCTATTTGCATTGATCACCATTGCAAGTTTCTCATTTAGGGTTAGCTAATCAACAATCTGAGCCACTTTTTGTCTTTCCAGAACTAGAGCTCTTTTTAGCCCTATAGTTCTAGGTCTGCCTATTGGTGCTTTTTCATCAAGAAAACCATGCTTCTCTAGGGTCTCATCTAGAAAAATCTTGGCTTCTTATGCCTCTGTTTCTTCTATTATGTCTTAGTGTCAAAACCCTAGGGAGATGGAATGATAGTGAAAATTGGTCTTACGAATGAGGAATGGGAAATGGAAATTGAGGGAGATGGTGCTAGGAATTTATGAAATGGGAAAGGGGATAGGGAGTAGTTATATGGTGGAATTTAGGATGGGGAAATTATTTACAGGTTTGGGGTTAGGAGCCTAGGTAGTTGTAGCACCTAGGGCTTAGGGTAATGGGAAAAAGGTTTAGGGGAAGGGGATTTGTAATACAGGGGTTTAGGAATGGGTATTTTGCAATCTAGGAAGGGTATGAAGGTGTAGGGGCTGTAATTTTTGGATTTGAGAGTGAAATGGTGATTTTAGGGAGATAATAGGGTTTGAAATGAGTAAAACACCAAATATTTAATGAAACTTTAAAAACACCATAGAGAATGACTGTAAGAAGAAAAAGAATAATGCATTTGACTGTCACTCACTTGTTGGAGGTTGAATACAACATTTTTGAAGCTTTGGAGGAAATTTTGGTGAAGTCTAGAAGCGTTTCTTGCTTTTTTTGGAAAGTGCACCCTCCCAGAAGCAAGTGCGGCCTCCCAGAAGTAGATGCGCCCTCCCAGAAGCAGGTGTGTAGTGCCTTTTTTCATACCTCTTTTGGAGGCCTTCCCAAACTCAAAAGTGAGCTCATGATAGCTTGTTTTTAATTTATCTCTCTTGGCTACACAATGGACTTATCAAGCACTAAATATGATCAAGTATAATTCCTCAAAAATCAATTCTTCCAAGCCTGGTAAAATAGTACAGAATGAGGGTGAAAAAATGCAGTGTGTTGTTGTAGGAAACGTTTGGAGGCCTTCCTCAACTCCAAATTGACTTAAATATCTTCTAGTATAGTTTTCATTTGACTTATCAAGAAAGTCATTTGGACACTCTAGTTAGGAGTAAAATTTATTTTCCCAAGGTCACTCCAGAAGTGCAAAAAAACTCTTGTAGCACCTGTATTTTTGAAATTTCTCCCAAACCATGATACCTGCATAAAAAAAGAAGGAGGTTTCTATTTTTTGATTTATAAGGGAAGAAAACCTCTCTCACGTTTATTAAATTCATCTATGTTTGGTTATAAAAATACTTTGAAGAAAAACTGGCCCTATGAGTTGCAAATGATTTGACTCTTAGAATGACTTCTTGAAAAATGATGAAGACATGATGTTTATGAGCTGAAATGAGTTCATACTTACTGATATGACCTACCTTATTCCTCCTCTACTCAGGTGTCTCTGATTCCATAACAAACCCTAGCTCAGTGGAAGAGGAAATTAGGTTTTAGTGCTTGCGGAAAATGATGATTTGAGCACCCTTGGGAAAAGACAACTCCCTTTGACATTTGATGAATTGATGAGCTAAAAAATCTTGCACTTTGACATGTGTTTGTTTGGAATGTGGAACTGAGTTGGTATATTTTGGGACACTGAGTAATTATTACATTTGAATTGACATAAAATTACATGAATAAAAATAAAATTACATCTTGGAATGAAACTCACATTTGAAATTAAAATTACAGGATGAAATAAGCATTTCTCTTTACAAATAATCTTCACATGGTGAAGAGATGTTATTTGAACACCCTTTACTTGTTGGCCTTATACAATGGAATGGAGTTCTATTGGACCATGAAAACGCCAAAAAACCTAATGATGACCTTGAAAAGACTGGACTCCATGATGACATGACATGATGAATTGACTTTATGGATGATGTATAGTCAACAAGGTATGGAAGTGTGCCAGCAAGCAAATGAATTTTAAGGAATCGTGATGTTTTTGGACTAGGGATACTATCAGTGACTAATTTTTTGCATGACCTAGTGGAATGATAAAAAAAATTGAGTGGGGCCCCTAATATGAATATTAAAAGTATATTTTGATCTTTGATAGCAAGATGCAAATACTGACACTAACATCGGCTCCAGCTGGGGATGGTAGCTCCTTGGAGGCATCGAGAACACCGTAGACCAAGTGCTTATCCATTAGGCATGGATTCAAAATCTAAATACTAACTGAATACTAAAAACTTCGCTCAATAAAATGACTCAAGACTGACTAAAAAAAAACTGAAATTGACTGAAAACAAACTAAAACAAATGCTCGGAATTGAGCTTATTCAACACACCTACTTTAACTGATCCATTCATCACCTGATCAAGTGAAATGGAACAGCCAATGCAACCATGTAAGCATTATGGCTGCTAGTTGAATTCTCTGCAAGTGCTTGTTTACACTAGTAGAAAATGATGAAAATAATGACTAGGTGACTAAAAAATTTAGTCACCGTAACTATTTCAGGTGAATTACTACTAAATTTGAGCATTTTTAAGTGACCAAACTAAAAATGACTAGCTTAAATGACTAATTTAGTCTAGGAATAAAATATATGACTAGATAGCAAGTGACTAAACTAAAAACGACTAACTTAAATGACTAATTTAGTCTAGGAATAAAATATACGACTAGATAATAAGTGACTAACTTAAATGACTAATTTAGTCTAGGATTAAAATATATGACTAGATAATAAGTGAAAAAATTAATAATGATTAACATAAATGACTATTATAGTCCAATAATAAAAATATGACGAAATAACAAGTACACCAAGTATATGAATTAGTCATTTATGTTAGTAAATTTTAATTGTGGACACACTATTTGTTATGGGTTTTTTGTGGCATTGTTACATACTATGGTTGATTATTACGCTCGATTCATAGAGAATGGTTTCATTAATTTGAATTCAAATTATGTTTATTTATACATGGTCAATTGATATAAATATATGATTTTACTCTAAAGCCATATTATTCTATAGATAGATGCATTACAAAAATATTCACGAATTCTGATAATGCATTCACGTTCTTAGAATGTGCACACACTATCATTAGAAAACCATACATACTAACAATTCTTGTGGTTCTTTAATTATGTATAATAACATGACATGGCTCCTATATCCAAGTTGAAATCTGAATATCCCTTAGAGAGTATCTATGTGGTTGTTTGGGGGTTAATTCATGCTCCTTGAACTCCGGAAGATTTATTTAGGACCTAAGGCCCTCTTTTCTCCTGCCCTCATATAGTACATTCCCCAAGACCCATTATTACCATGTAAACCATACCCATGGTGACAAATATCCCCTATATAGGCCAAATATCCCCTATGGATGTTCCTTGTAGTAATTAGAATACGTTTTCAAGAAGATTGATCATGGGAAGATTAAAATATGACCCAAGCACCTTATGATCCTTCCTTGACCATGGTTAAGGCCCCAAGTTCCATACATGGTGCAAAAGGACTCCTAATGATATTAAGGCCAAACTTAAAATCCCTAAGACCTAAATACATCACAAAAAACCTTCAAATAACACCCATATCATAGCTAAAGGCTAGATATTATATCTTAGATAGGATATGTGTGGTCGTTTGATTCCTTATTCACATCCCTTGAACTAAAGAAGTTTCATTTAGGGAATAAGGATCTTTTTTTCATTCCATATCCACCATAGAAAGGCCTTGAGAGTTGTTCCTAGTGTGCAAATATTAGTAAAGATAAATTCCCAAATAAAAATTCCTCCATTGGCCATAACCTCTCATAATGCTAAATCTATGCAATTGGCCTCATTGTGATAAGTGGAAGTTTAGTAAAAAAAAAAACAATAATTGTCAAACTTTAGGAAAGAACATATTATCATACATTTTTATGTATATATTAAAATAAGAAAAAACCACATAATTTTAATTTTGAGTCATGACAAATGATGGCCACATAAACAACTAAAACATAAAAAAATTATACTCTTGACACACATAAATATCACTTCATAAATGTAATATTCCCAAATGGGAAAATCATGAATATAGTTCATAAACAAGAGAAAGAGTAGCGAATAAATCAACACACCATTACATGAGACAAATGTACAACCATCTTATTAAAAATATAAAAAAATAATAGGCACAAGATCTTGTGGACCAAGTCACTCAAGCAATAGAAAACAAGCCTCCAATAGGAAAATATGTTAATACATGAGAAATACTGCCATACAAGTGCCATGAGCCATGAAAACGCAATTTTAGGGCATAAAATGCTATAGAAATTATACAAAAATTTATATTTTCTGTTATATATCTCAAAAGGTGTTGGGGCTAGAGATCTATGCTCCCAAACACATTTCCAAGACAACCCAGGAAGGGTTTCCGGAAATAGCAAAAAGTACAAAATGCCGGAATGCAGCCCTAGGGATGAATAACAGTTGCAACTGAATAACTAGATGGAGATGGCTGAAAATGATATCTAAGTGAATAGATATCCTCCAATATATCCTTCAAGTGAAAGGTTGATCCCAACACTGAAGATCTCACCCTCCAAATCAAGCACTGAAACCTCCACTGCAAGTGCTCTCTAGAATAATGCAGTGAAAGAGGGAATCTGCGATGTAGGTGATGGGAATAGGTTAGCTTGGGTCCAAGATGTGAAATAAAGCACAATAACCTCCTTTTTGATCTCCCAATGATAAGAATGCTTCCTACCCTGAAAAACTAGCACAGGAAGTGGGTTTCTCAACCCTCCACTACAACACCCTGCAACACAACACAAATCTGAATAGACACTGCGCTATAGTTGAAGACTGAAGCTTGGCCAGAATTCTGGAGTGTGGAAATGATAGTACAATAATATTCCTAGAGGCTACCTCAAGGGAAGAGGTGGGATCCCAGCTCGAGAACACCCTGTGCTAAACAACACAACAATCTCAACTAAATAGCTAGAGAGTGCAAGAAGTCATACAGACCACAAAATCAATAATCAGTAACATACCCATCTATGGCTACTTTTCCCTCCTTATAAACAATGTGAGCCTTCTCACCTTGGGTCCCACTCATTAAAGCCACTACTATCATGGAGACTTCCTCCCATTCACATTGTGTTGTCTCTCCTTGATGATCCACTCCCTCCATACCAACACTGTTTATTTGGTCAAACTTGGCCTTGTCCACATGCATTAGCCCCTCTTCACACGAGGGTGCTTTATACAGCTATAAAGATGATCCCTTTTCACATTAAGATGGATTTTAATCCTACTAAATATATTTATGGGTCTCCCTACCCATTTATTCATCTAACTAAATGACAAGAGAAAAAATTAATATTCCAATTAGCTGCATGCTAATTTAGGAATATTATAGTCCTCCCCTCCCAAATGTTGCTTGTCCTCTAGCAACTACAAGGATAGAACTGAAGAGCCTCCTCTCCTCCTCTTGTAGCATCCTCATACGACAAGATCCTCCAATGAACAACATTCTCTCTCATTAATATATCCTCAAGCTGCTCCTCCCAAGTGTATAAGTATGCCTTTCGTGAAAAATCCAAATGGCTCTCATCATGAACAAGTGGGATATCCATGGTGGAAACTGTATTCTGTTTACAGGCCTTCTTGAGTCATGGAATCTGAAATATATTGGGAACTATAATTCCCATGTGAAGCCTCCATCCCCAACCTATCATCCATACAAAATGAGTTACCCTCCAAAATGGTAACTCATATAAATACTCCTCCACCTTAAGCTCCTGCAAAGTAGGTGGGATGCATTGCTGAACTTGATAGAAAAAATTGTCTATCCCATGCTATATCTCTCTCCAATTATGATAAGTATAGATTAGCTTCTGATTTTGGGCTACAATAATGTTGCCTTCAAGAGGCAAGAAGAAAACTGGATCTTCAAAGATCCTCTCTCTAGAGTCATGAATCATCTTGGCCCAAACCACCCCATATATAATGAATAGGATATCATCACCATATGGCATCCAAATGGTAAATATATTGAAGGTTTCATGTAGTGCTGGAAGGTGCCAATAGTTTCCCAAGTGGTCATAGTGCAGTTTTTCTAATTGTTGTTTCAAAACATAACATGGCAAGTTGTCTCCCAACAAATTGCTAGTTGTGCATGTCATCTCATCTACTAGTAAATAGAAAATGGCATTATGTATCAACTGAGAATAAAAATAATATTACAATACTTGCCCAAATCCATACAAGATATGGCTATCCCCATCACTAATGTTGGTACCAAAATGACCATGAGGCCCAAATAGAGTCTTGCCCTCTTGTGGATAAATGCACTATATAGAGATGGTAAGAGAATGCAAATACTGTGTTAGATAATCAATAAGTGAAAAAACACAATTATTACCATCTAGTGAGAGTAGGTTGATAATAAGATCCATGAATGAGTCCTCCATAGTGGTATGACATATCTTCATGAAAATTAATGAACCATGTGATGCATGCAAATCATTCTTCTTATGCATGGAGATCCAATTCAAGAAGATCATATCATGGTAATATATGTCTCCATCCACTACTCCATCACTCTCATCTCCTACTTGTCCATCAATTGCATCATATGTGAAGTGATACATACATTTTGACAAAGTATATGTCATATGATGGCCAAAATCTTTCAAGAGTAGCCAACACAGCCATGCCTCCTACTGCCATGTGTCATAGATATGCAAGTGTCTCACCAACCCCTTGCTCACCATCCACACCCATTCATCCAAATTTCAGTGTCTCCTATCATGCTCCACTTTGGTACTCCTCCAATGGAGAATACCATCCTCCCAAATCAAATTTATATTTTTGCATTTCATGGGATGTTGAAATGCAATCTCTTGGAGATCTCCAAATGAAGACCACTCATCAATGACCATGTTGAGTCCATAAGGATCCAAATATACTAAAGGAAAAATCTTCTCATTGAGCTGTGAAATTCTCATCAAGAAAGATCCACCATAACAATGGAAGATAAGATGCCTCTCATCAACCATCTACCTATCCTCTGTTATAAATGTAGAAAGGTCATTGAAATGTTCCAATAATGGTTGGGCCCCCAACCCATCACTGCTGCTCCATGACAGTGCTGCTAATCTCCATGATGGTGCATCTGTTGTCTCATTCTCATGATCATGCTCAATGTTGAACATATATTTATGCATTGTATTTCTTAGGACAATGCTCATTCTATCCTCCAAAAATATACACTCCAATCCCAAGGGTTGTATACAACTCCACAATAAATAACCAGGATGACTGTATATCTCCTCCTTGAACAAATCAAGGGTCCTCAGCGCAGTGATAGTCCGCTGCTCCAAATTAGCAATGTGCTTTGACCCTAGGTCATGCATTTTCCATGATAGCATGTTTTCATAATCCTCCATATGATGTGATGTAATAATAGGAAATGGAAATATGTGCATACCTTGGTAAATCTTGGGAACATCTTGTACTGCTACAAGAGTTCCTTCCTCTAGTGTGATGACTTCCCCAACTATTGATGATGATGGCTACTCTTCTATGGCTACATTAGCACTGGTATAGGTCTTCTCCTCCTCATGCATCTCTAGAATAGTGCATGGGACTCTATATGTCAAGAGATCAAGACCACTTTGCAAAGGTGAAAGTGTTCCTTCTCCTGATGCAAGTTCTCTTGTAGCAAGTGATGGTGGAAGTTTCCTTTCCTCTAGTTTTCTTCTGTCAAACTTCTTGATCAACCTTTGAGTAAAATCTGCATATGCAGTCACTTGTGCATGACTCAAATGGCTGAACCACCAAAATTTTCTTCTCGCTTAAGGTGCATCGTTGCAATCTCAATAGCTTCTCTTTCTACTATTGGATGTAGCAGGAATAATGCATCCAACTTCATTCCCCAAGCTCTTGCTATGCATGTGGATGACCCATCAAAAGTAGACAATAGAAATCTGTTGCTGCAAGTTCTCCTTTCCTCTTTGAGCTAAATGAAATATGGGAGAGTTAGATTCTCCTTGAAAGCTCTTGTTTGAGATTTTTACTCTACAAGATACTCACTTATAAACTCATGATCTAAGTGTCCTCCATCTCCATGCCTCTTGTCTTATTCTTCAAAAGGACAGGGCATAGTATGTTTATTCAGAGCTCTATGCAATACCAGATCTTTCTTTTGCTGATAGGAAGTGCATGGTCCTTCCTAATCTTGAAACCCTAATGAGGTCTCATTGTTTCTCTCCATTCTTCTTTGCTTGAACTCCTTGGTGAGGTCCCTATTAGATCTGAAAAGAGATGAGATAAAACTCATCATTCCCATCATTCTGATCTCTTTCTCCTTCTTCTTATTCTCCTGATAGCATAATATCTGAGATCCACAGGTTGAGTCAAGATTATGCTCTGATACCTATAATATTCCCAAATGGGAAAAGCAGGAATATAGTGCATAAACAAGGAAAGAGAAGTGAATAAATAAACACACCATTACATGAGACAAATTTACAACCATATTATTAAACATATCAGCAAATAATGGGCACAATATCTTGAGGATCAAGTCACTCAAGAAATAGAAAACAAGCCTCCAATAGGAAAATATGCTAATACATGAGAAATACTGCCATACAAGTGCCATGAGCCATGAAAACGTAGTTTTAGGGCATAAAATTCTAAAAAAATGATATAAAAATGTATATCTTCTATTATATATCTCAAAAGGTGTTGGTGCTAGAGATCTATGCTCACAATCACATTTCCAAGACAACCTAGGAAGGGTTTCCGGAAATACCTAAAAGTACAAAATGTCGGAATGCAGCCCTAGGGCTGAATAACAGCTGCAACTGAATAACTAGATGGATATGGCTGAAAATGATATCTAAGTGAACATATCTCCTCCAATATATCCTTCAAGTGAAAGGCTCATCCCAACACTGAAGATCTCACCCTCCAAATCAAGCACTGAAACCTCCACTGCAAGTGCTCTCTAGAATAACATAGTCAAAGAGGGAATATGTGTTGTAGGTGATGGGAATAGGTTGGCCTGGTGCCAAGATGTTAAAGAAAGCACAAGAACCTCCTTTTTTTATCTCCCAATGAGAAGAATGCTTCCTCCCCTCAAAAAATAGCTCAGGAAATGGGTTTCTCAACCCTCCACTGCAACACCCTGCAACACAACACAAATCTGAACAGACATTGCGCTATAGCTGAATACTTAAGCTTGGCCAAAATGCTGGAGTGTGGAAATGATAGTACAATAATATTCCTAGAGGCTACCTCAAGGGAAGAGGTGGGATCCTCGCTCGAGAACACCCTATGCTAAACAACACAAAAATCTCATCTAAACAACTAGAGAGTGCAAGAAGTCATATAGACCACAAAATCAATAATCAATAACATACCCATCTATGGCTGCCTTGCCATCCTTATAAACAATGTGAGCCTTATCACCTTGGGTCCCACTCATTAAAGCCACTACTATCATGGAGACTTCCTCCCATTCACACTGCGTTGTCTCTCATTGATGATCCACTCCCTCCATACGAGCTGTTGATTTGGTCAAACTTGACCTTGTCCACATGCATTAGCCCTTGTTTACACATGAGGGTGCTTTATCCAGCTATGAATATGATCCCTTTTCACATTAAGAGAGATTTATTCCTACTAAATATATTTATGGGTCTCCCTACCCATTTATTCATCTAACTAAATGACAAGAGCAAAAACTAATATTCCAATTAGTTGCATGCTAAAACTTAAGTTTTACATATTAAATCATTTATATAAAACTTAATATCTTATTGAATTTTTAATTTGATATTATATATAATTTTTTGTTTTAAATTATTATTATTTATTTATTTATTTTATTTTTTTGATTAATTTCAATTCCCTTTCCCAATTCTCGCATGCAAAAAATCTACTTGGAAGAAATGTTTTTCCTTCTAAGGTTGTTGAAGGTGCCACATGCTCAAATGAGTTGGAGACCAAATAAGAGCAGTACCACGCCCTTTTTACAGAAGCTGGTTATTTAACAAAGACGAAGCAAGAGATTATTCTGCTATGCAACCTTTGGATGATCATTTTGGACGTCATATGGAGTCAAATTATCATAATGTGTTTCCATGAGCTGTTATAGAGGTAGGCCGTGCAACTTATATGGAGATTCACACACATGATTTAAATGAAGAGGATTTTGCTTTTGCATCATCTACTCTTCAACTCATTGAGGCCTTAGTTGCTAGTATTGATGATGTTTTTGTTTCAAGTTATTTACATAAATGTCACTTTGTTCAAATAACAACTCTATTAAAATTGAACCCTCTTTCGTAATTGTTTATGTGTCTTGTTCAATGTCTAGTTTGTCAATGGGTTTTGAACATGGTTATATATCAATTCCATCTCAATATTGTGCATCAGCATTTCCCAATCCCCAGCTTGAAGTTTTATCAACTGTTCCTCCATTTTGCTCAGTGACTAGTTTTTCATTGGGATTTGAACAGGTTGAGATGCTTAAACATAATCAAAAGATGAAGGGAGTTGAACCTGAACTTGCCATCAGGAAACATGTTCAGCCTAAAGAGGCATGCATGAAGGGGAAAATTATATCTGCTAAGATTGAATCTATTGATAAGGAAGCGATGCAACATGATGTTATGTTTCATTCCCTTCAAGATGTAAATTTGGTACCTATTTCAAGTCCCCAACAATAATTTGTGGTAGAAATAAGTAAGGAAATTTCCACTCTGGCATACAACTTATAGTCTGTATCATTCCCGATTGGTAATTTCTCGATGGCTATGGATATAGATCATTTAGTTTTTTTACATTGTTCTGTATCAAATACATCTAAGCAACACTCACATAGTCCTAAAGTTTTTTCCCCAAGTAGTTCGATGTAGTTAAGAAACAGAGCTTCAGATGCATAAGAATTGTTTGCACTAGGATTTCAGCAGTTCAATCAAGTAGGAGGTAATAAACAAGATTTCCACTTAGCATTTGGGTCGCAAGAGTATGCCGAGGTTGCAAGAACACATAATATAATGAGGTACATACCCATTCAACAAACATTTCCAAATTGCACGTCTGGCCAATATTTTAATCCTGTTTCATAATTTTAGTCTGCTAGTGGCATATCAGGCTCTCAACTATTTTATTTTCATGGATTTCCATTTCCAGATTCTACAGCTCCAAATCTGCAAGTGGGGCCTACGATGGAATTTTAAGAGATCAATCATGTAGAGGTTAGTAAGCAGCAATTGCATTCCATAGTTAGAGCTCAAGATTTTGTTGAGGAAAAAAAATTCATAAATAAATGATAAGAACATATGTTCAACAAAGTCCTGTATCCATGTAGATATTTCCAAGACACTCATCTGGTAAATAGTTTGATCTTACTTCAGCTCTTCAATATTTTGTATAAGGCACTAAATAGTTTCCCATTCACTCATTTCCAGCCACGAAAACTACCATTTCAAATAAAAAGAAGTTATCTATAGTGGATTTTTTCTCAGTTCCAACACCTTCTATTCCAAATGTGTAAGAGGCGCCTACAATGGAATTTAAAAAGTTCACTCAAATAGCATATGATGAAAAGAAATCACATTCCACAGCTGGAGCTCAATAATATGCTCAAGAAAAAAAAATGCAGGACTCAAGGATAGGTACATCTGTTCAACAATATCCTATAGCCATGCATAAATTTCCAACATGCTCATCTGGCCAATATTTTAATCCTATTTCTGATCTTCCATCCTTTTTCATATATCAAGTACTGAATAGTTACCAATTGAAGTATTGCTAGCTTTATCTCCAGTGACTGCCATTTCAGATACACACAAGCTATATACAATGGAGTTTCACCAGCTTAATAAAATAGCAATAGGTAGGTAGAAGTTTGATTCAACATTTGGGGCTAGAGAATGTTCTAGGGTAACACTAACAGAGAATTTAGTATTTAGTGTATCTAGTCAAGAACTTCCCAAAGTAATGCGAGAAATTCCAACACGCTCTTCTAGCCAGCAATTCAACATTGCTTCAGGTCACCAGTTAGCTGTTAGCATGTCACTGTGTCACATGTTGAACAATTATCTGTATCAGGAAACACTTCTGACTTGGTTCCTGTTGTGTCTCAGATGTTTTTTTTTGTACCCTTCACCGTTGGAACGAGATGGTTGATAGATATGTGCAAAATGGGTTAGTTGATTTGGCTTTCAATTTGTTTGAAAAAATTCCTCAACGATATAGGTATTAGCCTTAGCAACCAATGATCCAGTTAGAAGTTTAACTCATTCACCGAGAAAAGGCACCAGTAGCTATATAAGCAGCATGATGAATTAAGAATGACCTTACTGGCTAGGGTTACCAGGATCTTTCTTTACAGAACTTAGAGGTGAGAGGATCGAAGGAAAGTAGAACAACTATATAGAAAATAAGGAAAGGGAAAAACGGCAGTCCGGACCTAATCCTAATGCGAAAATATCTATTCTGTTAGAAATTTGAAATAATGTTAGGCCACTTGGCCAGCCACCATGATTGTAGGTTATCCACCAAATGGATATTTTGACGAGACTCTGAAACTATTTCAACAGATGCAATTGAAAAAATTAAAATCCAATACAGAAACCTTCCCCAACATTTTGTCAGCTTCTGCCAATTTGGCAGCTCTAAAATCTGGCAAATATCTCCATAGGGATATAGTTAAAAGTAGATTTGAGTCAAATGTCTTTACTGGGATCTCCCACATATACATGTATGGAAAATGTAGCAGCCTACGTGATGCAAGTAAAGTGTTTGATAGAATGTCTACAAGAAATGTCGCCTCTAGGAATGCAATGATTGTAGTATATGCCATGCATGGATGTGACAATAAGGCCCTCAACCTCTTTGAATAAATACAACACTACAACATAAAGCCGAACCAGGTAACATTCGTTGGTGTTCTCTCTACATGTTGCCACGCATGCCTAGTCAATGAAGGTCGACGATACATCAATTCCATGAACACAGATTACTACATTACACTTGAAATGGAGCACTATTATTATATGGTTAACCTTATTGGTCGAACTGAGTGCCTGGATGAAGCACATGAATTTATCAATAAAATTCCAATATAACCTGATATTGTTGTGTGGAAGTATTCGTTGGGTGCTTGGCGAGCCCATGCCAATGTGGAGTTAGGAGAAAACATTGAAGAACACCTTTCTAAAGTTGGCCCGCCTTTATAAATTGAGCCCTATGATTGTCAGATCTTGTGTTGCTTTCAAAAATGTACGGTGCAACTAGTTGGTGGGACGATATTGAAATAGTATGAAAATTATTGAAACCAAAAAGAGGTTTGGATGCAGCTGGATTGGGATGAATAAGGATATGTATATCTTACTTGTGGGAGAAAGGTTATATATCTATCAAATCAATTTTCTGCAGATTTGGAAAGATTGTTTGGCATGATGAAAGGTAGCAGGGTATGCTTCTCACAAAATTTGCACAAATGTTGTGAAGGATAAGTCGAACCAAAATATTATTGTCAACATGGTGAGAAGCAGACATTTGCAATTGGTATCTTAAACACAACCCCAGGACACCTATCTGGGTCATCATAAACTTTGAGTATGTGGTGATTGCCACTCTACCAAATTGTAGAGAAATTTTTTTTTGTCAGGGTGCCAATCCTTTCCAACATTTCAAAGTTGGACAGTGCTATTGTGGCGATTATTGGAAATAGTAAGTGAACTATTACATCCTCATATGCATCATTTTTCCTTGTTAGATAATGTTCATCTCATATAATATTTTGGATATGGTGAGATAAATGTAACAAACTAGTATATACAATGTGTATAAAAATCATTGATTCATAACTAGTAATCCAATTGCCTGAAAAATCTCTGGTGTATGTCATATTAGTTTACTCCTTTAAGCCAAAGAATCAGATGAGCATAAACAATGTTTGCAATGAATTCCATTGGTTTCGTTAATGCATTGTTAACCAATATTTGTTAGATCCTCGCTGATTTTTTCTAAATTTGTGTCTAGCAACATTGTTTTTAAGTGTAGTTAATGTCAAATTATTTTGAAGGAACTTTATATGAATTTTAGATGTCAGTGGATTTTATGGAAATTGTTTCTGTATTGATTTCTATGGAATTGTTGAAGTTTTGGACTCTTTAGTAGACAATTTTTGCATATTGAAAACATATTCATGGTACTTAACTCAATATCTACCATCCTACCATATTATGGAAATTGTTGAAATTTCATGGAATATGGTATTTTCCAGGACACAAAAGAAATGAATATGGGATAAAAGTGGTGTTTTACAAAACCATAAATTGTTAAAACATGCAGTGGCACTCCCCATTTCCATTGAGTATAGCATGGCATCATTGAAGCACCTGGAAATGTCTTGGAACATCACCTGGAGACAGTGGGACATCTCGAGGATGGAAAACTATCTATCTCTTACATCCTAGTGATGCCTTGAGACATCTACGTTTCCCCTCCCTTGAGTGGAGGGATGCAGGAAATTCAAGGGACATGTCCCTGCGGACTACTGATAAATGCAGTTGCATGTTCATGTGGCTATGATACTGCTAATAGTGCATAAATTAAAACACTTGAATGCCTTAATTTAAATCCTCGTAAGTATAGGTCTTTAAAAAAGAGATATTTTGGCAAGAATTTCTCCCCAAATACGAGAAGTATAGAATGAGTTTTCCATAAATATTCAACAGCTATTGGAAAAACGGAATGACACTAAAATGATAAGGATGATAGAAAAATAGCATGGCCTTTGCAAGAGTTTCCATCATGAATCTAAAAAAGGTTCAGATTCGTTTCCAAAAAAACTTTCAAGAATCAAATTCTTTTCCAATCATGAACCCCTAAAAGGTCCAATTTTTTTACCAATGGGTGTATTAGCAATTTTATTTCTGAATTTTGGAATGGGTGGGTGTATTGGCAATTCCCTTTCTGAATTGGGGCATACCCCACTCCGATGTTCACCAGGCATGTCCTTTTAGGACTATTCTTATCTTGGATTCCCAATCCTTAAAGAATATCGGTCCTCTTCGACCACTATTGTCTTGGATACCTGTCCAATCCTCAAAGAGTGTAAGTCCACTCCCTATTTTGGATTTTCTCTCATCAATGAAATCATAGATGTTTATTCAATCTTCCATTCACCATTCATCCTCCACGCCCTTCACTTAGATGTATCGTTAATGTTAGTCATGGCCTAGTGCATGACACATGATGAGGATAATACAAATGTGATGTTTATCATTACTCCCTATCAACCAGAGAGGAGATCCCTATTCCCAATTGATTTAGGGTATATATCCTTGCTCCTTCACAAATAACAAGGACAATTCATACTCCCTCTAAAATATAGAGGAGATTATCCGAGTCAACCATTTGCGGGTATAGAGAAATGAAGTCCATATATTTATGAGAGGAAGGAGCATATCTTACTCTCAATGATGATTGGAAATGTCTAAATTCTTATTTTTTAATATAATTTTTTCCATAAATAATTTCCCTAACATCGTTATTGATTTTCCAAATAGATTTTTTCATATAATCCCAGGAAGTCTAGTTGTGGAAATATCTATTATTTTTGTCCCATTCATCAATCCACATTTGACGACTCTTCTGTTGCCATTCCTATGCTTGACACAAAAGTATTTACCTTTTTTGTGTCCAATTATGCTAATTTCTATTTGGAAGCCTTCGAGAAGTAGTTTGTCAAATTTGGATCTTCCAGAGATTTAATATGGGCATCGATTTGTATAATTTCTCTACTCCTTTCTTTTTTTAGATGACAAGCCAAAAAATGAACTACCTGTTTTAGCTTTTTCAGCTTATAGAGAGATTTTCCATAGCCGAATTTCCAATGCTCATATTGATTTTTTTTAGAAGTCTCAGACCATTGAGGTAAATTCCGATTCTTTCAACCAAAAATGGTTAAAACTAAAGAGAACAAGGTTCCCTTTGGAAATGTATTTCCAGAATAAAAAGAGAGGAAAATGAACCCATATTTGCAAGGGAAGAACCCATGAGCTCAGATTGGTGAGATGGTTAGCTAGACCTTTCTTCACCAAGAAGTAGTCTAGTCTTTTTGAAATGCCATAAGATCCCCATATACCATTCCTCCATGTCGGTCCAATTGTGTCAGGCTTAATATCTATAAAAGAGCTTTGGAAAAATAGGTCCTTCAAGTGTGTTGCGAGAGATTTTGGAATGTTTTGACTTCAATTTTAAAGATTATATCCATGTTTAAAAATGTTAGTCCAAACTAATATTTGCATAAACTAACTTCAATTTAAAAGTTGGAATTTCTCCCATCAGGAAGATACTTATCATTATGAGACGTGAGATGTACACACACTCTTGCCTACTTGTTAGATCATTAATTTATCTCCAAAAAGAACACTTTCCAAAATGGTAAGGGGCAGCAATGGGAATAAGAGTTATTGGGCTCTAGGACCTTGACAGAGATCAATCTCATGCCTTGATATAAATATATGGCTAGCATCACTGTGTGGTTGAGAAAAGAAATATAGTTTGGCGTGGCACACTTGGGGTAAGGTTTGTCAATACTTTGTGCTCATGCCTAGGTTGTGAGCAATGGGCTCACCTCATGGCACTTGAAGTGCAGAGTTTAATATTCTATTCCTTCAGTGTACCTTTGCACCTTTAGGGGAAATGCTAGTATATATATTAGCTTTATAAACATTGTTACGTTATACTATTATTAATGTAATTTTCTAAATATTTTTATATTATTATAAATATACTTACGTGATAAGTGTTTCCTCTTTGGGTGAGGAGACAGTGGAAATAGAAGAAATTTGTTTTCATCATCTTAGAATCAATTGAAATTGGATACATGTGCTAGTTCACCCTACCAATAGGAGTCATTGCAGCACAACAGAGATAATATCTCTTCGTAGTATTCTTCTTTCTTTTTGAGGAGGCATAGACAAACATATTCTTCTTGCTGGTTTTTTCTCATATCAATGGTGATGTTAGGAAGAGGAAGGAGGGCAGTTTCAGATCGATTGGGTGTTCAAGTTCTTGAGAGAGATGACAGGGTAGAAGCCCAAGACAAGCATCGTGTGGAATACAGTGAAGCTATTTGTCAATGGAGGAGCCTCTGGTATGCTCGCCACGTGTGTCATCTAGCCTATGGACATGATAAAGGTGCACATTCAGTTGGGTGAAGGTTCAAGTTATAATGTTGCAGAGAACATGATAAGGGACGAGGGCTTTGGTGCTTTTTACAAGGGGTTATCAGCTGGTTTGTTAAGATAGAAAACCTATACAACAACACGCCTTGGATCATTTAGGATAGTGTCACTAATGATGGGAAACCACTACCTCTCTATCAAAATTCTCTTTGTGGATTGATAGCAGGAGCTATTTGGGCATGTATTTGAAGTCCTGCAAATTTAGCTCTCATTCGCATGCAGGCGGATGTAACCTTGCCTATTACGCAACGACAACATTACAAATGTGCATTCCATGCATTATACCATATGATTGGTGATGCAAATTAGGGGAATTTTGAGGTCTAAAATGGGCCTCCTAAGGAAATTATAAAATAATTCTGGAAGTAATAAAATAAGATTTGATTACATCATCCAATTTTAAAGGGAAAAAAGAAAAAAACTATTTTTTCAACTCGTATTTTGAACTTATCTTCGTAAGGTTTTACTCACATTTTGAGCAGGAATACTCGTTGGATGGAAAATTTAATTTCCCATCCAAGGAGTACCCATGTTGCATACTTTTGATGGACTCTTCTACACGAAAAATGAGAAATACATTAAAAATGTGATTGCAATCATGTTTTTTCATGTATTTCTAATTTTTCGTGTAGCAGGGTCCATCAAAAGTATTCAACTTGGGTACTCCTTGGATGTGGAATTAAATTTTGCATCCAACGAGTACTCTCGCTTGAAATTTGAGTAAAACCTTAAGGAGATAAGTTGAAAATATGAGTTGAAAAAGTAGTTTTATTATTTTATTATTTTTTAATCTTTTTTGCTTTTTTACTCAAAAAATGGTGAATCATCCCCCATGGTTGACATCATCATCTTGAATCTTATTGGTTCTCATAAAGTTTATTTTGGTTGTACATTTTTCTTAGGAGGCCCATTTTAGACCTCAAAATTCCCCTAATGAAGGGGTTCTAGCCCTATGGAAAGGGGCAGGTCCAACAATTTTCTGAGCAATTGCCTTAAATATGGGCATGCTTGCTTCTTATGATCAGTCTGTAGAATTTTTTAAGGACACCATGGGCCTTTCTGAAGCTACAACTGTGGTTCGTGCAAGTGTTTTTTCTGGTTCTTTTGCATCTGCTGTAATATTCCCTTTGATCATGTGAAGACTCAGATACAAAAGATGCAACCTGATGCCAGTGGGTAGTATCCATATTCGAGCTCCCTTGACTATTTTGTGAAAAAATTCAAAGCAGGGGGATCATTTAAGTTCTATACCGAGTTTCCCATTTATTACATTCGAATTAATCCCCATGTCATGATGACATGGATATTATTATATTCATTAATTTTCATCATCCTCAAAGGCTATGCACATCCTCGCCCTACTTCCTTGAACCTTAGTTCTTTGCCCCCCGTCATTGGCACTCAAATGACGGCAGGGTTTGGGTTTTCTTGAATCTATTTTCACTCTATGAATTTTCTTTTTGTTTTATTTCTATTTTCTTAGAATATGTAGTATTTTCAATTATTAAACTCCAGGAAACTGTCAATGAGTGTATGGAAAAGGAGGGTATAATGTGTTAGGATGGAAATTTCATTGCACATTCTGCTTTTTCTGGTTGCCGAATTAATTGAAACCACCTTGCCAACTTGAAATTTTTACTAGAAAAATTACATACCACATTAAATTTGAAGTGGTTGTGGTGGTGTAGAATTAGTGCTAGGGATGCAATGAGATTGCACCCTGAAGCCAATTTTCCAAGTTGGAGTGATTGTACAAGGCCTAAAGAAGAAGCACATTCCAAGCAAAACCCAAATCAGTTTTTGGGATTTAAAAATAATAAATTAGTAAGGTTAGTGACCACCATTGTTAGGAAATAGTCAGACTCAGCACCATTGGAAGCAAACAAAATGATTTTAGAGGTTTCTACCCTATTCTTGCTGACATGATTTATGGTTATTTTCAATGCCTTCAACTTGAGGCTATGCAAGTATTAATAGCCCTGTGGAGGAGCGCCTTGTTATTTTCCTTCTCCGCCAGCCACTACTACTCCTGATAGTGCTTCTAGCTATCCAAATGATTTTTTCATTCCCACTCCAACCATACAACTCAAGGAAGGAGAAGGGGATGGAGATGGAAGGGAAGATTCAACCGTTGAACATCTGAAAGCACATTCCAACAATAGGAACTCTCTCAAGATTATGTTTCATATCGAGATGATGAAGCACGATGAATAGGGCATCATGGAAACCCTTGAAAAAATGATATTAGTGGAACCATATGATATAGAGTAGAAATTGCCCAAGGTGCAGGCACATTATTATCTTGGAGACATGAAGGAAGCTTTTCATACCTATGAACGCATTTTGAAATTCTCTCCCTTATCCCCTGGGGCTCTGTAGGTACAATGTATTTTGATCACTTTACACCGCCTAATGTTTTTTTTTAATGAATTTTGAATATGAAATGCGATGAAACTCCACCAAGAACTCAATTTTCAGGTTTCATGCATGTTGGGATTTGAACCTGGGTGCCTTGGTAGAAGATTAATCTTCTTACATTTTTGTCTTTCCTTTCTCATCTCAGTCAATTGGTAGAAGATTAATGCTTTCATATTTCTCTGTCTTCCCTTTATTTTTTAGAAGCGTGACAAGGGGATACATTTTTAGAAAAATTTTGACAACACTATCGGTAGATATTTGAACTTTCTAGAAGGGGCACATCATTAATCAGTTTGTGTTTTTCTATTGGATGCTCCACAAGTACTCGATCTGAGGGGTTTCCCATCATTTTGACTATAAATATCTTTCAAGCATTTGAACTTGCTATACATTAGGGGAATTTTGAGGTCTAAAATGCGCCTCCTAAGGAAATTATAAAATAATAGTGGAAATAATAAAATAAGATTTGATTACATCATCAAATTTTAGAGGGAAAAAAGAAAAAACTACTTTTTCAACTCGTATTTTGAACTTATCTCCCTAAGGTTTTACTCAAATTTCGAGCGGGAATACTCTTTGCATGCAAAATTAATTCCTCATCCAAGGAGTACCCATGTTGAATACTTTTGATGGACTTCGCTACACTAAAAAAGAGAAATACATAAAAAACGAAATCACATGTTTTTATGTATTTCTCATTTTCCATGTAGTAGGGTCCATCAAAAGTATGCAACATGGGTACTCCTAGGATGAGGAATTAAATTTTTCATCCAACGAGTATTCCCACTCAAAATTTGAGTAAACCCTTAGGGAGATAAGCTGAAAATACGAGTTGAAAAAGTAGTTTTATTATTTTTTAATGTTTTTGCTTTTTTACTCCAAAAATGGTGAATCATCCCCCATGGTTGACATCATCATCTTGAATCCTATTGGTCCTTATAAAGTTTAATTTAGTTGTACATTTTTCTTAGGTGTCCCATTTTAGACCTCAAAATTCCCCTAATGAGGGGCACATCATTAACCAACTTGTGCTTTTCTACTGGATGATGCACTTGTGCAACTTCTAATTAGGATGTAGAAAATCAATTTAGCCATGGAGAATTTTTTTCCCTATTCAATAATACTTTCCTAATTGCCTAAATCGTCACTTCCCTCATCAATCTATTGTTATGACTGTCTGAAATAACTTGGAAATTTTTATGCAATGTCTAGTTACGATATTCCTTGGGAGTCTGACCTTGAGTAATCTCCAACAAATCGTCAAGAACTTTAAAAGTGAATTGATGAAAACATTGTAACGAAACTAAAGGTATTAAGAAAATTGAATTTTCTATTGATAGGCACCTCTACAATGATAGACACTAATTCAATCCTCTACTTGGTACTCAATTTGATCTTTTGCTTCCATCGATTTTACTGAATCTGGAACCTTAACGTTGTCCAAGTCCTCTTCCCATCTCGGAATAAGATGATTCATTTCCAATAAATATTTCCCCAACATATCAAATTTCTCAATGAAACTTAACTACTTACCTTGAATACCCTCATGTTTCCTTCTCAAATATTCAATTTCTTGACTTTGACTCAAGTTGAAAACATCTACTTTTGAATTTGGTGCCTAAAAATTAGCATCATCTTCATCATCCTTTGGATGCATTCTCTAGTCCAAAATTCTAGAAAGTATCATTTCAACAAAAAAATGACCATGCAAACCATTCAATTAGATCAATAATTTCCTTGGAATGAAATTGCACTGGAAAATTTAGCTCCTCTAGAATTTCTTCTATTTTCTAAAGAATGGTGTCTTTCTAGAAAAAAGATTCTCAAAGACTATTAATTTAATTATGGATATATGCTAACTCTAACTCTAATGCCTCAACACATTCTCCAACCTCTCCATATGATTTTATCTTTTCCTTGGATTCATCATCCCTTGGAAGCATTTTCTAGTCCAAACTTCCAGAAAGTGAATCAATTTCAACATAATACGACCATGTAAGACATTTAATTATATTAATAATATCCATGGAATGAAAATGCTCTAGAAAACTCACCTCCCCCAGGATTTCTTCTATTTTATAAGGAATGGTGTATTTATATAAAAATGATTCTCGAAGACTATTAATTGAATGTTTGATATATGCTAGCTTTGCCTCTAATGCCTCAACACATTCTCCAGCCTCTCCATAAGATATTGATATTTTCCTTGGCCTCATGCAATGCAAAAATTTTAACCTATAGTTCTTTCCAACACCTTTTTAATTAATTTGACTTCCCAACCAACAAGTGTTTCAGTGCATCATGATGTTGAACCAATCCTTTTCCTTTAGATATAACTGGGCCGAGATTTTTTCTCAGGAATGAATTTTTCTCTATGGTATCTTACTGTATCCACTTCACTGATTATCTAACTAACCAAGTTAGTTCCAATTCCTTGCAACCAAAGGCTTCTCTCAGGGAAACATCAAGAGGCAATTGAGTTTTCTCCTTCATAAATGCATCATCAAATTGTGATCAACTCTTCTACACATTTTTGGAATAAATCATTTTTCTCAGGAGATTCCTTCAACTTCACAATAACCAAATGTGCATGAGCTTCTAGAGAAGAAATTATTTGCTTGTATAGCTTAGTAAGATATATTTCATCTTCATTGACTTCTTTAATAGCAATAACAAACTTCTGTCACATCACATCCAAGTGCCAATATGATTGAGAGTACATTTCCAAGGTGTCTTTCATCACTTCTTCCGATCCCAAGGTTTCCCTTTGAACATAAGTGAGATTTGAACACAAAGTTTCCTTCTGAAAAAAGAGTTGAGCCAGTTGGGAGACATTACTAGTACATTTCCCTTCAAATTGTGTCTCATTTTCAATGCACTTTTTAGATAGCTCCACATAATTGGTGTTAATATTTGGAATGAATTTATTATTGGTAAATAAAGCAAACTAAAACTCACCCACTATGGTTTCAAACTGTGATCTTTCTTTAATTCTTTTCTGCAACTATTTAAAGAATTTATCTAACTAGACACACATGATATCAAGGGATAAGATATATTATGGACTTTGTCCATCTCCTTCACTGTCTTTGGTTCAACATGGAGGGAATGAATTATCTCCTAATTTTTTGCATCCATCTTATCATGTGGTGGTCTAATCAATTTTCTTAGTCTTCTATGCATATTATTAAGTACTCTGGCATCTGGTTCTCTTTCTTGTTAGATGAATTCCACTTTTTAAGTGAGTTTTGCAAAAAATATTTGTATCTCCATACTCTTACAAAAAACATTTCTATTTTGACCTCCAGACTCCTCAAGTTGTTAATTTTTTTAATGGTAGTATTGATAATATCATCAAGGTAGAGATCAACGAAGATCAACACTTAGGAAATATTATTTAGAAAGGAAATTGGATGAACCTTGTTGGATTGATTCCTCTATATTTTCCGAAGCTTTAATAATTGCAACAATGCATTGACTTCTCTCATCCTCTAATGAAGATGTCTACGCAAAAAATTCTCTCTAAATATCTAGTTGATTCTGCAGTGCTACTGAATTCTCAAAAGCATGTGCTTTAGATTCTATAGTCGAGAATGAAAATCAACAATATGAGAAGTATATTTCAATCCTTTTCCCATAATTTCTCATTATTTGCTATAAATGTAACCAAATTCTCATCTTGTGGTTCCTTTTCTTACCCACATCAATATCAACCTCTAGTTGCTTCTAAGTAGCTATGAAATTTCTTTATATTTCCTTTCTTCCATAAGCTTCTTAATAAAATTGACATCCCTTTAAAGTTGTTTGAGATTATCTTTCAAGCATCCTATCTCACCATCTACATCATTAAGATGTTGCGACAGAATGTTTGCATCCTGTACAAAACTAGGATCATGTGCTTAGTGAGATTTGACATGGTATTCTTGAGATTGGTCCTCTATTTCTGGCATAGGAGCTACTTCCAATATTACATCCTCATGTTAGGCCTTGAGCCCAAAAACATGAATTAGTTTTGACATGCCAAAAGGTACTAGAAAGCTCAAATTAGTTTTGACACACCAGAAGGTATCCTGCCACTTCCCTTGCTAAAGCTGCCTGGATATGTAAGCATTTCCTAGACTACTTTCAGAAGCTTTTCTGAATTTTTTTTATCCTAATTCAATTGCACTTTCAAAATTGAAATTTTATCAGCAAGCTTAGAATATTCCTTGGTGCTTGGTTGCTATAGGGCCCTAACTTCAGTATCAAATGAAGCTATCTCCAACTTACATGAAATCTCCTATTCCCCTAAATTTATCATGCATGATTGAAATTTTTTGGAAGGTTGTGCCTTACCTCTCTACTTTTAGTAATTGATGCTTTAGTGACTCACTAAATTTTTCATATGAATATAGTTGGTATTTGATTTGATGAATTTAAAAATCAAAATTAGCTCTATCAGCTATGGAATCCTGAATTTCTGTCAAAAGTTATTTTCATTTTTGTTGTAAACCAACATTCTCCTATTGTAATTCCTCTAGTTGATTGTAATTTGGATTTACTTTAGAAATACCAAGGATGAAATCTTGATTATAACCTTTCTAATTATATCCAAAGCTTGGATGCTTCCTAGAGGCTAGTGTCCAATCCATGCATACTCCCAAAAGTCTACCTTTTTTCCATGTTGGACATCTTGGGAAATCCAACTATTTGTTGAAATTTTTTTCATCATATTATTCCATATTATTGATCCTTTAGGGACATCATCATGCCATGAATCGCACAAGGTGGACAAGTTCCCTATTCCCCATGTGTCTTTTTTCCTTCAAATTTTGACACAAAGACTTTTTTTTTCATATATAAAGCACCAATATACTCTTAAACATGGAGCTTTGTTTACCAGTCTCCTTACCTCTGCCTCTCGTTCCAATTTAGGCATAAATATTTGTTTCTAACCTATCAGGTGCCACTTTTTCTCCTTTAATGCCTCTTGTCATGAGAAATTTTTCTTAACTTTATCCCTCTCTAATAACACTGATCTTGGGGTTAGTAGATTGGACTTTTAGAAGATGGACATAACTAATAACTATTAGATAAGGTTAATATGTTTTCCAGAGAGAAATACATGGAGCTTTCTTTACTAGTGTTCTTATCCCTGATTCTCATTCCAGTTTAGGCATAACTATTTTTTTCCAACCTATCATATGTTTTTTTTTCTCCTTGACAAGACCTAGAACTCAATTTTTTTTATTGAAAATATCTAATTCCTCTCCATTCATTAGAAACCAGTTGAATTCTAGAATCCAAGTGGAAGTGGAGCTGATCCAGTCAAAATTTTGTGTAATGATGCTTTGAATTTAGATGGTGCATTAAATGCAGAATAACTACACTGGCAAAGGCATGTCTAGACCTAGGTTTGATATGCATGTTAAGGTTGGCAATATCTGGTGAATTTATCAAGTTTAGCCAAATGGTCAACATACAAAATATTGGAGGTCAAACATATACAAACTCAAGCATCATTTTATCTGTGTTTAAAACTAATATTCCTTGCTGACAAGATGTAGAACTCATTCTTTTGATTGGGTATATCTAGTTTTTCTATGTGTTAATTATCTATTCTTTAATGTTTCCTCTTGATTAGACCTAGGACCTAGCTATATTGTCGAATCATGTTGGATGTGGGGTTGATCCATTAAATTTATGTGTGTAATGGTGCTACTAGGCACACTGAATAGGGACACTGGGATAGGCTGCACTAAACCCAGGTCTGATGTGCACCTTACGGTTGCCAATGTCTGGTGTGCTTCTTTAGTATGCAAATAGTCAACATATTAAATGTTGGAACTTGGAACTTAGATATATGCAAAATCGAGATTTATCATATTTGGATCATATTTGTTCAGAACTAGACTTGGGTTTGTGGTAGCTCAATATTCCCTGTTGACAAGAGTCGACCTAGAACTATATTTTTTATTTATTGGGAATAACTTTTTCTTCTCTCTGTATTTGTTGTTAATTATCTATTTTTAAATACCTTCTGTTGACTAGACCCAAAATCCATGTGCATGCTTGAATTGGGGTGGAGGTGAGGTTGATTTGTTAAAATTTGTGTGTGTGCATTCAATCTAGATTATGCATTGGGTAGATTGAATAGGGACACTGGCACAAACCCTTCTACACCTAGTTTTGATATGCACCTTGAAGTTGCCAACCTAGTTTTGATATGCATATGGAGGTTACCAACACCTGGTCCAAAGGCCATTTAAAACTAGATATGCATCTGGTCCAAAGGAAATTCAACCATTTTATCTCCAAGGCTCACTACCAATAAGCTAACGACAAAAAAGATAATTGCAGCCATGAACTCTGCATAATGGATGTATGTAGGAATTCCTATTACAGGTGGAAAAAAATTCATTGTGTTAAAGGATCAGCGTGGGCTTAAGGCTAGAGCCCCGGATACACATTTATGATCTGGATATGGAGACAGAGCCACCCAATTCTGTGAAAAAAATGCCACGTATACAAATCCCATGCCACCAAAAGAGATCCTATACCATCTATATGTCACATGCCCAGTATTGTTTCAATTTTTATTTTTAAATGTTTTCAAGGATGTTTATCAACTATCTGAAACCCTAAAGAACATGTATTCTATTTATACTTGTATTTATATTACTTATAATTCATTATTAATCTATAAGCTTTATGTTTAAGGATACATTTGGCATCTAACAATAAAATCTCAAAGCTAGACGTGGCATGCAGGGCATTTCTCCTTATCAGTCTTCCAAGTCACATAGGATATATCAAATTTAAAATATGCTGGAAGGTGGGGTGAAAAAATTTGATGCTTATACTAATTTCACTAAATTTTGTTGCCTATATTTTTCCGTTTTTGGCAGATGGTTGAGCCAAAAAGACTACCTGTTGGCTGCTTGAAGTAATTTGAAACAAGTCTTACACATTACTGCAAGCAAGATCTAGAAACATGTCCTTTAATTTCTAGATATTAAAGTTTCAACACATATGGGAAGTACACATTTCAACCACTGGATTTAGGTTATCAATTCTACTGTGTAGCTTATCTCATTGTCTGTGCTAGAGGCAGTCACCTTAGCAATTAATTTGGCATCATAAAGTCTTTCTGAAGTTTCCCCTAGCTTCAGGTGAATGATCCAAGTAACAACATGCACTAGTTGTTTAAATCATTATTACATAAACTTATCTTAACATCATAGTTTTGGAAACTGCCATTAGCTCTTATTGATAATTTGATGTCATACTCTTGTTAATGACAATCCAAACCATCTATATTTATGTTGCCTTCAAAATTGGTTGAGTACACTTCCAGCAGGTGCAATGGTGATCTCTTTTTGAAACGTCTAGGAACCATTGGGAAAATGCAACAAGCTTATATTACTCTCTTAACTCCCCTTACTCTTGACAGATTGAAGGCCCATGGACCCTTTTCTATTAAATATGTCTCTTATTCTTCTTCACCTCTATATTCCATGCTTTCAACATCAAATACACAAGCTTCTCAAATATGGGTAGAGACCTTATGTTCAACAGTAGATCAGATTCATTTTTGTATGTTAGTTTCCCCTGAATATTGACTAATTGAATGCTAAAAAAAAACATATATGCGTGATAGATTTTATTAGTGCTCTTCCTATCACTTTTGGTCCTTGGAGGACAAATCTAAATGATGTTGTTTGAGGCACCACCACTGGAAACAAGAATGCACAGGAATGATCTTGGCAAGACAGGTTGTCTATCACATGTCATTTCAATCTTAGATTCAACTTTAAGCTCAAGATCATTTTAATATATTAGTGGGATACAACTTCCAGGGTTGTTCAGACTGATGGAGGAGAAACTAAACTACCATAATCACAAATTATTTCTAGATAATATCCTTACAATCATTTACAGCCCCATCTCCACTGGACTGGGCCTCCACTGTTACCACATCACCAACTGTACATTGGTCAAGAACTCCATAGATATCACTTCCATTGCATACTTTCTTCCGATTTACAGTTGTAATGATGTCTCCCAAGATAGGCTGGCCATAAGAATATCATTTTTTGTTTTCATTCCAAATTTTCCAGCTGGTCCATCTGCAGGAACATCAAGCACCATAACTCTAGTGACACGCAGTTGCTCAAAAAACTCATCCAGTGAAAATTTGCTACCCAAAATGGGTCAAGTAAATTTCCCAAAATTTACTAACTGATCAACAATGACACTTACATATATAATGTAATTCAAAATCCCATACCAGGTGATGCTCCTGATGGAGAGTATATAGAAGTGTTTGTGCCAATCAAATTTCCTCAACTATCAAGAAGAGGACCTCCAATGGTCCTTTACCATTTGTATGAATCACATTGTGTATTGGATGGCCAGTTACAACTGAACTTATCTACCTACAAATCCCACTGATGATAATAGTCATAAAGGTTTGATCCAAACCAAATGGATTCCCAATTTCATACACTTTATGTCCTACAAAAATATTTGTAGAAATTTCTACCGCCATGGGTCTCAATTTATCTTTTGGCGCATTCATCCATAGCACTGCAACATCATTATCTTGGACATCCCCAACTACCTATGTCTCATGTGTTGACTAAACACCAATATTTACTCTCAAATATAACAAGAAATTCATGTTCTAATATGCTTTAGAAATATCTAAAACCATCTATAATAATGCTCACTTACCACTTGTAGATTTCATGAATTTGTTTGGAAAGGGTATCATTAGTAAGATCCAAGATAAGAAGGTGGGAGAGATTTAATTCTGACTATAAGTTTTCAAAATAACACATGAAAATGCACCAAAATTAATTTCTCGAATCTTTATAACTCATAACTGCTCATCTGAGCAGCATGTCTAAAAAATGCTTATGCAATTTGAGATATTTCATCGAAAGGTTGATTGCCAACATCATCTCTACTTTAAGTAGATATTGTTGGATGAAAGAAGAGTTTTCTAGCATTGATGCTAGATTAATAGGGTTGGTTCCTCCAGTTGACATAGAAGGAATTTTGGCACTATGAAGTTCGGTTACTACTTGGGATATTTACAAAGTGTTGTTGCATGGACATGAAAGCCATCATCTGGTTGATCAATTTTGTACTCTCCTTGATGTGTAAGTTAGAGATCCTACAAACCATATAATATGGTTAGCCTCCTTTCAGGTAAGGGTGGGCTTCCTTGACCCTCTATAATGATGTTTACAATTTGGGGACTGTTGCAGCTCTTGGAACAGTACCTTGGTTTCGTACCTAATGTGTATCTCATGTTTGAGTGTATGGATAGGCCCATGATTAGAAGATCATAATATGATTTGGGCAAGAAATCACCACCTCCTTTGTTTCGGTACTATAGAAATGAAGATCACTTTGACATTCCTCTTCTAAAATTTTCCTTCTGGGATGGTAAGAATAATTTTCAATTCATGCTTAGTAGTTCATGTGTATGTATGCTTCTAGAAATTGTGATTGGAATTTTTTTTTGTCTATTTTAAGGGTAACATCAAACCTAGTTTACAAAATTTTGAAGAAAGGTGCATTCAATAATGGAATTTCCCCAAATAAAATGGCATATTATTTTAAAAATAGTATAAGTTCACCTAATCCCTCTCCTAACATGATTAATGCATACAATAAATATCGAAGATATAAAGATAAGATCAATTTATTTCCTAACTATGCAAAGTACATAATCCTATTCATTGAGAAGTGTTGTAGTACACCAATCCCTATAGTAGTCAAACTTGAATTAATAGGGTTGGTTCCTCCAGTTTTCATAGAAGGAATTTTGGCACTACCAAGTTCGGTTACTACTTGGGAGATTTGCAAAGTGTTGTTGCAAGGACATGAAATCCATCATCTGGTTGAGCACTTTTGTACTCTCCTTGATTCTAAGTTAGAGATCCAACAAAACATCTAATCCAGTTAGCCTCCTTTCGGGTAATGATTGGCTTCCTTGACCCTCTCTTCTACCATCTTCCATGTATATACATCTTATCTTTGAGCCCTACTCTCTCTTCTCTGTTTTCCTTGTACTCTCTTCTAGTGCAGACCATCAACCAAGTGCACTAGTGACTTTTCTTCAAGAATTTGAGTGGTCTGATTTGGACTCTTTTACAAGGAACTTGAACCTCTGAGATACCAATGGTTTGGAATTTAATGTGCCTGTGGTCTGTAAAATTACGACTTTTCTAGTCAAATTTCAAGTGCTTTCAACTCATGGCTTAGCTTTGTTTGGCTAAATATTGCAGATTGGTTATCATATTATTTATTATACTTTGGTTTCATGTGAAGGAATAATTGATGGCTGACAAGACTTTGAGTGAGTTTCCTCACTGCCCTCTTCAACTGTATTAATAAACTCATCATCTTGTTTTAAAGCTATTCGGGAAAATTTATGAACCTCTTCCAGAACTGTAGCTTAAAATAGGTGTCTTCCTCTCTTAAGCACACCAACAATTATCTTATCAATATCCCTATGGAACCCCATATCTAGCAAATGATTGACTTCATCAAAGTATGAGCACTTTCACACCCATTAAACAACTTGAGACAACTGGGGTATTCTCTGTATGGTCCAAAAGCCTTCCAGGAGTGGGCACTAATATTTGGCAAGGATTTTTTTGTAGCCATTTCTGTTCTCTTGGTAATTTAGTACCCCCACTAAGTTACTAACTACTTGTACACCAATTTTTGCATGGAATTTAAACAAAAAATTGGCCTTGACAACAACTTGACTTGCAATTTCCCTAGTGGGACAAATGAAAAGAACAAGAATAGGTAGCCTTTTATGATCTTGGAGGAATAGTGACTTCATTATCACCTCAATAGTAGGAAACATAAATGCTACTATCTTGCCAGCGCAAGGTTTAGCCTTGGCCAACACAGATGGAAGATTTGCTTCTTGCACAATGGTCATACACTCATATCCCACTGTGTTGGTCATCTTGAGTGTCAATGGTGAGATATTGTGCTAGTAAAATCTTGATTGGCTCAAATAATTAGCATCCCCAATAACCTTCACACTACTTGTTTTTGGATATGATTTTTTTACACAACTCCACATTGGCTTCTTTTGCCCCATAGGCTTCACTAAATCAGATTCATCATCTTCATCTTCATCTTTAGACTCTTCTTCATCATCACTTATCTTTAATGCTTGGATACTAGAGGATTTAGAGCCTCTTTTTTCCAACAAGCCACCTTCTCCTTGGTTGCCTCTTGCAGAGGCCCCATTACCTCTAGAACTTCTAAATAATCCATCATTATCATTATTTCTACCACGCTTCAGCTAACCAAACATAGATGTGTCCCGCTTATTAAACTAGTTATCCATATCCAGTTCCTCTTCAAACAAACGTTTGGATTGGGCATGCCTTATAATACTACTTAATTTTTTAAATCCTTTGTTTTAGGGAACTTTTGCAAAGACGAAGAAGTTTTGTTCTCCCATTCATATTTAAATCTGCAACCTTCATGACTTCTTTCACGGCTATCACTCTTTCGATATTTCATAATCTCAAGTGCTATGTACATAGGTGAACCACACAAATTTTCTATTATCCTTTGTTGCAGGGTCCTAGATTCTCCAATTTTCAGTACCATATTCTTGTCATTTGTTGGAAGGAGAATTTTGTGGTTTCCGGTCCCTATGTATAAGATTGTTTTCAAATAGAATTTTTAGTCCAACAACAAGTTGGATCATTATTTTTCTCACAATAGCTTTTGAAAACCTTCCATAGCGTTGAATATATGCAACTAAATCAACACTAGCCATAAAATTTGTTATTATGCACAAATATGGTGGCCTTGTGCAAGCACCAATAAATTGGACTATATTTTTATGCCATACTTTCCTCGAATTGAACACCTCTTAGATTGTTGAAAAATGTGTTGCAATACACAATGAATTTTTCATGACTGAATAGGATATTGTCGTTAACATTGCAGAAGATGCTTTGAACAAGTACTACTCCTTATTTCTTGTAGCGTTGCTGTAATCATTGCCTTGTACATATCCAGTTGGATTCCCACCATAGAAGAATCAAATCTATCTTGCATATGCATCCAAGGATCCATGCCTAGCCTTTGAAATTTCAAGCCCTAAAGATGTTTCTCTTTAAGAACAACACAAAAAATTTCAATGGTCATATGCTCATATCCCACTATGTTGGTTTCCTTGAGTGTCAATGGTGAGATATTGTGCTAGTCAAATCTTTATTGGCTCAAATAATTAGAATCCCCAGTATCCTTCACACTACTTGTTTTTGGATCTTCTTTTTCAACAAGACTCAAAATTGGTTGCTTGTGCCCCACAAGCTTCACTGAATCGAATTCACCATCTTCATCTTCATATTTAGACTCATCTTTGTCATCACTGATCTTCAGTGCTTGGATACCAGAGGATTTAGTGCCTCTTTTGTTCAACAAGTCACCTTCTCCTTGGTTTCCTCTTGCAGAGACCTCATTACCTCTACAAGTTCTAGAGAGTCCATCATTATAATTATTTCTATCACATTTCATTCAACAAAACATAGATATACCCCACTTACTAAACTAGTTATCCATATCCAATTCCTCTTCAACCAGATGTTTGAATTAGGCTTGCCTTCGATTACTTGGGTTTATTTAATGAAATCCAAGGACAAAGTATTTAAAAAAATTCAAAAATTCAAAGTTGAAGTAGAGAAACTTATATAAAGGAGAATTAATATATTAAGGTATGATAATGGAGGAGAATACACATCCAAGGAGATTAGAGCCCTCTGTAAGGAATCTGGGATTAAGAGGGAGCTAATAGTCCCATATAATCCTAAACAAAATGGAGTTGCAGAACGAAAGAATCAATACATTGAAGAAAGTGTAAAAGCTATGCTACATGATTAAAATTATACTATATAAAGGGAAACTAAGATGCAAGGCTCTCTCACCCACTCAACTTGACCTTTTAGTCGAATCAATTATCAAAATGATTTAGTTGTATTCACTAGTGGGTGATATAAATCATTTCAATCAACAAATTTTGAATTCCATATTAATGTAGTTTTGGCCTCATAGTAGTGAGAGACTCTTAGCCTTTCGAGTTACTAGCATGTACAAGAGTTTGGGTGAGTCTGGAATGTCTAGAACTTTAAACTCTCAATAGATTCCTTTGGGGAGAAACCTTGAGGATTTGTTCCTTGGCTTAGTATTAGCACCGATAATTACTAGCCACATTAGTGAGTTAAACATGAAATATGTTGAATCTGCAATAACTATATGAACCCCAACAGCTGTGTCATTGCTAATAATGGAGGGCCACATTGCATATCAACACCAATACTATTTATCTAAAGTAAAAATTGGAGCTCTAGTTGAAATTATTCCTTGTAAACGTCAGAAACAAGTGTCACAACTAATTCCCTAGCATGTAGATATTACTTAAGCTTGAGGGCATCTTCCCACTACAAGGTTTTGAGCTACTACCTAGCAAATTCACTTATTTTTTTGTTGTCATTATTCTGTGAATTTATATCCATGGTGTTATTTTTCTTTATTCCTTGTAGTTTGAAATGGTTTATGTTTCTTTGTGAAGAGTAAGTCAATGTTCCTGCTAGGGGAAAAGTTTTAATTATTGTTGACCATTTATTTTCAATGATGTTGTTCTAGCATGGCCATCTACAACAAAGCGCTTCACAGAAAAGGTCTGGTTATATTTAAGGTCTTCCTATCACTATTTTACTAGTAGTTAAATAATAAAAATGCATACTTTCAAATTTGAAGATATCATATGAATATCTTTATTCTTCATGAACCCAAATTATTCCTATGTTGGATACAGGAGAAAGATGAGATTGATAACCAAGAAGAAGGGGAAGGATAAATACCTCGAGTAAAGAGAAGGTTAAAGATGACAACTCAACTGATGCAACAACTAATTCTTCCAATACCTACTATGATTGTTCATGGAAAAGAAAGCGTGGAATGTGAGAATTCAATATATACTCTTGCTAAAATAGTGTTGCGAGATGCATGCAAGTTAGCTTCCACTTCCAATAAAGATATGGGAAAGAAAGCTGAGAATGAAAACATTGGTGGTATTGTCATAATATGTTAAATTATTGTTTGTATTGAATAAGGTATTTGCTGTAAAATATCAATCAATGTGTTATATCTTGGAAATTACAAGTATGGTAAATATGGGAAAAATATTGGTGCTTTGCATGTAAATTTGCAAAACATATCAAAACTACTCTTATTTTATCTTTTCATTATAATGATCACTGATGTTTTGAGTTTGAGTGATTGAATATGGCCATAGGTGTTCCCTCAAATTGGAATTTTGGTGTTGGAATTCAATGTGGATTTTCCATTCAAGAATCATATAGCAACTAGAATCTGAAAGTTACATTCAAAAAAAATCTTTTTGGGGGATTACTAGTGTTGATTGTTACATATTTTCAATGTTGGAAATTTTCTCCAAATAACAACTACTATATTGTCTCACAAGTGAGGAAAACAATGGGAAGGGAATTTTCTTTGCAATTTATCCACTTATAATGTAGTGATTCATAAATATAAGTAAAATATTAATAATATTATATAGACTAGTTGGCTTATTCATATGTGATAATGGACCCAAATAGTAGTTCTTATCTAAATAAATTCTCATTATACTTAGACATTCTTAACATCGTCAAACTCTAGTCCTGGACTTATTCACTTAGCCTTCTAAATTATCCTATTATATACATGTATACGAGGCTATCATATTATTGTATACTTTTTAATTCATTTCAGTTTATTCTAGACTTAGCTTTAACATTTTCTAGGAGTTTTGTTTGCACTCCCACATTGTATAAGTAATCTACAACTTGATACTTTTAGCATGTAACTTAATTGGCATGATTTTGCCTAATATTTCATTGAAGGTTGAATACTAATTTTACTAAGGTGTTATTTTCTATGGTGATGTTTTATTTTCTTTGTTTATACAGGTCACCTGGCCACATAGAAGCCACTATTTCCCAACTGAAGAAAACCATTTCTAGTTTCTTGCTTCTATGGGGAAAAATGACATTGAAAATATTTTTGATGTTGAGCTTACAGGGTAAGCTCCGTAGATCAAAAACCAAAGGTTTTCACTCACAAATAGATCACAAATCAGTACACCAGTATTATCACGTGGTTAAAACCATCGAAGAGGGAAACAATCCATGACCTGAGCCAACGCGGCCACTTCAGGCAATTTATTAACACAAAAATAAAAGTTACATATGTTTCTCTCATAAGCGGTTACTAGAAAAATGACCCTCCACGCTCTTTAAATAGTGATCATGGACCAATCGAGTGTTAAGCCACAGATCAAGTGTCATTAATTTCGAGGAGAGAATGAACTATCAGATCACTACAAATTGTGACCATTGGATTATAAGTTACAAATGTACATAGTAAAGAAACACACTTTACCTAAATCTACACTAGACTAAGTTATTCTTAACTATTTCCTATGTGTTGGAATATCCTAACATCCCACCTTAAGAAAAACATGGGATAGGATTGAAGGATTTACAAAGGTGACACAAAAGGAGCCTATTTCCTCTGAGTCGAAATATCCTAACATTCTCCCTTAAGAACAAATTGGGATAGGATTGAAGGATTTACAAAGGTGACACAATAGGAGAATGAGGGAGGTATTAGAGCCTATCCCCCCTAAATGATAACTTTCCTGAACTCTAAGCATGGATCGAAGTTTGGTAAAATTCACTTCTGTGAGAGCCTTTGTAAAGATATCAGCTACTTGATCATTGGTTGGACAGTACTGCACTTCAAGAACACGATCATGAATGAGCTTTTTGATGAAGTGTATGTGGAGATCAATGTGTTTCATATGCTGATGCTGAACTGAATATTTACATAGTTGAATGGCACTCTGATTATCACACCAAAGTGTAGTTGGATACTGCTGATGAGGAAAAAATTCAGACAGGATCTGACGAAGCCACATGGCTTCCTTGCTTGCTTCAACTACACCGCGATACTTTTCTTTGGTCGAAGAAAGAGACATGAATTTTTTTTTCTTACAAGACCAAGTAATAGGTCCTGAACCAAGAGTGAATACATATCCAGTAGTAGTCTTTCGATCATCAGGGTCATCAGCCCAATCAGAATTAGTGAAACCAATCAACAATGGAGATTCCCCTACACTGTAATGAATCCCGAACTGAATTGTACCTCAAATATATCGAAGTATTCTTTTAGCTAATTTCCAGTGACTTTCATGAGGTTGGTGCATAAACCAAGCAACAAGACCAATGATAAATGAAAGGTAAGGACAAGTATGGGTTAGATACATAATTTTACCAACAAGTTGACAGTATAAGGTAGTATCAACTTCAGGGGTAGTACAAGTGACTAAAATCTTGACTCCAGACTGAAAGGGAGAAGGGGCTGGCTTACAAACTTCCATGTGAAAGTGGCATAGAAGATCACAATCATACTTGGACTAAGAAAGGGTAATACCTTCTTTGGATTGTAAGACTTGAAGACCAAGGAAATAATGCAAGTTTCCTAAGTTTGTCATTTCAAACTTCTTTTTGAGGCTAGAATTCACATGGTTTATATGGTTGGGATCACTAACAGTAAGGATAAGATCATCAACATAAAGAACAAGGATGGTGAAGGACTTACCCACTTTCTTGGTGTAGACAATGTTGTGAGAATGACACCTAGAAAAGCCATTATATAATACAAATCTATCCATTTTGGCATACTAAGCCCGAGGAGTGTGTTTGAGACCATAGAGAGACTTCCTAAGGCCACATACAAGGTTGGAGTCGTTTTGGATAAAGCTAGTGGTTGTTCCATGTAGATTTCTTCATGCCAATCTCCATGTAAGAAGGCGGATTTAAAATCCTTCTAATTAACTTCCCATTTAAAGGAGGTAGCAAGGGAAAGAAAAAGGCGGATAGAATTCATTTTGGCAATAGAGGAGAAGGTTTCAGTATAGTCAATGCCTTCAACTTATGAAAATCCTTTAGCGACAAGACGAGATTTATGTCTATCCACTTTTCAAACTTTTCCAAACTTTTTTTTTATAAACCCATCTACATCTGACAATTTTTCTTCCTTTTGGAAGAGGAACAAGATCCCAAGTATCGTTTTTCAATAAGGAAAAATACTCTTCATTCATAGCTTCATCCCAATCTAGATGACCGGAAGCTTCTTCAAAGGTTTCTGGATCAATATTTTCTAGAACTGGAGCCAATAAGGAAGAGGCTCTTTCGAACTGAGAACATGTACGTCGTTGATCTGCAGGGTCACCTACAAGAGAACCTGCTGCATCCTGAGTAGAGCGGACCCATCTTGGAAGCTGTGGAGTAAAAGGAATAATTTCAAGAGGTGGAGGAGGATTTTCATCCTCGTTGTCATCATCTGAACTAGAAGGAATGCTATTAAAAATAGAAGAGATAGAGAGAGGTGGAACATATGTCGAATCAAGCTCGTAGGCCAAAGGTGGCACACCCATCGAACTAGGCTCGCAGGTTGATATATTTTCATCAAATTTTACATCTCTTCTAATTATTATATTTTTGGATTTTGGTTGAAGAATTCTATATCCTTTAACATTTTAAGAATATCCAACAAAAATTCATTTTTCACTCTTGGGCTCTAAGGCTTTATGTTTCACATCTAGAATATGGGCCCAAGCAACACTTCCAAAAACATGAAAGTGACTTACATCTGGTTTAATTAAGCTCCAGGCTTCTTCTGGAGTTATATTCTTTAAAACCTTAGTAGGAGTGCGATTTACTATGTAATTTGCACTGTTAATTTCTTCTGCCCAAAAATTGAGGCTAAGTCCTTTAGATTGAAGCATACAATTAGCCATTTATTTTAAGGCGTGATTCTTCCTTTCAGCTACCCCATTTTGTTGTGGAGTATATAGAACAGTATGTTGTAATTGAATGCCATTCTTAGTGCAGAAGTTGACAAATTTTTTGTTAACATATTGTCCTCCATTGTCTGATTTTAACTTGAGAATTTGATTTCCATATTATGTCTCAACAAAGGCCTTAAAGGCCAAGAACATGTTAAAAACTTCACTCTTGAGTTTTAAGAAGTATACCCAAGTGCGTCTGGAAAAATCATCAATGAAAGTTAAGAATTACTTCCAACCAGAGAAAGAAACAACAAGAAGTGGACCACATATATCAATGTGCACAAGCTACAAAGGGGCTGAAGCGTGCCAAGAGGCACGTTTTTCAAAACTATCCCGATGATTTTTTCCGAGTACATATCCGGAGCAAACACCATCTCGACAAGATACCATAGGAAGACCTGTCATGATATTTCTTTATAGATAGTTTGAAGAGAGCGATAGTTTAAGTGACCAAATCGCTCATGCCAAAGTTTGCTCGCTTCATCATTATGAGCAACAAAAACGGAGGGAAGACATGATGGCCCAAAGTTGTCAAACTTATACAACCTTGTGGAATCATCAACAATGCCAATAGATAAAATATGTCTAGGTTTTTGAGGTCCTTGATTACAACATCATGAGGTGAGAATTCTACTATTTCCCCTTCACCTAAATGAGTTATCTGATAAACAGATAGAAGGTTGCATGACAAGGTAGGAACACATAGTACATCATTAAACTGACCATTATCTAGATGAATGGCTCCAGATCCTACAAAACTAAGAGATATATCATCACCAACATAAATATGTTTGGTTTTACAATCATTTAGAGAAGAAAACATGGCTTTATTTTTGGCCATGTGGTAAGAATCTCCAAAATCAATGAGGCACTCATGAGAATGAGAAGAAGAAGATACATTTAATGCATAACCGTATCTTGATACTTGACAACCACAAGCAGAAAGTGCCATTCTTGAGGATGAAGGTGAAGAGTGCTCCAAATTGATGTTGTGCTTCTTCATTACTGCTTCTAAGGCTTCCATCTTCTTAAAACATTTGGACTCTATATGGCCATAACAATTACAAAAGTTGCAATGTACATCTGTCTTCTTCCCTTTGTTTTTATTTTCCTTATCATTTTGGTGAGTTGCTTTTTTAGTTTGCGGCTGAAATTTATTAGGACCCTTGTTTGGTTTCGAAACATACTTTTTAGGATACTGCTTCGTGGGATTCTTTTGATATGGTTTTTGTTTGGCTAATAAGGCTTTCTTATAAGCGTTTCTAGGAGTGATAAGACCAAGGTGTAAGAGTTTTTCTTGTTCTCTTATCAAAGAATCGAAAAAGACATCAAAAGAGGGGTTCTTGTAGGCGGTTCCTGAAGAAATGATGGATTCTCTAGTGGAATGGAAGGTGGAAACAAATACATAGTATGCAGGGCAAAACTTAGCAAGAATGGAATAGATGAGGCTACCATCATCCTTTTTGACCTTACAGCCTTCTAAAATAAGTCTAAGGGTCTTGAATTTGGAAAAAAAATCTTCAGTAGAGGAGAAATTATTGGGGTCCAAAGTAAGCAACTCATTTTCAAGCTGGTGGGCCTTGATTTGATTTTGAATGCCAAAAAAAGTACTTAGCTTTTTCAGGGCTTCATCAGGGGTGTCAATTTCAAGGATATGAAATCAAAGATCTTGAGCAATGGACATTCCTATCAACCCTCTACTTTATATTGTTTATTTTCCCATTTAGCAACTTTATCGTCATCACAAGGTTCATTTTCTTTCCCTGTGGCTATTCTATAAAGCCCTTTACTTCTAAGTATATCTACCATGTGAGGTAACCATGTGAAATAATTAGTGCTGCTAAGAATAATCGGGCATGCACTTTCCATTTTTTTACAAACTGAAGCTGAAAAAAGATGAAACTAACTACTTCCATGGAAATATCTCAAAAAATTAGGTTGATTAAAAAAAACTGCTCAAAAAACGGCTTTCGGATGAAGAAGTTATGCCTTTTTCAAAAACCTGAGTTGTAGAAGTCGAATAGTTATGGGAACGGTCTAAAATTTGATGTTAAAGTTCAAATTTTTTAAAAAATGCTGCCCCTTTAACAATGTTTTTTACAAAAGAAGCTTGAGAAAGAGACTTGAACCCAAGACCTCTATTCTCATAAACTAACTTAAAAGGATTCAGTAATTGTTTGAAAGAAGGAAGGCTTTTATTTTTATTTTTTTGGTGTGCGTGCCTTTTTCCTGCACAAAATACACAAAAATCTTTGCAAAATAAATAAAATAAATGAAAATCTTATGCCAAAACGTTAGATTTCTGGTTAGCCTTAAAAACAACTATCTATTTTTTCACTATTTATGATTTCCCGAGATCGTACAAAGACGTGGGGAAAGAGCATACGTAGAAAAAAAATCCTTTCTTCTTGCTTCTGATTTGCTAAGATCGCACACAGTGCATAGCAAAGAGCATACACAGAGAAGATCTGACAAATAATTAAAACCTAAAAACCAAAATAAACAGAGGGAACTGAAATAAGTAGAACTATTAACAAATATAACTGAAAAACAGATACTTTATACCTCCAGATCTAAACTAACATGACTTGGGCAACCAGAAACCTTTTTGCATGAAATGAAAGACATTCCTCACTATAAAAGACACTCTGAACACACAGAGCAATTCTCCAGGCCTGAAAATATTAAAAAATATTAGATCTAGAAAATGGCAATCGCATGCAGTCAAATCGACTTCGGATTTGGATCAAAAATGGATGCGGGCCTCAAAATAGGTCCGATACCATGTAGGAATTTATAGGGTAAGCTCCATAGATCAAGAACCAAAGTTCAGCGCTCACAAATAGATCACAAATCAGTACACCAGTATTATCACGTGGTTAAAACCCTCGAAGAGGGAAACATTCCACAGCCTGAGCCAACGTAGCCACTTCAGGAAATTTATTAATATAAAAAGAAAAGTTACATATGTTTCTCTCATAAACGGTTACTAGAAAAATGACCCTCCAGGCCCTTTAAATAGATATCATGGACGAGTCGGGTGCTAAGCCATGGATCAAGTGTTGTTAATATCGAGGAGAGAGTGAACCATCGGATCACTACAAATCGTGACCGTCAGATTATAAGTTACAAATGTACATAGTAAAGAAACACACTTTACCTAAATCTACAATAGACTAAGTTATTCTTAACTATTTCCTATGTGTCGGAATATCCTAACATATATATTGTATAAATCCTTTATAGTCTATTTTAATATATATTCTAGTGTTCATCATATTTCGTGTCTTTTAATTTGCATTGTATCTTCTTTCTTTTCAAAAAATGAACTCAGTATTGATAGTAAGAAGCAGGGATTGAAGAAAAAGGAGAACAATAAAATTGGAGTGACAAAATGTAAATTAAAGAGGGAGAGAGAAGAGAACTATTCTACTGGTACCTGTAGAGCCAATATCCCGCATAAGACACACACATAGAGATTGATGGTCAAGTCTTCAGAGTTGGTGAATTCACCTGCAATTCCTTGGCAACACAATGATAATGATTTGAAGTGATGAAACAATATTTCATGTGTAAATTGTACTCCAACCAATATTAAGTTAGAAACTCATATTGTTATATTTGATATTTTATACAATATATTTTATGTGGTTGAAATTGCTTATAGTTGCACTTGATACTATTTAGTTTTGTTTTTTACATATGTAACTTTGTGTTTTCATATTAGATGAACATGTACATTTTATGACCATTTTTTTTAATTTAGTTGCAAAATCATACTAATTAATATATGTCGATTAATAATGAACACATAAAATCAATATAAAACTATTAAATTATTATTTTATGTTTATTAATGATGAACATAAATAAAATGAATATACGACTAAATTAGTTGCTTACAATGATTGTTAATGAAAGTAAATGAAATGAATATAAACTACTGAAGTAGGCATTTATATAATGAATATGAAACTACCAAAAAACTATAAATGACTACTACGAATGATAAATTTGTGATTACATATGACAACTAAATTTTTCAGATATACGTTTATTAGTAGCTAATTTATAGTATCTTATAGCACGGCCAAAATTTAGTCATATTTCTTTGGTCATTAATTGGTTTCAAGCAATGACTAAAATTTGCATATATATGACTATTATTAGCTAATTTACAATATTACAAATGACGACTAAATTTTGCATATATACAACTAGTAGTATCTAGTTTACAGTATCTTATAACACGACCAAAATTTAGTCATGTTTCTTTGGTCATTAATTGGTTTCAAACGATGACTAAAATTTGCATATATATGACTATCAGTAGCTAATTTACAATATCTTATAACATGATCAAAATTTAGTAATATTTCTTTGGTCATTAATTGGTTTCAAACGATGACTAAAATTTGCATATATATGACTATTAGTAGCTAATTTACAGTATCTTATAACACGACCAACATTTTAGTCATATTTCTTTGGTCATTAATTGTTTTTCTCAGGTGATAATTTAGTAATATATTTTGTTGTATATTTGGTCATTAATTGTGGCAATTAATGACTAAGTCAATGACAAAATTAATTATTAAATATACTACTAGACAATAAATTTGAGACAACCAATTAACGACTAAGCCAAAAACAACTAAAATTTGGTCACGTTACAAGATACTGTAAATTAGCTACTATTGGTCACCAACTGAAAAATAGTCGTTTATATGCAAAATTTAGTCGTTGTTTTAGTAACTAATTAGCCATTTTGTACTAGTGTTATGAGCAAGAAGAAATAACTACTGAAAGTAAACTCCCATGAAATCTTGTCAACATAATGAATCTTAATGAGATTGTAAAGCATGAGCCCACCGACTGACCTCAAGAATGTTGCAAAAGGATATTCATAGGAATACATATTAATTTCCAGCCCATATAATATATTATTGTTCTGCTCTAGGTAGTTTTTGTACCTTTATTTTAAAATGTTCCCAACATTCATGCTTTCCTCCCTAGATGACTGCATCAAGTTGACAAAAGGATCCTGAAACTCGTGAATGAATAATTTTTCCTAATGGTCAACAATAAAACAAAAATATTCTTCATTCTCATGATATAACTATAAATCTTGGTATGAGCTTTGTAATAAAACTCCTGCTGAACAAGATAATGAAGTTAGATGTTGGATCAAGTTTATATCAACACTCTTTTCAAGCTCACAGTTAGCTAATGGAGAAGGAATTTTATTGCAAATGTCATCCAACACATCAGCTATAGGGTCATGAAAAACTTGAAAAGGTTGCTGCAACTTATTTTCCATTGGTTATAATGAAACTGCATGAATTTTTACAAGTTGCTTATCCTTTTCTTTAGAGATATTATGAATTTTTTTCTTTAAAAACTGAAATACTTCAAAACATAATGGTACAGAATCATCTTGCATCATTTGATCATTTGTTTCAACTTCCAAGCCTTCATCTACAATTTTAAATTCAATGGGACTCAATGGCTACAAATCTAGAGCTAAGGAGGATTTTATGTCACAAATGATTTCCTCAACCAGTTCAAGATAATGTTTATCATTTATAGTGTTTACCACTTGCATATCTTCTTGCTTATAGTTTTCTCTTATTTTTACAAATGAGGAGAAACACGAGGGTAAGGAGCTCTGATCGAGAATTTCATTATCCTCTTGATTTTCAAGATCAAAACTTAATGACTGTTGATTTCTGATTGCATGAAATTTATCTTTGATGAGCTGAAATGAAGTAAAAAAAGAGGGAAAAATTCCTCACTTACTTCCAAATTTTCTACTCTTTCCTCCTCATTGACATAAACCACATCTGTGAGTTTTCTATCTTCTTTAAAATGTTGAAAACATGTTGATGATTGACTTGAAGAGTCATCCTTGCTTTTGACAACATAATCATCATCATATTTATCATACTTGGGTAAATAATCAAAATGAGTAATGTCATCAAGCATGCATATCGGATCAACAGATATCTCCTCTGCAAGCTGATCTATAAAAATAATTTCTTTATTGTCCCTTAATGCATACATAAAGTAATCATTATCACATCTATGAAACTAGGATAGGAAGGAAAATGTTTCAGATAAACAACTTGTTTTTCTTCAATTTGTGAGACATGGAAATCTTGAACAACAATTTCATCTTTCATGGTGATATTTTGCATCATTTCCTCTAATGTACTTACTTTAATGTCGAGCTTCACTTCTGAAGATGTCAAGCATTCTTTCTCTATGTTTTCCCTTTCTTCTGCTTTCAAATTTAACCTTTTGACCAACAAATTAGCTTCTACGACTATTGCATTGTCCTGCATTTTTTCGAGTGTTTTAATGTCCCTTTCTCTCAATCGAAATTCCATTTCCGGATCAAAGGCATACGGGTAGTGTAAGAGGGTTGAACCAAGAGGCGTTTTTATATCAACAAGGATTGAATGGTATACTTGATTGAATCTAGCTGAAAAAAATTTCACCAGCTCTCCTGGTTGCTTTTTCAAATTATCATATTCTTCTAAAATTAGAAAATCATTCCTCTTGATCACCCATTTATCAAGAAATATTTTCACAAACTGATGGAAGTCAAAAATACTTTCAACTGGAAAGTTTTTGAACCATTCCTTTGCTTCGCCTTGCAAATATAGAGAAAACATCCTGATACTAACATCATCTTCATCAACCTCAAAAAGGTCGAGAAAATTTTCAAAACTTTGAATGTGTTTCTAAACAGTGATGTTACCATATTCTCCATCAAATTTGGGAAGATATTTGTAATAATTTTTAGGAAAATCATGGAGTATAAGAGGTAAGATGAGTGCTTTGTATCTATCTGGAATTTTACAAGGTGTAGGAGTATGTACAAAAGCTATAGAATTAGTCTTGATCTCTTGAGGTTCATCAGCTTGAAAAGGATATGCATAATTTTTAGGTAAGAGGTCTTCATCTTGATCAAAATCAAAGGGAAAATCAGTATTTACACTCTTAAAATAGGTGGAATCAAGACGTTGATAATATTTTTCATACAACAAACTCTGGAAAAATTTTAGGCTATGTTGGGGCAGAATTGTGAATTACGGATAAATCGCTCTTCCCTAAACAGATGCTAGTTTATAACAACAGGTGAAAGACTATATGACTATTTTTCCTAACTCAGAATATATACAAAAAGAGGATTGGAAGATTACTTGATCAGTCGCTTCCAAATGGATCCTTCTGTCGCTTCTGTTGTAGCTTCAAATTCAAGCGATATTTTGGGCTGAATGCTTCTTGCAAGAAAGAACATTGAAACAATAGAAGATGCAATAATATAGATATCTATTCAAGCTAGTTAGCTAAATTAGTAGAGCATAAACCATACACATCAACCAAGATCTTGCAATATGGAAAATCAAAGCCAATATAGATGCATATAGGGAAAAATAAGCAATACTCTTTATTGATGATAGAAGGAGAGGTTACAACCTAGTGACTGATTTGAAGTGACCTTCCAGCGACATTCTCAAGCCTCATCACAATATAAATCTCTCCAGCAGTAGCTACACAAATCTAGCTCTCAATTGAAAATTCTCCAGTATTTCTCTACTCAAATTATTCTTACTCAAGCACTTAGATCTGTGCTTAATTTATATATGAACTGTAGGTTGTTTTCTAATCAATGAATTTTCAATAATAGGAAAGACATGTTTAGAGTCATGTAGATTTCAAATTGACACTTGGATCCAAAGCTTGACACATGTGAACTCTTCTAGAAGGCACTGGCCAAGTGTAGATTCTGGAACAATGAGGATTTCGCTCCCAATGTGACCAATGCACCTATGGACGTCAGGAAGTTATTTGCAGATCGGCCTTTCATGGGGCTACCTGCATATGCAACACACTTAGGCCCCTTAGAGCCTACGTTGGTGAGCTCTCATATGCTATATAATAAGCTCCAAACCATGGAAACCTTTGCTTGATGAATGTCTTGCTTGATTTGTCTTGTTTCTTGTCTTTAGGGCATGTAGCAACTGAAATGATAGGGAATGAGAGAACCTTGATCATTGGTCCTGGAGATGATGTCCAATTAACCAAGTCATTGGGAATGGTGCCCAAATTGACCTATAACAATTGCCCCCTAAAGCATGAGATCCAAATAATAAGAACATTTGATGAGATGCTTTACACTGTGATGAGCCTGGAAACGAAGCAGAGTGGTCACCTGCATCAATCTTACAATACATTACATCATGATATATCTTCTTTGATCATAATTGCTGAGGGTAGGCATTCCCATGTTCAGCACATAAAACAATCTAATAACATGTACATAATTCATAAAGTCGTCTTCATTGGAATGTTTCCCAGATGTAGACACGCCTATAGATATAGGCCCATGTTTGGATGACAACCTATATCTAAGGTCACCGTACAGATGATGTGTACAAAAATCTTGAAATCACAGCTCGGATGGATGGAACTAGATCCGGGGTCTTCTTATCTCGTTCACTAGATCATTCGGGTACAAGTCTAGCCATGCAAATATATGATTTGTAGTCGAACATGGAAAGACATCGTTTGATTACCAGCCAATGATGTGAGTTGTTAACAAACGCGAGAGAAACACCATTAATTTCAATGGCCCTCAAGGTACTGTAGTACATTTCGTAAGGTGTGAATAGATGATTTGATGTCGAACACCAAGCAAAATATTTCGGTCAAAGGTCTAGAAGCGAGGATCTTGTCGATGCTATAACAAGCCTCATGGTACTGGAATCTGATGTTTCTAAGTGAACTTCCTGGATGTTGATTTGTCGTCGACAGGAAGTCACCTTATTGCAAAACTGGAGTTACTGATTTCGGATTCAAGGGTATGACTTGATATATCAATTTTCAGGGATGACGGTCATGACAATGAAGGTTTATGAATATTTTAGAAGGATGATTTTTTAATCACTGGATTAATTCTCTTGAACATATCAGCGACACTATGATGAGTTGGCAGCATTGATCCAAAACCAAAGTGAAGGTATGATGAACCATAGGTGTGAATAAACTGTCAAGATGATTACCCAACCCAAACAGTCACGGACATGGAGTGAAAGAAGTGTCATGTTCAAGAGTATATTGCTACCAAAAAGAAACTTTACTCACTTTTCCCAAATTTTCCCCAGTCATTTTTCGACCAGTACCTCTTTATTTTTTAACAAGCTTGAAGAGGATAACATTTTATTGATCTATAATTCAACCCTTCGGGTGAATAAAGTATCGCTATTTAATAATTTAATGAGTCTAGTGATGAATGAAACTTGATTCTTTCCATGATTGACAAGCCCATCACTATTTTATGTTTTAACGAGCTTAACGACAGTGATAGCCCGTTCCTTTTTCATATTTAGAGAGTCTAAAAAAGAGGACGAAAGAGAAATCCAAAAGTACTTTTTCCTAAATTTGTCACTTAGACCCAAAAATGTGTAAAATAAAATCTAAGAGAACCTCTTTGGTCATGTTTAACCAAGGTATTCCTTTTTCGTAAATAATCCATCTCAGTCCGGAAAAGGGTTAAACTTATACTGAGTAGATATTAATTCATTTACTTTAACAAGCTCAAAAAGACAAGTGCTCAGCAATTTTTTCACATTATCGGAGTCTGAAAAGAGCTGAAAGAAGACTCTAGGGGTTCCTTTTTCGTTGTTATAGAAGCTCGAAAAAGAGATAAAAGTGTGCTTCAAATCCTTTTTGTTTTTAACAAAGCTCGAAAAATAAGGAGAAAAAGTATGCTTTGTGGTCAAGTCATTCTTTGAATAAATATGCATGACTATTCTGTTGATCAGTTGTATTTCCTATTCAGAACAACATAAAATGGATTAAAAATACCTGTTTCATGGTAAAAACATAATAAAACTATAGTCATAGCAATAAATTTAACTTGCAAACAATTAAATGACTATAAAAAAGTAGTTTCACTATTCATTTCTACCATTCCATAGTTACCATTTTCATTTTGGAGCTATGAACCCCCAAACTTCAGTCGTTGATTGCGGTTGTTTCTGTGGATGGATTTCATCACCTTTTGATCCAAGTTAGTACCATGAACCTCCTCTTCCCTGTGGTATTCATTTAATTTCCATTCTTTGCATATTTTTAGGGTTTTAAGGCCCCTAGGGTAAATTCTGCCCAAAATGAGGGCAACACACCCCTGAATGTCGAAACCTGTGTTGCATAGAAGGTACTATGAAGGGTACTTGCATGTGAAACAAACTGTCTCAGCCCAGGGAGTGTTTTGGGCGCAGTTCAAGTTTCTGGTTTTCATGTTGTGCCCAAAATTTGCCTAGTTTTTTGTAATGAATGGAATCTAACAAATCTTATGGTTGTATTTCAAGTTTCAATCATATTATAATGAAGATTATGTTGAGATTCAAAAAGATGATGAGCTTAGTCAAAAGAGTCGCCTTCACTAAGTGGGCCCGCGGGCTATTTTTGGTGCAAGTCTATTTTTAGACATGATGATCATATTTCAGAAGTTGTAGGATGTTATTTGTGTATGGTTGATCAAGTTGGAAAAATAGATGAAATTATATTTTTAGAATATTTGGCGAAGTATATTTATAGATCGTCAATATAAAAATAGATGCATGTCGATTATTATTAGCTCTTAATAATAATCGGACTCTAAACTGCAACTTATTCTGTTGGAGCACTTCAGTTCAGTGCACATATGTGGCACAAAAATTGAAAGAAGGAATTACGCTATTCCTAAGGGTTTACTGGAGCTATTTCATGGAGGACTTAGTTAGAACTCAAGTGGAAAAGTTATGACACAGTTGGAAGAAGTATTTGTGGAGTTGTATTCAGTTTAACTCAGTTAGAATCAGTTGAGCTAGTTGTATCTAGTCTAACTGATTGATACACTAGTGAGAGTGGAGTGAATTAATTAGTTAATTAATTCATAAATAATAACTCATTAATCAATTGAAAAATATAGCAGTTAACTATAGTGCATGGCAGTTTCAGCGGAGACCAGTGGAGAGATAGGTGAAAGGGAAAGATAGACTATATGTTGTGACTATTAGTGATGCATTGACTACATCAAACACACAGTGGAGATGCCAATTAGGATTTCACAGTCAATCCAAGATTAATTCAAATTCATTCAGAGCTATTCTTCAGCAGGGATTGCGCAGTGGAGGTAGGCTAGCAAGTGGCAAAGATCGGTGCATGGATTTTCAAGATTAGACCTGATTAGTGTATGACGATTGTACTGTACTGAGAGCTTGTGATAAGCTTTGTATGTTTGTATGAGATTTTCATATGATCTCCATGTTACATAATATATAGTTGGGGTTTTTAGCTTCAAGCTTTCCTGGTTAAAAATTGTGTTATGTGCGATTGATAATTTTTGTTTATCCTTCACATGTGTGTGCAATTAATTTTTCCGTAAAATATTAACAAGTGGAATAGATTTAGTATGTTGCACAAAGTTAAATAGTGTGAGATCAGGTGGATCTTGGACATATGCATGCTTAGTGCATATAATGTCTACATGGTATCATACCATTGTTAATTGAAGATTGCAATTTTGAAGTGAGTTTGTGCTGGTGGACAATTTGAATTTGCTACAGAAGATTCTTGGTGCAGAAATCGAGTATACATTGAAATTTATTTCAACTGGTTGAGATTGGAGTATGCCCTTGATGGGAGCTTAAATTACATAGCCTGGAAGGACATGATGGAGGTAGTGCTGGAGGATAATGGGCTGAAGGAGTTCATCGATAGCGATGTTCTGAAGATGGGATATAGCAATGTTGCATTACTTGATGCATGGAAAAAGAAGACTGCAAAGATGAGGAGAATTCTGTTGGAAGGTGTGAAGGACCACATTGTGTCCAGCCTTCATGGGAAAGCCACTCCATTCTTAATGTGGAAGGCTTTGACAGAATTTTTCCAAATCAGAAGTGACTAGAGGAAGTTGGCGCTTAAAGACAAGCTCAGAAAGGCAACAATATTCCAAAATACCTCACGAAGTTTGTCCACTGCAAGGATGAGCTGGGAAGTGTGGGGGTTACTGTTGATGAAGAAGAATTGGTCAGCTTGGCTCTCCTTAGGCTTCCGAAGATTTGGCATAGCTACGAAGACTCTGTCAATGGACGGGAGAAACTGCCAAGATGGGAGAGAATTTGGTCGAATCTTGTGCAGGAGGATATAAGGTGGGGTACCAGGGATGGATCTTCATCGAAGCATGAAGATGAAGAGAATTGTGCTTTGGCTACCAAATCAAGGAAAGGGAAGGGGAAGAAAAATCCTTCTAAATCCGGTGCAAAAGGCAAGAAGCAGGACTTGTCCAAAGTGAAGTGTTTTCACTGTCACGAGCATGGACATTTCGCCACTGACTGTCCACAGAAGAAGAAGAATAAGAAAGTTGCTAGATCTGCAGCTGGAGAGGCCTTAGCCTCGCAATTTGAGCTGGATTTTTCTTTGAACGCATGCTTAGTTTCAAGCTGCATGGGATCGGTGTGGTAAATTGACAGTGGTGCGTCTTTCCATATGATGGGAGATAGAGAGTTGTTTAGTGACTTGGAGGAGAAGGACCTCCAGATGCATATAGAGAAGTGCGACGATGGTCGGTATAGTGCGACTGGAATTGGGACCATTACCTTTGAGAGGGAGTCCGGTAATCCATTCTTGTTGAATAATTTCGTGCATGTTCCAGGTCTGAAGAAGAACTTGGTCTCGATCGCAATGTTGGAAGACAGGGGTTATGATGTTGTTTTTAGTGAGGGAAAAGCTTTCCTTCGACATAAAACAACAGGTCAAACCAAAAATATAGGGGTTCGAATTAAGAATCTCTACAAGCTGGAGGTAGATGGCTACGCTGCAATGGTGGGAAAAGCAAAAGAAGTGGTGAGCCGAGATGAGGGCGATTTATGGCATAGGAGATTGGGCCATCTTCACCATTGCACTTTGAAAATTTTGCAGCAAATTTCTACTGGACTTCCCAAGGGCACTCTTGCATAGTCAGATCATTGCAAAGGATGTACAATGGGTAACTTTTTGAAGCCCACTTTTCATGAGAAGGAGAACCGTGCTTCGGTGATCCTGGAGAGAATTCATACAAACGTGCGTGGACCATTCTCAGTTGCTTCAACAGCGAAACACAGGTATTATGTTATATTTGTTGATGACTTTTCTCGTAGATGTTGGATCTTCTTCATGCAGAAGAAGAGTGAAACGTTCTCAAAGTTCTGTGAATTCAAGGCATTAGTGGAGGAGGATTCAGGGAAGCAGGTGAAAGCTCTAAGGAGCGATAATGGTGGTGAATACATCTCAGTTGAATTCAAAGACTTCTGTAGCAAAGAAGGAATTCAAAGAGAACTCATAGCGCCTCATAACCCACAGCAGAATGGGGTCGCAGAGAGAAATAACAGAACGATCGTGGCTTCTGCATGAGCGATGCTGCATGATCAGGGCCTACCGATGCACTTGCGGGCAGAAGCATGCAACACTATGGTTTATGTGCAAAACCGTTGTCCTCATAGAGTACTTGGCATGAGTACACCCAAGGAAGCTTTTATTGGTAAGAAGCTTGATATTTCTCATTTGAAGATTTTTGGCTCACCTATTTACATTCATGTGATGAAGGATGCCAGGAAGAAGCTGGAGCCAACTGCAGAAGTTGGGATATTTTTGGGGTACACAGAAACACCCCATAACTATCGTGTGTATTTTCCAAACAGTCAGATGACTGTTATGCAACGAGATATAAAATTCAATGAGGTGAAAGCCATGAATTTGTTGCTTGAGAGGGAGCTACACTTGCATGCAGAGGAGGAAATTCTTGTTCCCAAAGATGAGCCTCTGGATGTGGATCAGCCACAAGAGGAGATTCATGGAGTGGAGGATTCCACTCATGTAGAACCAAACATCAGACAAAGCAGGAAGCGTACCACAGAAGTTGAGACACTGAAGGTGGATGCAGCACAGAATGTAGGAGTTCCTACATCACAGCGCAGACAGAGATAGTCACCTGACCAATATACTGGATACATGGCTCTTATGAGAAAGTGTATTGTGACAGAGCCATCTTCTTTTGAAGTAGCAGCACAGGAGCCCACATGGTTAGATGCCATGGTGGAGGAGTATGACTCCATTGCCAGAAACAATGCTTGGGAGATTGTTCCAAGGCTGGTGGGAAAATCAGTTGTAAGATCAAGATGGATCTACAAGGTAAAGCAAGCTACTAATGGGAATGTCGAGAAGTATAAGGCAAGATTTATTGCCCAGGGCTTCTCACAGATTGAGTGGAATGACTATGAAGAAACCTTTGCACCTGTCGCATGGTATTCTTCCATACGGACCATCCTTGCTCTCTTAGCACAGATGGGTTGGCACATTCATCAGATGGATGTGAGGACTGTGTTACTTAATGGGATCATTGAGGAAGAGGTGTACATTGATCAGCCTGAAGGATTTGAGATCTTCAGCAGCGAGACGCATGTGTGCAGGCTCAAAAGAGCGATGTATGGGCTGAAACAAGCACCCCATGCTTGGTACACTTGGACCGAAAGCTATTTCACTGGACTTGGCTTCACCAAGAGTGAGGCAGATGAAAACCTGTACCAGATTTTGGTTGAGGGTAAGCTTTTGATCATTGTACTTTATGTTGATGATTTGATACTAACAGGTGATGAGCAGTTGATACACTCATGCAAGGTTGATCTTGCAAAGGAGTTTGAGATGAAGGATTTGGGCCTCCTTCATTATTTCCTTGGATAGGAAATATGGCAGCGGGAAGGTGAAATATTTGTGTCTCAAGGCAAGTATTCCTGGGAGATACTGGAGAAGTTTCACATGCAAGGCTGCAAGCCTATCGACACTCCTCTTCCTGGAAATTGGAAGAAAGAGGATGCTACATTGGTAGAGGTAGTGGATACCATTATTTATCGACAATTGGTGGGTTCTCTCATGTATTTATTCAATACAAGACCAAACATATGCTATGCGGTGAACCAGCTTTCACAAGCGATGGTTCACTCATGTATTTATTCAATACAAGACCAGACATATGCTATGCGGTGAACCAGCTTTCACAAGCTCTTTTGGAAGGCGAGCAAGCATGTCCTAAGACATATCAGGGGCACATATAAGTATGGTTTATGGTACAGACAGATGGATGAGGTGAATTTGCATGGCTTCATGGATGCAGATTGGGCAGGAAGCTCAACAGACAAAAAGAGCACATCAAGAGGGATTTTTAATATCGAATCTACGACAGTTTCTTGGTATAGCAGGAAACAAAGATCTGTGGCGCTCAGTTCAGCAGAAGAAGAATACATGGCAGCAAGTTTAGCTGCATGTGAGGCTATCTAGATGAGGAATATTCTGGTTGGTTTGTTCGGTTCACATTTAGATCCCACGGTGATTCATTGTGATAATCAGAGTTGCATTAAACTCTCAATTAATCCTGTGTTTCATGACAGATCTAAACATATTGATGTCCGATATCATCATATCAGATATTGTGTGCAACGGAAGATCATGTTGCTTTAGTACATTCCCACGGAGGTTCAGGATGCAGATATTCTGATGAAGGCGCTCACTAGGAGCAAATTCGAATACCATAGAGGCATGATCCAGGTGAAATAAAATCCTTATCCTGTTGAGAGGGAGTGTTGAGATTCAACAATATGATGAGGTTAGTGAAAAGAGTCGCCTTCACTAAGTGGGCCTGCAGGCTATTTTTGGCACAAGTCTATTTTTAGACTATGTCTAGTTTTATACTATGTCTATTTTTAGACATGATGATCATATTTCAGAAGTTGCAAGATGTTGTTTTTGGATGGTTTATCAAGTTGGAAAAATATATGAAATTCTATTTTTAGAATATTGGGTGAAGTCTATTTATAGATCGTCAATCTAAAAATAGATGCATGTCGATTATTATTAGCTCTTAATAATAATCAGACTCTAAATAGCAACTTATTCTCTTGGAGCATTTCAGTTCAGTGCACAGATGTGGCACAGTGGCTGATAGAAGGAATTACGCGATTCCTAAGGGTTTATTGGAGATATTGCATGGAGGACTCAGTTAGAACTCAAGTGGTAGAGTTATGACACAGTTGGAAGAAGTAGTTATGGAGTTGTATTCAGTTTCACTCAGTTAGACTCAGTTGAGATAGTTGTATTTAGTTTAACTGATTGATACACTAGTGAGAGTGGAGTGAATTAATTAGTTAATTAATTCAAAAATAATAACTCATTAATCAACTAAACAATACAACAGTTAACTACAGTGCATGGCAGTTTCAGTGGAGACTAGTGGAGAGATAGGTGAAATGGAAAGATAGACTATCTATTGTGACTATTAGTGATGCATTGATTGCATCAAACACACAGTGGAGATTCCAATGAGAATTGTGCAGTCAATCCAAAAGTAATTTGAATTCATTCAGAGCTATTCTTCAGTAGGGATTATGCAGTGGAGGCAGGCTAGCAGGAGGCAAAGATCAGTGCATGGATTTGCAAGATTAGGCTTGATTAGTGTATGACGATTGTACTATATTGAGAGCTTGTGATAAGCTTTGTATGTTTGTATGAGATTTTCATATGATCTCCATGTTACATAATATATATTTGGGGTTTTCAGCTTCAAGCTTTCCCGGTTAAAAACTGTGTTATGTGCGATTGATAATTTTTGTTTATGCTTCACATGTGTGTGCAATTAATTTTTCCGCAAAAGATTAACAAGTGGAATAGATTCAGTATCTTGCATAAATTTAAATAGTGTGAGATCAGGTGGATCTTGGACATACGCATGCTTAGTGCATATAATTTCTACAGATTACATGGAGGGAAAGAGAACATGAAGAACAAGATATGATTGCCTTGAATGATCCGGGTACTGTAAGAGCCCTAAGAGATTGTGGACTACTTAAGTACTTAAAATTGTTGAGAATGAGGAAATAAATATAACTCTTGGAGTTCTTAGTTCGAGCATGGGATCCAAGGATATAGGCATTTCACATTAAGAACAAAGTGGTTCCCATAACAGTTGAGGACGTGTATTTTCTCACAGGTTTGTCGAGGAGAAGTTTTCCCATTTCTCTCACAAGGTCTACCGTTGGAGGAGAGACAGTGAGGGATTATGTTATGTAATATTGCTATCCAGGGGAAGAACTAGCAAATATGGAAAAACAAACATTTGGGATGTTAGGGATTTTCCTTTGAGAACAATCCTTTTCACGATCGCTAAACTTGTTGGCACCATTACACTACATGTAGCAAACATATCATATATGCAATATGCGTTAGAGTGCTTAGAGCCAAAAATATTCAACTTGTCTAAAGCTGTTTTATCTCAGATAAAGGAACAACTGAATAAAGAAAAGGGAGGAAGGAAGAAAAAATTCAGTTATGGTTCAATCCTTATCTCTTTCGCTTTGGAACGGATTCCACTGATGCATCCACAGCATGTCACACTGGATATATCTAGTCCTAGAGATCCTCGAATGAAGAGATGGGTAGAACTCATGGGTCAGCATGCAGGCCAATCATCTATTGTGTTCTCTACTGCATTCTTTGCCTATTTCAGGCGACAAACCATCGCCATTGATGAGTACGCATACGTAGGCGTCGACTTCAGAGGAGATCCAAATTTAGTATTACCAAAAGGCGCTCAGTGGGGTGCAATAGGTAAGAATGATTTGACCATGTTTTTTTTATTTTTCTATGGTTTATACAATTTTTTTGTGTTTTAATTTATTTCCAAGGCTGAACTAAATGTTTGATGTAATGCAGATATTGGTCGTGTTCAACCAGTAGAGGAACCATAGCGTGAAACAGATGCGCCAGTAGAGAGGGTTGTCAGGAGAGCAGTCCTTTAGGACCTTGATATGGCTGAGACTCTGGCCAAGCTTCAATATCACATAGAGGGGTTGACCTTCAGGATTCTGGATTTCCCGATCGAAGAGCTTCCCATGAGATTGCAGTGACACACCATTGGGGTTCCTAACCATTGGATGTGGTTACCCCGTAGGATTGCTAGATCTATAGCATGTTACCATGAGCACCACTAGTTTACTTGTGAAATTTTTCATACATTTTGAGGCCAGATGACCAATGTATCTTGGGCAAAAATTTTGTAAAAACCTATAACTATCTATCTATATGATTTCAGAGTTTTTCCTATATTTAATGTGCAATCCTATTCAATTATGTGAATGTTTTCTTTACCTATGTCGCAAATGTCTGTCTGAAACTTGATTAGCTAATGAATTAGTCAAAGTGTTCAAATTTCTGGAAATGTGTTGATATTGAACAAAATCAAAATGTCTTTCCAAAATTTGAACTCATAGGAACAATCTAAGTGTTGGATTTCTAATAGTATAAACTCTAGTAAGTTGTAATACCATAAGTTGTGAGTCTAACCTTATGATTATGTGGTTAATACCAAATTAAATGGCATCATAGAGAAGTTTGATCAACGAGCTATACTCAGCAATATTGTTCGTCGATCTACCAATACAAATCCCTTGAAAACTCACTAACTCACCGTTTAGAGCGAAAATGGCTCACGCTGTAGAGGATAGATTCTACGTACTACGACTAGCACCATCAGCATATCCAAAAAATGGTTCCGAAGATTCATTCATCTACGATGAACTATAAAGCGGATTACTAACATCAAGAAAACTATAAAAACAAATTAAGATAGTGAATGCAAATCAACAACATATATACAATATAATACAAAAAATTACTACGCTCATGATTAAGCATAGTAACATTTCAAATACAACCCATTTCTAGGTTGTGCCAATGGAATTCCATCATAATCAACTAACTCATAGGCGCCCTTAGCAAGAACTCTTTTGACAATATAGGGGCCATGCCACAATGGCTCAAATTTCCCTGTACCTATTACATCAACTTCTTGATCGTAAAGAAGGACCAAGTCACCCTCTGAGTAGATGTGAGGCTGGAAATTTTTGTCGTATTGCACCTTTATATGTCTCTTATGCACTTCGTTGGCCAATTGGGCTTCACGACACATTTCATATAGATGGATGAGGTTAAGGAGATGCGCTTCTTCTTCTGAGGTGTTAGGTAACAAGTCTATCACGAGTTTTAACGATGATATTTCGCATTGGATCAGTAAGATAGTTTCTAGACCATACACCAATTGAAAAGGAGTAAATCTGGTTGCATTTATCACTGAGGTTCGATACGCCCACAAAGCGGAGTACAGGATCAAATTCCAGTTCCTTTTACAAACTCCTATCATTCGTTGAAGCATTCGTTTAAGAATTTTGTTAATAGCCTCAACTTGTCCATTTGATTGTGGATAATAAGGAGTATAATTATCATGCGACAATCCTAACTTGGTAGTCAATTCAGAAATCATATGGTTGCGAAAATTCTTCCCATTATCTGTAACTATATTTTGTGGGACCCAAAACCTTGCAATAACGTGGTTGAAGAAAAACAATGCAATTGTTTGTCCTGTGTTATTAAGTATAGGCATCGCTTTCAACCCATTTGGTAAAATAGTCGACTGCGAAAATAATATAACCATGCCCCCCAGATGAAGGAGGGTTACATGACATGAAGTCAATACCCCATTTTTTAAATGGTCCAGCATAGACAACAGGGTGCATTGGCACTAGCGGTTTGCGGATTTTACGATAAACAATCTGGCATGCATGGAAACTTTTGACTGCGAGGATGCAATCTCGAAAAATAGTAGGACAAAATTAACTAGCGAAGAGTATATTTTGCGCAGTAGCATATCCGGATAAGTGTCCACCACAAGCCCCAGCATGACAATCATTTAACACTTTTTCAACCTCCTCGTGAGTGAGGCACCTCCTTAAAATGGTATCGACACCATGACGATAAAGTGTATCGCCGACGATCAGATAATATTTGGCTTGTTATCGAATACGTCGTTGTTCAGAGTGAGAGGTATTAGGTAGGAAAGTTCGGGTTTGGAGATAAATGATGAAATCCCCATACCAAGGATTAAATGATCCGATTAGAAACAGAGACTCGTCTGGAATAGATGGTTCCAACGTAGTAGCAGTACTATCAAAGGGAAGGTCACAAAGAAGCTCATCCAAAACTAAAGACTTCTTTGACTTGAATTTGATGAATTCCAAATAAAATTCCTACAAAATGACAATCCATTTTGAATATTTTTGCCCTAGTAATTGATGTGATAAGATATAGGTCATGGGGTTGCAATCCGAAACTATTGTTGTTTTTCAGAGCAGGATATAATGGCGAAATATTTGGACAGCTTGAACAGCTTGCAAGGAAAGCTTTTCTACGTACAAGTAATTAACTTCCGTATCATTGAGATTACAACTCAAATAATAGATCGGATTTTCAATTCCATCTTCTACTTGGACCAAAACCATAGTGATGGTCGTTTCAGCTGCGGAAATAGATAGGAAATAATCATTTTGTTAATTAGGAGGATACATTAATGACACTCCAACAAGAGTGTCCTTGACAACATCAAAAGAAGCTTATGCAACTTGATCCCAATGGAAGGGAACCCCCTTTTTCAATAATCGAGTAAACCCTTTAGCCATTTCGGCGTAGTTTGGAATGAACCTTCTAAGGAAGTTAGCCTTTCCTTGAAGTTTTTGTATCTGAACTAAGTTTGATGGTGCAGGAAAATCAAGAATGGCTTGAACCTTCAGTGGGTCTATTAGAATTCCTTCTTTTGAGACTAAGAATCTGAGCAATCGACCAGAACCAACACAAAACACACTTTTATGTGGATTTAGGCGTATCTTGTAGTGTTTGCAGTGTAAGAAAATGGCTCTCAAATGCATTAGGTGATTAGTCTGATTTCGTGAATGCACCGGTAAATCTTCTAGATATGGTTGAAAAAGTGCTTGATGTCTTTGAAAGCATAATCCATTTCTCTCTGAAAAGTTTCCCCAGCATTCTTTAAACCAAGCGGTAGTTTCCTATATGTGAATGTGCCCCAAGGACAGATAAATGTTGTCTTATGTTGGTCATCTAGGCGAATATTGATTTGATTGTAGCCGGAAAATCCATCCATGAATGATAATATTTCGCATCCAGCACAATCATCAATAATCTGGTCGATAAAGGGAGTAGGATAGTTGTCTTTTGGACAAGCATGATTAACATCCCAATAATCGACGCACACTCTAATGGTTCCTTATTTTTTCATAACGGGAACGATATTGGAAACTAACTCAGTTAGCGGAACAGGGTAAATGAAACCAACACGCAAATTTTTTTCAACTTCTACTTTGATGGCAACGACTTTATTTGGATGAATAGGACGAAGCCGTTGATGCACCAGTTTGACATCAGGATACATATTAATAGTGTGTTCAACTATACTAGTATCTATGTCTGCCATTTCCTCGTAAGACCAAGCGAATACGTCACGAAATTCATGAAATAAAGAGCGATATGAATCAAGTTCTGATGGTAAACAAGATACACCAACATGAATATTTTCTAGAACGCTAGGTTTGGTCAAAATATCGATAGAAATCGTTTCTTAGATATTTGATAAATTTCGCTCAGAGTCAATTGCATTAATCGATAAAGAATTCGAAAAGAAAGTTTTGATGGATGTGTGATATAGTTCACTGAGATTGTTTTCTTCATAATCAGGAAGATGGGAAAAATTATGATAATCTTCCCATGGTTCTCCTTCTGACATCATAGCTTCCAAAATGTTTTCAGCTATCAAAAACTTTGAGGAAAATGGATAAGATGGAGTACCAAAATCTAAGGAACAATCAACCCAAACACTCGGCGACTCTAATTTCGGATTTTCCACCCAAGCCAAATATATTGATTTCTATGCCATCTCAATAGGGTTGGGCAATAAAAAAATCATCCAACGTAGAAATATCAGAATCACTCGTACTCTCCCTTAAGCCAAATAGAGTGGAAGAGATCATGTAGCAGGTCTCTATGCTTGCAATTTCTGCCGACGTCGCAGGCAGCGGTAATGCAAAGGTTCCCATAAGAGTGGAATCCTTTAAGAGTCCTACACCAATGTTATGAATTTCTAGTTGGGGTAAGTGAACAAACGGAACGCTTCCAGTTACCTACGAAGCGGAGGCAAAAAAGGGTAATTGATTAATGATTGTAATTGTACCTTTATGTGGAAATGCAATCATTCTAAAGTATGTAGAAACAATGACAATCATTGCATATACCCATGGTCTTCCAAGTAAAATATTATATTCAAGGGGTCTGTCAACAACCTCGACATCAATATTCACTATTTTTCCCCCTAATTCAACATGCAGGTTATTGATAATACCACAAGGATTATATGTTCTTCCATCAAAAGCCTTCAACACTGTTGATGGTTGTGATAATCGCAGCGAGCCAAGTGACCTCCAACAGTTTAGAGACATAATGCATGTAGATACTCCCTCATCAATGATAGTGCGATGAACAAGGTGATTGAGAACATTTACTTGTATGGAGAATGCCAATTCTGTTGGTAGTTGTGGTACATAGCCCATATGATTAAAGACGACAAGATTAGAATCAGTCGGATCAATGCCACCAATGGCCGACAATAAAGCCTGCTTCTGGGAGGGACAATTTTGTAATACCTCAAGAGCAGACATAACTGAAGGGGATTGAGCCAAATCTTCAACTATATTATAATTTTGTGCAGCTCTTGCTCGAGTATTATATGTCAATTTATGAATTACACCCTTTGGTGGCTTAATTATCAATTTAGGAATAAAAGTAGGTGGTACTGATTCAGTAGATGGATTCGTTGTTGAGGTAGTAGGTTGATCAGTGGCCGGACTACCATATTATTTATTCCGCGTCGACACCAAAATATCTTGTGAAGGTTTTATGGTGGATAAAATTAACACTTGGGAACTAGGAGCTGGATCTGTAGCAACCAAATTGGTGTCCGGATTTGGTAATGGGTCTGTCAACACAGATGATGCATGGGAAGTCTTCATTATTTTTGAGACTTCAGCATGGTGAGGACAATCCCCAAAAAAATTTTCCTTGTTACAGATTATGCATGGATAACGAGGTTTCCGTGGTCCATACGGTTGATCAGATGATCTTTCCTGCGAGTTAGAAGTTTTCTTTTTCTTTGATTTCCCCTTTTTCTTACTTCTTGGTTGCTTGTCACTTTTTCCTTTGTCAAATGACACAAAATTCATTTTGGAAGTAGGAGTAGGATCAGATGCAGTAGCGTTGTGTGTGTTTGCAGTACCTATCAAGCCGTCTTCGGCATGGGAGTTCTTTATTTGAGGAGGAACATTGAAATTAGATCGCGGTGCATTAGGGATTTTTTCATAGAGCGTGTCAGACTGAGTATAAATAAAGTCTAAATATTGGGCATGAGCGATAACTTGCTCTTCTATGATGATGCCACCTTTAGCCACATCCTCAGTTATAGATGGTAACAGGGAATTAATGAACCATTCAATAAGGAGCTGATCCGAAACAAATGTATTGACCATTCGTCGCAAGCGACGCCACTCATGTATATGATCAGAAATGTGAGTAGAATTAGTCTATTTGAATTTATTCAAGGGTTCCGTTCCAGTTTCGTATCTAATCAGTAATTGGAAATGGGTCAAAAAGACAGTAGCTAAAGTAGTGAAATTGCCGAAAGAAGCTCTAGGTAACTCAATGTACCATTTAGCATCCAAACCTGTGAGCGTACGCTGAAAAATACATAGTCGAACAGAATCATCATTCAGGGAATTTGATGAACACCATAAATGATAATTCATGAAATGAGTCAACATATATTATATATGGTTTCCATTGAATTTAGGAATATCGAAGGGTAATCTATGAGGTATCACCGGCCACCAAGGAGCATAATTTATAGGATCATTGGTTAACCGGTTTAAATCTGGTAATTCCAAAGTTGCAACAAAAGGCAACTGTCTATTAAGGTCAGGTTGAGCATAGCCAGGGTAAGATGGAATTGCTTGGGCAATAGGCCTTTGAGCACTAGCATACAAAATTTGATGTTGGTAACCTAGATAGGGGTTGATTTTCATAGCAAACGCTTGAGGATTCTGTTGATCAAAACCTAGATATGATACTTGTTGAAATGAAGTTTGAGGCATTTGTGCTTGTGGGTGCCAAGGGGTATGTCCACCAATGTCATAACCCAAATTATAATAACTTGGATTCGGTTGATATGTATAACAAGGTTGTGTTTGTGACATCCCATAAAATGGTACACCAGCTTGTGAATAAATGATTTTTGATACAGTTTGTTGTAAATTAACCAAAGTATTTTGAGTTTGTGGACCCAACATTTGATGATATTGAGTCAAAGAACCTGCCTGATAAGGTTGATGTACAATTTTTTTTTCTATAACAGGGGTAAAGATGTATTAACAAGTGATAATGAAGTGGGTGTAACAAGTTGAACTAGTTGATATGAGTGTACAACCATTTTTGGTTGGATAGGCAGAGTGGGCTACCATTGACAAACATTCACGTCAACATTAGTTTGACAAAAAAGTGACTGAGTAATATCATATTGGGTGACCAAAGGTTTCCCCCCAGCATAAGGAGGATAATAAGACAGAAAATAATTTTCTCCAAATGTTGGGAGTCCAGTTGATATGGTACTTAAAGGAATTGACTCAAAAGGACCGACTTGATATTGCCCTAATGATGTATGTAATGAATCAATTCGTTCAGTACTAACTATAGGACTACCAGTTAAAACACCACATGATGACATTGGCAAAGGCTATGATCGTGAATATGCACCAGAGAAAGTGCCAGATAATGATTTGTAACTTGTTGGGACCGAAGGGCCACCGTGAAAATATGACTCTGGTGAGGTTGTGAACATTGACGGAGTAGCGAGGGTAGGAGCTGACGTAATTGGAACAGCAGACCCAACCGAAGATGTTGGTTCAGACATGGTTGTTTTACCAAATTTATACCCTCGAAAATTGATGGGAGATTGAATGGCAACAGGATCAACAAAAGCAGATGGAAAAAATTGAGGAAAAGACTGGTACAGGTAAAGGTCCTCCCCAAAATGGGTTGGAGTTAAAGGTGTATCGTCTTGTGGGATTTCTTCAATCGCAATTAAACCAGGAGGAAGAAATTCATCATCAGCCCCAAAATATATTTTAGATGGTTGACTGTGTGATATAGGAGTTTCAATGGCTACAAAAGTTTGTGGGATGACTAAGGTAGGAACAACTTCCAGTTGTTCAAAGTCAGGATTCAAATGTTCTGGCAAAGAAGAGATAGGATCTAGATCAATTTGTGATTGAACAACATCAGGTCCAAGAGGTATGGTCTCAACGATTAAATGGATCGTGACCAGGAGTAGCTTTGAAGACTCTGTTTCGACAACAGTAGACAAACCGGGATGTGTGCAAAAAATTTGAGCTAACTCTGGTTTAAAAGATGATTTTTCTACAGAGGTATGGATTTTACTTGATTCGATAGATCGTGGTCGCCTTTTCCTACCAGAAGGAACTTCTGGTGGTAAAGGTGGTTTTAAAGCTAATCTACGTGAACAACGGGGGATAGGAGTTTTTTCTTCCATGATTACTTATTTATTTTAACCAAAAAACAAATAAAAAAAAGAGGGTAATGCTAGGCAAAAGGGTTTACCAAGAAACTGTGAATTGCATAATACCTCTTGTTGAACCAAGAAGTACGGGCAAGTAATCACCCCAAATGTTGTGTTCGGTGTATCACAATTTCAAGGCAGCCGACTCAGTTCACTATGGATGGATAACACCTAAAATTTTTCCTCCGAAATATACTCGAAGGTACGTGGAGGCCTAAGTCCGTATTAGCGCTATATGATGCAAAACCGCACAATGGAGCAACCCTTTATACTTATCGTACTGTAACACCGCCCAATATACCCGAAAGTACGTGGACGAGCTATGATATACTTATGTACGTGGAGTGAGGCATCACACTCGGAATGTATCGCAGACAAGTTAACGACAGCTGCTATGTTTTACGACGTCGGAACACGTCTCTAGCCTAGACCTTCTAAATGTTATCGTTATGGTTCTAATGCGTTGTTAAGTAAATTGAGATTAATTTTATGTTGATCCTGCTTAACAATTTTCCTATCAAAGGTTCACTGCGATAATGTGTATGAAATTCCTAAAATGCAAGCTAAGAATGATAAACAAACTTTCACTTTCAGATTTTTCAATGAAAAACCTAGCTACTAAGGGAAGAGAGAAAATAATTTGTGATAAAAAAAATCAATGAATCACAAAATAAATGCAGATTTCCTAATGTTCCTTTTGCAAAACACACATTATTCTACATGCAAATGAAATTTTTTCTTTTCAATTTCCTTAATGTTATGATTGCAAAAAAGAAACTAGGTGCACTAAATCAACAATTCAAATTATTTTTACTTTTGAGAAACGAAGAATACAAACAAAAATTTCTCTTTTGAAGGAAAAACGAGAATTTCAACAACAATTTCTCCTATCAAGGAACTAAAGATTTTACGACAATTTCCTATTTCGAACATTGAAAATGAATTTTTTTTTAAAAGAACATTGAACAAATTTTCAGTCAAAGGAGAAGAAGTATATAGATTCACTTGTCAATTGAGGATCAAAATTTTCAAAACATAGCAACAAACAAAACTGAAGAAAATTGCAAAGTAAAATTTAAGGGAATTTGGGTACTTTCAGGAGTCAACACAGTCTCCAAGGGGAGACAGTGCTCTGCAACGCAGGCTAGGAAGGGAGACAGTGCTCTGCAAAGCACTATGTCCAGTCTAAGGGTGCATTGGGCGCAGTATACAAATAAAAATACTACTATTTTACTCACTGTCTTTGAAAATTAAGCTCTGAAAAGGTTTAATATTTGTGTGTAACAACTACTAGGTGGATAAACAGATCAAATCAGAGGCTTAAAAACATAGAACTAAGAGAAATTTTCCCCAGCGGAGTTGCCAATTTGTTGGGCCAGAATTGTAAATTACGGATAAATCACACTTCCCTAGACAGGTGCTAGTCTAGAACAACATGTGAAAGACTATACAACTATTTTTCCTAACTCAGAATAGATACACAGAGAGGATTGGAGGCTTACTTGATCAGTCGCTTCCAAATGGCTCATTCTATTGCTTCTGTTGTAGCTTCAAATTCAAGCGATTTTTTGGGTTGAATTCTTCTTGCAAGAAAGAACATTGAAATAGCAAAAGATGAAATAATATAGATATCTATTCAAGCTAGTTAGCTAAATCCGTCAAGCATAAACCATACACATCAACCAATATCTTGAAATATGGAAAATCAAAGCCAATACAGATGCATATGGGGAAAAATAAGCAGTACTCTTTATTGATGATAGAAGGAGATGTTACAACCTAGTGACTGATTTGAAGTGACCTTCCAGCAATGTTCCCAAGCCTCATCACAGTACAAATCTCTCCAGCAGCAGCTACACAAATCTAGCTCTCACTTGAAAATTCTCCAGCATTTCTCTACTCAAATTCTTCCTCCTCAAGCACTTAAATCTGTGCTCAATTTATAGATAAACTGTAGGTTGTTTCGCAATCGATGACTTTCCAATAATAGGAAAGACATGTTTCTAGTCATGTAGATGTCAAATGGACACTTGGATTCGAAGCTTGACACATGTGAACTCTTCTAGAAGGCACTGGCCAAGTGGAGATTCTGGAACAATGATAATTTCACTCCCAATGTGACCAATGCACCTGTGGATGTCGGGAAGTGCTTTGCAGAGCAGCCTTGCATGGGGCTACCTGCATATGCAATGTGTTGGGGTTCCTATGTTTTGGCAGATTTGGCAATACCAAAAGATAAGACAACATCAAACCACTTTGGGGCCCTAGGATCTAGCCCTCCTGGACCCGGAGAGGGATCTCTCCAAATAGAGAAAAGAATGATATGTCTTTGAAGCTCAAATGAGATATTAGGCTAGTTACGAAGCACAAAGGAGGGTTTAAAATGAATTGGTTGGTTGGTTGCTGGGTTGGTCATGGGATCATGGACTGAGAAAGCAATGGGAGAAGGGGAAAAAAGTAGCAGGATGTTTTAGCAAAGAGGATAGGTCGAGAAAGTGCCATCCATTGGGCTATGGAGTCATGAAAGGAAATTACATGCAACAACTAGCCAAGGCTTTCAAAGGGCAAGTCATCTAATACTAAAGGATCTTTTAGATTAGATGATGGGATGGGACATTAAGGAAAGAAAGTGAGAGAAGGAAAGCAACCCAATTTTTGTCTATAGATCAGGCCAGAGGTCATTTAACTCCAGACCTGCTTGGACATACTCGTAGGAAACTCTCAAGGAGGAACAAAGGGGTAGCTTATAGATCGGACCAGAGGTCATTTAACTCTAGGTCAGCTTTAGCATTCTCAAAGGGAAAACAAAGAATGAGTTTAATAGAAGATATTTTATAAAGGCCAGCTGGTCGCACAAGGATCTTAGTGGATAGGGCTAACTCTAATCCCCAGTGTTCCCAAATCTTCCAGCTTAAACCAAACAAGAACATATAAGAACTGATACATTCAATTCATACATCAGAGAGCGGGAAATAACATCCAATACACTGGTTAAATTAACTAAAATCAATTCTTAGATAACACATTTAGCAGAAAACATTGAGGGAAAGGAGAGTAGAGACATAGGGTACCTAACAAAGGTAAATCCTATGCCATATTTCTGATGCAAGCCCAGAAGAAAATTAAACAGTATGAAAGTGTAATAAACAGAGTAAGAAAAACATCACCAATAGTAATATACCAGGATCCTGTGAAATGTGCTTTGATTAATTGATGCAAAACCAGTCACATACACTGAGCTCAATGTCTGTTATAGTCCCAACTTCTCCTCCCAGCCTACTACATACAAACTACTCTGCTACTCCCTCCCAATACTGTTCTAACAGTCCAGAATGAATCCCTCTAACAACAATGGCAGCAGCCGAACAACAACTAACAACCAACCCCCTTACAATATGTTCTCGGGACTTCTTATAGGAGAATGAGAATGACAGGGGTAGATACAAATTAAATGAGTCTCATTAAGACAGAATGGTGTAGGAGGCCAAGCCCCTTTCTGCTTAATGGCATTCTGTTGTACTCTGTAGACTGTTTGGAAGCGTATGTCAGGTCAAGATTGACCTCTGATATGTTCTCTAAGTCCTTACGGCAGTATGGAACTCTGCGCTGCTTTCTGGAATAAATGAACTGGGTGGAAAATCTGCAAGGCCTCCATACCTCATAGCTACCGCCTGACTATCTTAAATGAGCTTCAGTCAGTGTAATTACTCGTTTCAAGGCTCGAGGAGGCATGGAGATTTCTTGTAAGAAGGTGTCATGTCTGGTGAAGAGTACTTCGCTGATATTAAACACAGGTGAGACTTTTTGCATGCTTAAATCTTCAAACTGTGCCTCAATTCTTTGACCATGGGATTATAATTGTTAATCTTCAATTAACCGGCTTGAATCCCTTCAAAAATTGTCTCTGCTGCTTCTCTGGTGGCTGTCATGGCCTCTCTGTGCTGTCTGCACAATAAAATAAACCTGTTGTGAACCCGGGCAGTGGTGGCAGAGGAAATGCTTCGGGGGCCTGCGGAGTAGTGGCAAAGTAGTGGAGAAACAATGAAAAGAGGTGGAGGAATAATAGCATAGTTTAAAGCCCAAATATTTACGTTCGGACGAATTACAAAGAAAAATACGAAAAAGAAATGGATGGAGTTGTTGGATGCAGGACCCGGTCAGGGCGGAGGGCGATAGATCAGGACCGTCGAATCTTATGTGAGATCGACGGCAGAGATGGGATCAGGGGAATCAAAATCGCAAATCGCAATCGGGAGATGGAGCAGAGTGAAGTGATCAACACAAAATTTGCGATGCGATTGGGGAAATACCTTTGTAAAAACAAAATATGACGATTTTCCATTTTACAAAGGGAAAAACCTTTATTGTATGAACCGGATGGGGTTAAGTTGTGGGGCCCGAGGGGTCAAATCGCAATCGGGACGGAGGGGTAATCGCAACGCGAAGCAAAGAACTGCGATGCGATCGGGCGGATCGGAGGTCGGAGCGATCAGAGGATTGCGCGATCGTCGGATTGGTGGGGGATGCGATCGGAGAGGTATGCGATCGATCAATCGCCTCGCAAATATTTTTGATGCGATCGATCGCATCGCAAATATTTGTGATGAGTGATCGGCACATTTAACATAACATATGCGATTGCGATATTGCAATTTAAACAATGGCAGGGAGGCTGCGAGAAAAGGGGCTTAGGCCTTAATATAAAGTTGGAAAGTGGGTTTTAACCCCATTTTAATGCATTTCAAGGCCTATAAAGGGTAACGATAAAGGGAATAAGGGTGAATAGACCCAACAAGGGGTGTGGGTAAAATTTGAAGGGGGTTTTGGGAGGATTTAGGGGATAAGTGGGGAATTTGGAAGGGGAAGGACAAAGGATGAAGACAAAGGCTTAGAGGGAATGAAATAAGAGAGAAAAGGAGGCCTTTGGGCATTTCTTCACAAACAGAGAGGCTTTATAATGGGAATCAGTAGTGGGAATTTGTCAAAAGACAAAAGGCACAAGGAGGCTTCAAGCATGATGTGTTTTCAGGCGAAATGCATTCCTTGAAGGCTCAACAACATTTAGCCCCCTGTTTGCTTGTCAAAAATTTATGGGGGGCTAACAGTGGCTCCACATGGGGATGGCTTCTTCTTGAAGGAGTCAAGAATTCAGAAAATAAATCTTTGGTGTAGGCTAGATGCCTGCTGCTTGGCACATCCCTTTCTTTCTTTGATCATCTGCCACAAATCATGAAGACCTCATATCAGCAGTAAAAATTCTCCCAAACAACTACCTACCCACACTATAGTCCTAACATTTTCTTCTTTTGGGCGCACTTGGACTTGCAGACCCTTTACATCATCAATATTTACAAACAGGAAAATAAACCTATTCTACTTCTACCCTTATTACTCCATGAGACCAGATTAGACTGTTGGCCTCATAGCTTCTCTACCTTAATCTAATATCTACTAGGATTAAACTGTCTAGCATATTTTTTCTCTACGTTCTAAGACAGAAATTGAAAAACAATCAAGCCAGGATTAGACTGTCTGACTTGCTGGACCTTGCAGAAATTAAAACAGCTAACTACATGCCTGCAGACTGAGCTTTATTTTAGACTTCCTACCTACCCTACTCTAACCAAAAATCTCTGATGCTCTAGGTGATACAATAATGCCAATGCAGCCAATCAAGCAGTAGCAAAAAAGGATATGAGCATTGGCTGCCTGTCAGAGATAACCACAGGGTGCTCTGCATGTGGTTCTTCAAAACTATGGTCACCATCAGTAGCAACCATTCCTAATGAATCTGGCCCGTGCTGAAGATCAATGCTGGATTATTTGAGCGAATTCTGCCACAGGATCGACGAACACCTGATGTACACATTCTACTTTCTGGCCTGCCATGACTAGTAGGCTGTCTAGGTCCCGGGCAGCTTCGGTTATTGCATTTTCCACTGCATCTTCAAAGTGGTTCTCGAGAGCCGGATCATATTCTTCCTGTACGTCGAAGAGCAGTGGAATTTCTTCTCTTTTAGGGGGTGGGAGACTTTCCAAAAATTCTCTGGAGTCTCTGAACTCGTATGATTTTTCTTGTGAGTTCAAAAGTTCGAGCTCAGCTTCATATCTCTCGATCACCAAATCTAGAAACATTTTCTTAAGCACAGGTTGGGTATCGAGTTGTGAGCTGATAGGGACAATCTTTGGAAGGTCCTCCCATTCAATTTCTGCTAGTACACTTGCTACTCCGTCTCGAAACTCTGCTATGAGGCTTGGATACATTTCTGCAAATTGTTCAGAGTCTTCCATAAGTGAAGTGACTGGATCTTTGGCATGGATGATGTTGTACTGCGACATGGTCTCCCAGTGGAGTCTTGTGAACACACAGATAATCAGTGGCCTACTAATCACCAGTGGAGTCCTTTAATCATTTAGGAATTGTGGAGTCGCCAGGTGAATGATTTACAATTTTACTGTCCACCACAATGGTTTACCAAATCAGGGCTGATTGGTCTCTTCCCCAGTATGGTCGCCATTATGTTGGGGTTCCTATGTTTTGGTAGATTTGGCAATACCAAAATATAAGACAACATCAAACCACTTTGGGGCCCTAGGATCTAGCCCTCCTGGACCCGGAGAGGGATCTCTCCAAATAGAGCAAAGAATGATATGTCTTTGAAGCTCAAATGAGATATTAGGCTAGTTACGAAGCACAAAGGGGGGTTTAAAATGATTTGGTTGGTTGGTTTCTGGGTTGGTCATGGGATCATGGACTGAGAAAGCAATGGGAGAAGGGGAATAAAGTAGCAGGATGTTTCAGCAAAGAGGATAGGTCGAGAAAGTGCCATCCATTGGGCTATGGAGTCATGAAAGGAAATTACATGCAACAACTAGCCAAGGCTTTCAGAGGGAAAGTCATCTAATACTAAAGGATTTTTTAGATTAGATGGTGGGATGGGACATTAAGGAAAGAAAGTGAGAGAAGGAAAGCAACCCAATTTATGTCTATAGATCAGGCCAAAGGTCATTTAACTCTAGACCTGCTTGGACATACTTGTAGGAAACTCTCAAGGAGGGACAAAGGGGAAACTTATAGATCAGACCAGAGGTCATTTAACTCCAAAATTTCATTTTTTTTACGTTAAAATGTCTGTTTTGGCATCTTTCCATATAGTTCCCACTGTGCCACATTTTTCCTCCATAGTTGCCTCCGCAGTCACCATCCTCGTCCACGCCACGCTACCATTGCCACGGTCATCCATACCACCCTCTCCATTAATGTGTTCTTAACCATTTTCGTGTTTTGCAAGGTTTCGAGCAGCCATAAAACTCCATAATTCGCAGTCCCTATCACAGTGATAGAAATACAGGAAAGGACCATTCTCAAAAGCTGGAATTATGGAGAAAGGCCGGAGAAGACATGCCGATAGGACTTTCATTAAAAGAACAGGGTTTAAACTCTACAGAAACTATCCAGGGCATTCAAAGCACAGTTTTCACAATCAGAGGAAATTGTGGGAGCGACAAAGAGTATCCGTGGGAAATTAGCACGTTTAAGGCACGCAATTGAAGATTTTAAAGCCTTTTTCCAATTATTCGAAGGCAGAGTACCAGGTTGAAGACCCATGGATCATGCAGAAGGTACAGCACAAAGAAATCAGTGTATCAGGGTTTCTACAGCAACAGAATGTTTTTCTCCAGGGAAGGACGAACGCCCATACTATCTTTATTTTATGTCATGCCCCAGAGGAGATTTCCGCCCAGACCATCGTCCAAAGCTTCCAGAGAATTTGTTTCACAAGTAAGGCAGTCCATTCAGTCATTTAATTACCATTTTGTTCATGCACCACAAGTACTACAGAGTGCTACAGCCGAAGTACATTAGAGACACACCAGAAGTAAATGGAATCCTGAAGAAAGCTGCTCTTTCAACCAAAGAGTGCCAGGAATTGAATGCTCAGAATTTAAACAGAATGGGCTTCAACCCTCTTTCTTTTCAGAAGTTTTAATGTTGCATTTATTTCTTCACCTACCTCCTCCGCTCCTATGCGATGCGATTGATCAATCGCATACCTCTCTGATCGCATCCCCCGCCGATCCACCCATCGTGCAATCCTTCGATCGCTCCGACCTCCGATCCACCCGATTGTATCACAGTTCTTTGCTCTACGTTGCAATTACCCCTCTGCCCCGATTTCTATTTGCGATTTTTGATTTGACCCCTTGGGCCCCACAAATTAACCCCCTCTGGTTCATACAATAAAGGTTTTTCCCTTTGTAAAATGGAAAATCGTCGTATTTTTTTTTTACAAAAGGATTTCTCCAATCGCATTGAAATTTTTTTGTTGATCACTTTGCTCTGCTCCATATCCTGATTGTGATTTGTGATTGCGATTCCCTCGACCCCATCTCTGCCGTCGATCTCACATAAGAGACGACGATCTTGATCTATCACCCTCCGCCCTGGCCGGGTCCCGCATCCAACAACTCCATCCATTGCTTTTTCGTATTTTCCTTTGTAATTCGCCCGAATGTAAATATTTGGGCTTTACATTATGCTATCATTCCTCTGCCTCTTTTCATTTTTTCTCCACTGCTCTGCCACTACTCCCCAGGCCCCCGAAGCATTTCCTCCGCCACCACTGCTTGGGTTCACAACAGGTTTATTTTATTGGGAAGATAGCACACAGAGGCCATTACAGCTGCGAGCGAAGCAGCAGAGACAGTTTTTGAAGGGATTCAAGTCGTTTAATTTAATATTAAAAATTATAATCTCGTGGTCAAAGAATCGAGGCACAATTTGAAGATTTAAGCACGCAACAAGTCTCACCTGTGTTTAATATCAGCGAAGTACTCTTCACCAAACATGACACCTTCTTACAAGAAATCTCCATGCCTCCTTGAGCCCTAAAACGAGTAATTACACTGACTGAAGCTCGTTTAAGATAGTCAGGCAGAAGCTATGAGGTATGGAGGCCTTGCAGATTTTCCACCCAGTTCATTTATTCCAGAAAGCAACGCAGAGTTCCAGACCGCCGTAAGGACTTAGAGAACATATCAGAGGTCAATATTGACCTGACAGATGCTTCCAAACAGTCTACAGAGTATGTCACAACGCCATTAAGCTGAAAGGGGCTCGGCCTCCTCCACCATTATGTCTTAATGAGACTCATTTAATTTGTATCTACCCCTGTCATTCTCATTCTCCTATAAGAAGTCCCGAGAACATATTGTAAGGGGGTTGGTTGTTAGTTGTTGTTCGGCTGCTGCCATTGCTGTTAGAGGGATTCATTCTGGACTGTTAGAACAGTCTTGGGAGGGAGTAGCAGAGTAGTTTGTATGTAGTAGGCTGGGAGGAGAAGTTCGTACTATAACAGCCATTGAGCTCAGTATATGTGACTGGTTTTGCATCAATTAATCAAAGCACATTTCACAGGATCCTGGTCTATTACTATTGGTGATGTTTTTCTTACTCTGTTTATTACACTTTCATACTATTTCATTTTCTTCTGGGCTTGCATCAGAAATATGGCATAGGATTTACCTTTGTTAGGTACCCTATGTCTCTGCTCTCCTTGCCCTCAATGTTTTCTGCTAAATGTGTTATCTAAGAATTGATTTCCATTAATTTAAACAGTGTAGTGGATGTTATTGCCTGCTCTCTGATGTATGAATTGAATGTATCAGTTCTTAGATGTTCTTGTTTGGTTTAAGCTAGAATATTTGGGAACACTGGGGATTAGAGTTAGCCCTGTTCACTAGGATCTTTGTGCGACCAACTGGCCTTTCTAAAATCTCTTTTGTTAAACTCATTCTCTGTTTTCCCTTGGAGCATGCTAAAGCTGACCTGGAGTTAAATGACCTCTGGTCCGATCTATAAGCTGCCCCTTTGTCCCTCCTTGAGAGTTTCCTACGAGTATGTCCAAGCAGGTCTGGAGTTAAATGACCTCTAGCCTGATCTATAGACAGAAATTGGGTTGCTTTCCTTCTCTCACTTTCTTTCCTTAATTTCCCATCGCACCATCTAATCTAAAAGATCCTTTAGTATTAGATGACTTGCCCTCTAAAAGCCTTGGCTAGTTGTTGCATGTAATTTCCTTTCATGACTCCATATCCCAATGGATGGCACTTTCTCGACCTATCCTCTTTGCTGAAACATCCTACTACTTTGTTCCCCTTCTCCCATTGCTTTCTCAGTCCATGATCCCATGACCAACCCAGAAACCAACCAACTAAATCATTTTAAGCCCCCCTTTGTGCTTCGTAACTAGCCTAATATCTCATTTGAGCTTCAAAGACATATCATTCTTTGCTCTAATTGGAGAGATCCCTCTCCGGGTCCAGGAGGGCTAGATCCTAGGGCCCCAAAGTGGTTTGATGTTGCCTTATCTTTTGGTATTTCCAAATCTACCAAAACATAGGAACCCCAACACAACGCACTAAGGCCCCTTAGAGCCTGCGTTGTTGAGCTCTCATATGCTATATAATAAGCTCCAAACCATGGAAACCTTTGATTGATGAAAGCCTTGCTTGATTTTTCTTATTTCTTGTCTTTAGGGCATGTAGCAACTGAAATGATAGGGAATGATAGACCCTTGATCATTGGTCTTGGAGATGATGTCTAGTTAACCAGGTCATTGGGAATGGTGCCCAAATTGACCTATAACAGGCTAGTTTCAAGAAAATAAAAGAAGTAATTTACAAGAAAGCATATTACATCTCGATTAGAATTCCACTTTGAATACCTAACCTTTGTGTGAGATTCGTCCATTTTCCTGCTGGAAATGTTGATCCTCCAGTGGAGTTATATCAAGTTGGAGTCACCACGTGAATGGTTCAGCCTCCATATGCATCTAACTGTTGTCCACCATCAGTAATCAGATCTAAATTTTTTTGTTCTTTCCCAAGGAATATCTAATCTTTCGTTCCTTGACAACGTCGCCAATATGTTATCACTCCACCAGATTCCTAAGGCTAAAAAAGGAATCCCAACAGAGGTAACTGCGGGGAAACATTTTAACTTGGTATCTAGCCCTACCAAGTCAGAGAGGGATCTCTCCACAAAACATAGCCAAGGAGTTTGAATGGATTAATATTTTATGCTAGGTGTGAGTTCAGGGGTTTTGATAAGTGATTTTGGTCGGGCTGCTGGATGAAAGTATGGTCAAGGTAACTAGATCAGGGAAAATGAGAAAGGGTTTCAAAGATTCAATGGGGAAAGGTAGGCATAAGGCTTAACACTTTAATATGATTGTGATGAGATGTTTTTAAGAATAATGAGGAGATAGGAAGAGCATGGGAGATTTATTCTTCCTAAACAGAGGAAAATGGACAAATTATGATAACTTTCCCTAAACAGCGCATGAGAAAGCCTGTGTCCTGCCTATCAACTTGAAAGATATCATACAACATGTTATCACTCCAATAATTCCTAGGGTTGTTATGTTTTTTTTTTAAATAATATTAGAGGTAACCACAAACCTAATTTTAAGCTTAGAATCTAGCCTTCGTAATGCTCAGAGAGGGCTCTCTCTTTATGATTTAACTTTGTTGCTTTTAGTTGATTTTAGGCTAGTTATGTAATATTGATTGGGTACTAATTTTGGTTTGGTTTGGTGGTGGAATTACTTAATCATATGAATAGATGTAGGTTTTTTTCCATTGGGCTAATGGAGTCAATGTATTAGGAAATAGGACAAAATCAAGTTCTAAAGGAAGTGTTCATAGGGCAAGGTAGATGAGTAAATTCAGATCCTTAGGCTAGAAGGTGAAATGGTTTCAATCGGGATCAAGGAGAAATTAAGGGTTCCTCAAACCGGATAATGAAGGAAATGAAATAGGTCAATCAAAACTAGGGAGAAATGGAGAATTCCTTAATATAGATATCAAAGTAAAACATGAAAATGAATAACAGTTCAAGACAGAGTGTATTTAAACAAGTTCTGAAATAATATTCCTATTATATCATTTAGATTCAGAAAACATGCAAGTATGTGAAAAACTTTAGAAAATAACAATTTGAACAACAGAAAGATACTTCACTGAAGTGGCTCAACACACGAATCTTGTAATGCAATGCCTTTATTACTCAGTCTAGTCATCTGAATTTAAAATGGTACAATAAACCCTCAGGTTTCATATCAATACAACTATAGAAATGTTTAACAATCCACACACAATAATTCGATTTATCAAGTATTTATACAAAACTATTAAAAAATATCCTAAAACTGATATAGGAATTATTCAAGGAAAAATAAATATCTTCATGCAATGTAGAAATTATATAACTAATGCGTTATATATCTAAGATTCTCCTTATCACACACTATTTTAACTTCATGCACAATACAGAATCTCTTCTACCATTGATCATCATATGCAGAAATTAAATCAATTGCATGCATACATTGAAACCATAAAAATTCACACAGATGAACACAGTGTTTTAAAGGGAAAGCCTGAAGCTAAAAACCCCAACTATCTATATATAATATATGTCATATAGATCATGTAACAACCCTCATACAAAGCTTCTCACAAGCTCTTAGTACAATAAAATCGCTACACACTAATCAGGTCCGATCTTGCAAATCCATGCACCGATCTCTACCACCTGCTAGCCTGCCTCTACTGCGCAATCCCTGCTAAATATTGGCTCTGAATGAACTCGAATTGGTCCAGAATTTCTCACGCAATCCTCATTGGCATCTCCACTGAGTGTTGGATGCAATCAATGCATAACTATAGTCACAACTAATAGTCAACTTTCCCTTTCACCTATCTCTCCACTGGTCTCCACTGTAGTTAACTGATGTATTCTTCAGTTGATTAATGAGTTAATATTTAGTGAATTAATTAATAATTAATTCACACCACTCTCACTAGTGTATCAACAGTTAGACTAGATACAACTAGCTCAACTGTGTCTAACTGAGTTAAACTGAACACAACTCCACCAACTACTTCTACAACTCCACCAAACTCTGTCACATGAGTTCTAACTGAAGTCCTCCATGCAATAGCTCCACTTAACCCTCAGGAATAGTGTAATTCCTTCTGTCATCTCCTGTGCCACATCTGTGCACTTAACTGAAGTGCTCCAAGAGAATAATTTAATGTTTAGAGTCCAAATATTATTAAGAGCTAACAATATTTGACATATCTATTTTTAGACTGGCAATCTAAAAATAGATTCTGCCCAATATGTTTAAAAATATAAGTCCATCTATTTTTCCAACTTGACCAACCATCCACAAATAGCATCCTGCAACTCATAAAATATGATCGACATGTCTAAAAATAGACTCAGCATCCTGATCCTCCGTAGGAATGTAAGAAAGTAACATGATCTTCTGCTGCACACAATATCTGATATGATGATACTGAATGTCAATATCTTTAGATCTGTCATGAAATACTGGATTAACCAAGAGTTTAATGCAACTCTGATTATCACAATATATCACAATAGGATCTATGTGTGAACCGAACAACCCGACCAGGATCTTCCTCATTCATATAGCCTCGCATGAAGCCAAACTTGCTGCCATGTACTCGGCCTCTGTTGAACTGAGTGCCACAGATCTCTGCTTCCTACTGCACCAAGAAACTATTGTCTACCTGATAATGAAAATCCCTCCAAATGTGCTTTTTCTATCCGCTGGGCTCCCTACCCAATCTGCATCTGTGAAGCCATGCAGCTTCACCTCATCTGACTTTCTATACCACAATCCATATCCCGATGTGCCTCTGATATATCTCAATACTTGCTTCCCCGCCTTCCAAAATATTTTGGTAGGATTAACCATAGCTTTTGAAAGCTGGTTAACAACATAGCATATGTTCAGTCGTGTATTGACTAGATACATAAGCGAACCAACCAACTGTCGATAAACAGTGGCATCCACTACCTCTACCGATGTAGCATCCTCTTTCCTCCAACCACCAGCAAGAGGAGTGTCGATAGGCTTGCAGCCATGCATGTTGAACTTCTCCAGTATCTCTCAGGCATACTTGCCTTGAGACACAAACAATCCATCATTGTGCTACCAAATTTCCAATCCCAGGAAATAATGAAGGAGGCCCAAGTCCTTCATCTCAAACTCTTTTGCAAGATCAGCCTTGCATGAGAGTATCAACTATTCATCACCCGTAAAAATAAAATCATCTACATAAAGTACAATGATCAGCAACTTAACCTCCACCACAATCTGGTATAGGTTCGGATCCACCTCACTCTTGGTGAATCCAAGTCCAGTGAAATAATTGTCTATCCGTGTGTACCAAGCACGAGGTTCTTGTTTCAACCCATACAACACTCTTTTGAGCTTGCACACATGCGATACGGTGTTGAAGATCTTGAAACCTTCAGGCTGCTCTATGTACACCTCCTCCTCAATGACTCCGTTGAGGAACGTAGTTTTCACATCCATCTGATGAATGTGCCATCCCATCTGCGCTGAGAGAGCAAGGATGCTCTGCATGGAATAATACCTTGCGACAGGTGCAAAGGTTTCTTCATAGTCGATCCCCTTAATCTATGAGAAGCCCTGGGCAACAAATCTTGCCTTGTATTTCTTCACACTCCCGTCAGCTGCTTTAATCACTTTGTAGATCCATCTTGAACCTACCATTGATTTCCTTTCCGGCCTTGGGACAATCTCCCATGCACTGTTTCTGACAATCGAATCATGCTCTTCCACCATGGCATCTACCCATGCAGGGTCCTCCACAGCTTCCTCGAAATAGGATAGTTCTGTCATGATACACTTGCTCATCAGAGCCATGTATCCAGTATATCGGTCAGGTGACTGTCTCTGTCTACGCTGTGATGTAGGTTCTCCCACAATCTTCTCTGCATCAATATTCAGTCGCTCAGCTTCTGTAGTGCGCTTCCGCCCTCTTATGGTTGGCGTTGCATGAGTGGTTTATTCCACTCCATGAACCTCCTCTTGTGGCTGATCCACATCTTGAGGCTCACCCTTAGGAACTAATAGCTCCTCATCTACATGCAAGTGTGGCTCCCTCTCAAGTGAACACTTCATGGCTTTCTCCTCATGAAATTTGATATCCCATCGCACAACAATCGTCCGACTGTCTCGAAAATACACACGATATTTGTGGGGTGTTTCTGTGTACCCCACAAATATCCCAACCTCTGCAGTATGCCCCAAATTCTTCCTGGAATCCTTCGTCACACGAATGTAAACAGGTGAGCCAAAAATCTTCAAATGAGAAATATCAAGCTTCTTACCAAAAAATGCCTCTTCGGGTGTACTCATGCCAAGTACTCTATGAGGACAACGGTTTTGCACATAAACAATAGTATTGCATGCCTCAGCCCACAAGTGTATGGGAAGGCCCTGATCATGCAACATCGCCTGTGTAGCACCCACAATCATTCTGTTATTTTGATTCACGAACCCATTCTATTGTGGGTTATGAGGTGCTATGAGCTCTCTTCAAATTCCTTCTGTGCTGCAAAAGTCTTTGAATTCGCTAGAGATGAATTCACCACCATTATCACTCCTAAGAGCCTTCACCTGATTCCCTGATTCTTTCTCAACCAGTGCCTTGAACTCGCAGAACTTTGAGTATGTCTTTCTCTTCTTCTACATGAAGAAGATCCAGCACTTATGAGAAAAATCATCAACCAATATCACATAGTACTTGTGCTTTGTTTTCGAAGCTACTGAGAGAGGTCCACACACGTCTGTGTGAATTCTCTCAAAGATCATCGTGGCGCAACTATCCTTCTCATGAAAGGTGGCTTTCACAAATTTTCCCAAAGTACATCCCTTGCACTGATCTGACTGCGCAAGTGTATCTTTGGGAAGCCTAGTATAAATCTGATACAAAATTTTCAAAGCTCCATGGTGAAGATGGCCCAATCTCCTATGCCATAGCTCGTCCTCATCCCGGCTCACCAATCCTTCTGCCTTGCCTACCATTGCTACGTAGCCATCTACCTGCAATTTATGAAGGTTCTTAACTCAAACCCCTATCCTCTGGGTTTCACCAATTGCCTTACTCCGTAGGAAAGCCTTTCCCTCACTAAATAAAACATCATATCCCTTATCTTCCAACATCACCACAGAGATTAGATTCTTCTTCAATCCTGGAACATGCATGACATCCTTTAATATGAAGGGTTTACTAGACTCTCTCTCAAAGGAAATGGTCCCGATACCAGTCACACTGTATCTACCATCATCGCCCATCTCGATGTGCACTCCAAGATCTTTCTCATCTATATCAACAAACAAATCTTTGTCTTTGGTCATATGGAAAGACACACCACTATCAAGAAACCACACTGATCCCATCACACTTGAGACCAAGCATGCGATTAGAAAAAAATATAGCTCAAAATGCGAGACTAAGGCCTCTCCAGCTGCAGATCCAGCAGCCTGCTTATTTTTCTTCTTCTGTGGACAATTAGTGGCGTAATGTCTGTGTTGGTGACAATGAAAGCACTTCACCTTGGACATGTCCTGCTTCTTGACTTTCACACCGGATTGAGAAGGATTTTTCTTGCCCTTCCCCTTCCTTTCTTTGGTAGCCAAAGCGCAATTTTCTTCATCTTCATTCTTCGATGAAGATCCATCCCTGGTACTCCGCCTTATCTCCTCCTACACAAGATGTGACCAAAATCACTCCCATCCTGACAGTTTCTCCCGACCATTGACAGAGTCCTCATAGGAATTCCAACTCTTTGGAAGCTCAAGGAGAGCCAAGCTTACCAATTCCTCTTCATCTACAGTAACCCCCACACTTCCCAGCTCATCCCTGCACTAGACGAACTTCGTGAGGTACTTGGGTATACTTTCGCCTTTCTCCATTTTTATTTTCCTGAGTTTATCCTTGAGCGCCAACTTCCTCTGGCTGCTCTTGCTTTGGAACAAGTCTGTCAAAGCTTTCCACATCAATAATGGATAAGATTTACCATGAAGGCTGGACACTATGTGATCTTTCACACCTTCCAACAGAATCCTTCGACATTTTGCTGTCTTCTTTTGCCATGCATTAAGTGTGGCAGCATCGCTAGAAGCAGGTTTTGGAATTTCTGCATCTATGAACTCCTTCAACTCATTATCCTCCAACACCACCTCCATCCTATCCTTCCATGCAATATAATTCAAGCTGACCTCAACGGCATACTCCAATCGCAATTCGTTGAAAGACATCTCAACTTCGACACCAAGAAAACACTGCTGCGAATTCGAATTCCACCAGCACAAAACTCAACCGCTTCAATGCTTTGCAATTGCTCCAATGATCAATATCACTCTGATACCATGTAGAAATTATATAACTAATGTGTTATATATCCAAGATTCTCCTGATCACACACTATTTTAACTTCATGCACAATACAGAATCTCTTCTACCATTGATCATCATATGCGGAAATTAAATCAATTGCATGCACACATTGAAACCATAAAAATTCACATATATGAACACAGTGTTTTAATGGGAAAGCCTGAAGCTAAAAACCCCAACTATATTTATATAATATATGTCATAGAGATCATGTAACAATCCTCATACAAAGCTTCTCACAAGCTCTCAATACAATACAATCACTACACACTAATCAGGTCCGATCTTGCAAATCCATGCACCAATCTCTACCACCTGCTAGCCTGCTTCTACTACGTAATCCCTGCTTGTTGATATTGCAACAATATGATGAGCTTAGTGAAAAGAGTCGCCTCCACTAAGTGGGCCCGCAGGCTTTTTTTGGCGCAATTCTATTTTTAGACTATGTTTATTTTTAGACATGTCGATCATATTCTATGAGTTGCAGGATGCTATTTGTGGATGGTTGGTCAAGTTGGAAAAATAGATGGACTTCTATTTTTAGACATATTGGGTGGAATCTATTCTTATATTTCTAGTCTAAAAATAGATATGTCGAATATTCTTAGCTCTTAATAATATTTGGACTATAAACATTATCTTATTCTCTTGGAGCACTTCAGTTAAGTGCATAGATGTGGCACAGGAGCTGACAGAAGGAATTACGCTATTCCTGAGGGTTAAATGGAGCTATTGCATGGATACTTCAGTTATAACTCATGTGATAGAGTTTGGTGGAGTTATTGAGGTAGTTGGTGGAGTTGTGTTCAGTTTAACTCAGTTAGATACAGTTGAGCTAGTTGTATCTAGTCTAACTGATTGATACACTAGTGAGAGTGGTGTGAATTAATTATTAATTAATTCACCAATTATTAACTCATTAATCAACTGAATAATACATCATTTAACTACAGTGCATGGATAGTTTCAGTGGAGACCAGTGGAGAGGTAGGTGAAAGAGCACGTTGACTATCAGTTGTGACTATAGTGTTGCATGATTTGCAACATCCAGTGATTGGAGATGCCAATGAGGATTGTGTGAGCAAGTTTGGACCAATTCAAGTTCATTCAGAGCCAATATTCAGCAGGGATTGAGCTGTAGAGGCAGGCTAGCATGTGGCGAAGATCGGTGCATGGATTTGCTAGATCGGGCCTAATTAGTGTGTAGCGATTGTATTGTAATGATAACTTGACATGATCAGCTTTGTATGAGTATTGTTACATGATCTCTATGACATATATTATATACATATAGTTGGGGTTTTTAGCTTCGGTATTTCCCATTAAATCATTATGTTCATATGTGTGAATTTTTATGGTTTCAATGTGTGCATGCAATTGATTTAATTTCCACAAGTAATGATCAATAGTAGAAGAGATTATGTATTGTGCATGAAGTCAAATAGTGTGTGATCAAGAGAATCTTGGATGTATAACGTGTTGGAATTATTGTCATTGATGGCAAAGGAGATGACAAAGGAGGAGCACTTGAAACATCATTCAAGGGGCAGAAAGGCAGCAAAGACATCAGAGGAAACAGAGACAAAGAGAGATAGCAAAAGAAAGGCAAAGGAGATAGAAGAAAGAGAAGTAAGGAGAAGCATCAGTCAAGGAGCAGAAGATAGCAAAGAAGCAGAAAAATTTTCAAGGTGTAGAGTGGGTATCTTTAAGTGTTCAGCATTGCATGGGTATGGTGAGACTCTGTAATTCGAAGTAGAAATGGCTCTTATGTGAAGTTATGATTAACTCTATACATGGATTTACTGTGGAGTATAGTGTGTGAGGTTATATATATACTAAGGAAATTACAGTCATAACACAATGAACCCGCAAAAAGAAACCGTGAAATCAGGTGATGGCACAGTAATAATTTTATGGGAAATGCTCTAAATGAATTTCTATGTGGAGGATTGTTGGGTTATCAATATGAATAATCCCATGTGTTCTTGATGAGAGTATCAAATTATATAGCAATTAAGAACTCGGCGATTGCTCATGTCCATCTGGATCGATTGAAGTTACTGTGGAACCGTGGTTAATTATCCAATGCTTGTGAGCACTGTAAAAAATATCCGCAAGGGTTATGTATGGTGGAGCCATGCGTCAGAGTAGATGGATGAAAGGAACACCGAGGAAGAATGAGCGTGGTTTGGAGTGAATAGTGACGGCGGTTTCCGGTTTACATCGCACCGCTTTTGTGGAGCAAGCGGTTTTTCCCCATTCGCGAGCGATTCCATAGAAAGATCGACACGTGGCATGGGGCGAGGTTGAAAAACCGCTTCCACTACACGCCATCGCGCGTTAAAGTCTGACCAAGGATGCTGAGCAATATTGTTGTGCACCGTCGATCTGGAGGAGAGCCATCGGACGGTGTCTGTATGAGGAAGGTGCGCGAAGGATAACCGGTACGGTGCGAGTATGTGATTGGGTCGTTGGTTATATATATATGTGTGTGTGTGTGTGTGTGTGTGTGTGTGGGCCCATTTTACATTATATTGATTGGGACATTTCAAATCAATGTTTGCGGGTTTATCCAAGGTCTGGTTAAATTAAATATAAATTATGATGAAAAGCGATTGGGCCATAATTTTGTATGTTATTCCAAAGTTGGTGGAATGAATAATTCTGTGGGTCGACATATGAAGGTCATTACTAAAGGAATTTGATTGTGAAGTTGGCGAAATATGAAACAGATGATGTAATAAACGTGGGTTAATATATGCACATAAACCTGGGGTCGATATATATATATGCCTTGGGGAGTTCATAACAAAAGGAGGAATTGGATTATTATCTCAATCTCAGATTGAGATATTAAAAAGCCTTAGTTTAATTAATTGCCTGACCAAGAAAATAGAACAATGAGAAGTTGTTTGGAGCTTGGGAAGACCCCGCTGGATTATCTAATTGATCCCATCCAGGAATACCATCAGCGGTTTGGTGGTTTTGACTCATGGGTTTAATAAAGGCAAAAACTATATAAGGAGAAGAGGATTATAGTACAATGTGTGCATGCGGAGGGGTTGTTAATGAATAAATCTCTTTAAGAGATATTTTTGGAAATATTGTGATTGATGGAAAAGGATATGGCAAAGGAATTGTCAACTAAATGTAGCATAGAAGAACAGAAAGAATAAATCTACAGTCTGAGTCACAAAGCTGCAGTATCAGTCAAGGAAACAGGGACAAAGAGGTTATAACAGAATTGAAGATGGAATATGTATGCATCCTGTTGGAAGATAAAGGAAAAATCCTATGTATGATTGCGTTCTGGTGATACTCTGTCCCTGTGCATGCGCGAGAATGTTTGACTCTACAGTTGTGTACTCCATCCATGTGTTAATTTATATAACTACTGTATGACTTCAGTCACGGCACAGTGAAGTGAATCTGCATAATGGATGGGATTAATGGTGCTCTGGTTCTATAAGTTGTTCGAGGAACTAATGTTAATACAATCGACAGTGGAGTTATATATATATATATATATATTCGTTGAATATATGATATGAATTTGTAGAGGAGGATTCTACGTGTCTCGGCGTTGACTGTGTAATAGAACCTAGAGTATGAATAAACCGAATATATAAAGGAACATTGAAGAGGATTTTTTAATCGTTTAAATAATAAGGCTGACGGAACCATGTGCTGAGGCGGAACTGTGATCAAGAGGAACAGTGACGGCGGTTTGGAGCGAAACCGTGGGTTTCTTCGCACCACCTTTGGACGATAGGTGGTATCTACGAATTGGCAGCGATTCCATTCAGTATTCAACACGTGTCCCAAGCGAAATTTCAAAACCACCCTTTAAAATGAGCCATTGCGCCTTAAAGCCCGTGCCAGGACGACCAGCGAAATGCTCTTGCGTCGTTGATCTAAAAGGGGGCAATCGGACGGTGATCATGCATCGGACTTGCCCGAGGTTTAATCAAGATGCGTGAAGAATAACACAAGTACGATGCACCATCGCGCGTTACTGCTCGTGCAAATTTCCCAAGCGATATCCGTCGATCTTGGAAGCTCGCAATCCAACGGTGATCGGACACTGGACTTGTGCGAAGTTTAGGACGAAGGGGCACATATGTGGGCTTGAAAGCATTGGATATTGCTTTTGTTTGTCAATTTCTTCGAAATTGATAAACAAATTAATAATATATATATATATATATATATATAAACCCCAAGGGACAAACTAACGGAAATATTGTAAAAAGATTACCATTAGCGGTTAAAATAGTTTTGACCCGTGGTTTTTGATAAGGGTGAAAACTATATAAAGTAATGAGAATTATGGAGAACAGCAAGGTGGAAGTGCAACAGAAAACGAATCTTCTTTGGAGATATCTAAAGGAAAAACACTGATATATCTGAATCGATGGTGCAAGTGAAAATATAATGATTAGATCGACTAACGAAAGGATGTAGAACATGTGCATGCATAAGGGTGATGAATGAATGAAGCTCTTGAAGGAATATCTGGATGGGCGAATTCTGTTCTTAACTGTAAAATCTGAATGAACCTCTGGTCTTAAACGATGGACGAAGAACTGGCACATGTCTGCTAAAAGAACACATATGAATCTGGGTAAGTTTTTGTAGATCTGGCCTGCTCTGCAAACATTTTATCATTACAGGTCTATACAAGAACATCACGTATATATATATATATATATATATATATATATATATATATATATATATATATATATATATGTATGTATATATATATATATATATATGTATGTATATATATATATATATATATATATATATATATATATATATATATATATATATATATATATATATATATATATATATATATATATATATATATATATATATATATATATATATATATATATATATATATATATATATATATATATATATATATATATATATATATATATATATATATATATATATATATATATATATATATATATATATATGCGAACCATCTACTTTGAAAGTACATGAAAGTCGGGGTTTCTGAAGATTAACATACATGTATATACAATGTGATGTTGAATGCATATATTCTCTAAAGTCTCGGATTACCAAGATGAGTAGGTTACAAAGCAGTCGCACCTATATTGCGGGAAGAATTGGGCAAATATGTTTGTTGATAATTGAATAAAGCATTGCATTGATATTGTTTGAACCAATATGAAAATTGATGAAAGGTGTTCTACAGTGGATCAAACGGTTGAATCCTTCTATATATAGAAGCTGATGTTATGATCAGGGGGTTGTAGCTCCCTTCCATAAGAGGCTAGTAAACGAGAGAAGGTTGTAGCCTTCTGCAGTTGGGTGCTTGCGTGCTGGTATAAGTCTGCGCCAGCACAGAAATTGTAACATGTTTTCTTTGTAATAAAATATTGAAGACAGAGACTTCAACAGCGGTGGTTTTCTCCCAAATTGGGTTTCCACCTTAAATCCTGATGTTCATATGTGTTGCTTATGTTTTATGGTTGGTACAGTTATTTCTATTCATGCTTGCTACTTACCTGAAGAATAAATGATACAATGATTTAGGTAAAGATATGATAAGATCTTTGGACATACAAGTTGGATGAAGTAATGTAACATATGGTTTTAATTGCTAAAAGGAGAACCAAAAATTTTCAGTCAGCTCAAAATACTGATTCACCCCCCCCTCTCAGTATTTTTCCCAACAATTGGTATCAGAGCAGGTCCTTCTGAAAAGGCTTAATCGCTAGAAGGAAGATCAAGCAAGATGAGCAATCAAGATGGAACATCATCTATCAAGCCTCCACTCTTCAATGGAAACAATTTAATCTTCTGGAAAACAAGGATGAGATCTTATCTTCAGTCTCTACGAGCAGAGGTATGGGCAATTGTTGAAGGAGGATATCAATATCCAGCTGCAGTACCAACAGATCCAACGGAAAGAAAGAATTATGAAACAAATGCAAAGGCGGTCAATGCTCTATTGGAAAGTCTAACTAAATTAGAATTTGTCAAATTCATGCAGCTGAATACAGCAAAGGAAATATGGGACAAGATCATTCTAAGTTATGAAGGTGATGCAAAGGTAAAAAGTGCTAAACTACAAACTCTCAGAATTCAATATGAAAATCTAAAAATGGATAATGAGGAGAGCATTGCCAATTTCGTTTTATGTCTTGATGATATTGTAAATCGTATGAGAAATCTGGGAGAAACAATAACCGAATCTAATTTGGTTGAGAAAGTCTTAAGATCACTAACGACAAAATTTGAGTCAAAAGTTTCTGCTCTTGAAGAAAAGAAGGATCTTCAAAAGCTTAATGTGGTACAACTTCATGGTATACTAACTGCACATGAAATGAGAAGAGGAGGACCATCTGAAGTCAAAGAAGTAGTCTTTAGAACTTCTACAAAAGGGAAGGAAGTACAAAAACCAGAAGGATTAGGATATATCTCAGAAGAAGAAGAGATAAACTTTGTAAAGAAACTTCAACTTGGGACAGGACGGTTCAGAGGTAAGCTTCCTTTCAAATGTTTTGATTGTGGAAAAGTTGGACATTATGCAGCTAAGTGTCCTTATAAAGAAACACATAAAAGGGGGAAGGAAGTTGCAAGAAGGAATAAGAATTGTTTTAGCACTAAAAAGAGTTACTATACTCATGAAGATAGTGATGGGTTATCTGATAGTGAGGAAGAATGTGAACAAGATCTTAGACTTCTCATGGCATTCGAAAAAGAATCTAGAGAAGAAAAGGATACATTTTTGGATGCTCTAGAAGACAGTGATTTTCTTAATGAAAACAATAAACTCAAAATTTGCTTAGAAGAGAGAAAAATAATCATAGAAACTCTGAAAAATCAGCTTGAAGATAAAGAGAAACACAATGAGAAATTAGAGTGTGAAGTAGTAGATCTAAGAAAAGAACTTGAGAAAGTAAAGACTCTGAATCTTAGATTTTCTAAAGGGTCTGAAACCTTAGATGAGATTATCAAGGTACAACGTTCTCCTCTTATAAAGACAGGTCTTGGATATATTGGAGAATCTTCTCAGGCTTCAGCACCAAATTATCTAAAAGCAGTTACAGCTGGTTTACAACATACTGCCACTCAGCAAGGGAATAAAGAATCTTTACAGGTAAATCATGATCATTTCAATTCAAGGAACACTAATAGGAATGTCTTTCAAAGAAACACCAATCAACAGATAAAATCATATAGAAGATCTTATGTTCGCAGAAATTTATTCAATGGACAATGTTTCTCATGTCACAATTTTGGTCATAAAGCTATTCAATGTGTAGCATATAAAACTATTATGACAAGAGAAGCAAGAAAGAAAAGGATTGATATTGAAGCAAAGAAGAATACTTATAACAAATTTTCTCCTCTTCAAAATGAAGTTGAATGCACTTATTGCAATAACTTTGGCCATAAATAATCTGAATGCAGGAGAAAAGTTCAGCCAAAAGAACATGTTCCCTCAAGCTCCAAAGTATGGAAAAAGAAGGAGTTACAGATTGAAAATTGTGGCATAGCGTTATTTGCAGAGGATGAAGAAAACCAATGGTACATTGATAGTGGATGCTCAAGACACATGACAGGTGATAAAGACAAACTTCTTGCATATAGTGCTCTAGAAAAGGAGAAGAATGTTACATTTGGAAATGATACTCCTGCGGTAATTAAAGGTAAAGGGTCTGTTTTCCTAAAGGATAAGGTGAAAGCTAATGAAGTCATGTATGTGGATGGATTAAAGCATAACTTGTTAAGTGTAAGTCAAATGTGTGATCAAGGAACCGAAGTTGTCTTTAGTTCAAAAGAATGTGTGGTACGTGATCTTGATACAGGTAAAACAATTATAAAAGGAAAAAGAACTCCAAGCAACTTGTATGTATTAAAGAACTGTTGCAAAGAACAATGTTACTTGAGTAAATATTCAGAAAACTGGCTATGGCATAGAAGGTTGGGGCATCTGAGCTTCTCTCAAATCAACAAATCAAGCAGACTTAAAGCTGTTCGTGATCTTCCCAATATTACTCTACCTGAAAATATCATATGCAAATCTTGCCAATTCGGTAAGCAAACTAGGGTACAATTTAATGCCAAGGAAGGATCATCAAGTAAGCCTCTTGAACTCATTCATACTGACATATGTGGACCTATGAGGAAAAAGTCACCTCGTGGTGAAGAATACTATATCTTATTCATTGATGATTTCTCTAGAATGTGTTGGATTGGGCTGCTTAAACACAAAGATGAAGCATTTGAGAAATTTCAGATTTTCAAAGCACTAGTGGAGAATTAATTAGAATTAAAAATCAAGTGTCTTAGATCTGATCGAGGAGGAGAATATACATCCAAAGAATTTCTTGAATTCTGTGAACAACACGGCATAAAAAGACAGTTCTCTGTAGCTGGCACTCCACAACAGAATGGTGTTGCAGAGAGAATGAACAAAACAATTCAACAAATGGCTAGAGCTATGCTTGATGATTCCGGAACACCTGACACATTTTGGGGAGAAGCAGCACATACAGCAGCAAAAATTCTCAACAAAGCACATGTTCGTGTAAATAGTGATAAAACTCCATATGAACTCTGGTATGGTAATCCTCCCACTATAAAGCATTTTAGAATTTTTGGGAGAAAATGCTTTATCAAGAATAATGATGAAAAACTTGGCAAGTTTGAACCCAGAGCAGATGAGGGAATATTTCTTGGTTACTCCTCTAGGAGTAAGGCATATAAATGTTACAATAAAAGACTTCGAAATATTGTTGAATGTATTGATGTTGTTATTGATTAGTCTCCTGCAACCCCAAAAGAAGAAAAGCAAACAACAGATGAAGATGATGAGGACACATATCCTTCTACATCAAACAGTAATGACACAAACAGTGCACCCAGTGAAGAACCTGAAGAGTAGTTGTCTGAAAAGGCTCCATCTAGATATGTTCAAAAGAATCATCCAGAATCTCAAATTTTGGGAGAAAAGCAATCAGGTGTACAAACAAGAAGGACTCTTGTGGGATCTTCTAGCAATTTGGCATTTCTGTCCACTATTCAACCTCACAGTGTCAGTCAAGCTATCAAAGATGAATATTGGATTCAAGCCATGAATGAAGAGCTTGATCAAATTGAGAAGAATCACACTTGGGAGTCAGTACTAAGGCCTCATGACAAAAATGTCATTGGAACTAAATGGATATTCAAAAACAAGTTAAATGAGAATGGGGATGTTATAAGAAATAAAGTTAGAATTGTGTGCAAAGGGTATGCTCAACAAGAAGGTATAGACTTTGAAGAAACCTTTGCTCCTGTAGCCAGACTTGAAGCCATAAGAATGTTTCTTGCCTTTTCAAGCTTCCAACAAATCAAAGTCTATCAAATGGATGTTAAATCTGCTTTTCTCAATGGTGATCTAGAAGAAGAAGTCTATATATAACAAACAGAAGGATTCATATTGGGAAATGATGAAAAACTTGTTTGTAGACTTAAAAAGGCTCTATATGGTCTCAAACAAGCTCCAAAGGCATGGTACTATCGTCTTGACAAATATCTTCATCAACAAGGATTTTCGAAAGGGTCTGCTGATAGCAACTTATACACAAAAACTGAAAATGATAAACTATTGATTGTGGTTGTATATGTTGATGATATCATTTTTGGAAGTAATAAAGAGTCTATGAGTCAGAAATTTGCTTCTGATATGCAGCAAGAATTTGAAATGTCTTTTCTTGGGGAACTAACATTCTTTCTTGGCTTACAAGTGCAACAAGCAACAGATGGCATATTCTTGTCACAAGCAAAATATCTCAAGCAAATCCTGAAGAAGTATGGCATGGAAGATTGCAAACCTGTAAGTACACCAATGATAACTGGATGTAATCTCAGTTCTAATGATGATTCCCCCACGGTGAATCAACCAGAATATAGATCTATGATAGGAAGTCTACTTTATCTCACTGGGACAAGACCAGACATCATGCATGCAGTTGGGATTGTTGGACGATTCCAAGCTAATCCAAAAGAGTCTCATCTTCAGGCTGTGAAAAGAATATTCAAATATCTACAAGGAAATCAAGACTTTGGACTATGGTATCCAAAGAATGCCGATCTTACTCTTCATGCATACACTGATGCAGATTGGGCTGGAAATGTTGATGATCGGAAAAGCACCAGTGGTGGTGCATTCTATATGGGGCCCCGGTTAGTATCTTGGTTCAGCAAGAAGCAAATCTCTATTGCCTTATCTACAGCAGAAGCAGAGTATGTGGCTGCCGCATCATGTTGCACTCAACTTCTTTGGATGATGCAAACCTTACAAGATTTCCAAATTAAATGTTCACCTCCTATTTCCATTATGTGTGATAATACAAGTGCTATCAAAATATCTAAAGAATCCTCGTTATGCATTCCAAGACTGCTATTCTATCAAATATCATTTACGAGAACAAGTGCTTGAGCAAAAGATGAAATTAGAATATGTTTCCTCCAAAGAACAAGTTGCTGATATATTTACCAAACCTCTACCCAGGGAAGCATTTGAATATCTCAGACAGAAACTGGGAGTAATCTCTGCCATGGAGAGGATTAGGTCTACTTAATTACAGAAGACTAAATTGGTTGTGAGGTGCTGTTGGTGCACAGGCTAAGGGGGAGGATTGGTCATATGAAAAGGATGCGCAGTTGGCCTTCATAATACATTGCTATTCTATGCAGATGCAGCATGATCTCAGGGGGAGCATGGTAATGTCCACCCTTTGCCATTGATGTCAAAGGGGGAGGAAAAGAAACAAAGGGCTTCTATAAGACAATCAGCAAAAGAATATTGCCATCAATGACAAAGGGGGAGATTGTTGGAAATATTTTCATTGATGGCAAAGGAATTGTCAACTAAATGTAGCAGAGAAGTACAGAAAGAATACATCTACAGTCTGAGTCACAGAGCTGCAGTATCAATCAAGGAAACAGGGACAAAGAGGTTATAGCAGAATTGAAGATGGAATATGTATGCATCTTGTTGGAATATAAAGGAAAAATCCTGTGTATGATTGCGTTCTGGTGATACTCTGTCCCTGTGCATGCACGAGAATGTTTGACTCTACAGTTGTGTACTCCGTCCCTGTGTTAATTATATAACCACTGTATGCACTTCAGTCACGGCACAGTGAAGTGAATCTGCATAATGGATGGGATTAATGGTGCTCTGGTTCTATAAGTTGTTCGAGGAACCAATGTTAATACAATCGACAGTGGAGTTATATATATATATATATATATATATATATATATTCGTTGAATATATGATATGAATTTGTAGAGGAGGATTCTACATGTCTCGGTGTTGACTATGTAATAGAACCTGGAGTATGAATAAACTGAATATATAAAGGAACATTGAAGCGGAGTTTTTAATCGTTTAAATAATAAGGCTGATGGAACCATGTGCTGAGGTAGAACCGTGATCAAGAGGAACAGTGACGGCGGTTTGGAGCGAAACTGTGGGTTTCTTCGCACCACCTTTGGACGATAGGTGGTATCTACAAATTGGCAGCGATTCCATTCAGTATTCAACACGTGTCCCAAGCGAAATTTCAAAACCACCCTTTAAAATGCGCCATCGCACGTTAAAGCCTGTACCAGGACGGCCAGCGAAATGCTCTTGCGCCGTCGATCTGAAAGGGGGCAATCGGACGGGGATCGTGCGTCGGACTTGCCCGGGGTTTAATCAATATGTGCAAAGAATAACACAAGTACGACGCGCCATCGCGCGTTACTGCTCGTGCAAATTTCCCAAGCGATATCCGTCGATCTTGGAAGCTCGCAATCCAACGATGATCGGACACTGGACTTGTGCGAAGTTTAGGACGAAGGGGCGCATATGTGGGCTTGAAAGCATTGGATATTGTTTTTGTTTGTCAATTTCTTCGAAATTGATAAACAAATTAATAATATATATATATATATATATATATCCCGAGGGCCAAACTAACGGAAATATTGTAAAAAGATTACCATTAGTGGTTAAAATAGTTTTTACCCATGGTTTTTTATAAGGGTGAAAACTATATAAAGTAATGAGAATTATGAAGAACAGAGAGGTGGAAGTGCAACAGAAAACGAATCTTATTTGGAGATATATGAAGGAAAAACACTGATATATCTGAATCGATGGTGCAAGTGAAAAGATAATGATTAGATCAACTAACGAAAGGATGTAGAACATGTGCATGCATAAGGGTGATGAATGAATGAAGCTCTCGAAGGAATATCTGGATGGGCGAATTCTGTTCTTAACTGTAAAATCTGAATGAACCTCTGGTCTTAAACGACGGACGAAGAACTGGCACATGTCTGCTAAAAGAACACATATGAATCTGGGTAAGTTTTTGTAGATCTGGCCTGCTCTACAAAAATTTTATCATTACAGGTCTATACAAGAATAGCACGTATATATATATATATATATATATATATATATATATATATATATATATATATATATATATACATATAGATATGCGAACCATCTACTTTGATGGTGCATATGACAGTTGGGGTTTCTGAAGATTAATATACACAGAAGGATACATGGGATGTTGAATGCATATATTCTCTGAAGTCTGGATTACTTCTGATGTATAGGTTACAGTGGTTGCACTGTTCTGTTATGAAGAATTGGGCAAATATGTTTGTTGATAATTGAATAAAGGATTGCATTGATATTGTTTGAACCAATATGAAAATTGATGAAAGGTGGTCTGCAGTGGATCAGACGGTTGAATCCTTCTATATATAGAAGCTGATGTTATGATTAGGGGATTGTAGCTCCCTTCCAGAAGAGGCTGGTAAATGAGAGAAGGTTGTAGCCTTCTGCAGGTGGGTGCCTGCATGCTGGTATAAGTCTGCACCAGCACAGAAATTGTAACATGTTTTCTTTGTAATAAAATATTGAAGACAAAGACTTCAGCAGTGGTGGTTTTCTCCCAAATTGGGATTCCACCTTAAATATTGATGTTCATATGTGTTGCTTATGTTTGATGGTTGGTACAGTTATTTCTATTCATGCTTGCTACTTACCTGAAGAATAAATGATACAATGATTTAGGTAAATATATGATAAGATCTCTGGACATACAAGTTGGATGCAGTAATGTAACATATGGTTTTAATTGCTAAAAGGAGAACCAAAAATTGTCAGTCAACTCAAAATACTGATTCACCCCCCCTCTTATTATTTTTCCCAAAAAATATCTGCATGATTGAACTCTGTTTTCTGAAAACGTTGAATATATGATGCACTTATGGATTTGATGAAGGATCAAGATCTCTTGATCTAGAAATGATGAATCTCTAGGAAGATCCACAAAGAAATAATGAAGACCTGGCGTAAGTCTGATGAAGGAATTGAAGAAATTTGGTGGATCTGAGAGTTGAAGTCTTCTGCATGAAAGTGGAAGATTTCTGCCAGTACAAGCTGGTGTCAAGATCAGGGGGTTGGAGCTCCCTTCCAGTAGTGACTGGAGAACGAGAGAAGGTTGTAGCCTTCTACAGGTGGGTGCCTGCGTGCTGGTATAAGTCTACGCCAGCACAAAAATTGTAAGAAGTTTTCTTTATAATAAATATTGAAGATAGAAACGATAGCAGCGGTGGTTTTCTCCCAAATTGGGTTTCCACCTTAAATACTGGTGTTCATATGTGTTTCTTATGTGTGATGGCTTATTACTGCACATGCTTACTGCTTACTAAACTTCTGATGATAAATGATGCAATAATCTAAGTAAAAAAAAAAAAAAAACGAACAATTTTGATTGTCAGCTCTAAATACTGATTCACCCCCCCCCCCTCTTAGTATTTTCCCCAACATAACGCATTAGTTATATAATTTCTACATGGTATCGGAGCGATATTGATCATTGGAACAATTGAAAAGCATTGAAGCAATTGAGTTTTGTGCTGGTGGAATTCGAATTTGCAGCAGTGTTTTCTTGGTGTCGAAGTTGAGATGTCTTTCAACGGATTGCGATTGGAGTATGCCCTTGAGGGCAGCTCAAATTATATTTCATGGAAGGATAGGATGGAGGTGGTGCTGGAGGATAATGGGTTGAAGGAGCTCATAGATGCAGAAATTCCAAAACCTGCTTCTAGCAATGTTGCCGCACTTGACGCATGGCAAAAGAAGATAGCAAAATGTCGAAGGATTCTGTTGGAAGGTGTGAAGGATCACATAGTGTCCAGCCTTCATGGTAAAGATTCTCCATTCTTGATGTGGAAAGATTTGACAGACTTGTTCCAAAGCAAGAGCAACCAGAGGAAGTTGGCGCTCAAGGATAAACTTAGGAAGATAAAAATGGAGAAAGGCGACAGTATACCCAAGTACCTCATGAACTTTGTCCAGTGCAGGGATGAGTTGGTAAGTGTGGGGGTTACTGTATATGAAGAGGACTTAGTGAGCTTGTCTCTCCTTGGGCTTTCGAAGATTTGGCATTCCTATGAGGACTCTATCAATGTTCGGGAGAAACTGCCAGGATGGGAGCGACTTTGATCGGATCTTGTGCAGGAGGAGATAAGGCGGAGTACCAGGGATGGATCTTCATCGAAGAATGAAGATGAAGAAAATTGCACTTTGGCTGCCAGAGCAAGGAAGGGGAAGAGCAAGAAAAATACTTCTCAATCTAGTGCGAAAGGAAAGAAGCAGGACATGTCCAAGGTTAAGTGCTTTCACTATCACCAACATGGACATTATGCCACTAATTTCCCACGGAAGAAGAAAAATAAGCAGGCTGCTAGATCTGTAGCTGGAGAGGCCTTAACCTTGCAGTTTGACCTGGATTTTTTTCTGATCGCATTCTTGGTCTCAAGTATGATGGGTTCAGTGTGGTTTCTTGATAGTGGTGTGTCTTTCCATATGACCGAAGACAAATATTTGTTTACTGATCTGGATGAGAAGGATCTTGGAGTGCACATCGAGATGGGCGATGACGGTAGATACAGTGCGACCGATATCAGGACCATTTCCTTTGAGAGGGAGTCTAGTAAACCCTTCATATTAAAGGATGTCATGCATGTTCCAGGATTGAAGAAGAATCTGATCTCTGTGTCAATGTTGGAAGATAAGGGATATGATCTTGTATTTAGCAATGGAAAGGCTTTCCTGCGCAGTAAGGCAACTGGTGAAACCCGGAGGATAGGGGTTCGAGTTAAGAACCTTTATCAATTGCAGGTAGATGGTTATGCAGCAATGGCAGGCAAGGCAAAAGGAGTGGTGAGCCAGGATGAGGGCGAGCTATGGCACAGGAGATTGGGCCATATTCACCATGGTGCTTTGAAAATTTTGTAGCAGATTTCTACAAGGCTTCCCAAAGGTACACTTGCACAGTCAGATCAGTGCAAGGGATGTACTTTGGGAAAATTTGTGAAATCCACCTTTCATGAGAAGGATAGTCATGCCATGACGATCCTTGAGAGAATTCACACAGACATGTGTGGACCTTTCTCAGTAGCTTCGATAGCAAAGCACATGTATTATGTGATATTTGTTGATGATTTTTCTCGTAAATGCTGGATCTTCTTCATGCAGAAGAAGAGCGAGACATACTCAAAGTTCTGTGAGTTCAAGGCACTAGTTGAGAAACAATCTGGGAAGAATTTGAAGGCTCTTAGGAGCGATAATGCTGGTGAATTAAACTCTGGAAAATTCAAGGACTTTTGCAGTGCAGAAGGAATTCGAAGAGAGGTCATAGCGCCTCATAACCCACAGCAGAATGGGGTCGCTGAGTGAAAGAACAAAACGATCGAGGGTGCTGCACGGGCAATGTTGCATGATCAAGGCCTTCCCATACACTTGTGATCTGAGGTGTGCAATACTATGGTTTATGTGAAAAACCGTTGTCTTCACAGAGTACTTGGCATGAGTACACCCGAAGAGGCATTTTCTGGTAAGAAGCCTGATATTTCTCATTTGAAGATATTTGGCTCACCTGTTTACATTCATGTGATGAAGGATGCCAGGATGAAGCTAGAGCTGACCGCAGAGGTTGGGATATTTTTGGGGTACACTGATACACCCCACAACTATCGTGTGTATTTTCAAGACAGTCAGAACACTGTTGTGCGATGGGATATCAAATTTCATGAGGAGAAAGCCATGAAGTGTTCGCTTGAGAGGGAGCCACACTTGCATGCAGATGAGGAGCTATTAGTTCCTAAGGATGAGCCTCAGGATGTGGATCAGCCACAAGAGGAGTTTCATGGAGTGGAAGAGACCACTCATGCAGTGCCAACCATCAGAGGGCGGAAGCGCACTACAGAAGCTGAGTGACTGAATCTTGATGCAGATAAGATTGCAGGAGCACCTACATCACAACGCAGAAAAATATAGTCACCTGACCAATATACTGGATACATGGCTCTGATTAGCAAGTGTATCATGATAGAACCATCCTCTTTCGAGGAAGCTGTGGAGGACCCTGCATGGGTAGATGCCATGGTGGAAGAGTATGATTCGATTGTCAGAAACAGTGTATGGGAGATTTTCCCAAGGCCGGAAGGGAAATCAGTGGTAGGTTTGAGATGGATCTACAAAGTGAAGCAAGCAACTGACGGGAGCATCGAGAAGTACAAGGCAATATTTTTTGCCCAGGGCTTCACACATATTGAGGGGCTCCACTATGAGGAAACCTTTGCACCTGTCGCAAGGTACTCTTCCATACGGAGCATCCTAGCTCTCTCAACGCAGATGGGATGGAACATTCATCAGATGGATGTGAATACCGTGTTCCTCAACGGAGTCATTAAGGAGGAGGTGTACATAGAGCAACCCAAAGGTTTCGAGATCTTCAGCAGCAAATCGCATGTGTGCAGGCTCAAAAGAGCATTGTATGGGTTGAAACAAGCACCTCGTGCTTGGTACACACGGATAGACAGTTATTTCACCGGTATTGGATTCACCAAGAGTGAGGCAGATCTGAACCTATACCAAATTGTGTTGGAGGGTAAGTTGCTGATCATTGTACTTTATGTAGATGATTTGATTTTGACGGGTGATGAACAGTCGATACTCTCATGCAAGGCTGATCTTGCAAAATAGTTTGAGATGAAGGACTTGGGCCTCCTTCATTATTTCCTGGGATTGGAAATTTGGTAGTGCAGTGATGGACTGTTTGTGTCTCAAGGCAAGTATGCCCGGGAGATACTGGAGAAGTTCAACATGCAAGGTTGCAAGTCTATTGACACTCCTCTTCCTATTGGTTGGAGGAAACAGAATGCTACATCGATAGAGGTAGTGGATGCCACTGTTTACCAACAGTTGGTGGGGTCGCTTATGTATCTAGTCAATACACGACCTGACATATGCTACACTGTTAACCAGCTTTCACAAGCTATGGTTAAGCCTACCAAGCTCTTTTGGAAGGCAGGGAAGCATGTATTGAGATATCTCATAGGTACATAAAAGATACAAGCTGGGGCATGGATTATGGCAGATAGCTTCCATAAAGTCGTAGGGGCCCCCCCCCCCCGTGTGTGTGTATATATATATATATATATATAATTCCTTCACGCGCGCGCGCGTATATATATATATATATATATATATATATATATATATATATATATATATATATATATATATATATATATATATATATATATATATATATATATATGAGGATGCATCGCTTCACGAACCGGTATCATCATATCAGAGATTGTGTGCAGCGGAAGATCATGTTACTTTCTTACATTCCTACGGAGGATCAGGATGCTGATATCTTGATGAAGGCGCTCACCAAGAGCAAATTCGAATAGCATAGGGGCAGGATTGGGGTGGAAGATAATCCCTATATTGTTGAGAGGGAATGTTGAGATTGCAACAAGATGATGAGCTTAGTGAAAAGAGTCGCCTTCACTAAGTGGGCCCGCAGGCTATTTTTGGCACAAGTTTATTTTTAGACTATGCTATTTTTTAGACATGTCGATCATATTCTATGAGTTGCAGGATGCTATTTGTGGATGGTTGGTCAAGTTGGAAAAAATTATGGACTTATATTTTTAGACATATTAGGCGGAATCTATTTTTAGATTTCCAGTCTAAAAATATATGTGTCAAATATTATTAGCTCTTAAGAATATTTGGACTATAAACATTATCTTATTCTCTTGGAGCACTTCAGTTAAGTGCACAGATGTGGCACAGGAGCTGATAGAAGGAATTACGATATTCCTGAGGGTTAAGTGGAGCTATTGCATGGAGACTTCAGTTAAAACTCATGTGACAGAGTTTGGTGGAGTTATTGAGGTAGTTGGTGGAGTTGTGTTCAATTTAACTCAGTTAGACACAGTTGAGCTAGTTGTATCTAGTCTAACTGATTGATACACTAGTGAGAGTGGTGTGAATCAATTATTAATTAATTCACTAATTATTAACTCATTAATCAACTGAATAATACATCAGTTAACTACAGTGCATGGAAAGTTTCAGTGGAGACCAGTGGAGAGGTAGGTGAAAGAGTAGGTTGACTATCAGTTGTGACTATAGTGTTGCATGATTTGCAACACCCAGTGATTGGAGATGCCAATGAGGATTGCGTTAGCAAGGCTAGACCAATTCGAGTTCATTCAGAGCCAATATTCAATAGGGATTACGCAGTAGAGGCAGGCTAGCAGGTGGCGAAGATCAGTGCATGGATTTGCTAGATCGAGCCTAATTAGTGTGTAGCAATTGTATTGTACTGAGAGCTTGACATGATCAACTTTGTATGAGGATTGTTACATGATCTCTATGACATATATTATATACATATATTTGGGGTTTTTAGCTTCAGGCTTTCCTATTAAAACATTGTGTTCATATGTGTGAATTTTTATGGTTTCAATGTGTGCATGCAATTGATTTAATTTTTGCATGTAATGATCAATAGTATAAGAGATTTTGTATTGTGCATGAAGTCAAATAGTGTGTGATTAGGAGAATCTTGGATGTATAACGCATTATTTATATAATTTCTACACTGCTGAATATTAGCTCTGAATGAACTCGAATTGGTCTAGCCTTGATCATGCAATCCTCATTGGCATCTCCACTGAGTGTTGGATGCAATCAATGCATCACTATAGTTACAACTGATAGTCAACTTGCCCTTTCACCTATCTCTCCACTGGTCTCCACTGAAACTGTCCATGCACTGTAGTTAACTGATGTATTCTTCAGTTGATTAATGAGTTAATATTTAGTGAATTAATTATTAATTAATTCACACCACTCTCAATAGTGTATCAATCAGTTAGACTAGATACAACTAGCTCAACTGTGTCTAACTGAGTTAAACTGAACACAACTCCACCAACTACTTCTACAACTCCACCAAACTCTGTCACATGAGTTCTAACTAAAGTCCTCCATGCAATAGCTCCACTTAACCCTCAGGAATAGCATAATTACTTCTGTCAACTCCTGTGCCACATATGTGCACTTAACTGAAGTGCTCCAAGAGAATAAGTTAATGTTTAGAATCCAAATATTATTAAGAGCTAATAATATTCGACATATCTATTTTTAGACTGGCAATCTCAAAACAGATTCCTCCTAATATGTCTAAAAATAGAAGTCCATCTATTTTTCCAAATTGACCAACCATCCACAAATAGCATCCTGTAACTCATAGAATATGATCGACATGTCTAAAAATAAACATAGTGTAAAAATAAACTTTGCACCAAAAAGAGCCTGAGGGCCCACTTAGTGAAGGCGACTCTTTTCACTAAGCTCATCATCTTGTTGCAATCTCAACATGCAAGAAGATAGAGACAACTAGGAGACTAAATTCTATTTGTCCCTTCTTATTTGGTTTTGTTGTTTGCTTTACTGATATTTTGTTGCTTTCTCTCTTTTGTCGTTACTCTATGCTAGTTGTATTCTTCATGTAGAGTGTCTTTTATGTTGATTTCCTTTAACTCTGTTTTTCATCTTGTTTTTGACTTTAAACTCTATATTTCACCGTTATCTTCCTGTTCTATTACTGCTTTACATTTAACCTTTTGACTGTTCTGTTTTCATCTTTAACCTTGACTGATATGTTTTAATTTTCACTTTCAAAGTAAATCACATAACTTTTCCCAAGCTTCTGCATCTGGTAATTTAATTTTTACCATTCTTCTGAGAATTTCATAAGCTTCTGTGTACTTTGAAAATGTAGGCTTGTTGATAAATAGATGATTTACCTCATGATGGAGGTAAAAGAGATTCTCAAAACTCTGATAAAGTACTTTTCCTGTAGGCATTCCTTTCATGGAGGATTTTTTAGCCTGTTCCTTTTCCACTTCTCTGATTTTCTTATCATAATCCTCATGTTTCATCAATTTTTCATTGATAACCAAAGGATTGGGTAGGCCTTTTTTCCTAAAAATATCAAATTTCACCATGAATCTAGTTATTGCAAGTTCCATGTTCTGACACTTGTCTTAAAGTTGTGTCATCAAGTTCCTTTTAGAAATCACCTTTCTTACGTCAAGGATTGTTTCAGTCCTGCAACTAATGCCAATTTCTTCCAATTCCTGTTTTTTCTTAGAATTAAGAAACTTAATTATTTCAGCTGCCTCTTCTGGCTTCTTACCAAGTTCTTCCTTGAATTTCTCAATGACTTCACTTGCTTCTTTGATCAAATCCTTATGCTCATAAATAAATTGGATAGATGGCCAAATATCATTAACTGAGTCAATGATATTAGCCCACAATTATTGCTTTACTTGGGCAAATGGTTCTTTCAATGTTAATTCTTTTTCTAACTTTTGTACTTTATCAGTCAATCTGTTTGACTTATGTGTTTCATTTTTGTGCATGATTTGAACTAGATTCTTTCATCCTCTAGAATTTTAATTTTTTATTTAAGTCTATTTATTTCATTAGTCTGTATGGACATATCCTTCATAGCATTGATTAGTTTACCTGCTTCATCACTAGGATGGACTACTGTTGTAGATGATTCTATAGTTGATGTAGTGGGAAGTGTTGTAGCTACTGGAACTGATGTGTCCACAGAAGCTACTAAAGTAGAAGGAACTATTGTAGTAACTATAGGAATAACAGTGACAAGGATTGCTTCCATACTGGCCTTTTACTCTTGCACTAACTTATCCATCTCATTCTGCATCTCTTTCAGTTGAGCTATCAACTGAATGACGAGATTCATCATTTCATATTTTTGGCCCTCATTCTCTAGAATTTCTTTTGCTTGTGGATGTTTTTTAGGAGGAAATTTGAGTTGTTTCTTTAATGCAGCAATGTCTACATTCTTTTTCTTGATGAGTTCTTCTGCCCCTTTAATGTTCTTGGGATCATATCTTACCTCTATGACCAATTCTTCTAGTGATTTGATTCTGTTGTCCTTGGCTTGAGAGGAAGCCTTCTGTAGCTTTAAGTGTCCTATGATGTTCTCTATATAATTTTGCAAATTTTGTACACTCATGGCTTTGTTGGTCATTGTGGAGTATATCATTTCTCCAGCTTGCTTATGGAATTTTATTTGGTCTTTAGGATGTAGATTTTTGGCTTGAACTTCATATGTTGTTTTCTTATAGTTAGCTGATGACTTTGGATTCTTCATTGTTGGCTACAAGAAGGTCATCTGCATCTCCCTGGTTTTATAATCAAATGCAAAAAATAACTTGCTCTAGTCACTAGGTGTCTGCTTCCAATATTGGGCATAAGTATATGCTTTTAATGCTGCATTCCTGAGTTTGATTTCCTTGTACTTCTGCATGATATCATGTTCTTTATCTGTTGGTTTGCTTGATGAAGACACTTCAACACTATGCTACTTTTGAATGATTTGAGTATTATATGTTGAAGGCTAGTGATTTTCCTTTGAAATTACTGGAGGTGCATTCTTTTTTACCACTGTTTCTGTATCAATGATTTCAATTGTTTCAACTTGTTCATTTACAGGTTTTAGCTTGGGTTTCTTCCTTTACACTAATTTGAATTTTGTTTCGGTAGTGGTTTGAGCTGAATATGATCCTTCTTCTCTTACTCTCTTGAAGTTCCTATCTTGTGGGGTTGGAGTTTGCAAGATGGAACTAGTATCACCTTACTTCTCTGCCTCTTTCAAAGTATTCTCCAACCACTCAAACCGGTTGGAGTACTTCTCTATTTCTGGTTTGGACTCATGGTTAAAAGGAGTTAGTTTAATTTTAACTCTTAGTTTACTGATAACTCCTAAAGGATTATAATTACATTTGAAACTTTCATTGAACTTGAATTCCTGAAGACACTTTTCTTCTTGTTGACCAGCACCTTTACTATTGCAAATGAAAGGACCAATCTGGTTTTTGATCTTAAACTTTGTTTTCTTCTTGGCTGATAGAAAATTCACTTCATCAGAATTTATGATCTGCCTGATATATTCAAGTGCAAATAACCTCATTGGGAGGTATTTGGGAAGCTTATATGGAGTGATTTGAAATCCATATGCACTAATCTCAGTGTGGTTCTAGTATAAAAACTAGTCTCCTATCCTACTGTGTTCTGGTAACTACAAGACCTTTTTTATCTCATCACTGACTCTTGGTTAACTGCTATTGTTTAGCATATTGACAATTGGATGAATAAATGAATCAATGAAGATTTTGTATGTAAAATCTGTGGAATATTTCCTTATTAATGAAGTCCAAAAGATAATTGATTGGGGGTTACCCTTAGTGTCCATTTTTTTAAGGCTAACTGCAAACCTTTCATATTGGAAGGATAACATATGAAACAACATTGATGAATATTTAAAGGCGCCTTCTTCAGGAAATTTAACAATTTTCTCATGAATATCATTTGATAAGTACTGAGCAAAGTTAAATGTGAAGGATGGAGGTTGTCCTGGATAGAAAATGGATAGAAAACCTAGTATTGAAGCATCTACAAACTCATATGTGAAATAGCCCAGAATTCAAGAAAACATTGTGATAATTTGTCTTGTTCTTTCTGAGAAAATTGATGTTGCATAGGGAGGGTTGCTCTTTGGGGTTTCAATTGATGAAGGCAAGAATGTTTGGAAGATCTGAAACCTCTTTGGAAAGTCAAATTTTAGATATAACTCAGTGAGGATTTCAATTGACAGGGGGCCTTCATCAGGCTTAGGTTGAATTTGAAGCATTTGGTTTATTGATTCAAAAGTAATGGTAAACAAAATTTCCTTATTGTGGCTTATTTTGGCTCTTTCATTTAGCAGATAATTAACTTGACAAAGCCTGGTGATTTCTGGGAAGTGGAAAGTTTGTGGGAGGATATACTTGGGTAAATTTTATTCCCAAGGACAGATATCATCAGCCTGGTCCATGAATTTTCCATGGCTCCAACAGTGGAGCTCAGGGAGGTTTAAATCAGTGACAGGGTCACTGATTTTGAAATCTTTATCTGCAAGGGGGGTATGTTCTACATCAATAACAAGAGGTTTCAGAGGATTTATGTAGAAATTATATAACTGATGCATTATACATCCAAGATTCTCCTGATCACACACTATTTGACTTCATGCATAATACAAAATATCTTATAATATTGATCATTACTTGCGGAAATTAAATCAATTGCATGCACACATTGAAACCATAAAAATTCACACATATGAACACAGTGTTTTAATGGGAAAGCCTGAAGCTAAAAACCCCAACTATCTGTATATAATATATGTCATAGAGATCATGTAACAATCCTCATACAAAGCTGATCATGTCAAGCTCTCAGTACAATACAATCGCTACACACTAATCAGGCCCGATCTAGCAAATCCATGCACCGATCTTTGCCACCTGCTAGCCTGCCTCTACTGCGCAATCCCTGCTGAATATTGGCTCTGAATGAACTCGAATTGGTCCAGCCTTGCTCACGCAATCCTCATTGGCATCTCCAATCACTGGGTGTTGCAAATCATGCAACACTATAGTCACAACTAATAGTCAACTTTCTCTTTCACCTACCTCTCCACTAGTCTCCACTGAAACTGTCCATGCATCGTAGTTAACTGATGTATTATTCAGTTGATTAATGAGTTAATAATTAGTGAATTAATTAATAATTAATTCACACCACTCTCACTAGTGTATCAATCAGTTAGACTAGATACAACTAGCTCAACTATGTTTAACTAAGTTAAACTGAACACAACTCCATCAACTACCTCAATAACTCCACCAAACTTTGTCACATGAGTTCTAACTGAAGTATCCATGCAATAGCTCCACTTAACCCTCAGGAATAGTGTAATTCCTTCTGTCAGCTCCTGTGCCACATCTATGCACTTAACTAAAGTGCTCCAAGAGAATAAGATAATGTTTATAGTCCAAATATTATTAAGAGCTAATAATATTCGACATATTTATTTTTAGACTAGCAATCTAAAAATAGATTCCGCCCAGTATGTCTAAAAATAGAAGCCCATCTATTTTTCCAACTTTACCAACCATCCACAAATACCATCCTGTAACTCATAGAATATGATCGACATGTCTAAAAATAGACATAGTCTAAAAATAGACTTGCGCCAAAAATAGCCTGCGAGCCCACTTAGTGAAGGCGACTCTTTTCACTAAGCTCATCATCTTGTTGCAATCTCAACAATTTACTGACATAATGAATTAGAAAGCCATAGTTTTGTTTATTTTTATCAATTAATTACTCTCTGGCTTAGGAAATAGTCTCAAGACCTCAGGATTACCTTTGAAAAAATTATTAGAGTCTGTAGAAAGGGTTTGGGAGGTAACAATGGCTTTTCCTCTATTCTGTAAAGCTTTCAAATTGATTGAATTGACTTATTACTTTCTTTTTAGCTTTAAGAAATGGTCTCGACACTTAAGAATACCTGGAAAATGAAGCTTCCAGTTTGTAGAGAAGGTCTCAGAGGCAACAAGGGCTCTCCTGGTCTTTATAGAGCTTTAGGCTGAGTTTTCATAGGTTCTGGTGGTAAATGCTTGAATTTTGGTTTGAAGTATCTTGAAAACAGGTCAGCAGAGTTGTTTTGGCTTGAGAATAGGTTGGAAAAGGCTCCTTTTGTGAAAATATGAACAAAATGGTGAAAACACTGTAAAGGGCGGTCTTTATGTTTTAATAAATAGTGATTAAAATTTATGGGCGCGGGATCAAATTTAAATATCAGGGTGGTTTTGGCTTACAACACAGAAATGGATAAGTAGTTATTGGATGGTCAAAAGTGGTATGGCGGTATTCTTTTGAGGAGCACGATACAACATAGGGCTAACACGTAGCGGGGGAGTGGGAGTGAAAAACTGATTATTTCTCAACCTTGCAGTGGTGTTAAGTTTCGGGCAATCGGGGATGCAAAGAGGCTTATTGGCCATCAGATCTGATGAATGTAGATTTGACGGATGGGTGAATAGGAGGGATCTGTCAGGGATTTGTTAGGCTGGGCCCGAGATGATTCATGCGATGGGTTTAAAATATAAGTGCGGTTGGGATTTATTATAAACCATAAGTTAAAGTAATGTATAGGGGTTAATAGAATATGGGGGCAGGGATATATGTACATCGGGGTTTTTAAATAGAACTATATGTTATAATAAAATAAATGGTTGGGGAAATATATATGCGGGAATTAGTATAATATGGGGTGAATGCATATGATGGGGGATATAAAATACACTAAGAACTAGTGTTAAAACTGATATCAGGAAGGATTTGTTATAGTGGGGCCCAACATATCAATTTAACCATTTAGACTTAGGATAAGGGAGTTTTTGGAGCGTATTTTAATGAAAAGTGAAGTTAGTAAAGGAATTTACATTTCCAAATGAACATATGCTTTTTAACTAAGGAAAAGGGGTTTTTAGGAAGAGGAAAAGTTAAAATGAAGGGAAAGGAATATTTTTATAAGGGAAAATGCCTTTTAAGAATGGCATTAGGGTTTGAAACAAGGGGAAGGGGATTTTGGGATATTAGTGATATGAAATTACCAATTTCTGCTTTCCATGCCTTGTAGCACTCTTCTACCTTCCCATCATTTACCCTAACATTTTTTCTTCATTTATTTGGGTGCATTTGAGCTCGTTGACCCCTTTTATTTTTCTTTTATAAGCAAACTATATAATTTGATCCTTATAACTTCCAATGGCTCAGATTAAATTTATTAGCTCATTATTATTCTCTACCTAACTACTGATATGCCAATATTAAATAGTTTGGCTAGATATTTATTCTCTAACTATCAGCATGAAATCTAAAACATGAATGAATCAAGATTAAGTTGTTTGACCATCATGGATTTGCAGCATTTTTGACAAGTTGCACACAATCTTATTTTGCAAAGTAAAGTAAAAAGTAGTGGCATTTAAATTTGCATCACTTTCAAGATCTATTTTTATCTATTTTTTGGTGGTGTTCATATTTTATATTCTTTTTTGATATTTGTCTTTTAGTACTTTGATTTTTCTTTTAGGACTTACCCTCTTTACATTTTTTTTTAATATGGGAAATTTTTTTGCAGAAATCAAAGTATGTACAATATTACAAGACTAATCATAGTTAATTCAAAATTATGAATCCTATTATTAGAAGACCCTAACACAACAGAGATGTAATGAACATGAATAAAACACATTCTAACATATGAAACTGAAGGAAAAAAAATGATAAACATCATGCCACATGTATCCCAAAAAATAGTTGCAACTCTTCTTTATTAACTGGCCAAACTGAGTACAATAGTCCTTGATCAATGAGCTAGCATCCAAACTGATTCCAAACCTTGCTAAGAGTGAAGAAAGGGAATAAATAGACATCAAAAAAACATTAACTCATCCTCAAGGGTTGAATCCATGAGGTGAGGAAGATATCCACAAAATTCTAAACTGAAAGCTGGAGTATAGGGAGCTCTAAGTGACTCCTCCCTAAATACATTCAAATTGAATCATTTGACTTAATGACAATTTTTACCTAATGAATCTACCCCTAGGTAACTTATCCATAGCATAATTACATTTACTATCCTCAAATACATAGGTAGGAACAATAATTTCTGAAGTAAAGTCAAATTTACGGTGAATTTTCAAAAAAATCAGAAAATGGTCAAGTGCGCCATTTTTCTGTTAAGTGCGCCCTCCATGTTCAAAGCTGATTTTGACTGACTTGTACGTGTCCAAATTGGCTCCAAGAAGGCTTGTTAGAAATCCCTTCATGTCTAGTTTCCAGATCTACCTTCAGTATCCAAAATGAAGGTCATTTCCCCCTCAAAACTTCAATCTCCCAAGACTACTCTATGCGCAGTGCCTAGGCTAAAATAGGGGCAAGAACATGATTTTTATGGTGTTTTTTACCCTTTTCACTGAGCAGTTTGTCTCAAAAAACTAAGAAAATTCATAGGGTGCATGTATTAATCATTCTGAATCCAATGGTGGTCTCTTTTTGGCCATTGGATGCCTAAAAAAAGTGTGCAATGCATAGGGCGTTGCGCATGTCACCAATTTGTAGATATAACATTGTCCATGAAAACTCATAAAAAAGACAGATTTTTCAAAAATGATTCAAAATATTTAAAAATTGATGAAGTGGCTGATGATGGTGTGGCTAGGCTTGGAGTGAAGCCTCTACAAGTATTTCTAACTTTCTTTTCTCGTCCAGCATGGTCAAGGCCTCAATATTTGCATTGGCTCTTTTGAGCTTGGCCATTGCAATTTTCTCCTTTTGAGCATGATGTTTTACCTTCCTCCTCAACACATCATTGTCTCTGTTAGCATTTTCCAAAAGATTCTCCAAATTATTATTAGATCTATCAAGCCATGGATCCCTATTTTCATTGATCACCATTGCAAGTTGCTCATTTAGGGTTAGTTGATCAACAATATGAGGCTCTTTTTGTCTTTCTAGAACTAGAGCTCTTTTCAGCCCTCTGGTTCTAGGTCTGCCTCTTGGTTCTTGTTCATCTTTTTCATCATGAAAACCATGCTTCTCTAGGGTCTCATATAACAAAATCTTGGCTTCTTATTCCTCTCTTTCTTCTATTGTGTCTTAGTGTCAAAACCCTAGGGAGATGGAATGTAGTGAAAATGGTCTTAGGAATGAGGAATGGGAAGTGGAAATTGAGGAAGATGGTGCTAGGAATTTATGAAATGGGAAAGGGGATAGGGAGTAGTGATATGGTGGAATTTAGGATGGGTAACTTATTTAAAGGTTTGGGGTTAGGATCCTAGGTATTTGTAGCACCTAGGGCTTAGGGTATTGGGAAAAAGGGTTAGGGAAAGGGGATTTGTAATAAAGGGGTTCAGGAATGGGTATTTTTCAATTTAGGAAGGGTATGAAGGTGTAAGGACTGTAATTTTTGGATTTTAGAGTGAAATGGTGATTTGAGGGAGATACTAGGGTTTGAAATGAGTAAAACACCAAATGTTTAATGAAACTTTCAAAACACCAATATAGAGAATGACTATAGGAGGAAAAATAATGATGTAATTGAATATCACTCACTTTTTGGAGGTTAAAGAAAACATTGCTGAAGCTTTGGAGGTGATTTTTGTGAATTCTAGAAGTGTTTCTGGCTTTTCTTGGCAAGTGTGCCCTCCTAGAAGCAACTGTGCCCTTCCAGAAGCGGGTGCACCCTCCCAGAAGCAGGTGTGCAATGCCTTTTTGCAGACCACTTTTGGAGGCCTTACCGAACTCCAAATTGAGATCATCATATCTCATTGGAAATATATCACTCTTGGATATGCAATGGATGTATCAAGCACTGAAAATGATCAAGTATAACTCCTCAAAAATCAATTCTTCCAATATTGGTCAAAAAGTGCAGAATGATGGTGCAAAAATGCAGTGTGTTGTTGCAGGAAACTTTTGGAGGCCTTCCTCAACTCAAAATTGAACTCATGATAGTGCATTGGAAATATCTTCCAGTATATTTGTCATTTGACTTATCAAGCAATTCATTTGGACACTCCAGCTAGGAAAAAATTTGATTTTCCCAAGGTCACACCAGAAGTGCAGAAAACCACTTATAGCACCTTGTATTTTTTACATTTTTCCCAAACCATGATACCTGTGTAAACACTAAAGGATTTTTTTCTTTTTTTAAATATAATGGACAAAAAATATATATAATTTTTATCAAATTCATCTCTGTTTGGTTAGCAACATATTTTTAAGCAAAAATAGCCCTATGAGTGGAAAATGATTTGACTCTTCGAATGACTTCTTGAAAAATGATGAAGACATGATGTTTATGAGCTTAAATGAGTTCATAATTACTGATATGACCTACCTCATGCCTCCTCTGCTCAGATGTCTTTGATTCCATAGCAAAACCTAGCTCAATGGGAGAGGAAATTAGGGTTTAGTGCTTGTGGAAAATAATGATTTGGTCGCCCTTGGGAAAATACAACTCCCTTTGACATTTGATCAACTGACGAACTAAAAACTATTGTACTTTGGCATATGTTAGTTTGGCATGTGGAACTAAGTTGGTAGCTTTTGGGAGAATGAGTACTTATTACATTTGAATTGACATAAAATTACATGAATAAACTAAAAATTCCATCTTGGAATGAAACTCAAATTTGAAATTAAAATTACATGATGAAATAAGCATTTCTCTTTACAAATAATCTTCACATGGTGAAGAGATTTTATTTGATCACCCTTTACTTGTTGGCCTTATACAATGGAATGGAGTTTTATTGGACCATGAAAACCCTATAAAACCTAATGATGACCTTGAAAATACTGGACTCCATGGTGACATGACATGATGAATTGAATTTATGGATGATGTACAGTCAACAAGGTATGGAAGTGTGCCAACAAGGAAATGAATTTTAAGGAAGAGTGGTGTTTTTGGACTAGGACTACCATCAGTGACTAATTTTTTGCATGACCTAGTGGAATGATAAAAAAAATTTGAGTGGGACCCCTAATATGAATATGAAAAGAGTATATTTTGATCTTTGATGACAGGATGAAAATATTGACACTAACATCTCTAAAACTAATTAGTAGAAATAAGAATAAAGACACGTTTGGATAAATAAATGGGATTAATGGATCAACAATGTCAATACCTCATTTTAAATTGTTAAATAATCAATGATATGGTTCAAAGACATGGACACAATTATTCACCTTGCCCACAAATCATTGTATGATCCCAAGTATTTTTTTTTTTGCCAATTTAGTAGTGCCTTGCTATTTTCTATTTATGTTTTGAAAGCAAGTTACAAAAATAATATTCAGTCTGTGACCTCAACCTGCCCAGAGGAAACCAGGTCTGTTGGCCACCTTAGAGTGTTAAAAGCCATCCAAAATTGGAACAGTTTCATTCTACCATTTACTTCATTAGCTAACTGACTATTTACTCTATTATCTACAAATCTATTAGGTGATATATGTCCTTGCAAAAAATAAAAATGCATATTATAAACATGAAAAGACTGCTAAAACTGCTATCCATCTGAGGATTCAATCGATGCTGGATCCTTTACTGTGGATCCTGGCATATCCACTTGTTTCATCTTTTGGATTTGTTTCTCAATTCTGCCAATACGATCATCAATTCTACTGATACGATCAGTAGCCTCGTACTATGTGAATTTGATGTGCTTCAACTGATTGTCGATATCTTGTAACAAATCCACAATTTGTTGTTTTGTATTTTCTTGACGAGGGTGAAAATTCTGCATAGCCTTAGCCAAGAGGAATTTAACAATCCATTAAGTATGAACTGTTTGATGAAACAGTGATAAGAGACCACGAGTATTGTCGGGATCTGTGATGAAATCCATAATTTCTTCTTCTGCTTCGTTATCTTCCTCATCTGTTTGAATTTCTCACTCCCAACCTCGAATTTCCTATCTGAATTTTGCGGAGTTGCCAATGTAATAAGTTTCAAAGAGGTTTTTTAAGACATCTTGTCTTGTCTTTCTTCCTCTCTTCCTGGGTTTAACTTCAGGCTGTGCCTACTTCTATTTCCCTTTTTCAGAATTAAGGGCTATGGTATTTCGTGTTTGTCTCTTGACCATGATGAAGAACTGACTTATATTAGTGAGCTCTGGCCTAAGAATGAACAGATACAAGAAATAGGAAACCATTAAAGTTTGAACTTTATCAGCAATATTACCATTTGGGTCAAACTGATTTCCTTCGATTGTATAAAACATGTTTCTCCCCCGAAAAGGAGCAAAATGAAAACAGTTAATCCACACCCAAAAAAGACATAGGGCCCAGAAATAATAGAGGGTCTTGTTAGAAGCTATTAAGCAGCAAACAGACAACGATAACCAGAGGTTATGAGTTCGAATTGCAAGTAGACGACAGCGAGTCAGAATACAAGCCAACCTAACATGAGGGCGAAAATTCCACATCTTATAACCGGGGCCATAGATTATAACATGAGAGTGTTTTACATGCACATCCTTCCACCAACAAACAAACCAGAGTTGCGAAACAGTAGCAAATAGACAGTAGACAGAATAACCTAACAGTTCCCATTCCAAATCAAAATTGTGATTGCAACCCACCCAACACTAGAATTGTTAAGTAGGTAAACCCTGGACTTAAACTTAACCAAAAAAAGAGGTTTACGCTGAAGGTGATAGGGGTCCCTGAAGCAGGGTTATACGAGGTTTAAAGTAGTAAAGGTAGACCAGTATTTCCCCTGTTTAAAACAACTATTCAAAACTATCCTAAATAAATGCATAGCCCAGAATTCAGCGATGAACATGGACAAAAGATTGATAAATACATACCCCAGCAAAGCAGCGCGTCTGGTGCAGGGTATGGTTGTCTTCGTCCTCCTGCGCCTCTTCAGAGTTACAACTCCAATTGAATAATGCATTTCATAATGAAACTTACAATGCATATACCCTACCCTTGCCATAATGTTTCCTTTCCGTCCTGACATCACAGGCTGTCTTCCCAAATGCGTCATAAAACTCCTCTCTTCTGCATGCTGCCATGTTCTCAGTAAGTATTGTTGCTGCATGGGTAATGAATGTGGGGTTAACGGAAGCCTCCACCTGTCAAGCGTTTGATTTTGGCAACCTCGATCAAAGATCACCCCCGATCGGGGGTGTATGATCCCAAGTCTTATGAAGATAAAAGGCGTAAAGAAACAAGGTTGGCCAATAGGAACCATACCACATAAATTTATGGGAAACAAATTTGGCTGCAAAATGTTTGCCACTATTGATATCCAAATGAAAGCCATTATGAATTCTCTAAAATATGGTTTGGCTTGGGTATTTCCCACTCACTAGAGAAGTGTGCTATTAAAATGTTTTCTAAACAATAAATTATTCAACAAGACATTCTTGTAGCCTTCAATATCAACTTCCTCCTTTGATTAGCTTTGCCATTGATGATTATATAAATAATTGTAGAGAATACATGTATACCATGGGTAAAAAAATATCAAAGCATTTTTAACTCAAATACAACAAACAAAGAATGATCATCTTCAAAATTATTTGACACTTTAAATATAGGAACACTTTCAACCAACAAAAGGGATAAATCTCTACCATAAATATTCTTAGTAATCTCAATTTCAAAGACAAATTCCAGAATCTTACAAGCCAATTCTCCAACTTACTCTACAAATATGTTTGGGACAAAAAATACTTAACAAAAATAAAGGCAACTTTGACCACCATAGGTTTCTCTGAAACATCATCCTTGGATTTATGAAGAGTAGTAACAAGTGAAAAGACATGATTTACAACAATAAAATACTTTACCTCTTTTTCTTTGGTTCTTGAATGCCACTAGTATTTTGACAATTTAAGAATCAAAAAATAAAATAAAATATTATTTGTAATCTTCAATAATGTTTATATATATATATATATGGAATTCCTTAGAAAAATATATCCTAACTAAAATTGGGTAGAAGTAATGGATTCCTTAATGACCTAAAATAAAATTTTGAGCATCATTATTTTAACAAAAAAAAATCACATATTTTCTCTTAGGAAATCAAAGAAAAAAATAAAACCAAATGAAGAAATGCAAGGATTCTAACGAAATGCAATATAAACCAAAAGAAAATCAATCAAAGAATCCCAAATTGAATGCAAAAAAATAAAAATAGCAAAAGGGAACAAACTAAAAGTAAAATATAAACCCAAGGAAAACTAGTTAGAGAATCTAAAATTGAATGCTAGGGAAAGAAAACTAGAAAAGGGAAACAAAATTAGAAATAAAAGAGAAAATCATAAATGCTAAAAACAATAAAAAAAATAAGAAGCTTGTTTTTGGGATTTTTTTGTTTCCTTCTTTTAGTGTTTTACATATTTTCCTTATTTTAGTATTTAACTTATTTTATTAATTAATATTATAGTAAGGCTTCAAAGATGACCCATTCTCCGTGTAGAAGAGCAAATCTTGGCTATCGTTTAATCTAAAATTATTATTTTTTAAATCTAAATTTTGCAAGGGTATATACAACAGCCCGCAAGCCATATATACCAGTAACTCATGACTTCGCAAGTACCGAGGTGTCCGGAGACTAGCTAGATCCCAAACTCCAATGGGACGTCTATCCCTCTAGCTTAGTCATGACAGGCCAAAGACAACCCTACCCCCCACCGGTTTTGAACCTGTGACCTCCCAAGAGAAATCACAAGTTCTAACCATTGAGCCCACTCAGGTTATCGCTCAATTATTATTACCAAGGTTTTGTGAGATGGTAAAAAGGCCAAGCCACAATTTCTGGAATTTTAAACGCTTTTCTTTGTCCTCGTGGGGTACAATCCCAAAGATTCACGTTTTTTTCCCAACTCTAAAGTATTTATTTTTCCTTCTCTTATCATGGTACTTAATTATTTTTTGGGAAAATTATATACTTTAAATTTTCTTTGCTCTTTAAAAGATCGTCATGAATTGGAACTTTGAGATATTGGATTAGTATCTAGCTCTTCAATTTGGAAGGCCAAGTTATAAGTGGTAAGCTATATCTTAATATGCATAAGAGATTTCTACTTGTAAAATCTAGTTTGAAATGTCTTTCTCTTATTCTAATTTGTATTGTCATTTGATTTTCCTATAAAGCATAAGTAAATTAAAATGTCATTTATGAGGGTTATCACCTTTAATATACTTAACACTAATCATATTTTTACTTGTGGATTTTACAATACCATTTTCATGCGGTTAATAACGATATGAAGTATATCAAAATACATTGTATTGTTAGCATAACTTCAATACCTCACTTGATACAAAAGCACCACCATTATCATTGACAATATTAATAGGGAAAATGAAATGAGAAAACATATTTTCTTCTAGGAAATAAATACTTGTTTTCCTTAGCATTTTTATGTGGGATAGGTTAAATTCCTCTAAAAATAATTAGTATTAATAAGAATAACAACGTCACTAGATAAATAAAGGGGATTAATGGACCAACAATGTCAAGACCTAGTTTGAAAAAAGTAAAATAGTCAATGATAGGTTCAAAGACATGGAAACAATTATTTACCTTGCCCATATATCATTGTAATGATCACAAGTCTTATGAAGATAAAATGCGTCAAGAAACAAGATTGGCCAATAGAAACCAGACCACATAATTTTATGGGAATCAAATTTCCCTGCAAAATGTTTAGCACTATTGATAAATAAATGAAATACATTATGAATTCTCTTAACTATGGTCTTGTCTTGGGTATTTCCAACTCACCAAAGAAGCATGCCATTAAAATTTCTTCTAAACAAGAAAATATTCAACAAGGCATTCTTGTAGCCTTTGATCTCAACTTCCTCCTTTGATTAGCTTTGACATTGACCATTCTATAAATAGTTAGAGAGAATACATGTATACCATGAGTTAAAAATATCAAAGCATTTTAACTCAAATACAACAAAAAAAGTCATGATCATCTTTAATGTTGTTTGACACTTTAATAGGAACATTTTCAACAAAAAAAAAAAGGCTAAATATATCTCATAGATATTCTTAGTAATCTCAATTTCAAGGACAAATTCTAGAATCTTATCAAGCCAATTTTCCAACTTACCTTACAAATATGTTTGGGACAAAAAATACTTAACAAAGGGAACTTTGACCACCATATGTTTTTCTAAAATCTCATCCTTGAATTTATGAAGAGTAGTTACAAGTGAAAAAACATGCTTTACAACAATCAGATATTTTACCACTTTTTCTTTGGTTCTTGAATCCCACTAATATTTTGACAATTTAAGAATCCAAAAATACAATAATATTTTTTTAAAATGTCTTCAATAATGTTGGCATAGATATGGAAGTCCTTAAAAAAATATCCTAGCTAAAATTGAGATAAAAGTAATGGCTTCCTTAATGACCTAAATTTTTTATTTTTTATCACATATTTTCTCCCATGAAATCATGAAAAATTAAAACAAAATGGGGATATGCAAAGATACTAACAAAATGCAATATAAACCAAAAGAAAACTAATCAAAGAATCCGAAATTGAATGATAGGAAATAAAAATAACAAAGGGAACCAAAATAAAAATAAAATAGAAACAAAAGTACAACTAGTTAGAGAATTCAAAATTGAATACCACGAAAAGAAAAATAGAAAAGGAAAACAAAATTAAAAATAAAAGAGAAAGCTTGAAAATCATAAATGCAATGCAAAAAACAATAAAAAAACAAGAAGCTTGTTTATGGGATTTTTTTGTATCCTTCTTTTAGTGTTTTACTTATTTCATTAATTAATATTATAATCAGACTTCATGGATGACCCATTCTCCGTGTCATAGAAGAACCATTATGGGCTATCGTTTAACTTGAAATCATTATTACAAAGGTTTGGTGAGATGGAAAAAGGGCCAAGCCAAATTTTTTGTAATTTTATATGCTTTCCTTTGTCCTCATGGAGTAGAATCCCAAATATTCTTTTTTTCACAAATCTAAAGGATTTACATTTCCTTTTCTTATCATGGTACTTAAAATTCTTTTTTTTACAAAGTCTATATATTAAAGCTAAGTCTATATATTAAAGTTTATTTTCTCTTTCAAATATCGTCATGAATTGGACCTTTGGGATATTGGATTAGTATCTAGCTCTTTAATTTGTAAGGCCAAGTTATAAGTGGTAATCTATGGATAGGAATAATGGATTTTACCTTTAAACTCTAGTTTTAAAGGGGTTTTCCCTATTCTAATCTATATTGTCATTTGATTTTCCCATAAAGTATAACTTCATTTCAAATGCCATCTACGAGGGTTATCACCTATAGTTTACTTAAATACTACTCATATTTTTGTTTGTGGATTCAACAAGACCATTTTATTGGGGTTAATAATGAGATGAAGTTGGGAAAAATACATTGTATTGTTAGCATAGCCTTAATACCTGACTTGACACAAAAGCATCATCATTATCATTGACAATTTTAAGGGGAAAACAAAAAGGAGAATATGTTTTCTTCTAGGAAAGAAATGTATGTTTTCATTAGCATTTTTAAGTGGGATAGATTCAATGCCTCTAAAAATAATTAGTAGCAATAAGAATACAAATGCGACTAGATAAAGAAATGGGATCAATGGACCAATAATGTCAAGACCTCATTTGAAAAAAGGAAAGTAGTGAATGATAGGGTTCAAAGACATGGAAACAAGTATTCACCTCTCCCACAAATCATTGTAATGATCACAAGTCTTATGAATATAAAAGGCATTAAGAAACAAGGTTGGCCAATAGAAACCATACCACATAATTTTATGGGAAACAAATTTGGATGTGAAATGTTTGCCACGATTGACATGCAAATGAAAACCATTATGAATTCTCTTAAATATGGTATCGGATTGGTCTTTCCCACTCGCTAGAGAAGCATGCCATTAAAATGTATTCTAAACAAGAAATTATTCAATGAGACATTCTTTTAGCCTTCAATCTCAACTTCCTCCTTTGATTAGCTTTGGAATTGATGATTCTATAAATATTTATAGAGAATACATTTATACCATGGGTAAAAAATATCAAATAATTTCAAATAAAAGTCAACAAAAAAACCATGCTCATCTTCAACATGGTTTGACACTTTAATAGGAACATTTTAAACCAACAAAAGGGATAAATATCTACCATAAATATTCTTAGTAATCTCATTTCCAAGACAAATTCTAGAATCTTACCTAGACAATTTTTCAACTTACCCTACAAATATTTTTGGGACAAAAAATACTTAACCAAAGGAAAGGGAACTTTTATGACCATATGTTTTTTTGAAACATCATCCTTGAATTTATGAAGAGTAGTGACAAGCACAAAAAAAATACTTTACAACAATAAGATATTTTACCTCTTTTTCTTTGGTTCTTGAATGCCATTAGTATTTTGGCAATTTAAGAATCCAAAAATACAATAATATTTTATAAAAAAATCTTCAATAATGTTGGTATAGATATGGAATTCCTTATAAAAATCTATCCTAGCTAAAATTTGGGTAGAATTAATGGCTTCCTTAATTACCTAAACCAAAATTTTGAGCATATTTATTTCAACAAAAAAATCACATGTTTTCTATGAAATAAGTGAATGGGATTGATGATGTTTGAAATAGTTATAAATTTGCACACAAATTTATTTTTCCTATGAAGGATTGAATTTATTTGAGGTATTCCTTGTTAAATGAAATATAATATTTAAATGAAAACTAGAAATAAATCTAGCAAATAAAATGAATAAATAGAACCAATATTGAGAAATAAAAATCTAAGCAAACCTTTTTCTATCACTCTCAATTTTTCAAATTTGTTTTTAATAGGGTCATCATAAGCTTCCCCTTGTCTCATTAGGTTAGATCATTAATTTGATGAGAAATTCACTTAATCATGTTATTATAGGTCATATACACTTAATTAGTCTTGTCATTAGGGTCATATCCACAATAATCCACCTTGGGTTCACTTGCACAGTCATCAAATCAAAAAATTGGCCATCTGTCTGTTTTTACAGAATTCCGTAGCAAATATAACTATAAATGTGAAAATTATGTTTTTTGAGGAGGGTAAGAGGAATTTTGAACCACGTTTTCTTTATCATCCTTCATCATATCAATTTTCAGACCTACTAGTGAAATTTTGAAGAAAAAGGAGAATTTTGAATTTTTTACACTTTAGGTGTTTCCGCAGCGCCAGCCAAGCTTGAAGCCCAAAAAGCGCTGCACAATTTCTGAAGATGAATTTTTGACAAAAAAGGTGGTTAAACTTGAAATTAAATCTTGGGAAAATTTTTATTATCTCTTTAAACCTATCAAATAGATCCATGAAAGAAAAGAGAGCTAAGAGGTGGTGGAAATTGGTAAATTAAATTTGCTACCAAAAGATGCTACGAAACTGCCTTGTTTTCCCCTGTTTTGGCAGCGATTTGAATATTGAAGGAATTTTGTCTTGAAATGGTGAATTCAAGGTCAGATGATCACATGTGGAGATCAAATATGGTCAGGAAGATATTTTCATACAGGTTTGGTCCACAACGTTGTCCAACTCATCTTCAAATTACTAATTCATCATGGAGGTATTTCATCATGTGTGATGGCAAAAACTCCTTAAAAGTAGGAAGACATGTTTCATGAAGGCCTCCTAACATGTTTTAAAGGCTCATGGCAGAAGAAAGTCAAATTTATTGGCAAAAGTGTTTAAAACAGAGGTGCTACAAAAATTTTCTACGAAATGAGCGCTACAAAAATTTTTGTACATGACTGTTTTAGCAGTGAACTTCAAGTTTGATTTCTGACCAAATGAAAAAGGATTTTGGAAATCTGAAAGATTTTTTTCTTTCGTACAGGTCCATATACAAAAATGTCTCTCATTTTCTGCAAATCCATCATGGTTTGGAAATTATACACTCATCTTTGAAGCCTATTTTTCAGAATTTTCACTAACCAGATTTATGAAAAATTTGTAAAATTCGACTTAGAGGAGGTCCAACTCAGCATCCGCATGGCATAATGACACATCAGCATTCCAGTACACTCAGAAAAATATTTGGTTTCAATTGATAAGGGTTATTAAATGGATTTGTTGAACTATTTAATGGAAGAAGAGTCCTTTTTGTATTCAAACTCTGCAAAACAGAAATATCCCTAGGAAATATCCAAGTGATGCAATCATATTTGAAATAGGTCTCTGATGTGGGAATTCGAAGTGAGAAATGTGTAAAATCATTTGTATGAGTCCTCACTCTATAAATTAGAGAGTTTTAGAGTTAGAAAGGGTTGGAGATGTTATCTATGCACTACTATTGTACTCTTTCACTATCAGTAATATACTTTTACAGCAGCTTGTTTCAGACCCAAGATTCATTGTATGTTCTTATATATGATTGTATATCTTAGTCCTTTTGATCTTTATGCAGTGGCTCATGTGAAATCACTTGGAATTCAGTAATATGCTCCAATTTCTTGTACACATGTAGTTTTTTGTTTTGTCCTTTTTGTGTGTTTGATAAGAATATAAGTGGCTTGGCTTCCATGGCATATGATGTTTTGTAATTGAGGTTTGCAATGACTCCATGCCTAGTGGTAGTGCTTCCTTGAATCATTCACCTACTTTGAACACATAAACACACAAAAAATAAAACATTAGAGTTAGCCATCTGCTTTTAAACTTCATTGAAAATAATTTATTCTTCTTTTGAGAGAGCCTTATCAGACTGGATAGGCTAATTTCCAGTTGCAAGTGGTTTGAAAGAGTTACTCCAAGTTGACCATTGAAGTAGCCCAACAGGAACTCAATTGGTGATAACATTTTGGCACTGTTTTCGGGGAATGAAAGTGTAAAATTTTCCCTGGGAAGAACGACAAAGTTTTAGTTCTAAGGTCTGAGAGAATAAGACACTTAGCCACATATTAGTTGTATTTCTGCTTTGGAGACTGCACACATCAAATAATCAATTTGAAGGTGACTACATTGCTTGAAGATCAGTAGCTTGATGAAGTTACAAGATGAGTTCCATTGCAAGAATGAATTCTAGGTATGCCCCTATGAATCAGTCTCACATCCATGGTTTTCCAAATTCTATGCCAAAAGTGAATTAGTTAACCTATCTTCCCATATTTAAAGATGAAAAGAAAGATAATGCTTCTCTTCACTTGATTAGATTCCACATGCATGTACACAAACTTAAGGTTCAGTTTCTTTAGGATTGTCTCATGAAGATGTTTATGGTCACTTTAGAGGGAAAATCATGGTCTTGGTACGAAAGCCCGCCAAATGGTTCCTTACATTATCCTATTGATTTCCATGTTGCATATTGTGAGATGTATAAAGAATCCCATTCCTCCTTGTTGTTGGTCAAAGACTATTGTAAACATTTTGTGAGCTTTATTTAATATTTGGAGAATTTTTATGAAGATGGTGAGTTTATGAATGAGGAAATTTTAGAGGCACTTCATGACAATCCCTTTCATCACCAAGAAGAATGGGTAGCCTCTCTCTTGGATGAAAATGGAACCCAATATGATTTTATTTATGACAATATTGTTACATCCTCTGAGTTTGATGAAAAGTTGCAGCATACTTGTCAGTATTTTGATTATAAGAAGTATGAGAATCATTTCAAACAACAAGATGAAATTTTAGAAGATAATTGCTATAATCCTCAGGTAAAGGAAGAAATTTATTCTTCATGTCATTCCTTGCATCGGCCTACATCAAATGAGGAAAATCATGAAAAGCAAATTTTATACAATCAGATGAGTATGCATGTTGAATCATATGAAGAATTACCTCTAGAAATTCCTGTGGTACATGTTGGAGCAGTTCCTTTTGAAAGTGTCCAAGAGTACTCAAAGTATTTCTTCCTCCCAATTGAAAATAATGATCAACTTACTTTTTCTTCTTTTATTTGAGAATGGTCACAAGAGTTATAAAGAAAAATCTGAACAAGGAACACCATCAAAGGATTATATTTACTCACACTTTCTTGTTGATCAACAATAATTATTCGTGCGTACTCTCAAAGATCGTTTCACAGATCTTCTGGAATCTTCTATAGAAATGAATTTCAATATGATTTTCAATTATGTAGACAAATTCAGATGGTGGAACAAGTTGTCATGTCTCAAGAATGGTTTTTTTATTGGAGAAGTGGAATGCACATTCCCATCCAGTACTCAACTTCTTGATTGGCTTCATTGGAAGTGTGAGATCACTTGATTTAGCTTTTATGCTGAGAAAGTAGAGTAGGATAATTTGTATATAAATAAGCCTAAATATCAAGAATTTTTTCTATTTCAGTTTTAAATTCAACATGTGTACTTTTAGTTCTTTAGCAGCTATTGGTTTTTCAGTGCCGAGGTTACAGGTCAGAGCAGGTTGCAAGTTTTCATTTTAAAGATGGGAGCAGCCCAATGAAGATGGCATTGGAACTAATAGTTCTTTGTTTTACCAAAGGGGCGCACCATCCCCAATGGAGCCACTGTTATCACTCTCAATTTTTCAAATTTTTTTTTAATAGGGTCATCATAAACTTCACCTTGTCTCATTAGGTCATATCATTCATTTGATGAGAAATTCACTTAATCATGTTATTATATGTCATATAAAATTCATTAATATTTTCATTAGGGTCATATCCACAATAATCCACCTTGGTTTCACTTGCATAATCATCAAATCGAGAAAATGGCCACTTGTATGTTTTTACAGAATTTCGCAGCAAATATAACTAGAAAGGTGAAAATGATGATTTTTTAGGAGGGTAAGAAAAATTTTGAACCAATTTTTCTTTATCATCCTTCATCATATCAATTTTCAGACCTACTAGTGAAATTTTGAAGAAAAAGGAGAATTTTTTATTTTTTACACTTTAGGTGTTTCTGAAGCACTAGCTAGGCTTGAAGCCCAAAATGCACTGCGGAATTTATGAAGATGATTTTTTGACAAAAAGGTGGTTAAACTTGAAATTAAATCTTGGAAATTTTTTTTATTAGCTCTTTGAACCTATCAAATAGATCCATGAAATAAAAGAGAGCTAAGAGATGGTGGAAATTGGTAAATTAAATTTGCTATGAAACTACCTTGTTTTCCCCTGTTTTGGCAGCGAGTTGAATATTGAAGGAATTTTGTCTTGAAATGGTGCATTCAAGGTCAAATTATCGCATTTGGAGGTCAAATATGGTCAGGAAGATATTTTCATACAGGTTTGGTCCACAAAGTTGTCCAACTCATCTTCAAATTATCAATTCATCATGGAGGTATTTCATCATGTGTGATGGCAGCACTCCTTAAAAGTAGGAATACATGTTTCATGAAGCCCTCCTAAAATTTTTTAAAGGCTCATGGCCACAGAAATTCAAATTTATTGGCAAAATTTTTTAAAACATAGGTGCTACGAAAAGTTGCTATGAAATCAGCGCTACGAAATTTTCTGTACATGACTATATTAGCAATCAACTTCAAGTTTGATTTCTGACCAAATGAAAAAGGATTTTGGAAACCTTAAAGTGTTTTTTCTTCAGCACAAGTCCATATATAAAAAAATCTCTCATTTTCTGCAAAGCCATTAGGGTTTGGAAATTATACACTCATCTTTGAAGCCTATTTTTTAGAATTTTAACTAACCAAATTTATGAAAAATTTGTAAAATTCGACTTGGAGGAGGTCCAGCTCAGCATCCATGTTACATAATTACACATCAGCACTCCAGTACACTCATAAAATTATTTATTTGAGTTGATAAGGGTTATTAAATGGATTTATTGAACTATTTAATGGAAGAAGAGTCCTTTTTGTATTCAAACTCTGCAAAACACAAATATCCCTAGGAAGTCTCCAAGTGATGTAATCATATTTGAAATAGGTCTCTGAGGTGGGAATTCAAAGTGAGCAAGGTGGAAAATCATTTATATGATTTCTCACTCTATAAATGATAGATTTTTAGAGTTAGAAAGGTTTGGAGATGTTATGTATGCACTACTATTGTAATCTTTCACTATCAGTAATATACTTTTGTAGCAGCTTGTTTCAGACCCAAGGTTCATTGTATGTTATTATCTATGCTTTTCTATCTTATTCCTTTTGATATTTATGCAGTGGCTCATGTGTAATCACTTGGAATTCAGTAATATGCTCCAATTTCCTATACACGTGTATTTTGTTTTTTTGTCCTTTTTGTGTGATTTGATAAGAGTATAAGTGCCTTGGCTTCCATGACATTTGTTTTTTTGTAATTTATATTTACAATTAATCCATGCCCAATGGTATCTAGTACTTTCATCATTCACCTAATTTGAACACATAAACACCCAAAAAAGACACCATCAAAGTTAGCCATTTTCTTTTAAACTTCATTGAAAATAATTTTTTCTTCTTTTGAGAGAGCCCTCTCAGACTAGATAGGCTAATTTCCAGTTGCAAGTGGTTTGAAAGAGTTACTCCAAGTTGATCATTGAAGCAACCCAACAAGAAATCAATTTGGTGATAACACCTTTAATGATATTTAGAATCCTCCAACTAAGCAGAGCTCCAAATATAATAATATTCACTTGGAAACTCAACACACACACATTCTAATTGAATGAAACCATAACCACCCAGTGGACCTCCATTAATGAGGCCTCAACCACTAGTTAGTAGATGTTATTTAATGAGACCGATTACATTTATTGATCTCAAATCCTACTAACTTGTGGACCTTATTTAATAAATATGGCCTCAATACTTTAAGCAACTAGGATAATTAGGGAGGGAAATTAACATGCCCTTTTCCACACAAAGTAGCATTGTCCTCAAGAATGGATATGACAAAATTGTTGAAGAGTATACATTGGTTCCCATGTAGCATCCCTAGGTTTTGTATCTTTCCACTAGGTCAATAATTCTTAGATGGCATGATGCTAAATACAATAGTCTCATTTTTCCAAGACAACCTCAATATGTAATAAAATGGAATGCTCCTTATGTAATTTGGGAAGGCTATTTTGGGCTCTACAATTGCACCTAAGAACTTTCTTCAAGTATTACACATGAAATAACTTGTGGAGCTTGCAAGGGATAGGATTTGTAAAAATTAGGTTATATACTCTAGAGGCTCTTATGATTGGGTGATGTCTACTTATAGGTTTGGATATACAATAACACCCAAAATCTATATTTAAGGTGACATTTCCGAGTGATATTGATCATGGAAAATTTTAGGGGCTAATATTCGCAGGTGGGCTAATTTTCCATGTTTTTTCCAAAAAAAATATTTGCCAATTTCCATTTTTAATAAAAATGATTCACCCAAATTTTACAATAAAAAATTATTTTACCTTAAAAATCGCCAATAGTATATAGAGGTTATATATAAAACCATTATAAAATTGAATAATTTTACAAATATATCAATAAAAATTTTATAGTTTGCATATTAGGGACTAGTGAGATTCGCCATTTTTTTAAACTTCAAGAAATTTTTCCTTCCTTAAAATTTTCCCTGATATTGATCAACTTATTACTTCATGCAGTTTTAGGCCAACACCAAATTATCCTTGAGGGCATGGTGAATTTTCCAATGACCTGTTTTGGTTTTATAAACCTCCTAAAAATTAGAGAGGACTAGTAACAATAAGATTATTAATGGGGGTGGTTTTCCATATATTTCCTAAAAGGGGGTCATTTTAGTACCAAAATAAAAGGTAGTATTGTACCATAATGCATTAGAACCATTAGGCTTGGTAGTCCAAATAAAAGAAACATAAATAATATTATAAAAACTTGTTCATTACTTGTATCTATCTATTTTTTGGGGTGAGATGATGTGTTGAGATTCAATTAGGTACCTTGAAGCCGAAAGAACTCCTACCAAACAATGCTAGTGAAGTCAGGGTCACAATTAGTCACAATTGATTTAGGTATGCCATGGAGTTTAAAAGTATTTTCCATTAATATTTGTGCTACTATGAAGTCCTTGAATAGAAGTGAACGCATTTAAAAGATGATCAACAACTACCATGATCACCATTTTTTTTCTTGATTTTGATAAATAAATAATGAAATCCATAGAAATTGCAATCCACATTATGGAAGGTATAATTAAGGGTTTTAATGCTCATATAGGATTTACTATTATCCCCTTATATTGTTATCAATTTTCATATTTGGATATAAATGTGTAGATATCCTTCTTCATGCATTTCCAATAGAATGTGTAAGTAATTCTTTCATATTACTTTTGAAATCAATAATACCTATTGTGGGAAAGGGGTGCAATTAAAATAAGACACTATATTAAATGTGGAATCCTAAACCAAATAAATATACCCTTTATAGAGAAGCTCATCATTTTTTCCTAATGTTGAAGTCTGAAATTGTTTCCTTTTTTACTACCTTTTCCCCTCTCCTTTATCTTTTTGTGACCATTTTGTAGCACTCTTATCATAATCAAGATCATCTCAGATTATAAAAGGTATTAATCATCCATGTTCTAGAATCTATGTTTATTTATGAATTATAATTAAAACATCCCTAAAATTACTAAATCTTGATCATTCCACAACTAATATTGAATTCTGCAGCCATATCCATTATTAGATAGGTTGCAATGCACCAATGAAGGAGTGGAAGGTACCTGAAGATGAAATATGTTCACCACATGGATTTCCACCTATCAACATGACTTATCAAGTTACATAGATAGAAATATCTAAGATTCAAACCAAAATTCAAACTTTAGTTATGATGGTGCAGCAGTCAAGAGAAGTTCGGTAGAAGATCACGATGAGATCATGAAAGTGTGTAGGAGACTTGTTAGATTGTTGAGAAATCATTTAAGAAGAATCTATCATGATTTGATCTCTTGGTAGAAAATAATGAGAAGATGAAGTTTCAATTCAAATTTACTTCTTAGATGACAGAAAAAATTCATTTCCTATCGGCCAAAGACTCTCAATTTAGTTTGATGAAGAATTGTATAAAATCCATAATGTGAAACCAAAAGGATAGTTCCGTTAAGTTAATAAGTCATGGTTTTATTTCTAGTACTTTGAAAATTTGTTATGAATTAATATAATACTCTATTCCTTTCCAATGTGTGGTTGAACTATTGTCTGATGAGTGACGAACTTACACTCATGGGAGGCCCTCTTGAAGAGTAGTAAGGATAGTTAGTTTTGTTTTCATTATAGTTTGTTGGTAGAACAGAAGTTTCATGAAGTTTTTCTTTGAACAATTGCATTACAATTAAATTTTAATCATATGTTGTTTTGATTCTAGAGCCCTCATAAAAGAAAAACACAATTTTTTTTCTCATATGCCTTCTAGTAATTTAGTCTTATTTACTCACTGAATTTCATGGATGAACAAGAAATGTATTTTTAGAGTTATTTGCGCACATCTGTAATCATTTGAAATTACAAGTTCTTGTTTGATTTTCTTTCTACAAGTATTTACATTAGCATTTATTTTTACAAACATAGTTAATTTCCTCTTCTGAAAATAGAAGTTAAGATTCCTTTTATGAAATTAGTGTTAAGGGTTCCTTTATACAAAGTAACGTTAAAATTTCAATTTTTCAATTAAGATTAAAGTCTCTTTCTTTAATCTAACATTAGAACTTCCTTTATGCAATTAGAAATAGACTTTAAATTCTGCAATTAGAAATAGAATTTCAATTCTACAAGTAAAATAAGTTTCAAGCAATAGATTTAATTCAATTAGAATTTGGTTTTGATGTAGCTTTAAATAGAAAGAAATATTGCATGACAACTCTCTAATCTCTTTTAAAATTTTCCATACTTAGAGTAATTTCATCCTAATATAGAATTCCTAGCATATATGGTGCACATGCACTTCATAAGTACACAAACCTTGGTTGACAATTATTGAAGTAATTTAAGGTCAATTAAACTACCCAACATTTTTGCACCCTTGTCATGGAAGTGTATATAAAATTCCATTCTTTGTTTACATATAATTTTAGGTGAATTAAATTTTGATTTTATAGATGCATAATTAAATCGTGATAACAATCATTTATGCATAGATAAAATAACTCTAGGGGTAGATTTATTAGTAGAGGTAGAAGTTCAATTCCAACATCACCACTCACTCTCGCTAGACCTCATAGTGCCACGCCATCGACTAAAACTCACATTCCATCATTTGTAGGTAGACATAGACTCCTGAGGTGCATAGATCTTAAATCCAACCAAGAGATTCACCAACTTCTTCTACCTAATTTGTAGTTGAAGAACCTATGTCCCCAATAGAAGGAGTAATATTTCTCTCTTCTACAAGAGAACAACTTCTAGGACAAGAACTAAAATTCCCTTGTGAATAATAAGAAGAAACATATTTTAATATACCATTAGTAGAGGAACCAAAAGAAGAGATATATAATCCTATCATAGAACCTTATAGTAGCTCTGAAGAATCTACAATGGTAGGGGAAGGAGAAGGAGAATTACATAATGTAAATGGTGAACTTAGGATTGGAGGTGGAAGAGGCAGAGGAGGAAATAGAGGACGAGGTGGTAGAGGTGGTAGAGGAAAACTAAATCCTTATGGATTCCCAATATTTTATGAAGACACAATAACCAAAATTAAAAACATCTCCAACTCTATCCTCCCTAATTTCCATGGTTTAAGACACGAGGACCCCAAAAATTTTCTTTTTGAGTTTGAAGTTTTATGTAGATATTATGACTACTTACTTGATCCTTAGAAATTGAAATTATTCCCTGCTACTCTTAAGGATAGAGCACTTAAATGGTTAATGGGATTAGGAACACATAATATTATAATATGGGAAGAAAAGAAAAAATTGTTCTTAAAAAAATACAAGGATTATTTTATGCCCCATAACCTCAAGGTTTAAGTTTTTAAGATGATGCAAAAAGACGATGAAATCCTTGAAGACCTAGTTGAAAGTTTTTCTTACAATATTAAAAGGGTTAAGATGTATAATTTAGATGATGAATCATTAAAAGATATTTTTCTAAAATCCATAAGAGATGAATGGATTGACCTTCTCATTTTAATGGGAAAGGAGATGTTTCTCAACATTCATTTGGAGAAATATGTGATTTGTGTAAACATATATCAGGGGGTAAGGCTAGAAATGGAAAAATTACAAGAGATCTTGTTATGTCTAGAATTAGTAAATATGCAACTGGAATAGTAAGTAGAGTTGAAATAGGCAATCTACTTGATAATTTCAAAACATATATCCTTGGGAGTCTTAGTGAACAACTAGATACTGTTAAGATACAAAACAAGAAAAAAACTTAAAATGTTTCATTATCTATTTTTTGTCCCAGATGTAGGAAGAAACATGCCTTAAGAGAATTCCCCCTTGATAGTATATAAATTTGTGTCATATGTGCTGAAAATCATTGTAGAAATTTTAATACAAATATGTATTGCCTGGATTCTCCTGATCTAACAATTATATGTCACTGTTAAATACATAATCCTTCTACTTAAATCTTTGCAGGAATTTAATCGCCAATTGCAAACACATGAAGAAAGATCAATCACACATAACATAAATGTTTTTACCAGGAAAGCATAAAGCTAAAAACCCCACTATCATATATTATGTATATATCATGGTTCATGAAACAATCTCATACAAAACTCTAATCCAGGAGCTCTCAATACAATATACAATCGTCTCACACTCTCATACAAAAAATGGCAAATACATGTGACAATTTACTGCCTCCTAACAACCTACCTCCACTGTGCAATCCCTGCTAATCACAATCCCTGAATGAATTCGATCCTGCCTTGCCTTGACTGTGCAATCCTCATTGGCATCTCCAATGTGTGTTTGGTTGCAAGTGTGCACCCACTAATGTCATAACTGATAGTCAAACTGTCCCTTTCCCCTATCTCTCAACTGGGTCTCCAATGGATATGACGTGGATGTAGTTAATAGTAGTAAATATTTAGCTTCATGTGAGATCACTCCATGTGAATTAATTTAATATTTAATTCACTGATCTCTCACTAGTGTATCTTTAGTTACAACTAGTTACAACTAGCACAACTAAGTTTAACTCACTTAACTGAGTTAAACTACTTTACAAATCACATAACTACACATCCAACTCTGTTACAACTTTGTATCACTCAGTTACAACGAATTCCACTTGCATGTCCCACCAACCAGCCTTAGAAATCATAATTCCTTTAGTCAACTAGTTTTCCACATCAATTAACTGAAATCAAGTGCTTCAAGAGAATAGATTATTATTTATTGTCTAATTATTATTAAGAGATAATAATAATCGACATGCATTCTATTTTCAGACATGGGATCTATGAACATACTTCGCACATGCATTCCAAAAATAGAACTACATCCATAAATATAATTTTCTCAACCATCTATAAATGGAATCCTGCTATAAATATAATTTTCTCACCATTCTAAAAATAGGCATACACCTAAAAATAGTCTGTGGGCCCCACCTAGTGTGGGTGCTTAATTTTCACTAGGATCATCATCTTGTTGAATCTCAACACTCCCTCTCAACAAGAAAGGGATTATCCTTCACCCCGATCCTATTCATATGGTATTGAAATTTTCTCCTGGTGAGCGCCTTCATCAAAATATCTACATCCTAGTCTTCCATAGGAATGTACTGAAGCAACATGATCTTTCGTTGCACACAATATCTGATATGATGATAAGGATATCTATATGATTAGATATATCATGAAACACATGATTAATTGAGAGTTTAATGCAACTCTGATTATCACAATGAATCACTGTAGGATCTAAATGAGAACCAAACAAACCGACCAGGATCTTCCTCATCCAGATAGCCTCACATGCCTCTTGACTTGATGCCATGTATTTCGCTTCAGCTGAATTTAGTGCCACAAATCTCTGTTTCCTTCTATACCAAGAAACAACTGTAGATATGATACTGAAGACCCCTCCTGATGTGCTCTTTCTGTCCGTTGGGTTGCTTTCCCAATCTGCATCTGTGAAGCCATGCAAATTCACCTCATCCATCTGTTTGTACCATAAGCCATACTCATATGTGCCCCTGAGATATCTCAGGACATGCTTGCCTACCTTCCAAAAGATCTTGGTAGGCTTAACCATCGCTTGACTAAGTTGGTTCACCACATAGCATATGTTCGGTCTTGTATTAACTAAATACATGAGCGAACCCACCAACTATCAATAGACAGTAGCATCCACTACCTCTCCTGATGTAGCATCCTCTTTCCTCCAGTTTCCTGGAAGAGGAGTATCCACGGGTTTGCAGCCCTTCATGTGAAACTTAATGAGTATCTCCCTTGCATAATTCCCTTGTGACATAAAAATTTCACCTTCTCACTGCCATATTTCTAATCCAAGGAAATAGTGAAGGAGGCCCATATCCTTCATCTCAAACTCCTTTCCAAAGTCCTCCTTGCATGAGTGTATCAGCTTCTCATCACCAGTTAGTATTAAATCATCAACATAAACAACAATGTTTAAAATATTACCCTCCACCACAATCTAGTATAGGTTTGCATCTACCTCACTCTTGATGAATCCAAGTACGGTGAAATAGTTGTCGATCCAAGTGTACCAAGCATGGGGTGCTTGCTTCAACCCATACATCGCGCTTTTGAGTCTGCACACATGTGACTCACTGCTAAAGGTCTCAATTCCTTCAGGCTGCTCAATTTACACTTCTTCCTCAATGATCCCATTAAGGAATGTAGTCTTCACATCCATCTGATGAATGTGCCAACCCATCTGCGTTGAGAGAGAAAGGATGGTCCTTATGGAAGAATACCGTGCCACAGGTGAAAAGGTTTCTTCATAATCAATCCCCTCGATCTGTGAAAAGCCTCATGCCACAAATCTGGACTTGTATTTATCAACCCATCAACAACTTTCTTTACCTTGTAGATCCATCTTGAACCTACCACTTATTTATCAACCGGCCTTGGAAAAATTTCCCAATCACTGTTTCTGATAATGGAGTCATACTCCTCCACCATTGCATCTACCCAAGTGGGCTCCTACACTACTTTCTGAAAGGAAGATGGCTCAGTCACAATAAATTTTCTCATGAGAGCCATGTATCCAGTGAATCGATCAAGAGACTGTCTCTGTCTGTGCTATGAAGTAGGGACTCCTACATTCTGTGTCGCATCAAGCGTCAGCCTCTCATATTCTATGGTACGCCTTCTGCCAGTTCTGATGTTTGGCTCTGTGTGAGTAGAATCCTCCACTCCATGAACCTCCTCCTATGGCTGATCCACATCTAGAGACTCATCTTTGGGAACCAAAAGTTCCTCCTCTACATGTAATTCTAGCTCCCTCTCAAGCGATAACTTCATGGCTTTCTCCTCATTGAAATTTATATCCCGTTGCACCACATGATCTATTCTAATTTTTGCAAATACACACGATAATTATGGGGTTTTTCTGTGTACCCCACAAATATCCCAACTTCAGCAGTTAGCTCCAGCTTCTTCCTATCATTCTTGGTCCCATGCACATAAATAGATGAGCCAAAAATCTTAAAGTGAGAAACATCTGGTTTCTTACTTGTAAAATCTTCTTCAGGTGTACTCATGCCAAGTACTCTATAAGGACAACGGTTTTGCACATAAACCATAGTGTTGCATGCTTCTGCCCACAAATGCATTGGTAGACCCTGATCATGCATCATCGCTCATGTAACACCCACAATTGTTCTGTTCTTCCTCTCTGCAACCCCATTTTGTTGTGGGTTATGAGGTGCTATGATTTCTCTCTAAATTCCTTCTTTGCTACAAAAGTTTTTAAATTCGTTCGAGATGTATTCTCCACCATTATTGCTCTGAAAATCCTTCACTTGCTTCCCTGACTCTTTCTCAGCCAATGCCTTAAACTAATAGAAATTTTAGAATGTTTGATCCTTATTTTGCATGAAGTAGATCCAGCATTTACAAGAAATTCATCAACAAAACTAACATAATACCTATGTTTTTCTTTTGAAGAAACCGAGAATGGTCCACACATGTCTATGTGAACTCTCTCTATGATCATCGAAGCACGGTTCTCATTTTCATGAAAGGTGGACTTTAAAAACTTACCCATAGTACATCCCTTGCACTGATATAACTACACAAGTGTACCCTTGGGAAGTCCAGTAGAAATTTGCTGTAAACTTTTCAGGGTGCCATCGTGAAGATGGCCCAATCACCTATGCCATAATTCGCCCTCATCCCGACTCACCACTTATTCTTCTTTTCCCACCATTGCAGCGCAGCCATCTACCTCCATCTTGTAGATATTATTAACTTGAATCCCTATCCTCTTGGCTTGACCCATTATTTTATGTCATAGGAAATCTTTTCCATCACTGAAAACAACGTCAGAGCCTCTGTCCTCCAACATCGCAACTGAGACCAAGTTTTTCTTCAGACCTAGAACATGCATAACATATTTCACTATAAATGGTTTACCTAACTCCCTCTCAAAGGTAATGGTACCAATTTCAGTCGCACTATATCGCCCAGTGTCACCCATCTCGATATGAATTTGGAGATATTTCTCCTCCAAGTCACTGAAAATCTCCTTATCTCCCGTCATGTGGAAGGAAGCACTATTATCAAGATACCACACCAATCCCATTGTGCTTGAAACCAAGCATGCGATTAAAGAGAAATCAAGTTAAAATTTTGAGGCAATGGCCTCACCATATGTAGCTCCATAAACCTTCTTGTTCTTCTTTTTCAATGGTCAGTTAGTGGCGAGATGCCCATGTTTGTGACAGTGAAAACACTTCACCTTGGACAAATCCAACTTCTTTCCTTTAGACTCAGATTTTGAATGGTATTTTTTCCAATTCCCTTTCCTTGCCTTGGCATCCAAAGCACAATCCTCTTCATCATCATGCTTTGATGAAGAGCCATCTCTGGTGTTCCGCCTAAACTCCTCCTGCACTATATTCGACCATAGTCATTCCCAATCTGAGATATTTTCCCATCCATTGACAGAGTCTTGATAACTATTCAAAATATTAGGAAGTCCCAAGAGAGCCAAGCTCACCAAATCATCATCAGCAATTGTGATTCCCACATTCCTTAGTTCATCCCGTGTAATGTTCCCAATTTGTAGCCTCAAGCTAAAAGGAACATTATAGTTAGCAGTATTTTATTTAGTTAAATAAAATGGGTGAGGAGGCCCCATAATATTTGAGAAGGAATAATAAACACTCCTCATGTGAAAGGAGGAAGAATAAAGCAGCTGATTTGAGCACCACATGGTGTGAACATGATTGAATCATGCTTGATCTAGTCATTTTGACCAAAGTCAACTAAGCTGTCTAGATACATTGAACCTCCTTGGACAGTGCAGTTTTAGTGGAGGCTCCACTTGCATGAGCTAGGTGGCAAGTGTGGATGGGAGCCATGGTGAGAGGAGTTCATTTTCTTTATAAGGAGGAGTGGTAGCCCATTTTCATTATGCATTAGCTTTTCATTTTCGTTGGGTTTGCAAAGACTTACATACCCGGGCTGTTTAGCAGGGTTGTAGTGTTCTTGAACCCAAGGGTGTTCCTGGTCGGGAATCCCTACCTCATCCTCAAGGAAGGAGAGGTTTTGAGCTCCATTTCCTCATTCTGGCACTTGGCCAAGCTTAATCCTTCAGCTACAGCGTTATTCTGTTTGGCAGAAAATGTTGAGTTGCTGGGTGCAGCAACAGAGGAACTCATAGAGTCATTATTTGGCTTGTTCTTCAGTGGAGATCTTGTATATTCTTTGGAGGAGCAGCAGAGGAGACTCCCGGGAATCATTTCAGATATTTTGCACCAGGCCAATCATTCACCATCTCTCATAGCGTAGTCTAGGGCTGGAATTACATTATTTTATACAGGAAGTTGCTGGGAGGGTCATGTGAGCTTATCAAGAGGAGTATTTTTTAGTAAGAGGGATCAGCCCTTTTCTTGAGAACATTATCAGAGGAGGGCATGAGTATTTCAGATCTTCCGTAGCCTCATTCTTATTTTTATTCAGTTACAGTGACAAGTTATTTGTCACATTATACATTTTCCTGCATTTCTAACAATCTCTCCTAGATTGGCTAGAAATATTGTATTGGAGCCCATTTTTCTATTCTTGGGAATTTATTTGTATATTTCAGCCATATCTCATGTACGCACATCTATAGTAGCAGCTACACTTCTATATATAGCGTAGTCACTCCTTTCTGGCATTTTGTGCAGTTGCTGCATCTCTTGTATCTCATGTGTTCATCTTTGGAGATTGATTTCCATTGCATGAGGGGTTTATTCCTCATGATATTTTTGTATATTTTTGCTGATATATTAATAAACATGATGGATGTATTATATTTCATCTTATGACATATTCATATTTTTATATTTTTATGATTGTGTTCATGTATTGTTGTAAGCTCTCTCTTTGAGCATTCTCCAAGGGACCTAGTTTGGGGAGATCTGAATAACCCTTCTAGATTCATTTCTTTGGGCTCAAATCCTAGAAGATAATTTTTTAATGAGCTAAAAAGGGGCTCCAATTCCCCTTTTTACTTATTTTTACATTTCATTCCCTATACAGCTTCCTTGAGGACCATATTGCAGCAATTCCTGAACAAGGAACATTATAGTGGTATCGGAGCATCAATCTTGGCTCAGCCTGTGCAACCCAAGATAATATGCCATTTCAAGGAGAAGATCCTCACTTAGAAGAGGATATGTACAAAGGAAACAAGAAAAGAGGAATGACGGAAGAGGAGGTCTCCCTTCTTATTTTCCAGACCATGGAGGGTATCATTGAAGACCTTGAGGAGATAGAAAGGGAAAACTGGAAAGATTTTCTGAGAGGGTTTGTGGATGAAGAAAGCCCTATTTGCGACCACGTTGGGTGTGAGCATTCAGCCACACATGCAGCTCCACAGCGTAGTTCATTGCCCACTTGCACTACAGGGATAATGGAGGAAGAAGATGAGGCAATTGGAGGAGCAGCACTGCAACTCAAAGGTATGGCTCATGGTTGGTGGTTTGAAAATTATATTTCATGTTATCATAAAAATTTAGAATCATATGATGGATTCACTAGTGAACCATGCAAAAAAATCCATTCCATATTTATAAAGGGGATGTACACATGTATGATGGCTTGCTAAAGGCAAGATCCCCATTGTGTGAAGGGCCCTCTTCCATTTGTGAAGTCATGGAGGTACTTCCTTCAAGAGATGACCAAGATCTAGGGTCTCTCCTTGATGATGAGGTAATCTCACTTATTGATGGGGAGGATGAGCATAAGAGATCTAACAGCGCTGTCCCATTGGGAGGATATCCATCACCACATGGAGGTGAAAAGGGAACCTTTGCTTCCATTAGAGGAGCTCTTGTACCTTTGCAAGAAGTTCCAAATGCTTTAGCATGTGGGAACCATGGCACAATTCCGAAATCATATGTAGCAGTTATTGGGGATTTTGAGATGAAGGAGGAAGAGAAGGATCAACATCAAGGGTTGATACACCCTTATCTATTCTGGAAGGTCTTTGCACAAGAGAAGGAGACTGTATAGCACAGTGAAGATAGGGAAAAATCAGTCCTCTTATACATACATTCCACTTCTGAACTTGATGTCTCACTATATGAAGGCATTCCACCTGGGAGGCCACCTGATCTAGAGTTGATGAGGGGCATCTTGTCATTTGGTTCACCACTCTTGGATTCTGGAGAGGTGAAGACATGGGAGGAGTCTAGCACAACGCAGAGATTTTGGTGTAAACCCAAGGAGGAGGGAGACATTCTCTCATTTTCAGTATCACCCACTCTCATCAATTATACTGCGCTGACAGAGTTTGTTGCAAGGATGGAGGATGGCATCTTCATGATTCAGGATGACTGCTCCACATATTTTGAGAGGACACTTCCTTTGAGGAAGGACTCTTTCACACATGGGAGTGGATGGAGGCCACTCATGCCTACTTTGGCCCAGCTTGGGGGATTCCTTTTGGATGATAGCTTCTCATGGGAGGCCAACTTCCAAAGGACACCATAACTATTTGAGCATGAGCAGCTACATGATGGGCATGGTAGCATTTTGAAGGATTACTTTGGCACGGGGGATGTCAAAGTAGCAGACAACAACTTGAGGGGAGCTTCACATGCTAGATCACCAACGTTGTCTATGAGGAGGATTGATCCGTATTGGAGGTGTCAGCTTCTGGTAGAGTACTCTAAGGATCTTGGTGCATGCATGGTTCTTGATGACTTGGAGGGAGATGATAGATACATGGTGGATGATAAGGTCATCAATTTTTATGGCAGAATCTCCTTGACTAGGGGATCTAGTCTCAAGGAGAAACTATTACATGTAGCACATGAGGACTTCCTAGCTATGCACCTTGATGCATATCTTGTTTTGTTATAGGAGTTCACTTGGGAGGGCATCCAGCAGGACATACATCAGCATATGGAGAGATGCATAGCCTAGATGGTAATAGAGTGGATGTCACAGCCACCTTCCTACCCATTGGGAGTGAGGGAGCTTTTTCAGTTGAGCCATTTCAGCTCAAGGTCTCAAGTACATGGTAGAGAAGGTATAATTTCACATTATGTTTTGTAATTATTTACTTTATATGAGTAGCATATTGTATCAAGAAGGATCATCCCTTCTTTCATTTTGTAAAATGTACTTGAAGCTACTTGTAGCGTTGATTTTGGCTACCTTAATGGTAGTTTGTGGGGGAAGCCACATGACTCTTGGTGTGCACCATTAACACCACATTGTACATTCGTGTTCACATCTTATGAGATGAGTGTGGAAGAAAATAAGTGGCTAATAAATCACTTGTTATATTTTTTTTTGAGGTAGGCATGGAATGCACTACACTGGTTCCTCATGTGGAACTATGATCCACTCTTCGGTTTCCATATGGAAGCTTGTTTTCATTGTATTTTTCTTCCATATGTTGCCGATGTTTGTATACTCATGGGAGGCTTTGTTTGGAGAGTGGGATTGGAGTCGAAGATTCCCATTGGGAGTATGATTGTCCCCTTTTTACATTTTGTATTTTTTGGGAGAAACAATGGGCACACCATGATTGCCATGTCACTACTTTCCTCTTCATATAGGAGGAGCTATTGGGAGAAATGCATTGTTGAAGGAGGCACTTCATGGTTGATTCATTTTTTGGGGAGGCTTGGGCCAATTGTGGAGGCCATGACATCTCAGCCCAATATCAGAAACCCCCTCATACTTATCATAAATGGAGGGAGAAACTACTTGGATGGGAAAATAAAAACTCTCCATTCAGCCTCAACATGTTGCATAGATCTGGGTTTTAGGACTGCTTTGTTGAGCTACCTAGGATGGATCATTTCATTTGGATTATTGCATGGGTGAAGGAGTCACTCATTAGGGATAATACTTCCCATGTTTTTCATCACTGCTACCTTGAGGAGGCCACAAAACAACAAGGAGATTTCCACTTGCATCTTCTATTGTCTCATGATGTATACTTTGGTTTTACACACTTAGAGGGATACATGGAGGACAAATTTATTGCATACTTTGATGAACTACGGTGGGGTATATTGATGGGGAGGCCACAAGAATAGGAGGATGATTTTTTCTCTACCTTGCAGTTGCTTGAGGGCAAGCAACATTTTGAAGGGGGAGGACTGTAATGTTCCCAATTTTTAGCCTCAAGCTAAAAGGAACATTATAGTTAGAAGTATTTTATTTAGTTAAATAAAATGGGTAAGGAAGCCTCATAATCTTTGAGAAGTAAGAATAAACACTCCTCATGTGAAAGGAGGAAGAATAAAGCAGCTAATTTGAGCACCACATGGTGTGAACAGGATTGGATCATGCTTGATCTAGATATTTTGACCAAAGTTAACTGAACTATCTAGATACATTGAACCTCCTTGGACAACGAAGTTTTAGTGGAGGCTCCACTTGCATGAGCTAGGTGGCAAGTGTGGATGGGAGCCATGGTGAGAGGAGTTCATTTTCTTTATAAGGAGGATATGGCCGCCCATTTTCATTATGCATTAGCTTGTCATTTTGTTGGGTCTACAAAGACTTGCATACCTGTGTTGTTTAGCAGGGTTGTAATGTTCTTGAACCCAAGGGTGTTCCTGGTCAGGAATCCCTACCTCATCCTCAAGGAAGGATAGGTTTTGAGCTCCATTTCCTCATTTCGGCATTTGGCAAAGCTTAATCCTTCAGCTATAGCATTATTCTGTTGGGCAGAAAACGTTGAGTTGATGGGTGCAGCAACAGAGGAACTCATAGAGTCATTCTTTGGCTCGTTCTTCAGTGGAGATCTTGTATATTATTTGAAGGAGAAGAAAAGGATACTCCCGGGAATCATTTCAGATCTTTGGCACCAAGCCAGTCATTCACCATCTCTCACAGTGTAGTCTAGGGCTGGAACTGCGTTATTTTATACAGGCAGTTGCTGGGAGGGTCATGTGAGCTTATGAGGAGGAGTGTTTTTGAGTAAGAGGGATCAGCCCTTTGCTTGAGAAAATTATCAGAGGAGGGAATGAGTATTTCAGATCTTAGATAGCCTCATTCTTATTTTGATTCAATTGCAATGACAAGTTATTTGTCACATTGTACATTTTCTGACATTTCTAGCAATCTCTCCTAGATTGGCTATAAATTTTGTATTGGAGCCCATTATTCTATTCTTGGGAATTTATTTGTATATTTCAGCCATATCTCATGTATGCACATCTATAGTAGCAGCTACACTCCTAGAGACAGTGCAGTCACTGCTTTCTGGCATTTTGTGTAGTTGTTGCATCTCTTGCATTTCATGTGTTCATCTTTGGAGATTGATTTCCATTGCATGAGGGGTTTATTCCTCATGATATTTCTATATATTGTTTTTGATATATTAATGAACATGATGGTTGTATTATATTTCATCTTATGACATATTCATATTTGCAGAGTTTTATGATTGTGTTCATGTATTGCTGTAAGCTCTCTCTTTGAGCATTCTCTAAGGGACCTAGTTTGGGGAGATCTGAATAACCCCTCTAGAGTCATTTCTTTGGGCTCAACTCCTAGAAGAGAATTTTTTGATGAGTTAAAAAGGGGCTCCAAGTCCCCTTTTTACTTATTTTTACATTGCCTTCCCTATACAGCGTCCTTGAGGACCATATTGCAGCAATTCTCGAAAAAGGAACATTACATCCCAACATTGGACAAACTTTGTGAGATACTTGGGAATATTGTCGCCCTTATCCATCTTGATATTTCTGATTTTATCCTTCAGCGCCAATTTCCTATGGTCATTGTTGCTTTCGAAAATATCCATTAAAGCCTTCCAAATTGAAAATGGAGTGGATTTCCCATGAAGGCCTGAGACAATATGGTCTTGCACACCTTCCAACAGAACCCTTCTTGTCTTTGCTACTTTCTTTTTCCAGGCGTCAAGTAATTAAGCATCTATCGAAGTGGGATTAGGAACATCACTGTCGATGAATTCCTTCAAGCCATTATCTTCAAGCAACGCATCCATCCTATCCTTCCATGCAATGTAGTTCGAGCTTTCCTCGAGTGCATACTCTAACCAAAAACCATTGAAATCCATTTCGATGTTTACTTAACTTTCACACAAAGAAATTCTTGCAACAAATTTGAATTGTTTCTACCAACAAACTTAGCTACTACTTCAATATTGAAATCTTCTTTGCTCTGATACCATGTATAAATTTTAATGCAAATATGTATTTCCTGGATTCTCCTAATCTAAAAATTATATGCCACTATTAAATACAGAATCCTTCTACTTAAATATTTGCGGAAATTTAATCGCCAATTGCAAACACATGAAGAAATATCAATCACACATAACACATATGTTTTTACTGGGAAAGCATAAAGCTAAACCCCACTATCATATATTATGTATATATCATGTATCATGAAACAATATCATACAAAACTCTAATCCAAGAGCTCTCAGTACAATATAAAATCGTCTCACATTGTCATACAAAAATTGGCAAATACATGCGCCAATTTACTGCCTCCTGACAACCTGCCTCCACTGCGCAATCCCTGCTAATCAAAAACCTTAAATGAATTTGATCCTGCCTTGCCTTGACTGCGAAATCCTCATTGGCATCTCCAATGTGTGTTTGGTTGCAAGTGTGCACCCACTAATGTCACAACTGATAATCAAACTATTCCTTTCACCTATCTCTCAATTGGGTCTCCACTCGATATGACATGCATCTAGTTAATAGTAGTAAATATTCAGTTGCATGTGATATCACTCCATGTGAATTAATTTAATATTTAATTCATTGATCTCTCACTAGTGTATCTTTAGTTACAACTAGTTACAACTAGCACAACTAAGTTTAACTCACTTAACTGAGTTAAACTACTTTACAACTCACATAAATACACATCCAAATTTGTTTATAATATTCCCAAATGGGGAATGAAGCAATACAATGAAGATTTGCAGGAGAATAATATAGATCATCAAAGACAAAGCATGAGGCCAATATGGATACCTTTCAAATGTATTTACAACAGAAAAAAATATGTGAAAAATTGCCCATAAGATGCATAACATGAAATACAAGTCTCCAATAGAATAAAATCCTCATAAAGAGGTGCTGCAACCATGTAATAAGACTGGAAAAAATCCTTACAACACTATTTTATTGAGTTGCAATAGCTGAAGTTTACACTTTGGATCTAGAGCAGATAAGTGCATGAAAAGTCAGATCTATAATAGATCCATACACTATATAGGCTCTTCTTCAAAATCCCCTTGGAGTTTTTAGCATTACACCATGTACAACTTGTAGATCTGAGTCTTAAGACTACAGATCTGTAGAAATATTCAGATCTAGAATTGGATCTGATATGATATGAACAAAATAATTATCTCATCCAATGGATCTCCAAAGTGAAGGGAAGATCCCCAAAAATTGAAAACCAACTCTCCAGATGGTGCGCCAAAACACCCTGCAACTGCACCTACAGGAATAACGCAGATCTGAAGGTAAAACTGTGTTGTAGGGATCAAAATGTGGTTGGCCACATTCCAAGATCAGAAAATGAAGCTGAGTACATCCAATACTCTCCTCCCAATGAAGTAGAAGTCTTCTCCACTGAAAAGGAGCACTGAAATAGTCTAGATCAGAAGAGATCTGGCCTCCACTTGCTGTAGCTTGCAAAGATAACCAAACCCTCAAAAAGATCTAAGTTTTAGTTGAAAGAAGAAGCTTGGACTTCAGCCAAATAGTGGAAAATACAATGAAAGCTCTTCCAAGAGGCCTCTGGAGGAAAGAGGTGGGATTCCCGACCAGGAACACCCAATGCTAAACAACATTAATTCTCAGCTAAACAACAAGAGAATGATATATGTCTAAACAGAAAATATATTCAAAAATATAATGTCCATCAACAACCCTCTAATGTTACTATTCTCTTCCTTTTATAAGTTAAGATCTTGAAAACCCTAAACCACTTCCACTGAGATCACTCTTTTCACACAAAGCATCTTTATCTAAAACTGCATTGTGCCTCATTGATGGCCACTCCTCCAAGACAACACTGTAGATTTGGTCAAGGTTGACCCAGTCAAAATGTCCAACCCCTTTCACACCTAAGGGTGCTTAATTTAGCAACCAAGATTTAGCCTTTTTACATTTTGCATTGATTTATTCATGATTTAGGAGTATTATGGACCTCCTTCACACTTTTATTCTTTAAACAAGGAAATAAAACAAAAATGAATATTCCAATTAGCTCATGACTAATTGGGAATATTACAATCCTTCCCTCCCAAATTTTTCTTGTCCTCAAGCAAGTAATAAGCTGGTAACACCATCATGTGATAAGCTTCCTCCATAAGCTAAGTGTTCACCAATCCAACCCTCCATGAATTTCTCCTCCAAAGTTCTCATGAGATGCAAATAATCCATCCCATAAGGAGACAATAGCTCAAATGAAACAGACATGGCTTGGCTAATGTTCTCGCTGAAACATGTAGCATAAGATACATGGAGAATATCCATCCCATATGGCACATACATACCTCCCATTCTCCCTCCATACATTCCCATAAAAATTATAAGCACATCATCAATGTATGGGATCAAAATCAATTACATACAAACAAAAATTTGTGCATACGGAGGTGGGTCATAGTCCCACATGTGGAAACAGCACAGTGCATCTCTTGACTACATCAGATCATGATGTGGTAAGTGGTTTCCCCGCCACTTACTTGTTGCCCATGTCATCTCACTATGGCTGAAAGTGTGAGATATATTTGGTGCTTTAGCAATGCACCCATCATGATACATAATCTCCCTTGGTCCTCCAAGGGAGTGGCCATGTTCATAAATTTTTGTGGCTCAAATTTGGCCATGAAGTTTATAAGGTATAATACTTCTCCTTGGAGTCATGTTCCGTATATACATGGTGAAAGAATGCAAACAATAATCAAATGAAACATTATTTACATAAGCATATTTTTCACCAAAATTTCTCCTCAAACAAATGGAGTGGTGCATAGATTTATCCCCTTCCTCAAAAAGAGAAAGAGATGGCTGATTTAACTCCTCCATAGATTTATGTTGCTGCCCCATCTCCACATGGTACATGCATCTTTGAAAATTCTGATTTAGTTCTCCTTCAAAGCCCTTCCAAGTGTAGCTCCTCATGATGATGTTGTAGATCTTCATGGAATATGTGTGGCTGAAACATAACTATTCATAGGCCCTTTGTAGAAAATTCTCCTTGAGCTTGGAGGCTCTAGACAAGAAGATCCTACCATGATCATAGAAACTCCTTCTTGGAATGAATAACCATCTTCATGTAGCTGGTCATCAAGTATCATGCATGTGTGAAGATCCTTGGAGTAATCCACCAACTGATGGGATTTCCAATATGGATCTAAACTCCCCAACAATGACAATGTTGATGATCTATCAACTGAAATGTCTATCATGTGGCTACTCTCCTCCTTGAAATCACCCATGCCAAAGATATAAGTTGGAAGGCCATTCCTTCCATGCATCTCCTTCCACAACGCAGAATCTGAAATGAGAGTGGGTAATGATGATGTTGGGAGAAAGTCTCCCTCCTCCTTGAGCCTACCCAAGACTCCTAGTGTCGTATCATTGTCTTCCAATGCTCCCATCCCTCTTGGATCTATTCTTAGAGAATCATGTTGTGATACATTTCCCACAAAATCTGAATCAGGTGGCCTCCCAAGTGGTTTTCCACTAGATAATAGTGTCCCATGCAGCAATCTAATGAGCATGATAGATGGGACTGTAAGGTCCTTGCTTCCACTGCGCAAATCCATCTCTGTTATTTGTGTGGAAGTGGTATGTGAGGGATATGTATGCATGTATTTGATCATTTGAGTCTCACCACTCTTCTTACCCACCCATTCCGTTTGCAAAGCCTCCCAATCAGTGGTGACTTTCCCCAATGTAATCAACCATTGAACACCCAAAATCACATTGGTGTCAAGTATGTCAACCAAAAAGAAGTGATCAACCAATGTATATGTCCCCATGGTGAATGATAAGGATGGTACATAATGCATGAATTTCATTTTTCTATCTCTTGGGACCAAAACAGAGAATCCCTCAAAACATAAACCCTCTGATTCAAGATGGAACCTTGAAATCTTAAGCTCAAGTACTTAGGTACTCCTCTAAAATATTCAAGAGCCCCTCGAATAGGAGAAAATGCTCCATTCCCACTCCTGATGGTGTTGGCTCTCCTCCTGCAATGTCAGTGTTGTGACCTCTTCTTGGTTCATCTTCTTCTTCCTCCTCATCATCTGAGAAGACCTCTATGTAATGTGCTTTTCCAGTAGCACATCTATGTGTAGGTCCCCATGATTCTTGGCAAGTGAAGCAAAGATTCCTTCTTCTTAGATCTTTCTAGACTTCATCATCAAGAGGTTTCTTGTATCAGCTCTCCTTGGAAGGAGCAACTTTTTCTTCCTTCCCCTTTGAAGGAAAAGAGGGCTTATGCTGAAAAGTTGCCTTTTCTTTTGGAAAGGCATATTGAAGGTCTCTAGCCCTTTCAATAGCATCATGTGGGGTAGTGGGCTTAACAGATTTAACCAATCCATGAAGAGGTTCATCTAAACCATCAATGAACATGTACACCCTTCTTGCTGCAGACAAATCAGGAACCATAATAGGTAATCTTAAAAATTCAGAAATGTAAGTTTTTGTATTACCTGATTGTTTCAACTTTGCAAGGCTCGTGAATGGTGCCTCTGGATATCTTCTATCAAATCTTTCCACCAACCTTCTAGTGAACTCTAAATAAGCAGTCACATTATCATGACCCAATGTAGACAAACCATGGAACCACCAATCATGTGCTTCACCTTCAAGGTGCAGCGCTGCAATCTTGATAGCCTTCATCTCTGGAACCTTGTTCAACTGAAAGTAGATGTCAAGTTTTTCTGCCCAAGATTTGGCAGAACACTTGGATGAACCATCAAAGTTGGGTAAAAATAATATTCCCATAGTGTGGTGTCGATCATGATTATGGATGAATCCACCACCTCTATGATGATGCCTTTGTCTTCTATTATCCTTGATGTGAAAAAACTCCTAAAAACTCAAGTGATATTTGAATATCTGATTTTGAGACTCATATTCTTAAAAATAGTCTTCAAGGGATTCATTCTCTTGAAACCCTTAATTTCCCACAGCCAAAAATTTAGGCATGGTAAAGCATTGGGAAACTTGTGGCTGATGCACTGATTGATCATTCACGTGATGAGACATACCAAATCCTTCTCCAAGATGGAATCCTTAAGGGGATTATTTGAATCTATCCATTCTCATCTCTTTGATCTCTCTAGCAAGATCTTGCATGGCTCTAAGAAGGATCATAGGAAAATCCTTTTCTTCATCTTCACCTCCAGATAAAGCGGCTTTACCCTTGTCTTCATTATCATTTGTTTCATCAAATTTCTCCTGTCTTCTCTTTATATTCCTCTTCTCTCTATCAGTAAGAGGCTCTTATTCTTTAGAAGACATATTGGCTTCTTAGAAAGCACAGGCTGTGCCAAGATGATGCTCTGATACCACTGTAATATTCCCAAATGGGGAATGCAACAATACAAGGTAGATTTGCAGGAAAATAATGCAGATCATCAAAGAAAAATTAGGAGGCCAATATGGATACCTTTCAAATGTATTTACAACAGCAAAAAAGATGTAAAATATGGCCCATAAGATGCATCATAGGAAATACAAGTCTCTAATAGAATAAAATCCTCATAAAGAGGTGTTGTAACCATGTATTAAGACTAGAAAAAAACCTTACAACGTTATTTTATTGAGCTGCAATAGATGAAGATTACACTTTGGATCTAGAGCAGAAAAGTGCATGAAAAGTCAGATCTATAACAGATCCATACACAATATACACTCTTCTTCAAAATCCCCTTGGGGTTTTTAGCATTACACCATGTACAACTTGTAGATCTGAGTCTTAAGACTGCAGATCTACAGAAATATTCAGATTTGGAATTGGATCTGATCTTATATGAACAAGAGAATGATCTCCTCCAATGGATCTCTAAAGTGAAGGGCAGATCCCCAACAATTGAAAACCAACTCTCCAGATGGTGTGCCAAAACACCCTGCAACTGCACCTACAGGAATAACACAGTTCTGAAGGTAAAACTGTGTTGTAGGGATCAAAATGTTGTAGAAGTCTCCTCTCAATGAAGTAGAAGTCTTCTCCACTGAAAAGGGGCACTGAAATGGTCTAGATCTGAAGAGATCTAGCCTCCACTTGCTGTAGCTTGCAAAGACAACCAAACCCTCAAAAAGATCTACATTTTAGTTGAAAGAAGAATCTTGGCCTTCAGCCATATAGTGGACAATACAATGCAAACTCTTCCAAGAGGCCTCTGGAGGAAATAGGTGGGATTCCTTAACAGGAACACCCAATGCTAAACAACATTAATTCTCAGCTAAACAACAAGAGAATGATATATGTCTAAACAGACAATATATTCAAAAATATAATGTTCATCAACAACCCTCTAATGCTACTATTCTCTTCCTTTTATAAGTTAAGAGCTTTCAAACCCTAAACCACTTCCAATGAGATCACTCCTTTCACACAAATCATCTCCATCTAAAACTACATCGTGCCTCATTGATGGCCACTCTTCCAAGACAACACTATAGATTTGGTCAAGGTTGACCCAGTCAAAATTTCCAACCCCTTTCACACCTAAGGGTGCTTGATTTAGCAGCCAAGATTCAGCCTTTTTACATTTGGCATTGATTTATTCATGATTTGGGAGTATTATGGACCTCCTTTACACTTTTATTATTTAAACAAGGAAATAAAACAAAAATGAATATTCCAATTAACTCATGACTAATTGGAAATATTACACTGTTACAACTTTATATCACTCAGTTACAATGAAGTCCACTTGCATTTCCCACCAACCAACCTTAGAACTCGTAATTCCTTCAGTCAACTGGTTTTCCACATCATAACTGAAATCAAGCGCTTCAAGAGAATAGATTATTATTTATTGTCTAATTATTATTAAGTGATAATAATAATCGACAGACATTCTATTTTTAGACATGTGATATACGAATAGACTTCTCACATGCATTCCAAAAATCGAACTCCATCCATAAATAGAATTTTCTCAATCATCTATAAATAGACTCCTGCCATAAACAGAATTTTCTCACCATTCTAAAAATAGACATATCCCTAAAAATATCATTCAGGCCCCACCTAGTGTAGGTGCTTAATTTTCACTAGGATCATCATCTTGTTGAATCTCAACACTCCCTCTCAACAAGAAAGGGATTATCCTTCACCCCGATCTTGTCTCTATGGCATTCAAATTTTATCCTGGTGAACGCCTTTGTCAGAATATCTGCATCTTGATCTTCCATAGGAATGTACTGAAGCAACATGACCTTCCGCTGCACACAATCTCTGATATGAGGATACCAGATATATATATGCTTAAATATATCATGAAACACATTATTAATTGAGATTTTAATGAAAATCTGATTATCACAATGAATCACTATAGGACCTAAATGAGAACCAAACAAACCGACAAAGATATTCCTCATCCAGATAGCCTCACATGCAACTTGCCACACATTCTCCGGGAGTATGGGGTTTTTTGATATGGGACTTAAACCTATCCAAGTCCCTTTTTACTTCAACAGATGGATTGCGCGGCGACATGTACTTGGGAAGCAATGACATTGGGTCTACTTCCTCGAGAACGTCTTCCTCTATTATCACTTATGGTTCTTTGGCCATTGGTCTCATCTGTCGTTCTGCTTGGGTCGACTTAGGCTTTGAGGTATTATTGCGTGGAGATTTTAAAGTCTCTAATTTCTGTCCTTTCTTCACCTTCTGAGGTTGAGGTTCTGGTGCAAGTGTCTTAGTATCAGGTGTCACAAAGGGGGTAAGCTTTGTAGCAGTCATACTCACAGGGATTAAAGTTACTAACCCTCTTTGGCGTAGTGTCTCAAAGAATTTTTCTAAGTGAGTAGACATAAACTTAATCAAGCACGATGAAATAAATGGGCACATATCTCTTGGAAAGCAAGGGGAGCTAATGTGAACCTTACTACTAAATTTATAGTGGTGGTGTAGCCTAAATGGCCTGATATCTGTTGATGCAAAATCATAAATGCTAAAACAACTACGTAAATTTGGAAAAATGGATCTGTAACTTCGGGAAAAGGATTTTCACAGATGCAATAGCAACATAGCAATGAACCATTATTGCAGTTATGTTTCAAAGGAAGAAAATAAAATTTCATGGATATTTTTATAGATATACATTTTCTCCCAATCTGTAGTAGACAACTTAGGGTTTCGGATTTCTTGGATTGAAAATTTGTGCACCTTCTTATCAATCCAATCTTGTAGTTCATTCTTTGTCAGATGCCACATAAAACTTCCATCAAATAGCTCTGGGTCTCGAAAATAACCATTTGTTGGCTTGAGGGGTCCTGACCCAAGTTTAGAGTGTTTTTCATAACCAACAAAACCCTCCAACTATTGGCCGTTTCGGCAATGATCTGCTTGCGTAGACCAAAGTCTCACCCGGAGCAGTATGGGGGGGTGATGAAACTAGGTTTCCGCACCCTGAGGGAGTGTATTATGTGGTACTTAACCCTACTTATTAGATCTAATGCATATCGTCCCGCGTGAGACTTCACAAAACCTAGATCTAAAACCATTAACAGATATGTGTAAAAAATATTGTTATACTTCATTCAGATCTAGCTTATCAGAGTAGAAATAACACTTGAAAAATCACATAGAAATAGATATATAGCTTGCAGTAATCAAAAAATAATTAAACCAACATATTCATGCATAAACACAGAAATCGCAATGCAACAGAGTTCGTCAAATCTTCTTCTTTATTAATTATTATATCTTCAATTTAGTGCAATCCTCTCCACCTACGCACACAGCAGTAGGGTCCTTGCACACATCTCAGGACTAGGTCTCTGTGCACACATCCAGTAGGAGCCTTTCTACCCAGGCCGAACACAAACTAGCCCAAAACTTTGATCAAAACACAAAACATAAGCATAACATGACATATCTTTTCTCGACTCAACTCTTACATATTTATATAACTCAGATGCACACATACCATGGTCTCAAGCCATGGTATGAGACTCATGGTTTCCATTTTTGCCCATTACTATCATTAAGGAGCTTTAATCTGCCCCAAAGCCCCTTGACTTATACGTGCAACATGTATTAACAAAATTTAACCAAAATTTTCCCCAAAACTTGACCCGAGGGGAACCTATCCCAACACTTATGACATGACACAATAATTATGCCACGTGAAATCCTCTTAGTAGTTCCATGTGTCACTTAGATTCATATCACTTGACTACCAAAAAGGTCAAAAAACACCTGCCATGTGTCATTCTATCAAGGTGCCACATCATTACACTGGCCATATCATCGCCACCAAGCACTATCACATCATCTACCAACTCTTTCTCATCACTTTGTCATGTTTCACGCTGCCACTTGTATTGTATGAAACTAAATACAGTTTCACAGGTTAAATTAACTCATTGTGCACCCTTAGATATCCTCATCTCGTAGATGAGTCTGAATTGATTTGGAATCTAGTGCTCTTCATAGCTTTCCAAAACCCTCAAATGTCCCAGATGACCCATATATCCAAATGATTCTGGAATCCAACTCTTCTAGTCGTGCACCAACTTACTTCCACTCTGAATGAACCGGATGCCCAGATATCCCACATACCTTCACTAACATAAACTCACTTCATTTCAAAAACACATTATTTATCAATCCTTGAGAATTTTACTAAGTTCCATATACCATTGGAAGTTTCTCTCAGAGGGTTATCCAACTATACTCTTTGCAAGAGAATTTCAGTTGATCCATTGCACACAAAATGTTGATATCTAGAATACACAAACTAGAACCATTGTCTTCAACAGATAAATACTATTGATTATTATTAGGATTAATTACATATTCATTGTCCATTATTAGTAAGAATTTGTATAGAATAAATTTCAACCATTAAACATTAAAATACAGTAAATATAACAATGCAACAAAGAGAAAAGAGACACAAAAATTATGCTTGTGGCCATGGAAAAACCCCATTGTAATATTCCGAATTAGCTTTCAACTAGTTGGAATATTATATGTTGCTACAATTTTCAATATAGAGGAATAAGTGGGGTAGGGAGACCCTTAAATATATTTAGTAGGAATAAAACACTTCCAATATGGATGTGGATCAGTTTATATAGTCAAAATAAATCCACCTTGGGTGTGAAAGGGATCAATACATGTTGACTAGATCAAGGTTGACCAAATCAATAGTGCTGCCAAAGAAGAGAGTGGAGCTAGTGGGGACAATGCAGTTTTGGAGGAGGAGTATTTGCATGGAAGTAACCTCATAACTGAGTGGGGCCAAGGGTGAGGAAGCTCACCAAGAATATAAGTGAAGGAATGGCAGCCATAAGAGGCATTCAAAATATTGTTTATGTTTGAGTCTTATGACTTATTGTATGCTTCAGTTGTTTAGCTGGGTTTGTTGTACTGTTTAGTACAAGGGTATTTCCATGCGGGAATTCCCCACTCTTCCTTGGAGGACTTGAGAAGGAAATATAAGAGGAGTATTCTAAGCTTCATTTCTACCATCTGGAATTGGGCCAAGTAGTCACCTACAGCCACATCACAGTCTCCTTGAGGAATTGCATTATTTTTCATGGTGTTGCAGTGGAGGGGTGTAAAACCCTGTTTATGAGCTAGTTTCCTAGTGAAAGGAGCAGTGTTTCACCTGGAAAGCTAGGGAGGAGGAGTTTCAGCCATTTTTCAGTAGAGCTTCATTGATACAGTGTGATTCAGCAATAGTGTTGCAGTCTACACATTTTGTATCTTGTGTATTTCAAGAAACCCTTGTCGGATTATCTTTGGATTGTGTTTGAGAGACTAGTTCTCAATTTTCACCTCCTTTTGAGTAATGTATCATTAGATCTATTCATATTTATATTTTTGTAGCAGTAACCCTCACTGTTACAGTGCTATCATGTATTCTGGCATTTTTGTGTTGCAACAACCCTTGGGATTCTAGTATTTTTGGGCTTTGGAGGCTTGTTTGCCTAGTTTGAGTGATTTGTTCCTCAACATATTGTATATTTTGCTGCTCTAATACATAATCTAATGGATCTATGATTTTATCATATGTTTTGCATCATTATTTTCTATACATTTCAGTTTGGTGTTCAATATTGTTGTCTTTCCTAATTTGGAATATTACAATGGTATCAGAGCTCTAATATTGGCTCAGTGTGTGGGGAAAACACATATATAGCCATGGAGGAGAAAGAGATTCCAAAACTTCTTCTCCAGACCATGCAGGACATTGAAAAAGATATCAAGGAGATGAGATTTGAAAGATAGAAGGAATCCCCTAAAGGGTTTCACCATGGAGAAAGCTCTGGCACTTCACATTTGTGGTGGGAGAAAACAGTAGCACAACCTTCTTCACAACGCTCCACTATGCTCGCATTCCTATCATTGGAAGGTGAGGAAGGAGGGCCCTTGATGGAATAAACCCTTGGTGACTATTTTTTAGAATATGAATCTCAATCCCGAAGGTTTAAGTAACATTTGAACTTTCAGGAGTTCTGTCAGATCAAGGATGGTAGGAGATCCTTCAATCACCATAAAAAGGGATGGTACATGCAAAACCCAAATCTAAAATGCAGTTTGGGCAGATTCTTTTTGACCTCTTATGATGGATCACCCAAGTGCACAGCCAAGGCTTGAGTAGAGAAGTTGGATACTTATTTTCAACACAACAGAGTTTTATAATTGGAGGCTATCAAAATAGCAGCGCTACACCTAGAAGGTTAGGCACATGAGTGATGGTTTCATGGGTTATATACACTTGGGCATGCTAGTATCACTTCATATTCAGACTTCACCCAGAATTTAGTGGAGAGATTTGATCCCAAGGATCCGGAAGCACACTTTGTTGGGCTAACCAAGCTCAAGCAATTAGGAGATTTAGAAACTTATAGAACCATGCAGTGTGCCAAATATGTTCCAGCATTAACCATCACTATGGGAACCTACACACTGATAGACCACTTTTTTTATGGTTGATATTCTAGAAACCAATGTGATATTGGGTGTCCAGTGGTTAATTACCTTAGGGAAGGCTACCGTAGTTTGGGAAACATTAGAGATGGAATGGATAGAAAAGGGGAGTGGTAAACATCAGAAAATCAAAGGCATACACACCTATCCACCCCAGATTGTTTCAGCTCACAGGATGGAAGCATATTTTCGTAGAGGGGACATAGAGTGGGCAGTGGAACTGCGTTTTTCAAAAGAAGGGAGCAAGGATTCACTAGTACATCCAGATGTAGAATCTATATTGGACCAATACTCTACAGTATTTGGAGACATTCCACATGGGAGACCTCCTGACCGAAGGTTTGAGCAAACTATTGAGTTGGAGTAGGGGATCCAAGGACGTTCACACCCTATAGGCATCCCAAATCCTATAGAGATGAGATTGAAAAGTCCATTCATGAGCTTTTGGCCCTAGGACACATCTGGACTAGCACCAACCCTTTTGCATATTTAATGGTCTTGGTGAAGAAGAAGGATGGCACATTGAGAATGTGCATTGATTATAGAGCTTTGAAGAAAAATACCATGAAGAACAAATACCCAATTCCCAAGATCGATGAATTGATGGATGAACTAAGAGGGTTGTTGTGGAGGTAAATCCCCTCCGTGGACAGAGGCAATCCCTACTAGCCCAGACAGGGTCTAGCAACAATCGTTCACACTATAGTGCAGGTTCCTAATTGCAAATAAACCAACTAGCGATGAAGGCTTACCTGGAATCCAACGCTATCGCTTGTAGAGAAAGTAGTGCTCCCGTTCCTTAGCTCTGGCAGATCACAATCCTCACGATCTCCGTGATCAGACACCTGCACACGCAAGAAGCAAAACAAACACAAGCGTAAAATCCAGTATATGCAACTATATGTCAGTCAGAGAAGACATAACTCATGATCATGATAATCAACAACAGGAGTGGAACCATAACCAATAGTCGCTTATCATTAATCAATCAAAGAAGAATACAACCATAGCTCTGACGCTGAATTCTCCTTCGTAGGGTCGCCAGCGGAACACGTCTCGAAAAAGCCTGTCGGGAATGGGACAAACCTCTCTCTTCGGATGTCTCGACAATGATCTCCTTGCTTGGATTTGGCCTTAAGGAAATGAATCAAGGCTCTTGCAGCATAAGGCTCTGATGGCTCTTGGGAACTTGGAGACTAGCTTGCGAAGGAGATGAGCAAGCTTTTATAGATGGAGGAAGGGGAGTTGGGATCCCTATAATCATGGGATTGGCCCTATCCTCAAGGAAGCTTCCATGAGAGGTGGCAAACCACTTCCTCTACATGGAGATCCGGAGCCAAACCTCCCAACTCAAATTAGATACCAATTTCTGGATCAGTTAGGACAAAAAATCCGCCATTTATTTTTTAAAAACACTCCTTAAAATGGCTGGCGCGGGTGCGACTCTGAGACAGAGCGCCAATTGGCACGCCCTCTTTGGAGGATTTTCCCCCTTGGCGTGAGGGCTGAACTGGGTACCCGCGCCAATGCAAAAAGAGTTGTTTTTAGGGTTTTTTACAAGGAGTTGTCTTCAGGGCAAGGAAAGCTCATGTTTATAGGAATGTCATGAAAGTGTTTTCAAGTCATGTTGCTGCTCACAGGTCACGGAATGAGCCCTCCAATTGTGCGGGATGGGGAATTGCAGGGACGGTGAAAAATTGCTGTGTAACAAATGCCCCCTAAAGCATGAGGCTCGAGAGAGAGAGAGGGGTGAAATGCTTTACGAGAACGTGTCCAAATAAAAACACCGCTGTCGGAAAACCTGCGTAGAGAAGTACAACTGATATCTCAAATACATGATATATACGTGGTATGGGCGCAGCCATCCATAACAGAGTATGCAATAATCAAGATCCAAGGTATGGACGTAGCCATCTAGAAGGGATCGACAAATAGACTCAGGTATGGTTGCAGCCATCCAGTGAATAAGTCATGTAATTAATAATAATCCACAAAATCGCAGCCTGGATTCCAACAGACAAAATCCAGGGTCTTGTGCTCCATCTCAACCCGAACAGAGTGCAAGTTCAAGCATGCGAATATGTGAGTTGAAGTCGAACATGCAAGAACATCGCCTGATTACCAGCCAATGATGAAAGTTGTTAACAAACGCGAGAGGTACCACCAATAATGAAAATGGTCCTCAAGGTACTATAGGTACAATCCATAGCATGTGAATCAATGAGTTGGCGTCGAACACCCGAAGAATCACTCGATCGGAGGCCAATGACGAAAACCTCACGTCGAACGCGAAGAACCTACTATTGAGGCATGCAGGCTCCAAGGTACCCGAAGGGAGTCTCTAGATCAGCTTCTTGGATAATGAGTTGAAGTCGACAGGAAGTGACCTTGATCGAAAGTGGGCCATAATGTTTCCCATATCGTCGACACGAGACAGAGGAACATAATGTCTTCGTGAATCAGGATCAGATGAGAATCAGAGGAAGGTTGAAATTTTGCAGAGGTCAACTTCTATTGAACATATTGGCGGCACGACAGTGGATTTGGCAGTATTTGACATCAACAGATCAGAGGTCATGACGACGAGGCAAAGAGCAGATGAGAGGTCAAAAGGGATCACCCAAACCCACGGAGGCAAGTGGAAAACGAGATGAGATGTCCCCAACCCGACACAAATGCAAACAAGTGCCATGTTCAAGAGCGACATACTACCGACATGACAATGATGCTGGTTCCATTTTTCCCCACCATTTCTGGCGAGTACCTCTTTATTTTTACACAAGCTTGAAGAGGATACCATATGCTTGTTATATAAGTGCATCCTAGTTACTTTAACGAGCCCTAGGAAGGAGAAACTCGAATATCGTCATTACGACTGAATCCGATGTCATCAGGGTTTAACGAGTCTGACAAAGGAAGAACTCGGCGTCTTTTCATGTTTAGATAGTTTGAAAATATAGTGGAAAAGTAAACTCCAACGGTCCCTTTTCGTAAATAGTTCCTCAGACCTGAAAAGGTAGAAAACAAAATATGAGAAAACCTCCTAGTCACGATATGCTAGGGTATTCCTTTTTTGTAAATAATCTATCCCAGCCCGAAAAAGGGGTAAAATTATACTGGGTAGATGTCATTTCCCAGCCACTTTAACGACATCAAAATGACAAGGGACTCGGCAATATTTTCATGTTTAGAGAATCAGAAAAGAACTGAAAGATGACTCCACCTGGAGGAACGAGTGGTATCAAGGGTAGCAACTGGTTCCTTTGTCCTTATATGGATGAAGCCAAGCTACTTTCTCTACAAGCGACATCGTTGGATTCCAGGTAGGCCTTCATCATTAGTTGGTTTATTTGCAATTAGGAACCTGCACTATAGCATGAACGATTGTTGCTAGACCCGGTCTGAGCTAGTAGGGATCGCCTCTGTCCGCAGAGGGGATTTACCTGCACAACAAATTGGCGACTCCACTGGGGAACGAGTGGTATCAAGGGTAGCAACTAGTTCCGGTGATGGTGGAACTTCTCTGAACAAGATAAAAGTTAAGAGGCTGGCTAACAAGACCACTCATCGCAGCGATTCCTCAGGAATGGGTAACACAACCAAGTGAAGGCATATGATCGGCCACGCAGATAGTGACGATGGAGTGAGAAAACCAAGGCTCATCTGGCAAAATAGGCTGATAAAATGGCAATCACAAGAGGTAAAATGGGGATGGTTTCATTTTTACACAAGCTTGAAATCAGGAAAATCTGCTTGAAGTTGGTTTCATTTTTACACAAGCTTGAAACAAAGATAAACTATGCTTGAAACCGGTTTCAATTTTACACAAGCTTGAAATGGAAACAAACTATGCTTGAAAAATTAAGCATGCCCCCAGCATGGTGACTCAATTTGAGGTACATTCCCCCCAACCAGAGAATCAACTAGTGCTGGTAAGGCTCCTAAGAAGCAGGGTAAGATTACCAATCCCTGTAAGTTGTGTGAAGGGCACCATGCCATTCACCTTTGTCCTTATATGGATGAAGCCAAGCGAGTGTTGGACAACCCAACTGTTTCTACACCATGCCTTCCCGCTGGTTACAAACAGCTTTCTTTGAGTCTTCCACCTGCTGATGCCACGATTGGTCAAGAGCATCCTTGGTCGATCCCGCTCCCTCGGAAATTCAAATTCAGGAATCTGTTCCCGGCCAACCATTGGTCGTGGGATCGGTTGAGTTGGCTCCTTCTACAGTGCACCAGGTATTTTCCGTCGAGAGTGGATCTCACCCCCCTCAGGTTCTTCGTGTTTCTTCAGATTCCTTGGATTTGGAGAAAGATTATCTGTCCCCATACCTCAAGAAGTTGCTCCTCCACCTCCCGTGATGGAGGTCCCGGAGGATACCCCTCCCACCTTCGAGATGGAGGTCGTGGAGGATGCTCCTTCTTCTTCCGTAACACCAGGGGAAGACCATCTCAGTTCAATGGTAACCCATCCAAGTAGTTTGGTCGCTTCCTTTGACTGGAGTCGATTTGCGGGATACCGCCTTCCGTCTTATGTGCCTTTCGAGATAACGGTAAAGGCCTTTGGTTTGGTCATACCCAGCACGGTTATAGATGAAGGTGTGTCTGTTATTATTCTATCCTCAACTACTTGGCATGCTTTCGGTTCGCCGCCGCTTGCGCCTGTTACGCAGAATTTTTTGGCATTTAATAGAAGAACTAGTCAACCGTTAGGGATCCTTCCAAGGTTACCTATTACTTTGGGAGGTAAAACTGTAAAGATGGACGTGATGGTTGTTCCAGGCCCCTTGGATTTAAATTTTCTCTTGGGGCGCGATTACACATATGCCATGGAAGCACTTGTCTCTTCCCTTTTTCGTGTGGTTTGTTTTCCGCATGAAGGACAGATTGTGACCATTGATCAGCTTTTGTTCTTTGGTCCTAATATGACAGCTGGCCCGCCATCATCCCTTCCTGGTTTTTATCCACCTGTTGCCCGGTGCCTGTACTCAGTGATAGTGTCGTTGTGCATCAAGTGCTGGGAGAATTGGGTCCTGAGTTCGAGGATGTTTTCCTTCCATCAGGAGTGGAACTCTTAGAAGCGATGACTTCTTGTTCATTATGATGAAGTCTGTCGGAGCAGAGTTCATTTTCTTGTGTCAAGCTCCTTAAAAAATGAAACAAGGTTGTCGGAGCAAAGTTCCTTGTCTTGTGTCAAGCTCCTTAAAAAATGAAACAAGGTTGTTGGAGCAGAGTTCCTTGTCTTGTGCCAAGCTCCTTAAACCATGAAACAAGGTGTCTTGAGGATAGTTCTTTTAATGTGTCAACCTTGTTAAAATAATAAAACAAGTTCCCGTTCAATTCGAGTCTTTGTTTAGATCTCGTAAAATACCAATCGAGTCTTTTCCTCAATCTCGTAACTTGAACCTTCAGTCCATCTACCTTTCATATGGATTGAAGCTTGGGGGGCATGTACCTCGAATTGAGTCACCATGCTGGGGGCATGCTTAATTTTTCAATCATAGTTTGTTTCTGTTTCAAGCTTGTGTAAAAATGAAACCAATTTCAAGCATAGTTTATCTTTGTTTCAAGCTTGTGTAAAAATGAAACCAACTTCAAGCAGATTTTCCTGATTTCAAGCTTGTGTAAAAATGAAACCATCCCCATTTTACCTCTTGTGATTTCCATTTTATCAGCCTGTTTTGCCAGATGAGCCTTGGTTTTCTCACTCCATCATCACTATCTGCTTGGCCGATCAATATGCCTTCACTTGGTTGTATTACCCATTCCTGAGGAACCGCTGCAATGAGTGGTCTTGTTAGCCAGCCTCTTAACTTTTATCTTGTTTAGAGAAGTTCCACCATCACCGGAACTAGTTGCTACCCTTGATACCACTCGTTCCTCCAGGTGGAGTCATCTTTCAGCTCTTTTCTGACTCTCTAAACATGAAAAGATTGTCAAGTCCCTTGTCGTTTTGATCTCGTTAAAGTGGCTGCGAAACGACATCTACCCAGTATATGTTTACCCCTTTTTCGGGTTGGGATAGATTATTTACGAAAAAGTAATACCCTAGCCTATCGTGACTAGGAGGTTTTCTCGGATTTTGTTTTCTACCTTTTTGGGTCTGAGGAACTATTTACAAAAAGGGACCGTTGGAGTTTACTTTTCCGCTGTCTTTTCAAACTCTCTAAACATGAAAAGACGCCGAGTTCTTCCTTTGTCAGACTCGTTAAACCCTGATGACATCGGATTCAGTCGTAATGACGATATTCGAGTTTCTCCTTCCTAGGGCTCGTTAAATGTACTAGGATGGACTTATATAACAAGCATATGGTATCCTCTTCAAGCTTGTGTAAAAATAAAGAGGTACTCACCAGAAATGGTGGGGAAAAATGGAACCAACATCATTGTCGTGTCGGCAGTATGTCGCTCTTGAACATGGCACTTGTCTGCATTTGTGTCGGGTAGGGGACATCTCATCTCTTTTTCCACTTGCCTCCGTGGGTTTGGGTGATCCCTTTTGACCTCTCATCTGCTCTTTGCCTCGTCGTCGTGACCTCTAATCTGTTGATGTCAAATATTTCCAAATCCACTGTCGTGCCGCCAATATGTTCAAGAGAAGTTGACCTCTGCAAAATTTCAACCTTCCTCTGATTCTCATCTGATCCTGATTCACAAAGACATTATGTTCCTTTGTCTCGTGTCGACGATGTGGGAAACACTATGGCCCACCTTCGATCAAGGTCACTTCCTATCGACTTCAGCTCATTATCCAAGAAGCTGATGTAGAGACTCCCTTCTGGTACCTAGGAGCCTGCATGCCTCAATGGCAGGTTCTTCGCGTTCGACATGAGGTTTTCGTCATTGGCCTGCGATCGAGTGATTCTACAGGTGTTCGACACCAGCTCATTGATTCACATGCTATGGATTGTACCTATAGTACCTTGAGGACCATTGTCATTATTGGTGGTACCTCTCGCGTCTGTTAACAGCTTTCATCATTGGCTAGTAATCAGGCGATGTTCTTGCATGTTCGACTTCAGCTCACATATTCGCATGCTTGAACTTGTACTCTGTTTGGGTCGAGATGGACCACAAGACCTTGGATTTTGTCTGTTGAAATCCAGGCTGCGATTTTGTGGATTATTATTAATTACATGACTCATTCACTGGATGGCTACGAACATACCTGAGTCTATTTGTCAATCCCTTCTGGATGGCTGCATCCATACCTTGGATCTTGATTATTACATACTCTGTTATGGATGGCTGCGCCCATACCACGTATATATCATGTATTTGAGATATCAGTTGTACTTCTCTACGCAGGTTTTCCGACGGCGGTGTTTTCAGTTGGACACATTCTCGTAAAGCATTTCACCCCTCTCTCTCTCTCAGGCCTCATGCTTTAGGGGGCATCTATTACACAACAATTTGTCACTGTCCCTGCAATTCCCCATCCCGCACAATTGGAGGGCTCATTCTGTGACCTGTGAGTAGCAACATGACTTGAAAACACTTTCATGACATTCCTCTAAACATGAGCTTTCCTTGCCCTGAAGACAACTCCTTGTAAAAAACCCTAAAAACAACTCTTTTTGCATTGGCGCGGGTACCCAGTTCAGCCCTCATGCCAAGGGGGCAAATCCTCCAAAGAGGGCATGCAAATTAGCGCTCTATCTCATAGTCGCACCCGCGCCAGCCATTTTAAGGAGTGTTTTTTAAAAATAAATGGCGGAAGTTTCGTCCTAACTGATCCAGGAACTGGTATCTAATTTGATTTGGGAGGTTTGGCTCCGAATCTCCATGTAGAGGAAGTGGTTTGCCACCTCTCATGGAATCTTGCTTGAGGATAGGGCCAATCCCATGATTATAGGGATCCCCAACTCCCCTTCCTCCATCTATAACAGCTTTCTCATCTCCTTTGCAAGATAGTCTCCAAGTTCCCAAGAGCCATCAGAGCCTTATGCTGCAAGAGCCTTGATTCATTCCCTTAAGGCAAAATCCAAGCAAGGAGATCATTGTCGAGACATCGGAAGAGAGAGGTTTGTCCCATTCCCGACAGGCTTTTTCGAGATGTGTTCCGCTGGTGACCCTCCGAAGGAGAATTCAGTGTCAGATCTATGGTTGTATTCTTCTTTGATTGATTAATGATAAGCGATTATTGGTTATGGTTCCACTCCTGTTGTTGATTATCATGATCATGAGTTATGTCTTCTCTGACTGACATATAGTTGCATATAATGAATTTTACGCTTGCGTTTGTTTTGTTTCTTGCGTGTGCAGGTGTCCGATCACGGAGATCATGAGGATTGTGATCTGCCAGAGCTAAGGAACGGGAGCGCTACTTTCTATACAAGCGACAGCGTTGGATTCCAGGTAAGCCTTCATCTCTAGTTGGTTTATTTGCAATTAGGAACCTGCACTATAGCGTGAACGATTGTTGCTAGACCCGGTCTGGGCTAGTAGGGATCGCCTCTGTCCGCAGAGGGGATTTACCTCCACAACAAATTGGTGTTGGTAAGGCTCCTAAGAAGCAGGGTAAGATTACCAATCCATGTAAGTTGTGTGAAAGGCACCATGCCATTCACCTTTGTCCTTATATGGATGAAGCCAAGCGAGTGTTGGACCTCGAATTTGTCCATTCACTCATTTTTACACAAGCTTGAAATCAGGAAACTCTGCTTGAAGTTGGTTTCATTTTTACACAAGCTTGAAAAAAAGATAAACTATGCTTGAAACTAGTTTCATTTTTACACAAGCTTGAAACGGAAACAAACTATGCTTGAAAAATTAAGCATGCCTCCAGCATGGTGACTCAATTCGAGTTACATGCCCCCCAACCAGAGAATCAGCTGGTGCTGGTAAGGCTCCTAAGAAGCAGGGTAAGATTACCAATCCCTGTAAGTTGTGTGAAGGGCACCATTCCATTCACCTTTGTCCTTATATGGATGAAGCCAAGCGAGTGTTGGAAAACCCAACTGTTTCTACACCTCCACAACAAATTGGCGACTCCACTGGGGAACGAGTGGTATCAAGGGTAGCAACTGGTTTCGGTGATGGTGGAACTTCTCTGAACAAGGTAAAAGTTAATAGGTTGGCTAACAAGACCACTCTTCCACCTACTGATGCCACGATTGGTCAAGAGTCATCCTTGGTCGATCCCGCTCCCTCGGAAATTCAAATTCAGGAATCTGTTCCCGACCAACCATTGGTCGTGGGATCGGTTGAGCTGGCCCCGTCTACGGTGCACCAGGTCTTTTCTGTCGAGAGTGGATCTCAGCCCCCTCGGGTTCTTCTTGTTTCTTCATATTCCTCAGATTTGGAGAAAGATTCTCCTGTCCCCATACCTCTACCTTTCATATGGATTGAATCTTGGGGGGCATGTACCTCGAATTGAGTCACCATGCTGGGGGCATGCTTAATTTTTCAAGCATAGTTTGTTTCCATTTCAGGCTTGTGTAAAAATGAAACTGGTTTCAAGCATAGTTTATCTTTGTTTACCTCTTGTGATTGCCATTTTATCAGCCTGTTTTGCCAGATGAGCCTTGGTTTTCTCACTCCATCGTCACTATCTTCTTGGCCGATCATATGCCTTCACTTGGTTGTGTTACCCATTCTTGAGGAACCGATGCGATGAGTGGTCTTGTTAGCCAACCTCTTAACTTTTATATTTTTCAGAGAAGTTCCACCATCACCGGAACCAGTTGCTACCCTTGATACCACTCGTTCCCTAGTGGAGTCGCCAGAGAGGGGATCATCTAGCTTGTTTTTGCTCTGCTTTGTAAGCTACAGACGGAGCCTGAAGTTAGCCAGATAGCCTTCGAAACGCTATTGCTCTGCATTAGCGAAGTAGATCAAAGTTGCTTCAGTCAATCTCCAGTTTAGTTCATGAACTGAACACTTGGAGTATTGTCTTGTCTTTTTGGTTGTTTCTCGATTCTGCTTGCTTGATCAGCTCTTTTGGCTGGCTCTTTTCTGATTTTTTGGATTTTGGTTCAGCCCCAGAGGATCAGATCTAACCTCTGCTTTTCCGAATTTTCACCTTTTCATAGTTGGCTTGATTGGCGCGGTTTCCACCCTGACAGTCGCGCCAATTGGCGCGGGTTTCCAGTTCATCACTCGCGCCATCCCCTGTCTAGCGCGGATTACAGCCAAGCAATCGCGCCATCATCTATAGGTGCTAGGGTTTACCCTTGTTCAGAAGCTTCTTTTGGTCAGTACTTTTCTTCTGGGTTTGTTTTGGATTCTGCTTGAAGTGGTGAGTCTGGTCTTGGTTGGGAGAAATCCTTTGTTTCTTCATTTTCAGGCGTTGGCGCTAGTTGTCAGTGAGAAAGTTGTGCCAATTGGCGCTAGTTGTCAATGACAAAGTTGGGCCAATTTCAGGGTGTGTGAAAATTGAGATTTTTTCCCTAAATCCTTCACCAGTGTGTCTTTACCTTCCGGTCTTTTCTTTGTATGAGCATAGATTACATTGCTCATTGTTTGAAATGTCTTATTTCCATGATTATTTGAAGTAAAATGGAATGAATGCCTTGTTTTGATCTCTTGCTTTGGAAGTCCTTTTTGTGTTTGACCTCATATGTCTTGTCACCTTTTGAGGGAGTTCGTGACAGAGTGTTTGAAACAACGATTTCATTCTTAGTGTTTGTTTACATCTCTTTTGCATTCATCCTTCATTAAGGAGATTTGCGTTCTTTTAGTTTTCGTCTCATAGTTTTATTTTCGTTAAAATGCATTAGATCACATTGCATTGAAAAGTATTTTTTGAGATCCATCATTGAACTTAGATCACATTGTTTAATGATTGAAAGCTAAAAGTCGCTTTGAGTGCATTCTTATAATTTGAAAAGGAAAAGGAAATTGTGCATAGATTAAAATTTCATAGTTTTCGAAAAAGAGGATTTTGCATAGATTACGTTGCATTATTCGCATCATTGAATGCTTGAAATTAATTTTGGATAGTGAAAGTCATATAGTTTGGGAAAAGTTTCGTTTTCAGTATTGCTATTTGTTGCATCATTGTTTGAAGCTCTTCCTTTAACTAGATAGCATTCATCGAATTGAAAAGTTTTCTTTTCTCATATAGCTGCATATAGGAGATTTTCAGATAACACTCGCTAGGGCCTGAAAACTGAAATGTAATTGAAGATAAACATTAAAATTTATTCAATTTACATTAAGGCAGCATTGAAACATTAATGCAACATTTAGTGGTCTAGGATAGAGACGTGTTCCGGCGTCTTTAAACCTAGTAGCTGCTGTTCGCCTCTTGGCTTTAGACAACACTAGTACGGACTTTTGCTCCCCGTACCGTCGAGTATATAAAGGGAGACCCCACTAGGTTTCTATCCTTTATCCGTAGGAAGCCGAATCTGCCGCCCTATACCCGTGATACATTGAACACAACATTCGGGGAGATTGCTTACACGTACGTTAAGTCCTTGGTTGATTTCTTTTTCATTTTGAAACCAAGGTGTATATTGCAGTTCACAGTTATTTGGTACACCATTTGCCTAGTATTCCAAAGTAGTCATTTCAATCTTTTCTGACTCTTTAAATTTGAAAAGATCGCCAAGAGCTTGTCCTTTCACGCTTGCTTCAAAACTGAAAGAGATAGAGTCACCTTTTATCTGTTTCTCGACTCTTAAAACATGAAACAGTGAAGTTTCTAAGTTTCAATGTGGTAAAATAAATCACCTGCGATCACACGCCCTTTTAGAGTTTGCTTGTTGGCCGTTTGATTGTGTGCCTTGGTTTTTAGCCCGTGTGCGGTTTTGAGTTGTTGATGGAAACTTTTCCAGAGTTCACCAACCAAGGAATCCCCTTTGATGGGAATCCTGGTCATTTTCCTCCTTTTGGAAATGTTGGTGCTCCTTATATGGCAATGTTGTCCCTTCCTGGGTTAACTGTTGGGTTGCCTGTTTGGTTGTTTTCAACCTCTGTGGTTCTGAATGTCTCGGCTACTGTTCAATCAGTTCCTCCACCTGAACAACATCATGTTGATTCTAAGGTGGACCTCTCCCCTTCTCCGCCTGTTTCTGCGTCCTCCTCTTCTACTTCGCTTGGTGAAAGTCTGGATTCAAGTAACCAGGTGGCTAAGAAGAAGAAGAAGTCTGATAAGAGAGAGGCTAAAGATGCAGCTACTGCTTCTGAAACACCTCCTCTCGATAAACCTTCCAACCCTCCATGGAAAGTCAAGTTCCCTTACGTGTTGTGCACGGGAGACCATCTCCTTCGAGATTTCCCTGGCATTCCCAAGGTGCTTGAAGAATGGTCCAATGGTCGTCCACCGTTGCCTTTGGCTTCCGGGAGTCAGGTTGGGGGCACGTCTTCAACTGGTGCTGGTAAGGCTCCTAAGAAGCAGGGTAAGATTACCAATCCCTGTAAGTTGTGTGAAGGGCACCATGCCATTCACCTTTGTCCTTATATGGATGAAGCCAAGCGAGTGTTGGAAAACCCAACGGTTTCTACACCATGCCTTCCCGCTGGTTACAAATAGATTTCTTTGAGTCTTCCACATGCTGATGCCACGATTGGTCAAGATTCATCCTTGGTCGATCCCGCTCCCTCGGAAATTCAAATTCAGGAATCTGTTCCCGACCAACCATTGGTCATGGGATCGATTGAGTTGGCTCCATCTACGGTGCACCAGGTCTTTTCCGTCGAGAGTGGATCTCACCCCCCTCAGGTTCTTCTTGTTTCTTCAAATTCCTCGGATTTGGAGAAAGATTCTCCTATCCCCATACCTCAAGAAGTTGCTCCTCCACCTCCCGTGATGGAGGTCCCGAAGGATACCCCTCCCACCTTCGAGATGGAGGTCGTGGAGGATGCTCCTTCTTCTTCCGTAACACCAGGGGAAGACCATCTCGGTTCAATGGTAACCCCGCCAAGTAGTTTGGTCGCTTCCTTTGACTGGAGTCGATTTGCGGGATACCGCCTTCCGTCTTATGTGCCTTTCGAGATAACGGTACAGGCCTTTGGTTTGGTCGTACCCAGCATGGTTATAGATGAAGGTGCGTCTGTTAGTATTCTGTCCGCAACTACTTGGCATGCTTTCGGGTCGTCGTCGCTTGCGCCTGTTACACAGAATCTGTTGGCATTTAACAGAAGAAATAGTCAACCGTTAGGGATCCTTCCAAGGTTACCTATTACTTTGGGAGGTAAAACCGTCCAGATGGACGTGATGGTTGTTCCAGGCCCCTTGGATTTCAATTTTCTCTTGGGGTGCGATTACACCTATGCCATGGGAGCACTTGTCTCTTCCCTTTTTCGTGTGGTTTGTTTTCCGCATGAAGGACGGATTGTGACCATTGATCAACTTTCGTTCTTTGGTCTTGATATGACAGCTGGCCCGCCATCATCCCTTCCTAGTTTTTATCCACCTGTTGTATCTGCCCCACCGCAGGTCAACTATGTGGCTACCTACCCTATGTCTGTACTCAGTGATAGTGTCGTTGTGCATCAGGTGTTGGGGGCATTGGGTCCTGAGTTCCAGGACGTTTTCCTTCCATCGGGAGTGGAACTCTTAGAAGCGATGACTTCTTGTTCATTATGATGAAGTCTGTCGGAGCACAGTTCGTTTTCTTGTGTCAAGCTCCTTAAAAAATGAAACAAGGTTGTTGGAGCAGAGTTCCTTGTCTTGTGTCAAGCTCCTTAAAAAATGAAACAAGGTTGTTGGAGCAGAGTTCCTTGTCTTGTGCCAAGATTCTTAAACCATGAAAAAAGGTGTCCTGATGATAGTTCTTTTAATGTGTCAACCACGTTAGAATAATGAAACACGTTCCCGTTCAATTCGAGTCTTTGTTTAGATCTCGTAAAATACCAGTCGAGTCTTTTCCTCAATCTCGTAACTTGAACCTTCAGTACATCTAACTTTCATATGGATTGAAGCTTGGGGGGCATGTACCTCGAATTGAGTCACCATTTCGGGGGCATGCTTAATTTTTCAAGCATAGTTTATTTCCGTTTCAAGCTTTTGTAAAAATGAAACCGGTTTCAAGCATAGTTTATCTTTGTTTCAAGCTTGTGTAAAAATGAAACCAACTTCAAGCAGAGTTTCCTAATTTCAAGCTTGTGTAAAAATGAAACCATCCCCATTTTACCTCTTGTGATTTCCATTTTATCAACCTGTTTTTCCAGATGAGCCTTGGTTTTCTCACTCCATCGTCACTATCTGCTTGGCCGATCATATGCCTTCACTTGGTTTTGTTACCCATTCCTGAGGAACTGCTGCGATGAGTGGTCTTGCTAGCCAGCCTCTTAAATTTTATCTTGTTCAGAGAAGTTCCACCATCACCAGAACCATTTGCTACCCTTGATACCACTCGTTCCCCAGTGGAGTCGCCAATTTGTTGTGGAGGTAAATCCCCTCTGCGGACAGAGGTGATCCCTACTAGCCCAGACCGCGTCTAGTAACAATCGTTCACACTATAGTGCAGGTTCCTAATTGCAAATAAACCAACTAGCGATGAAGGCTTACCTGGAATCCAACGATGTCGCTTGTAGAGAAAGTAGCGCTCCCGTTCCTTAGCTCTAGCAAATCACAATCCTCACGATCTCCGTGATCGGACACCTGCACACGCAAGAAACAAAACAAATGCAAGCGTAAAATCCAGTATATGCAACTATATGTCAGTCAGAGAAGACATAACTCATTATCATCATAATCAAAAACAAGAGTGGAACCATAACCAATAGTCGCTTATCATTAATCAATCAAAGAAGAATACAACCATAGCTCTCACACTGAATTCTCCTTCGGAGGGTCGCCAGCGGAACACGTCTCGAAAAAGCCTGTCGGGAATGGGACAAACCTCTCTCTTCGGATGTCTCGACAATGATCTCCTTGCTTGGATTTGGCCTTAAGGGAATGACTCAAGGCTCTTGCAGCATAAGGCTCCGATGGCTCTTGGGAACTTGGAGACTAGCTTGCAAAGGAGATGAGCAAGCTTTTATAGATGGAGGAAGGGGAGTTGGGATCCCTATAATCATGGGATTGGCCTTATCCTCAAGGAAGCTTCCATGAGAGGTGGCAAACCACTTCCTCTACATGGAGATCCGGAGCCAAACCTCCCAACTCAAATTAAATACCAGTTAGGACAAAACTTCCGCCATTTATTTAAAAAAAAAACTCCTTAAAATGGTTGGCACGGGTGCGACTTTGAGACAGAGCGCCAATTGGCACACCATCTTTGGAGGATTTTCCCCCTTGGCACGAGGGCTGAACTGGGTACCCGCGCCAATGCAAAAAGAGTTGTTTTTAGGGTTTTTTACAAGGATTTGTCTTCAGGGCAAGGAAAGCTCATGTTTAGAGGAATGTCATGAAAGTGTTTTCAAGTCATGTTGCTGCTCACAGGTCACGGAATGATCCCTCCAATTGTGTGGGATGGGGAATTGCAGGGACAGTGACAAATTACTGTGTAACAGGGTCCAAGTATTTTTCCAAAAATGATTTGAGATCAAGGTATCATCAAATCAAAGTGAGGGATCAAGACATCCCCAAGACAAAATTTTGATGTCACTATGGACATTTTGAGTTCTTGGTAATGCCTTTTGGGCTAACTAATGCTCCAAAAACATTCCATTCTTATATGAACCACATCTTCCATGGTCGCTTGAGGGAGTTTGTATTGGTATTTTTTTATGACAATCTTATTTATAGCCACACATGGGAGGAGAATTTACAGCATATTGAGGCAGTATTACGCATTCTTAAAGAGCAACAATTCTATGCTAAGCTCTCTAAGTGTGAGTTTGGGCTCACAGAGATGCTCTATCTAGACCACATCATTGGAGTGGATGGGGTGAGAGTCCATGAAGAAAATATATGTGCTCTCAGAGATTGGCTTGAGCCAAATAATGTCACAGAACTTTGGGGGTTTGTAGGCATCTGTACCTATTACCGGAAGTTTTTAAAATGGTTCTCCCAACTAGCAGCACCACTTACATATCTAACTAAGAATGGAGCTTTTAGTTGGATAGCCACAGCCGAGAGAGCTTTTGATAAGCTCAAGGAGGTAATGAGTAGCTGCCCAGTATTGGTCCTACCTGATTTTACCCAACCCTTTGTGTTGGAATGTGATGCTTTGGGAGAAGGCATTGGAGTAGTATTGATGCAAGGGCGACACCCCATATCTTTTGAAAGCTGCCACATGAGAGGCTATACCCCATATATGATAAGGAGATGCTAGCTATTATGCATTCTTTAGACAAGTTCCAACAATATTTGGTGGGTAATAGGTTCTGAGTGAATACTGATCATAATAGTCTCTGATTCTTTCTTGAGAAAAAGCAGCTTCAAGAGAGGAAGCAGAAGTGGGTGAGTAAGTGTAATATTCCAAATTTGGAATAGCTATCAAGGCATGAATGGAAAACACATTTTCCAGTAATGGTTACTACAGGATTTGAAACCAAGACTTGGATCCCTTAGATCAATGTATCTAATACTAAAATCCAAGAGGTGGCTCAAAATAAATCCCTCTAGGTGGGTTAAACAGATCTCCCACACCTAGTTTTCTTCAGAAAATGCCCGGTGAAGGGACTGCAACAATGTATGAACATACCATGGAATAACAACGTTATTTTTATAATCATGAACACTTGAAGATACCTATATCCAAAAAAATTATGTTATTGCAGCAATGGTATACAAATCCTTGAGGAAAGAGTCACTCAAGCAAAGCAATGCAGCCTCAATGGGACATGTACATCAATATGGAGAAACACTGCTACACAATGAATTTTTGCAGGCTAAGAGGACGCAGTTTATAAAAGAACTGCATCATACTATATCATAACAGAGATATATAAAAATGTATGGTTCAAGAAATGAGGGGGAGCAAGCTCTCAACCCCTGAAAACAATAATACAACAATCTTGGGAAGGATTGGCTGAAATATACAAAAATGTCAAAATGCCAGAGTTGTAGGGTAACAGCTGCAACTCAGAAAATGGAATTGGATGGATAATACTGAAGATGTTTCATCTGATGTCAATATCTCCTCCAATGGATCTTCTAAGTGGAAGTATGATCCTATCACTGAAGATCTCACCCTCCAACAATCACTGCAAACCCTCACTCCAAGTGTGCTCTGAAAATAATGTAGTCTAAGAGGGAAACTGCGCTATAGGTGGAATAGAATGTGTTTTCCAAGTGCCAAGATCTGAAATGAGCTCTGAATCCTTCCTTACTGATCTCCCAAAGGAAATAAGGCCCCCTCCTCTGAAAACAAGCCCGGAAGTGGTGTTGTGGGATCCTCCACTGCAACACCCTGCAGCACAACCTAGCTCTAAACATAAACTGCATTGTAGCTGAAGGAGGATGCTTTGGCCTCAAGCTTGAATGTGGAGAGAATGAAGTGCAATCCCTCAAGAGGCCTCTCAAGAAGGATAATAATTCCTAAACAGGAATCCCTTGTGCTAAACAGCACTGCAACTCAGCTAAATAGTCGGAGACTGCAAGTAGTCTAAGCAGACATAAAATCAATAATCATATGCATGAGTAACAATGGCTGCCTTGCCCTCCTTTTAAACGCATGAGAGCTCCCTCTCCATGGGTCCCACTCTTTAGGGTTTCCTCCATCAAGGAAACTTCCCTCCTCTTTCTCTGTGCTGTCCCACAAGATGCTCTCCACCTCATACCTCTGCCTTGTTTGACTTGGTCAAACTTGACCTAGCCTCTTTGAAAATGTCTCCTTTCACACATGAGGGTGTGAAATCTAGTTCCACTGATGATCCCCTTTCATACAAAGAGGGATTTTATCCATGTTTTTATTATGAATGGGCCTTCTCACCCAATTATTCAACTCTTAAATGAAAATAGCAAAAGTTAATATTCCAATTTATTGTAGGAAAATTTTGGAATATTACAGTCCTCCCCTCCCAAATGTTGCTTGTCCTCAAGCAACTACAAGGATAGAACTGAGAAGTTTCCCCCAAGGCATGGAGACTGGAAAGTGTTGGGAAAACATCTTCCCCAAATGGATCCTCCATCCATAAGCAATCATCCAAACAAAATGAGTCACCTCCCAACAAGGCAACTCCTGAAAATCTCCTTCCACCTCATGCTCTGGAAATGAAGGTGGGCTGAAAATCTGAAAATGGTAAGCATCATAGCCTACCCCATGATTTCCTTCTCTCCACTTATGATAAGTGCAAAGTATGTGTTGATCCGGGGCTGCAAAATTATTGCCGTCAAGTGGCAAAGTGAAGAACAATCCTCCAAAGATTCCTCTTCCAACATTGAAGAATAAGCTAGCCCCGAATATTTTATCCATGATGAATAGGACATGATCATCACAGAACATCCTAATGAGAGGTTTTCTGAAGGTCTTACATGATGATACCTGATACAAACAATGTGTCAAAAGGACACAATTCAGTCTCATCCACTGCAACTTCAGAAAATAGTATGGCAAGTAACATACAAGAATCATCACATCTACTAATGAATAGTAAATGGTTGAATGTGTCAAAAATACATGATCAAATACTTTCCCAGGGTTATACAATGGATGGCTATCAAACTCATGGTCCACCCCCAAAGATAAAAAATATTTCGCTATGGTGGCCATATCTCCTCCCATGCTCCCATCAAAACATGTAGTGTAGAAAATGTGGGAATTCTCTCCCCTCCAGGACATATCCAACTCACGTGTCAATCTCCCAATCATGCTATCAAAAATAATAGAAACAATATCAGAAAATGAATACATGATCAGTACAATAATGAAGGAAATATTGATGGCTTCATGTGGTGCTTGAAGATACCAACAATCTCCTAGGTGTGTACAGCGTAGTTTTACAAACTGTTGCTTCAGAAAATCACAAGGCAAAATGTTTCTTGTTACATAGTTAATCATGCATGTCATCATATGGTAAATGTTTGGGTGCAACAACTGAACATAAATGTGATGATAAAATATTTTCCCAAGGCCACATAAAATATGGCTGCCTCCATCATATAGTTTGGCCCAACATTGATCATGGAGCAATGTGAAAAACTTGCCCTCTTGTGGAGCAATGCACTGCATAGTAATGGTAAGAGTATGTATATCACTGAATGTAAAAACCAACTTCTTACCATATTCCGAAAGTAATATGGTACATGGATCCATGAGTGAGTCCTCCATAGTGTCTTGGCATGCTATGAAGAAGAATGAACCATGTGTTGTAAGAAGATCCTCCTCCTCATGCTTGGAAATCCAATTCAAGAATAATATGTCATAGTAATAGATGTTTCCATCTACTACTCTATCATCCTCACCCCCTCCTTGTTCACCAAGTGCATCCAATGTGAAGTGGACCTGGGGACACTCCATCCATAAGTCCCTGCTCCAAAGTGACAATGCTGTGAGCTCATGCAAATAGGCTCTTGTCAATACAAAGCTTTGTTATTTGACATGCTCCTTGTCAAAGACTCTTCTAGTAATGCTGCTGCAAATATGGAATACCTCCCAAGAGGGAAGTGCTTACAAATCATCAAAGGCCAAGGAGTAGCCTTTTTTCACTATGAGAGTGCCCTCTCCTACTCCTGCAACATCACACAACATGTGAGAGAAATGTTTCCCTTGCTCTCTCAAGCAACCCAAGTGCTTGTTGCGTCCTTACGCTCCCATCATACAACTCAGGTGATGAAGACATAATGAATGATATGTGTGTCACATCAACACCATGCATCCATACTCCATGTTGCCCAATGATGCAAGCATCCTGCCACCTCTTCTCCCTCCCCATCCTCTTAGGAAGAGGACATGCCAAGTGATGGCTAAACTCCTTCAAGAGGAGCCAGCGCAGCCAAGCCTCCTGCTATCCGGTGTCATATATTTTCAAGTAGCCTCCCAGCTCCTTGCTTATCAACCACTTCCACTCAATCACTTGTGGATGTATTCTCCTTCACTTCCCCGTGGTACTCCTCTCATGAGATCTACCATCCTCCAAAATTATATTCCCGTCTTTGCACTTCATGGGATTTTGAAATGCAATCTTCTCAAGGATCAATTTGATCCCATAAGGACCCAAATAGGTGGTAGGAAAAAACCTCCCATCATGATGTGTATTTCTCAAGGAATTTCCAACACAAGAATGAGAGATGTTATCCATCCTAAGATGTCCTCCATCTTCTATCTGTTCCTCCTTGAATCCATGAAGATTCAAGTGTGAGAAATGAAGAAAATCCTTGCACTCCATGATGTGTTGAAGTGCACCTCTAATGAAATCTCTCCATGAGATCTCCTTCTCAACAAAATTCCCCCAAAACCAATGAGGTCTTGGATTTGCTGAAAGTAGAAGTTTCTCTTTGAACTAAGAGGAGCTCATTGAGAAAGGGTCATCTAGAAAGGAGAAAGGGTTTCTCACTTCAAGATGTCTACTATCTTCCATCTTTCCCTTCAAGTCTTCAAACCCCAACCTCAAGTGTGGTATGTAATCCAGCAATGGCTCATGAGAATGATGGTTTATTTCCTCCTTGAATGTTTCAATGTTGCACAGCGCAGTGAAATCATGTTGCTCTAGATTAGCAGTGTGATTTGACCCTTGGTCATGCAAAATAAAATTTCCACAACTTTCAAAAGGACTAGCTGCAACAATAGATAGTGGAAATCTTTTCATACCTTGATGAGATTTGGGAACTTCTTGTAGGGCTGCAAGAGTTCCTTCCTCCAAAGTGTTGGCTGCCCAAACTGTTGATGCATGTGGCTACTCCTCCATGAGTGTGACAGCATTAGGACCAAACTCCTCAAGTGGTGGTGAGGGATTTTCCTCTTCTGTTCTTCTATTATCAAACTCTTTGAACAAATTTTGAGAAAACTTAGCAAGAGTAGACACTCTTGCATGGCTCAAATGTCTGAACCACAAAGTGTGGGGTTCACCTTATAGGTGCAGCGTTGAGATCTCAACAGCCTCTTTCTCCACTATAGGATGTAGTAGGAAAAATGCTTCCAGCTTCCTCACCCAAGCTCTTGCTGCAGATGACCCATCAAATGTAGACAACAAAAATATATTGCCTTTGATTTCTCTTTTTCTGCATGATATCTTCTCTTCCTTAAACTAGATGAATGGTGGAAAACCTAGAGTCTCTTTTTAAGCTCTAGGCTGATATTTGAACTCAACAAGGTAATCACTCAGAATCATATGATCCAGGTGTCTTTCATGCTTGTCTCTTTCTTCTTCATGAGAATAGAAAGTGCATGGTCCTTCCTCTTCTTTTTGCTCTTCCTCTTTTGAGAGGCTCTTCTTATTTCTGAACACTAATGAGAGAAATATCATCTTCTTCTTCATTATGATCTTCTTTGGCTTAGACTCACAGGCTGAGCCAAGACTATGCTCTGATACCACTGTAATATTCCAAATTTGGAACAGCTAGCAAGGCATGACTGGAAAATGCATTTTCTAGTAATGGCTGCTATAGGATTTGAAACTAGGATCTAGATCCCTTATATCAATGTATATAATACTAAAATCCAAGATGTGGCTCAAAAGAAATCCCTCTAGGTGGGTTAAACAGATCTCCCACACCTAGTTGTCTTTAGAAAATGCCTGGCGAAGGGACTGCAACAATGTATGAACATACCATGGAATAACAACGTTATTTTTATAATCATGAACACATGAAGATACAGATAGCCAAAAAATGTATTTTATTGCAACAATAGTATACAAATCCTTGAGGAAAGAGTCACTCAAGCAAAGCAATGCAGCCTCAATGGGACATGTACGTCAATATGGAGAAACACTACTACACAATGAATTTCTATAGGCTTAGAGGATGCAGTTTATAAAAGCATTGCATCATAATATATCATAACAGAGAGATATAACAATGTATGGCTCAATAAATGAGGGGGAGCAAGCTCTCAACCCCTAAAAACAATAATACAACAATTCTGGGAAGGATTGGCTGAAATATACAAAAATGGAAAAATGTCGGAGTTGCAGGGTAGCAGCTACAACTCAGAAAATGGAAATGGATGGAGAAGACTGAATATGTTGCATATGATTTCAATATCTCCTCCAATGGATCTTCCAAGTGAAAGGCTGATCCTATCATTGAAGATGTCACCCTCCAACAAAAACTGCAAACCCTCACTGCAAGTGTGCTCTGAAAATAACACAGTCTAAGAAGGAAACTGCACTGTAGGTGGAATAGAAAGTGTTGGCGAACTGCCAAGATATGAAATGAGCTCTGAATCCTTCTTACTGATCTCCCAAAGGAAATAAGGCTCCCTCCTCTGAAAACAAGCCCGAAAGTGGTGTTGTGAGATCTTCCACTACAACACCCTGCAACACAACCCAGCTCTAAACAGAAACTACACTGTAGATGGAGGATGCTTTGGCCTCAAGCCTAAATGTGGAGATAATGAAGTGCAATCCCTTAATATGCCTCTCAAGAAGGAGAATAATTCCTAAATAGGAATCCCTCGTGCTAAACAACACTGCAACTCAACTAAACAACTGGAGACTTCAAATAGTTTAAGCAGACATAAAATCAATAATCATATGCATGAGTAACAATGGCTGCCTTGCCCTCATTTTAAACACATGAGAGCTCTCTCTCCATGGGTCCCACTCTTTAGGGTTTCCTCCATCAATGAAAATTCCCTCCTCTTTCTCTGCGTTGTCCCACAAGATGCTCTCCACCTCATACCTCTACGTTGTTTGACTTGGTCAAATTTGACCTAGCCTCTTTGCAAATGTCTCCTTTCACACATGAGGGTGTGAAATATAGTTCCACTAATAATCCCCTTTCATAACAAGAGGGATTGTATCCATGTTTTTATTATGAATGGGCCTTCTCACCCAATTATTCAACTCCTAAGTGAAAATAGCAAAAGTTGATATTCCAATTTATTGTAGAAAAATTTTGGAATATTATAGTAAGATCCAAGCATATGAGTTTGACATAGAATATGTCAAAGGGAAGAATAATGTAGTGGCATAAGCTCTATCTTGGAGGCTAGAAACGTTGTCCTTGATGAGCATGGATGCAGATTGGAAGGCTCAGTTGTTGGTGGAATACTCCAAAGACTACTTTGCATATGAGATCCTAGATGGATTTGTGACTGATGAGAGGTATAGAGTGATGAATGAGGTAATCTATTACCTGGATCATGTCTTCTTGGCTAGATATTCTAAGCTCGAGAAGAAGATTTTGTAAGCATCACATGATTCTCCACTTGCGGGGCATCAAGGATTCACCAAGACATATCGGGCTATTCGATAGAGATTCTCATTGAAGGGTCTCAAGGAGGATGTGCTCCAACACATTAAGGAGTGCATAGTTTTCCAGTAGAACAAAGGAGAGCACAACCATCCTGTGGGATTATTGCATCCATTCCCTATTCCGGATGGAAAATGGGAAAGTATTTCTATGTACTTCATCACCGGTCTACCTACAGTTAAGGGTAAGGATTGTATCTTTGTATTTGTTGATCTAACAAAGTATTCACATTTCTTTGCTATTTCTACACGATATACTACTTCACAGATATCCGTGCTTTTCTTTAAGGATGTGTTTAGACTCCATGGTCTTCCAAAGACCATAGTCAGTGATCTAGATAGCCGCTTCATGGGTGGCTTTTGGCAAGATATTTTTTGGTTAGTGGGTACTGAGTTGACACCAAGCACCAGCTATCACCCACAAACTGATGGACAGACTGAAATAGTGAACAAGTGGTTGGAAGGCTACTTGCAAAACTATGTTTTGAGGTAGCAGAGAGCATAGCTATGTTGGCTCCATTTGGAGGAGTATTGCTACAACAAAAATTTTCATATGTCCATTGGCATGACCCCATTTCGAGCCCTTTATGGGTATATATGATGCACTATCATTTACTGATGTAATGTTTGGGGCAAGTAAAGCTCCTAGAGAAAAGGAGTGGATTCAAGAGAGTTTGGATATACTCCGAGCCCTCAAGGACATCATTGCTACAACACAAAACCAACAAAAAATGTATGCAAACCGTGGTCGGATAGAAAGGTAGTTTGACGTGGATGATTTGATCTATCTTCGTCTTCAGACATATAGACAATATACACTCAAGGAAAAAGGAGCTGAGAAGCTTAAACCTCGGTTCTATGGGCCATACAGGGTGATCCATCGTGTTGGAGAAGTAGCATATGAGCTAAAGCTTCCTGTTGGGAGAAATATCCATAACATTTTCCATGTCTCATGCGTCAAGAAGTCCATTGGACAACATGTGGTTGCCACTATGGATCTCCCACCTATTGATGATGAGGGCCATATATTTTTGCAACTAGAGGCTATCTTGGATACTCGGGAGAGGTAGCTAAGGATCAGGGTGATTAAATAATATCTAATTCGATGGAGGAATATTCCTAATGATTATGCCACTTGGGAGGGAGAGAATATTTTGAAACATCCTTCTTTACTGTTGCTTGAACACAAGAAACTTTTGGGAGGGGAGGACTATAATATTCCCAATTAGCTTTCAGCTAGTTGGAATATTATATGTTTCTTCTATTTTTTAGTCTAGAGGAATAAGTGGGGTAGGGAGTACCTTAAATCTATTTAGTAGCAATAAAACACTTCCAGTATGGATGTGGATCAGTTTATATAGTCAAAATAAATCCACCTTGGGTGTGAAAGGGAGCAATGCATGTAGACTAGATCAAGGTTGACCAAATCAACATCACTTCCAAAGAAGAGAGTGGAGCTAGTGGGGATAGCCCAGTTTTGGAGGAGGAGTCTTTGCATGGAAGTAACCTCGTAAATGAGTGGGACCAAGGGTGAGGAAGCTCACCACGAATATAAGGGAAGGGATGGTATCCATGAGAGGCATTTAGAATATTTTTCATGTTTGAGTCTTATGACTTATTGCATGCTTCAACTATTTAGCTGGGTTTGTTGTATTGTTTAGTACAAGGGTATTTCCATGCGGGAATTCCCCACTCTTCCTTTGAGGACTTGAGAAGGAAATATAAGAGGAGTATTATGAGCCTCATTTCCACCATCTAGCATTGGGCCAAGCATTCACCTACAGCCACAACACAGTCTCCTTGAGGAACTGCATTATTTTTCATGGTGTTGCAGTGGAGGGGTGAAAAACCCTATTTATGAGCTAGTTTCCTAGTGAAAGGAGCACCCTTTCACCCAAAAATATAGGGTGGAGGAGTTAAAACCATTTATTTATCATTTCAGCCATTTTATAGTAGAGCTTCAGTGATATAGTGTGATTCATCCATAGTGTTGCAGTTTGCACATTTTTTATCTTGTGTATTTCAAGAAACCCTTGTTGGGTTATCTTGGGATTGTGTTTGAGAGACTAGTTCTCCATTTTCAGCTCCTTTTGAGTAATATATTAGCAGATTAATTCATATTTATATTTTTGTAGCAGTAACCCTCATTGGGACTGCGTTGTCATGTATTCCGGCATTTTTGTGTTGCAACATCCCTTGGGATTCTAGTATTTTTGGGCTTTGGAGGCTTGTTTGCCTAGTTTGAGTGATTTGTTCCTTAACACATTGTATCTTTTTCTACTCTAATACATAATCTAATGGATCTATAAATTTTCTCATATTTTTGCATCATTATTTGTTGTACATTTTAGTTTGGTGTTCAATATTGTTGTATTTCATAATTTGGAATATTACACCCACAAGGTGGAAAACCGAGAATTATTTCCTTATGAGAGAGAGAATATTCAATTCATCAAATAGATCAACCAAAAATAGGGTATAAAAAAATATATGACCAGAAATTAGTCCTCCCACGAGTGATAATAGTTCCTCATAAATTCGATCTTCAAACCATCTTTCTCCTTCACTAGAACAAAGATATTATGACAAAAATAGAATACCCAAATGAGGAGCAAGTGTCTCCTATATATAGTCATCAAGAGGGGGTCTAATGGGTTCCTCTAAGGGGACCAACTAACTTGAAAATAAGAGAGGTTGAATTGAACAATTTTGGAGGAAAAAATATAAATTTCTATTTTCCAATTTCTTCCTTTTATTTTCATTGATGGAAATACTAAAAATGCCTACAATTTTCAATACTCCCTCTTATCCATGGAATTGTTTTCATTCTCTCTCATATGTCTCATCATAAGGAAAGCATACATAATCAAAATCCAATTTCAACACTCCCTCTTAGCTAGGGAGGCATACTTTTGGTTGCACGATAGATCTCATCTCGGTTTAACAACAATGTATCGCCGCCACAATTGATGATAGGGGAGTTCGATTTACCACAAAAATGTCCATGGAAATCAAATTTGACCTTGTTAAATATCACCCACACCCTAATAGTCTCTAGTTCAAGCTCCATGACCTAAAGGAGTATATCATAGATCTCATCTTAGATTTACATGTCTCATCATAAGGAAAGTTGATAGTTGCATCATCTTCTCATGTTAGCTCAAAAATGATGTCTCGATCCATATAATAAGAATGATCCACAACCAATGATAGGGGAGATCAATTTACTAGAACCAAGTCCATGGCAGCCATATATGACCTTATCCATTGACTAATTCTCCCCTATTTTGATCCTCAGTGATCAAGTAGTAGAACACCTACATCTAACACTTAAGGGAGATAAATTTAGCACAACCATGTCCATGGAAATCATTACCGGATTTGGTAAAGATCACAAACACCTAAGTATCCTCACCCACTAGCCAGATGGCTGGAAATCCTGGCAAGCTTAACCTTCTCAACATGGCCCTTAGTCAATAATGGCATGAAGGTGACTTCCAGGTAGGATGCATACTTAGGTATGTACTCAACCAATTCCATCGCTCCAATGAGTACCCTCACACCTAGAAGCTACTCTTCTCATCCCCCCTCCCCCCCCCCCCAAACAATTCCATGGTTGGTTGAAAGACTGGGGGAAGAGCATATGCTCAATTGTAATATTCCCAAATAGGGAAAGCAACAATATAAGACATAAAATTGTAAAGTAGCAATGAAGATCAATGCATAAACACGAGAGACCAATATGGAGCCATTTTATTATATAGATCAGCAGCAAAGAAGTGCAATACAAATGAGGCACCAATAATACAACATGAGCTAACAAGCCTCCAATGAGTAAATCCCCTCAAGATGAGGTGCTTCTACTATACACAATGTTGGAGATGTTGCTACAGTGTAGTCCTAATGAGAATAACTACTAATATAATCATGCAATGATATATAAAAACTGATATATGGCTGAAAATATGCTATACATAAAGAACAAGGCCCTATATCACTTTTCCTAGACAACCCAAGAGGGTTTCCGGAAATAAATCAAAATACAATAGTGAACTAAAACCCTAGGGCTAAAGATTCACTGCATCAAAATAGCTAGGAGATATAGCTAAAGCTGATATAGCAATATTTGTCTCTCCTCCAATAGTCTCTCCATGTGAAAGGCTGATGCCTCCACTGAAGAACAAAATCCCCAAACCATGCACAGAAATCACCCTTGCAACAGATCTCTAAAATAACGTAGTCATGGACTGAAACTATTTTGTAGGTGATGGTGGTAGCTTGGCTTGGTGCCAAATGACGATATAATGGCCAAGGAGCCTCCTTGTTGATCTCCCAATGGAAAGACTACCTCTCCACTGAAACACAAGCTCAGAAAATGGCCCTACAAACCCTCCACAACTTCTGCCCTGCAACATAACACAAATCTGGAAGAAATTGCGTTGTATATTAAGACTGAAGCTTTGGCTTGATGCCAGAATGTGGAAATGCATCTCAATCACCTCTCCTGATTGGGCACTCAAAGTCCCCGAGGATGAGGGTGGGATTTCCACTCAAGAACACCCTTGTGCTAAACAACACTGTAGTCTCCGCTAAACAGCTGAAGAGAGAAACTAGTCATACAGACCATAGAAAAAAATAATAATCAAAACATGCCTTCTATGGCTTCCATCCCCTTCCTTGTATGCTTGGTGAGCTTCCTCACCTTTGGCCCCACTCATTAAAACCACTACTTCCATGCATGGAGTCTCCCTCCAAAACTGCGTTGTCCCTTAATGAATGCCACTCCTTCCATACCAGCGTTGTTGATTTGGTCAAAGTTGACCCAATCTACATGCTCCAACCCCTTTTCACACACGAGGGTGCTTAATAAAGCTACTAATATGATCTCCATTCACATTGGTTGTGATTTTATTCCTACTAAGGATATTTATGGGTCTCCATACCCTATTATTCATAAAACTAAGAAACAAAAATAAAATTTAAAATTCCAACTAGCTTAAAGCTAATTCGGAATGTTACAATCCTCCCCTCCCAAATGTTGCTTGTCCTCAAGCAAATGTAAACGTGAGTGCTGCAACTCTTCTCCTCCTTCCTTGGTGACACCTCCATGTGATAAGCTCTCCTCATGAACCAAGTGTCTCCCAATCAATCCCTCCATGAAATTCTCCTCCCAAGTACTTAAGAGATGACAATGACTCACCTCATAAGGAAAGAAAAGATCCAATGTAGCAATCATGTTTTTCCCAATGTTCTCCTTGAAACATGAATCATAAGAAACATGGAAAATCTCACTCCCAAAAGGCACATTCAATCCTTTCATCCTTCCTCCAACCATTCCCATAATAAGAACAAGGACGTCATCAATGTATGGGATCATAAACAAGGATACATAAGATGTCATATGTAATACTAGAGGAGGATTGTAGTCCCACATGTGGAACCAACGTAGTATGTCTCCCGACTGCCTTAGATAATTATATAATAAGTGGTTTCCCCACCACTTGTTTGTTTCCATAGTCTTCTCACATACTTGGAGAAGGTGAGTAATGTTTGGTGCCAATGGAGTACATCCTGAATGATATGTCATCTCCCTAAATCCTCCTAGGGAGTGGCTATGCTCAACATTATTTATGGCCCCAAGTTGACCATGAATTTTATAAGGAATGGCCTGCACATGTATGGTAAAGGAATGAAAATACTCATCTAGGAAATCATTATGCATAAAAACATGATCCTTACCATATACCATGATTGAACTAATGGAGTGGCTCATATATGTGTCCCCTCTCATTCCCAAAGAGGAAAGAGGTGGTTGTGATAACTCCATCAAATAGTTATACCTCTCTGTTGAGGTATAAAATGTGTCTTTTTAATGCCTATTTATCCTACATTAATTATCAATCCGGGAACGACTTTTTATTTCAAGAGTGTACTCAGTCTGAGGCGGAAATTTATCCAAGAGTAATGCCTCGCAAGATGTAGTACAGTGTTTCAAATAAAAAAGTAAACGGATGCTTAAAAATAAATCTAACTACAACAACATAAACTCAAATGCTCTGAAATCCAACTATTCACTCAGCAAACATCAATCGAGGATACCGTAGCAATAACTCATTCCTCTAGAAATTGATGCAATTGAAATCAAACTGGAACAAGACAATCAATCTGTGAACGTGGAAGCAATAACTAGTGTTCTCTACAGTTGACAGTCCTGCTTTAAGGAAATCAAAAGGAAATAGAAATTGAACTAAAGCTACTATTGAAATTAAACTAGGAAAACTCTTTAAAAGAAAACTCTTGCAATCTGTAAACTAATTAATCTGAAATGAACAGCAATGTAAATGGACAGTAAACTGTAATTAAAGGAATTGAACAACAAATCCTATTTAATAAATTTGAACAACAAACTCTAATTAATGGGATCGCATGGCAAATTTTATTGAACAACAATCTGTAATGGACCACAATCAAACAAAACAACAAGTGAATCAAATGCTAAACAGCGTAGCTCTGTTAAAGCATAACAAGACAAGTAATTAAGATTCTTGTTAAATTAGAAAGGTACGGCAACACAATTCACCAATGTAACACGCCAATATCAAATAAGAAATGAATAATAAACTGATTGACTTGAAAATTGTAATAAAAGCAAATATGAACTATCTCACAACAATAATGAAAAGATAGAGATACAAACAGCGGATCGAACCACCAGGGCCAGGCCCTCAACCACCGGTGAAACGTCGTTGGGATTTAATCCAGAGCTAAGAAATAGAACAGAGATGCGTTCTTGTATTAATCAAACATAAATAGCGCTTACATCAGTTGTTCTTCGATCACGAGAGTCAAGGAATTACAGAGTTACAAAAGAAATTCAATAATCATCAAATCATTGTCTCCATACATAATACATGCTCTCCTTTTATAATCAGAAAGAGGAGAAATTAAATAGTAAATATGATCCCTCATAACAATATTGGATTTTCCCTAACCAATTGATCAACAAGAATATATATTTCCATCAATATTTCAACAAGAGCAAGTCAAATTTGGATTTGCAGCTGAGATAATTTGGAGGACAGCCGCAACAATGAATCTGAGAAAATTGTGCTCAAATAACCTTCTGTTTCTCTCAATACAAGAAGAATTTGGGCAAACTATTTTTCAATAAAGTTAATTCGGTCTGTTCTGGACAAAACCCATGTTCCGGATTTTCCATATTCTTCTCCATTTTCCCAGAACATCAACCGCAAAACTTTCACTTCCTATTCCAGCGAATTTCTGAGTTGGAATATTGAAAGATGTGCTGGAGATCAAATCTGCAACCTAGCAAATATATTGGAGGCTAAAATGGTGAGTGATGTTACAAAATATATTAATAAACCATCATTGATAAAATTATGCATAATAATCATCAATTTATTAAAAATAAAGGAGAAGAAATAATATTTATACATAAGAGCATAAATCATTATAAAATGGATTTATATAATAAATTATAATAAATGATATGATAAAGAAGAGTAAAAATGGATGAAATAAGTGTTAAAAAGTGGTCGTATTCATGGCCCAACATACCCCCAAACTGAATATATTGCATGTCCTCATGCAACCCAGAACTGAATATATTGCATGTCCTCATGCAACCCAAAGACAAAACCCATGTGTTAACCAAGCAAAGAAAATTGTTCATCCCAACTCATGAAATGGATAGAACAAATGAATTTTTCCTCAAATAATGAATATTAAATTTTAGCTATCTTGATGAAGGCATAATAATTTTTACAGTTGATGTTCAACTATATGTATATGAAGTTACAGAAAAATGTGACATAAGTAACAACAAACTTCATTAACCATTTTTCTCAAAAATCAGATCGTTTTAATGCACGGATCATGAGATATAAACAAAATGGTTGTAGGTGATAGTGCATAATTTTCGAAATTTTATGAACTAATTTAGCGTGAAATTATCTGGGGTTGTGTATTTTAATGATACCTCTTCGTTATCCAGAAATCACAAGAATTCATTTCATAGTTTTAAAGATATATGCAAATCAATTTCTGCACTGTATGAAAATGAAATTGTATGCCTTAAATGAGAAAGAAAGTAGAAAACATCCATTATGTGTAGCAATTCCTCCCCCAAACTGAAGAATTAGCATGTCCTCATACAATGCTAGAAAACAAAGAGAGGTGGTTGCTACAATCTGTTGAAATCGATGCTTGGTGTAAAACAACATGGAATAAGTGAGGTGTTGAGAATGAATAAGAATATCAATGGATGATAAATAATATTACTGTCATGATCATAAGAAAGAAATGAAGGAAATCAACACTCCCCCAAACTGAAAGATGAGATATCTCTGAAAAATGGGAAGTGGTAAAGATGTGAAGTGAATGATGATAAATAATGTTCAATGGATTTTTAGGAAATTCTCTTAAATTCGTAATAAATCAAAAAATTATGCTATTTTACCTCAAGTGTTACCTCCGAAAAAAAAATGTGGAATGGCATGTAGGGACTAGCCTTTGTTGAAGCTGATGTAGGCTGAGTGGATATTGAAAGTGATGCAAAAGGTGGAAGCCATGCAAGCACATCATGTCTGAAGAATTGTGTGTGTTCGCGAGCCTTTGTTGTTAGTTGCAATAGAATTCCCCCCCATACTTGTTGTTCTCCTGTAAACAAATCACGATTATGCATGCAATTTTCTTGATCCACAGTGTTAATTTTGAAGGGCAACAGATAAGATGTATGCAAAAATTTTAAGCAGAAAAACTTCTGTAGAAATGCAGTATGAATATTGTGGCAAATAGAAGATCAGCGTACTGCACAACATTTATACAGCATGGAAATGCATACATACTTATGATATGATTAACAAATGATCGCATTACTGAAATCAATGCATATTTTGAAATCGTGAGTAGATATGGAAATGTTTATGTAATGATAAAAAAATAAGGGAAAAGGACAGTTGATGTGAAAACAATATTTATGCGGTCATTATGCACATAAACCATTATGATCAATTTATAAATAAATTTCGTGCATAAGAGGTTCCAAACAAAGGGTTTAGGAGCATACTCATTTGATATTAGATAAAGATATAAGAAAAGGGTTTATCATTACTATTGATTTGTAAAAAGTATGACTCCAATACCATCAGCAGAGCTCTGTTGCCCACAGGTGTCTATAACCTTGACAAAGTTGCTTTCTCACCCTTGGAACCATTATCCTTTATTTAAGCCTAGGGAAGTGCTGTGTGATGTCATGATGGAGGCCATTGTGCTGGCTTGGGAACCAGATGAATCACAATGCCATTCACTAGGAAGGAGTGAAAGGTGGGAAAGCCGACTCGTGATGAGACCTCCTGTTCCAAGGACATTTTATTTTTCTGACTTATCCATTGGATCATATCCCTGGTGTGGTAGCCATAATGGGAATGCCACTTCACTACTCCCTTATAATCATGGTAGGTTGGCTCTTGATGAGACCCCCTATCCTCCATCTGCCATATCATATAATTGTTAGTAATTATATAGAGATTTTTATTTTCTTTTCTTTTTTCATATAGCACTTCCCTACTTATATATAGAGAATGACTCAACACTCCTTAAGAGTAGGGATGGTGGAAGAAGCCTGAACATCTCAATAGAGAAAATATGCTCTTATTCTTATTCAATGAATAAAAATCAAAGAGAGTTATGAGAATTTAGGGAAGAACCAACATGATAAAGATAAACAATCATATTAATTTTAGTGAAAATAAAGACAACAAAGTGATATAGATGGTTGTGTCCTTTCCTTTTCCCTATCACTACAAAACAATTTCTTAAAGATGAAAATTTCTCTTGATTTGCTGATTCTAGTAACCTATAATTTGTGTATCTTTGCATAAATTGTATGTTTTCCTTTCAAAGAGTTATGAAGAATTCAAAAAAGTCCTCAAAATGTTATTCAAAAACAAGAAAAATGCACTCAAAAAGTGATGTTCCTTAGATGGAACAGTTGTTGTTCCTCTTAAGGAACAACAAAAACAATCTACGAAAAATGTTGTTCCTTTTGAAATGAACAACAGAAACAGTCAACAAAAAAAACATGTTGTTCCTTTCAAAAGGAACATCAAAAAACAAGTGGAAAAAAATGTTGTTCCTTTGGAAAGGAACAACAAAAACAGGTGGCAAAAGTGATGTTCCTTTTGAAAGGAACAGCAAAAAGAAATACACAAACGCACCATTCCTTCAGAGGAATGGTAGTTGTTCCTTAAGAGGAACAACAAACAAATATAAGCACGCAAGGTTGTTGTTCCTTAAGAGGAACAACATGAAAAATAAAGGCACACAAAGTGTTGTTCCCAACAACAAAGAAAATGCACGCAAAAATTGTTGTAGGGAACAGCAAAGGAAAAAAAAATAGAGGAAAAAACAAAACTAATGTACAATCTATTATCAAGCAGATCCAATCAAATAGAAAGGAAAATTTATGTACAGGTTTCAAGAAAAAATAAATTTTTTTATAGAATTGGTGCTGCCGAAGAATTGCCTCCTGAAACTTGCATGGTGGGGTCCTTATTGTTCAATTGCCAATGGAGTGGAAACTAAAATTTAAAGGGATCAACACCTAAAACACAAAAACATAAAAGAAATCAAAAAAGAAACAACACTTTATTAAGTTACAACAGCTATGATGTTATTTCCTAAGGGAATATCAATCTGTTAATGGAAAAAAATGATCTTTTTGAAAAATGTTTTGGCAGCAGTGACATGAATCTTCAAATGGAAACCAATTCTTCATTTCTTCTTGTTATGAATCTATTAAGTAATGAACTTGATTAAATGCCCTTTTTTCACTAAAATTTCTTTCAAGAATCGCTCGTCCATAAATTGACCTTCTTTGTTCTGCTAAGACCTACAAAAAACGAGTGTCTACCTGAAATAAAATATTAAATCATGGAGAAAGAGATGTGCGCAGGCTCCCCTAATCCAATAATTATGCAAAAAACTAACAAGTAGTTACTCTGTAGAACAAATCCATAGACAAAGTAAAATTAATTTATTACCTGCGGGAGAGCAATGGCCAATCATGCTAACCAGCAGTGTTTCAATCATAACTTCTTTGTTTTTCATCTGATTTGAGTGATTCCAAAGCCAAATGAGAGATAATTCAAATTTTTATCTCCAATAGAAGCAGGTTTTAAAAATTTAATGCTATGATATGTCAAATTTTCTTAGAACAACCTGCATAACAGAGTCATTTTCGATTTTCCAGCTTAGACCAATAGTTGATATTTCAAGCATAAATTTTTCGTTTGATGGCAGATTGAACCGATTCAAATTGGAGATTAAATTAGATTAATTTATCGATATCCAATAGAAATAGGTTTTGAAGACAAGAATAATTGATGGGTCAAATACGCTAGTGAACAGCCGAGAAAACAGAGTTTCAAGAGTGCTGATTTATGATAAGCAGTCAGTATTTTGGTCATAAATTCTTCATACGATATCAAAATTGAGTGATTAAAATTGTGTTGTAAACTAGATTCATAGTGTAATCTACCATAGAAATATGTTTTAAAAATATAGTCATTTAGGCCTCCAAAAACTGACTGTCTCAACTTTGTTCTTGAGTTGCCTACTAGACACCCTCTCAATGTTTTGGTTCTAACTTTTTCGTTTCAAATCAAAATGGAGTGATTAAAATTGGGTTGGAAAGTAGACATCAAGGGCTACTTAGGATAGAAACATGTTTTAAAAATATTCACTTTTGGTCCCTCAAAACATGATTTTCCCAACTTTTTTTTCAGAAATTTCATCAAGCCCGCAAGCCCAAAAAATATGATATTCAAGCAATTTTTCATATTGGTGATAAAAATGAATATGAGTATTTGTAGAATTTTTATTTTCAATATAATACATCTACATACACAAATAAATTAAAATATTTATCACCGATGTTGATTTCCACAGCGTGTTGCAATAAAAACAACTAAAAAATAAAAATAAAATAAAAAATGTGTTTATTTTATTTCCTTATTTATTTTATTTTCTACACTAGCCTACTCTGAAGTGGAAAATGAATATGATTACGTATAAGAGTATTTCCAGTGGAGCCATTTCCGAAATAAGGCCTCTAGTATGTACATACCCAAATCTGAAAAATGCATGTTGATAAATAGTAGGGTATGAGAAGCCAACTTCTCTTGAAAAGATGGTGCCAAAAATTGTTGAAGTATGGAATGATGCTGCAAACAAATGGAGTGAAATCAATCTTCAACGTATCCCTTACTTTCTTGATTTCCCATAGCCATCGTATCATGAAGTTCTTGAGCTTTTAAAATGGTTTGTTGGTGCAAACTAGAAGAAACCTCATTTTCTTTCATAACTTCTACAATTTCTGGATCTGATACATTCTGAATCTCAGTATAAGTTTTCTCCAATGGTGCATGTGAGATATAATGGGTGGGAAGGGTGGGCGAATTTTGCAGTTCAACACTGTAAACATGTTGTACTGGTTTATTATGGTGAGGGTGTGGAATGATTTGAGCAAGAGAATGTGTAGGGAATGGAGCCTCTTGATGATGTAGTTGATTGGGTTGAGTGGATGATTTTGATAGGCAAGCAAGGTGTTGTGGAAGAGCTGGAATATGTGTTTGTGCTACAAGATGAGGGAGAGTAGTCATGCAATCATAAGGTGAACCATGCCAAGCTTGTAGACAAGATTGGTGGTAGTTATATTGAGATTGGCATGGCTGCCCTAACATATGAGTATTCCATAACGAATTATGCAAGTAAGAGAATGGAGAGGAAGTGTTTTGAACCATACCTGTAGGCCACAATTTCCATGGTTTTGACCTTGTTGCAGCTTCCCCTTCTCTTTGATATGCTACTTCCATCCTATATAAGGAAGAACAACTATCTATGGGATTCTCCTTTCGGTAATGAGGGCAAAACACTTCATCAAATTCTTGATTTTTCTGAACCTGCAAAAAATTCAATTGTGAATTTAGAGAGCTAATAAAATCATATTTAAAGTTTTCAAATAAAACCTTGATTTCAGCTCTTATGTCTCTTTTTCTTGTAGTAAATTTGGAAAAGAAAGAAGAAACTTCTCTAGAATTATTACTAGCCTTGGAAATTCCTCTTGAATACCTTATGCACAATTCACAAACATCATCATATGATAACTGAAAAACATCACATTTTCCTATCAGATTTAAGAGTTCTAAAAAATCATCTTTAATTCCTTTAAGAAGGAGTGTTTTCAAGATCTCTCTTTCCAAATGCTTATGCTTTGATTTTTGAAGGTTATATCGAAATCGCTCTACATAGTCCTCCAAGATTTCATCTTCCCCTTGTATCATACCGAAAATATCTTCATTGGATTTGCAGTAGTCTTGGTACTTCTTTAAGAATATGTTCTTCATGTCCTCCCATGTTTGGATGCAGTTCTCAACTAGGCTCATGAACCATTGGAGAGCTGCTCCTTTTAGAGTAAGAGGAAACACTTTCAGCCTTTGATCATTAGTACAATAATCATATCCTCTACAAAGTATTTCAAACTCAAATAATAATGTATCTGGATCTTCATTTGTCAAACCAGGAAAATTTGGTAGAGACGGTGGGGGAATTATGTGCATTTTTTTCACTCCTCCTAGATCCTTGATAGGGAATTCAAAAGTTGCAATGTGAGCCATTTCTTACCATAATAGAAGATGTTCTTCATGTGTTTCTTTGAGGATCCTCCTTAAAATGTTCCTGTCAATTGGTTAGTGAAATGGGTGGTGCTTACATCACCACTCGAGTGGAATTACAAGATTTTTTTCAAAAATTCTACCTCTAAAATTAAAAAAAAACACAAGCATTCATTCCTACCTTAAGCTTTCACTCAATTCTGTTGTGAAGCGGGCCAGTGAACAAGTGTGTTCCTTGCTCAGTGCGCAAGTTCTTACCTTCCGTCTTTAATACCCAATTCTTCCCGAGCAAAAAAAATCAAATATGCATCACTCTTTCTAAATGGCATACACTATCCTCGGCAACGGCACCAAAATGTTGAGGTATAAAAGGTGTCTTTTTAACGCCTATTTATCCTACATTAATTATCAATCTGGGAACGAATTTTTATTTCAAGAGTGTACTCAGTCTGAGGCGGCAATTTATCCAAGAGTAATGCCTCGCAAGATGTAGTACAGTGTTTCAAATACAAAGTAAATGGATGCTTGAAAAAGAAATCTAACTACAACAACATAAACTCAAATGCTCTGAAATCCAACTATTCACTCAACAAACATCAATCGAGGATACTGTAGAAATAACTCATTCCTCTAAAAATTGATGCAATTGAAATCAAACTGGAACAAGATAATCAATCTAGGAACGTGGAAGCAATAACCAGTGTTCTCTACAGTTGAAAATCCCACTTTAAAGCAATCAAAAGGAAATAGAAATTGAACTAAAGCTGCTATTGAAAGTAAACTAGGAAAACTCTTTAAAAGCAAACACTTGCAATCTGTAAACTAATTAATCTGAAATTAACAGCAATGTAAATGGACAGCAAACTATAATTAAAGGAATTGAACAGAAAATCTTATTTAATAAATTTGAACAACAAACTCTAATTAATGGGATCGCATGGAAAATTCTATTGAATAGCAATCTGTAATGGAAAACAATCAAACAGAACAACAAGTGAATCAAATGCTGAACAGTGTAGCTTTGTTAAAGCATAACAAGAAAAGTAATTAAGATTCTTGTTAAATTAGAAAGGTACGGCAACGTAATTCACCAATGTAACACGCCAATATCAAATAAGCAATGAACAATAAACTGATTGACTTGCAAATTGTAATAAAAGAAAATATGAACTATCTCACAACAATAATGAAAAGATAGATATACAAACAACAGATCGATCCACCAGGGTCGGGCCCTCAACCACCGGTGAAACGCCACTGGGATTTCCTCTAGAGCTAAGAAATGGAACAGAGACGCATTCTTGTATTAATCAAACATAAATAGCGCTTACATCAGTTGCTCTTCGATCATGAGAGTCAAGGAATTACAGAATTACAAAAGAAATTCAATAATCTTCAAATCATTGTCTCCATACATAATACATGCTCTCCTTTTATAATCAGAAAGAGGAGAAATTAAATAGTAAATATGATCCCTCATAACAATATTGGATTGTCCCTAACCAATTGATCAACAAGAAGATATATTTCCATCAATATTTCAACAAGAGCAAGTCGAATTTGGATTTGCAACTGAGATAATTTGGAGGACGGCCGCAACAGTAAATCTAAGAAAATTGTGCTCAAAGAACCTTCCGTTTCTCTCAATACAGGCCGAATTTGGGCAAACCATTATTCTTAAAAGTTAATTCAGTCCATTATGGACAAAACCCATGTTCCAGATTTTCCAGATTCTTCTCCATTTGCCCAGAATATCAACCGCAAACCTGTCACTTCTTATTCCAGCGAATTTCTGAGTTGGAATATTGAATGATGTGTTTGAGATCAAATCTGCAACCTAGAAAATATCTTGGAGGCTAAAATGGTGAGTGATGTTACAAAATATATTAATAAACCATAATTGATAAAATTATGCATAATAATTATCAATTTATTAAAAATAAAGAAGAAGAAATAATATTTATCCATAAGAGCATAAATAATTATAAAATGGATTTATATGATAAATTATGATAAATTACATGATAAAGAAGAGTAGAAATGGATGAAATAAGTGTTAAAAAGTGGTCGTATTCGTGGCCCAACACTCTCCTCCATCTCCATATGATCCATGTTAGGTCCCTATATCACTAGTATAGTCCCTTATTATTGTTAGTGTAACCCCCTTATTGTTATTATTGAACCCTTGTAACCCCCATTTTGTTATTATTGTGCCCTTAAATTATTATTGTTAGGTCGGCTAGATTACATTGTGGCCCACTAGGATTACATTATGGCCCCATGGACTCCTATATATAGAAAGGAGGTTTTGTAAATTGTATCATCCAAGAATTGTTCATTTATGTAATGTATTGGAGGTTGCCCCCTCAAAGTGGCTCATTTCTAAGGCGTTGATATCTTATTTATTCTCTTTTTGGAGCTAGTTACACAACATTTGGTATCAGAGCTTTGGATTCTAGGGTTTCGCTGCTCCAAACAGGTCATCGTGGCATTTTCGCTATAACGTTTTTTCTACGAAGCTTCACAAGTTGAAATTTTTAGGGTGCGAAGCTGAAATCTTGAGGAAGTTTTTCTAAAAATTTCAGAGCTTGTTTCGCAATATTTTCGGAGATATGATCTGTGGAAGTTAGGTATTTTTTCAGGCTCCTAAACAGGTCATCGTGGCATTTGTGCTATCAAAAACATTTCTACGAAGGTTCAGAATCTGAAATTCATATGGTACGAAGCTGAAATCCTGAGGAAATTCGTCAAAAAATTTCAGAGCTTGGTTCGCAATATTTTTGGAGATATGATCTGTGGAAGGTAGTGCTTTTTCAAGCTCCTGATTTCATCTCAAAAAGAGGTGATCGTGGGAAAAGTTCTAATAACCTCTCTGCAGCCATCGGATTAGATCATAGTATAAGTTGTTACAATTAAGCAATTTGGGAGTTCTTAATATCAATTTAGGGAGAAAGGAGCAAACAGTGACCGTGGCAAGTCGTACAAGTTCGCTCTCACCCAGACAGGTCAAAATTAGGTCATTGTGGAGATTGAGAATACTTTGTCTTGAAGAATCCAAATGGATCATACTGTAGATTGAGCTACGTTCGAAGGCTACTACGACGGTAATTTCAAATATTGAAGATTTCAATTACGAGAGATAATTCAATTTCATCTGAGCTCTAAAAAGCAAACAAAGGTCAGTATTTTTCCGAATTGCATAAGTCTTGTTTGAAGAATCAAGTTGAATTGATTCCAAGGGAATATTGTAGAATAGATATCAGTATTGGATTCTAAAATGGCCCCTAAGAAGAATTCAACTCCCATTAAGCCTTTAGAAGGCTCTACTGTGACTCATAAAGACGAAGAATGGCAATCAAAATTACAAGAGCAAGTGCAACAAATTTCGCTCTCGCAAAGAACAACAAAAAATGAAATGGAAGTTTTGAAGAAAGGTGTGGAAGCTAAGATGAATGGTTTGGAAGCTAAGATGGATGGCATGGAAGTGGGCATGGAAGCTAAGATTGATGACATGGAAGCTAAGATCGATGAAAACATGAAAGACAACATGGAAAACATGAAGAATGATCTAAAAGCATACATGGAAGGCTTGATGACAAGCTTAAAACAAGAAATGATTTCTAATGGCGGAAATATAGTAGAAGAACCTCATGATGAGAAAAAAATAAATGTTAATCGTGATTTCATAACCTCTAATGTTGGTGGGAAGAACCACCATATTCCAAAAATGGATATGAGGAAGTTTGATGGAAAGGATCCTGTAACATGGATACTACAGATGGAGCAATATTTTGATCTCCATAACGTGCAAAACACACAAAAGGTACGCATTGCAACTTTACATTTAGAACAAAATACATTTGTATGGTATCGATGGCTTTGCTCCCGTAAAAAAATTGTTACTTGGTCAATTTTTACGAAGGAAATGATAGCACATTATGAGGATACAAAGAGCAACACCTTCTTTAGCCAATTGATAAATCTCAAACAAAAGGGTTTAGTGGGGCAGCACATTGAGGACTTCCAAAAATTGAATATAAGGGTAACTGATATTCCAGAGGAACACGGGATCGATCTCTTCACAGGCACTTTAAAGGATAACATCCAACATGAAGTTCGCGTTTTGGACCCGGATTCATTGGAGAAGGCATTCAGGTTGGCAAGAAAAGTTGAATGTAAAATAATGGCGACAAGGAAGCCTACCACTCAATTCTATAAAGAAGGAAGTGTTGCTACGCCTAGATTTCCACAACCTACAAGGTTGACACCACAACAATTGGAAGAAAAAAGAGCAAAAGGGCTTTGCTACGGTTGTGATAGCAAATACACTAAAGGTCATAAGTGTGCTGAGAAGAAATTATTTTACATAGATTGTGAAGAGGAAGAAGAAAATGAACAAGAAGAGGATATACACGAGGAACCAGCCCTAGAAGAGGAAGAAATGAATCCGACCATATCGTGTAATGCACTGGCAGGAATTACCACTCCTCAAACTCTCAAGATAGAAGGACAAATCAAGAAGAAAAAGGTAATAGTGTTGATTGATTCGGGTAGCACCCATAATTTTATTCATTGTAAGGTAGCCAAGGAATTAAATTGTTTCTTATACCCAGCACCAGAATGTCAAGTGATGGTTGCAAATGGAGGAACTATAAATTGCTCTGGAAAATGCCATAATATCAAGCTAACCATGGGGAATATGTATTGACTAGTCCAATGCTTGCCATTCCTATGGGAGGTGCTGATGTTGTACTAGGAGTACAATGGTTACAATCTTTGGGGACGGTAGCTTTTAATTTCAAGAACTTTTCTTGAAATTTTTTTCAGAAGGAAAGGAAGTTGAATTACGGGGTATTGCGGGGAAGCCAGGAAGGATAATAAGCTCTAATGTCATGACAAAGCTTCTAAAGAAAGAACAGCGAGGCGTAATTACACAATTATGCTCACTAGAAGTTCCAACATCAAAATCATCTATTTCTGCAGATCTCCAACAAGTCTTGGACAATCATTCCAAGGTGTTTGAAACTCCCAAAGGACTCACACCTATTCGTGATCATGATCATGCTATTCATTTGATTCCAGGAAGTGTTCCTCCAAACATCCGGCCTTATAGATATCCTTACTTCCAAAAGAGCGAAATTGAACGCATGATTGCAGAAATGTTAGAGGCGGGTATAATTCAACCAAGTCAAAGTTCTTTCTCTGCTCCTGTAGTATTGGTACACAAGAAGGATGGATCATGGCGAATGTGTCCGGATTATAGGGAGCTCAATAAGCTCACCATTAAAGACAAATTTCCCATTTCTGTGATTGATGAATTATTGGATGAATTACATGGAGCAATTTATTTTACCAAGTTGGATCTTCGTTCAGGATATCATCAAATTAGAATGAGGACTGAAGATATTCCAAAAACAACATTTCGAACTCATGAGGGTCATTATGAATTTTTGGTCATGCCTTTTGGCCTTACCAATGCACCTTCTACATTTCAAGGGTCGATGAATTCCATTTTCAAACCCTTCCTTAGCAAATTTGTGCTAGTATTTTTTGATGATATACTAATCTACCTCAGGTCTTGGAAGGATCATGTTGAACATGTTGGCAGGTGCTCAAACTATTGCAGGAGAAACAATTATATGCAAAAAAATCAAAATGTTTCTTTGGAGTACAAGAGGTGGAATATCTGGGTCATATTGTATCTCATGAGGGTGTTAAAGTAGACCTTAACAAAATTAAAGCCATTAAGGAATGGAAAGTCCCCACAACCATAAAGAAGTTGCGAGGATTTCTCGGGTTAACAGGGTATTATCGCAAGTTTGTTAAGAATTATGGGAGAATAACAGCACCTCTAACAACATTATTGAAGAAGATGCATTTTCATGGACTCCTGAAGCAACTAAAGCCTTTGAGCGTCTTAAGGAGGCAATGTGCCTAGCACCGGTCTTAGCTACGCCAGATTTCACGAAAACCTTTATTGTGGAATGTGATGCCTCAGGAAATGGAATTGGTGCGGTTTTAATGCAAGAAGGAAGACCCATTGCTTTTGAAAGTCGTCCAGTCAAAGGAAAGTATTTACAGAAACCTATTTATGAGAAGGAAATGTTAGCAATACTGCATGCACTAAAGAAATGGTGAACTTACCTAATGGAAAGACACTTCAAGGTAAAAACTGATCATGATAGTCTTAAACACTTTTTGGAACAAAGACTATCTTCAGAAGAGCAGCAAAAATGGGTCACACAGATGTTGGGTTATGACTTTGAAATAATCTACAAAAAAGGAAAGCTTAATGTTGTTGCAGATGCACTCTCAAGAAAGAATGAAGAGGTGGAAGCATTGCTTTGTGCCATTTCTATTATCCAAGCAGATTGGATAACTGAAGCAAGAGATGAATGGAAGAAGGACAAAGATGTATGGATACTCATTCAAAAGTTGCAGCAAGATCCTAGTACATCTGATACATTTAGTTGGAAAAATGATTCCTTATGGTACAAAGATCGCTTATATCTTTGTAAGAATTCCCAACTAAAACAAAATATTCTTCTGGAATTGCACACTACTCCTTTAGGAGGACACTCAGGATTTTTAAAAACTTACCACAGGGTGAAGAAAGAATTTTTTTGGGATGGCCTTAAATCTGATATTCGAAAGTTTGTGGCGGAATGTTTGGTTTGCCAGCAGAATAAAGTGGAAACAATTAAGACCCCAGGACTTCTACAACCTTTATCCATTCAAGGTCAACGTTGGGAGGAGATTTCAATGGATTTTATCACAGGTTTACCTAAGTCCGAAGGAAAGAGTGTCATCATGGTGGTAGTTGATAGACTTACCAAGTATGCACACTTTTGTGCATTATGTCATCCATTTAAAGCAAGTACAGTTGCTACTACATTTATGGACACAATTCAAAAGCTACATGGAAACCCAAGGGTTATTGTGAGCGACAGAGATCCCATTTTTACTGGAAAGTTTTGGACGGAGTTATTTTCTTGTTTGGGTACTCAATTAGCTCATAGCTCATCTTATCATCCTCAATCTGATGGTCAAACTGAGATATTAAATAAATTTTTGGAAGGATATCTTCGTTGTTTTGTATCTGATAAACAAACACAATGGGTCAAGTGGTTACCTCTTGCTGAATGGTGGTATAACACTTCCTTCCATACTGCAGCAAAATGACCCCATTTATGGCACTTTATGGATATCATCCACCATCCATCACATCATCTTTAAGGGAAAATTCGAAGGTTCAAGCAGTGGAAGATCACATCGAGCATCAGCAAGAAGTTCTCCAACTCTTAAAGGATAACCTGAATTTGGCACAAATCGAATGAAACAACAGGCAGATCAACATCGCAGCGAGAGAAGTTTTGATGTAGGAGATTGGGTATTTTTACGGCTACAACCATACAAACAAATGTCCTTGAAGCAAGCTAAGAAGGATAATAAATTATCGCCAAAGTACTATGGTCCTTACAAGGTGTTGCAAAAGATTGGTACTATGGCATACAAATTGGAGCTTCCTGCTTCTTCAAGAGTACATCCAGTTTTCCATGTTTCATGCTTAAAGAAGGTTATAGGTGAAAATCTTCCAGTTCAAACAATATTGCCAGAACTTGATGAGGAAGGAAAAATAATATTGGAACTTGAAGTGGTCATGGAAACAAGAACTCGACAGTTACGGAATCGGTCAATTTCAGAGTATCTCATCAAGTGGAAGAACTTACCCACTGAAGATTCTACATGGGAGGATGAGAATTTTATACAGAAGCACCCAGAGCTACTCCAGCGTTGAGGACAACACTTTTTTGAAGGAGAGGGGCATGTTAGGTCCCTATATTACTAGTATAGTCCCTTATTGTTGTTAGTGTAACCCCCTTATTGTTGTTAGTGTAACCCCCTTATTGTTATTATTGTACCCTTGTAACCCCCATATTGTTATTATTGTGCCCTTAAATTATTATTGTTAGGTCGGCTAGGATTACATTGTGGCCCCACTAAGATTACATTATGGCCCCATGGACTCCTATATATAGAAAGGAGGTTTTGTAAATTGTATCATCCAAGAATTGTTCATTTATGTAATGTATTGGAGGTTGCCCCCTCGAAGTGGCTCATTTCTAAGGCGTTGATATCTCTTTTATTCTCTTTTTGGAGCTAGTTACACAACAATCCATGCATCTCCTAAAATGATGATATATCTCCCCTTCAAAGCCTTCCCAAGTAAATCCCTCCTTGATGGTATGGTATGCCCTCATGGAATAAGTGTGGTTGAAGAGAAAATCTTCTTGTGCTACTTGTAGCAACTTCTCCTTGAGCTTGGATGTTATATATAAGAAGATCCTACCCTAATAGTAGATGACCCCATCTCTTACTGAATATCCCTCATCTTATAGTTGTCCATCAAGTATCATGCATGTGAAAATATCCTTGGAATAATCCCCCAACAACTGGGATTTCCAATAAGGATCTATCCTCAATAGTGACAACGTTGATGATCTATCATGTAAAGCATCTGTCATGTGGCAGCCCCCTTCTTTTACATCTCCCATGCCAAATTCACATACCAAGATGTTGTTATCCTTCCTCTGTTGCTCCTCCTGTAGCTGCCCGTGCTCAAGTAAAGGTTGAAGCTTTTGGAGGTTAGTCTTCCATGGGAAGCTATCACCTATCCATAACTTCCTGAGTTTGGCCAAAGTATGTATGAGTGGCCACCATCCTCTACCATGTGTGGAATATTTATCCCCAAGTGAGAATATCTTATGAGCCTCCAAAGTCAAGGAGTAGTCTCCTTGCACCATGATAGTGCCATCCTCCATCCTTATAGCATCCTCTCTTAGTGCAATATGTGAGGTGAGAGTGGGTAATGATGATAGTGGTACAATGTCTGCCTCCCCCTTGAGCCTACCCAAGACTCTCTACGATGTACCATGACCTCCCAATGTTCCCAATCCTCCTAGATCTATGAGTGGTGCAACATCTTGTGAGATATTTCTCACCAACTCCTGATCAGGTGGCCTCCCAGGTGGAATGCCACTAAACAATAATGTCTCATGGGCCAAAGTCATTTGCATAAATGATAGGACTATGAGGTCCTTGCTTCCACTGTGCAAATCCAACTATGTTTTCTATGTAGAAGTTGTCTGTGAGGGATATGTGTGCATGCCCCTAATCATCTGATGTTTGCCACTCTTTGTATCTATCCACTCCATCTGCAAATTCTCCCAATCTATGGTGACCTTCCCCAAAGTAATCAACCACTGCACACCCAATATAAAATTGGTGTCAGGTATGTCAACCACAAAAAATTGATCAGTAAATGTATATGTCCCCATGGTGACAGATAAATATGGAACATAATGCATGCATTGCTTAGTTCTAGCTCCTGGGACCAAAACTGAAAATCCCTCGAAATCATCAGTGGGTATTGCCCTCTTATGTACTAGTTGGGCATCAATAAAGTTGTGGGTAACCCCACTGTCAATAAAACTAAAACCCTCTAATCCTGAATGGAACCTCGAACCCTCAAGGTCAATTACTTGGATACTCCTCTCAGTGATGCAAGGGCCCCTCCAATTGGATCAAATGCTCCATCCCACCTCCTGGTGGTGGTGGATCCTCTCCTGCTATCCTAGCAATGTGACCTCTTTCTGGTTTCTCTTCTTCTTCCTCCTCATCATCTGAAAATAACTCTATATAGTGTGTCTTTCTTGTTGCACATCTATGTCCGGGTTCCCATGATTCTTGGCATGTGAAGAAAAGATTCCTTCTCCTCAAGTCTCTTCAGACATCATCACTAAGAGGCGCTTTGTTTTGGCCCTCCTTTGAAGGATGAGCCTTCTCATCTTTTCCCTTTGATGGGAAAGTGGGATTTTGCTGAAATGTTGCCTTTGCTCTAGGAAAGGCATATTGTAGATCTCTAGCCCTTTCAATGGAAACTTGAAGGGTAGTGGGTTTGGTATATTTAACCAACCCATGTAGAGGTTCTGCTAGCCCATCAATAAACATATAGACCCTCCTTGCCGCAGATAAATCAAGAACTATAACAGAAAGTTTTAGAAATTCAGAAATGTAAGTTTCTAGATTACCTAATTGTTTGAGCTTAGCTAGCCCAATGAAAGGTGCCTTTGGGTCTCTTTGATCAAACCTTTCCACCAAACTCCTTGTGAACTCTGAATATGTAGTCACATTGGCATGACCCAATATAGAAATTCCATGAAACCACCAATCATTTGCTCCACCCTCAAGGTGCAGTGTTTCTATTTTGATGGCCTCCATCTCTGGTACTTGGTTCAAATGGAAGTAGATGTCTAGCATCTCTACCCATGATTTGGCAGTGAACTTTGATGACCCATCAAAAGTGGGTAAGAAAAATCTCCCCATAGTTCGGTGAAGATCATGATTCTGTATGAATCCTCCACCTCTATTATGATGTCGGGGTCTCCTATTGTCCTTGATCTTATATAACTCTTGAAAGCTCAAATGATCCTTGAATCGCTGAGATTGATACTCATACTCAAGAAAATAGTCTTCAAGAGTTTCTTGTTCTTGAAACCCTCCATTTCCCACTGATTAAAATGTAGGCATTGAAGAGCATTGGGAAACCTATTGCTTCACTAGTTGATCACTCCAGTGATGAGAAATGCCAGAGCCTTCTCCATGTAGAAAAATTTTAGGGGATTCTTTGTGTCTCTCTATCCTCATCTCCTTTATTTCTCTTGCAATAGCTTTCATAGTTCGAAGAAGAAGCTTAGGGAAATCCTTTTCATCCTCCTCTCCTGATATGGGAGTTTTTCCCTTGTCTTCTTTCAGTTTCTTCTTTTGAGATACCTCTTCTCTCTATCTATGAGAGGATATCCCTCTTCTGATGAAATATTGGCTTAAGATGCATGGGCTAAGCCAAGATTATGCTATGATACCACTGTAATATTCCCAAATAGGGAAAGAAGAAATATAAGACATACAACTGGAAAGTAGCAGTGAAGATCAATGCATAAACATGAGAGACCAATATGGAGCCATTTTATTATATAGATCAGGAACAAAGAAGTGCAATACAATGGGGCACCAATAATACAACATGAACTAACAAGCCTCCAATGAGTAAATCCCCTCAAGAATGAGGCAATGCTACTATACAAAATGTCGTAGATGTTGCTACAACAGAGTCCTAATGATAATAACTACTACTTTAATCATACAATGATATATAAAAACTGATATATGGTTGAAAATAGGCTATACATAAAGAACAAGGTCCTATATCACTTTTCCTAGACAACCCAAGAGGGTTTCTGGAAATAAATCAAAATACAATAGTGAACTACAACCCTAGGGCTGAAGATTCACTGCAGCAAAATAGCTGGGAGATATAGTTGAAGCTGATATAGAAATATGTGGCTCTCCTCCAATAGGCTTTCCAAGTGAAAGGCTAATGCCTCCACTGAAGAACCAACACCCCAAATCATGCACAGAAATCACCCTTGCAACAGATCTCTAAAATAACATAGTCATGTACTGAAACTTCACTGTAGGTGATGGTGGTAGCTTTGACTAGTGAACAATGATGATATAATTCCCAAGGAGCCTCCTTGCTGATCTCCCAATGGAAAGGCTACCTCTTCACTGAAACACAAGCTCAGAAAATGGCCCTACAAACCCTCCACAACTTTTTCCCTACAACACAACACAAATCTGGAAGAAACTGGGCTGTGTAGTAAGACTAAAGCTTTGGCCTGATGCCGAAATGTGGAAATGCAACTAAATCACCTCTCCTGAGTGGGCACTCAAAGTCCCTCAAGGATGAGGGTGGTATTCCTGCTCGGGAACATCCTTGTGCTAAACAACATTGCAGTCTCCGCTAAACAGCTGAAGAGAGAAACTAGTCATGCATACCATAGAAAAAATAATAATCAAAACATGCCTTATATGGCTGCCATCCCCTTCCTTATATGCTTGGTGAGCTTCCTCACCTTGGGCCCCACTCATTAAAGCCACTAATTCCATGCATGGAGTCTCCCTCCAAAACTACATTGTCCCTCTATGAATGCCACTCCTTCCATACCAGTGTTGTTGATTTGATCAAAGTTGACCCAGTCTACATGCTCCAGCCCCTTTTCACCCACAAGGGTGCTTAATCAAGCTACTAAGATGATATCCATTCACATTAGCAGTGATTTTATTCCTATTAAGGAGATTTATGGGTCTCCATACCCTCTTATTCATCAAACTAAGAATAAAAAATAAAATTTAATATTCCAACTAGCTTAAAGCTATTTGGGAATATTACATCAATGCTCTCAATCGACAATTTTCTCGCTCAAGGATGGATACATTCTCCTACAGTCTAAGCTGGTCTTTGAAGAATGAGAACTTTCCTTTGGGAAATGGCTTGCTAAGAATGTCTACAACTTTCTCATCTGTCGAAATGTGTTGGAACCTCATCTCTCCTCGCTTTGTACCTTATCTCTGATGTGCTTCGATATGTCATGAAACATTGTATTCTTTGAAAGCATGATTCTGCTTTGATTGTCACAGTATATCATGCTTGTACTTGGAACATGATTAAATAGCTCTGCAAGGAACTTTCACAACCATACTACCTCATAGATAGCCATACTAGATGCAATATACTATTCCTTTAATTTACCAAGAGTGACAGATCTCTTCTTCATGTTCATCCAATAAATCATGGTAGATCCCAAGATAAAGTAGCATCCTAATGTGATCTTATTTTCGGTAACAACTAATCTATATTTGTATACCCATTTAGTCTTGTATGATCACTAGAGGCCTACCTTAGTCCATGATTGATTCCAGTACCAGATCACACAGGCCATCAACCAACATCAACTACTTCACAAATCAACTATGCAACAGAAAAATCCATGTCATCCCAGCTACCACAACACTCGAAAGTGTTCTTCCATATTTACAGTCAGTAAATTCATGCATCATATAATTTCATCAAGCTAATTATAAGGATTCATCAAGTCAAAAGAGTCTTCCAACTTCTTCAAATCATATCAAATATTCAACAATGATGTCACACTTTCATGATTAAGCTCCCTCTCACACTGGACATAGATTTCCTCAGTTTTTGGAAACATATCATCAGTACATAGCAAGATCGTCTTCAACAAATTTGGATCATCATCGTTCTTCAAAAATTCTAGTCATCTTCATCTTGGAAGTCATAATTGACTTCTCTTTTTCATACATCAAGACATGCTTTAATCAGGTTGATCTTGTTTTCTCCCTATAAGTCTAAAAACTCATCCAATCACAAGTATTCTTGTATTTTTTGTTCCATCCTTCTTTATCTACTTCCACAAACATATTAGTTTTTATTATGTCCATGAAATCCTCACTAGGAGGCCATGGAAGAACAAATACGTCCAAGCAAGATAGAAAAATACAAGAGACTCATAATGAAAAAATAATATAAATAATAAATAAATTGCTTATCTCTTGAGAATGTGCCAGCTCCCTCTTAATCTTAGCCATGTTAGGTCCATTCAATCACATTCAACTCATCAAGGAGTCAATACCATTGAGATTTTCCACATCATAATCAAGGATCTAGGTTTTCTTCTTTCAGCGAAAGTGATCTTAGGGTTTTTCCATAAGCTCTAGTTGCATACATGTCTTTCAAAACTTGAAAAAGTTTAGAGACAATAAAATTTTATCCTCGGTTAGCTAAAACCATAAATAAGTTAGCACATTCATTAAACCTAGTAGAAACATTATCATCTACAACATTATTTCGTCATACATTAACACCAGTAGCTATACAAGGCATTAGTTATATATATTTATTTATTTAATGGATAAGTTATCATGACATAGATAAGCAGGATGTCCATTACGTGTACATGTGGGATAAACCAAATCATCATTGAATTCAATCTTTCCATTAATATTTATGGTCAGAATCAAGTACATAAATTAACCATTCCACCAAAAAGATTGCTTTTGGTTCAGAATGATCAATATGTGGAATTGGAAAAAAATATTGTCGAGGTTCATGCTAGAACACCTTCCTTCAAGGAAAAAGTTTGCAAAAATATATCTTATAACTTAGAAGGATAAATGAATTTGAGTACCAATTTGTATCATGCACCTGAATATGTAAACGGTAATTTTCATTATATACTCAGGACAAGTTATCTATGGATATTATCGAGAGTTATATATGGATCCAGTGTAGTTACACCCTTTCCATTTCATAAGTATCATGTGTGTGTGTGTGTGTGTGTGTGTGTGTGTGTGTGTGTCATATTCTAACTTTACTCATAACCTTAGCAGGTATCCATCATACTTTGGTGATTGCAATCAAGTGTAAATTTTCTCAGTCGTCAGGACCCATTCAGAATATATTATAGTTATACAAAACATCAAGAGTGTCTCTTGCTTATCAATAGTTTAGAGCAAGAAAATATCAAGGTACAAACAATTCAATACCCTCAACTTTCAAAACTTCTTTAGCTTCCATAAGATCAAGGTTCTTAGTCTGCAATATAGAACTTCTTCTATTCCTTAGGTAAATTACCAAGACATCAACAAATACTTATGTGCAAGTATTAGATAAACCAACCAAACCATAATCATGTAACTTATTTGAATATTAGTAGAAAATTTGTGTATCTGGGCTAGGTTTTGAACAAAACCCTAACAATCCTCAATGCTTACTAGCATTAAAATTAATTGCATACTATTGGGGGAAATGAACCTCATTCTCAGTGCATCTATCCAAAGAGAAATTGGTCTTGTAGATCCATTCACAACCAACAGTGATATGCCCTAGGGGAAGACAAGCCAACCCAAGGGTTTAATTTTATGTCAAAGTTGAATTATTCTCCTATTGAATCACCATTCTAGATTGTCATGAAATTTCTCATAAATATAAGGATCACAAGTATCCATGCCTCTCCAACAAGAAAAAAAATTACCCAATATTGTTTTCCGCAAAACCTCTAAAATTCTAACTATTCACCAAAATTAGGCCCTTCCATACTAAGATTCATCATAACCTACTTCATGCAAGGAAACTTGTTCACTAAAATAGATGCAAATGCACTAGGAACAACTTGAGAAGTCTCTTCTAGAAAAAAGAATGACTTCTCTTCGAAGATATAACCCTATTAATAGATGTATCATATGCCGCAGCATAACTCAAATTGTAGCCATAGATTAGTCTCGGTAAGTTTGGACTATAGTAGCCCGAATAGCCTTGAAAATCATATTACTTACCATTTTTAAACCTTCAAACATGTTCTTTCTTTTGACTGAAAGACAAAGAGAGGTCTTGGATAGGCTTGAATATGTCTTCATCCCTAGACTACTCTTAGATCGAACCAAACTTTGATACCATGTTGATATTTAACATACACAAAATAGAAGCATTGTCTTAAACAAATAACTATTATTGATGATTAGTTAGAATTAATTACATACTCATTATCCACAATTATTAAGTATTTATACAAAATAAAATTCAACCATTAACACATGAAAAGAGAAATAAAGATAACAGTGCAAAAAAGATACAAGAGACACAAAAATAAGGCCAGAGGCTAGGTAAAAACCCCACAAGGGGGGAAACCTAGAAATATTTCCTTATGAGAAATATTCAGCTCATCAATTATATCAACCAAAAATAGGGTATCAAGAAAGATCTGACCAGGAATGAGTCCTCCCACAAGTGACAATAGTTCCTCAAAAATTCGGCCTTCAAAACTCCTCCTCCTTTACTAGAACGGAGATTTTATGAGAAAAATTGAACTCACAAATAAGGATCAATTGTATGCTATATATATTCAACAAGAGGGGGTGGAATGGGTCCTCTAAGGGGCTTAACTAACTTAAATATAAGGGATGTCGACTTGAACAATTTTTGAGGAAAAAATATAAATATGAATTTTCCAATTTATTAATTTTACTTTCATTGATGGAAATATCAACCATGGCTAAAATTTTTAAAACAAATTACCTTCAAATATAGGCCCTCAAATCAATAGTCTGAAAATACTATAGGACTGTTCAAATACCAAAATACATCATCAATGATTACTTGGCATCAATGAAAACCAACTATCATCCTACTCAACAATCTCCAACAAGCTTCCCCTAAACTTGACATTTCCTAACACCAATGACTACTCCTTTGACATCTATTAAAACAATTTTCTCAATAATATCCGCCTTTGGCATTGATAGCAACACTACCAAACATTTTTTGTCAATGATAGCAACACTCGTCCTAGCATTCTACTATTAGTTACTTACTCTCCCCTACTAGTACTTTTGTTTATATATGATTCCTTCCTTATATCCATTTCATTCCCATTCCTTGCATATGATAAGCAATGTATTTCCTTGTGGCCAAAGACATTACATGAAAAATAATAGCCACAATAGAAACTTGGATACCTGGGAGTACTTTTTCTTTGGAAAGGGACACTTTTGAATCCATGATGCATTTTTCTTTGAGTGAGATCAAAAATTTCATGATTTCTTGTCTAACCTTCTTGATTGTTTGAATTACAATAGGTTTTCCTCTTTTTTTATTGATTTCTATTTCCATTTCCTTGTTTTTTTTGGTTTCAAACACTTCCTTTAGCCTTCTTTCTGATAGATCCTTTGGCTATTTCAACATGGTTTATTGATTCCTCAAATTCTATTTCTTGGTGCTTGATTATTCTTTATATGTAAGTCCAGTCTTGATGACAGGAGATATTTGACTAATAAGAATATCACCCAAGATCTTGATACTCTTTTCAAGATTTTGATATCGAGATAGCTGGTCATTAACCTTTTCTAGATCATATCTCAGTGAAACTATTTCAACTTCCATACTCTCACTATGATCTTCTCGTTCATTAAACCAATTTTTCATTACTTCAATCAGTATTTTACTTGTTCTAACTTGGTATTCAAGATAGCAATATTTTTCTTTAAATCTTCACATACCTAATCTTTCTTCTCATAAAATTGCAACAAATCCTTATAACTTTTATTGATTGCTATAATATTCTCAATATATTATAAATCAAAGATCAGTTTACTTCTAAAATGTATCTTCTCATCAAGATATTCCTCAGGGGAACTAACCAATTCACAACCAATATCTATTTCACTCTTATCTCCTTCTTCATCACTAATAAATGTACATCCATTATCTTCTTTAGATGAATAGTCATGGGTTCTTTTCTTATTTTCGTCATGGGGTGTTCTCTCAACTTCTTGAACAATACTTTGATCTTCTATTTCTATGAGTGTAGGCCATTCTTCATTACTACTACATGTATATATATCTCTTTATTTGGAAAATGAATATGAACATATAGATGATAGATGACCTATTATTATATGGTTATAGAATAATACTAACTTACCGATATATTCCATCTCCTTTGTATCTTTTTCACCTTCATCTTAATTCTCTTAACATGGTTTGTCCTTTTGATGATTAGTTTCTTTCAGAATAAGGGGATGATCCTCAATTTGCAGAGTATATTACTTCTAGGATGCCTTCTTATTATTATCTCCATTGCTTCCATTTTTATCTCCGTCATGGAGGACTTTCAGCTTGTCCCATATGTCCTTTGCAGATTCATAATGTATTGTCAAGTTATGAATTGTGTAGAATGTTGTAAATTAAATTCATGGCCAGATAATTCTACTATTGTACTTGATTTGATGGTATATTTCCATTATAGCCATGAGTCCCTAAATGCTAAACAACATATCTAAGAGCTACTAGTTAAAATTCCATATTTTGTTTACATACCTCATGTTGGGCCAGAATTGTAATCTACGGATAAATTACACTTCCCTAGGCAGGTGTTAGCCTAGAACAACAGGTGAAAGCCTATACTACCGTTTCTCCTAACTCAGAACATATACGCAGAGAGGATTGGATGCTTACTTGTTTCAATCGCTTCCAAATGGCTCCTTTTTGTCGCTTCCACTACAGCTTCAAATTCAAGCGGTTTTAAATGGCTGAATGCTTCCTACAAGAAATAGCACTGAAACAACAGAAGATGCAATGATATAGATATCTATTCAAGCTAGTTAGCTAAATCAGTTAAGCATAAACTACATTCATCAACCAAGAACTTGCAATATGGAAAATCAAAGTAAACATAGATGCATGTAGGGAAAAAAAAGTACTCTTTATTGATGATAGAAGGAGAGGTTACAACCTAGTGACTGATTTGAAGTGACCTTCCAACAGAGTTCCCAAGTCTCATCACAGTATAAATCTCTCCAGCAGCAACTCCACAAATCAAACTCTCTGTTGAAAATTCTCTAACATTTCCCTACTCAAATTATTCCCAAACACTTACATCTGTGTTCAATTTATAGATGAAATGTAGGTTTTTTTGTAATCAATAACATTAAAAAAATAGGCAAGACATTTTTCCACTCATGTAGATGTCAAATGGACACTTGGATCCGAAGCTTGACACATGTGAACCCTTCTAGAAGACACTGGCCAAGTGGAGATTCTGGAACAATGAGAATTTCGCTCCCAATGTGACCAACGCACCTTTGAATGTCGGGAAGTGATTTGCAGAGTAGCCTTGAATGGGGCTACCTACATATGCAACACACTTAGGCCCCTTAGAGCCTGTGTTGGTGAGCTCCCACATGTTTAATAATAAGCTTCAAACCATGGAAAATCCTTGCTTGATGAAAGTCTTGTTTGATTCATGTTGTTTCATGTCTTAGGGCATATAGTAACTGAGATGATAGGGAATGATAGACCCTTGATCATTGGTCCTGGAGATGATGCCCAGTTAACCAGGTCATTGGGAATGGTGCCCAAATTGACCTATAACAATTTCCCCCTAAAGCATGAGATCCAAATAATAAGAAAAAATTGTTGAGATGCTTTACACTGTGATGAGCCTGGAAACAAAGTGGAGTGGTCACCTGCATCAATATTAAGATACATTACATCATGATATATCCTATATTGATCATAATTGTTGAGGGTATGCATTCCCATAGTCAGCACATAAAACAATCTAATAACATGTACATAATTCAGAAAGTCGTCTACATTGGAATGTTGCCCAGATGCAGACATGCCTACAGATATAGGCCCATGTTTGGATGAAAATATGTATGTAAGGTCACCATACAGATGATGTGCACAAAAATCTTGAAATCGCAGTCCTGATGGCTGAAACTAGATCCGGGGTCTTCTTATCTCGTTCACTCGATCATTCGAGTATAAGTCAAGCCATGTGAATATATGATTTGTCATCGAACATGGAAAGACATCGTTTGATTACCAGCCAATGATGTGAGCCGTTAACAAACGTGAGAGAACCACCGTTAATGTCAATGGCCCTCAAGGTACTGCAGTAAATTTCATAAGGCGTGAATAGATGATTTGATGTTGAAAGCCAAACAAAATCTTTCGACCAAAGGTCCGGAAGCGAGGATCTTGTCGATGTTGCAACAAGCCTCATGGTACTGGAATCTGATATTTCTAAGTGAACTTCCTGGATATTGATTTGTAGTCGACAGTGTTAGCCCTCCTATGAAATTCTTGACAAGCAAGCTAGGGGCTATGTCATTTTGGAGACTTTCAAGGAATGCATCTTCCCTGAAGACACATCATCCTTGAGGTCTCTCTGTACTTTTCCCCATGCAAATATTATGTGCTGACTTCCTGTTTCAAAAGCCTGTTTTTGCTCCTCACACCCTTGCATATACCATATTTCCTTCCCTTTTCCCCTTAGTCAAAGACCCCTTTCTTCCCCCCGAGATTTCCCTTGTGCATTCCTGAAACCCCCTCAAAATCCCTTTGAAATACTAATTCTGCCCATTTTCTGGCTAATTTCCCCCATTGTTCCCCTATCGTTAGCCTTTGGTGGCCCCAAAATGCGTTAAAAATGTGCCAAGATCATATGTTTGTATATTGGGCCCTAGCCCCCTTCAGCGCAAGCCCCCGGACCTGTTTTCCTTATGCAACCCAGCGCCGTGACCTAAGCGCTGTCCCCAAAGGCGTTTCCAATTAACCATGAAACTTTATAATAAGGTTCTTTATAAATTCCTCGCTTTCATCTCCACCATCCATTTGAATATGATCCGACGGTGCGGAATTCCCGCGATCAACGGTCCAGATCTGTCCACCCTCCGATGACCGGGTCCATCCACCACATCATCTATCCACATGTATTCCCTGTACATTCTCCCATTCTATTGCATATACCCATTTAAATTCGGGTTCTTTAATGTTTTTTGGTCAAATTTATCCCGCGGACCACCCGACCTCTACCAGAACGATTTATCACTGTTGTCCACGATTTCTCCCCTGTTCGTCATCTGCATGGCCATCTTCTGCAGCCACACCTCATCCGTCACCCCATAAATGGTTTTCTTCATAGTTTCCATGTTTTACAGGGTTGAAAATGATAAAGACCGCCATAATGTGCAGCCTCTACCCAGCGACAGTGAAATCAAGAAAAATCATCCTCAGCAGCGGGAATGTATGGAAAATGACCCGGGAAGATGAACACAGGACATGCATTAAAGAGAACAGGGTTTAAACTTTATAAAGGTCTCCCAGCGCCATTAAAAGCTCTAGCTAACCTGTCAGAGGCCAAAATGGAGCGGCAAAGTGTTCAGTATGAAGCAAAAGAGATTAAGGCGCCCGAAAAAGATCTCGAGCCTTAAAACAACAGGTTTAAAAGACAAAGCATCAGTTTGCAGACCCCGAGGGTCGAGCAAAAGATCCTGGGCCCAAATAAAAGGTAACATCATGGTTATTTTTCAGCAGAATGTTTTTCTTCATCAAGTACAGGGCGTCCATACAGCTTTTATTATGCACAATGTCCCTGAAGAAATTTCCGCCCTAACTGCAGTTCAAAACCACCAGAGCATTTATATGACAGACTTCTCAGTAGTTTGTTTTTCTTTTGTTTAAATCATAAGTACAACACCGCAACCAAAATGTCCAAAGAAGATCACTCCAGCACAAAGAGGTGACAGAAATTAAATACTCAGCATTCAAACAGAATGTGCCTCGGCCATTTTCCTCTATTATATGTTTAATGATAAATTTAATATTCACCTACCTCCTCAGTTGATCTTCTGTGTCTCTTCTGCTATAAAGCACAGAAGAAAATTAGTTGTTGGTTGTTGATGAGATATCAGTGAAATTCAAGCATTCTCCTCTTGAGACAAGTTCTCTATGTAATATTGTAAGATAGGCTGAGATATGATGTATTCAGACTGAATGTTCAAGCTATGGGCTATGATGTACCCGATTGGTGTTGTTTTTAATATGACAAGCATATTTCTTTGGATCCTGATCTAAAGCAGCTGGTGATGTTTTCCTCTCTATGTATTTGTGATTGACTTGCTTTCATTTCATTACATTTCTTCAGGCTCGCATCAGAAGTTTGGCATAATATTTACCCTTGATAGGTACCTTATGTTGCTACTCTCCCAGCCTTTTATGTTTTCTTCTTAGATGTGTATCTGAATATCGATTTCAATTGATTTAACCAGTGTAGTGGATGTTATTTCCTGCTCTCTGATGTATGAATTAATGAAATCTATGTTTAGATGTTCTTGCTAGGAGTTAGTGGGATGAGTTGAGAACCCCGAGAGTTCTAGAACTTTGCAATGTGCCTCGAGGACCTTGCCATCTCATTAAGTCTTTCCAAGTTCCCTGGTTATACCTCTGATTTTGTCCAAGCAGGCCTGGAGTTAAATGACCTCTGGCCTGATCTATAGACAGAATTGGTTGGTTCTCCTTTATCCAATTTCAGTCCTTAATTTCCCATTCCAAATATCATATTAAAGATCCAATGCTCTAGATGACTAGCCCAACTGAAAGCTTGCACATTAAACATAAATAAATCCTTTCTTGACTCCATAGCCCAATGGCCTTGATATGCCCTGAGTTGTCTGTCTTAGCCTAATCCCTTCTATGATCATCCTGTCTTATGTTGGACCTTCCTTTCCTTATTCCCAACAACCAAACACAAAAAATCAAACAAACAACCCTGAGCCTATAACTAGCCTAAAATCACAACTTAGAGCTTCAAAGACATACACTTTGACTCATATGGAGAGATCCCTCTCTGGACTTAGGAGGGCTAGATCCTAAGGTTTGAAAGTGGTTCTATGTTGTCTTATCTTTTGGTCTTATCAACCTGGCCAAAACATGGGAACCCCAACATAATGGCGACTCCACTGGGGAATCTGAGTGCATCTCACCTTAAAAAAATTTAAAGACTCAGAAGCTTAGGACTCTGGTTAGGTTGAGAGTAAGCCTTTCCTTTCTTGAATCGACCTCCATTATCGAATATCCACCACACTCTAGGACAGAGCCTGGAAAGGGCCAGGTAGCCTCCAGATCTCACACTCTTCGAAGGTGATATATCTGGTAAACGCCCTCCCAGTCAATCTCTGGTTGGAGTTTGTTGTTTTTGAGGATATTCCTGAAAGGTGATAGTGCCAGAGCACTGTGGTGGACAGTGTGAACCCTTAGATATACCCTAAAACCCTCAACCTGGCGACTCCATTGCTCCTAAAACGAAAAGACTCCACTGGTGATCGGTAGGCCTGCTGATTATCTTGGCTTCACATAAGACTCCAATGGGATACCAGTCCCTGAGACAACATCAACCACAGAAGAAGTAACGAGTAGGATTGAGCTGCTTGGCTAAGAAACGACATTCTGGCTTTCAGAACCATCCACACAAGAGCTTATCCCAACCTTGACCCACCTGAAATAGTTGAAAATCCAGAGAGTATCCTCAAAGGAGATCCTACACCTAACAGACCAACTATTTCCAGTCACATTCATAGAGCCAACTCTGCACCAGAAAACCTAACAGCTCTAGCACCTTTTCTCCCTGACCTAGACTTACCTTACAGTTTATCAAGAACCAGGTCAGTCAATCACTTAGACCAGCAAGACCTTGAGCCTCACAGTACATCATCTCATAGTGCTCAAAATCCTAGGGATAGAGGAACCCCTCCATCAACACCACCCAATATCCACTTCATTCAAAACTTGGGGCTCTCCCACCCTATATCTGCTCAGCAAACTCCTGCTAGTCCTAGTATCCCTATCATCCAAATACCAGCTGCTCAAGCCAACCCTTTACCCCATCAAAATATTATCATGGCAACCTGGTATGCACCTTTAGTTTTACCACAACCTTTGTTACCCTTTCCAAATGATTATCAGTCAAAAATACCACACTTCACTGCCAAAGAATCCATTACAGCTCAGCAACACGTAGATAAGATGGAAGATTCTTTTGATTATATGGAAATTGATGATGAAATGATCAAAATGAGAATCTTTGCCCAAAGCCTGGGGGGTGATGTAAAGAAATGGTTTAAAAGCTTACCCCCTGGCAGTATCCAAGATCTCCCTACATTATATCGGACCTTCATAGACAAATGGGAGGTAAGATCAACCCCTCGCCAGCTCCTAGCAGAATACATGTCCCTTAAGAGGAACGTAGGTGAGAGTGTTCACAATTACACCACTAGATTCAACAGCATTTACAATGCTCTTCCCCCACACATGAAACCTCCACAAGGGATGGCCTTGGCTAAATATCCTGACGGGTTTGATGCTGACATGGCCTATGAGCTCAGAGATAAAGAGTATAACACATTGGAAGACATGCAGAAAGGGGCCATAACCATAGAGGCAAACTTAATGGAGAAAAGGGTAATATTAAAAGCCGATAAAAGGGTAACCTATAGGGATGAAAATGTAGCTTCCACATCTGATCCCAAATATGATAGACTGTCTAAAAACATGGAAGAGCTACAAAAAATGATCAAAAGGATGGTTTTCCAAAACAGAAACCAAAACCAGAACCAGAACGTTAGGAGAAACAATGCCGCTCCCAACAGACAAAGAGAGTCAGATCAACAAGTAGTTCCCCCATTTCAAGAAAAATTCTTAGATGAAGATGAGGGGATCATAGAAGAATCTGAAGGGAATGGAATAAACATGTTCAAAACAGAAGATTTAGTCCTAAACTGTGATTCAGGGGAACATCAGCCCTCACCTTCATACTGGGATGAGGAAGAATTAGAATCTGAAGATTACAGACTAGGATTTGAAAATGCCATGTTACAGGTCAGAGAACAATATGAACTTAGGAGAAAAAAGAACCAATAAAATCCCAAAACAAAGTCTCCTGAGGTCACCATTAAGAAAATACCTGATAAAACTTCTAAAGCATCTGCTGTTAATAGCAAATCAGCAGCTGAAAGTTCTGGTAAACACAAGGAGAAAGACAACCAAGGCACTGAAAAACAAAACCAACCAACCAGCAGCACTAGCACTACAGTTATTGCTCCTGATAAAACTACTCCTGATCTTGTACATAGTGAGAAATCACAAACTGATACAGCTGCTAAGGCAGTGGTAAATAAAACAGAGTTGAGCACTCCAAAGCCACAGTCCACTTTTAATTTGGAGATTGAGATTGCCAAAATCAAAATCTCTGTACCATTATCTGAACTAACCACTCAGGATGTATATAAGGGCCAAATTTTGAAAGCATTGAATCTAGGGGAAAACAATGACACTGTAAATTTGAATGATGATCAGCCTGCCCTCTTGTTTGGTCCAAAGATTGAGGGAAAATTTTAGGAAGGGGTAGTTCCACCTTTCTATATTAGTCTCAACATTCATGACAAAATACTCCACAATGCCATGCATGATTCTAGAGCATCACACAATTTAATGCCTAAGGTAGTGATGGAAAGGCTAGGCCTAGAGATAACACGACCTTACAAATATCTATATTCATTCGACTCTAGCAGAGTAAAATGCCTAGGCTTGATCAAAGACTTATGTGTGAGCTTAACCCAGATCCCAGCTAAATGTATGGTCATGGATGTGGTGGTAGCAGATGTGCCACCCAAGTATGGCATGCTGCTATCTAGATCATGTGGAGCCAAACTGCAAGGAAAAATGCAGATGGATGGCTCATATGCCACTATCCCTATATTTGGCCAACTTAGGAGACTGTATAGAGAATCCCAGATGAAATTCTTAGTCAGTAGCCCCGAGAAACCTGAAAATTCACCATTATACTCTGTACACACAGACCTGGATTCTTTCATTCTCTATAACGACCAATCCTTAGGAGAGCCAGAGTCTGAATGCAGAAATATAAGTAAAGATACAGAGCCCATGGATTTTAGCATAATGGCTACCCTAGAAGAATACAATGAAGAAAACCAAGGGCAAAGTACTGAAAAAAAAAACTCAGAGTGAACCAGAAACACAACGCAGTCAGCCTATTAGTCACACCCTGCAAACTAACGCACCGCGTGAAGAACAAGACAACCCACAACCTAGTACGGATCCCACAACACAACGTAATGGCGAACCCTTGTGGGAAATGAGTTTCGATGGGTCCTATACTAGGAAAAATGCCGGAGTAGGGGTGTGGCTACGTGACACAGAAAATGACCATACGGAGAGCCATGCTATGAATCTGCATTTCAAATGCACAAATAATATTGCAGAGTATGAGGCTCTCATCCTGGGTCTGAATTTATTGAAGAAATTAGGAGCCTGTAGGATAGCCATGAGGGGAGACTCTGAGTTAGTAATCAAACAAGTGAATGGTGAATATACAGCAAAACATCCCTGACTTAGAGCGTACAGGAATGATGCAGTAGATTTATTGAAAACCTTTGTTGAATATGAATTGGTATTTGTGCCTAGGAGTCAAAACGTTATTGCTAACGGATTAGCTTTCCTGGCTAGTTCATATCCTAAGACTCCCCCTGACCAACAAATCATCATTCAAACCAATTTCAGACCTACAGTGCCAGACAACGAAAAATATTGGTAGGTCTTTGAAGGAGACAAACAGATCGAAGATTTCCTAGTGGGCAGGAATGAGTTTGAATTTTCTGATTCGGACTCAAAATCTGATGACAGCTGCCCAAGTGAGGATCCCCCAGATGAACAAGAAACACTCTGTAACATAGAAATAAACACCTTTTCAGAGGAAACTGGAAATACAACTGAAAAATGTGAAAACGCAAATAATGAGGAAATGGAGGTGTTGCAGGCCAAAGATAAGAACATACCCAGAGGCCTGGCACCCCTAGAGGACCTTTTTGACTTTGATGACGTAGCAAAAAAGCCCACTATAGAACATGCAGAATCAGATGTAGAAGAATGCAACATAGGCTCCGAAGATAAGCCTAAAATGATAAAACTAGCTAAGTCAATACTTGCAAACATGAAGAACAAATACATCGACCTGTTTAAAGAATTTATTGATGTGTTTGCATGGAGTTATGAAGACTTAAAGTCCTATGACACCAACATCATACAACACAAGATACCACTAAAGGAAAATTAGAAGCCTTTCAGACAGAAACTCCGTAGGATTAACCCAAAACAGTTGCCTGCAGTAGAGAAAGAAATCAGAAAGATGTATGATGCAGGCATTATAGTCCCTGTAAGGTTTTCTGATTGGGTGTCAAACTTAGTGGCTGTGAGGAAGTAAACAGGGGAGATCAGACTATGCATAGACTTCATAAACCTCAACAGAGCCTCCATGAAAGACAACTACCCTTTGCCCGGAATGGAACATATTCTACAGAAGGTAGTGGGATCTAAGAGAATCTCCCTACTTGATGGTTTTTCACGATACAATCAAGTTCTTGTACTCCCAGAAGATCAACTCAAAACAGCTTTTACCACTCCCTGGGGCACCTTCATGTATGTGAAAATGCCCTTTGGATTGATGAATGCTGGAGCTACCTTCCAGAGAGCGATGGATATAGCCTTCTCAGATGAAATAGGACACTTCATAGTTATCTACCTGGATGACTTGACTGTCTTTTCTAAAACCAAAGAGGAACATCTGAAACATCTGAGGAAAGTCTTCGAAAAATGTAGAAGGTACGGTCTGTCCCTAAATCCTAAGAAAACTATTTTTGGGCTACAGGAAGGTAAAATTCTTGGCCACATTATATCTGAGAAAGGGATTAGGATAGACCCACAGAGGGTTGAGGGAATACTTCAAATTACACATCTGAGAAACATCAAGGAGTTACAGTCCTTCATAGGGAAGATCAATTTCCTCAGGAGATTTATCCCCAATCTTGCCGAGCATCTTAGGAAAATGACCAACATGCTAAAGAAAGATGCAGGAATTAAGTGGACTGTTGAAGCCAAGAAATCTTTTGAGTCAGTAAAACTTGCACTCACACAGGCCCCTGTTCTTATCAGCCCAGACTTTTCAATATAATTTCTGATCTTTTCTTTTGCCTCTGAACATACAATAGCTGCAGTCCTGCTGCAGAACAATTCAGAAGGTAATGAACAACCAATTTCCTTCTTCAGCAAAGCCTTAAGAGATGCACCCTTAAAGTACAATATTATGGAAAAGCAGGCCTATGCCCTGGTAAAGGCCTTAAAAGACTTTAGGGTGTACATTCTGCATTCTCACACCATAGCCTATGTTCCGAACATAGTGGTTAAATATATCTTGTCCCAGGACCCCGATGGGAAAAGGGGCAAATGGGTTGCTACAACATTGGAATACGACCTTGAAATAAAACCCACCAAGCTGATCAAAGGTCAAGGCCTAGCCCAATTAATGGTTGAATCAAACTTGCAGGCCCTTGACATTAACATGATAAATGCCTTAGATGAGCAGGAAGGTTTGCCCCATCCAACTGTTAAGGAGCAGTTCCAGAACTCTCCTTGGTATTCCGATATCCTTTATGTGCTCACTAATCTCAATGCCCCTCCAGAACTGTCCAAAACCAAGGCCAGATTCATAAAGCTCAAAGCCAGAAATTACTGCATCATGAATGAAAACCTATATTGGAAAAATCCAAACGGCCTATTACTAAAATGTTTGTCTGAAACTGAAGCCGAAAGAGTCAAACAAGAACTCCATGCTGGGGAGTGTGGAGGCCACCTGAGTTGGAAACCCACTGCAAATAAAATACTCAAGGCTGGTTACTATTGGCCTACACTCTTCAGTGATGTCCATAAAATGATTCTTGCCTGCCACAAATGTCAGATCTTTGAGGGCAGAAGAAAGCTTCTGACCCTCCCTTTACAACCTGTCACAGTAGAAGGTCCCTTCATACAATGGGGCCTAGACTTTATAGGAGAAATTCATCCTGCCTCCTCTGGACAACATAAATGGATCCTAACTGCTACAGACTACTTCACTAAGTGGATAGAAGCCATACCCACTAGGAATGTCGCTGATTCTGTCATCATTAGGTTCCTAGAAGACTTCATCCTATCTCGGTTTGGCTGTCCAAGGAAAATAATCACTGACAATGCTGCTGCTTTTTTATCCAAGAGAATGATTGATTTCTGTCACAGGTACGGAATAGCACTTGGTCATTCGACTGCCTATTACCCCCAGGGTAATGGATTGGCTGAATCATCTAACAAAAGCCTAGTTACAATCATCAAGAAGCTGCTGGAAGAGAACAAAAATTCATGGCACAAAAAGTTGGTACATGCTTTGTGGGCAGACAGGCTCACAACAAAGAAATCCATTGGCATGTCACCATTCCAACTTGTCTATGGAACAGAAGCAGTCTTTCCTACTAGCCTTGGAGTCCCAGTAATCAAACTTGTCCAGAAGATCCAATCAGAGGAAGACAGCATGATACGAAGGATAAATCAGACCATCCATCTTCAGCAAACAAGGGAGGAGGTATATAGCAGAGATGTCAGAGTGCAGGAAAGCATAAAGAGACAGTTTGAAAAAAGAGCTAAAGCTTCAGATTTCAAAGTTGGGGACAAGGTTTTGAAATGGGATTCAAGGAGGGAGGACAAAAGTAAACATGGCAAGTTTGACAGCTTGTGGCAAGGTCCATACCTCATCCAAGCCACTGTGGGTCCTAATGCATTTTTCTTACAAGAACTTGATGGTACAGAGCTGTTTGGGGGTCCTGTCAATGGCAGGATGCTCAAACACTACCTCTGCTAATTTTCATTTTCAGTTCCATTTCCATTGTACATACCATTGCAGTTTTACTTTCAAGAAAACAGAGAAAATGTTTCAAAAAACACAAGGAAGAAAGAGGAGGTTCAAACATGCTCAAAACTTGAACCTCTGAGAAGCAAAAAGAGTTGCTCAAACATTATCAAAATCTGAGCCAAAAGAAGCAGTGCGGATGGTCCTGATATGCTCAAAACCTGGACCAGCAGTGAAAGAGGAATCAGCTCCAACATGCCCAAAACCAGAGCTGAAATGAACAAAGGAAGTGACTCTAATTTTCTCAAAACCTGAGTCACAAGGAAAGAAGGATGTTTCAAAACTGCAGATTTCATGCCTTCATAGTTTTGTCTTCAGTTTTCCGCAAGTCTTCACTCCAGCAAGTCAGACAGTCTAATCCTGGCTTGGCTGTTTTTCAATTTCCTATTTTAGAATGTAGGAGAAGAAATCTGTTGGACAGTCTAATCCCAGCAGATGTTAGATTAGGAAGAGAAGCATATGAGGCCAACTGTTTAATCTGGTCTCATGGAGAAATAAGGATAGATTTAGAATTGGTTTGTTTTTGTTTTGAAAATAAAATGTAAAGGGTCTGCTAGCTCAAATGCACCCTAAAGAAGAAAAAATGCTAGGACTGTAGTTCGGGTAGGTAGATTTGATTAGGAAAATGTTTTCTATTGATGTCTCTATCATATTGTGGCAGCTAAAATTGAAGAAAGAAAGGGATGTGCCAAGCAGTAGGCAGCTGGTCTACTCCAAATATCCTTTCTGGTTTCTTGACTCCTTCAAGAAGAAGCCATCCCCATGTGGAGCCACTGTAAGCCCCCCTATGAAATTCTTAACAAGCAAGCTGGGGGCTATGTCATTTTGGAGACTTTCAAGGAATGCATCTTCCCTAAAGACACATCATCCTTGAGGTCTCTCTGTACTTTTCCCCATGCGAATATTCTGTGCTGACTTCCTGTTTCAAAATCCTGTTTTTGCTCCTCACACCCTTGCAAATACCATATTTCCTTCCCTTTTCCCCTTAGTCAAAGACCCTTTTCTTCCCCCCAAGATTTTCCTTGTGCATTCCTGAAACCCCCTCAAAATCCCTTTGAAATACTAATTCTGCCCATTGTCTGGCTAATTTCCCCCATTGTTCCCCTATCGTTAACCTTTGGTGGCCCCAAAATGCGTTAAAAATGTGCCAAGATCATATGTTTGTATATTGGGCCCTAGCCCCCTTCAGCGCAAGCCCCCGGACCTGTTTTCCCTATGCAACCCAGCGCCGTGACCTAAGCGCTGTCCCCAAAGGTGTTTCCAATTAACCATGAAACTTTATAATAAGGTTCTTTAGAAAGTCCCCGCTTTCATCTCCACCGTCCGTTTGAATATGATTCGATGGTGCGGAATTCCCGCGATCAACGGTCCAGATCTGTCCACCCTCCAATGACCGGGTCCATCTGCCACATCATCCGTCCACGTGTATTCCCCGTATATTTTCCCATTCTATTGCATATACCCGTTTAAATTTGGGTTCTTTAATGTTTTTCGGTCAAATTTATCCCGCGGACCACCCGACCTCTACCAGAACGATTTATCACTGTTGTCCGCGATTTCTCCCATGTTCATCATCTGCATGGCCATCTTCTGTAGCCACACCTCATCCGTCACCCCATCAATGGTTTTCTTCATAGTTTCCGTGTTTTACAGGGTTGAAAATGATAAAGACCGCCATAATGTGCAGCCTTTGCACAGCGACAGTGAAATCAAGAAAAATCATCCTCAACAGCGGGAATGTATGGAAAATGACCCAGGAAGATGAACACAGGACATGCATTAAAGAGAACAGGGTTTAAACTTTATAAAGGTCTCCCAACGCCATTAAAAGCTCGAGCTAACCTGTCAGAGGCCAAAATGGAGCGGCAAAGTGTTCAGTATGAAGCAAAAGAGATTAAGGCACCCGAAAAAGATCTGGAGCCTTAAAACAGCAGGTTTAAAAGACAAAGCATCAGTTTGCAGACCCCGAGGGTCGAGCAAAAGATCCTGGGCCCAAATAAAAGGTAACATCATGTTTATTCGTCAACATAATGTTTTTCGTCATCAAGTACAGGGCGTCCATACAGCTTTTATTATGCACAATGTCCCTGAAGAAATTTCCGCCCTAACTGCAGTTCAAAACCACCAGAGCATTTATATGACAAACTTCTCAGTAGTTTGTTTTTATTTTGTTTAAATCATAAGTACAACACCGTAGCCAAAATTTCCAAATCATATCCAGAGAATATCACTCCAGCACAAAGAGGTGACAGAAATTAAATACTCAGCATTCAAACAGAATGGGCCTCGACCATTTTCCTCTATTCTGTGTTTAATGATACATTTAATATTCACCTACCTCCTCAGTTGATCTTCTGTGTCCCTTCTGCTATAAAGCACAGAAGAAAATTAGTTGTTGGTTGTTGATGAGATATCAGTGAAATGCAAGCATTCTCCTCTTGAGACAAGTTCTCTGTGTAATATTGTAAGATAGGCTGAGATCTGATGTATTCAGACTGAATGTTCAAGCTATGGGCTATGATGTACCCGATTGGTGTTGTTTTCAATATGACAAGCATATTTCTTTGGATCCTGATCTAAAGCAGTTGGTGGTGTTTTCCTTTCTCTGTATTTGTGATTGACTTGCTTTCATTTCATTACATTTCTTCAGGCTCGCATCAGAAGTTTGGCATAAGATTTACCCTTGATAGGTACCTTATGTTGCTGCTCTCCCATCCTTTTATGTTTTCTGCTTAGATGTGTATCTGCATATCGATTTCAATTGATTTAACCAGTGTAGTGGATGTTATTGCCTGCTCTCTGATGTATGAATTAATGAAATCTATGTTTAGATGTTCTTGCTAGGAGTTAGTGGGATGAGTTGAGAACCCCGGGAGTTCTAGAAATTTGCTTTGCCCCTCTAGGACCTTGCCATCTCATTAAGTCTTTCCAAGTTCCCTGGTTATACCTCTGATTTTGTCCAAGAAGGCCTGGAGTTAAATGACCTCTGTCCTGATCTATAGACAGAATTGGTTGGTTCTCCTTTATCCAATTTCAGTCCTTAATGTCCCATTCCAAATATCATATTTAAAGATCCAATGCTCTAGATGACTAGCCCAACTGAAATCTTGCACATTAAACATAAATAAATCCTTTCTTGACTCCATAGCCCAATGGCCTTGATATGCCCTGAGTTGTCTGTCTTAGCCTAATCCCTTCTATGATCATCCTGTCTTATGTTGGACCTTCCTTTCCTGATTCCCAACAACCAAACACAAACAATCAAACAAAAAACCCTGAGCCTATAACTAGCCTAAAATCACAACTTAGAGCTTCAAAGACATACACTTTTACTCATATGGAGAGATCCCTCTCTGGACCTAGGAGGGCTAGATCCTAAGGTCTGAAAGTGGTTCTATGTTGTCTCATATTTTGGTCTTGTCAACCTAGCCAAAACATGGGAACCCCAATAGACAGGAAGTCACCTTATTGCAAAACTGGAGTTACTGATTTCGGAGACAAGGATATGACTTCATATAGCAATTTTTAGGGATGACGGTCATGAAAATGAAGTTTTATGAGTATTGCAGATGGATGAGTTCTTAATCATTGGATGACTTCTCTTGAACATATCGGTGACACTGTGATGAGTTGGCAGCATTGACCCAAAACTGAAGTGAAGGTATGATGAATCATAGGTGTGAATGAACCTTCAAGATGATTACCCAACCCAAACAGTCACGAACATGGAGTGAAAGAAGTGTCATGTTCAAGAGTGACTTGTTACCAAAAAGAAACTTTTCTTGCTTTTCCCAAATTTTCCCCGGTCATTTGTCAACCAATACCTCTTTATTTTTTAACAAGCTTGAGGAGGATAACATTTGCTTGATCTATAATTCAACCCTTCGGGCGAACAAAGAATAAAGTATCACTATTTAATAATTTAATGAGTCTAGCGATGAATGAAACTCGATTCTTTCCATGATTGACAAGCCCGTCGCTATTTTATGTTTTAACGAGCTTAACGACAGTGATAGCCTGGTCCTTTTTCATGTTTAGAGAGTCTGAAAAAGAGGACTCCAAAAGTAATTTTTCATAAATTTGTCTCTCGAATCTGAAAAAGTGTAAAATAATATCTGAAATAACCTCTTTGGTCATGTTTAACCAAGGTATTCCTTTTTCGTAAAAAATCCATCTCAGTCCGGACAAGGGTTAAACTTATACTAAGTAGATATTAATTCATTTACTTTAACGAGCTCGAAATGACAAGTGCTCGGCAATATTTTCACATTATCGGAGTCTGAAAAGAGCCGAAATAAGACTCCAAGGGTTCCTTTTTCGGTGTTATAGAGGCTCGCAAAAGAGATAAAAGTGTGCTTCAAATCCTTTTTCGTTTTTAACAAAGCTCAGAAAATAAGGAGAAAAAGTATGCTTTGTGGTCAAGTCTTTCTTGAAATAAATCTGCACAACTAACTTGTTTGTCAGTTGTATTTCCTATCTAGAACAACATCAAATGGATTAAAAATACCTATTTCATGATAAAAACATAATAAAACTATAGTCATAGCAATAAATTTAACTTGCAAGTAATTAAATGACTATATAAAGCAGTTTCACTATTCATTTTTACCATTCCATAGTTACCATTTGCATTTTGGAGCTCTGAACCTGATTTTTCCCCCAAACTTCAGTCGTTGATTATGGTCATTTCAGTGGACAGATTTCATCGCTGTTTGATCAAGGTCAGTAGTAGAAACCTCCTCTTTCTTTCAGTATTCATTTCATTGCCATTCCTTGTAAATTTTTAGGGTTTTGAGGCCCCTAGGGTAAATTCTGCCAAAATTAAGGGCAATGCACCCCTGAATGTCGAAACCTACGTTGCATAGCAGGTACAGTGAAGTGTACCTACATTTGCAACGCATTGTCTCAACCCAGGGAGTGCGTTGGGCGCAGTTGAAGTTTTTTGTTTTCATGTTGTGTCCAAATTTTGCCTAGTTTTTTGCAATGAATGGTATCTAACAGATCTTATGATTGATTTTCAAGTTTCCATCGGATTATAATGACGATTACATGGAGATAAAGAGAACATGAAGAACAATATATGATTGCCTTGAATGATCTGGGTACGTAAGAGCTTTAAGATATTGCTGGCTGCTTAAGTACTTCAAACTGTCGGGAATGAGGCAACAAATAGAACTCCTAGAATTCCTTGTTTGAGCATGGGATCTGGTGATAAAGGCATTTCACATAAAAAATCAAGTGTTGTCCATAACAGTTGAGGATGTGTATTTTCTCACAGGTTTGTTGAGGAGATTTTTGCCCATTTCACTCACAGGATCTACCGTTGGAGGAGAAATAGTGAGGGATTATGTTATGAAATATTGCTATCCGGGGTCAGAACCTAGCAAAGATGGAAAAATAAACATCTGTGATGTCAAGGATTTTCCTTTAAGGACCATCCTATTCACGATTGCTAAACTATTTGGCACCGTTACACCCCATGTAGCGAACAAATCGTATATGTAGTATGCGTTGGAATGTTTAGAGCCAACAGTTTTCAACTGGTCTGAAGCTATTCTATCTCAGATAAAGGAACAACTGAATAAAGCAAAGGGAGGAAGGAAGAAAATTTTTAGTTATGGTTCCATCCTTATCTCTTTTGCTTTGGAACGGATTCCACTGATGCAGCCACAACATGTAACATTGGATATATCTAGTCCTAGAGATCCTCGAATGCAGAGATGGGTAGAACTCATGGGTCTACATTCAAGCCAATCGACCGTTTTGTTCTCGACTACATTCTTTGCTTGGTTCAGGCGACAGATCATCGCCATCGATGAGTGTGCATATGCAGGCGTCAACTTCCGAGGAGATCTAGATCTAGTTTTACCAGAAGGTGCTCAGTAGGGTGCAATAGGTAAGATTGATTTGACCATGTTTTTTATTTTTATAAGGTTTATACAATTTTTTTTGTGTTTGTTTTTCTTTCCAAGACTAAACTAAATGTTTAATGTAATGCATATATTAGTCGCATTCAACTAGTAGAGGAACCAGAGCATGAAGCAGATACGTCATCAGAGAGGGCTGTCAGGAGAGCAGTCCTTCAGGACCTTGATATGGCTGAGACTCTTGCTAAGCTTCAGCAGCACATAGATGGGTTGACCTTCAGGATTTCAGATTGCCGGATTGAAGAGCTTCCCATGCGACTGCAATGACACACAATTGGGGTTCCTAACCACTGGATGCATTTGCTTCGTAGGATTGCTAGATCTATAGCGTGCTATCATGAGCACCACTAGTTTACTTATGAATATTTGAATACATTTTGAGGTCAAATGACCAACGTGTCTTGGGCACAAATTTTGTAAAAAACCTATAACTATCTATCTATATGTTTTCAGAGTTTTTCCTATGTTTAATGCGCAATCCTATTCAATGATGTGAATGTTTTCTTTACCTATGTCGCAAATGTCTGTCTAAAACTTGATTAGGTAATGAATCAGTTAAAGTGTTCAGATTTCTGGAAATGTGTTGATATTGAATGAAATCAAAATGTCTCTCCAAAATTCGAACTCTAAGAAACAATCTAAGCAGTGTTGGATTTTTAACAGTATAAATACTAGTAAGTTGTAGTACCACAAGTTGTGAGTCTAATCTTATGAGTATGCAGTTAATACCAAATGAAATGGCATCAAAGAGAATTTCAATCAACGCGCTATATTCAGTGATATTATTCGTCGATCTTCCGATACAAATCCCTTGAAAACTCACTAACTCATCGTTTGGAGCGAAAATGGCCCACGCTGCAGAGGATAGATTCTGCGTACTACAACTAGCACCATCAGCATATCCAACAAATAGTTCCAAAGATTTAGTTATCTGTGATGAAATGTAAATTGGATTACTAATGCCAAGAAAACTCTAAAAGACAAATTAAGATAGTGAATGAAAATCAACAACATATAAACAATATAATACAAAAAATTACTACGCTCATGATTAAGCATAGTAACGTTTCAAATACAACCCATTTCTAGGTTGTGCCAATGGAATTCCATTGTAATCAACTAACTCGTAGGCACCCTTAGCAAGAACTCTTTTGACAATATAGGGGCCATGCCATAATGGCTCGAATTTCCCTGTACCTATTACATCAGATTCCTGGTCATAAAGAAGGACCAAGTCGCCCTCTGAGTAGATGCGAGGCTGGACATTTTTGTTGTATTGCGCCTTTATATGTCTCTTATGCACTTCGTTGGCCAATTGGGCTTCATGACACGTTTCATCTAGATGGATGAGGTTAAGGACACACGCTTCTTCTTCTGAGGTGTCAAGTAACAAGTCTATCGTGAGTTTTAACGATGATGTTTCGCATTGGATTGGTAAGATAGCTTCCAGACCATACACCAATTGAAAAGGATTAAATCCAATCTTGTTTCTCACCGAGGTTCAATATGGACGCAAGGCAGAGTACAGGATCAAGTGCCAGTTCCTTTTATGGACTCCTATCATTCGTTGAAGCATTCGTTTAAGAATTTTGTTAATAGCCTCAACTTGTCCATTTGATTGTGGATAATAAGGAGTAGAATTATCATGCGAAAATCCTAACTTGGCTGTCAATTCAAACATCATATGGTTGCGAAAATGCTTCCCATGATCTGTAACTATAGCCTGTGGGACCCCAAACGGTGCAATGACGTGATTGAAGAAAAACAATGCAATTGTCTGTCCTGTGTTATTGAATGTAGGCATCGCTTCAGCCCATTTGGTAAAATAGTCGATTGCGACAATAATATAACCGTGCCCCCCGGACGAAGGAGGGTTACAGGTCATGAAATATATACCCCATTTTGTAAATGGTCCAGCAGAGACAACAAGATGCATTGGTGCTGGCGGTTTGCGGATTTTACGGTCATAAATCTGGCATGCATGACAACTTCTGACTAGGAGGATACAATCTTGAAAAATAGTAGGCCAAAATTAACCAGCGCGGAGTATCTTCTGCGTGATAGCATAACTAGATAAATGTCCACTACAAGCTCTAGCATGGAAATCATTTAACACTTTTTTGGCCTCCTCATGAGTGAGGCACCTCCTTAAAATTGTATCGACACCATGACGATAAAGTGTATCGCCGATGATCAGATAATATTTGGCTTGGTATCGAATACATCGCTGATCAGAGCGAGAGGTATTAGGTCGAAAAGTTTGGGTTTGGAGATAAATGATGAAATCTCCATACCAGGGATCAGATGATCCGATAAAAAATAGAGACTCGTCTGGAATAGATGGTTCCGACGTAGTTGCAGTACTATCACAGGGAAGGTCACAGAGAAGCTCATCCAAAACTAAAGACTTCTTTGATTTGGATTTGATGAATTCCAAATCAAATTCCTGCAAAATGATGATCCATTTTGAATATTTTCCCCCCGTTAATTGACGTGATAAGATGTAAGTCATGGGGTTTCAATCCAAAACTATTGTTGCTTTTCATAGCAGGATATATTGGCGAAATATTTGGACAACTTGAACAGCTGCCAAGGCAATCTTTTCCACGTATGAGTACTGAAATTCCATACCATTGAGATTACGACTCAAATAATAGATCAGATGTTCAATTCCATCTTCTACTTGGACCAAAACCATAGCGATGGTCATTTCAGCCACAACAATATATAGGAAATAATCATTTTGATAATTTGAAGGATACATTAATGACGCTCGGACAAGATGGTCCTTGACAGCATAAAAAGAAGCTTGCGCAACTTGGTCCCAATGGAATGGAACCCTCTTTTTCAATAATCGAGTAAATACTTTAGACATTTCGGTGTAGTTTGGAATGAACTTTCTCAGGAAGTTAGCCTTTCCTTGAAGTTTCTATATCTGAAGTAAGTTTGATGGTGCAGGCAAATCAAGAATGGCCTGTACCTTTAGTGGGTCTATTCGAATTCCTTCTTTTGAGACTACGAATCCAAGAAATCGACCATAACCAACACAAAACACACATTCGTGCGGATTCAGGCGTATCTTGTAGTGTCGACATCGTAAGAAAATGGCTCTCAAATGCATCGGGTGATCAGTCTGTTTTCGTAAATGCGCTGGTAAATCATCTAGATATGGTTGAGCAATTTGCTTGATGTCATTGAAAGCATAATCCATTGCTCTCTGAAAAGTTTCCCCAACATTATTTAAACCAAACGGGAGTTTCTGATATGCGAATGTGCCCCAGGGACAGATGAATGTTGTCTTATGTTGGTCATCTGGGCGGATATTGATTTGATTGTAGCTGGAAAATCCATCCATGAAAGAAAATATTTCACATCCAGCACAATCTTCAATAAGCTGGTCGATAAAGGGAGTAGGATAGTTGTCTTTTGGACAAGCCTGACTAACATCCCGATAATCGACGCACACTCTAATGGTTCCTTGTTTTTTCATAACAGGAACGATATTGGAAACCCACTCAGTTATTAGAACAGGGTAAATGAAACCAGCACGCAAAAGCTTTTCAACTTCTTATTTGATGGCAGCGACTTTCTTCAAATGAACAGGACGAAGCTGTTGACGCATCGGTTTGACATCAGGATACATATTAATAGTGTGTTCAACTATACTAGTATCTATTCCTGGCATTTCCTTGTAAGACCAAGCGAATACGTCATGAAATTCACGAAAAAGAGAGCGATATGAATCAAGTTCTGATGGAGAACAAGATAAAACGACATGAATATTTTCTACAATGCCAGGTTTAGTCGAAATATCGATAGAAATCATTTCTTCAATATTTGATAATTTTTTCTCAGATTCAATTGCAATAATCGAAAAAGGATTCGAAAAGAAATTTTGAATGGATGGGTGATATAGTTCACTAAGATTATTTTCTTCATAATCAGGAAGATGGGAATGATGATGATAATCTTCCCATGGTTCTCCTTTTTCCATCATAGCTTCCAAAATATTTTCATCTGTCAAAAATTTTGAGGAAAATGGATCAGATGGAGTACCAAAATCTAATGAACGATCAAACCAAACACTCGGCGACGCTGATTTCAGATTTGTTGCCCAAGCCAAATAGATTGATTGCTATTGTAGCTCAATGGGGCTGAGCGGTAAAACATCATCCAACATAGAAATATCAGAATCACCCGTACTCTTCCTTAAGCCAGATAGAGTGGAAGAGATCATGTAGCAGGTGTCTATGCTTGCAATTTTGTTAGACGTCGCGGGTGGCGGTAATGCAAAGGTTCCCATAAGAGTGGAATCCTTTAAGAGTCCTACACCAATGTTATGAATTTCTAGTTGGGGTAAGTGAATATACAGAACGCTTCCAATTACCTGCGAAGCGGAGGCAAAAAAGGATAATTGATTAATGACTGTAATAGTACCTTTATGAGGAAAGGCAACCATTCTAAAATATGTAGAAACGATAGCAGTCATCGCATATACCCACGGTCTTCTGAGTAAAATATTATAGTCAAGGGGTCCGTCAACAACCTCAACATCAATACTTACTGTCTTTCCCCCTAATTTAACTTGCAGGCTATTAATAATACCACAAGGTTTATATGTTCTTCCATCAAAAGCCTTCAATGTCGTTGATGATTGCGATAATCGCGGCAAGCCAAGTGATTTCTAACAGTTTAGAGACATAATGCACATAGATTCTCCCTCATCAATAATAGTGTGATGAACAAGGTGATTGAGAACATTCACTTGGATGGAGAATGCCAATTCTGCTGGTAGCTGTGGCACATAGACCGTATGATTAAAGACGACAAGATTAGAATCAGTTGGATCAATTCCACCAATGGCCGACAATAAAGCCTGCTTCTCAGAGGGACAATTTTGTAATACCTCAAGAGAAGACATAGCTGAAGGGGATTGAGCCAAATATTCAACTATATTATAATTTTGTGTAGCTCTTGCTCGAGGATTATATGTCGATTTATGAATTACTTCCTTTGGTGGCTTAATTGTCAATTCAGGAATAACAGGAGGTGGTACTGATTCACTAAATGGAATCATTATCGAGGTAGTGGGTTGATCAGTGGCCGGACTACCATAGTATTTATTTTGTGTCGACACCAAAATATCTTGTGAAGGTTTTGTAGTGGATAACATGAACATTTGGGAACTAGGAGTTGGATTCGTAGCAACCAAATTTGTGTCTGGATTTGGAAATGGGTCTGTCAACACAGCTGATGCATTAGAAGTCTTGATTATTTTTGATACTTCAGCACAGTGAGGAAAATCCCAAAACAAAAATTCCTCGTTACAGATTATGCATGGATAACGAGGTTTCTGTGGTCCTGATGGTTGATCAAATGATTGTTCCTGCAGGTTAGAAGTTTTCTTTTTCTTTGATTTCCCCTTTTTCTTACTTCCTGGTTGCTTATAACTTTTGCCTTTGTCAATTGAGACAGCATTGATTTCGGAAGTAGGAGCAAGATCAAATGTAGTAGTGTTGTGTGAATTTACAGTGCCTATCAAGCCGTCTCCGGCATGAGAGTCCTTTATTTGAAGAGGAACATTGAAATTAGATCGCGGAACATTTGGAATTTTCTCATAGAGCGTGCCAAACTGAGTATAAATCAAGTCTAAATACTGGGCACGAGCAATAACTTGCTCTTCTATGACAACGACGCCTCCTTTAGCCACATCCTCTATTATAGATGGTAATTAATAGGGATTTGATGAACCATTGAGCAAGAATTTGATTGGGAACAAATGTCTTAACCATTTGTCAACGGAGATGCCACTCATGAATATGATCTGAAATGTGAGTAGCATTACTCTATTTGAAGTTGGTCAAGAGTTCTGTTCTAGTTTCATATTTGATCGATAACTGGAAATGGGTCAAAAAGACAGTATCCAAAGCTGTAAAATTTTCGAAAGAAGCTCTAGGTAATTCAATATACCATTTAGTTGCCAGACCTGTGAGCGTTCACTGAAAAAGACATAATCGAATAGAATCATCATTTATGGAATTTGATGAACACCATAAATGATAAGTCATAACATGAGTTTATGGGTCTTCTCTAGGGTTTCCATTGAATTTAGGAATGTCGGAGGGTAATTTGTGTGGTATCACCGGCCACCAAGAAGCATAATTGATAGGATCATTGGTTAACTGGTTTAGATCTGGTAATTCCAAGGTTGCAACAAAAGGCAACTGTCTATTAAGGTCAGGTTGTGCATAGCCAAGATAAGATGGAATTTCTTGGGCAATAGGTCTTTGAGCACTAGCATATGGGATTTGATGTTGGTAACCCAGATAGGGGTTGTTTTTCATGGCAAACGCTTGAGAATTTTGTTTACCAAAACCTGGATATGGTACTTGTTGATATGAAGTTTGAGGAATTTGTGCCTGTGGCTACCAAGGATTCTATCCACCAATGTTATAACTCAAATTAGAGTAAGTTGGATTTATTTAATATGTATAACCAGATTGTGTTTGTGACATCCCATAAAATGGTGGACCATCTTGTGAATAAATGATCCCTGATATAGGTTGTTGTAGATTAACCAAAGGATTTTGATATTGAGTTGAAGAAATCGCTTGATAAGGTTGATGTACAAGATTTTGATTTTGTAGCAGAGGTATAGATGCTTTAACAAGTGGTATTGAAGTGGGTGTAACAGGTTGAATTGTTTGATACGGTTGGATAGGCAGAGTGGGATGCCATTGGCAAACATTCATGTCAACAATAGTTTGACCAAAATGTGACTGAGTATTGTCGTAATGGGTGACCATAGGATTCCCCCCAGCATAAGGAGGATAATAAGGCAGAAAATATTGTTCTCCAAATGTTGGGAGTCCAGTTGATATGGTACTTAAAGGAATTGACCCATAAGGACCGACTTGATATTTCCCTGATGATGAATGTAATGATTCAAGTCGTTCAGTACTAATTATAGGACTACCAGTTAAAACACCAGATGACGACATTGGTAATGACCATGGTCTTGAATATTGACTAGAGAAAGTGCCAGAAAATGATTTGTAGCCTCTTGGGACCGAAGGGCCACCATCCAAATATGACTCTGGTGAGGTTGTGAACATCGACGGATTAGCGAGGGTAGGAGTTAACGTCATCGGAACAACAAACCCAACCAAAGATGTTGGTTCAGACATAGTTTTATGAACAAATGTATACTCTCTGAAATCAATGGGATATTGAATGGAAATGGGATCAAAAAAATCAGATGGAAACGATTGAGGAAAAGACTGGTACAGGTAAAGGTCTCCCCAAAATTGGGTTTCACTTAAAGGTGTATCAGGTTGTTGGATTTCTTCAATCATGATTAAACCAGGAGGAAGAACTTCACCATCAGGCCTAAAATATATTTTAGACGCTTGACTGTGTGATATAGGAGTTTCAGTGGCTACAGATATTTGTGGAGTGACCAAGGTAGGAACAACTTCCGGCTGTTCAGGATTCAGATTTTCTGGCAAAGAAGAGACAGGATCTGGATTGATTTGTGATTTAACAACTTCGGGTCCAGGAGGTATGTTCTTAGCGATTGAATGGATCGTGACCACATGTATCTGTAAAGGCTCTGTTTCGAAAACAGTAGACGAACTGGGATGTGTGGAAACAATTTGAGTTAACTATGGTTTAAATGATGATGTTTCGCCAGAGGTACGAATTTTACTTGATTCGACAGATCGTGATCCCCTTTGCCTACTAGAAATAACTTCCAGTGGTAAATGTGGTTTCAAAGCTAATCTACGCGAACGATGTGGAGTAGGATTGTGTTCTTCCACGATTACGGATTTATTTTATCCAAAAACAAAGAAACAAAAAGAGGGTAATGCTAGGAAAAAGGGTTTACCAATAAACTGTGAACTGCAAAATACCTCCTGGCGAACCAAGAAGTACGGGCAGGTAATCTCCTCGAATGTTTCGTTCAGTGTATCACAATTTCAGGGTGGCTGACTCAGTTCACTCTGGATGGATAGCACCTAAAATTTGTCCTCCCAAATATACCTGAAGGTATGTGGAGGCCCAAGTCTGTATTAGCGTTGTCTGATGTGAAACCGCACAGTGAGAGCACCCCTTTATACTTATCGTACTATAAAACTGCCCTATATACCCGAAAGTACGTGGATGAGCTATGATATACTTACATACGTGGAGTGAGGTATCACACTCGGAATGTATCGCAGACAAGTTAACGACAGCTGTTATTTTTTACGACGCCGAAACACGTCTCTAACCTAGACCTTCTAAATGTTATCGTTAATGTTCCAAAGCGTTGTTAAGTAAATTGAGATATATTTTAGGTTGATCTTGCTTAACAGTTTTCCTTTCAGGTTCACCACGATGATGTATATAAAATTCCTAAAATGCAGCTAAGAATGATAAACAAACTTTCACTTTCAGCTTTTTCAATGAAGAACCTAGCTACTAAGGTAAGAGAACGCTAGTTTTTTGGAAAGAGAGCAAATAATTTGTGAGCAAAAAAATCAATGATTCACAAACTAAATGCAGATTTCCTAATGTTCCTTTTGCAAAAAAAACACAATCCTACATGCAAATGAAATTTTTTCTTTTCATTTTCTTTAATGTTATGAATGCAGAAAAGAAACTAGGTGCACTAGATCAATAATAGAAATGCTTTTTACTTTCGAGAAAAAAAGAATACAAACAATAATTTCTCTTTTGAAGGAAAAATGAGGATTTCAACAAAAATTTCTCCTATCAAGGAAATGAATATTTTACGACAATTTCCTATTTCGAAAGAAAAAAAAATTTAATGCGACCATAAAAATTACTTTGAAATCAACTTGTCAATGATAATGAAAATTTTTTTAAAACAACATTGAACAAATTTTCAATCAAAGGAGAATAAATATATAGAGTTACTAGTCAATAGAGCATCAAACTTTTCAGAACAAATCAGCAAACAGAACTGAAGAAAAATACAAAGTCAGATTCAAGGGGATTTGGTCCCTTTCAGGAGTCAACGCAGTCTCCAAGGAGAGACAGTGCTCTGCAACGTAGGCTGAGAAGGGAGACAGTGCTCTGAAAAGCACTGTACCCTGACCAAGGGTGTGTTGGGTGTAGTAAACAAATAAAAAGCTATTGTTTGGCTCACCAACTTTGAAAATTAAGCTCTAAAAAAGTCTATTATTTATGTGAAAAAACTACTGGGTGTATTTAGAAAGCAGAACAGAGACTAAAACACCTAGAAACAAGAGAAGAAATCCCCAGTGGATTCGCCAATTTGTTGGGCCAGAATTTTAATCTATGGATAAATTACACTTCCCTAGGAAAGTGTTAGCATAGAACAACAGGTGAAAGACTATACTACCGTTTCTCCTAACTCAGAACAGATACACAGAGAGGATTGGATGCTTACTTGTTTCAGTCGCTTCCAAATGGCTCCTTTCTGTCGCTTCCACTAAAACTTCAAATTCAAGCAGTTTTAAATGGCTGAATGCTTCTTGCAAGAAAGAGCACTAAAATGGCAGAAGATGCAATAATATAGATATCTATTCAAGCTAGTTAGTGAAATTAGTTAAGCATAAACTACATTCATCAACCAAGATCTTGCAATATGGAAAATCAAAGTAAACATAGATGCATGTAGGGAAAACCAAGAAGTACTCTTTATTGATGATAGAAGGAGAGGTTACAATCTAGTGACTGATTTGAAGTGACCTACCAGCAGAGTTCCCAAGCCTCATCATAGTATAAATCTCTCTAGCAACAGCTCCACAGATCAAACTCTCTATTGAAAATTCTCCAGCATTTCCCTACTCAAATTCTTCCTAAGCACTTACATCTGTGTTCAATTTATAGATGAAATGTAGGTTTTTTTGTAATCAATAACATTCCAAAAATAGGCAAGACATGTTTCCATTCATGTAGATGTCAAATGGACACTTGGATCTGAAGCTTGACACATGTGAACCCTTCTAGAAGACATTGGCCAAGTGGAGATTCCAGAACAATGAGAATTTCGCTCCCAATGTGATCAACACACCTTTGAATATCGGGAAGTTCTTTTCAGAGTAGCCTTGAATGGGGCTACCTGCATATGCAACGCACTTAGGCCCCTTAGAGCCTACATTGGTGAGCTCCCACATGTTTAATAATAAGCTTCAAACCATGGAAAATCCTTGCTTGATGAAAGTCTTACTTGATTCATGTTGTTTTCTGTCTTAGGGCATATAGCAACTGAGATGATAGGGAATGATAGACCCTTGATCATCGGTCATGGAGATGATGCCCAGTTAACTAGGTCATTGGGAATGGTGCCCAAATTGACCTATAACACCTCATAGTTTGCATAATTGAGCAGAGGCACACTTTAATGATACATGCTTTAGAATAGATCTTCCTTCTAGTGTTTAAATTGTACCTGAAGGAACTCACTTTGATACCAATTGTTGAAAATCAGGATAATACTAAGAGGGGGAGTGAATCATTATTATGCCCAATTTTAACAAATATTTACCGATATATACTATTTCAATTCATTTAATAATCAACCATGCAACAAAATCGTGAATCACATAGTGATCAGGTGCTCAAAATTATGCTAAAAAAACAAAGTTTTTAGAAGGATGTGGAACCTGAATAAATGCATAGATCGCATCATTCTGAATCTAGTGCAACTCGTTTCGTGGAAAACCGACACAGTATGCTCCCACAAACGTGTTCTGTCCACTTTGTCAAACAAGCGAATTTTAAAAAAATGCAATAAAACCTAGTCAGCAGTCCGTATAGCTGAGTGGGCATGCCTATGTGGTATTTTGATCAGTCAAAAGGGTTTTTCCTCCACCGTTTGTGATGGTGCCAAGTGGCACGTTAGTATTGGTTGAGTGTGGCAAGTTTTTTATTGGTTGGGCATGTGGCCAACCACATGCTGCCACGTAACCCAACCAGAGGCCGCCACGTGACAGCACAGGAGGCCACAAAATTTTGGGTCAATTCCGAATGGAATAGGCGGGGGTTGAACCCGCGACCTCCAAGACCGAGCAGAGATATTTTTCCATTGCGCCTCGCGCTATGTTCCTTACCATACCATGTACACCATTTGGTTTTTTTTACATATGAAATGCAAATTAGGAGAAGGGGGTAGGGGTCTAGCCCCAGCCCTAGGCACCACTGGAGGCGGGACCATAGGCGGGAGGCTAGCCCCATGCCCCTGTCCTTAACCATAACCAGCACGGTAACAAGGCCATGTGATAGCTGTGGAGACCATCATCTAGAACCTATTGGCCTACGAAACCACCACCTCAATTGTTAACTCTGCCAAACAATGTGACAACCCAAGCCATCGAAGCCGACAGTTAGGCTAACCATGCAGTGGTTTTTAATATAAAAATAATAATAATAATAATAATAAATTTAAAATTTAAAAAAAAAAAACTATAATACATATATGATATGGTTTTAAATCTAGATTTTAGGCAGTAGAGGGAAAATTAATGCCCTGACAATTTCACCCTATTTTTGGTGGAATTGGTGCTCCATTACCGCTTTTAGGGGTGGAATTATGGGTTTGGTGCCAGATTTTTGGGGAAATGTGGAACGAATAGTGGAGAAACTAGGGGAGATCATAACTTCATGATTTTTTGGCCAACTTCGATGCAGAAAGAGGCTAGATAAGAATTTTTGGGCATTCTAGAGCTTATGGAACAGGTTTTAGATCTGTTTGAGCATTGTAAACACATTTAATCACACTTTTGAGCATAATAGAAGATATTCAAGCCATTGGAAGTTGGACCAAGGTGACATGGCCCAGGTGGGGTGAACTCCTTCATCATGTGCTATTGTGTTATTGTTTATGATGATGTTCATGTATGTCACATGTTGTTCAATGTTTTTTAATGTTAATTTTCTCATGAAATTCACATAAAAACACATAAAAATTGATATTAAACTTTCAATTAAACTCTCAATCCTAAATCACTTTGTTTATATTCTTAATTGGATCTTAGCACAACAAAACTAATATTCCCATTCAGATCAAGTTGGTATCAGAACACTAGGTTTACTTGTGCATGGAGAATTTATATTGTTTTTCAAGTGTTTAAATGCTTACAAGGTTGAAGCTCAAGAGAGGAGATGGCAAGCTTGTGGGTGTAGGTTATCTAGTTGGAGCAAGGAGGAGGAAGGAATAGTTGCCACAATCTCCACCACAAGATTCAGCTCCAAATGCACTAGAAGCTTCAGTAAGCATGTCTCATGAAGGAGTAATTGATAACATATGAAAGGATGAGAAGGATTTTAGGAAGGCTTTCTTTGACATGACAGAGATGGTGAAGGTCCTCTATGAAGAGAGGAAGACAAGGTTGCAAGGTGAAAGCTCCAGGCCTCCAAGAAGAGAGGGTTCTCCAAGAGGAGGAGGTAATTGAAATGGTGATAAGCCACCATCTACTCCACCATCATCCTCACCACCATCTTCACCTTCATCTTCATCCACTTCCACTACTACAACCCTTAATCACACTCATCAACCTACGTCAAAAGGAATTGGTAAACAACCCTTGTTAAAATTTGATATTAAATTTGAGCTGCCTATGTATAATAGTGAAGTGAATGTAAAGAAGCTTGAAAATTGGGCTCGTTAATTGGAGGTCTATTTTAGAATTCAAAACCTTGAATATGATGATATAAAGATTCAAATAGCTTCCTTGATACTAGAGGGTGCAGCACTAGTATAGTGGCAAGCCAAGACATAAGGTGAGATTAAAAAACATAGTAATATCTCACTCTCTTGGTATAATTTCATTGTTGCAATTAAAATAAAATTTTACCCTCTAGAATATATGCAAAAATCCATAATGAATTGGCAGAACTTCACACAACTTAAGGGTCAAAGTGTGCAATATTACACCCTAGAATTTAGAAAAAGATCTCTTATTTTAGGTGTTGATTTGCATTCACAAGACACATCGTTGAAGTATATAGGGGGTTCACAAAGCTACCTAATGTGTATTATCCTTATGTTCAATCCCACTAGTCTAGATGAGGTTTGTGTGCAAGCCACTCACCTTGAGGCAAGAGGGAAAAACATTCTAGAAGAGGGTAAAAAGAAGCCATTTAAGGGTGGAGAGAAAAGAAAGGGTTTCAAAGGAAAGGGAAAGAAAAATGCATTTGTTAAAAAGGAAGGAGATAAAATGACATGCAAACATTGTTCCAAAGAGGTTCATGATGAATAACATTGTTGGAAGCTTCATCCAGAGATGAGGCCCAAGAATTTCAACAACAAGGGAAAACAAAAAATATCTGCAACCACTCAATGGGATTTGGGATCCGACTCAGGTGATGAAACTAAAATTACATCCATGGGTATGAAAGGAAAATAACCTATTTCTAGCACTAGTCATCAAATTGTCACAATAGTTCTCCAAATGAAGAAACAAGGATTGAATTATCTCATGTGAGGTTTATTTCAAAACAAAAAAAAATTGACACACTATTTGATAGTGGGTCTCAAGCTAATTTGATATCTGAAGACTTATTCAAGAAAATTAATCTTGAAACCATTCCTAATCACAAACCATATCCATTGGGTTGGATATGCAAGAACACAAATTTGCAGGTTACAAGAAAGTGTATTCTTTGGTTTTCAATCACAGCAAAATTCATTGACGAAGTTGAATTAGATGTTGTGCCGCTTGATATTTCTGGAATTGTTTTGGGTATTCCTTACCTCTATGATAGAAAATCCATCTTCTATCGCCATGAAAAAAAGTATCGCTTGTTCAAAAATGGTGTGGAGTATATTGTGAGAGCTCATCGCAAGAAACTAAATCTTTCAATAGTTAAGGCAGGGAAAATGAAAAGACTTGTGAATTCAAGCAAGACTTGTGTGCTTCTTATGATTAAACCAAATAATGATGTTGATTATGAAGCATTTAAAGGTTGTGATCCAAAGTTGAAATCTGATTTGATTGAAGTGGTTAATCAAAATGATGAGATGTTTCAGGAGCCAAAGGGGTAACCTCCCAAGAGGGGAATCCATCATGAAATACAGGTGCAAAAAGATTATCCTCTTCCTAACATTGGCATGTATAGGATGTTGGTGATGGAGAGTGTTGAAATCAAAAGGAAAATTCAATATTTTTTGGACAAAGGGATCATCCGACCAAGCACTTCACCATGCGGGTAACCTATTGTTTTGGTGCCAAATGAGGATGGAACATGGTGCATGTGCGTATATTTCTGTGCATTGAACAAGATTATGGTAAAGAACCGTTATCCACTTCCTAGAGTCGATTATTTACTTAATCAATTGAAAGATGCAAAGTATTTCACTAAGTTGGACTTAAGGAGTGGCTACCATCAAATTAGAATTGTTGAAGGTGACATTTGGAAGACAACATTCAAAACAAATCAAGGTTTGTTTGAATGGCTTGTTAGGCCTTTTGGTTTATGTAATGCTCCTACTACCTTCATGTGTGTGATGAATGATCTTTTAAGGCCATTTCTTGATGATTTTTTCATCGTCTACTTAGATGATATCTTAATTTTAGTAAATCACTTGATGAACATGTCATGCAAGTAAGAAAATTACTTGATGTCTTAAGGAAAGGACAGTTGTTTTTGAAGATGTCAAAATGTGAGTTTGGTAAAACTTCTTTGGTGTACCTGGGGCATATTGTCGGAGGAGGCGAGTTGAGGATAGACCCCTCTAAGGTTTAGGTCATTTTGAATTGGCCAACACCCAAGTTAGTCACTAAGGTAAGAAGTTTTTTTGGAGCAACCCAATGTTGGAGGAATTTTATTTCTAACTTCTCTGCTATCGTAGTTCCTTTGCATGCATTGACTAGTGTGAAAAAGGTCTTCTAGTGGGGAGGAAAGTAGCAAAAAACATTTTATGCTTTGAAAGAAAAGATCAGTTCATCCCCAATACTTGCATTAACGGACTTGAGACAACCCTTTGAGATTCAAACTGATGCAAGCGACTATGCCATGGGAACAGTCCTTATGAAACATGGTAATCCCATTTCATTTCATTCAGAAAATTTCAATGGTCTAGTGCTTAAATATCCTACTTATGACAAGTAGCTTTATGTGTTGGTTCAAAATGTGAAAAAGTGGAAATGCTACTTTATGGGAAAGGAAACCATCATACACACCAACCACCAACCATTGCAATACTTGCAATTGCAAACTAAGTTTCATCAATCAATGCACTTTTGATGGATGGGTTTCTTACAACAATTTCACTTGGTCATCAGGTATAAGTAAGGTATTTACAACAAGGTTTTTTATATGCTTTCTAGGCCTATTATTATTGCAACTACTTTACTCAAGCATAATTATGTTTTTCATGAAGTTTATGTTGAGAAATACGCATGTGGTAATGACTTTCAAGATGTTTATGAAATCTTGAGTCAAGGAAACCAATTAGAGGAATTGGATTACCATGTACATAATAACTTGTTGTATCATTTGGGCAAGCTTTGTATTCCATAGGGGGGGGAGAGTGAATGTCATAAGGGAAGCACATACTTCTCTTATTGTTGGACATTTCAGTGTAAGAAAAATAGTGGCACATCTTCAGAGGTATTGTTATTGGCCTCGTATGCTTAAAAGTGTGTCATGTTTCATTAAAAGTTGTTCATTATGTGCAGTCAGTAATCCTAGCAATAGGAAGTTAGGATTGAACACACCACTTCCTATACCTTCACGTCCATGGGAGAGGATTTCTATGGTTTTGTAGGAGGTATTCCATTGTCTAAAAGAGGCTATGACTATTTGTATGTAGTTGTGGATAGGTTCAGCAAGATGTGTATATTAATTCCACGTCAAAAGAAAATCACATCTAAACGAAAAACTCACTTATTCTTTCAGCATGTTTGCATTCATTTTGGTTTTCCCACATCTATTGTTAGTGATCGAGGTTCTCAATTTGTTGGGAATTTTTGGTCAAGTTTGTGGGACTTGATGGATACCAAGTTGAAGAAGAGTACAACCTTTCATCCACAAATAGATGGTAAAACTGAGGTGGTCAATTGAATAATCATACATATTCTTTGAGGATACTACAACAAGCATCCTAAGTTGTGGGATGAAAACTTGCACTACATTCAATATGCTTAAAACTATGCAAAACACTCCTCTACACAAACATCGCCATTTGAGGCATGTCTTGGATAGTTACCTAGATCTCCATTGGATTTAAATTTTGGGAAATATGTTACTATTGATGGCCATAGAGACATAGACAATTCCAAGAAGTTCATAGAAAAAATCCAATTGATACATCAAGCAGTTCAAGGTCAGCTTAAAAAGAGCTAAGGCAAGTACAAAGCAAGGCATGACCAGCATCGTGTAGAAAACAAGTTCCAAGTTGGTGATGAAGTTTGGCTTCACATTATAAAAGAGAGGCTTCAAGGGGAAGGTAAAAAACTAAAACCAATCTATTATGGTGCTTTCAGAATTTTGGAAAAGATTGGTGAAAATGCCTTCAAGTTAGATATTACTTCATACATGCAAATTTACTTTGTTGTTAATGCTGAAAGCTTGAGGTTGTATGAGCCTCCATTGATTGAAGATCAAGCAGAACAGGTTCATATTCCTTCTATTGAATACTTTTCTCCTGAAAACCTTTATGAGCTTCATCAAGACACAATTCTTGACAGGAGAACAAGGATATCAAAACAAGGGAGTGTAGACTACCTTCGTGTGGGGATCAAAGGCACAAATCCTTCTAAGGCCAAATGGATCGAGATTGGAAAGGTGAGGTAATTGTACCCTCATCTGCTAAACAAATGAAAGTGATATTTTGGCTTCCAAAAGCTTCGAGTGGGGAGGAGTGATCGGATGCTAAAAATTATTCTCAAAAATCAAAGTTGTCAAAATGGTGTGGAACCTGAACAACCATGTAGATCTCGTCATTCTATATCTGGTGCAACTCGTTTTGCGGAAAACCAAAATTGTTTTCTCCCATAAACGTGTTATGTCCACTTTGTCAAACATACAATTTAAAAAAAAAAATGCAGGACAACCCACTTAGCAGTCTGTATAGTTGATTGAGCATGCCTATGTGGCAATTTTACCGGTCAAAAGGGTTTTTCCTCTAGGGTATGTGATGGTTCCAAGTGGCATGTTGGTATTGGTTGAGTGTGGCAAGTTTTTGATTGGTAGGGCATGTGGCCAACCAAAATCTGCCACGTAGCCAAACCAGAGGCCACCACATGGAAGGATGGGAGGCCACAAAATTTTGGGTCAAGTCCTAATGGAGCAGGCGGGGGTCGAACCCGTGACCTCCAAGACCGAGCAGAGATCCTTTGCCATTTCACCCCACGTTGTGTTCCTTTACATACCATTGACACCATTTGGTTTTTTTTTCATATGAAATGTGCATTGGGGGTTGGGGATCAAGGTCTAGCCCCAGCCCTGGTCATCGTCGGAGGAGGGGCTACAGGCGGGAGGCTAGCCGCTCGCCCTTGTCCTTAACCGTAACTTCCATGATAACAAGGCCATGTGACAGTCGTGGAGACCGTCATATGGAATATTTCAGCCTATGAAACCACCACCTCAACTGTTACCTCCACCAACCAATGTGACCACCCAAGCCACACAAGTCAACAGTTAGGATAATCGTGCGGTGGTTTTTAATAATAATAATAATTATAAATTATAAAACATATATGATATGGTTTTAAATCCAGTTTTTCGGTGTTAGAGGGAAAATTAATGCCTCGACAATTTCACCCTATTTTTGACAGAATTGGCTCTCCGTTAGCACTTTTGGGTGCAAATTATGGGTTCGTTGTCGTATTTTGGGGACAATGTGGAACGAATAGTGGAGAAACTAGGGGATATCATAACTTGATGATTTTTTGACCAAATTTGATGTAGAAAGAGGCTAGATAGGAATTTTTGGGAATTCTGGAGCTGATGGAACATGTTTCATAGCTGTTTAAACATTGTAAACACATTTAATCACACTTTTGAGCATAATAGAAGAGGACCAAGCCATTGGAGACTGGACCAAGGAGACATAGCCCAGGCGGGGTGCACTCCATCATGTGCTATTGTGTTACTATTTATGGTGATGTTCATGTATGTTAGATGTTGTTGTTCAATGTTTTGTTTATGTTAATTTTCTCATGAAATTCACATAAAAAATCATATTAAACTTGTAATTAACCTCTCAATCCTCAAGAAATTTGTTTATATTTTGAATTGGATCTTAGCACAGCAAAACTAATATTCCCATTTATATCACACAGAAGTATCATAAACAACATACACACATATACCACATAGAGACAGTAGATTCACATGGAAACCCATAAATGGAGAGAACCACAAATCTTCTTCTCTTATCTTCCTTCAATATTTGATTACATTTGTTCATTAGCACCAAACAGTAGGAAAATTTGATCCCCTTTTTATGTGTTTCGAAAGCACTACTTTCAAGATAACCAATCCCTATTATTTTTGTTGACACCAACCAATAGGAAGCTCCAACTCCCTATGTTCAATTTTTTGGCACCAACCAAAAGAAATCACCAAGTCCCTTTGTTTTGTTTTGTTGAAACTAACTAGCAACACCAGCTCCCTAATTTTCAGGCAACCACTTACAGGAGGCACCAACCCCTGACTTTTTTATAGGCAATGATATTAAGGAATCATCAACTCCCTGATGTGTAGGAACCAACCTATAGAACCTAGCAGATCCCTTTTTCATAACATTTTCAGACTCATATCCATAGGTACTTTGTCACTTTAAAATTAATATTCATAAATGTTTCTCTCACTACATATCTCACTACGACTAGATAATCTCACAATAACACTATAATTAACTTAATCTTTGTTATACAATTCTCTCCTCATACTCATATCTAATCACAGTATTTCATACCTACTTCAATAATTCTTCTCTCCCATTCCATATCTAATCACAACATTCAAACATGCTTCATTTACCAATTTGCAACAACTCAAATCTACATACAAATATGTTCTTTTCTCTTCTTCCCAACTCAACCTTCATCAAAACCCTTCAAACATTGTCATATATCATCAAATTCTTGCAATAGATTTAGATATGCAACACACACTTTGCCTCTAGTTATTATTTTATCAGACTTTGGAACAGTCTCATCCCTTTCATCATTCAATATCCTCAAATCTTGGCCTTTTTAATGCTTTCTTCAGACATACTCAGCCATTATCAGTCTTGACACATTCGCTAACTTGGCTCCCTCGGATATTCATTGGAAAAACACATTTCTTCTTTCATAGCCTATACTTTAATCCGCTACAAATATGTCTTTATTTTCTTTTTCTCATATGGAACTTTGACCTAGCCTCAAAATTCCAATGGGATCAACAACCCATTTCTCGTAAATTGCTATGTCTTTTATAGCTTCTTTGTCTCAAATACCATGGTCATTTGATCGTATTCTTTACCCCTTGTAAAATCCCTTCTGACTGTATCAACTAGACTTAGTTTGCAAAGCAAATACCGAGTTTTTATTCAACTATCACTTAACTAAAATTTAGCACTAAAAATTTCAAATTTTAAATAGTGCCACACCCTTGAAATTCAGTGTTCTACATATGAGACCATTTCCTAGAACCATGGCTTAAGTTAGGGAGGCACTTATTGGCCTTCCTCGTTAAATTTGGCCTTTGAGTGCTTCATTAAATGTGTTATGAACAAAGTTTGTATACACAACAAAATACTCAGAAGATCTGAAATATGTAAATATACATTATAGGACAATTAATATATTTATATATAAATGTTGAATGTACAAAAGACATGATACTTTGCTTACAAATGAAGGCCTGCTTATATATCTAGGAAAGCACCCCTTCATGAACAGTTGTGTCTTTTGAGACATGCCTTCTTAGTACAAAACCATTATTAACTATAAATTATTAATATTTACATTCATAAAAAATTGGCTCCCTATTGTATATGCCCAAAGCCTAGAACCACAAATTTAAATCTAAAGGTAATTTAGCCCTATAATCTGGTATCTAAGTGTTTCTTTTCTTTGTTATTTATGAAAACATCTTGGTGGCTACACCTCTTATGGTGAAAAGACCTTGCTACATCAATTGGATATCAACTAGTTGGATCAACCACTAACTCAATTTCGTCAACCAATCTAGGTATGACATGTCATCATGCTGACGTCACCATCCTATTTCATCAATGCCACCTAGGTTGTCACCTATGACTTTGTTGTTTGCTAACACCTCTTACTTTAGTTGATCGCTAATTAACATCACTCTACTTGATCAATGGGTGTGGCTAATTATGAAACCCCCCCTTCTTGCTCGATAGTTAATGGGGGGGGATCTGAAATTTGTTTCTTATATGACTAACCCCTACACACATTCCTCAAAATGCACCATAATCCAATCTCCACATGCTTGGATCCAACGATCAATATCAATTTTGATGCCCCCATGTATGTCTAACAGTTAATATAGGTGGGGTCTGCAATTTGGTGTTTTTTGCATACATAACCAATGCCAGTTATAGAACTATTGTCATGCCACCTCAACTTGTCCATGCCATAGTCCACCTGTCAACCAAGTCATCACCTGTTAAATCCAGCTCATCCACCTGTCTCCACGTCCACTACCACCTTTCTCTGTGTCAACTACCATGTCATTTTGTCCTCACAACCCCAGGTAACTCATCTTGTTGATGTCATGTTTGCTTCATGATTCCATCACCATTCCATGTGGCACCCTCTAATTTTTTCCATGTGTCACTCAGATTCGGCCCATTTGGCCACCCAAAAGGTCCAAAAAAATATATCATCTATCACATTATCGATGCACCATGTCATCAAGTTTCCCATGTCATCGCCACCATGAATATCCACATCATCTACCTTGTCTAATCACATTCTACCAACTCCTTCTTGTCACTTTTCCATGTGTCACTCTGCCACCTACACTAGTATGGAACTAAATCATGTTTCGTATGTTAAATTAATTCATATTGCACCCTTGATATCGTCATATCCCAGATGAGTCTAGATTGATCTGGCATCTAGTTCTCTTCATAAATTTCCCAAAACCCCAAATATATTAGATATCAATATGAGTCCAGAATCAAGCTCTTTTAGTTGTGCACCAACTTTCTTTCACTTTGGATGACTCGAATGAGTAGATATCCTGGATACCTTCACTAGCATAAACTCACTTCGCTTCAAAAGAACATGTTTTTATCAATATTTGTGAACTTGAATAGGTGCCATATACCATTGGAAAGGTCTCTCAGAGGGATATCCAACTATTGGAAAGGCCTCTTAGAGGGATATCCAACTATACTCTTTGCAATATCATTTGAGTTGGTCCACTACAAACAAAAGGCCTTCAAAGATAATACCTCAAAAAAATTGTCTGCAAACACTACAATACTCTTCAAACACCAAAACACATAATTAATTATTACTTGACATAAACGAAAATAAATTGTCATCCTTTTCAACAATCTCCAACAAGATCCACCTAAAATTAACATCTCTTTACATCCATGACTACTCCTTTGACATCAATGACAACACTTTTATTAACACCTAGATAGTTCCAATACTATATTTTCCCCAGGCTCATGTCATTTGAGGTGAACATGGTTATTGTCAACAAATTTTCTCGATCACCGTTGTTACCCATACAATTATCCCTTACCACTTTATATACATTGTTTCTGCCATTGCCTATAGGTTGCATCAAACCATGACTTATATTTTTCTGCAGTGTTTTATGTGCACATAGTATGATGTGAATAAATGCATGAACCACCTAAACATCAATGGCATATTGAATTATCACTAGGTATAAGTTAGATACTCTTAGCAATACCAACTATTAGCAAAAATGATACCATTAAGCCTTTAGATGAAATATAAATTGCACCTACATCCTAGCTTCGAGCAAGCATATTTTTTATGTAAACAAGGTTACCTATGTAGATGTATATTGTAAGAATGCTTCCAATTATTCTACTGAATTATTAGCATGACAGTGCTAATATTTTATATTCTAGCCCAACTAGTTTCAAATTTTGAACTATGGAGACCTTATTTATAGGAATGTTGATTTTGCACAGTATATTATAATCAATTCATAATTTATCTTTCATATACATATATGTGTATATTGTCCCAAAAAATTGAGTTAACTTAAGAGAAAACTTGGGAGGTAATTTCAACTCTTCAATGTCCATTCTACCCTCTATAAAACAAAAAATGGAAAGAAACTTGAAAAAGGCATGGATAAAAGAAAGAGTATATTTTCATTATTTTGTTGCATTATAGTTTCATGCTAATTTAATTTCAAATGGCCTAATAGAGGTCTACAATAGCTTACAACTTAATTCTAGCATTAAAGTGAAATGAATTAACTATTATTTGAAGATATATACACTGAATTTATTTCATAAATTTTGTTTTACTATAAAATTCTTAAGACTAACTCAACCATGGTTGCAAACCCGTTTCACACAACCTAAGTGGCTAAGCCTTTAAAATATATTTCAACAATGTCATCAAGGCTTCTCCCACTATGTTTTTAGTTTATTTCAAGGAACATATAATTTTTTAGACATCCCACTTACAAAGACCTAATTCAGTTGTTTTCGCTAATTGAGATATTACTCTAGTTGTTTTAGACATTTACATCAAAAATTTTAAAAAATAAAAAGTAAAAAAAATTCCAACATGCTTATCTCCTTGTATTTTATATCTTTATGTAATTTATTATGTTTAGTTTTAAAATCTTGTCATATTGGTGTGTATTTGTGTGTTTTATTCCCTATTATGATGTACATATTTACCATATTTGTCACTGTAAATAATGTAGAACTTAAGTTCTCTTTCACGCATGTTATACGTTATGAATTATTTTCCATTCAACATTTAGTTGATTTTATTCTTTGATTTAGGTACCATTGTATTATCATTCATTATGTTGATTTTATTAGACATGTATTATGAAAGAACATGTCTCTTAGTAAAAAGATACCTTTGCCTTTGGTATTTATCGCAATGACCTCAACATATTATATCATCTTTCTATATTTAATCATATACATTTACATATATTATTCATTTTTTTATGGATTTATTTATTATGTTTGAAATACTTTAGGCTTTCGCAATTTGAACTAGATCGGTTCTTCACATTTGATATTAGAGTCTCATTTTGTGTCTTTCTCTTTGTCCATGTTTTTATCAAAATCATATGGATTTTTTCCACACGTTATACATCAAAGTTTTTCTAGTTTTCTAAGCCATTGGCCACCAAAATTTCATAAATTCATTGTAACTTTGAATAAAAAAAAATCATTTATGTAGATTTGGAAAATACTAATAAAATAAATCATCTTATGTGTTATTATATTTATTAATTCAAAACCATTTAAATTATTAGTTATGTTTAGATATTTGTATGAATTAATTGAAATTAAAGGAAAGGCTAGTTAATTCATTTTTACACCCCAACGCTTTCAAGAATAAGGGTTGCAACAATACTTAACAAAGGAGACAAAAATATCATTTTGCTTAAATCCTAATTTTTTTTCTGTAATTGCCATTTATATACTCTCATAATCATGTGGGGAATCTAGGTATAAATCTTTGGTTACCACAAAGGAGAATTTCCATTTCAAAATCGTGTTGTTGAGAGCCACCATTTTAAAAATCATGCTATAGTAAAAAAAGTTGAAGAAGTCATCTACCACATCCTTGTATTGAATATAAGGATTATAAGTCATGTTGTGGTTAAAATTAAATATAAGGATTATAAGTCATGTTGTGATTACTAAATTATGCTCTATCAAAATTCATTCAACCAATTAGGTGTTGAAACTATAAATTCATAACACAGTGGCCAAATTTCGAATATCTACATATGTTTTTGTCATCCTTATAAGTAGGTCTCTTTCCCAATCAAAACCTATAGTTAGAAGGGGTATAATATTAAAGTACTTCTCTTTAAAGTGCCACGTTACAAGGAAAAAAAATGTATTATTTCAAAATAATACTTAATTAATAAAGTACTAAATTTAAGTGAACGTTTTATTATAAAAGAGAGGATTTAATAATAAACGAACCAACACAAAAAAGTGTTATTATAAAAGTTATAAATGGAGTACTTGTAAAGTCCAAGTTAACTAAAAATAATCCTAAGCCCAATTCAAAGTTATAGAAAGGACAATTCAAAGATGAAGGAAGGTTTTTTAATAAAGTTTGTTTAATATTAATTTGGAAAACTAATTATTAATTCTAAAGCTAAATATAATGGGAAATGAAAGTATTTTTTCAAGGGACAATTATAATTGGAAATGAAAGACTTTTTAAAGGGACAATATGACATTAAGCACTTGTAAGTATTAATTGATGATTATGAATATATATTTCAATTTAATATTATAACTATGTATAAAAAAAGAGATTGGTGTTCTCTTATTCCAATTGATGTGGACAACACTCATTCTACTTAATTGATTGTATTTCTGTTGTCAGGTTTTTTTGTTGTTTAGTCTTTAATTTTCTCGGTCTAATACGGTCATTTACTCTATGATAGGTAGGAAACCATGGTTTTAGGTCCTTTTGTTGTTACCAAACTTATACAGACTCTAAGGTATTATTATATTTTTTTGTTCAACATTTTTATTACTCTTTTGGACAAGTTTCTATTCTATTAGTGGTTTGGTTTCCCATGTGGAAGGATACTAACATATGGTTGCATTAGGCTTATGAAAATTTTGGTTAAAAATAGAATTATTAACTCACAAAAAAAAAAAACAAACAAAGAGAGAGGTTTCCATAATTCTCAAGTTACCTTAGTTTGGAAAATTGGTTACCTTCATCTTAAACATGAATAACATATTTTTGACCTTTTCTTATATGAAGAAGAAGATGAAATTTCAGGGCATTACAATGAAGTCATATTCAATAGTACCTTCCTCAAAATACCTTAAATATCTTGAATGTTGTCTTTCAAGAAAATCAATGGTTGATATCAAATATTCAAAAACAATTTGACAAGGTTATCTCAAATAAAAATGAAAAAATTTCTTTCCTAAAAGATCACAATAAAAAATCAGTTGCACAAATCAATAAGAAAGGGATACAAAATAGTGTAATAAAATATTAGAACAAGATAAGGAATATATCTAGAAGGAATTCAAGAAGAGCCTATCCAAAAAATATGAAGAAAAATATCTCTTAAAGAACCTAAATCAAAAGTTACTTGAACATATCATGAACTTAAAAAATAAGGTACGTTAGAATCAAAACATTAAAAGTAAAGTCGAAAAAATAGAAAATTAAGGGCTTTCACAACTAAAGAATCATAATTAGGACCTACTTATGCAAATTATGAATCTTAGGAATGAAATATGTTGTTGGGAAACAAGTTAGACCAAATTATCTAGAAAAAAAAAACATTAAAGTCCTCAAATGTAAATATCCAATTTATGGAGAATGGAACAAATATAGATCCAAACAACAACATAACTCAATAACATGAAAATTTTGATGAAGTAAAGACATTTTTAGATATTGCAGTACAAATGATGGAAATTTAAATATTCTTAGTAGTCAAATACTAGTGATCAAAAAAGCAAGTTCGATGCATGAAGAAGGTATCATACAAAAATTAAATTTAGAAAACATAAGTACAATAAGAAATTTTTTTACAACAACACCTTATCGTCATCCCAATCATGAGAGAAAATATATTAACTAATTAGTGTATCAACATCAATCAGGAAGGAAACAATAAACTTATCTTCTAAAGAATATTGATACCATTATCATTAGGTATCATCATAAAAATTCATCTTGGATGTCACATAAGAACAATGTTCCTTAAATTCTCAAATTAGGATGATTGGATCATTTTACAGTTGAATAATTATTCTTGACACTCAGAGGTTCATACCATCTCTTATCATCAACCATGACAATATCAAGAACCAAAAATCATGCAAAGATATTACAAGCCAAATAAAATACATGAATCCTTTTCTTAAATCAACTTTAAGGACAAATCATTTCTAAAAAGGAAGGAAAAGTGATAAACATAAAAAATAAAATTGAAAATACATTAATGGAAAGACATGTCTTATCAAAAGGACATGTATCTTAGTGAAAAGGTATGTGTGACTAGGTTTTTATAATGGGGCCCTCATTATATTATATCATCCTTTTATGTTCAATCTTGTACATGTATATATATCATTTACCATCCTTATGGATTTCTTTATATTGTTCCAAATATTTTGGACACTCATGATTTGAACTAGATTAGTCCATCACATAACATGCTCAGATAATTTGAACATATTCTCGAATTTTAGACATTTTTATGACTATAGGTTTAGTTTTTGTTTCAAGAGAGTAGTTTACATTTACATTTAAGGTATAAATTTTCCATTTAAAAATGTTGAAATAATCATTAACGTGAAGAATATTATATCATCATTTTATGTTCAATATCGTACATTTATATATATCATTTACCATCCTTATGAATTTCTTTATATTGTTCCAGATATTTTGGACACTCATGATTTGAACCAGATTAGTCCATCACATAACATGCTAAGATAATTTGAACATATTCTCAAATTTTAGACATAATTTATGACTATAGGTTTAGTTTTTGTTTCAAGAGAGTAGTTTACATTTACATTTAAGGTATAAATTTTCCATTCAAAAATGTTGAAATAATCATTAACGCGAAGATAATTTTAAAATTAGCATGTTCACAATTAAGAGGCCTATTACCTTTAACATGAAAAGTCTCAAAAACTCTGCTAACAAAACAACATAACTCCTAAGTTCTTGAGTCTAGGGCTTAAAAACATAACCTAGGTTTTCATACCCATTTTATCCTCATGAACAACCCTACAAGATTGTTTTATTTGTTTTTTGCATTGTGAATTTTGTTTATCAACACTTGAAACTTATAAAGAGAGGTTTATGACGAAGTATGTACAATGGAAAAAGGACCAAGGATGGTTTCATATATTTCTTAATGATTTTTTTGTAGCATGATGTGGAGGTTGGGAAAGATCATGGTGGTAAAATATGCTTCTGAAGAACTAGATTGAGCATTCGACTAAGGATGGCTAGGTGTGCTTGGCATATTTGATTTTAAGTTCAAACATGAGAGGGAAACAAACGAAGGTCACTAGTTCCCTTAACAATAAGTTCATAAAATTCATTTGTCTATAGGTGTTAGATGAATTTATAATCATATAAAAACGTTGTGAATGCTCTTGGTTCTTAAGCCTACCTCCATGAATGGGGGTTAAGAAACAAGGAAACAAGCCAAGCTATAAGTACACATCCATTGAATTTTTAACTTTTCTACGTCATGAATGGAAGTAGAAAGGATATTATGTTCAGTTGAGTTCAATAAATTATGGACCAATAAAATGGTTACTAATCAATGAAAATGTGACATGCATGCATGTGATAGATTAACATTTCAATGAAAGATGCATATTCCTTCAAAAAAAAATTATATCATGATGTGAACTATGACTTCTCATGAAGTACCATTGAAGGCCACATATGTCATGACAATCATGATGGTTAGTGTTGTGGAGGTAAATCCCCTCTGCGGACAGAGGCGATCCCTACTAGCCCAGACCGAAATCCCCTCTGCGGACAGAGGCGATCCCTACTAGCCCAGACCGGGTCTAGCAACAATCATTCACGCTATGGTGCAGGTTCCTAATTGCAAATAAACCAACTAGCGATGAAGGCTTACCTGGAATCCAACGTTGTTTCTTGTAGAAGAGGTAGCGCTCCCGTTCCTTAGCCCTGGCAGGTCACGATCCCCACGATCTCCGTGATGGACACCTGCACATGCGAGAAACAAAACAAACGCAAGCATAAAATCCAGTAGATGCAACTATATGTCAGTCAGAAAGGACATAACTCATTATTATAAACAACAACAAGAGTGGAACCATAACCAATAGTCGTTTATCATTAATCAATCAAAGGAAAATTACAACCAAGTTCTGACGCTGAATTCTCCTTCGAAGGGTCGCCATCAGAACATGTCTCGAAAAGCCTATGAAGGATGGGACAAACCTCTCTCTTCGGATCTCGACAATAGTCTCCATGCTTGAATTTTGCCTTAAGAGAATAATCGAGGCTCTTGCAGCATAAGGCTCTTAGGAATTTGGGAACTTGAAGACTAGCTTGCCATGGAGTTGGGTAAGCTTTTATAGATGGAGGAAGGGGAGTTGGGATCCCTATAATCATGGGATTGGCCCTATCATCAAGGAAGCATCCATGAGAGGTGGCAAACCACTTCCTCTCTATGGAAATCCATAGCCAAACCTCCCAACTCAAGATAGATAGCAGTCCAGGAATTTGTTAGGACGAAACTTCCGCCATTTATTTTAAAAAAAACTCCTTAAATTGGCTGGCGCGAGTGCGACTCTGGGACAGAGCGCCAATTGGCGAAACCTCTTTGAAGTATTTTCCCCATTGGCACGGGTACTGAACTGGCTACCCGCGCCAATGCAAAAAGGGCCATTTTTAGGGTTTTTCACAAGGAGATGTCTTCAGGGGGATGAAAGTACATGTTCAGGGGAATACCATGAAAGTATTTTCAAGTTATGTCACTTCCCATAGGTCACAAAATGAGCCCTCCAATGTGCGAGACGGGGATTGCAGGGATGGTGACAAATTACTGTGTAACAGATGCCCCCTAAAGTATGAGGCCCGAGAGAGAGAGAGGGGTGAAATGCTTTACGAGAATGTGTCCAACTGAAAACTCCACCGTCGGAAAACCTACGTGAAGAAGTACAACTGATGTCTCAAATACATGATATATATGTGGTATGGGCGCAACCATCCATAACAGAGTATACAATAATCCAGATCCAAGGCATGGGCGCAACCATCCAGTGAGGATCAATAAATAGACTCAGGTATGGTTGCAGCCATCCAGTAAGTGAGTCATGTAAATAATCATAATAATCCACAAAATCGCAGCCTGGATTACAACAGACACAATCCAGGGTCTTGCGCTCCATCTCAATCTAAACACAGCACAAGTTCAAGCATGCGAATAAGTGAGCTGAAGTCGAACATGCAAGAACATCATCTGATTACCAGCCAATGATGAAAGCTGTTAACAGACGCGAGAGGTACCACCAATAATGACAATGGTCCTCAAGGTACTACAGGTACAATATATGGCATGTGAATCAATGAGCTGACATCGAACACCCACAGAATCACTCGATCGGAGGCCAATGATGAAAACCTCACATCGAATGCGAAGAACCTGCCATTGAGGCATGCAGACTCCAAGGTACCAGAAGGGAGTCTCTAGATCAGCTTCTTGGATAATGAGCTGAAGTCGACAGGAAGTGACCTTGATCGAAGATGGGCCATAATGTTTCCCACATCATCAACGCGAGACAGAGGAACATAGTGTTTTTGTGAATCACGATCAGATGAGAATCAGAGGAAGGTTGGTACTTGCAGAGGTCAACTTCTCTTGAAAATATGAATGGCACGACAGTGGACTTGGCAGTATTTGACATCAAAAGATCAGAGGTCATAGTGATGAGGCAAAGAGAAGATGAGAGGTCAAAAGGGATAACCCAAACCCACGGAGGCAAGTGAAAAATGAGATGAGATGTCCCCAACCTGACACGAATGCAGACAAGTGCCATGTTCAAGAGTGACATACTGCCGACACGACAATGATGTTGGTTCCATTTTCCCCACCATTTCGGTGAGTACCTCTTTATTTTTACACAAGCTTGAAGAGGATACCATATTCTTTTCATATAAATATGTCCTTCTGATGAATCCATCCTAGTACATTTAATGAGCCCTAGGAAGGAGAAACTCGAATATCGTTATTTCGACTGAATCCAATGTCATCAGGGTTTCACGAGTCTGACAAAGGGAGAACTCAGCGTCTTTTCATGTTTAAAGAGTTTGAAAAGACAGCAGAAAATTAAACTCCAATGTTCCCTTTTCGTAAATAGTTCCTCAGACCCGAAAAGGTAGAAAACAATATCTGAGAAAACCTCCTAGTCGCGATAGGCTAGGGTATTCCTTTTTCGTAAGTAATCTATCCCAGCCCGAAAAAGGGGTAAACTTATACTAGGTAAATTTCGTTTCTTGTCCACTTTAACGAGATCAAAATGACAAGGACTCGCTAATCTTTTCATGTTTAGAGAGTTAGAAAAGAGCTGAAAGTTGACTCCTCCTGGAGGAACGAGTGGTATAAAGGGTAGCAACTGGTTCCGGTAATGGTGGAACTGCTCAGAACAAATAAAGGTCAAGAGGTTGGCTAGCAAGACCACTCATCGCAGCGGTTCCCCAAGAATGGATAAAACAACCAAGTGAAGGCATATAATCGGCCAGGCAGATAATGACGATGGAGTGAAAAAACCAAGGCTCATCTGGAAAAACGGGCTGATAAAATGGCAATCACAAGAGGTAAAATGGGAATGGTTTCATTTTTACACAAGCTTGAAATCAAGAAACTCTGCTTGAAGTTGGTTTCATTTTTACACAAGCTTGAAACAAAAATAAACTATGCTTGAAAAAGTAAGCATGCCCCCAGCATGGTGACTCAATTCGAGGTACATGCCCCCCAAGCTTCAGTCCATGCACCTGAGTAAATATATGGAGGGATTGAAGGTTCAAGTTACAAGATATAAGAAAGACTCGACTAGGATTTTACAAGATCTTATTAAAGACTCGAATTTAACAGCAACGTGTTTCATTATTTTAACGAGGTTGACACATTAAAAGAACTATCCTCAGGACACCTTGTTTCATTTTTTAGGGAGCTTGACACAAGACAAGGAACTCTACTCCGACAACCTTGTTTCATTTTTTAAGGAGCTTGACACAAGACAAGGAACTCTGCTCCAACCAGCTTGTTTCATTTTTTAAGGAGCTTGACACAAGAAAACGAACTGTGCTCTAACGACCTTGTTTCATTTTTTAAGGAGCTTGACACAAGAAAATGAACTCTGATCCAACCACCTTGTTTCATTTTTTAAGGAGCTTGACACAAGAAAAGGAAAAATGCTCCAAACGACCTCATCATAATGAACAAGAAGTCATCGCTTCCAAGAGTTCCACTCTCGATGGAAGGAAAACATCCTGGAAGTTAGGACCCAATGCCCCCAACACCTGATGCACAATGACACTATCACTGGGTACAGGAATGGGGTAGGTAGCCACATAGTTGACCTGCGGTGGGGAAGATACAACGGGTGGATAAAAACTAGGAAGGGATGATGGCGGGCCAGCTGCCATATCAGGACCAAAGAACGAAATTTGGTCAATGGTCACGATCCATCCTTCATGTGGAAAACAGACCACACGAAAAAGGGAGGAGACAAGCGCTCCCATGGCATAGGTGTAATCGCGCCCCAAAAGCATATTGAAATCCAAGGGACCTGGAACAACCATCACGTCCATATGGACGGTTTTACCTCCCAAAGTAACAGGTAACCTTGGAAGGATCCCTACTGGTTGACTAGTTCTTCTGTTAAATGCCAACATATTCTGCGTAACAGGCACAAGCGGTGGCGAACCGAAAACTTGTCAAGTAGTTGAGGATAGAATACTAACAGACGCACCTTCATCTATAATGGTGCTGGGTACCACAAGACCAAAGGCATGTACCGTTATCTTGAAAGGCACATAAGACGAAAGGCGGTATCCTACAAATCGACTAAAATCAAAGGAAGCGACCAAACTACTCGGAGGGGCTACCATCAAATCGAGATGGTCTTCCCCTGGTGTTATGGAAGAAGGAGCATCCTCCATGACCTCCATCTCGAAGGTGGGAGGGGTATCCTCCGGGACCTCCATCACGAGAGGCAGAGGAGCAACTTCTTGAGATATAGGGACAGGAGAATCTTTCTCCAAGTCCGAAGAATCTGAAGAAACCAGCAGAACATGAGGGGTATGAGGTCCACTCTCAATGGAAAAGACCTAGTGCACTGTAGACGGGGCCAGCTCGACCGATCCCATGACCAATGGTTGGTCGGGAACAGATTCCTGAATGGGAATTTCTGCGGGAGCGGGATTGACCAAGGATGACTCTTGACCAACTGTAGAATCAACTAGTGGAGGACCGAAAGAAAGCTGCTTGTAACCAGCCAGAAGGCATGGTGCAGAAGCAGTCAAGTTGTCCAAAAATCACTTGGCTTCATCCATATACGGACAAAGGTGAATGGCATGGTGCCCCCCACACAACTTACAGGGATTTGTGATCTTACCCTGCTTCTTAGGAGCCTTACCAGCACCAGTTGAAGACGTGCCCCCAACCTGGCTCCCAGAAGCCAGAGGCAACGGCGGACGACCGTTGGACCATACTTCGAGCACCTTGGGAATGCCAGGGCAATCTCGAAGAAGATGGTCTCCCGTGCACAACATGCAAGGGAACTTGACTTTCCGCGGAGGGTTGAAAGGTTTATCAAGAGGAGATGTTTCAGAAGCAATAGTTGCAGCCGTAGCCTCTCTCTTATCAGACTTCTTCTTCTTTGTCTTCTTCTTCTTCTTCTTGGCCACCTGGTTACTCGAATCCAGACTTTCACCAGGCGAAGTAGAAGATGAGGACGCAGAAACAGGCAAAGAAGGGGAGCGGTCCACCTTGGAATCAACATGATGTTGTTCAGGTGGAGGAACTGATTGAACATTAGCCGAGACATTCAGGACCACAGAGTTTGAAAAAAACCAAACAGGCAACCCAACAGTTAACCCAGGAAGGGACAACGTTGCCATGTAAGGAGCACCAACATTTCCAAAAGGAGGAAAAGGACTAAGATTCCCTTCGAAGGGGATTCCTTGGTTGATGAACTCCGGAAAAGTTGCCATTGGAAACGACCCAAAACAACACCCTAAGGAAACTAACTTTAACCAGGAATATTTTGTGGGCAGTTAATTTTTAAAACATTGAAACAAAACGCTACCGTTTCATATTTTAAGAGTCGAGAAACAGGTAAAAGGTGACTCTATCACTTTCAGATTGGAAACAAGTGTGAAAGGACAAGCGCTTGATGATCTTTTCAACTTTAAAGAGTCAGAAAAGATCGAAATGACTACTCAGGAATACTAGGCAAAGGGTGTACCAAATAACCGTGAACTGCAATATACACCTTGGTTTCAAAAATGAAAGAGAAATCAACCAAGGACTTAACGTACGTGCAGGAAATCTCCCCGAATGTTGTGTCCAGTGCATCACGGGTATAAGGCGATAGTCTCGGCTTCCTATGGATAAAGGATAGCAACCTAGTGGGGTCTCCCTTTATATACTCGATGGTATGGGGAGCACAAGTCCGTACTAGTGCTGTCTAAAGCCAAGAGGCGAATGACAGCTACTAGGTTTAACAACGCCGGAACACGTCACAAGCCTAGACCTCTAAATGTTGCGTTAATGTTTCAATGCAGCCTTAGTGTAAATTGAATAAATTTTAATGTTTATCTTCAATTATGTTTCAATTTTCAGGCCCTAACGAGTGTCATATGACAATCTCCTATATGCAGCTATATGAGAAAAGAAAACTTTTCAATTCGATGAATGCTATCTAGTAAAGGGAAGAGCTTCAAACAATGATGCGACATAAAACAACACTGCAAATGAAATATTTTCCAAACAAGATGACTTTCACTATCCAAAAGTAATTTCAAACATTCAACGATGCAAACAATGCAATGTGATCTATGAAAAATCCTCTTTTTCGAAAACTATGCAATTGTAATCTATGCACAATTTTCTTTTTCTTTTCAAATGATAAGAATGCACTCAATGCATTTTTCGATGAAATGAGAATCTAATTAATGCATGCTTTCAATGAAAGAGAATGCACTCAAAGCGATTTTTAGCTTTCAATCATTAAACAATGTGATCTAAGTCCAATGATAAATCTCAAAAATACTTTTCAATGCAATGTGATCTAATGCATTTTAACGAAAAGCAAACTATGAGACAAAAACTAAAAGAACGTAAATCTCCTTAATGAAGGATGAATGCAAAAGAGATGTAAACAAACACTAAGAATGCAATCGTTGTTTCAAACACTTCATAACGAAATTCCTCAAAAGGTGACAAAACACAAAGAGGACTTCCAAAGCATGAGATCAAAACAAGGCATTCATTCCCTTTTACATCAAACAATCATGGAAATAAGACATTTCAAACAATGAGCAATGTAATCTATGCTCATATAGAGAAAATACCACAAGGGAAAGACACACTAGTGAAGGATTCGGGGAAAAAGTCTCAATTTTCATACACCTTGAAATTGGCCCGACTTTTACATTGACAACTAGCGCCAATGCCTGAAAATGAAAAAAACAAAGAATTTCTCCCAACCAAGACCAGACTCACCACTTCAAGCAGGATCTAAAACAAACCCAGAAGCAAAGTACTGACCAAAAGAAACTTCCGAACAAGGGTAAACCCTAGCACCTATAGGAGATGGCGTGACTGTCTAGCTGTAATCCGCGCCAAACAGGGAATGGCGCGAGTGATGAACTGGAAAACTGCGCCAACTGGCGCAACTGTCAGGGATAAACTCGCGCCAATCAAGCCAACTATGAAAAGGTGAAAATTCGGAAAAGCAGAGGTCATATCTGATCCTCTGGGGCTGAACCAAAATCCAAACACAAAAAGAGCCAGCCAAAAGGGCCGATCAAGAAAACAGAATCAAGAATCGACCGAAAAGACAAGACGATGCTCCAAGCGTTCAGTTTACAAACTAAACCGGAGATTGACTGAAGCAGCTTTGATCTACTTCGCAATTGCAGAGCAAAAGCGTTTCGAAGGCTATCTGGCCAACTTCAGGCTCCGTCTATAGCTCATAAAACGAACGAAAACAAGCTAACGATCCCCAGTGGAGTCGCCAATTTGTTGTGGAGGTAAATCCCCTCTGTGGACAGAGGCGATCCCTACTAGCCCAAACCGTGTCTAGCAACAATCATTCATGCTATGGTGCAGGTTCCTAATTGCAAATAAACCAACTAGCGATGAAGGCTTACCTGGAATCCAACGCTGTTGCTTGTAGAAGAGGTAGTGCTCCCATTCCTTAGCCTTGGCAGGTCACGATCCCCACGATCTCCGTGATGGACACCTGCACATGTGAGAAACAAAACAAACGCAAGCCTAAAATCCAGTAGATGCAACTATATGTCAGTCAGAAAGGACATAGCTCATTATTATAAACAACAACAAGAGTGGAACCATAACCAATAATCGTTTATCATTAATCAATCAAAGGAAAATTACAACCAAGCTCTGACGCTGAATTCTCCTTCGGAGGGTCACCAGCAGAAAACGTCTCGAAAAGCCTATCAAGGATGGGACAAACCTCTCTCTTCGGATCTCGACAATAGTCTCCTTGCTTGAATTTGTCCTTAAGGGAATAATCGAGGCTCTTGCAGCATAAGGCTCTTAGGAATTTGGGAACTTGAAGACTAGCTTGCCATGGAGATGGGTAAGCTTTTATAGACGGAGGAAGGGGAGTTGGGATCCCTATAATCATGGGATTGGCCCTATCATCAAGGAAGCTTCCATGAGAGGTGGAAAACCACTTCCTCTCTATGGAAATCCATAGCCAAACCTCCCAACTCAAGATAGATAGCAGTCCAAGAATTTGTTAGGATGAAACTTCCGCCATTTATTTTTAAAAAACACTCCTTAAATTGGCTGGCGCGAGTGCGACTCTGGGACAGAGCGCCAATTGGCGCGACCTCTTTGAAGGATTTTTCCCATTGGCGCGGGTACTGAACTGGCTACCTGCGCCAATGCAAAAAGGGCCATTTTTAGGGTTTTTCACAAGGATATGTCTTCAGGGGGATGAAAGTACATGTTCAGGGGAATACCATGAAAGTATTTTCAAGTTATGTCACTGCTCACAGGTTACAAAATGAGCCCTCCAATGTGCGAGACGGGGATTGCAGGGACGGTGATAAATTACTGTGTAACAGTTAGGATATGACCTAGAAACTTATTTCTCAAGAATGTGAAGTGAATGGTGAGCTTCACTTTTCCTAAGGAGGAGGTAAGGGTGAGATACCTCATTATGCCTGGGTTGGAAATTCTTGAGAAAAGGTAGAGAAAGTTGTTGAGAGTTGGATGAAATTTGAAAGTGTTCTAAAATAGTGTGAAATCTACAAATTCTAAGAATCATATAACACAAAGAGATGGACATGGTCAATGGTGTAACTATGGCCATAAAGGGATTTTATTATATTAGCTTTCTATTTTTCTTTTCAAAATAGTGTTTTATCTAAATTCGTGTGTGTGTGTGTGTGTGCGCGCGCGTGTTTGTGCGTGCGTGCATGCATGCATGTGTGTGTGTGTGTGTGTGTGTGTGTGTGTGTGTGTGTGTGTGTGTGAATCATGAATTTACACATAGGTGAGAAAATTGCAGTGAATATTTTCTATGCATGTGACTTGTAGTGTGCCCATGAATTGGATAAATGGAAAACTATAGAAACCTTTCCCAAGAATAGAAATTGAAGGGAGTTTTTTTGAACTCATATCTTAATGTGTTTATATTTCTTTAGTTTGTGAAATGTGTTTTTTTTCAAACAATAAACACATAGGAATACACATAAATGTAAGGGAGGAAAATTCCATTAGAATGCATTACATCCCAAGGGATAAATATGTAGCGATGTACATGTAGAAAAACTTAGGCATATACATTGTTACATCTATAATAAGTATGGCATGATGATTGTCTATGATTCTTGTTGGTTATGTAACCATGAGTAAGGACATACATATGCTCATCAATAGGTTCATGAAGAGTCATCATAATATCCCATATGGCACCACCTAAAAAAATTAAATCATAGATTTTGATCACAATCATACAAGTATGATAATTCATGGCAATATTACATGTATCATGAAGGAATTTAGGTAAGAATTACTTCAATTGTGTTGAACACTATAAATTTCTAATTGATGATATTAATATCAATATATTTGATTGATACACAAGTGAGGGTATGATAAAGGTATGAGCCATCAATCATGTTGGATATCACAAGTGTTTAATTGATGGTATTTATAAGTATACATGCAGTTGATACCCAATTGAGAGTATGGTAATGGTATGAGAAATTATATAAGTAAAATTGTTGAAATACTTTGACGTTTCATGAAATAAAATGTTTATGTTAGACTTGTTATGAAAGCATAACCAAGGAAAGTCAATAATTATGCTCGTGTTTTGGAAAAGTATTGACACAAACATGTGTAAGACCATGGTGTTATTTAATTTAGAAATATTCTATATCATCGCATGAATATCCAGTTGTATACATACTTATATTAGGATCATGAATTGTAACCGTCTTTCCACTATGGAAGAGAACTAAAGGTGAAGGGTTCCTAAGGGACTATAGAGTATAGAAAGGAAAGGTCTTCCCTTATTATATGTCATTCCTAAATTTTGGTGAAAAATTTCCATATTAATAAATGATATGTTGACCTACATAAACTTATCCTTCGTCAGTTTTACCACATTTTGCCTCTATTTTGATCAATAGATTCTTCCAAGGGTGTTTTACCGTTTATTTTTAATTTTTGAAATTTAACAAATTTTATGCATTATAATTTTCTTTTACCATATTTTTACAAGAAATAATATGGTTTTTTATTCCTCATTCATTAAGCTATTTGCAGGTGAGTTGGACAAAATCAGGTACATGATTTTTGTTCCTTGTGTACCCTACACGGCGTTGAGAAATCAAGTGTATTAAGCTTAGGTTTGATTTCTCTATCTTGATAATTACTTGTGAATGTGTAATATCTTCTTATAAATTCTTAGGTGTTTTTCATCAAGCAATTATACAAATGAGCAATATTTCAAGAAAAAGTAAAGAGACAAGAGACACAAAAATTAGTCTCCAAGCTAGGGAAAAACCCCACAAGGGAGAAAACCCAACAACAATCTTTCTCGTATAGAATCATATCAAAATGAGATATCCAATACCAATACCAAGACTAGAACTACAACCAAAATTCCAAGTCCATCCCTCCTCCAATTCATTTCCAAAGTCAAAGTCAACATAGGTCAAGTGTGTGTGTGCGTGTGTGTGTGTGTGTGTGTCTAGGAGGTCGAATAGATGGCTCTTAGAGGATTGAGCCAACTTTTTTCCAAGGAGGGATGACTTGTACATTTTGGTGGGCTTTGACTCAATAAAAATTCAAAATTATTTTTATTACAAATGTCCAAATGGGACATGAATCAAGTACATTTGCTTGACTCAAAATAATTTATTTTTTTACACTTATAAGCATGAAGAACATGATTTGACCAAAATAAAATAGTAATAATGATAATGAATATGAAAAACACATCAATGATAAAATTACATTATGAAGACTGACACTAGCTACAATTTCAACACTCCCTCTTAACTAGGGCGGTATTCATAATGACGCAACTGGATATTCTCAAGTTGAAATATTCATATAAGAAACGATCTGAATTGATAAGCATCAATGATGATTTACATCATTATATCCATCATTGTCAAAACATCAAGGCCTAGGAAAATACACTCTATCTCTCCACTAGATCAGAGCACAATGTTGGGTGGTATAAATTTGGACACCGCCACTTATCAAGGAACATATCCCAACTGGGTGTTCACCAGGTATGTCCTCACTGGACCATTTCCTAATCCACTGTCACAATACTTACACTATGAAATTTTGGTCCTCAACAATATTCTTCTCTTAGATAAATGTACTTGACTTACGGCGGTTAGTTCTGGTCACAATATAGATCTTCAAAGAATATTGGTCCCAGATGCTTATCCAATCCACCATTCTCCCTACTAGTGTTCATGCTCTAGGATTACAAATGTTAGCCCTGGCCATAGTACATGACACATGGATAATATGGTGTCCACCCTCACTCCGTCTCAACCAGGGAGGAGATCCTCACTCCCTCTCATCTAGGAAGGAGACATCCACAAGCCTAATCTTGTCTCAAAATTCCATGAAAAGGGACTTCATAAATTCATCGGCTATTGGTTATTTGGTGGATATTTGTTGTATCTTTTCAGCTCCTACCTATGTCATACACTTGAATCATAAAGAACCTTGACCATCCTGTTTTCTTGAAAATATTCATGCAAATTTGATTAATTGAATCTCATCAAGTAGTTCATCAAACATCTTATGGAGAAAAACTTCTTCACAATTGATTGCACAAGCCTACAAAACTTATTTCTTTGTATTGCAACATAATTATGTTTCAAGCTCTTCTAAGAAATCATATCAACTCCTAATAATCATTATTATCTCTATCAACATCAACCCAATCGGTTTGTTCTTGAATTGAATATATATCAGGGAACCAATCAGCTTCAAGTAGTATTGTATCCATTCAAAATCTTACAACTCCTTCTTTCCAAGTGAGGTAAATGAACTTGTTTTATTCTTTCATCTAATCAAATTCTTTGGTGCATACTTCAAACTTCTTCCTTCCTCTCAATCTTCATGATTTTCCATTTTCTTCCAATTCTTCCATTTTCTAGTCAAGTTTAGATAGTTTTTGTCTTGACCTACAAGTTTTATTAGAAGAATATGAAAGAACAAATTTAGGAAAAGTACAAATATAATAGCAATATTAGTAATCAAGGAGATGTAGAGTACTTATCATTTTGAACAAGGTCATATCCCTCTTAATCTTGAACCTATTCACTAATCATGTTCTCATATCATTCCTATCATTCTCAAGAGCTAGGTTTTATTTTTAAAGTGGAAACGATTAGTTAGAATTTTGTTCCTAGGGTTTTCTCACTCAAAACTTTGCTAGGGTTTAAAAACCCTATATTATACAAAGTCTTCAATATCTTTCGTTTAAGAATTGATAATTCTAAGATCACACTAATGAGTTAGTTGTAAAACCCTAGAGATGTTATTGTCAATCTTTCTATGAGATGGGGATCATTTCATTCATTAATCACAAAAACCTAGCCTTCATATGAAAGTAAATAATTTGAACGCTACCATATCAATTAAGTCATGATTTCTAATGTATATATGTAGACTCTTTTATAGTATGCCACTATCTTTCAAAATATCATTATCTTATTCTTTATGTTATTTCCTAAATGTGAACTCACCATGACCTAGAAGACTTTGTATTATGTGCAATGTAATTGACATATGACATTCGATTTAAGTGAAAAAATATATATTTACCTCTTCAATTTTAACTTATTTATCCTTGTATAGATATCAGAGCCTTTGGATTTTCTTCAGTTTTCATGTACAAATTTCTCCAACAAAGTTTCTTCAATCCTTAAACCATTGTACTAGGATATGAACCACTAAGATTTATTTGGGTTGCTTGCTTTTTCTTGGCTCCTTTCAAACCTCATAGATAGTTCTTCTTCATTGATGTAAATTTTCCTTATTTTATGTACATGAGAGTAGCATAGAAGCTTAAAATACTTGAACCATTGAGATGAGCTTCATATTCCTTCACATGTCTTATCATATTATTTCTAAAAGGAGATATAACACATCTTCTGATAATTTGTTTCACAGAGTTCACAAAGATAGGCCTTATTAAGTTGGATCTTTAGGATTGGAATTATATTTCAATACATATAATTCAGCTGTTTTTCCACAGAATCTCGGCTTCTCGTGATTATTTTGGTTCCTTCCACGGACTATATACCTCAGTATTTCAGTCCTGTAGCATAGAGTTGATCACGGAATTTTGACTTATTTTGCACAAAGGTATACCACAGAGAGGCTTGTCCCTTAGAGAGATATTTCATAGATGAGACTTTATTTTTATGTATTTAAGTTCATCATTTGTACAATTACATGCCTCAAAGATTCCACAAAGTTATGAGATGATCCACATGGTTTTGGTTCCTTTCGTAGACATTGTTCCTTTAACATCAAATCACAATGCATATGGTGAGCCTTAGATCTTCATGCCACACTTTTGTCCTTCGTATAAAAATATAGCCTCAAAAATCAAATCAAACCACATCAAGTCACAGTAAGGTTCAGATTAGTCATAGGTTTAGGTCATTGCCTTTTTATTTGTAAACACGTTGATGTTCTTGGTACAGATTATATAAAATAATAGATATAAAAAAAATCCTTTTTTTTGAAATTAGATTCTCCACCATAATCAACTTCGATTTTTTCATAGATAAATAAATTGACTTCCTCAACCTCATGCATAAAGTAGGACCAAAGTAGAGAATCTAATGTTCTCCCAATGTGTCACCAAGTGTTATCGCTATGACAACAACCCTCCAAAGAAATTTCTTAATTCAATTTTGGAGCCTACATGAACTATCGTATTAAGCCATATTGTGTTGTCTCACTTTTGTTCATGGTTTTTCTAAGTATCGACTATCCTTGCAAGGTCCCTAAGTATACTTTTTCCTCCTAGGGTAAATTATTATAAGTTTCATCACCTTATCTTTAGGATTACTTGTGTCATCTTTCTAAATATAGGAAAAGACCTAGATTTTCTTGACTTAGTAACTAGTTCTCACTCGACAGGCATCACACATAAAAGAAAGAAAGCACCTATTTTCTCTAAGAAAAATGCAATTTCCTAAAATAGCAGTAACAAAGGTCCACTTTTTACTAGAACTGTGTCCTCCCCAGAAAAGACGCACTTCAAACTCATAGTAAGCACACTGTCAACTCTCACTGAGGAGTGCACTTCTTTTTGTTATCAATTGTGCCCAAGACAAGCACACTCCTTCACCTCAATGACTACACCCAAGAAAAGCACACTCCTTCAGCTTAGTGATTGTGCCCTAGTGGTCCCAGTTGAGTGCACTCCATTTTTTTTAGAACTGTGCCCTCTTCCTCTTTATGCATGCGCTTTCCATCATTGCATGGTGAGCGCACTCCTATAAAATAGGATTCCACTGCACTTTAACTAACTAACTCACTTTTCAATCGACAAGTGCCAGGCATGCATGAAATTTCTTTGCATGTAAAATATATTTATAATCATCCCATCAATCATTCATTCTCACAATCATTCATCTTCTAGGGTTGAGAACACTTCTTTACATCAAGGGTCTTTCTTCTCAATTGTGATCACAAGTGATTTTGCACATCAATTTTCTTGATCAATTTTGTTATTTTGTTGTCCTTTTTTTTTCTTTTTTGGTGTTTCAACTCATTTCAATTTCTTTCTCAGGGTTTCCATTCATTCTTCCTATTACTTGTGTCATTTCATTGTCGCAAGTGGAATTTCTTGTGACTCTTCACCTTTCACAACCTTCCACCTTCTTTTCATGATTGCGATAGAGCCTATAAATGCTTAATGACATGCCCTCTCATTTTTATTACAATTAGAATCCCTTAATGTTCTTCACTTAGCATATTTTGACCACATCTCCAGCCTTAGTGCACTTCTCGAAGTTAGAACCTTGTTTTCATGGAAAAATGTGCCCAGAAAACCAATTTCCCTTTGCAGAGTGAAATATGGAGAAGAAAGGAACTCTTCCTCTTGAATACTATGCCCAACATGAGCTCTCTCTCTCTCTTGAGTGCATATTGAAAAAAAAATCATCAAGCCAACTCCCTTGACCAATGATGTTTCACCTTGCGCCCTCAGTATGTTTTCTAGAGCACATAGTACACTATTAAGCAACAAGCTTGGACCCATGACCACCAAGTATGTGCCCTATGCCCTCATTGGATTTTTATTTATCTCGTGGCACACATACAAGCATAATTTAGCTTCCTTGTGCCTAGAGATTGTGCCCTGCACCCTTGAAAGCCTTTTCCTATCTCCTTGAAAGCATGATGCATCCTTAAGCCTCAACCAATTCTTTTTTACCATGGCTTCTATGACATGCACCCTCCCCTTTTCTTGATGCATTTTTCATTCCTAGTGGTTGATTATGTTATATTTTCTCATTATTGATAGGCTTTTGCTCTCAGCTAAATTTTATCTCCCTTTTTTCATTTTTTATTCAATAATTTTCTAGTAATAGATAGATGATTTCTTAAAGCTAATATTTGTCTCCATGAGTGCACTTCCATCTGCAGGCATCTTGGATACAAGTCTCATTACACTCTCATCATTTGTTGGAACTATGCCTCCCACTACCCAATGGGTTACCTCAAAATAAGTCTCAAAATCACTAAGGAGGAAGTAGAATTTGTTAATCCTACAATTCCCAATCCTTGCAAATACACAATGCTTTATAGACAACTCAATTTAAGTCTCATGGAAAGAAATTAAGGATAATTTCATGCATAATAAGTTCCCTAAGGACTTGGAGGACAAACAAGTATATATCAACATTAAGTGGTACATGATACACAGGATTTCATGCAGATTCTCGGTGAAGCTTTATGCAGAGGCCATTTAATGGATCCTATCACATATGGATACAAATTTTGTACTATGTAGTGAAATCAGTGTTGATTTTTCCACCTATAATGGGAATTATATGCACTCCTATTATAAGATGTTAAATCATAGTGAATATTCAAACACTCATTTCTATGCAACATGGGCAAGTCTCAACACTAAGGAGATCATTAACTATTAGTGCCAAGAGCCATATAGATTCCATCATAGACCAAGCGCAGTATATCTAACAAGAACTTTGAGAAAGTTCTATCAATATCTCATAGTTATATGTTGCAGTTTGCATGGGTAGAAAAATGCAGAAGTCTTTGAAGAAAAATGGATTTTACTGCTTAACTTGGTTGTCACCAGAGGTAGCATTTTCAACTGGGTAGATATTCTTTCTTATGAAATTCAACATCGTGTACGGTAATCCAAAACATAATTTCAAGCGAAACAAGCACCATAATTTTATATGTCAACTTATCTACTAGATGGGATATGTGCTTAGTATGCATTATCGGGAATGAGATGGAATTGGACCCCACAAGACAATATTTTGGTGTATTTCCATTGTAGATTACTATCATAGATTAGCTTCACAAGAGCCTATAACTGACTAGCAGATCATTTCTTTGTAGTACTTTATAAGATGATCTATGAGGTTTATCCCCTTTTCATGACTAATCAGGTAAAGGCGGCACTATATGAAATTGAATATTTCTTCTCCACATTCAATGGCATGTACATCAAATGCCTTGGATGTCAAAGAACCCCTCATGTTATTTCATGATATGTGACAAACAAGGTGGTTTTGCAAGAAGTTTCATACTAGTTGAATAACTGACTGTATGCACTAATTCACAGAAGGAAGAAGACTCCTTGGCCCACTCTCCCTTTGAGGATTGTACTGTATGAGTTTAAGAGCCTTAAGGTGGTAGAATTTGAAATTGAAGAACTCAAACACCATTTTGGAACTGGTGGCTTTCATAGATATGATCCTAGGAAAGTGTGCACGAAGAATTTTGATAGGATACAATACACATGGACATACGTACCAAAAAAAATCCAAGAGGAAGAAAAGGTTAAGAATTGGTACAATGCATTAAGGAAGAGCCACCTAGGATATGAGGTTGGTCCCTCCCAAGCTCCACAAGTTCAATATGTACATATGCGGGAGGTACAATAAAAATCAACTGCTATTTAGGTTGAGCAGAAGAAGAAATAGAGAGAGGAAGAGGAAGGAAAGAGAAAGAAGGATGACCTAATCAAATAGAAACAAGAAGAAGAAAATAGGAGGAGGATAGTAGAATAAGAGTAGCAAGAGTAGTTACAAGAGAAGGAAGTTGCACAGAAGTTGGAAGAAGAACTAATGGCCCAAGAGATAGAAGCAGAGTTGGAAGAAGAATATTTTGTTGAGCCCATTAAATATGAACCAGGAACTCCATCAGAACTGTATAGGTAGTAATATCCCATTCAGTAAGATGGGTATTACACCTCCCCCAGAATATAGGGTCATGGATTTATGTAATTTTACCTTCGATAAATTGAAGAAGAGGATCATGCAAGAAATAAGAAGGTACTTTCCAAATGAACTTGAACACCTAGTTTATGTATCCACTCAGAAATTAATAGTTTCTAACACAAAAAGGAACCCTAGAGCGGTCATGGAAGATAATTTTTCTTTTTCGACAACAATGTAAGAAAACTCATAATATCTCATGAGTGAGAATGCATGTTTGAGAAAAAAATTGGTTGTCGCAAAGAGAAAAAAATATCACCTCACTACAGAAAATCAATAGTTTCCTTGTAACAGTTTCAACACTATGGAATTATAGTTAATGAACTTGAAGAACTCTGGCCAATGGAGGGCATTATGAAGTAGTTATATAATGAAATGATTATCCTGCATGAGATGGTTTCACCCCTGGTGTAATATTCCCAATTTTCCACAAGATAATTGGAATATTAAAGCTCTTAATTTTCATAATTAATTAAGTAAATAAGAGGGTTGAGGGACCCACAAACCCCATAGATAAATAAAATCCACTTTTGATGTGTGTATGTGGTTATTTCAGATCTAGATATACATTATGGAGTAGTGGAGCAAATTCTTAATCTGAAAGGAGTGGGGATCATGTCTCATTAATGAGAAAGATCATGGAGGTTGAAGCAGACAACTAAGATTATGGAAGGAATCAAATGTAAGATCATAGAAAATTCATGATGAGATGATGGAGGAAGTGGTGCATTATTGCACACATGATGGAGAGGGTGATCATTACATGCACACATGATGGAAATCATGGAGAGACAACACAATCAACATGGAGACATATGTCCACATGTACAACGCAATTATGAGGTGGGCCAAGGCATGGGAAGGTTCACAAACTATATAATGAAGATGAAGGCAACATTAGAGGCAGGATTTTGGTATTATTGATTTTGATCTATTTAGATCAAGATTTGACATTTGACATTTCTAGCATGCTTATGCTGTTTAGCGAAGTCTGCAGTGTTGTTTATCACAGGGTGTTTCCGAGCGGAAATCCCACCCTTACCCATGGGGGACTTTGAGTGCCTACTCTGGGAAGGCTTTCTATTGAGATTATTCATCATCAAGAATTGGTTCCATATTGTTCCTAATTTTTGCAGCCCACTTATCTTCAAAAATAACTCATTTCTGCAACAGGGTTTGAGAGGAGGAGGTTGTCCTTCAGTATTTCAGCTGAGGAACCAGTGAAGGGTTCATCCTTTCACTTTGTGCTTCAAGATTAGCCTTCCAGTGCTTCAGATCTATATTAGGCATCAGGCCATCCATCATTCATCTCCCAGCAGTAGAAGTTCCATCAAGAATTGCACAGTCCAGTCTTGCAGATCCAAGGGAGAAGGGAAGTTGTTAGAATTTCAGCTAGTAATCCAGTGGAGGACCATTCCTTCACCTTGTATTCATCATTTCCATCATTCCTAAGCCAAATTTCATATTTTATCAATATTCTAGAGAGCCTCCATCCTTTATAGCGCAGTTTTTTTGAGCATTTGTGTAGCAGAAGCTACAATCTTCAGAGGAGGATTGAGGAGCTAGATCTTAAGCTTCTAGCTTGAAGATCTAGTGAAGGGATCAGCCCTTCAAGCTTAGATATTATCTTGTGACATATTGCAGCCATAGATTTGTCATATCCAGCTTCAAATCTTCATAACCCATCAGACCAGGGATCAAACCCCAAGAGGGTAAATTTCCAATCTCATAGATTTGGAATTTCCTTTCTGGGTTATCTTGGGTTACCATCATAGAGCCTAGATCTAGAATCTTGGCATGATCATATCTCCATATTTCCATAGATCTGCATTTCCCTTTTCATCCAGAAGCCATATGTACATCATCTACTAAAGGGATAGCCCAGTATTGGCTTCCAGCAGCTCTCCAGTTACGCAGTGCTTGCTTTGGCATGTTTTCAAGGTCATTCTAGCCTATTTATTTGGCTTGAGTGCATCTATTTGAGCATTGTTGTATTTTTTATCCATGTCCAATAATAAAGGCTCACCTATTATATGCATTCTATGATTGTTGGATATTTTATGTAAACTTGTTGCAGTTTCAAATATTGTGTTTGTGTATCAATGCATTATTCCATTTTGGGATATTACAGTGGTATCAGAGCATGATATTTGGCTCAGCTTGTGGACATTATTGACAACATATGAATATTAGATAGTAGATATCTATATACTATGGAGGGATTAATTTTTGCTGCATATTGCTTTAGAACTATGAAGGATCTCTCCAAGGAGATAAATGAAATGAAGAAAGAAAGGCAAAGAGAAACCTCAAGAAGGTTTCACGATGAAGAAGGTCCGAGTACTTCTTATCAAAAACTAAGAAGAGCGGAGAATCATAGATCTCCTCATATATATAGTATTCCCACTTTCTTTGAAGAAGGTGAATGGTATAGCAATGAAGGAAGAAGAGAACCTGAGACTCATGACACTCTCAGCCTATATCTAGAAGAGTACAAAGTATATTCTAGAGCATTCAAGGAGAATATAACTCTCCAACAACTATTCAAACTCAAAGAAGAAAGGATATCCTACAACAAAAATAGAAGAAAGAGGCACAATAGGTTCTATTTTCCTACATTTGATGGATCTTCCTTAAGCACTGTAAAGGCTTGGAGGAAAGAGTTAGATGCATTTTTCACGCTACATCCTATAGCTAAAAAAGAGGTTGTCCAGATTGCAGCACTTCATCTTCATGGTGAAGCCAATGATTGGTGGTTTGGTCACATGGAGCATGCAAAGTTTACTAAATATTCAGATTTCTTTCACAAGTTGAGAAAGAAGTTTGATATGAGAAAACTAGAGATATGTCACAAAGAGACATTTCCTAAGGAAACGAAGGAGGATGTCATTCTTTTCACTCTGGACAAAGATTCACTACATTCAACACCAGCTGCAGAAGTACTTGTATCCAGAGGAGAGACGCATCTTTTCAAGATAGACTTAAGCTCTTGACACATAGAGTCCCATGCATGATTCAGGAGATGCATGAGGAAGAGGAGGTAGATTCCAGTGCTAGTGCACTTGTAGAAGTGCAGCCATCACTCTTGCCAGCAGTTGGAGAGACCATTGTCCTGGTTGGAGGAACTCTTGTGGTCTTGCAAGAGATTCACGCACATAAGTTTATTGAAGGTACGCATCCATTTTCATCTCATATTGTTTCAGTACCTCTTATTGAAACTTGTGGGGACATGCCATTAGGGCTATTGCATGAACAAGGATTAGAACAACATGTTGATTTGAAGCAACATCATATCACTGCACAGAGCACCCTTGATCTAATCAAGGAAGGAAGGAAGAACCATCCTATTTTTTCATTGATGAACTACATTCAACCCTATGAGTTGAAATGTGGAGTTTTAGAAAATGGGATGAGTATGATCCTATGTACAATGGTTGGCTATGAGTTCAACATTGTGCCTTTATTTGAGACATCACATGCATCACTTTGTAGATCTATAGTGTTATTAATGAGCTTAACGAGCAGCAGTGAGAATAAGAGGACCCATTCCTTATGGGAGAAATCAAATGGCAGCTTTGCTCATGAAGCAATGGAGAAAAAGATGATAGATGGTAGACATCTTGAGATGGGTAATATTTTCCCATTTCAAGATGACTCTTTCTCAATGAGAATCTCATAGCTCAAAGAGAAACTTCTACCTGCAGAAGATCCAAAACCTTATTGGTTTTGGAGGGCCATTGATGAAAAAAAGGTATCATGGAGAGATATCATTGGAGTTGCACTTCAACGTATCATGGAGTGAAAATTTCTTCATCAGGAGAATGGTATTATACAATTGGAGGATACCATGTTTATGTAGAAAATCATTCATCATCCACATTGGGATGAGTGGGTGAGGATTATACGCAAGGGGTTGCATGACCACTTGCATATATATGACATGGACCAGTAAGAAGCTTGGTTGCGCTGGTTTCTCTTGGGTGAGTTTGGTTACTACCCAAAAGCTCCTATTTCTTTGATCCATGCCTTGAATAAAACTCATGTAATGAAGAAGGAGGCATGGCTACGTTGGCTTCTCTTGGGTGAGTATGGTTACCACCCAATAGCTCATTTTTCTTTGACTCATGTTTTGTGTATCAATGAAATTATGTAGGAAATGAAGGCATGTTCACTTTGGTTTTCCTTCAGCGAGTTTGGCCATCACATGACATCTCCTATGTCTATGTGTTTTGTATTGTGTAGAACTTGGCATGGTACTCTAATGATGTGTAATGATGGTGTTTGCTTGTATTGGGCTGATGTGACATTCTACATGTCTATCAGTATGTTTTTAATCCATGATTCACATGAGAAGGTGAAGAGGCAGCAAGATATCTTTTTGCTTTGGTTGCTTTTGGGGGAGTTTGGCTTGACCATATTGCATGATGAAGGTGGAGGATGGCAGAAAGAGGCCTTACTCTGGTGGTTACTATTGGGAGAGTATGGTTTGAAATCTTCGTCTACCCATATGTCTCTTCTTCTTCTTTTGCATAATGTTGGGATGATGCTTAGATCCAACAAGGCCAACAGGGATAAGTATGGAGGCATGAGGAGACTCTTTTTACTTCATGTAGCACGGGATTGAGGTGTGATTTGTGAGTTGGAGCTTTCCTTTGGTGGAAGGAACCATCTATTTTTATGTATCTCATGTATTATGGAGGATGTTGGACAGCTTATAGTTATCACTTGGAGCTTCATGATTGAGGAGGGACATCTATCTACACAGTTAGAGGTCACTCTAGACATTCTAGAGAGGCAAATTTGGTGTTGGGCGTGCATGACTCATTGCAGAAAATGGGGAAACCTTCCTTGTGTGGAGTCCATTTGGAGGGGGACAGATTGCTCTAGCATCTACTATTGTAGTTTCTTGAGTAGAAGAAACATTTTTCGTGGAGGACTGTAATATTTCCATTTTTCCACAAGATAATTGGAATATTAAAGTTCTTAATTTTCATAATTAATTAAGTAAATAAGAGGGTGGAGGGACCCAAAAACCCCATAGATAAATAAAATCCACTTTTGATGTGTGTATGTGGATATTTCAAATCTAGAGCTACATTATGGAGTAGTCGAGCAACTTCTTACTGTGAAAGGAGTGGGGATCATGTCTCATTAATGAGAAAGATCATGGAGGTTGAAGCAATCAACTAAGATCATGGAAGGAATCAAATGTAAGATCATAGATAATTAATGATGAGATGATCGAGGAAGTGGTGCATTAATGAACACATGATGGAGAGGATGATCATTACAGGCACACATGATGGAGATCATGGAGAGACAACATAGTCAACATGGAGACCTATGTCCACATGTACAATGTAGTTATGAGGTGGGCCAAGGCATGGGAAGGTTCACAAACTATATAATGAAGATGAAGGCAACATTAGAGGTAGGATTTTGGTATTATTGATTTTGATATTTTTAGATATGGGTTTGTCATTTGACATTTCTAGCATGCTTATGTTGTTTAGCTAAGTCTGTAGTGATGTTTAACACAGGGTGTTTCCGAGCAGAAATCCCACCCTTACCCACGAGGGACTTTGAGTGCCGACTCTGGGAAGGTTTTATATTGAGCTTATTCATCATCAGGCATTGGTGCCATATTTTTCCTACTTTCTGCAGCCCACTTATCTACAGAAATAACACATTTCTGCATCAGGGTTGAGAGGAGGAGGTTGCCCTTAAGTATTTTAGCTGAGGAACCAGTGAATTGTTCATACTTTCACTTTGTGCTTCAAGATAAGCCTTCCAGTGCTTCAGATCTATATTAGGCATCATGCCATCCATCATTCATCTCCCAGCAGTAGCAGTTCCATCAGGAATTGCACAGTCTAGTCTTGCAGATCCAAGGGAGAAGGGAAGTTGCTAGAATTTCAGCTAGTAATCCAATGGAGGACCATTCCTTCACCTTGTTTTCATCATTTCCATCAGTCTAGAGCTGAATTTAATATTTTAGCAGTAGGCTAGAGATCTTCCATCCTTTACAATGGAGTTTTTTTTAGCAGTTGTGTTGCAGCAGCTGAAATATTTAGAAGAGGATTGAGGAGCAAGATCTTGAGCTTCTAGCTTGAGGATCTAGTGAAGGGATCAGCTCTTCAAGATTAGATCTGATCTTGTCACATATTGCAAACTTTTATTTTTCATATCTAGTTTCAGATCTGTATAACCTAGCAGACTAGGGATTAAACCCCAAGAGGGTAAATTTCCAATCTCATAGATCTGGAATTTCCTTTCTATGTTATCTTCGGTTACCATCATAGAGCCCAGATCTAGAATCTTGGAATCATCAAAGCTCTAGATTTCCATAGATCTGCATTTCCCTTTTCATCCAACAGCCATATGTACATCATCTGCTGAAGGGAAAACACAGTATTGGCTTCTAGCAACTCTCCTATTACACAGTGCCTTCTTTGACATGTTTTCAGGGTCATTCTAGCCTATGTATTTGGATTGAGTGCATCTATTTGAGCACTGTTGTATTGTTTATCCATATCCATTAATAATAAAAGGCTCACCTATTCTGTACATTCTATGATTGTTGAATCTTTTATGTAAACTTGTTGTAGTTTCAAATATTGTGTTTGTGTATTAATGCATTATTCAATTTTGGGATATTACACTTGGTTGGAATACAAAAGAAAGCTTAAGAATTATTGAAGCTCCTAAAGGTTGCAAATAAGGTTGTTGATTTGATATAGGAGTGGGGTGTCAAGTACCTGGATTTTCCATAGTGATTGGTCAAGAAGGAAATAATTGTTGAGATGGACAAATTACATTTGAGACTCCATATTCATAACTACCCTTGTCTTGGTGAACAAGTGACCAACACTATAGCTACTTCGGGTTGACTGCACAATGGTTTGGCATCTATGATACATAAAAATGAAATGCCAACTATGATTGCGACAAGGATGTAATTATGTGCGAGATAAAGAAGTACATTAAGCAAATTTGGCAAGCAACAGGGCAATAAGGATTGGACATCACCAAATACATTATCCTACAACATGAATTCTCACTAGCTAAAGTTCATATGAAGTTATATTTGTTGTGGACTAGTGTAAAATCCGGCTCCAAATCCATACTAACAAAGTAATTGGAGGCTAATATGTGATACATTGTATATTTTTTTGTCCAAATCAAATTTATCGTGACAGAGTTCAGAGCTTGGAACTCATATATTACAAATGAAGTCCATGTTGAAGTTATTGATTTTTCTCTTTCTCCTATGTGAATATATTTTGTCTTATTATAGTTTTGTGCCCTACACCCTTGCAAGCCTTTTTCTCTCTCTCCTTGAGCTCATGTTTCATCCTTAAGCCTTAACAATCCCTTGTTTACCATTGTTTCTATGACATGTGCCCTCCCCTTTCCTTGATGTAGTTTTCACTCCTAATGGTTGATTAATTCATCTTGTGTCATTATCGATGGGCTTATGCTCTTAGTTAAATTTTCTCTCCCTTTTGTCACTTTCTATTCAATAATTTACTAGTAATAGATAGGGAATTTCTCGAAGCTAATCTTTATCTCCATGATTGTATTTCCATCTGCGGGTGTCCCAGATACAAGTCTCATTACACTCTCACCATGTGTTGGAACGATGTCTCCCACAACCATACAGGATACCTCAAAAGAAGTCTCATAAGCAAGTACTGAAGAGGGAGTAGAAGTTATTAATCCTATAGTTCCCATCCTTGCAGATACACAGTCATTTATAGACAAATCAGTTGAAGTCTCATGGAAATACATTAAGGATACTTTCATGAAAAATCAATTTCTGAAGGACTTGAAGGAAAAAGAAGTATATATCAACACTAAGCGGTCTATTATGTGCAACATTTCATGCAAATTCTCGGTGATTCCTTATGCAGAGACAATTTAATGGATCCTATCACACATGGATAATACAAATTTGGACCTACGCAGTGAAAGCATTGTTGATATTGCCACCTATCATGGGAATGATATGCACTCCTATTATAAGATGTTGAATCCCAGGAAATATACAAACACTCAGTTCTATGCAACATGGGAAAGTCTAAACACTAAGTAGATCATGAAGTCATGGTGCTAAGATCCAACTACATTCCATCATAGACCAAGTGTGGTATATCCAACAAGGACTCTGAGAAAGTTCTATCAACATATCATAGCTATGTGATGCAGGTTTCCTGGGCAGAAAAATGCGGAAGTCTTTGAAGAAAATTGGATTTTCTTTCTCAACTTGGTTTTCACAAGAGGTAGGATTTTCAACTAGGCATATATTCTTTCTTATGAACTACAGTGTCACGTACGACAAGCCAAAACATCTTTGCAAGTGAAACAAGCACCAAAATTTTATATGTAAGATTATTTACTAGATGGGATATTCCCTCATACACATTCTCAAGAATGAGATGGAACTGGACCCCACAAGGAAATATTATGGTGTATTTCCATTGCAGAATACTATCAGAGATCTACTTCAGGAGTCTATGACCAGCTAGAAGATCATTTCTTTGTGGTACTTTATAAGATGATCTATGAGGTTGATCCCCCTTGCATGATGGATCAGGTAAAGGAGGAACTATATGACATTGCATGAGATGGCATGTACATCATATGCTTTGGATGTCAGAAAACCCCTCATTCTATGCCACGATATGTGACCAAAACAATGGTTTTTCAAGAAGTTTCCTATCAGTTGAATAATGTATTGTCTATATTACTTCACAAAAGGCAGAAGGTTCATTAGCCCACTCTTCCTTTATGGATTGGATTGTATGAGTTGAAGATACTTAAGGTGAAAAAAGTTAAAATCGAAGAATTCAACCACCTTCATTTTGGAACTAGGTGATTTCACAGATCTGATCATAAGAAAGTGTGCAAGTAGCATTGCGACATGATAATACACCTGGGCATACATACCAACAATCATCCTAGAGGAAAAAAAGGTTAAGAATTGGTACAATGAATTAAAGAATAATTTACCAGGAGATGAGGTTGGTCCCTGCCAACCTCCACAAGTTCTATATGTACACTTGCAGGAGGTACAAAAATCAGAGACTACTCAAGCAATCATGACAACTCCTAAGAAGAGGATTAAGAATGATTAGCAGCAAAAGGTAGCAGAAAATTTAAATCATATCCCTTGAGAAAAGGTGTTATTCAAGTTGAGCAGCAAATTAAACAGAGAGAGCAAGATGAATAAAAGAGAAAGCAGGATGACCTGCTCAAACAAAAACAAAAATAAGAGGAAAGGAGGATATCAGAAGAAAAGTAACAAGAGAAGTTACACGAGAAGGAAGCCACGTAGAAGTTGGAATAAGAATGATATGGCCCAAGATATAGAAGAAAAATTGGAAGAAGAAGATGTTATTGAGCCCATTTAAGATGAACCAGACTGTTTAGTCAATTTAATGTCTTAAATTGCTATCATAAATTATCAACCGAGGTTAGTAATCTGATGAAGTGTGGTGCACTATATATGCTTAGTTAACCTTCTTCTTACTTCATTGTGTATGTTTTTATATCATTTTGGGGGTTTTGTTTCTTTATGTCTAAAGTAGTTAATCTTAAGAAATGAAAACTATGAAATTTATCAACTAAATCTAATGAAGTTTAATGTTAAAAACTAGTTTTGAAATAAGGAAGAAAAGGACATGTTCTTTAACTATTATAAATTGCATTAAAATGAAACAAATTTTAAATGGTTAGAATATTATCTAAAAATAGAGCATTTATTCTAATGAATTTGATCTTATGGAATTAAAGCTAAATTATATTCTATCTTATTATAATTCTACTCCATGTATTGAAAGCATAAATCGTATGATTAAGAATTGAAATGACAATGCTAATATAAATGGAAAGAAAATTAAAAGAAATTGAAAGGAAACTATTGTATGACCAAATACTCAAATATCATTCAATTTTGGAAAATGGCAAAGTCATCTTCTTGATATGATTTAACAAGCATTTGATTACACATTTAAATTGTAAACTTAATCTAAGAAAGCAATGAAAAAGCATGTAATAAAGGAAACTCAACTATTGTATGGCCAAGTACTCAAATATCATTCAATTTTGGAAAATGGAAAATTCATCTTCTTGATATGATTTAACAAGCATCTGATTATACATTTAATTGATAATTTAATCTAGGAAAGCGTTATAAAAACATGTAAAGGAAAACTAAGATAATTGTATGCTCAAATGCTTCAAACACAATCCAATTTTGGAAAATAGAAGAACTACTTTCTCGATATGATTTGATAAGAATAATATTACATAGTTAATCTAAAACTAATTCTAAGAAATCATTCATGAATTTAATCTATGAGATAGTAATCAATTTAATCGAAGAATCAACTGTAAAGAAATTTCAATCGAACTACGAATTGACAAAACAGAGCTAGTAAAATTTAAACTAAAAACAACTAATGAAACCTCATTTATGTGCAGGGGCCCTCTGCAATAGAACAATTGAAATCCTAGCAGACTATGCGCGCATAAAGGAAATGGAACAATCGAACATGGTCTTTGTATTATCAAAATAGAGTTTGAAGGCATACACAGTATTCACAAAGACTATCTTCTGGTTTCAAAATGACTGGTATTTAAACAAATTTTAATGTAACTGTCTTGAGATATTTCTGCCTACAAATGGAAATTATAACTGAAATATAGAAGCAAAATCTAAGCAGCTAACTCTTGATTTTCTACGTCAGATCAATTCGAGAGACTTTCGTTCTCGAATCACATCCTTTGATCGAACTTTGACCACGAGCATAGGCACCTTTTTCTATTGAATTCAAATAGGTGGATAGGATGGGATCCATGTGTATATCATTCCAAATATTCCCATGTGACTCATTCCTTCATTCGCTCCTCATAACCTTTCAAACCATCAAAGTAGTTGTGAAAACAACAATTAGCTGCAGAATAGCATGCGTTCTGTAGCTGAGTTACAAAAATTCAGTTAAATAACAAGAAACATAAAAATATAAAATAGAGACCATTCAAATGCATTCTTTGGGATGAAATATTTCATTTATCATTGATTGGATTTATGCATTTATGAAAAGGTAGGGAAAAGTGATGAAAAAGGATGCCAGAGAAAGAAAAATTTTGAGGTTCAACATACCCCCACTAAAAATTCATTTCATGTCCTCATGAAGTTACCAAAAATATGAACTTCTTCTCCTATTTCATTTGTTCAGATACCTCTGCTAATACATCCAGTTTTCTCTTCTTTCTTTTCATTGAGGTGGTTGCCATCTTGGGCTTCCTCATAAGGATTTTGTACTTGAGCTTGATGACAGTCCTGTTCAGAGACTTGTTCTTTCTTTTTAGCTTCCTTTTATTTTTATACCATAGCCCCAAATGTAGGATGGTTTTATCACTGATGACTTTCTCCAAGTGGTTAAGTTTTTTTAAAGTTACATTTTCTTGTTTAATGTGCCTATTCAGTAACTCTAGCTCATAGATTTGTTGGTTGAGGGTGTTAACCAGAGGTTCTTGTGGACTGATAGGATGTTCTTGCATACTTGGATTCACTTCTTCATTTATTTTCTCCAATGACTCAATATATTCATATATCTCATGTTGTACTGGTTCAATGCCTGGAGATCTTTTGCGTGGACTGCCTTAAAAATTATGTACAGGAGAATGTATAAGACTATGTGGAGGAGAGACATTGATGGGTGATGGCACTTGAGGTTCCTCATCTAAGTTCACAAACTCTGTTCCTTGTGATGGTGTCTTCTTCATGGATTTTTGGAGTCTATAGCTTCTCCTTGGCTGTGTAGGGTTTGAGTTTTCTTCACTTGTAACCTTGCTCTTATTCCCTGTTTTACCTCTTGTCTTGACTCCAACCCATTTCTTAATTTTCATCAACTCTACAAGGGTGAGTTCCTCTTCTTCGTGCTGTAGTGGAGGTGAAGGTTTATCCTCAATGCTTGTATCAACCTTCCTTCTTCTACTTTTTCTAGTCTTGTCTTCCTTAGGCTGCTCTGGCTCATCTTGGAAATGGTTTCTGATTAGGAAACTATTGCAAGGGTCTCCTATGCTTTTCAAATGGAATTCAAGAAGTATTTTTACCAACCCATGATGGTGCATGGTGATTTATATAAACTGAATTCTTTTCTATAAATTTGTGGACATTATTTTTAAACTATTCAGTAGAAAGAAAGGGAGGTTTATTTCTCCATCCTACAAAAATTTCATCAACAACCAAACATGATAAACAAACATGCAACCAAATCTTCCTTCACAAGTGATAAAATTTTGTAAAATTAAAAGCATATTTCTCCATTTATTCTTGAGTGCTAAGCTAGGAATAAATTTCTTGTAAACATAAGTATCCATACCTGGATTCTTGAGGATTTTTTTTTTAAACCATCTCTCGCCAACTCTTGGGAGCTTTGTAGCTTCAACTATGAAGGCCTCAGTCACTGAAAATTTTATGTCTCCTATTTCGACCTTTGTTCCATCAAAAGACCTCGCAACAAACTTAGTGATATCCTTATGGAACCCATCAAATTTTTCTATAAACCTAAGCCAATTAACCTTTTGCAACATATCTTTGATCTGAGGATAACCCTCCATGAATTTAGCTCCCACTGGTTCAGTCCTGACTATCAAACCCATGTCTTATGTCGTGAAGAGTCTTGCCTTCATAATTTTTCTTCTATGTGTGAAATGAATTGGGTTGCAGATCTGGTTAAGGACATCGAGGGTTTGTATGGAAATATAAGTGAAATTAATACTTTATGGGGTTTTAATAAACGTGGATGAATGGGTTACGGAAGTAGGATATGACCGTTTAATCATAAATGGGAAAATCTATTATGGATCGTTATGAGATATGATGTGGATGATGTGGTCGATTTATGACATGATGTGAGTCCAAATCAAATCAAATGATGACATATTGAGGCAGCATGTGATCATCTACATTATATATGCTAATGTTTTGATCTTGTTATTTAAACAAATTTATGTAACATAAATTTAGAACTAACCTTTTGTTGCTATTTCCTTGATGTTGATTCTTCAGGTATCCTTCATCATGATCTTCAAATGGAGTTCTCAATTTCTTGTGCTCAGTATGTTTGTTGCAGTAGGCTGTAAGAAAATGTAGCAGAGTTGCAGAATGTGATATCAGCTACAGAATGGAATGACAACTGCAGAATATAATGACAACTGCAGAATGGAAGTAGTTCTTTTTTTTATTCAGAAAAAGAAAGGGAACAAAGATTTTTTGGATTTTTAGAATGGAATAGAAAATATAAGATTATTTTTTTCTTTTTCTCTTATTTTTTTTTTAGATATGAAAAATCAAAAGAAGACTAAGTTGGTGAAGAAGAAGGATTCTTCTTCACCAAATTCATATCAGTATCATCTTAATTTTTTTTTATAAACTCCTCCTTTGTAATTGGCTTATGATAGAATTTTAATCAATGTCCATTCACAAGAAGATGTACCTTTTCTTTATCAATTGTCCTTATCCTAACTGCTCCATTTTCAAAGACTTTTTCAATCTCATAAGGCCCAAGCCAATGAGTCTGAAACATTCCTTGAAATTATTTGAACTTTGAATCAAACAAAAGTGCCCAATCTCCTACTTGAAACTTTCTTTCCTTTATATATTTATCATGCCATTTGGACCTTTGTTGCTGGACTAGACTGGTTCTTTGAACTACATCTTTTCTGATCTCATCAAGCTCATTAAGTTGCCCCAATCTGTGCTTCTAGGCTTCTGATAAGTCAACCCCAATTGGAATGCCATCTTGAAGGTTTTAATCTGAAATTATACAAAGAAAATTAACTATAGATTTTTCATTAGCTAAAGAAAGTGTTTTAGCCTCTACCCATTTAGTGACATAATCAGTACAAACCAGAATATATTTCTTTCACTTGGATGGTGGATTTATTGGTCCAAAAAAATCCAGGGCCCATTTTTCAAATGGTTTGATGAGTACGTGAGGTTGTAAGGGCATTTCATATGTAGGAACAGGTCTCCCCATTCTTTGACATATGTCACACATTTTGACATACTCCCTGGCGTCTTTAAAGATGGATGGCCAATAATATCCTAAATGAAGGATTTTATAGGTAGTGCTCTTATCGGCAAAGTGCCCACCACAGGTTTCGACATGCCTTTAGAATCTTAGTAATTTCATCTTCTCGAACACATATTCTGATGATGAGATCTGGACTTGTTTTATACAATTCATCATTAACACATGAGTACAATGCACTTGTTTGAATAATTTTTCTTTTCTCTCTAGGAAACAAGTATGCAGGTAAATTTCTTGTAGCTAAGTAATTATAAATATCTACAAACCAAGGAGATTTAGTAGATATTGAAAAAATATATACATCAGGAAATTATCTTCTACTGGAGTATCATTTTTATTATTTTGAATTCCAAACAAGAAATCAACAACTGTGTTTTGTTTTCCAGGTTGGTCTAGAATGGTAATATTGAATTCTTATAGGAGTAATAACCATCTTGTGATTCTGCCATTACTAATATATGTATCATTAAATATCTAATTACATAATGATATGTATGAATAAAGTTTTCATAGTCAGTGATTTAATGGCTAAATTTGTTAATAGCATGAACAACAGCTAGAAATTATTTTTTAGTTACGGTGTAATTTAACTCAGCAGGAGTAAAATTTTTTCTCGTGTAATAGATGGCATAGGGGATTAAATATTTTTTCCCTAAGACATCTCCCAAAGTTGTTTCTGGAGCATATGTTGAAATTTGAAAAGGTAATTTCCAATTTGGACCTCTTAAGATGGGTGCTTCAGAAATTTTTGTTTTTAAAGTTTCAAATGCCAATTGGAAATCAAGATTCCAACTGAATTCACAATCTTTGGTAAGCAATTTTAAGGGTGGGGATGCTATTTTAGTGAAGTTTTCTATAAATCTTCTATAATACCATGTGAATCCTAGAAAAATTCTAACATCCTTTTGACAACTTGGAACTGATAATTTGGAGATGACTTCAACCTTCGATGAGTCAAATTTAATTCCATCTCCCGAGATATGATGTCCTAAAATTCCTTCAGTAAACATCATAAAAAAATTTTAATGACTTAAAAAATTATTTTCTTCTTTACATATTTTAAGAACCTTTTCCAAATTTTCAAGAGCTTCTTCAAATGAATTCCCATAAACTCTAAAATCATCCATATATACTTCCACACAATCGTGTATTAGATCAGAGAAAATTCATAATACTTCCATTTGTAATGTTGCAGGTGCATTGCACAAACCAAAAGGAAGTACTCGGTAGGCATAGGTTCCCCATGGACAGATGAATTTGGTTTTATCTTGGTCTTCAGGTGCTACATGTATTTGATTGTAACCACTAAAACCATCCAAGAATGAGAAATACTTCTTTCGTGCTAATGTATCCAATACTTGATCTATGAAAGGTAATGGAAAATGATATTTTAGAGTAGCTTTATTCAACTCTCGATAATCAACGCATACCCTCCATTTACCATTCTTTTTAGGTACAATAACCAAGGGAGAAATCCACTAACTATCTGAAATTGGGTAAATGAAGTTTACATTCAACAATTTTTGCAATTCTTCTTTTACAATTTACCTAAGATTTGGATTCATCCTTTTGTGAGGTTTTTCGATAGGTTTAAAATTTTCCTCGATGTAGATATGATGTATACAAGTCTTAGGAATAATTCATTTCATGTCAGTGTATTCCCATGCATATGCAGAAGAGTGTTGTTGTAATGTTTTGATTAACTTTTCTTGTTGTAATTTTTCCAAGTTTTTGTTTATGTTCAAAGATTTTCCTGGGAAGATTTCAACTGTAGATTTACTAAATTCTTCCATAGAATAAAAATACATCTACCTAGATGTCAAGTATTCAATATTTCATTGTTATTGAAAACTATGATCATGTTCATATTCTGAGGATGATTTGAAGTTTTCTATTAAAATTAAGATTTGACTATCTTCACTAATACAAGAAATAGTAAATAGAGATTGTATATCATTGTCATCATCAATCCATTCTTCATCTTCTATTTCTGTGATTGTTCTTTCTGGAGGATATAAAGTGAATTTATTTGTTAAATTACCATCAGAAATGTACATGTCACCAGATCTACAACTAATGAAAGCATCAATTGTATCCAACCAAGGTCTTCCTAATATTAGTGGATGTCCTCCTAGGTTATTCTTGGGGGTTAAAATCATAAAATCAATCGGATACTCCCAAGAGTCTATGGATACTGAAATGTCTTCTAATACACCATCCAGCTTGATTACTGATATGTCTGCTAGTTGCAGTAATGTAGGTGTATACTGAAGGTTTGGAAGCTTGATTTGTTCCATGTTTTGTTTGCTCGTGATGTTTATGGCTACTCCTAAATCAATCAATGTATTTGGAATTTCAATACGATTTATGTGTGTTTTGACAACTGGACTTCCTGGATCTAAATATTTTGTATGGAAATTTTTCCCATCATAATTTCTACAATTTCTCCTACTAATTGAATTCTTTTTATTTCTTTTTTTTTTCTCCCTGATTTCTTCATGCTCAACTCTCTTATTGTTTTGGCTAGAATTGGAATCTATTTAATGGCCTGTACCAAAGGAATTTTGATACAGACATTTTTGAATTCATCTAGAAAATCATAATTGGGCAACATTATTTGTTTTTCTACCACTCTATCAACTTGTAATCTTTCAGGAAAAGGAGGGTTAGAAATATATATTAATGGTTGCTCTATGATAGGAGTTGAGTTTATTGGTTTTTTTTTTTTTTTTAATTTTCAGAATTCTGGTTCTGTTGAAGAGATGTCCCTTCTTCAAAACTTTTATTTTACTGTAGAGAAATTTCTTCATCAAAATTATCTTGTTCTTGAATAACAACAGAAGGCTTTTTCCTTTCTAATATTCTACCATATATAAGTTTAACATCGTTAAGATCTAGTGGAGTAATCATGTAAGTTGGAAATTGTTGTCCTTCTATGGTGTAAGAATTTTGAGAATTTTTATTATTTTGGTTTAGCAATGGCTAGGTAGGTAGTTGGTTTGGTATTTATGGAAATGGTAATGAAAGTTGTGGGTTTTGTTTTTGGAGTTGGGTTGTTGGTTTTGTTGTGGAAATTTTTGGGGAGGATAGTTTGGATAGAATGGTGGATATTGGTAGTATTGATAATATCTACCATATGGATTTTGCATTCCTTTTTTCCAAGGTTGAGGTTGGGACCAAGGTTGTTGCCAAGAATTCCAATTATTAGGTGGGGGCTGAGTATACATTTGGCTTTTAAAACCTTGAGTTTGTGGCCCCTGCCATGGTCTTATAGAGACAAAGCAAAGAGGTTCTATTGGATATGAAGTTACTTCTTCTTGAAAAACAGCCTTAAGACCTGGAATATAAGGGAAAATCTTAGTTTCATGATTTTCTGAGAAAATAACATAGGTGTCTATTACTTTTAAATCAAGAGTATATTCTCTTAAGGCATGTTTTTTTTTGCATTTAGGACAGAAAACAGCTAAGGCATCAGTTTCGACTTTCTGCTTGTTTTGTAATTTAAGGGTATCTATCTGTTCACTAAGACTCCGTAAGATATATTTTTTAAATTCATCAAGCATATTTCCAATTTCTACCCTAATTATTGTTCCAGTTTCATATTTATTCACTCTAGAGAGAATAGGATCTCTTGTATTTTTCCCAGTTCTTGATTTTCCTCATGAGAGATGAATGCATAATTCACCAATTTCAGTTAATGTGAGTTGAGAGATGTCTCCCCTCCCCATCATGTTGAGAATTTCTATCCATTCATCTCTAATGGCTTTTAACAAGAGATATTTTAAAGTATCTTGATCTAAGTTTTCCATTCTAGCTCTTTTTATGTTGTAATTGAATCTTTCAATTAGATCCTCCAGGTTCTCATCCTCTTTTTACATCATCTTGAATACTTCATCCTTTCGATTAATGGGTATGCAATAATCCATATATATTTGTAAAAATGCACTTTTCATATCATTCCATGTCCTAATAGATTGTGTGATTAAACCCATGAACCATTTTAAAGTTGCTCCTTTAAGTGTTAAAGGAAATAGCTTCAGTTTTTGAGAGTCTTGTAAGTAGTCATAATATCTACACAAAACTTCAAATTCAAACAAAAAGGTTTCAGGATCTTCATTCTTTAATCGATGGAAATTTGGAAGAATGGAAGGTGAAATATTTTTCATTGCGACATTTGTATCCTCATCAACTATAGGAAATCCAAAAGAATTATCATCTTCCCTATTTCTTCTATTTTCTTCACCTCCTTATCTGTTCCCTCTACCTCGTCCTCCACCTCTTCCTCCTCCAATTCTTACATTATCTCCATTTAAAATTTCTCCTTCTCCTTCTCCTGCCATTGTAGATTCCTCGGAGCTAATATAAGGTTATGACTGTAGATTTAATTTCTCTTCCTATGGTTCTTATATCAATGGAATATTGAAGAAATTTTATTCTTCTTCTTGCTCACTAGGAATTTCTAACTCTTCAGCTAGAATGTATTCTCATGTAGAGGTGAGAAATTTTACTCCTTCTATTGAAGATCTAGGATCTTCTTCCTCTAAGACTACCTCAGTGGATGAAGTTGGAGATCCTCCTGGTTGGATTTCTAACCATAAGACTTCGGGGAGTCTATGTCTGGTGAAATATGGAATATGAGTTTGAGATGGTGGTGTAGAACTATGTGGTCTAGGTGGGGTGAATGGTGTTCTTGGAATCAAACTCCTGCCTCTAGCTATGAATCTACCCTTAGAATCTCTTTCTCTACGCATGTCATTTTTTTAGATGTAATAAATAAGGTTTCCTAATTACACTTCCCCGACAATGGCGCCAAAATTTTTAGTCAATTTAATGTCTTAAATTTCTATCATAAAATATCAACTGAGGTTAGTAATCTGATGAAGCGTGGTGCACTATATATGCTTTGTTAACCTTATTCTTACTTCATTTTGTATGTTTTTATATTTTTTTTGGGGGTTTTGTTTCTTTATGTCTAAAGTAGTTAATCTTAATAAATGAAAACTATTAAATTGATCAACTAAATCTAATGAAGTTTAGTGTTGAAAACTAGTTTTGAAAGAAGGAAGAAAAGGAAATGTTCTTTAACTATTCTAAATTGCATAAAAATGAATCAAACTTTAAATGGTTAGAATATTATCTAAAAACAGAGCATTTATTCTAATGAATTTGATCGTATGGAATTAAAGCTAAATCCTATTCTATATTAATCTAAATCTACTCCATGGATTGAAAGCATAAAACCTATGATTAAGAATTGAAATGACAATGCTAATCTAAATGGAAAGAAAATTCAAAGAAATTGAAAGGAAAATATTGTATGACCAAATACTCAAATATCATTCAATTTTGGAGAATGGAAAATTCATCTTCTTGATATGATTTAACAAGCTTTTGATTACACATTTAAATTGTAAACTTAATCTAAGAAAGCAATGAAAAAACATGTAATAAAGGAAAGTCAACTACTGTATGACCAAGTACTCAAATATCATTCAATTTTGGAAAATGGCAAAGTCGTCTTCTTGATATGATTCAACAAGCATCTGATTATACATTTAATTGAGAATTTAAACTAGGAAATCGTTATAAAAACATGTAAAGGAAAGCTAAGATAATTGTATGCTCCAATGCTTCAAACACAATCCAATTTTGGAAAATAGAAGAACTACTTTCTTGAGATGCTTTGATAAGCATAAGATTACATAGTTAATCTAAAAATAATTCTAAGAAAGCATTCATGAATTTAATATATGATATAGTAATCAATTTAATCGAAGAATCAACTGTAAAGCAATGTAAATCTAACTACGAATTGACAAAATAGAGCTAATAAAATTTAAACTAAAAAAAAACTAATGAAACCTCCTTTCTATGTAGGGGCCCTCTACAACAGAACAAGTTTAAATCCTAGCAGACTATGTGCGCATCAAGAAGGATCTGAAATAATCGAACATGGTCTTCGTATTATCAAAACAGAGTTTCAAGGCATATACAACATTCATAATAATTAAGACTGCCTTCAGGTTTCAAAACGACCGGTATTTAGACAAATTTTAATGTAACTGTCTTAAGATATTTTCGCCTATAGATGGAAATTATAACTAAAACATAGAAGTAAATTCTAAGTAGACAACTCTCGATTTTCTATGTTAGAGAAAATAGAGAGTCTTTTGTTCTCGGATCACGTCCTTTGACTGAAATTTGACCACGAGCATAGGCACATTTTTTTGTCGAATTCAAATAGGTGGATGGAATTGGATCCATGTGTGTATCATTCCAAAGATTCCCATGTGACTCATTCCTTCATTCACTCCTCAGAACCTGTCAAACCATCAAATTAGTTGCGGAAACAACAATTAGATGTAGAACAACATGCGTTCTGTAGCTGAGTTACAAAAATTCATTTAAATAACAAGAAACATCAAAATATAATTCAAATGCATTCTCTGGGATGAAATATGTCATTTATCATTGATTGGAGTTATAGATTTATGAAAAGGTAGGGAGAAGAGATGAAAAAGGATTATCTTCTAACAGTCTCAGTACTATGGAATCCCAGTCAATTTTACTTCAATAACTCAGGCCAATGGAGGAAAATATGAAGCAGTTATATAATGAAATGATTCTCCTTAATGAGATGGTGACACCCCTAGTTGGAATACAAAACAAAGCTCAAGAAATCTTGAAGCTCCTAACGGTTGCAACTAGGGTTTTTGATCTGATACAAAAGTGGGGTGTCAAGTAACCAAATTTTCTAAAACAGTTGGTCAAGAAGGATAGAATTATTTTTAGATGGAAAAATTATCGTTGGGGCTCCATATTTAGAACTACACCCATTTTGGTGAAAAAGCGACCAACAATCACTAGGGGGATTTTGAGGTCTAAATTGGGTCTTCTAAGGAAATCATAAAATAATAGTGGAAATAATAAAATAATATTTGATTACATCATCAAATTTTAGAGGGAAAAAAGAAAAAACTACTTTTTCAACTTATCTTCCAAAATTTTTTACTCAAATTTCGAGCGGGAGTACTCGTTGGATGAAAAAATTAATTCCTCATCCAATGAGTACCCATGTTGCATAATTTTGATGGATCTTGCTACACGAAAAATGATAAATACTTGAAAAATGTGACTGCAATCACGTTTTTTCATGTAGCAGGGTCCATCAAAAGTATGCAACATGGGTACTCCTTGGAAAAGGAATTAAATTTTGTATCCAACAAATACCCCCGCTCGAAATTTGAGTAAAATATTTGTGAGATAAATTGAAAATACGAGTTGAAAAAGTAGTTTTATTGTTTTATTATTTTAAAATATTTTAACTCTTTTAATTAAAAAATGGTGAATCATCCCCCATGGTTGAAATCATCATCTTGAATCCTATTGGTTCTTATAAATTTTATTTTTTTTGTACATTTTTCTTAGGAGGCCCATTTTAGACCTCAAAATTCCCCCAAAGATAGTTGGTTATGCTTAACTGCAGAGCAGTTTGGAGTCTTTGATACAGAAACATGGAATTTCTTCCATGGGTGCATTAGGGGAAATCAAAGACAATGATGTCATTATGCAAGAGATAAAGCAGGACATTGAGAAAATTGGGCAAGCAACAGGGTAAGAAGGCTTGGACATAACCGAATACATTATCCTACAAAATGTAATTGCACCAGCTAAAGTTCATATGAAGTTATCTTTTTTGTGGAATAGTGTACAATCCACCTCCAAATCCATATTGACAAAGGCCTTGGAGGTTAAGATGTGATACATTGTAGATATTCTCATCCAAGTCAAAATTATCAATACAAAGTTCAAATCTTTGTGCCCATATATCACAAATGAACTCCATGTTGAAGTTACGGATTTGTCTCTTTCTCCTATGTGAAGGTATTTTGTCTTATTAGAGTTTTGTATTATATAGCCACTTTATTATATGTAATTCATCTTTTGTGAATAATAATTCCAATGTAATAAAGTCAAAGTGGCACATGTGGAATATGAAGAGACACATGTGGAATGTAAAGGGTCATGAGTAGAATGTGAAGAATCATAGGGAAGCCCATAGGTCATATAAGTCAAAGATTCATGAAGAAACTCAAGAGTTTGTTGGATGGTGTTTTCATTGTTGTCAACCATGCAGTTGAATGGGTTTGACTTTGATTAAAAACACCATTCATTAATGTCAAATGGTTAATGAACAATTCTTAATAAGTATCATATTACATCAAATTGGTAGCTCACTATTGGATCGTTGAAAGCCCAAGTCCTAGGGTTTGGGTCAAACTATTGATTTTGATTAGGATATCCACGTCATTAGATTCTCCTCATTGAGATATTTTCGGTGGTATGTAGAAATCCATATACATCCTCCTAGTTTGAGAGAAAACTAAGTTTGAAGTTGGTGACCCCGGTGTCTAGGCTAAAACTCGAAGGGTAGTGACATGACACCATATTCACCTACAATTGTCATTATATGACAATTATTATTTTCATAATCTCATTGTGTATGAGTTTAATAACTTCAAGAACCAAAGCCAATAAACCAATCATTGACTTCACAACCAAGTAGGACGATATGCATTAAGCCAATCATTGACTTCAAATTTTAGTAAAGCTTAAGAAAAATCATGTTATAAAAAATAATGATAATAATAATAAAGGTAATTGAATAAATTAATATTATTTATAAGATCTAGTCTCCTCCAACATTAGGAATCCCTTACTAATTTATAATTTTACAAGCCTATTTTATATACATCATAAAAGGTAGCACACATTTTCATTAGGGCATAAGAAAACTTGTTCATAACACTTATTAAATAAATTAACATATTAAGAAATTACTTAAGACTGGAGAGTCCTCCAACATCTACTTGTATGAATCCCCTCCACTCACTATAAAAGGAGATCTATATTCTAACACTAAATCACAACAAATATCTCACACCTTATCTCTGAAATTCAGTCTATTGAATAGTCTGTGATTTTTAGTCTATTGAGGGCATCTAAGGTAGAATAATTTCATTTAGGGTAGTGAAGTCACTCCAAGTATTCTCTCTTTACATTCTCTCCAAGGTAAGTCCTTTTGGTTTCTTGCGTTAAATTTTTTTCTTTTTGAGAAAATGCCATGAGGCTAGGGTGCTCTTCTTACCTTGTGGTTAGGAAACACCTGTAGAAATATGTGAGTATTGTTTTTGGTTTGTTATCTCGTTGCACAAAAGGGAAGGGTTGATGGAAAAAATATTTATGCCTCCATCATTAGGCCTGTTCAGGATAAGATTTTATTTAGTTTTAAATTATGAAGGCCACGTTGGTTAGCATATGAACACAGTTGTGATTTGGAAACTCTTGTTAACTTGAATTAACATATTTAACTATGATATGGACATCATGTGATTGTGTACCCATTTTTAACATGAATGTGGATTTCTTATACATTAAGAAGATAATTTATAGAAATATTGTTTATTGCTTTGAATCGCCTTAAACAATCACAACAATTGCAAATTTGGTTATGACATTGAAAGTGACAGCTAGATAAATACATTGATATGATGCTTAACCTTGGCTTGAATTATTATAACTAAGCAGTGAGACATGGACAACAAGATAGCAATAAACATAGATCTTGACCTTGACAATAGTTGTTGGTTTTGACTTATCTTGTAGAATGAAACAGTGAAGCAAAGTATCATTTTGGAGCTTCAATATGCACATGTGATAGTTTATTGTGTGCATGTATAGTAGTGGTCGTAATTTAACAACTAAGACTTGAGAATGATTGTGTGACACTTAATAGCTCACACATGACAATATTACTTTGGACTAATATCAAGAAGTAACAAGTATTTTTGTTTATCTATTTTGTGAAGTGTGTGTTTTCTTGAGAGGTAATCGACCTAATTGTTGAATTGTGCAACTATGAAACTTGGTTGTACATATACCTTGACTTTGATAGTTGATTGATATTTTAAAATAGGGATTGGCTTAATGAGAATTCTATAATATTTGACTTTGACCTTTCTTAACTATGACATAGATTCAACTTAACTAATTACGATACATTGATTATAATAGTAAGTTCACCTTAAACTGACAAAGTGTATTAACCTTGACTATGACTATTGACATGAAATTAGTATGACCTTGACAATACCTTGATTATGAATTCTATGATAATTAATACTTAGACATAACATTGAGTTTACACCTTTCACTTTGGTTTATTGACTTGAACTATAAACTTGAGAACACAAGCAGATGAAAATATTGACCTAGGTTTTGTCTTCTAGTATTACCTAGATTTTATGTACAGTAATGAAAATTGTAATCTTGCAAGGAAGCATGTTTTGAAGACAACTTCATTGAGTTGTAAATCATATTGATGTAAGAATGGATAGAAGGGATTAACTCGTTGAGCAGTAGTGATTACACGTTTTCTAGTAGCTCTCTAAGGACAAAGCTTGAGAGCACTTATTGTAGGTCATAGGGATGACCTAAGGCACCTTGGTTTGTTCCATCATTTGATAGCAGTGTCAGATGATTAGATCATCATGTGTAGCTTGATACAGTGTGGCAACATGATATATTGAGTCTTAATGCTCATTCATTCGTGAGAAGTTCAATACAGTGGCATGATTTGGAAGCCAACATTGTGAGCTCTTGATGATAATCAGTACAGTGAGTCAATTATGATGTATAGTGACCTTTTTGAGCATTTACACTCAATGATGTGAATTTGAGAAGTGACAATGATGTGCAGTTGAGAAGTGAGTTAAATGTGTGGATTATACATGGATCAGTTTGAAAATCATTGTGAAATTATCAGTTTGAGAAAGATTGAGCAGTGGTAAGTGACTACAAGGATTTGGCAAATATAGAAAATATTCATTACAACTTTCCATTATTGATTCAGAGCATAGGGGAATCCAATCTAAAAATTGTGAAACGTGGTCTTATAGCTCTTCAATGTGGCAAGGTGGTGCAAGACAGGCGATTGGAGTCACCTTCAAGTTGTGGCTTGAGAACATTTTAGGGCGGCAGGGTGGTGTTAGGGTAGGTCGTGTGTTATGAAACTAGCTCCAAAAATAGAAGAAAAGAGAGATCAACGCCTTAGGAATAAACCACTTCAAGGGGGGAACCTCCTTTACATTACATAAATGAACAATTCTTGGATGATACAAATGACAAAACCTCCTTCTATATATAGGAGTCCATGGGGTCACAATATAATCCTAGCCGACCTAATAATAATAATGTAAGGGCACAATAACAACAAAATTGGGGTTACAGGGGTACAATAATAACAATAAGGGGGCTACACTAACAACAATAAGGGACTACACTAGTAATATAGGGACCTAACATGCCCCTGTCCTTCAAAAAAGTATTTTCCTCAACGCTTGAGTAGCTCTGGGTGCTTCTGTATAAAATTCTCATCCTCCCATGTAGAATCTTTAGTGAGTAAGTTCTTCCACTTGATGAGATACTCTAAAATTGATCGATTTCATAGATGTTGAGTTCTTTTTTCCATGACTGCTTCAGGTTCCAATATGGTTTTTCCTTCCTCATCAAGTTTTGGCAATATTGTTTGAAATGGAAGTTTTTCACGTATAACCTTCTTTAAGCATGAAACATGGAAAACTAGATGCACTCGCGAAGAAGCATGAAGCTCCAATTTTTATGCCATATTACAAATATTTTGCAACACCTTGTAAGGACCATAGTACTTTGGTGATAATTTATTATCCTTATTAGCTTGCTTGAGGGACATTTGTTTGTATGGTTGTAGCCGTAAAAATACCCAGTCTCCTATACCAAAACTTCTCTCACTGTGATGTTGATCTACTTGTTGTTTCATTCGATTTTGTGCCAAATTTAGGTTATCCTTTAAGATTTTTAGAACTTCTTGTTGATGCTCGATGTGATCTTCCACTGCTTGAACCTTAGAATTTTCTCTTAAATATGATGTGATGGACGGTGGATGATATCCATAAAGTGCCATAAATGGGGTCTTTTTTACTGCAATATGGAAGGAAGTGTTATACCACCATTCAACAAGAGGTAAACACTTGGCCCATTATGTTTGTTTATCAGATATAAAACAATGAATATATCCTTCCAAACATTTATTCACTATCTCAGTTTAACCATCGGATTGAGGATGATAAGATGAGCTATGAGCTAGTTGAGTATCCAAACAAGAAAATAATTCCATCCAAAAATTTCCAGTAAAAATGGGATCTCTGTCACTTACAATAATCTTTGGGTTTCCATGTAGCTTTTGAATTGTTTCCATAAATGCAGTAGCAACTGTACTTGCTTTAAATGGATGAGATAATGAAAAAAAGTGTGTATACTTGGTAAGTCTATCAACTACCACCATGACGACACTCTTTCCTTCGGACTTAGGTAAACCTGTGATAAAATCCATTGAAATATCCTCCCAACGTTGACTTGGAATGGATAAAGGTTGTAGAAGACTCGGGGTCTTAATTGTCTCAACTTTATTTTTCTAGAAAACCAAAGATTCTACTACAAACTTTTGAATATCAAATTTAAGGCCATCCAAAAAATTTATTTCTTCACCCTGTGGTAAATTTTTAAAAATCCTGAGTGTCCTCCTAAAGGAGAAGTGTGCAATTCCAAAAGAATATTTTGTTTTAGTTGGGAATTCTTACAAATATATAAGCAATATTTGTGCCATAAGGAATCATTTTTACAACTAAATGTATCATATGTACTAGGATCTTTCTACAACTTTTGAATGAGTATCCACACTTCTTCGCCCTTCGTCCTTTCATCCCTTACTTCGGTTATCCAATTTGGTTGGATAATATAAATGGCACAAAGAAATTCTTCCACCTCTTCCTTCTTTCTTGAGAGTGCATCTGCAACAACATTTACCTTCTCTTTTTTGTAGATGATTTCAAAGTCATAGCCCAACATCTTTGTGACCCATTTTTTTTTCTCTTCTGAAGATAGTCTTTGTTCCAAAAAGTGTTTAAGACTATCATGATCCGTTTTTACCTTGAAGTGTCTTCCCATTAGGTAAGGTCTCCATTTATTTAGTGCATGTAGTATTTCTAACATTTTCTTCTCATAAATAGCTTTCTATAAATACTTTCCTTTGATTGGACGAATTTCAAAAGAAATGGGTCTTCCTTCTTGCATTAAAACATCACCGATTCCATTTCCTGAGGCATCACATTCCATAATAAAGGTTTTTATGAAGTCTGGCGTAGCTAAGACCAGTGTTAGGCACATTTCCTCTTTAAGATGTTCAAAGGCCTTAGTTGCTTCAAGAGTCCATGAAAATGCATCTTCATTTAATAATGTTATTAGAGGTGCTTCTATTCTCCCATAATTCTTAACAAACTTGTGATAATACCTTGTTAACCCGAGAAATCCTCGCAACTGCTTTATGGTTGTGGGGACTTTCCATTCCTTAATGGATTTAATTTTGTTAGGGTCTACCTTAACACCCTCATGAGATAAAATATGACCCAGATGTTCCACCTCTTGTACTCCAAAGAAACTTTTGGATGTTTTTGCATATAATTGTTTCTCCTCTAATAGTTTGAGCACCATGTCAACATGTTGAACATGATCCTTCCAAGACCTACTGTAGATTAGTATATCATCAAAAAATACTAGCACAAATTTTCTAAGTAAGGGTTTGAAAATGGAATTCGTCAACCCTTGAAATGTAGAAGGTTCATTGGTAAGGCCAAAAGGCATGACCAAAAATTCATAATGACCCTCATGAGTTCGAAATGTTTTTTTCGGAATATCTTTAATCTTCATTCTAATTTGATGATATCCTAAACGAAAATCCAACTTGGTAAAATAAATTTCTCCATGTAATTCATCCAATAATTCATCAATCGTATGAATGGGAAATTTATCTTTAATAGTGAGATTATTGAGCTCCCTATAATCCAGACACATGCTCCATGATCCATCCTTCTTTTGCACCAATACTACTGGAGCAGAGAAAGAACTTTGACTAGGTTGAATTATACCAGCCTCTAACATTTCTGCAATCATACATTCAATTTATCTCTTTTGGACATAAGGATATCTATATGGCATGATGTTTAGAGGAACACTTCCTGGAATCAAATGAATAGCATGACCATGATCATGAATAGGTGGGATTCCTTTGGGGGTTCCAAACACCTTGGAATGATTGTCCAAGACTTTTTGGAGATATGGATAAATAGATGATTTTGATGTTGGAACTTCTAGTGAGCATAGTTGTGCAATTATGCCTCGTTTTTCTTTCTTCAGAAGATTTTTCATGACATTAGAGCTTATTATCTTTCCTGGATTCCCTGCGATACCCTGTAATTCGACTAAAATTCAATAAAAGTTGTTGAAAATTAAAAGCTACCATCCCCAAAGATAGTAACCATTGTACTCCTAGTACAACATCAGCACCTCCCATTGGAATGGAAAGCAGTGGACTATTTAATACATATTCCCCATGGTTAGCTTGATATTATGACATTTTCTAGAGAAATTTATAGTTCCTCCATTTACAACCATCACTTGACATTCCGGTGTTGGGTATAGGAAACAATTCAATTCCTTGGCTACCTTACAATGAATAAAATTATGGATCCTACCTGAATCAATCAACACTATTACCTTTTTCTTCTTGATATGTCCTTCTATCTTGAGAGTTTGAGGAGTGGTAATTCCTGCCAATGCATTACACAATATGGTCAGAATCATTTCTTCTTCTTCTAGGGTTGGTTCCTGGTGTATATCATCTTATTTTGAAGTTTCTTGTTCATTTTCTTCCTCCTATTCACAATATATGTAAAATAATTTCTTCTCAGCACACTTATGACCTTTAGTGTATTTTCTATCACAACTGTAGCAAAGCCCTTTTGCTATTTTTTCTTCCAATTTTTTTGGTGTCAACCTTATAGGTTGTGTAATTCTAGGAGTAGCAACACTTCCATCTTTATAGATGTGAGTGGTAGGCTTCCTTGTCACCATAATTTTACATTCAATTTTTCTTGCCAACCTGAATGCCTTCTCCAATGAATCAGGTTCCCAAACACAAACCTCATGTTGGATTTTATCCTTTAAAGTGGCTATGAAGACTTCAATCATGTGTTCCTATGGAATATCAGTTACCCTTATATTAAATTTTTGTAATTCCTCAATGTGCTTCCCCACTGAACCCTTTTGTTTGAGATTTATCATTTGGATAAAAAAATGTTGCTCTTTGTATCCTCATAATGTGCTATCATTTCCTCCGTAAAAAATTAACCAAGTGACAATTTTTTTACAGGAGCAAAGCCATTGATACCATACAAATGTATTTTTCTCTAAATATAAAGTTACAATGCGTACCTTTTGTGTGTTTTTCACATTATTGAGATCAAAATATTTCTTCATCTGTAGTATCCATGTTACGGGATCCTTACCATCAAACTTCCTCATATCGATCTTTGGAATATGGTGGGTCTTCCATCCAACATTATATTTTATGAAATCACGATTAACATTAATTTTGTTCTCATCATGATTTTCCTCTACTATATTTTCTCCATTAGGAAACATTTCTTGTTTCAACTTTTCCAAACCTTCCATGTCTGATTTTAGATCATTCTTCATTCTTTCGATCTTAGCTTCCATGTCATCCATCTTAACTTCCATGTTATTTTCCATTCCATCCATCTTAGATTCCATGTCATTCTTCAAACCATCCATATTAGCTTCCACACCTTTCTTCAAACCATCCATCTTAGCTTCCATGCCTTTCTTCAAAACTTCCATTTCATTTTTTGTTGCTCTTTGCGAGAGCAAAATTTGGTGCACTTTCTTTTGTATTTTTGATATGTCATATTGCACTTCTTCATCTTCATGAGTCATAGTAGAGATTTCTGAAGGCTTAATGGGTGTTGAATTCTTTTTAGGGGGGATTTTAGAACCCAATACTGATACCTATTCTACAATATGCCCTTGGAATCAATTCAAACTGATTTTTCAAACAAGACTTATGCAATTCAGAAAAAAATACACACCTTTTTTTTTCTTTTGAGGAGCTTGATATTGAAACTAAATTATCTCTGTTATTTCGGATCTTTAATATCTAAAATTTGGTGTTGTAGTATCCCTCTGATCTTCTTTCGAATGCCACGGGTCTGACCTAATTTGGATTCTTCAAGGAAAATTTATGTCCAATCTCCAACAATGACCTAATTATGGACTGGTTCAGTAGAGAAAACTTTTACGGCATGTGACGTGTCACTGCTTCCTCCTTGTAATATTCCAAAATTTGCATGCAGCGAATTGGAATATTAAATTTTTCTAACGTCACTTAGGAAATGAATAAATGGATAAGGAGGCCCATACATTTCAGAAATAAGGATAAAATCCCTCATAGTGTGAAAGGGGATCATAATACCAGCTGGAATTTACACTCTCATGTGTGAACAGGGACATTTTTTATGTGGACAAAGTCAAGTTTGACCAAGTCAATAGCATAAATGTAGGAGGAGTGGATCATCAAATAAAATAGATCAATGTGAATGAGGTTCAGCCTAGATAGCTATATGTGAGCTGGATTGAAGACCCTTAGGTGTGAAAAGGGCTGAAGCAAGTTGAAGAGGTCAACCTTGACCAAATCAAACTGCGCAGTTTAGGGGAGTGGCTCTAATGAAGGCACAATGCAGTTTTGGAGGGAGATTGTTTGTGTGATGGTGGAAACCCTATTGAGTGGGACCCAAGGTGAGAAGGCTCACTTAGTTTATAAGGAAGAGGATGGAAGCCATTTGGGGGTGGGCTTATGAATTTTATTTTGATGTCTTCTTAGACTTTTTCTCTCTTTAGCTGTTTAGCTAAGATTGTCGGTGTTATTTAGCACTAAGGTATTCCTGTTCTTAAATTCCTTATCTTCCCTTTGAGTAGCTCTTGGGAGATACCTGATCTATCATTCCACACATCTGGAATTGGTGCCAAGTTTCAGCGCAGTTTCTGCAGGAGTTTGTGTTGAGTTGCAGGGTGTTGCAGTGGAGGGTTGAGAAACCCACTTTCTGAGTTGGTTTTGCAAAGGAGGGTGGATTCCTTCTTGTGGGAGATCATTTTGGAGGGTTCTTGGACTGATTTCAGATATTTGGCAGTAGGCCAACAAATTTTCATCACCTACAACGTTATTCCATTTTGGAATTGCGTTATTTCTGGAGGGCAGTTTCAACAGTGTCTTTTGTGGCTCTTTCGGGGAGTTTTCCCGTGATTGGTGGGTTGATTCTTCCATGGGGGAATACCTTTGATCAGATATGCATCATATCTATATTATTACATCCTTCTATACTCATGTGCTTCAGTTTTCAGTGATTAGATCACCATTTGTATTCAGGGTGTATTCCTAGAAACCCTTCTCGAGTTCTCTAGTTTTTGTATAAAGGAGACTAGATCTCATTTTTCTGAGCATATTGTTTAATATAATATCAGATCTCTTTATCTCTTCTATTTATCTGTACAGACCCTCATTATATTGCACAGTCTCCTTGATGCAATAATTTATGTGTTGCATTGTTTGGGGTTTTAGCCTTTTTTAGCAATCCTAGGTGTGGGAGGTATTTTTAACCCACCTAGTTTGATTTGTTTCAGCTCTATTCTTGGATTTAGGTTGTATATTTTCTGATCTAAAGGATCCAAGAGTTGATTCCGTGATTTATAGAATATATTTCTGAAAATGCGTTTTTTATGCATGCATGGTTGAGAAGTCCCTATTTGGGGATATTACATTCCTTCGGCTCTGAAATTGATATACAAGAAACTAAAGTCTTTGTACTTGCAGCTAATTTTTACAAAATTCCAATCTGATTCTCAGAGAGAGAGTTATGACGATTTTCCCACGATCCCTTCTTTGAGATGAAATTCGGGAGCCTGAAAAAACCCTAAATTCCACAGGTCATATCTCCGAAAATGTCGTGAACCATGATCTAAAATTTTTACATGAAGTTCCTCAGGATTTCGGCTTCATGTGATAAAAATTTCAGCTTCTGAAACTTTGTATAAAAAAAGTTATAGTGAAACTCCACGATGACTTGTTTGGAGCAGTGAAATCCTAGAATCCAAAGCTCTGATACCAAATATTATGAAACTAGCTCAAAAAATAGAAGAAAAGAGATATCAACGCCTTATAAATAGGCCACTTTGAGGGGTAAACCTCCTTTACATTACATAAATGAACAATTCTTGGATGATACAAATGACAAAACATCATTCTATATATAGGAGTCCATGGGGTCACAATATAATCCTAGCCGACCTAACAATAATAATGTAAGGGCACAATAATAACAAAATTAGGGTTACAAGGGTACAACAATAACAATAAGGGGGCTACACTAACAACAATAAGGGACTACACTAGTAATATAGGGACCTAACATTGTGGCCTGCACAGGGAATATTAGTCTTGTTTTAGTTGGAGTTGATAAATTACCAGGCGTTGGAGCATCCTTTCAGTTGGGGTTGATAAACCACGGGGTGACGAAACATCCTTTCTGATAGCAACTGGTAAACAAAGTGTTGGAGCACTCATCAGGTTGTCCTGACTTACAGGTTGTTGGGGCATTCTTCCGATTCTAGCAGGGTATTAGGGTTTAGTAGCATCCTACAGGTTGCAGCCTGTAAATTAGGGGTTGTACGCTTCCCTTAGTTGTAGTTGAAATGTTGATGTAATTAATTTTTTTTGAAGGGAGAAGAAGAAAATTACTAAGAAGCGTTTGGTGGTTTTTCACCTAGAGGGGGTTTTCCACCTAAAATTATTTGTGTCCACTATTTTATATTTATTTATTGTTGTATGGTGTTGTCTATTGTGCATTATTTTTTATGATTATCTAAATAATAACAAAAATAATAAATGAATATTAACTAATTCTTTGAAAAACATTAAAAAGTGTTAATTGCTAAGAAAAATTGATTCACCCCCCCCCCCCCAAGTATTTCCAACAATTGGTATTAGAGTGCAGTTCCTTCCGATAACAACTTAACCAATGGAAGGAAAATATCAGAGAATGGAAATGGGAAATTCAAAGAAGAAATTTTCCAAGAATTCAAAGGATGCAAAAGAAGTTACAAGTACAATAACATCTGAAGAAAATCAGTATTGTGCAGCAACTCCGGAATTTGATGCAAATAATTACTGGATATTCTAATCTATAATGGAAGTCCATTTTCAAGCTCATAATGCATGGAAATTAGATGTTTATGAAGACACATCTACCAATGAAGCTAAAAGGTACAATTTGAAAGCCATGAAAATCATTCTTAATGTTCTGCAAAATTTCGCAAAAGCAAAAATTGGTCAATGTTCAACAGCGAAAATTCTTTGGGAGAGGCATCATAATCTGTACTCAAAGAAGCATTCAAGTCAAGGGATGGATCTTGAAAATCATGTGGACCCTAATTATGATAGTGAAGAAGTTGAACAAATGAGTAAGATCGAATTTCAAAATGAAATGGTCATGGTTATAAAATAACTTCAAATTCAAAGGGAAAAGGAAAAATTTCTGGAAGTCGGATTGGAAATAGTAAAATAATGTGTGAAATAACTCAATAAGAAAAATGAAGAATCCAAGAAAATAATTCGAAGTCTTAGAGTACAGTTGAAGAAGCCAGAAAGGTTGAAATTTCAAATATGAAGACAGAAAATCACACACTCAAGAAAGAAGTTGATCAAAAGAAACAAGAACTTGGTGTAGTCTTTGCAGACATCAGCAGGGTTAATACAGATAAGAAAGAGAAGGATTGGAAAGAAAATTAAAGGAATCTGATCAAAGGTACATATCTGTAGTTGACCAAAATCAAAATGAATTAGATACCTCTTTAGAAAAAATAAGAAGGCTCACGGAAGAAAGTAGAAGGAACAGATGAAGGTACTCAACAAGGAAGTAGAGAAGACCACTTTTCTAAAGGTACATGTTGAAGAGGCAGAAAAAAGAAGGGAGATATTGAAAACATGGTTTCAATAATACCTTTCTCGAAAGAAATAATAATCTGGCACAACTCTCATAGAAATCAACAAGTTCAAGGAATGGAAAAAGGAACACTTGTAGGTTGTTGACAAGAAATACAAAGAATTGGATCAGTTGAAGATGAAGGCAGAAAAAATCGGCAAGGCTCTAGTTAATGAAGGTACAAGCTCCACATATTCACAAAGTCATATTGAGAAGAATATTAGACCTAAGAATAATGATACAACTCCGAAGAATGATTTCAAATACAAAGGAAAAAATTCTACTCTGCCTCCGAAGAAAAATGAACCATCAATACAAGATAAATCATCCAGGTATGTTTGTCCATTTAATGGTTATTTTTTTTCATGTATTTGTTGGACATTCATGGTTTTGTTGATGCAGACTAGGCTGGAGATCTGGACCAAAGAATATCTACAAGTGGGTATGTGTTTAGCCTATTTGGAGGTGCAGTCAGTTGGATGAGTAAAAGACAGTCTGTAGTGGCTCTTTCAACTACGAAGGCCAGAATAATTGACGACCACTCCTTCGCACAAGTAAAGACGAGTTTGGTTGCGGAGATTGTGTTCAAGTATGGGGTTGGTACAGCAAGCTATAAGGATAGACTGTGATAGCCAAAGTGCAATTTTCTTGGCTAAGAACCCTGCTTATCATTCAAAGACAAAGCACATTGATGTTCAATATCACTTTGTGAGATATATGGTTGAGGCTAAAAGGGTGTTGTTGGTAAATGTGGACACTTTGAATAATGTTGCAAATGCATTGACAAAGTCTGTGAGCACTCAAAATTTCTCTTAGTGTAGAGAAACAATGGGTGTTGCAAAGCTGGGCTAATGACTCAGCTCTCGTGTGGCCCCCTGCGGAAAGAAAACAAAAAGTGGTATCAGAGCGTAGGTCATGAGTTCGATACACACCCAACTCGCGTTCGGGGGGAGATTGTTGGACATTGGATAAATCAATGCTCCCCATTTGTTTCGCGACATGGAATAACCGCCTGATCGTTTACTAACACTTGCGGGTTTTGGTCTAATGGAAATCGTGATTCCCAACAGTATTGAATTTGGACATATGGCTAGGGATTGTAAATTTTTTTACAAGTACAATTATCAAGGACCACCTCCGATGAATGAATTATCGAGGTATGCATGTTCATTTAATGGTTATTGATTTTTATGTGCTAACTATGGACATATGGCTAGGGATTGAGAAGTTTTTTACATGTACAATCATTATCTGTAAAACCCTAGAAGCAAGTTTGTAGGATCACGAGACAGATACCAAATGAAATATTCTATGGATGAAATTGAATGCTTCAAATGTCATAATTATGAACACATAGCTCTAGATTGTCGGTACACTCCTAATAAGGAATGTTATAAATGTATAACTATGGACACATAGCTTGTCATTTCAAGTACAAGATGGAATCAACCATAAATGAAAACCTTGACAACAAGGATAAGAATGTTTGGAAAATAAAATAGGTATAGGATGAGAAAGGAAATCAAGAAGGGAAGAAGTTCCTAGTAGTTATGCTTTCAGGGTTCATAAAAGGTTGTGAGGACTCAAAACTTGCTTCAAATAATGACTCGAGTCAAGATGATTTTTTATATGATACACTATTTTAAATAATCCTACTTGTCGACTCTTGGAATTTTGAAGAGGGGTAGTTTATACAATGATATGTGGCACAAGTCTATCGTTGACACATATACAACATGGAAAAGATAACAGCTTCAGGACAATTGTGTCAAAATTATAAGAGGTTTGGGGGGAGCAGAACAGTTAAAGGATTACAGTTCCACAAAGATTTCCAGATTCAGAAGAAATCTTCTCATAAGGGGGATAAAAATAAGGTTAAGGTCCACAGTTATCATCATTAACAGATTGTTAGAAGAAGGCTACTCGTAAGAGGGAGCATAAGAAGACAACAGGTCCACAAGAAGTACACATATTTTCATGGGGAGTCACCCATTTCCAATGATGTCAAATGGAGAGAGAAAAACCTGAGAAGGAGATTGGAATCATGAGGAGGAGATGAAGCAGGATGTCAGGGGAATTTGTACTCGTAAAAGGAGTATGTGTGTTTCCATCAATCACAAAAGGGGAGATTTTTGGATGGTGTTGTCATTGATGTCAACCCATGGAGTTGAATGTGTTTTAATTTGACTGAAAACAATAGTCATTGATGTAAAATGGTTAATAAACACTTCTTAATTATTGTTGGATTACATCAAGTTGGCATCTCCACTATTGGATGGTAGAAATTCCAAGTCCTAGGGTGTGTGTTCCCTATACTAAGGATGTACCCCCAACTTTGTCGAGGGTTTTTGAAGGGTAAAAATATTTAGTTTGACTTTGATATCCATGTCATTCAATTCTCCTTGTCGAGATATTTTCGATGGTATGTCGAACACCACATAATTCCTCCTAGTTTGAGAGAAAACTGAGTTTGAAGTTGGTGACCACATTGTCTGGGCTAAAACCCCAAGAGTAGTGAAATGACACATTATTTACCTATAGTTGTCAATATATGACAATGATTCTCATCGTAATATCATTTTGTATAAGTTGAATAACTTAAAGAACCAAAGGCAATAAACCAATCATTGACTTCACAACTAGGTATGACCATATGCACTAAACCAATCATTGAATTCAAATTTTAGTAGAGATTAAGGAAAATCATGTTATAAAATAATAATAATAAAGGTAATTTAATAAATTAATATTATTGATAATATCTAGTCTCCTCCAACATTAGGAAGCCCTTACTAATTTATTATTTTACAAGCCTATTCTATATGCATCATAAAAATGTAGCACACATTTTCGTTAGGGCATAAGAAAACCTATTCATAAGACTTATTAAATAAATTAACATATTAATAAATTACTTAAGACTAAATATTCCTCCAACGTATACTTTTATGAAGCCCCTCCACTCATTATAAAATGAAATCTATCTAATACCAAATCACAACAAATATATCACACCTTATCTCTGATATTCAGTCTATTGAACAATTTGTGACTTTCAACTTGTTAAGGGAATCTAAGGTAGAAGAATTTCATCTAGGGAAACGAATTCACTCCAAGTTTTATATATTTCCATTCTCTCCCAAGTAATTCCTTTTGGTGTCTTGTTTTATATTGTTTTATTTGTGAGAAAATCCCTGCAGATAGGCCCATTCTTCCTACCTTGCAGTTAGGGAGCAATTGTAGAAATATGTGAGGATTTTTTTTTTTTTTTTGGTGGATCGTTGCATAAAAGGGGAGGGTTGATGGCAGAAATGTTTCAGCCTCCATCATTAGGAATGGAGGCTTGGTCAGGAAAATATTTTCTTTAGTTTTTAATTATGAAGGCCACATAGGTTAGCAAAGGAACATAGTTGTGATTTGGAAACTCTTGTTAACTTAACTTAACACTGTTTAACTATTATATGGACAACATGTGACTATGTACCCATTTTTAACATGACTGTAAATTTATTACACATCAAGAAGATAATATATAGAAATATTATTGCTTGCTTTGATTCACCTTCAACAAGCACAACAATTGCAAATTTGATTGTGAAATTGAAAGTGACAACTAGATAAAGGCATTGATATGATGCTTAACGTTGAATTTTTTATCACTCCCCCCCCGCTTTACAAGGCTGAGAATGGAGCTGAAGGAAGGTAACCACAAACAAACCTTTAGGTGAGGTAGCTAACCCTACCACAACCAGAGAGGGCTCTCTCAATGTCACTTTGTAGCTAATGAGATAACTGATTATATTTATCTTAGGCTATTTATGATGCTCAGTAGATTAGGTTTTTTATTTGTTTGAAGTTTTTGTTGGATAGGAATGACAGTCAAGGAACTAGGTCTAGGGTTTAGGTATAATTTCAAAGGTTAAGTTGCAGAGACAAGGATGATTCCAGGTAGCTAAACTCGTGAACATACTTAATTTTTCATTTTGTATATGGTTTTGAAAGATAAGGAGTCAGAATGAGCATTTAAATGAACTCATTAATCAGAAGAGTAAACACATCCATGAAAATCTTATTTAAATGAGCATAGAAAGTAATGATTTATGTTCATAGACTCATAATATCAACATATAGAAGCATAAATGTGATGGAAAGGTAACATAACATTCAATTTTATGAAGTAACGGAGAAGAAACAATTCTCAAAATCATACCACTGGATTCCCAAGCTTATAGCTGCAACATTCTTTGATTTCACTGAAAAAAGATTTTGTACAATAGCTCCACTACAAATAACAACTATCCAACCTCTAAAATGACTTGATGTGGACTACTTATAGAAAATATATTTCATGAAACCTCATAGGGTCGAAATACTATCCAAAAATCATATAATTACATCAGATGAGTCACTTTCCAGAATCTATGGAAGTTAGAAACTATCCCCTAAAATGTAGCTAAAGACTAGGAGTGTGTGTCTCCTTCATTAAATTACATGTTCCTCATCACAAGAGGCAAAAAAAAAATCTAACACTAAAATTAACCCTCATGGGACAAATTAGCATCAAATTCTGAAGTTTTTCTAGCTTGACAGTTGTCTGAAGGGAATCCAATGCAAAAATGTAGTGCCTTTAGCAGAAGTGTCGTGTCTGTCTGGCAGAAGCGTCGCGCCTATTAAAAGGTGATTTTGACCCACATAAAAGCATCCAATTGAAAGTATAAAGGCTGGATTGAGTATCCCTATGTGTCTAATTTCCAATGCACCTTGAAATTTGAGAAGAAACCCACACGAAGACCTCCAAAAATTTATTTTCCCAACCATACTCCAGAAGCGCCACGCCTGGTCAAAAACAATGGCAGAAGCATGAAAAAGAGGTTGTTTTTTGGATTTTTCTCCACAACAAAGGGGTGCCATGAAAAAAAAAGACATGATATGAAATGTGCAGGTGAAATGGCATCCAACCATGTAAGCCAATATTCATTTGAGTTCCCTGAGAGAAATCTTCGTGTCGCTCCGCGACACTTTTGTGGAGACCAATTTTCCTGAATTTTCCAAAAATCCCAAAAAAAGTCAAAAAATTCTCAAAAATTGTTTTGTGACACCTGTGGATGATAGGCTAAACATCCAAGGATGCCTCAGTAAGTAGTTCTAGGTTATCCTTCTCCTTAAGCTTCATTTGGGCTTCCTTAAGATTTTTCTTCATTTGTTTGAGCCTGATTTGGGAAATTTTGTTTCTGGTGCAATAGTGATTTTCCATATGTCTCTGAAGGTCATTATTATTTTTTTCTTTCTTCGGAAGATTCTCGAGGTTTCCATTCACCCTGTCAAGCCAATATTCTCTATTTTTTTTATTTCATCAAAAATTAGTTCATCAAAAGTTTTCTAACCTGATTTATGAGTTGATTCTCTTTCTTTCTAAAGCGCCCTCTTAAGACCTCTTTTCCTTAATCTCCTTGATTTTGTTTCAATTTCTATATCCTCCAACTGATCAACATCATCTACCAGTTCTTTTCATTCTCCTTTATCTTCCTCAATATGCTCCTTTTTCTTGTCTTGGAGGAGTAGTCTCACTTTTAACTAAAAATTCTCTTGTTGTAGGAATGTGATCTGAGAATTTGCCTTTAAGAAAACCTCCCTTAAATCTCCTATATCTTCATCTTCCTCCTTTATGATTTCCTCAGTTAACTTATTCTTCACATGCCCTGCCATCTCAACTTCTATGGGTTCTTGTTCATCATGGTGTTGCAACAGTGACTCACCATCATGACTAGGTGGTTGATCTATTATTTGTCTTTGCTCAAGTGTAGTTTCAAGTTCCAATACACCTTTGATTGTCTTAGGAGAAAAAACCATTGTCTTACCCTTCTCATATGTTTGAGTGATCTCAACCCTAGGCTCTTTTTAAATATATTCCTGCCTAATTGAAGAGCCAACCTCCTTTGGTTGTGTTGATGTTGTGCTATGAATAATAGGTGGACTAGTTGCAGGAGTTGATGCTACTTTCTCCATGAAAGCTTCCTAGGTCATATTGTTTGTTGAGAGCTAGTGAAAAACAACCAGATTGACCTAACCATGGTGGAATAGACTAGGATGATGATTTTTACCTTTTATTTGTACCTTTTCAACCATCTTGACCAAACTCCCAAATAAATAGTTGGACAAATTGAGTGATTTTGTGGTTGTGAAGTGCATTAGTAACCTAACATGGTATTGGCACAGTCTTGAAAATATCCCTTCACATGTAAAATATTTCATGATTAGCTTCATTAATGGGGCATAATTATCAAGTAAATGCCTAAAAGGGAAAACATGTCCAGGTTCATCTCTACAATGAGGTTTTATGAACATTAGGTAATTCTCAAGGTGTAATTCCATGCCTTTGAACCAGACTTCTCCTTCATTTGGAATACATGTTGTTGAAGTGATGGCATGTTGGGTTTGTATTGTATTCTTTCCACGACTAATCACGTGCGGGGGAATCACAGGGGGGGTGATATCCCCCCCTATACATTGTGTTGGGCGCAACGTCGGGGGTGTCACAGGGGGGGCAGTAGCCCCCCCTATCAGGGATTAGGGCAGCGCCTCGGAAAAAAAATTTGGTCCTTTTTTTCCGATGGGAAGATCTGCCCATGCTTTTTTGCATGGGTTTGCACATGGTTTTGGGGTATGATGGTTTTCGACCTCTGGTATTTTGTAGATCCGGTCAAGGGAACTATGGTTATGTTATAATCTAGGGTTAATGGATTGGGGTTTATGTATGCTTCAGCATGTATATATATGTGTTGTAACACTAAAAGGAATATAATGAAAAATCAAGCTGGTTGTCCCGATTTTGGATCCAGGGGAAAATCTCTATGTTTATCTGTTTTATGTTTTATGCTCTTGCTATTATTTATTTTCTATTTTTAAGATTCATTTGCAGATAATTTCTGTACAGGGTTAAAACCTACAATTGGTATCAAAGCAGTTTCGGCTTCAAGTGGATGCCTTTGCTGCTGAGGTGTTTTTTTGCTCGAGCCTGAGGTAGACCCTATTCAGTGGGAGATTTGTGGGATCGATTCTTGCGGTGAAAGAAGATGGTGAGCAGCGGGAAGATAGAGATTGAGAAATTTAATGGTCAGATTTTTGAGTTGTGGAAGCTCAAGATGGAGGATCTGTTGGTGGATAAAGATCAGTGGATCGTGGTAGATCCGGGTACTAAACCAATGGCAATGTCAGATGAAGACTGGAAGAAGCTGGATCGGAAGGAAAAGAGCACAATATGATTGTGTGTCTCATATTTAGTATTGTTGAATGTATCTGGGGAAGCTACAGCGAAGACCTTGTGGGAAAAGATAGGGACTTTGTACCAATCTAAGTCTCTGGTGAATAAATTGTTCCTACGGAAAAATTTGTATAACCTAAGGATGAAGGATGGAGACTCGGTGACAGAGAATTTGAATGCATTCAATACTGTGGTAAGTCAGCTGTCATCTGTTGATATTAAAATCTCAGATGAAGATAAGTGCATCAGTTTGTTGTGTTCTCTACCAGACTCGTGTGATAGTCTGGTTATTGCAATAGGTAGCAATACAACTACCTTGAATTTTGATGACATTGTCTCAGCCTTACTGTCGGAGGAAATGAGACGGAGAAATATGGAGGGTCAGAATGGAGATGCCTTATCTTTACGAGGAATGTCTTAGAATAGAAACAAGAATAAGGTTTCGAGTGGGAGATCTAAATCTAAAGGGAGATATAAATCTCCCGGAAATTATGTAAAGGTTTGATGCAAATGCGGAAAGGAAGGGCACTACAAAAAGGACTGCAAATCTAAAGCTCCTGAGAAAGGAAAGGGATATGATGATGCTCCTTCTGCAGAGGAAAAAACCACCTCAGATGAAGGTGGGGATGTGTATTTGGCCTCTTCTTCAAATACACATGTAGATCATGGGTCATGGTTGATTGACTCGGCTGCATCCTTTCACTTCACTCCCCATAGGGAGTGGTTCTGCGAGTATGAGAAATATGATGGCAGTGATGTATTCTTAGATGATGATAGGAAGGCTAGAATCGTCGGGCGTGGAAGATTCAAGCTGAAGCTGCAAGGTGGAAGGATTAGAACACTTCCTGGTGTTTTTCACATTCCTGCATTGGCCAGAAATCTAATTTCTGTAAGCAAGATGGATGATGCAGGTGTAAAAATAGTGTTCAAGAAAGATACCTGTAAGATGGTTCGGGGAGCATTGGTATTAATGTGGGGAGTTAGGATTGGAACTTTGTACAAGCTTCAGGGCAGCACTGTTATTGCTGGGTGCAACAGTTTTGTGGTTCCCGAAAGTGGAGCGGAAAGCCTAGTGGTCTCTGGAGAAAAGACCATGCTACGGCATCAAAGGCTTGGACATATTGGAGAGAAGAGCCTTCAGATACTACATGGAAATGGTATGGTAGAAGGTATGTCTAATAGCTCTCTGGATTTTGATTTCTGTGAACATTGTGTATATGGGAAGCAAAATCGGGTGAGTTTTCCTTCTAGTGCTAAGAGGGCGAACAAGATATTAGAGCTTGTGCACAGTGATGTCATTTGAAGACTACTGTCGGTTCCATCATTAGGTAAGTACGTATGCTATGTTTCATTCTGGAATGACTTCTCCAAAGAATACATGGATATATTTTGAGGAAGAAATGTTGAAGTCTTTAATGATTACATAATTTAAGGCTGCGGTGGAAAACCAGACGAGAGAAGAAGATAAGGTGCCGAGGACGGATAATGGTGAGAGTTACCGAAAGAAGGAATTTGAAAGGATTAAGCAAGAAAGTGTGGTATAGCACGGCGAAGACTACTCCATACCAGGTCGATGCATGATTGCAAAAAGAATAGATAGGAAAGCGATGGAAAAGGCAAGAAAGCATATTTTGGGTACAAGTTTGGGGGCATGATGTGGGTAGAGCGATGCATTGCATGTTACTTGGTTAATAGATCACCTTCATCAGCGTTGGAGGATAAGACTCCACATGAGGTATGGACTAGTAAGAAACCCTCTCTTTCAAATCTGAGGGTATTTGGATGTGATGCATATGTACATGTTCCAAAGGAGAAAAGGACCAAGTTGGATAATAAATCTGAAAGGTGCATATTTATTGGGTATAAGGATGGTTTAAAGGGTTACAAGCTTTGGAACCCAGAAACAAGGAAGGTTGTGTACAGCCGAGAGGTGGTGTTTAGAGAGGTGTAAGATGTTGTTAAACATAAAGTCCTACCAAAGGAACCTAAGAAGATAAAATTTGAGCTAAGGGAGGATGAATCAGACTCTACAACAGAAGAAGACTCAAAAGAGGAAGAGCCACAAACTCCAGCTATGAGAAGATCAGCTTGGGAAAGAAGACAACTAGAAAGGTATAGTCCATATGCTTTATGTTCAAATTTTGCTTTAACTATAACTAATGATGATCCCAGAACTATCAGGGAGGCAGTAGATTTAGAGGATGGAAAACTCTAGAAGGAGGCCATGGTTGATGAAATGGCATCCTTGCATAAAAATGAGGCATGGGATCTGGTGGAGTTGCCAGCTGGAAGGAAGCCCATCGAGAGCAAATGGGTGTTTAAGAAGAAGATGAATGTAGAAGAAAAGGTGGAGAAATATAAAGCTCGGTTGGTAGCAAAAGGTTATTCTCGGGTGCCGGGAATTGATTTTGGTGATATTTTTTCTCCTGTTGCCAAAGTTACTTCTATTAGATTACTTTTATCTGTTGCTGTTGCATTTTATTTTGAGGTAGAACAAATGGATGTGAAGACAACATTTATTCATGAGGATCTGGAAGAGGATATCTACATGAAACAACCTGAAGGCTTTATGGTGAAGGGGAAGAAAGAGCTGGTATGTAGGTTAAAGAAGTCTCTGTATGGGTTAAAATAGACACCAAGGATGTGGTATCATAAATTTGATACCTATATACGGGGACTTGGCTTCACTAGAATCAAGGAGGATCACTTTGTTTATTTTAAATTAATTGGTGACCATGTTATTTATTTGGTCTTGTATGTGGATGATATGTTGTTGATTGTAAATGACAAATAAATTATCCAAGATTTGAAGACCTAGTTGTTCTCCAAATTCGACATGAAGGATCTTGGTGCTACAAACTATATTTTGGGCATGGAAATTAAGAGAGATCGGGCAAAGAGGAAGCTCTAGTTAAACCAGAGGAAGTATGTCGAGACTATATTGCAAAGGTTCAATATGCAGGATAGTAAACTGGTGAATGTTCTGATTCCTGTAGGTACAGAGCTGTCTATTGAATAGTGTCCCAAGACACAAGAAGAAGAGGAGGATATGTCTCGTGTTCCATATGCAAGTGCAGTGGGTAGCCTGATGTATGCATTGGTCTGTAGTAGACCAGAAATTGAACATGCAGTGGGAGTATTGAGCAGGTTTATTTCAAACCCAGGGAAGGAGAATTGGACAACAGTGAAGTGGGTTTTCAGATATTTTTGTGGCACTAGTCATTATGGCTTGTGCTACTAGGGAAGACCAGGATTGGAAAGAGTGTTGGACATTCATGGTTTTGTTGATGCAGACTGGGCTGGAGATCTGCACCAAAGAAGATCTACAAGTGGGTATGTGTTTAGCCTATTTGGAGGTGCAATCAGTTGGATGAGAAAAAGACAGTATGTAGTGGCTCTTTCAACTACAGAGGCAGAATACATGGCAACCACGCATGCATCAAGTATGGGGTTGGTGAAGCAAGCTCTAAGGTAAAACTGTGATAGCCAAAGTGAAATTTTCTTGGCTAAGAACCCTGCTTATCATTCAAAGACAAAGCACATTGATGTTCAATATCACTTTGTGAGATATATGGTTGAAGCTAAAAGGGCGTTGCTAGTAAAGGTGGAAACTTTGAAGAATGTTGCAGATGCATTGAAAAATTCTGTGAGCACTCAAAATTTATGTTGGTGTAGAGAAACAATGGGTGTTGCAAAGTTGGGCTAATGACTCAGCTCTCCTGTGGCCCCCTGTGGAAATAAAACAACAAGTGAGAGAATGTTGGGTTTGTGTTATATTATTTCCACGACTAATCACATGCGGGGGGGTGGTAGCCCCCCCTGTTGGGGTCTGGGGCAGTGCCCCAGAAAACAAATTTTGGTCCTTATTTTCCGATGGGAGGATCCATCCATGGTTTTGTGCATGGGTTTGCACATGGTTTTGGGGTACGATGGTTTTTGGCCTCTGGTATTTTGTAGATCCAGTCAAGGGAACTACGGTTATGTTCTAATCCAGGGTTAATGGATTGGGGTTTATGTATGCTTCGGCATGTATATATATGTGTTGTAACACTAAAAGGAATATAATGAAAAATCAAGTTGTTCATCCCGATTTGGGATCCAGGGGAAAATCTCTGTGTTTATCTGTTTTATGTTTTATGCTCTTGCTATTATTTATTTTCTGTTTTTAAGATTCATTTGTAGATAATTTCTATACAAGGTTGAAACCTACATGGCATCTATTGATAAATTTAATTCAATGCCTGCTATGATGCCCCTGTCTCTACTGAAGTTAGTGGCAAAAATTCTAGCCAATTTAGCATGACAGCCTACCTCCATGATTCTCTCACAAAATCTCAAATATTCAGTGTCTTAAAACATCTCTTGGCATAAGGGGAGGCATTGAGTTATTGAAATGTGGTTGGCTCAAATATGGAATGGTGGCCTCCCTTGTGAAACTTATTTTCACCCTCAATACTACTTGTGAACATGATGAAACCCTCCTAGATGAAATTAGTGGGTAGGGACAATGAATTTAGGAAAACAGGGGATAGGGATAGGGTGAATTTAGGGTTTGTGATGAGGTGTAATAAAGTTAAGGAAAATTCCTCAAAAAATTGAGAAGGTAGGGAGATGTGTTAGCTTGAGGTTACAAGTGAAATTTCTTGAAATAAGTATGGGGAGGTGGATCAAAATGTGAAAGCACGGGGATTTTCTAGTTTTCTTGTGGAAATATAGTGGGAATTTAGGGTTTATTTTCCTACCTAAGCTAACTCCCTTTTGAAGATAACTTGTATGATGGAAATGGATTTTTTTCCACCTTCTTTATTCAAGAATTTGGACATTTATGGTGGCGAAATAAAGACACCTAGACACTAACCTAGGTGAAATCATGGTGACTGACCTAAGACTCTAGATGATAATGGAGGACATGAATCATGAAATGAAAATGACCATGAATATACTAGAGGGAGTAGCTCTTAAGACCTAGACATATCCAGTGAACAAAATTTTATTTGAAAACTTACTTGAAAATATAAAATTTTAACCTAGGACCACTACTAAGCAACTTTGAAAGAGTACATTTGATCACTGAATATTGGACACTAACGTTGGCTCCATATGAGGATGGCAGCTCCTTTAGGAGGCACCAAGTACATTATAGATCAAGTAGCCTCATCCATTGGGAAATGGAGTCAAAACTAGAAACTGAAATAACTTCAACAAACTGAAAAAATGACTAAAAAAAAAAGTAAGTGAACTTTTTGAAATTTTGAAAAGAAAAAAAAATCAGCTTGTCATAGAATTATCATCGCCTTCTCTTTGGGATTCAAACTTATGAAACATATTCTTATTCTTGATATAAAATACAAAGTAATATTTACAGTGAAAGTGAACCTTTTTCTTCAAATTTAGGTAAGATAGTGTTTTAGGAACCTGTCATTCTCCGGTCCTCCTAGAATTTCCCGCCCATCAAGATCTTCTAAAAATAATGCCTTATTACCTCTAAATTTTGTAATCTCTTATGGATATTTCCATAAATTATCAAACTTATCGTGCTTACCTTTGTCTTCATTCCGGGCATCCCAACAAAGAACAAAATCTCCTACTTTGAAATCATCATCTTTGGTCTTCTTTTCATATACTTTCTTGATTTTCTCCTAAAGTTTTGAAGTGTGATTGAAAAATTCTTCTCTTGTCTGTTGTAAATGAATCATTTGACTAATTCTTCGTTGGATATCATTTTTTTCACTATCTATCTCTTGCAGAATTTTCATCATTAGGATAGTTAAAGAAGCGAGAAACACTATATCAACACCATACACAAGCTGAAAATGTGACATATTGATTGATCTCTTCATGCTAACTCTACCCGCCCATAGAGAACTTATGATCTTCTTGTGCCAATTTCTCTTGTTCTCTTACAACAATTTCTTGATTATATTCATCAATGATTTGTTTGATGATTTAACCAACCCGTCGCCTTGAGGATAGTATGTTGTAGAATGACCAAGTATTATGCGATATTTATCACAAAAGTCAATAATTTTCTTAAAGTTAAATACATATGCATTGTTAGTAATAATTCTCTATGGGAAACCAAAACAAGACAAAATATTTCTTTCCAAAAACTGAATAATGATAGTATTTATAGCTTGCCTCGTTGGAATGGATTCAATCCACTTTTTGAAGTAATCAGTGGCAGTAGGTATCCACTTATCCTGATTTGATGAAGGCGGATGGATCTCGCCAATGAAATCAAGACCCCACTGCTATAAAGGTGCTTGAACTGTGATGGGTTTCAAGGGCAACGACAAAATATTTCTTTTTTCCTAAAAAATATGACATTCATGATAGCTCATGACAGTCTTATAAACATCTGAAAATAAACTTGGCCAATAGAAGCCAACCCTCAAAATATTATTTGATGTAGCCTTCTAGAAAATATGACCACCACAGTCACCTTTATGAAAGTCATTCATCACTTTTTCAACTTCTCCTTCTACCAAAAAATTCAACAACACTCCTCTCATATTTTTCCAATACAAATAATTGTTAAAGATGCAATACTTAAGAGCCTTCAACTTCAAAGATCTAGCTTTACTACTAGGTAAGCCAGGAGGAGGATTCAAGTGTTGCAAACCATGAACAATATCAATGTACCATGGCGATGAAATAAATATTTCAGATACCTGAGGTAATGAATCAGCCTCTGTCTCCTCAGATAATGCAACAATAAAATTAATTTCCACAGCATGAATATTTGAGTCTGCCATAAGCTTTTCCAAGCCTTGTCCCTTGATCAGTTTGTAGGCTTTATCTCCAAGTCATACTCCAACATAGCAGCAATCCATTTTCCATGCCGGCCTTTAGGATCATTCTGTGTAAGCACATCTTTGACAGCAACATTGGGACATATGCAATCACATGAGAGTGAATAATATAGACTCGGAAGTCCTTCAATGATTTAACTAGCGCCAAGGCTTGTTTTTCAATGATATTATACTTCAATGCTGCATCTCTAATGGTTCTACTGAAGAAGGTGATGGGTTGTTATGTTTCTGATTTTTCTTTTGCCTAAGGACAACAACTAGAGTATGCTCTGAAGCAAAGGAAAAAATGATGAAATCAAGTTTGTAACCTAGACTAATAAGAATAGGAGCATGAGATAAAGAAAATTTAACTTGATTTAAATACTTCTTTGCCTCCTCAAACCATTTTAATTCACTATCTTTCTTCAACATATCAGTAATTTGCCTTCAGTGTTCAACGAGATTGGGAAAAAACCTTCTCAGAAAATTGATTTTACCATTGAATGATTGAATCTCCTTATTTCTTCTAGGATATTCCAAGCTCTGGATTGCTTCAATTCTTGAAGGATATATTTGGATGTCGTCTTTTGAAATTATGTGTCCCAGCGATTTTCCTTCCTCCGTAGCAAAAAATCTCTTCTTATGATTCAGCGATATGCCAAATTTCCTAGATCTCTGAAAAATTGTTTTCAAGTGCTGCAAGTGTTTCTCATCTATCTTAGAAAAAATAGTGATATCATCAAGATATATGACCAAAAAGACATCCTTTTCATTGGCAAAGGTGATGTCCATCTCTCCTTGAAAATTCTCTCCTGCATTTTTCAATCTAAAGGGCATTCTGGCGTACATGAAGGTACCCCATGGTGTTGTAAAGGCTGTTTTTTCCTGATCATCTGGATGGAATAAAATTTGATTATACCTGGAATATCCATCCAGCAATGAAATTCTAGAAGATCCAACTACCCTTTGCAGAATATGGTCCATTTTTGGAAGTGGGTAATTATCTTTCAACGACACTTTATTCATATTTCTGAAATTTATACACAAGTGGATCTCTCTAGTCTTATTTCATACCGGAACTAAGTTAGACATCCAATTTGAGAAGCAAAATTTCAAGTGGAACTATAATACTAGTAGTAAATAACCTGTTTACCTCTTTTTGAATGGAGGGCAACAACTTGGGAATCATTCTCCTCAATTTTTGGCGAAAAGGCTTCTGATCCAGTTTCAAAGGAATAGTATGATGAATTATACTCTTATCATATATTTTCAAATCAGAATAATCCCATGCAAAAACATCAGCAAACTGAGACATGAGCATTTCATATTTACCTTTCATCTATGGGCTCAAGGATTTTGAAATCTTGACCATATTAGGCTTTTTAGGAATGCCAAGATTAAGATCTTCCACTCCTACTTCTGTTGGCATCATGGTCGGTTTACGTGAAACATCATCTTGGTAAAAAATATCCTCTAAAGGCACAAAACCTCTAGGAATGGAGTTGTATTTCAGCTGAAGTACTTTCATTTATGCTTCATGCAATTCCTGGTCATATTCATAAAATTGGTCATTCATTTGTGAATTCACAAATTCCTTTTATGTCTGCAAAAATTTGTTGATCTGTTTTCCATCTTGAAAGACCTGCCAATACTGAACATTACCTGGAACAACAGGGTGATTTTTGACATTTATCTCATACTTCTTATTGGGATACAATGGAATTTTAAACATGCTGGTTGAAGTGCCAAGAGAATCAGCAATAGCATTGGTGTCCATTGGAATTAATGACAAAGTATACTCGGTGAAGGTCTTGAGGATATATAACACTTCATTTCGGTAAGCTCGCATACTAGGATGCTTGGCCTGGTATTTTCCTTTGACTTATTTTATAACCAATTCGAAGTCGCCATACACAAAAATTTTCTTAGCACCTAACTTCTTGAGAATTTTCAAGCCGGCTATCAAAGCCTCATACTCTGCTTCATTGTTCAAACAGTCGAATTCTAACTTGTAAGAGGATATTCGAACATTAGGAGGAATATTAAGAGACTAATTTATAGGGTTGTGAATCCATACTATAATGCCAGCCCCTTCCTTACCCAAGGCTCCATCTAAGTCCATGGTCCACAAACCACTTTCTTCATTGGGATGCTGCAAATCACATGGCTGAAATTTACTTGTTGCTTGAGAAAGGTTTTTTGTCCAAAAATTTCCATGTCTTTCACTATTTCATCTATTTTTTGGGTTGATGTGCTTGGTTCCAAACCACTTGGCATCTTTTTTTTATTTTCTACATTTGCAATTTCTAAAACAAAATATTAAAACTCTGAAATTTATGTATTTTCTTCCATCAAAATTTATGAGGATGTTGAACATTGATCATTTAATAAGATAAAATATTCTAAATCTATGTGAAAATAATTTATGGGGTGATTATTAGGCTTTTCGCTGCTACTAATCATGTACTTCATTTTAATTTCCCGGTATTGTTTTCTATGTTGGCCAAAGTCCGGTATTGCAGCATATGAAAATTTGAGCTGCAAGGTACCTCTAAACTTCACTCCCCATGACCAGGAGAGCAAAATTCCATGTCTGGGAGGGATATCAGCCACAACAACATCCAAGAGGACATTCTTGGTTGGGATTTTCTCTAAAAACACCACTTGATCTTAACGAGGCCAAGACATTTCACTCTTCCTAAATGAAACGAATAAAGGTCATGGTAGGGTCTTGTGATATCTAGGCCTCATTTTTCCATGATGGCTTTGAGAAAAAGGTTATGAGATTCTCTAGAATCAAGCATGCCATTATGGAGGATAAAATTGTGGATTTTGAGGCTAAGATAAAACGAAGGGACCTCACTATCTTCTAAATCACCATCAACAGCATGACCAAATAAAAGTTCTGGGTGATCATCACTTACATTGACCATATCAGAGATCTGATCTACCCTAAGAAAATTGGCTACTTGAAACTTATATTGGTCATTCTTGACTATTTTAGTTAAAGGAATGGGTACTTTTAGTTTAGAGATTTCATTTTCAAGACTAAAAAGGGCAGAATTTTTTTCTAGCTCTTTGGATGATGCATCTTTCTTCTCGAGTTGGTATTTTTGTGGGATTTCCCTCTTCTAAGCTCCATCTTGGACTTGTTTGTATTTTTTCTGACTACTATTAGAAGCTGCATTGCCTTTTGCAGGACTATGAACAGTAGGTCCCTTGTCTTTGCTTTGATTTGAAATAGTCGTCTCTTTATGATGAGTATCGGTTTGAGGATCATGTTTTTTCTGATTGGAGGTTATAGGAACATTCTTGTTCCTCAAACCATATTGTTGTGGTACTTAAGTAAGAGCATTCTAATATCCCCTATGGTAATATTCTGTTTGTATTGATAGCATATCATCACTTGACAAGACATATTTTTTATCGTCTAGTGCATAAATTTCTGTAGAAAAGTGATCTTCTTCAGTGAGGAAAATAGGTTGTTGATTTTCCTCAAATAAATGATTCTCGCCTGAAATATCTTCTTCATCTTCTTCATCAGTGCCTTCTGTGTATTTTTGTTGAAATGGAGTGTGAATTTTTTGTTGACTTTCTGGATCTTGACCCCTATGTTACCTTTGCTTGATCTTGTATTGGGGTTGCTGATTTTTACCCCTAAAAATGGGATTTCTAAAGGAGGGTTTAGCTTGTCTATCAGCGATGGCCATTTTTTCCATCATATTCTCCATGGTTTTTATCAAGGTGTCGAGCTTTCCCTCGGATGAAGTAGATTTTTCTTCCTTGACAGTGACCCTTTTCTCTGTCTTGATTTTTTACTTTTTGATAATCAAGTTCACTTCCACGCTCACTGCATTTCTCTGCATTTCTTCAAGGGTTGATGGATTTATTTCCCTCAGTTGGTAAGCCATATCAAGATCGAAACCATCAGGGTAGTGAAGTAAAGCAAGGCTTGTAGGAGGCTTGATATTTTCAGGAATAGAATCATAAATTTTTGTGAATCTATCTATAAAGCCTTGTACATACTCATTAGGATTCCTTTTCAAGGCATTATATTCAACTAGGATCTGTAATAGATTCTTCTTCCCCTCCCATTTTTCCATAAACAAGTAAATTAAATTCTGTGAATTATCTATTGAACCAACTATGAGAGAGAATAGCCATTTTTTAACCTCTCCTAAGAAACTTTGTGTTGTGATGCGCATCTTGGCATCATCATTTTAAATCTCTTCAATATCTATGAGACCAACCACTTTTACAATGTGTTGATGAGCAGTAACCTCTGATGTTCCATCAAAAAGGGGCAATATTTGACCATATTTATAAGGTAGTGTGGTGAGTTTTTGCGGTAAGATCAACGAAGCGAATCTGGCCATGATTAATGGAGGGGGTTCTAGAGGTGTTGATGGAGTGAAAACTTGTAGAGGTACTAATGGAATGAAAGGAAGAGATGATGATGTAGCTGTGTGAGAAGGTGTAGTAACAAGTGGTGAAGAAAATCCTATTGCTTGTATTGAAAATAAGATTTTCCTAAAGTTACTCGGAACTTATCTACCAAACCTTGAAGTTTGTGAAAATTAGACCAAACTTCACTATCAACCTCGAAATAAGAATATTCAAAAAATGGAAAAAAAGGTTTCAAAATCAATAGGATCAAATACAATTTCTGAAAGAAAACATTTAGACTTAGACCTAAATAAAGATGTTTTGAATTCAAAATTATAGGACAAATCTTTTGAACAAAATATCATAGGAAAGGAGTTTGATTTTACAAGTGGAGGAATAGCCTTTCCAACTTTCTGAGACTTTTTATTCTGCTTTGTTAAAAGACTCTGAGGGTAATTTACAATTGGTGAGGGATTTGGGTTTGGGTTTGACCTAGTGTGTCTTTTGGGAGCCAGGTTTTCTTTAAAATTTGTACTTTGGCTCGAATTTACAGACTCAACCTTTTTTGAATGTCATAACTTTTCACCCTCAAGTCTAACCTGCAGTGGACTAAATAAATTTTCCCAGGGAAATTTTTGTAATATATCCCCCGTAATGGCACCAATAATGTTATCACTCCCTCACCCCCCCCCCCCCCCCCCCGCATCTTCCCAAGGCTGAGAATGGAGTTGAAGGAAGGTAACCACAAACCAACCTTTAGGTGAGGTAGCTAGCCTTACCACAACCAAAGAGGGCTCTCTCAATGTCACTTTTCAACCAATGAGATGATTGAATATATTGATCTTAGGCTAGTTATGATGCTCAATAGATTAGGGTTTGTGCTTGTTTGAAGTTTTTGCTGGATAGGAATGACGTTCAAGGAAATAGGTCTAGGGTTTAGGTGTGATTTCAAAGGTTAAGTTGCAGAGATAAAAATGAGGCCATGTAGGTAAAATCATGAACATACTTAATTTTTCATTGTTTATAGGGTTCTTAAATAGAAGGAGTCAGAATGACCATTTAAATGAATTCATTGATCATAAGAGTAAACACATCCATGAAAATCTTATAAAACAGAGTATAGAAAGGAATGATTTATGTTCATAGACTCATAAGATTAACATATATAAGCATACATGTGATGAAAATGTAACACAACATTCTATTTTAAGAAGTAATAGAGAAGAAACAATGCTCAAAATCATACCACTGGAGTCCCAAGATTATAGTTGCAACATTCTTTGATTTCACTGAAAAAAATAGTTTGTACGATATCTCCATTGCAAATAACAACTATCCAACCTATAAAATGACTTGAAGTGGAATAATTATAGAAAATAGAGTTATGACACCTTAGAGGGTTGAAATCCTATCCAAAAAACACCATAATTACATCAGATGAGTCACTTTCTAGAATCTAGGGAAGTTATAAACTTTCCCCTAAAATGTGGCTAAAGACTAGGAGTGTGTGTCTCCTTCATTAAATTACATGTTTCCTCATCACAAGAGGAAAAAAAAAACTCAAACACTCAAATGAAACCCCATGGGAAATTTTAGCATCGAATTCTGAATTTTTTTTGTCTTGACATTTATCTGAAGGGAATCCAATACAAAAACGTAGCACCTTTAGTAGAAGCATCGCATCTATTCAAAGGTGATTTTGACCCACTTAAAAGCATCCAATTTTTATTATAAAGATTGGGCTGAGTAGCCCTATGTGTCTACTTTCCAATGCACCTTGAAATTTGATAAAGCAACCACAGAAAGACCTCCAAAATTTGATTTTCCCAACCTTACTCCAGAAGTGTCGCGATTGGTCAAAAACACTAGGAGAAGCATGAAAAAGAGGCAGTTTTTTTGGCTTTTTCTCCACAAACAAGAGGTATCACGAAAAACCAAGACCTGATATTAAATTTTTAGGTGAAATGGAATCCAACCATGTAGACCAATATTCATTTTATTGCACTAAGAGAAAGTGTCGTGATGCTGTGCGACGCTTCTGTGGAGACCAATTTTCCTGAATTTTCCAAAAATCACCAAAAATGTCAAAAATGCTCAAAATTTGTCAAAATTTATTTTGTGACACTTGTGGATGACAGGATAAACATCTAAGGATGCCTCAACAAGTAGTTCTAGGTTATCTTTCTCCTTGAGCTTCATTTGGGCTTTCTTAAGCTTTCTCTTCATTTGTTTGAGCTCGATTTGGGAAGTTTTTTTTCTAATGAAATTGTGATTTTCCATATGTATCTGAAGGTCATTGTTCTTTTTGGCTTTCTTCAGAATATTCTCAAGGTTTTGATTCACCCTGTCAATCCAATATTCTCTATCTTGATTGATTTCATAAAAAGTTTGCCAACCTAATTTAGGAGTTCATTCTCTTTCTTTCTGAACCGCCCTCTTGAGACCTATTGTCCTTGGTATCCTTCCTTTTGTTTAAATTTATATATACTCCAACTGATCATCATCATCTACTATTTCTTTGAATTTTCCTTTATATTCCTCAATATGCGCCTTCATATTTCTTCTTTATGATTTCCTCATCTGACTTATCCTTCACATGCTCTGCCATGTCAGCTTCTAGGGGTGATTTTTCATCATGGTGCTGCAATGGTGACTCACCATCATGACTAGGTGCCTGATCTACTATTTGTCTTTGGTCAAGTGTAGTTCCAGGTGCCAGTACACCTTGGATGGTCTTCGAAGAAAAAACCATCCTCTTACCTTCTCATAGGTTTGAGTGATCTCAACCCTAAGTGCTTTTGAAATCTTTTCCTACCTGATTGAAGATCCAACCTCCTTTGGTCGAGTTGATGATGTGTTATTAAAAATAGGTGGACTAGTAGCAGGAGTTGATGCTACTTTCTCCATGAAAGCTTCCTAGGTCATATTTTTTGTTGAGAGCTAGTGAAAAACAACCAGCTTGACCAAACCATGGTATAATGTACTATGATGATGATTTTTACCTTTTCTTTGTACCTTTTCCGCCATCTGGACCAAACTCCTGAATAAATAGTTGGACAAATTGAGTGATTTGGTGGTTGTGAAGTACATTAGTAGCCTGACATGGTATTGGTACAGTCTTGAAGACATCCCTTCACATGTAAAATATTTCATGATTAGCTTCATTAATGGGGCATAATTATCAAGTAAATGCCTAAATGAAAAACATTTTCAGGTTCATCTCTATAATGAGGTTTTAGGAACATTTGGTAATTCTCAAGGTCCAATTCCATTCCTTTGAACCAAACTTCTCTTTCATTTGGAATACATGTTGCTGAAGTGATGGAATCTGCTGATAGATTGAATTAAATGCCTACTATGATGGTCTTGTCTCTACTGAAGTTAGTGGAAAAAAGGCTAGTCAATTGAGCATGACAGCCTACCTCCATGATTCTCTCACAAAATCTCAAACATCCAGTGTTTTCAAAACATCTCTTGGCATAAGGGGATGCATTGAGTTCTTGTAATGTGTATGGCTCAAATATGGAATAGTTTCATCCCTTGTGAACCTTCCTTTCACCCTCCATAATACTTGTGAATAGGATGAAACCCTCCTAGATGAAATGAGTGGGTAGGTAGAGTGAATTTGGGAAAACATGGGATAGGGATAGGGTGACTTTAGGGGGTTGTGTTGAGGTGTAAGTAAGTCAAGGAAAATTCCTCAAAAAATTGAGGAGGTAGGGAGATGTGTTAGCTTGAGGTTACAAGTGAAATTTATTGAAATAGGTATGGTGAGGTGAATCTAAATGTGAAAACATAGGTATTTTCTGGTTTTCTTGTGGAAATATAGTGGGAATTTAGGGTTTTAATAGAAACAATGGTAAAGGGGATTGTGAGTGATAGGGGTGTTAGGGTAGGGTCTGTGGAGGATATGTGAAGGTTTTTAGATGGTGGGATGAGGTTTTTTAATGGCTAAAACCAACCAATAAATGGAAACCCTAAAACGTAGTGATTAAAAATCCCTAAGGAGTAAAATCACTCATACACTGATGAATTGGCTTGAAAAAGGCATTTGAAGTGTCCACTTACTGATTTTGGAGGCCACAGAAGGTTTGAACACTTGTTTTGAACCTTGAAAAGATGACTTAGAGGTTGAAACCCAAAAGCATAGCGTTGTGGCATAAGCATAGCGCTACCTCCCAGAAACATCGCATTGCATCCAAAAACTTCGTGATGCTTCCCAGAAACATCGTGTTGCCTCCAGAAATGTAGCAGAGTGAATTTTCTTGAAATTTTCTTTGGTTTTCTTCCACCTTTTGGAAATGGTAGAGTGTTTTGAAGGTCAGAGATGAACTCTATCGAAAAAAGAATATAAAATGAGTTTGATGAAGTGACTTTTCCCTTTTATAACATTAATAAAAGACCCTTTTTTTCCTTTAGTGAAATCATGATCTTTTGAGAAACACTTTTCCTTTTTTTGAAAATTTTGACAATGTAATAAGCTTGTGAAGAAGACAAATTGTCTTGCTTTATTTTCCTACCTAAGCTAACTCCCTTTTGAAGATAACTTGTATGATGGAAATGACTCTTTTTTCACCTTCTTTATTACATAATTTGGACATTTATGGTGGTGAAATAAAGACACCTATACACTGACCTAGGTGAAATCATGGTGACTGACCTAAGACTCTAGATGATAATGGAGGAAATGACTCATGAAATGACAATGACCATGAATATACTGGAGGGAGTATCTTTTAAGGCCTAGACATATCCAGCAAACAAAATTGTATTTGAAAACTGACTTGAAAATATAAAAATTTGACCTAGGGCCACTACTAAGAAAATTTGAAAGAGTACATTTGATCACTGAATATTGGACACTAACAGACTTGTTACTATGACTAAGTAGTGAGACATAGAAAGCAAGATAGCAGTAAACATAAATCTTGACCTTGACAACAGTTGTTGGTTTTGACTTATCTTATAGATTGTACAGCAGTGAATTAAAGTAGTCTTTTGAGCATAGATACGCACATGTGATAGTTTCTTGTGTGAATGTACATAAGTGGCCATGACTTAACAACTAATACTTGACAATGATTGTGTGACACTTAATAGCTCATGCATGAAAATTTTACTTTGGACTAATATCAATAACTAACAAGTATTTTTATTTATTTATTTTGTGATGCTTGTGTTGTCTTGAGAGGTAATCGACCTGATTGTTGAATTGTGCAACTATGAAACTCAGTTATACATAAAACTTGACTTTTATAGCTACTTGATATCTTAAAAAAGTGATTGACTTAGTGATAATTCTATAATGTTTGACTTTGACCTTACTTAAATATGTCACAGATTCCACTTAACTAAAAATGATACATTAATTAGAACACTAAGTTCACCTTAACCCGAAAAAGTATATTAACCTTGACTATGACTATTGACTTGTCATTAGTATGACCTCCATTATGAATTATATGATAATTAATAATTAGAAATAACATTTATTTGTCACATTTCACTTTGGTTGATTGGCTTGGCCTATAAACTTGAGCACACAAACATACGACAATATTGACCTAGGATTTGTCATCTAGTATGACCTAGTGTTTATGTACAATAATGGAAATTTTAATATTGCAAGGAAGCAAGTGTTGAAGACAACTGCATCTAGTTGTATAGCGTATTGACATAAGAATGGATAACAGGGCTTAACCAGCTAAGCAATCGTGATTACATGTATTCTAGTAGCTCTCCAAGGACAGAGCTTGAGAGCATCAATTTCATATCATAGGGATGAAGTGAGGCACCTTAGTTTGTGTCATAATTTGATAGTAGTGTTAGATGATTGCAACATCATGTGCAACTTTATACAGTGTGGCAACATGATATATTCAGCCTTCATGCTTATTCATTCGTGTGTAGTTCAGTACAGTGACGTGATTTGGTAGACAACATTGTGAGCTCTTAATGATGAGAAGTACAATGAGTCAGTTATGATGTATAGTGATATTTGTGAGCAGTGACACTCAATGACGTGCATTTGAGCAGTGACAATGATGTTCAGTTGAGCAGTGAGTTAAATGTGTGGATTGCACAGGGATCAATTTGAACAGCATTGTGTAGTGATCATTCTAAGTAGGATTGAGCAGTGGTCAGTGGCTACCAGGACATGTCACATATACAACATCATCTTTACATATTTCCATTATTGATTCAAAGCATAAGGGGGTCAACTCTAAAAATTTTGAAACGTGGTCTTCCATTTCTTCAAGGTGGCAGGGTGGTGCAAGGCATGTGATTGGAGTCACCTTCAAGTTGTGGCCTGAGAACACTGCATGGTGGTAGGGTGGTGTTAGGGTAGGTTGTGGCATGCACAGGGTGTATTATCTTCGTTTCAGTTAGATTTGATAAATTACTGGGCGTTGGAGCATCCTTTCAGTTGGTGCTAATAAACTATAAGGCGATGAAGCATCCTTTCCAACAACAGTTGGTAAACAGAGTGTTGGAGCACTCATCATGTTGTGGGCTAACTTACAAGGTATTGGGGAATCCTTCTGGTTGCATCAGGGTATTAATGTTTAGTATTTTCCTACATGTTGTAGCCAGTAAACTAAGGGGTCGATGCCTCCCTCAGTTGTAGCTGAAACCTTGATATAATTAATTTTTATTTTGAAGGGAGAAGGAAATTACTAAGAAGCGTTCAATGGTTTTTTACCTGTAGGGGGTTTTCCAGCTAAAAATATTTGTGTCCATTGTTTTATATTTATACATTTTTGTATGGTGTTGTCTACCATGGATTATTGTCTATGATTATTTGAAGAAGAAGAATAATAATAACTTAAGATTAACTAATGCTCTTGAAAATATTAAAAAAATCTAATTGCTAAGAAATAATGATTCAACCCCCCTCTCAATATTTCCAACAGAGTCATGGTTATTTGTTATAAATATCTCCTCATAAATCAGGGAAGGGGCTTATACCTAGATACTTGGTCTTGTTTTCTCTTATTTTCATAAGGGATAAGATCATTCTTTGGAGAAGAAATTTGTAGCTTCATATTCCATTGTTGGAGCTAATGTTTCACCTATGTAACATTGTACTTGGAATATTTCTTTAATTATCAGAAGATCCTTGATCCATCACTCTTTCATGCATGTATTGTGGACGTAGTAAGATTTTTATTTATATTTTTGCAGTATATGTTGATGAAATACATATTAAATACAATGAACTATTTCATTGCTTTGGATATGGATCTTGTTGAAGGAGCATTGTTATGTTGTCATGATGATTGTTCATCTTGTGAACTAATTTGTAGGTTGATCAACGGGTTATTCTTTTGCGCTCATGTGTCTCTCTTAGGATAGCCCTATTTTTTCCTTATTAGAGGTTTCTCTCTCTCTTTTTCGTGGAAGTTCCCTTTACACTCTACATTTGGTGACACACAAAGCTTATGTAATTTCTCCCCCGAAGTTTTTTTTACAATCTCTTGTGTATGTGTTGTGGCCAAGGCACAATTTTAAATCACTTGCAATGGTGGTCGGACCATATAACTGGATGTGGATACTACCCCAAATGGTATGAGGTCTAATTGGGACTTCACATCAGCGAGCCCCCTATATGTTGGTGGCATCCAACACCGTCAATCGGTATTTCTTATTGCATGTTTGTGCATATTGTTCTAAATTGTGAATTTCATTCCACATATGAGTGGAGTAGAATTTTGTCTCTTGATTTTAGACTGAATTTCTTGAGAAGTTTCAATTTTATCAAATTCTACACAAAAATTGCACATTTTGTAGTTACCGTGGGCAAGCATGCCTCACTGTGACCCTTAATTATGCAATCATGTTTCTGAGGCCTCCATAACTGCACATTGCATAGTTGGAAGCCTCGATCCCTCACTTATGTCCTCTGGAACTATGCACTGTGTAATCATGTTTCTTAGGCCTCCAGAACTACACATTGCACAGGTGCAAGCCTCAGTCCCTCACTCCTGTCCTCGGGAACTATGCATTTTGTAATCCCTAAGCCTTTCTCTCAATACAGTACTTAGTTCATCCCAATCAGTAGTTTTCATGATGAAAGTTAGACTAGGAGGTTTTCAGACTGATTTTGTCTTTTCATGAGTGAATTTTACTTGCACGTACTATATCTTGACATGACGGGAAGATACTCAGAAAAAAGGAGAAGGAGATTGTGCTAGAAGACATTTGGAAGTTGTAAAGACAATATGATCATTGAACAAGCAGATGAAGGGACACTAGATTGCAACAAAAGTTGGAAGATCAAGATCATAGTGAAGACCCCTTGTAATTATATCAAATATGCAATTAATTATATCAAGTATGCAATTAATAAGCAACACACAAATTATTAACAAGCTAGCATATAAATTTCATAACACGAGCAAAGGTGACTTACCTGTAATGACGATATTCCTTACTTGAGACTCCAAATTTGAATGCTATTTAAATCCTGCTAACAAAAACGAAGTTTTGGGGATGACTCTCCACCCAACTGTAGGCTTAGCTGCACATAATATTTTTACAATTGGCCACCCTCGAGCCCTCAATCAACGTACTACTGCTAGGGAATCCCTTGTCTCACATTGCCTTTCTCCCAAGAGAATGGATGAAGGAATGATGAATGAATGAATGAATCTCATCATCCTCAATGTCTATTAAATAGACCAAACAATGGAGAGGGAACCGCATGCACACATTCATTGTGTCAACATGCAACTTTTATTTCTTAATTTTAAGTTTTATTTAATTTAATGTTTCTCTTAATTTAACTGTTTCTTATTTTATTCCTTTTTACTTTTTGTTAACTTTACTTGTTTTTATACTTTTGTTAGTTTAACTCTTTCTTAATTTATTCCTTTTTACTTTTGTTAATGTCACTTATTTTTTTACTATTTATAACTTCAGTTTATTATTTACTATTTTATTTATTATTAGTAGTATTCTCTCTATTATTTATTCTGTATTTACTATTTATTTAATTATATTATATTATTTATTATTTATTTAATATTTTTATTATTATTAGGGGACATTACAAACTCCCCAACTTGAGAATTTTATTTATTTAGTTATTTATTACTTCACGTTTTCCCAACACCCTTTTTTGAACTAGTATAACTAGGAGGCATCAAAATTTTCCACAACACCCAAGAAATCTCAAGGAATCTCTGTCATTTTTCCCACTTTTGGAACCAAACATAAGCTTCATCAATATGTAACATAGCCCAAGGCTAGCCCCAAGGCTTGCGCCGGGCTCAGACCTCATCTGCCCCAAGGTAGGCATCTAGTCCCAGTACTCAATGACTCTAGGCATCTTGCAAGGCTGGCCCACTCCCTCCACACTCACTAAGGTGCACAGCCCTAAGCATCAAAGTCCTTACACACCTTCTAGACTTCGACATCCCAATCTAATACCAGGGACTTGGCCTACAATATCAGGCACTTGGCCTCCTCAAGATGGTCCCATAGCCCCTCAAGATCTATCCATCAAGAGTTATACAAGACAAAGGAACCACTGGCATATGTAGTGTTGATTGATTTTGTCCCCAACCCATATGGTGTTACATATTATCCCTCGTAGGTATGGGCTCCCATGATATCATCAAATAATTCGGCCCATTTGTGGATTTCCTGTTAATCACCACATCTCAACATACATCCAATGCATTAGTTATAACATCACAATATCCTATAAAATAATCCACATGCCAACTTTTTCATGTCATTGTGAAAACCTAACATCATTGTTAATCACCACATTTTGAATAATAAAGAACCACAAGCTCATGCATGTCACAAAATTTGTATGTGATTACCACATAAATTATCAACATATTATCATCAAGACATATCATCACATCACATAATAAAATTATTATTATTAGTCAATATAACCTCAAATCATAACATCATAATCCCTATGCATATCATATTCATCATGAGCATACGACATCATTATCGTAACAACTAAATAAGAACCACATGTGCATCATTATCCTCATCAGAACTATATTCATTTACCATATACCATCACATTATGAAACATCATTAATATGAAAATCATCTCAATACTTATCAAATATAGAACAACAATAAACTATAAACATTCCTATCATGAATTAATTTCATTTACTTATATAAACAATGAATACTAACTATGAATTAAGATTATTCAACATCCCTCTAGGATCTAAGCTACCTCGTCAACAAGATGGAAATTTCTTTCAATAATCATTTTCTCTTCTTTCAATAATAAAGTTCCCAATTTACAAGATAGGCATAACCACACTATTGGTATGCTACAATTTTGATATAGTATCTTTGTGTGCAAGTTTCACCATCTAGAGCCTTAATTTTTAGTTAAGTTGGTACAGGTGTTTCCATCATTATTTCATTTCCAATACATTTACTAATCTAATCCAAATACATAACTCATCAATGACATACTAACTTCTTACTCATCACATTAATTAATTGTTTTTTTGTTCATTGGTCTTTAAGCTTCAATTTATCACAAAATGTATCTCCTTTACCAACTATTATATTGAATATTTATCTCTTACTTTTATTTTTTTCAACACTACCATTGATTTAAAATGTGAAGCATTGAACCACTATTACCTTTATCATCCACTAAAACATTTTATATGTGTGGTGTGCTTGGTAACTTCTTCCATTTTCCATGGTATAAACTTGATAAATTTCTTCTAACAAATCCTCAGTATATCATCATGAAACAATGAGAGAAATTTAGTCAAGTACACCCTATATTAGTTGAATTTCACTTCTTTTTCAATTTGTGTGTAGTCCTTCTCAAGGTCTCACTATAGAATTTCCAACAATATTTCTTCCTACACTTCACGCTCGATGTTTTATCATTATTCTATATAGTTTATATCCTTTTCCATTAGTTAAACCATCATTATCCTTGAAATATTTTCCAAGTTGATCACTTGTCATTTCTCACCAATTACAAGTATTCACAACTTCCAATTTTTACACTTTCAAATTATGTAGGTCATCACTATGACCCTTACCAATCTTATTATTCAATCCATTCATCAATATGATTAAGAGAACTTGCCATTTAAGATAGGCCTCATAAATTAGCCTTGGACATTAATACATTATCACATTTCCTTTCACAATTTTATGTTATACACTTTAAAGAACTGTATGAACTTGATTCACTACTCCAATCCTAAAATTTCATATTGTTGTTATTAACATTGGCATCCTTCTCGACTATCAAACCTACCATGAAATGTTACGTTTATGCTAAAACATTTTCCCTTTTTCTCTGCTTGCAAAATCTTCCCAACTATTTTTTTTGTCGTCTTTCTTCCACCATATAGACACTCATGGTTTTATTGCCATTGTAATCTAATGTTACCATAATTCCTACAACTTCCTTAAAAATGATTGTCACCATTATCTAATCCTTTAACTTCGTTGGTTGATTGAAATTATTTTCTTCTCAATACGTGTCTGCTTCCTTTAGACCGTATATTGACTCCCATCTTGTCTCCTAGCAAAAACTTTCTATGTTTTAACAACAAATTTTTTCAATGGTTATGTATTCATGTTCCACCTCAAGAGTATTAAGTTACTTTCTAAAAAAACTTCTATTATGTGGTAGGGTAGTTTTACTAATTGTCATTGAATTATTATACTTTTTCTGTGAAACTTCCACTCACTCCCTTAGAGTGTCTTTCTATTACCTTTTTTCTATTCACCATCAACATTCCAAGTTGGTCACAGTTAGGAGGATTGCAGTATCTTCACCAGAAAAATGGAAATTTCATCATTTTCCCTTCTTGCATAAGATAACTTTATTTGAATATTATCACCAACTTTAGGTATCAACTTGGAACTTTCCTTTTATTTTTAAATCCCATGACACTATACTACCTTTTATTTTTTTCATCTACTCTTGTGAAATTGCATTTCTATTTTCTTAATTTAATTGCCTATAAGTTCCACACATCTTATATCAATAGTTAGTGTCATATTTACTTTCTTAAGTTGCACAGACTAGGTAAATGAGTTAATTGATGGCACAATATTTCACGTCTAATAACCTTTCCTTAATGTCCCTAATTATCCCTTATTACCATTATTTCCCTCTTCAAGAGGTGACATTCTCAAAGAAAATCAACGAAACAACTTAATAATCTCAATTCACAAAGTAGTTTGCATACCCTTAACTATTCATGCAACTACTAATACATATATCCATGCATTTCTCTCTATATTAAATTGATGGACTATGCTTAAATAGAATATTCAAATAAAAAAAAATTAAGATCTTATTATATACGACTCAAAAGTCTACTATTTTTTTTAAACAAAATAAATAGATATCAAATTAAAATGATATATTAAAATATTATTTTAAACAATCAAACTTAAATTTTCTCCATATCCCTTTCACTATCCAAACTTTATTATAAAAACTTTTTAAAATTTATTATAATATAAATTAAATTCACATACTTTATTACACACACTATTATAATTTATTATATCATAAATTAAATTTCCATATAGGTTATACTTTTACAAAATACACATATATGAAATTATTTCTTCTGAATTTTGAATTTTCCAACACTCTAAAACTATAACCATTTTATCATCTATATACAATGATATTATAATTCACTCCAATAGTGTAGGCCACGTCAAAAGCAAAATGGGACCCTTCATAATTTATTGTTTCATAGTAAATTACATTTTATGTTTCATTCACCTTTGTCCATTAATTTGTGCATTCTTAGAAGAAGCTCTTAATTAATTCATGAGACACCAAATTATTTTAAGAAGAAAAATATTTATTTTGGAAAAATAGTGCATGCCCTTTGGTGGAATTCTTCTCAATTAAAAAAAAAAAACTACTGAAAGACAAATTATAACTTTTACAATATTACATATTTTATCATTACACGTATGCTCTAAATCCAATCAAACAATTTAATCATTCTTCTCAACTACTAGTGTGGGACAATTTTTTTATCATATATTATTCACTGATGGAAACGGCAAAGCACTTAACTCTTTATGTTTATTATAAAACTTTTAATTACTTGTTAAGACTAGCAATGATAATCCAACAACTATGTTGTTTTTATGACGTCGATAGGCCATGGGTCCGAGTTCCTCCATTGATAATCCATGGTTCTGAGTTTAATTATCATTCAATTTTCTGGATTAATACTTGGGTCTGTAGTGAAATTCTGCAATGAAAATTTTGGGATGAATTTTCTCCATTACTACTTGGGTCTGCTTTTTGTTTGTTGATATTCAGGTGCACATATTCCTTATCTTTTTCTAATACATATATGCTCATATATTCTCAAGTATGAATAATTCACCACAACTACCCCATATAAACCTATGAAATTCTGCGGTGAATTTTCTCCATTAATACTTGGGTTTCTCGATTAATACTTGGATCTGCGGTGAATTTTCTAGATTAATACTTGGGCCTGCAGCGAAAATTTTGCGGTGAATTTTCTGGATTAATACTTGGGTCTGCAGTGAAATTCTTGGGTGAAAATTTTGATGTGAATTTTATCCATTAATACTTGGGTTTCTCAATTAATACTTGGGTCTGCAGTGAATTTTTTGGATTAATACTTGGGTCTACGGTGAAATTCTGCGGTGAATTTTCTCCATTACTACTTGGATCTGCTGTGATTTTTTCTCGATAAATTTTCAGACCTGGGCACTTGAGGTCTGTTGTCCAGTTTTTTGATATTCAGGTGCACGCATTCCTTATATTTTTCTAATACATATATGCTCATATATTCTCAAGTATGAATAATTCACCACAGCTACCAAATGTAGACCTAGCACAGTTACTCTACAGAGCCTTTGTGAGTATATAGAGTCTTTAGAGAAACGTAAAGAAGAAAGATAAGTCAAGCTACAAACCGAGTTAGAATCCATCCTGGAAAACAAATTCACATCTCTTGAAGACAAGATCCAAAAACAAATAGAAAATAAAATAGAACTATTGGAGAATAAAATGGAGGCAATGGAAACTAGGTTGCAGGTCATAGAAAAACAAAACCAAGATACTAACCAAACATCCCAGCAAGGAGATGTTGATAATATAGAGAGACTTAAAATGAAGGACATGATTAAAGAACTAGAAGAAAAATTTAACAACAATCTCACCCTAAATAGTGGGGCAGGTATTTTTTTTTTTTTCTGAGTAAGTCTAATTCTATTAGTGAAACATATAATACAACTAGTACAGTGCCTTCAGAGGTGAAGGATCGTCAGCAAAATAACAAAACTTGAGCCGCCCTTTAGGGGAAACCGGCCCGAAAAACCATCTGAGAGCTGCCTCAGCAAAGGAAACCAGCTTTGCCATACCATAGGTTAACAAAAAACTGAGCCGCCCACAAGGGGAAACTGACTCGAACAACTTTTTAGAGTTGCCTCAATAGAGGAATCCAGCATTGATGAACCAAAACTTAATGTAAACAGTGACAGCAAAAATGACATAGAATCTGGACATAATTACTTGGCTAAGGATAGAAGCGTTAGAGCCCATAGTCGTCAGAGGGCGTCTCCTCTTCAATTCGGCACCAACATCCCTCCTCATCGTCGGGGCCCTGTCCACTTTGAATTGCAACCGTGCTTACTCCATGTCCCTCAACCTACATTTCAACATCCTGAAGGAGATTTGAACTGCATTCACCAGCTTTGTGAGTGGAACTTTTATCCTCGGGCTGAGACGCTTGCGCAGCTAAAGGAGGGGGCAGAAAATTGACGGGTTGCGAGGGAGGCGAGGGATCAGGAAGAGCTTCAAGAACTTCTTTGAAAGATACCGAGACCGTGGCGATGATCAGGGGCCGAATGGAGCTGCTCTGGAAGTGGAAGATGGCAGTGGAGGGGTTGCTGAGGGAAGCAGAGACAGCAGGCCGGGATTCAAATAGAGGCAGAGAGACAGAGGAACCGCATCTGGGAGAGGAGGGAACTCACCGCCTACGGCCTCTTCCACGCAGATTGCGCAAAGGGGGAGAACTATCACTGAGACTCTGAGACGGGGATGTCTGAAAACTGGAGGAGGGCGAGCGACGACGAGAGGAAGTGCGGGCTCTGGAGCTTCCCCTCCGACTTCTCAAGCGATGCCTGAGTCTCGGCATGGCAGCGGTGAGACGAGAGGAACAGGCGGAGAAGACCGAAGGCCCAAGATGAGGAAAGGGAGAAAATAGACTGGGCGGCAAAGCTGAATGCAGGGGACAAAGAGGGCTATGCAAAAAATGAACACCAGGGGCGAAATGAACACAGTATCCCAGCAGGCAGCGCCTACCAACAGACGTGTGAATTCTAGGCCAGTCTGCTTCCGGAGCGCATCTGGTTCTGATGGGCGAAATATGCAACGGCATGACGATCTACAAACTACAACGAGACCAAGCCCAAAGCTCTGAGGCCAAGCCGGAATGCAGGAGCGAAAGAACGAGCAAGAGCATATTGAAGTGGTGGTTATCTCGGCCTCCCCACCAGCATAAATGCCGCGTAGGGTGATGGCTAGGGATATTAATCCTCCCAAGGCTGCTTAAATGCGTCCAGCGGGTGGCCATGTGGCCATGCCACGCGCCATCCCGCCAGCCCGCCTCCATCCTATCAGTCATTAACACCCGCATCCGGGTAGTGGGGCAGGTAAATTAGATATCAAACCAATTAAAAATGAAATGAAAGAATTGATCGAATTAGACCATGAGCGTAATAAAAGGGCCTTGAACCTTATAATCTTCGGTTTGAAAGAGGAGGTAGAAGAGGATACTTTAGCCATAGCCCAGACAGAATTACATAATAGATTACAAATTGAAACCACGTGTCTCACAGAAGCAACAAGGTTAGGGAAATTAACTGAGAATAAAGGAAGGCTGATCCGAATAAAGGTGAGCTCTACTGACCATAAGTATGACATACTTAGTAAAACCTCAAGTTTAAAAGGAATGGGAATATTTATAAATGAAGACCTCATTCCAAAAGATCAAGCAGAATTAAGAGAGGAGGTTCAAAAGGTAAAAGAAGCTAGGAAGAAAGGAAAATGAGCAATAATCATAAATAGAAAAGTCGTTATTTGAGATAGAAACCAAAAAGATAGTAATAAATAGCAATTCAACATGCTCTGAATTCTTTCTTGGAACTGTCGGGGCTTTCCATGGAACAAAGGCCCCAAGCTAATTTGGATCTCAAATGATGTTGATATTATATTGCTTGTTGAAACTTGGGAGCATGAAGAATCTAAGGTCCCTAACATAGATGGCTTTGCACTATGGCCTACCTGGAACAAGCGATCTTCGAGTAGAGGCATTGGGGGCATAGCTTGCTACATTAAGAAGAACATCTCCCCCCATGCTAGGATTTGAGCATAGGAATAAAATCTTAAATCAAATTAAATAACTCTTTTCTTTAGGTCCGATAGACCAAATATTGGTCTCAGTGGACATTAACCATCATCATCACCATCATCAATAACCCGATATAATATATCCAAATTTAATTATATCAATAATACACTTTTAAATATTCTATATATTATAAATATTATATTGGTTATTAATACAAAAACTTTATTAATAATATATTCATACAAATTTTTATACTTAAAATTCATTTTCTATATATCTCAAAATATATATATATAGAAACAATCTCATACTATTACAAAAACATTCATCAATATTATTAAAAATTTCCTATATAATATTTACTATTAATGTAACCAATATTCTAAAACTCAATTTCTCTTTATTCTTTTAAGATTTTATTCTTATACTTTAACGATTTATATTAACATTACTAAAACATTAAAACACGTTTATTAATGTTGAATAATAACTTTATAACTCTAATTCCAATATTTAAAAATAATAATACTTTATGGTTTCTTACATAATTATATAATATATTGTAAAACATTCATTTTAAGTAGTATCATATAATACTCTTACTTCAATTTATAATATTTAAAATATACTCAATCAAAATGCTTATATTATATTCCTATCATAAAATTAGTAAATTAAATTATAAAACATTTTGAAATTTTTTTTTTTAAACCCATACATCTTCTAACATTGCAATATTTAACCAGGAACTTAGCTATGGCAATATCGAGCCCTATATTGTAATATTAAAACCTATAGCTTAAGTCTCTTTTAATTGGAGTGATTTATAAGAACCTTAAGATTTAAGGAATATGGAGAATCGGATGATGAATGATATGATATTTATAAAATTTATAAAATAAATAAACTTTATTTGTGACTAGAGATATATAAAATTACACTACAGTGGCATTATCATCGTCAGCTTGTGTGAGTTATCTCCGCATTTATTTGTGACTTCAACTTTTTCAAACTGTAGTGAAGTTTGTAACTGCAACTTCAAACAATGTTATTCAATTCTCGATTTGCATATAGACTAATAACTAGTTTGACAACTACTAATTCTATTGTGGTGTATCAACATTAATGTTTAGTTTAGGGAAACTATAATCTAAAATATTTAATGGGAAAATAAAAAAATTTGATTTAACCAAATTGCATGGTTTCATTCAAAGGTTAACCATGATCCGAATGATTCTGTCCTAATATCTTGAGGTTATTGTCTTGCTTATGTGATACCTAGAATGAATTCGAAAAATTAGAAAAAATATTTTAATGAAGGTGGCTATGACCCTCTTTGAAATTGGCGCAATCTTGGAAATAAATCACATGACCGTAAGCATAACATTGTAGAATTTGTGCTGGCATGTTTTGATGGATTTAATTATAGTCCACCCTTAAAACCCAAAAAAAATGTATATACCACTAGATTAATTAATTCCTTTTCTTCTTTTTTTAACCTAGTTATTGTAAAAACTTTGAAAGTCCAGTACTATCGAAAAATAAAGAATTAAAGTGGCTAGTTAATGCACCTCCTTTTAGTGATAAGACATCGTGTTATTTTTTTTATGAATCATATATCCTTATTTTTGTTTTCCAATATGAAAACTACCAAAACTCTTAGCCAAAAGGGTAATCAACGAAACCTCAACAATTTATGTAAAGGTTTATGCTGAGTCTATTGGATGGGAAGTCCTAGCTTTGATGATTCATACCATCCTATCTTATAATTTTCAAAATATCCATGAGAATTCCATACAAATCTGCAACTTTTTTTTTAATATTAATTAGATAATAAAATATATTGATAAAAATAATTAATATTGTTAGATATACTGGGACCATGTGCGAACTAGATTATATGTTGACAAGCACTTAACGGTTTCCAAACAACTACTATTATAAATTTGTCTATTCTTATTTTGAATTAGTACCTTGACATGGACGAAGGATGGTTTATGTAAAAGTGGGTTAACGGACATAATATTGCATGATATTATTAAAAAATTGAACACAGAGATGAATTTAATTAAGAACAAGGTTGGCTGCTAAGTGTTGTACGAGGAAAAATCTGTTGTACCTGATTTGTTTATACTTTGAAGATCCTTCTGGTTTTTCCCCTACAGCTCCCCATGGACAAAGGAGTGAACATGAGCCAACTATAAATAAAATGATGATGTGAGATTGAAGAATTATGACTGTAAAAACAGACAAATTTGACTGATTTCTTCTTCCTATGTTGCTATAGATTAAAGCGCTGAGATTAGGAATAAATATGGTCATCTTGTGTACTTTTATGGCAAAAGTTTCATTTCAAAATGAGGATAAAAAATCTACTAGTAAGTGCCTATTTAGCATGGTGATTAAATGTAAATTAAGAAGAGTAAATAGAAACATCATAACCATTACCAAAACATTATGTAAATAGAACTGTTACTTTGTCAAATTTCGTTACCACTAAAACATAAATAAGTCTATTGATTACATTCTTGAGACAATGTTGCCAAAAACTCAATTATTGATTACATTCGATCTTTCATTTCATGTATTGTAGCTGTTATTGATGCATTGCTTATAACCATATTAAATATATCTTTGACAGACTAGACAGTTTCTGCATCCAAAGTAATAGTCCACATTAAATATATTTGTGACAGACTATACAGTTTCTGTATCCAAAGTAATAGGCATCAGTAGATGCTTATAGCTTTATGCAATAAGATTTGTATCCTTGTCTGTAAATAAGAAGTAGAAATAAAAAAATTAGAAATCATAAATATACAAATTTCAGATTGAAAGACTGCTTGAAAGATGAACCGATAAATGATAATTATTTAATGAAAAATTCAGAATATGCATAAACAGGTTGCACTGCGCGAAATCAAAGGAGGAAAAATTATTTAAAGATACCTAATTGTCATATATTTGCAGCAATTCTAGTAGATTCACCAGTTACAGGAAATGAAAGAGTGAAACTTGGTAGCCATGATGCCTTAAAACCAAATGCCTGGGGAAGTGGATATTAGAGCTTATGAATAAAGGCCAACATGGTCTTAGATAAAGAAAAACTTATTAAGGACTGGAAATTAAACAAAAAAAATAAATTTGTATTTTTGATGGAAGAGATTTGCATTAAAACTCTTCAAGTCATGTTCTTTGAAACAGAAGGTTCAAAGGACAACTAAAGCAATTAAAGAAACTTTATTAATAAGTAGCCCGCTCTACTATTTTCAAGTTGTCATCCAAGGCAACTCAAAACCCCAAAATAAGAGAAAGCACAAAATGAAGGCATTAAACAGAAAAGTAGATACAAGGATTCAAAAAAGATAGGTATGATCTTTGGTTTATGGGTTGCAAATTTCAGCATTTTGGGGATAGTCATGATCAGTTACTATCAGTACTATTAAGCCTATTATTTGTTTACAAAATATTTGTCATTAAGTTTATATTACTTCCACCATATCAAGGTGATCTCTATTTCTAAAGAAAGGGAGTAAAGACATCATGACTTGCCATTTCGAGAAGCCTAGTTGAACGACCAAAACCGCAAAGCAAAGAACAACTGCAAATATGTGCCATAAAAGGTTTCCAGAAGTTTGCAAATTCGGTGACTGAGAAACCTGCTCATGAGAGGTTTGCAAATTAGGTGACTGAGAAACCTTCTCATGAACAAAAATCAATTCATGTTAGAACATTCATATCTAACTTTGACTTTGCATCTAGAGTGAGTTTTTAATTCAAACATGAGTGCTCGATATGATCCATGAGTTGTCAGTTCCAGAAATAGGAAAATTTCATGCTAATATCCTAGAAGGGCTAGTAACTTGAAGATAAACCAGAGAATTCTTCATAAGTTTAAAATTCTCTGCAATGTCGGTAAGATATTAAAAAATATAAGCCAATTATATGGTCCAATGCATCAGAATACTCAAATTTCCCTAATTTAACCAATGGGCATGCAACAAAGATGGATATTGCAGTACCCTTTTGCAGACATAGTAGGAGATTTCAAAGGACTTTATACTATGGATAAATACTCAGGAAAAGGTAATATTAATTATGCTAATCAAGAAATGACAAGCACTGGAAAAAGACACCCATCAAATAATACATATAAAGAAAGTAAACTACTTTAATTCAGAGGTAAATATAAGGGTTGTTACCAGCTATTAGTTGCTTTGATTCCCTGTTTCTGTTCTTGCTGTTGTAGTTGTTGTATATTTTGTTGGATGGCAGTAGTTGCTTTGATTCTCTGCTCTTGTTGTTCCTTCAAGTCACTAGTTACCTTCATTTATTGGAAATGTTAGCTTGAACAAGTGAGAATGAATTGTCAAGGAGAATTTAGTTGCTTCTGGGCTAGCAAGCATAGTGCAAATGCATCTTAGCATGTGGGTTGATTCATAGGCATCGTTTTGGCTGGCAACATAGCAATAATAAGTGTTTCTATCAACTTTAATAACAAAACTCTTAGCAGCAAATGCTACAACCACTACACTTAATTTTGCAACTTATGGAAAGTCCTAAAAGCAATCATGCAGTTGGTATTTGAAATCAAGAGATTGTTCTGTAGTGATAAGGGTTTTTGCCGAAAATGGATTGTGCAGATAATTGTCAGATAAATACTCTTATGCCATAAAGAGCGTTTTTGCCGAAAATGGATTGTGCGGATGATTGTCAGATAATTATTCTTATGCCATAAAAATTTGCCGCCACCCGATGATACAAATAGCCTGGATATTATGTGGTGACATATAAACGTCTTGAGAATCTGAGACTTAGCACTCATGTCTTATCCAATTGTAATAACTATTCAAATTGATAAAGACATCACCAACATACCATGTCAGAGATAATTGTATTGGAATCAGTTCCGTACTATCAGGGGAAAAATTGATGGCAAAACTAGGATGGCGAAGAGAGTTGACAGAAAAACTAGTAGACAAATATCCGTTTACAGTTAACCTAGAACGGAAAAACTAGGATGGCGAAGAGAGTTGGCGAAAAAACTAGTGGACATATATCCTTCTACGGTTAACCTGGAACTTTACTGATGAGTGAAAGTAATGACCATCACCAATCCATACTACATATGACAATAATAGGAACAACAACATCATGTGTGGTGCAACCTGTTAGCCACTTATAATATTTTGTCAAAGAAAACAAGTGGCTAAATATGTTTCTGAGTCTTCAAGAGAAACATTTCCTTTGTAAATCTATCATTCTTGAAGCCTCCATGTGTCTTCTATCCTTTAAAGAACCTTCACTGTTGTTTCCATTAATGAACCATGTTGTTTATGAGAGAAATTGTTTTCAAAGGCCTCCATTTTCCCCGTTTTCCTTCATTCATACTTCATTCTCCTTCATTCCCTTCATAAACTCCCTTTGATAAAGTTTAGAACCTCTTTCTTAATCTTATCGAAACCCTCAAAACCCTCTAAAAAACCTTCATTTTGGCCTAAAAACCCACTTTTCAGCATTTAGGCCTTAAGCCCCTTTCGGCCTTCGCCCTAGCCCCTTTTCAGCATTTGACCCGGAGCCACAACTGAGCACTAGGTCTAATTGCTCCATCGCAATCGGCGATCGTAATTTCCCTTTACGCTTTCCCTTTTCCTCCTCCGATGTCGATCCTCCGATTTAATCTCAGTCGTTGAATCCACAAGAACCAACGGCCAAGATTCAATCGCGCTTCGTTCGCAACCCCCCGTCATCACATCCGCCAATTTGATTTGGACCATTGAATCCACAAGAACCAACGGCCAGGATATCATCACGCTTCGCTCGTAGGCCCTCTGTCATTACACCCTCTGATCAATCCCAACCGTTGATCTCCCCTCTGATCCGACGGCCATCGCCTAATCGCACATCGCAAACTCAAAAACTTTGATGCGATGAGCCCTTCTTCTTCGATCCGCCAATTTGATATGGACCATTGAATTCACAAGAACCAACGGCCAAGATTTCATCGCGCTCCGCCCATAACCCTTCACCATCCCAACCTCCGATTAAATCTCCATCGTTGATCAAGTTTGATCAGACGGTCCACATTACTTCCACTCTTTAAACCCCACCCTTCTCATTCTCCCCCATCGACAGATCTCCGCCACCCATTCCCCTAATCCAATGGTTCACATTTAAACCGCCATTGACCCCACCTACCTTTCCGCCCGCGCACCTTATCCTCTGTCGCTTTTCTCCCGCACCGTCGGATCTGTCGCCCATCATCTGATGGCTGACACTCCGTTTCGCAAAATTTTTGCGCCCAAGAGTTAATGTTTCAAAATTACGCGAAATGGATGGTTTTTATTTTCCACGTGTCAGTCGATATATGGAATCGCATTTTTTTGGGCAATACCACCTCCCCCCCATTTCACCATACGAAAACCATTCCCAGTTTTCCGCTATACCACTTCCCTCCGCTTCATTGCCTTTCGCATTTTTTCCCAGCTATTGATCTCTAAGATCGAACGGTTCTGATTCAATCTCGCCCCCATCCACTCTCCATTCATTTGATCTTTCAAATGACTCCATCGAAAGATCTCCACCATTGATTGTTCTAATCTAACAACCCACATTATATCGCATTTTCATTTCACCCACCATTTGTCCGATCTCCCAACAACTTCATCAGACAATCTCCACCGTAGATCATCCTGATCTAATGGTCCACAGCTCTCCTTGCGCCCAAGCCTCCATTTGCACTTGGTTAGTTGCTCTACCAGGTTTTTCACCCTTTTTTCCGCTGCATCCACCTTTTTCCATCACTGCTCCTCCATCTCCACAAGCCTCTGAAGCAGTCCATCCCCACTCCTGCAAGTTTTTAACAGGTTTATCTTATGTTTGCAGGTTTAATGGCGTTTCATTTACATTTTCCCATAGTCACAGGCAGGGGACAGAAAGGTTCCAGGGTGATGATCCTGAGCCTGAATCAATGCAAATGGGAAGCCATGCAGGGTGAATTTTAAGATGGATTGATGCGTCATGAACATCAATCGTACCTATAAGCCCTCCAGCTCAACAGAAACCCTGAATACCTGTACAGAAGAAGCATCAAAGAGTATCAGAAGAAGATCAAGAAGATTAGTGCATAATATTGAAGACTAAGAAACCTAAACCACAGTCAGCAAGGATTAAAAACATGAAGATGATTAAAGAGGCTAAATGAAGCCTAAACACAATCAGAGCCAGATCAGCAGAACGTTCTTCTCCAAAGAAGGAATAGCTACACGACCTCCTCCATCTTCCATCGAGCACTAGAACAATTATTGCATTGAAAGAGGCTTCAAAAATTGTCAGGACAATAGTTATGGAAGTATGGAAGACCTGAGAGATCTTCAGTCACCTTAGTTATCTCAGAATACAAAACAGAGTACCAACAGCCAAAGAGTACTTCAAGAGACATACCTGAAGTTATTGTCAACCTAACAAAGACTTCTAAACCAGCCTAAAGGGTACCAACATGTTAATGTAGAACCATTAAGCAGAGTGGGCATCGAATACTTCCTCCCCTCTGTCTTAATGTATCATTTAAGTTCATATCTACTACTCCACCTCCTCATTCACCTATAAGTATTCATTGAAAATTCATTGTAAAGGTTTGGGATTTTATTGACTGTTCAAACTGTTATTGAGGGGGAGTAGTTGAGTAGTTTGTAATATAGTAGGCTGGGAAGAGAAGTTTGGACTGTAAAGAGCCATTGGACTCAAAGTATGTGACTGGTTTTTCACATCAATTGAACAAGCAGATTCATAGGATCCTGGTATATATTATTGGTGATGTTTTCCTTACTGTAATTGTCTCCTTTCATGTTTTTCATACTGTCCATTATTCTCTGATAAATAACAGCAAGCATAGATTAGGAAATACTGTTGGAAGTACCCTAAATCTCACTATTAACCTTTATCTATATGTTTTCCTCTGATTGTGTGTTTAAGGATAATTCTATAGAGTATAACCAGTCAAGAAATGTTGGTGAGCCCATGTCTTGCTGAGTACAACTTGAAGTATTGTCCTTGAAAGATATTTTCATTTCATGCTAAGTAAAGATTGAACTAGGGATGTCTATGGTTAGCCCTATCCTCTAGTTCCTTCTCCAACAGTTTGTCTTGGAAGTCTCCCTGTGAGTTGGTGTCAAAAGTAGTGAAGGTTAAAAGTATTTCTCTGATCTTAGGCCTTACTCTGTGTTTAATCTTAAAAAATTTCTACTGTCTGAAGGCAGTTATGAGGACTGCTAGATCGTTTTCCCTTGAGAGTATGTTGAAAGCAGAATAGTTTCAAAGTACTTACTTGATCTTAAGCTACCCTTTGTGTCTTTATTGAGAATTTCCTTTGAAGCATGTCAAAAGCAGGATAGGTTCAAAGTCCTTACCTGATCTTAGGCTGCACTTTGGTTTCTTTCTTTCACCCACTTCTTAATGTTCCATCTCACCATCTATCTAAAGAGATCCTTTGGTATAGATGACTTTCCCTACGGAAACCCTTGGATAGTTGTTATGCAAGTAAACGCTTTTATGACTCCATAGCCCAATGGATTGGCACTTCTCTTGACCTATCTTCCCATGTTGAAATATCCTTCTACTTATTTCCTTCTTCACTTCACATAACCTTCTCAGTTAATGATCTCCAACCAAACAAACAAAACTAAAACCCTTGTGCTTCATACCTAGCCTAATACCATAAACTGAACATCAAAGATATACATTTCTTTCCCTTTATAGAGAGATCCCTCTCTGGATCCAGGAGGGCTAGATCCTGAGATCCCAAAGTGGTTTGATGTTGTCTTGTCTTTTGGTCTTGCCAATCTGGCCAAAACACAGGAACCCCAACATAATGGCAAATCCACCAGGGAGTTTTGAGTGAATTTCATCTTAGATACCTATAGGAACTCAGAAGACCCATAATCTCCTTAGATTGGTATTCAATTGCTGATGGTGGACAGCAACTCATCTAAAATCTTTGAAATCCTCCACCTGGCGACTCCACAACTCCCAAAGACCAAATGACTCCACTGGTAGAAGACCCTGAACTGGTTGAAAAGATACAGTGACCTCCTTTTACAAACATGGATCTAAGTATGGACAGAGAAGCAAAGCTAAATTATTTGTTGGATAGAATGATAAGAAAGACGCACATACTTAGTGAAAAAATAATGGAGAGGTATGAGGCTGATTTAAATATCGATGATCTAGAGCAGCCCATGCTTTTTCCAGAACAAGAACAAACTCAACCCCTACATGACCTAGACAATGAGCAAGACATGTATGATGCTTAAGACTTTATAGAAGATGATGAGGAAGGTTGTCAAGAAATTCCTGATTGCCTACCTATATCTTGTACTATGCTGATTAGAGAACTTCATGACCGAATTGCAAGTAATTATAGTGAGCAGTGCTTTGAGGAAACAAGTAGCCACTTAGAAAACACAGAATCTGATGTGGATGGAGAACCAGCACATATAGGAACTCTTCCTCTAGATTATAACCCACTTCAGATTACACAAGAAGAGTGGCATCCTGATAATGTAGAAAAAACAACTCATGAGCCTTGTATCCAAGCTAAGGGTCATAGTAATCATGAGGAAATGTTTGATATAGAAGAATATCGGGAAACATTAGAAAATCCTCAAAGTCTCCCTACAAGCACAAATGAATATTCCCCAGAAGAGGCTCAAGAATACATCCAGCCTCCAAATCAGTCAACACAATAGAAAGAGGGTTGTTGTTCTTCTGTCCATGTTGAAAAAGAAATCCCTCTTTTGACAGAAGAAGAAATTGATCAAATATTAAACAAGCAGCATGCCTCTGAAATATTTTATAAAGAAAACACTCTTGCCCATTCATCTACTGAGCTTCGTTGTACAGATTTGGAAAGATCCCCTGTAAATCAGAATGAAGAAAGACTTGCTGATAATCCAATATGTTTGACTGGTGACATTGTTTATAATTATGATTTTCCTAATTATGATCCATCTAACGATGATGTTCTCCAAACAGAAGTTGATATTGTAGGGCCATCATTAGTAGATTTGTGGGAGGAAGATCAGTTCCATCAACTTCAAGAAAGTAATGAGCCAAGTCAGGCTATTTATGATACTGATGAAGAAAGTTATGAAATTCTAGTAGCAGGTGAAGATTCATTGAATATTCACCCTGCTTTATCTCAGCTCATCAGTAATAGTTTCCATGTGTTTGGAAATCAGCAGCCTTTCATCTCAAAGGGTGAAGAGGAGAAAATTGAAGAAATTTTTGAGCAGGTTGAAACCAAGGAGCCTCCTCTTGAAAAAGAGGAAGCAACGAAACATACCCCTGCTCAAGAATTCAGTGACCTTTTCACAGAGCTCAGCCCACCAAATCAGAATAGCTTAGAGCTACAAGAGGACAACACTACAGTATATGATGAGTCCTCCAGTTCAGAAAGGAATGAAGATGAGGAAGAGTTTCTTTCTCAAAAGAATATTTTTCTTGATCCAGTGGAAGAAGAAGTAATCCTGGTTGAAACCTACTCATCAAATACTCACAACCAGGTATCATTTCAAGATCCTTATGCTCATTTCCTGCAGACATTTGAAGAAGGATCAAAGGCCATCAAGAGCAGCTTGTTGCAAACAACAAGAAACATTTTAGAAGTTGCTGCTAAAAAACAAATGGAATGGGAGTGGCCCTGCCTGTCTAGCATGCTCAAAGAGATGAGCAGAGACCAGTCATGGGATCACCTGATTGACTGGATGTATTGGAAAAGAGAGTTTGTCAGCTAGACATGTAAATATTTCAAGTTAGGGTAGGATAGGTAGGAATCTCAATAAAGCTCAGCCTGTGAGCATTTAGTTAGTTGTTGATTTTACTTTGAAGAAAAATTTAAAAAATACAAAAATAGAAATAGAAGGGCTCAGATAAGCTCAAAACTTGAACTAGCAGAGAAAAGAAGAAGAGGCATCTCTAACAAGATCCAAACCAGAGCTGAAATGAAGAAAGAAAGGTGACTCTAAAAAGCTCAAAATTTGAGTCACGAGAAGAAGGAAGGATGCTGGTGATTTTCAGATCTGAAACCTTCAAATTTTGTTTTCAATTTATGCAAAGTTCAGTCCATGTGTAGCTTGTCTTTATGCCATGGACCCACAGCAAATCAGACAGTCTAATCCTGGTTTGTTTATATTTAAATTTCTGTTTTAGAATGTAGAGAATGAAAATCTGTCAGACAGTTTAATCCTGGCAAATATTAGTTTAGGTAGAGAAGCTATGATTCCAACTGTTTAATCTGGTCTCATGGAGAAATAAGGGTAGCATTAGATAGGTTTATTTTCCTGTTTGAAAAATAATGATGATGTGAAAATGTCTGCAAGTCCAAATACACCTTGAAGAAAAAATGTTAGGACAGTAGGATGGGTAGGTAGTTGTTTGGGAAAATGTTTTCTGCTGATATAATATCCATCATGTTTGTAGCAGCTAATCAAAGAAGAAAAATATGGTCAAGTACCAGGCATCTGGCCTACTTCCAAAGATTATTTCTAAGATTCTTGGCACCTTCAAGAAGATGCCATCCCCATGTGGAGCCACTGTTAGCCACCTATAATATTTTGTCAAAGAAAACAGGTGGCTAAATATGTTTCTGAGTCTTCAAGAGAAACATTTCCTTTGTAAATCTATCATTCTTGAAGCCTCCATGTGTCTTCTATCCTTTAAAGATCCTTCACTACTGTTTCCATTAATGAACCCTGTTGTTTATGAGAGAAACTGTTTTCAAAGGCCTCCATTTTCCCCATTTTCCCTCATTCATACTTCATTATCCTTCATTCCCTTCATAAACTCCCTTTGATAAGGTTTAGAACCTCTTTTTTAATCTTATCGGAACCCTCAAAACCCTCTAAAAAACCTTCATTTTGGCCTAAAAACCCACTTTTCAGCATTTAGGCCTTAAGCCCCTTTTGGCCTTAGCCCTAGCCCCTTTTCAGCATGTGACCTGGAGCTGCAACTAAGAGCTAAGTCTAATCGCTCCATCGCAATCAGCAATCAAAATTTCCCTTTACCCTTTCCCTTTTCCTCCTCCAATGCTGATCCTTTGATCTAATCTCAGCCGTTGAATCCACAAGAACCAACTACCAAGATTCAATCGCGCTTCGTTCGCAGCCCCCCCGTCATCGCATCCGTCGATTTTATCTGGACCGTTGAATCCACAAGAACCAACGACCAGGATCTCATCACACTCCGCTCATAGGCTCTCCATCATTACACCCTCTGATCAATCTCGACCATTGATCTCCCCTCTGATCCGACGGCCAGTGCCTAATCGCACATCGCAAACTCAAAAGCTCTGACGCGATGAGCCCTTCTTCTCTGATCCGCCGATTTGATCTGGACCATTGAATCCACAAGAACCAATGGCCAAGATCTCATCGCGCTCCACCCATAACCCTTCACCATCTTGACCTCCTATTAAATCTCCACCGTTGATCAAGTTTGATCAGACGTTCCACATTACTTTCGCTCTTCAAACCCCACCCTTCTCATTCTCCCCCATCAACAGATCTCTGGCGTCCATTCCCTTGATCCAATGGTTCACATTTAAACCACCATTGACCCCACCTACCTTTCTTCCCGCGCACCTTATCCTCTATTGCGTTTCTCCCGCACCATCGGATCTGCTGCCCATCATCTGACGGCTGACACTCTATTTCGCAAATTTTTTGCACCCGAGAGTTAACGTTTCAAAATTACGTGAAATGGGTGTTTTTTATTTTCCACGTGTCAGTCGCTGTATGGAATCATGTTTTTTTGGGAAAAAATGCCTCCCCCCCATTTCGCCGCGCAAAAACCATTCCTGGTTTTCCGCTATACCACTGCCCTCCGCTTCATTGCCTTTCGCGTTTTTTCCCAGCTGTCGATCTCTAAGATCGGACGGTTCTGATTCAAGCTCGCCCCCATCCACTCTCCATTCATCCGATCTTTCAAATGACTCCATCAAAAGATCTCCACCATTGATTGTTCTAATCTAACAACCCACATTATATCACATTTTCATTTCTCCCACCATTAATCCGATCTCCCAACGACTTCATCAGACAATCTCCACCATAGATCATCTTGATCTAACGGTCCATGACTCTCCTCGCACCCAAGCCTCCATCTGCACCTGGTTAGCTGCTCTGCCAGGTTTTTCACCCATTTTTCCGCTGCATCCACCTTTTCCCATCACTACTCCTCCATCTCCACGAGCCTCTGAAGCACTCCATCCCCACTCCCACAGGTTTTTATAACAGGTTTATCTTATGTTTGCAGGTTTAATGGCGTTTCATTTACATTTTCCCACAGTCACAGGCAGGGGACAAAAAGGTTCCAGGGTGACGATCCTGAGCCTGAATCAATGCAAATGGGAAGCCATGCAGGGTGAATTCTAAGATGGATTGATGCATCATGAACATCAATCGTACCTATAAGCCCTCCAGCTCAGCAGAAACCCCAAATACCTATACATAAGAAGCAACAAAGAGTATCAGAATAAGATCAATAATATTAGTGCATAATATTGAAGGCTAAGAAGCCTAAACCACAGTCAGCAGGGATTAAAAACATGAAGATGATTAAAGAGGCTAAATGAAGCCTAAACACAATCAGAGCCAGATCAGCAAAACGTTCTTCTCCAAAGAAGGACTAGCTACACGACCTCCTCCATCTTCCATCGAGCACTAGAACAATTATTGCACTGACAGAGGCTTCAAAAATTGTCAGGACAGTAGTTATGGAAGTATGGAAGACCTGAGAGATCTTTAGTCACCTTACTTATCTTAGAAGACAAAACAGAGTACCAACAGCCAAAGAGTACTTCAAGAGACATACCTAAAGTTATTTTCAACCTGACAAAGACTTCTAAACTAGCTTAAAGGGTACCAACATGTTAATGTAGAACCATTAAGCAGAGTGGGCATTGAATACTTCCTCTCCTCTGTCTTAATGGATCATTTAAGTTCATATATACTACTCCACCTCCTCATTCACCTATAAGTATTCATTGAAAATTCATTATAAAGGGTTGGGATTTTATTGACTGTTCGAACTGTTATTGAGGGGAAGTAGTTGAGTAGTTTGTAATATAGTAGGATGGGAAGAAAAGTTTGGACTGTAAAGAGCCATTGGACTCAAAGTATGTGATTGGTTTTGCACATCAATTGAACAAGAAGATTCACAGGATCCTGTTCTATATTATTGGTGATGTTTTCCTTAATGTAATTGTCTCCTTTCATGTTTTTCATACTATCCATTATTCTCTGATAAAGAAAATAAAGCATAGATTAGGACATACTGTTGGAAGTACCATAAATATCACTGTTAATCTTTATCTCTATGTTTTCCTCTGATTGTGTGTTTAAGGATAATTCTATAGAGTATAACCAATCAAGAAATGTTGGTGAGCCCATGTCTTGCTGAGTACAACTTGAAGTATTGTCCTTGAAAGATATTTTCATTTCATGCTAAGTAAATATTGAACTAGGGAAGTCTATGGTTAGCCCTGTCCTCTAGTTCCTTCTCCAACAGTTTGTCTTGAAAGTCTCCTTGTGAGTTGGTGTCAAAAGCAGTGAAGGTTAAAAGTCTTTCTCTGATCTTAGGCCTTACTCTGTGTTTAATCTTAAATGTTTTCTACTATCTGAAGGCAGTTATGATGACTGCTGGATCGTTTTCCCTTGATATTATGCTGAAAGCAGGATAGTTTCAAAGTACTTACTTGATCTTAAGCTACCCTTTCTATCTTTATTGAGAGTTTCCTTTGAATTATGTCAAAAGCAAGATAGGTTCAAAGTCCTTACCTGATCTTAGGCTGCACTTTGGTTTCTTTCTTTCACCCACTTCTTAATGTTCCATCTCACCATCTATCTAAAGAGATCCTTTGGTATAGATGACTTTCCCTATGGAAACACTTGGATAGTTTTTATGTAAGTAAACACTTTTATGACTCCATAGCCCAATGGATTGGCACTTCTCTTGACCTATCTTCCCATGCTGAAACATCCTTCTACTTATTTCCTTCTTCACTTCACATAACCTTCTCAGTTAATGATCTCCAACCAAAAAAACAAAACTAAAACCCCTGTGCTTCATACCTAGCCTAATACCATAAACTGAACATCAAAGATATACATTTCTTTCCCTTTATATAGATATCCCTCTCTGGATCCAAGAGGGCTAGATCCTAAGATCCCAAAGTGGTTTGATGTTGTCTTGTCTTTTGGTCTTGCCAATCTGGCCAAAACACAGGAACCCCAACATGACCATTGAGAATAGAACTAGATACCAAAGTCTTTACAGAGACGTCTTTACTGACTCAGTGAAACTAGTGAGCATTACCAATCCATATTACACATGACAACAACAGTAGCAAAACATCTTGTGCAATGCCACCATCGAAAACAGAATTGGAAACCAAAGTCTTTACAGGGATGTGAAATAATGAAGGAATCGATCCACTTATGCCACAATATTTTCCATTTGGACTGAGTTGAGGAATACTTTGAATCAGGAAGCTTGGTTTTTTCATGTATCAGGAGCTTATTTTCGTGATTTTTCATTCAAGCATCTGTAATTATCCTCACTATGTGTTGTAAAAATGGCAACAAGAATGATTCCCGCTATCATAGCCAATATCCCTATCAGAATAACCTCTCCACACCAGTCTAGAACTATAGTGCACTAAAAATCCCACAGACTAGCACCTCACTTCGATGGGTATTGCATTGAGACAGTTTGTGAATGAAAAAAACACATATTTCAAAAGATCTTAAAGAGCCAATACTTGCATCCCCAAGACCACTAAAAGCAGTACTTGTGGCTATTTACTGGTGCGCATTGTTTGGAAACAAAGCTCTCACAATGTAAACTATGAGTAGTGGTCAATATGCTGACTCGGTGAAACTAATGACCATTACCAATCCATATTACACATGAAAACAACAGCAGCAACAACATCCTATGCAATGCCACCACCGGAAATAGAACTAGAAACCAAAGTCTTTACAGGGACGTGAAATAATGAAGGAATCGATCCACTTATGCCACAAGATTTTCCATCTGGACTGAGTTGAGGAATACTGTAAAATCAGGAATCTTGGTTGTTTCAACCATAGTGGACTAAAAATCCCACAGACTAGCACCTCACTCCGATGGGTATCGCATTGAGACAGTTTGTTAATGAAAACAACACATATTTAAAAAGATCTTAAACAACTAATACTTGCATCCCCAAGACCACTATACGCTCACCAGTTTCATTCGGAGGATCAATAAAAGAAGTACCTGTGGATATTTATTGGTGCGTGTTGCTTGCAAACGAAGAATATGCTAGACATACCTGCAGTTGCAAGAGTAGGTTCAAAGATAAAAAATTGTTTTAAGACAGGCTATATTCCTTGCATTGGATATTCACTACGTAAATATCATTTTCTGTGTTTCAAATCCATTATCAGCTCTTACCAGGGAAGCCATATATCATCCATTTGAACAAATTCAGATAATAACATGAAACATGGGTGATATGGGTGAAAAAATTCACAATTAGAGCATTCGTCATATGAGTCTTATATTGTGTTGAAAGAATGGTTTAGTGATAAATGGTATAAAATGCAGTCAACATGTCACTTCAACAAGATGACCCAAATCTGAAAATTCCTTAGCAAATGGAAATGACAGGGTTTGTATGAGTGCCAAGTTTAATTTGATGTCAAAAATTAGGTTTCATTTCGTACGTGTGCAATATAGATCCATAAGATTTGCATATATCCTAAGATGGATGATAATTTTGTCTTTTTTTACATTAAATTAGTGTCAAACAACAAGTTAAAATCAGTCATAAATACTTAATGACCCATCCTATTGCCCCATTCACACAAACCACTGCAAAAAGGGTAATTATGACAACCTATTTCTGAGTAAAAAATAATGTTGGATAGCAAGTTTATTTTGTTGATTTTATTGTTCGTGACACTAAATTGTTGTTGCTACACACTAAATTAGTGAGATATATCCTAAAATGGATGAAAATTTTGTGTTGTTTTAGACTAAATTAGTGTGAGACAGCAAGTTGAAATTAGTCAAAAAGAACCTAAAATTGATGCACCAAATATATAATTTGGCACATAAACCACCGCGAAAAGGGTAATTTTGACAACTTTCATAATTAGACAACCTGATTGCTACTGCAACACACTAAATTAGTGAGACAGCAAGCTGAAATCAGTGAGACAGTAGATACAGGAATAATACAGACATTGTTGTATCCAATCATGGGGAAAGTGCCACTATGTTTCAAAAAAAATGTTGTACATTTGTTGTTAATTTACATTTATGGTTCTGTGGAATTGTTTTCTATAGCATCCCAAAGCATCCCTAAAATATTGATTAATTTGATAGTCGGGTTTGTATCGATACCAAGCCTAGTACTTGGGAATAAAACAAGTCTGCTAGACAGCACACGACCTAAATCTTCCGGTGGGAAACGAACAATTCTTTAGAGTGATAACGACTATAAAGCCATTGATTGATTCAAATGTGAATTCTAAACCATCCGCATGCATTCATTGAATGCAAGTGGGTATAGTTATGGGTTGGGGGAAGGAAATTTCTCAAGTCTACACTTTTGAGTAAATCCAAAGCCAAGCACGACACAATCAACTTATTCACTATGTCTACCTACTACTGTACCCAACTTGGATTTTTGTTTTAATTATTTGATTCTCATGTTGCGTTGAGGACCTTAATGCCCATTCTAATTCGGGAAACAAGATGATTACCTAATTTTAAGTCACAAAACTTTAACATCATAAACATGGTTATGTGTCGAAATCAAAAAACTAGAGACCTTTGTAGAGGATACTAATACAGCACTAGTAGCATGAAGCATCGATGCCACAAAAAACACAACAACTATTATCTATCTCATAATAATCTGCTTGTATAAAAAGCAAACTAATCTAAAAACATTTGAGAAGCCAAGCTGAAAATTTGGTCCAACAGCTAATTTTGTAAATAATAGATTCATAAAGGCATATCACATCACATGATCCCATATGTCTGATAATTTTTGGAAGAAATGGAAAGGTTTCTGAGTAATGATGAACATGACCTACATTAGTTATTCGTATAACATGTATTTATTTTTCTAACATACAAATTAACATTGTATGAGCATTTGTAGCCATGTTCAAATTCCATCCAAAAAGTATTTTTAAATATTTATGCACAATCTTTAGCCTTTAACGTTATCAATATTTCAAAGTTTCACTATCTCTATTTCTAAAGAAAGGGAGTAAATACATCATGACTTGCCATTTCGGAAAGCCTAGTTGAATGACCAAAACCACAGAGCAAATAACAACTGGAAACATGTGCCATAAAATCTTTCCAGAATTTTTCAAATTTGGTGACTGATAAACCTGCTCATGAACAAAAAGCAGTTCATGTTAGAACATTCAAATCTAACTTTCACTCTGCACCTAGAGTGAGTTTTTAATTTAAACTTGAGTGCTAGATATCATCCATGAGTTGTCAGTTCCAGAAATAGAAAAAGTTCATGCTAATATCAATTTGAGATGCGAAAAAAATGCAACAAAATCCATACATTATCACACCAAGATAAACATTAAAGAAATTAAAATTTCTTCAAAATATGTCCCCTAGAAGGGCTAGTAACTTGAAGAGAAACCAGAGAATTCTCCAAAAGTTTATGAGATCAATTCTGGGAGGCCAGTGACTTGCAAACAATGTTTGATAGCATGACGTGCATAGAGAATAGACAACCTGTAATGTATGTATCCCTGCAATATTATAAGTTTAACTTAGAATTACAATAGTTTCCTTTTTAGACATACATATATAACAACGGTACATGACTAACATGCTTAAATGACAAGGAAAGGCTACATTGATAAGGCAACTTAGCTTCATCATTCATAAATCAATATCAATCAATATCAAACTAAGGCAAAAAAAATGATAGTGCGATAATATATATAACAGGCTACTTACACTTGTCAAATAGGCTTACCAAAAATAGTGGATGACCTCTTAAACCCTATTTTTATATGTAAGAGTAAGGATGCAGTAATGTAAAAGAAACCCTTGTTCAAAAAATGAAATATATCTACATTTATAAGAGAAGACCAACCAAAGCCTAAGAGGATGTTCAGAGAGCAATGAGAGATATAACATAATTGACGTTAAGAGATTGAATGGTCCCAAATAACAATAAAATAAAATAATAAATAACAAAGCAAGCATAGCGAATCACAGTCTGGAGGTCAAATACATATTAATTAGAAGATAAGTCAAGGACCAACATCACACTATATCAACATGCCCTATACATGATCTTCTTCGGAGATAGACAAGATTCATGATCTAAAACATTACCAGACAAGAAATATTGAACATGGGACATAGATATCTACCATTATTGATCACACTAATAACATAGTAGGAGAATTCAAAAGACTTTCTACTATGGATAAATACTCAGGAAAAGGAATATGATAGAACTTCATAAAAAATTTGAGATTAGTCACTCAGGCCAATGCTTGTTTGTACTGCTACCATATAATGTAAAATTTCATGCTAATATCAATTTGAGCTGTAAAAAAAATGCAACAAAATCCATACATTATCACACCAAGATAAACATTAAAGAAACTAAAATTTCTTCAAAATATGTCCCCTTGAAGGGCTAGTAACTTGAAGATAAACCAAAGAATTCTTCAAAAGTTTATGAGATCAATTTTGGGAGACCAATCACTTGCAAACAACATTACAAGAAAAGGAATATGATAGAACTTCGTAAAATTTATGAGATCAGTCACTCAGGACAACGCTTGTTTGTACTGTTACCATATAATGTAAGTGGAACAAGGGAATTTAAAACCTCTTCCAAAGGTGGTACAATACAAAATTTCTTGTAGTTCCAAATGCTAAGATTGACTGGTGATAATGAGACCAATTCCTAATGAGATTGATCACTTACAAAATGTCACATGGTTCAAAGTGCATAGAATGTAGAAGATACTTGTAGGTCCAAACGGTTTTATTTTCAAGCTATTATGAGATCAATTCTAGGAGACAAATCACTTGGAAACAACGTTTGGTAGCCTAGCGTGCATAGAGAATAGACAACCTGTAATGTATGTATCCCTGCAATATTATAAGTTTAACTTAGACTTACAATAGTTTCCTTTTGAGACATACATATATAACAACAGTACATGACTAACATGCTTAAAGGACAAAGCAAGGCTACATTGATAAGGCAACTTAACTTCATCATTCATAAATCAATATCAATCAATATCAAACTGAGGAAAAAAAATAATAGTGTGATAATGTATGTAATAGGCTACTTACACTTGTCAAATAGGCTTACCACAAACAGTGGATGACCTCTTAAACCCTATTTTTATATGTAAGAGTAAGGATGCAGTAATGTAAAAGAAACCCTTGTTCAAAAAACGAAATATATCTACATTTATAAGAGAAGACCAACCAAAGCCTAAGAGGATATTCAGAGAGAAATGAGAGGTATAACATAAGTGACGTTAATACATTGAATGGTACCAACTACCAATAAAATAAAATAATAAATAACAAATCAAGCATAGTGAATCACAGTCTGGAGCTCAAATACATATTAATTAGAAGATAAGTCAAGGACCAACGTCACACTGTATCGACATGCCCTATATATGATCTTCTTTGGAGATAGACAAGATTCATGATCTAAAACAAAACCAGAAAATAAATATTGAACATGGGACATAGGTGTCTACCATTATTAATCATACTACTAACAATGTTGTGTTAAACGTGTGAAAAAATAAATGGATCTTTGGGTTTGCTAAATCCCATCCAATCCTTAAGTCATTTTATGTCTTGTTAATCTTACATAAGGCTGAAATTATTAAGTGATTTAATATTAATATATAATAAGATAAGGCAGATTTGTTGCTATCTTTATAGTTGTCATAATGTCAAAGATCTGTTTTATGCATGATATGAATGCCCTAGAGAGTTGAAACTTGTTGCCATACTTCGATATTTTTTCTCTTGGATTGCCTTGTTGATTGGGGTTGTTAAACAGGTCAAATAATACACACTTTTATTCAGTTCTTTAATTTATTATTGTTTAGCATGGACTATTTTTGAAATAAACGCAGTGGTGCAAGAACTCATTTATGTTGCAACTATGGCTTGGGAATCTTTGGTTGGTCTATATGAAATCTTGTTAATATCTATATGAAATCTTGTTAAAATGGTTTTCAATTTTAATTAAACCCCTTATGTCTTGTTAATTTGACATAAGGCTGAAATTATTAAGTGATTTAATATTGATATATAAGAAGATAAGGCAGATTTGATGTTGAACCAATGGCCAAAGACTAAAATAGTAGGTTTCTTGTTTATGGGATAGCTTTATGTTCAGTTAGTTTTTTTCCTGGTCTTGGGTAGCGTAATCTATGTAAAATAATCAGCCACGAGAAAGATAGAGAGAGATGAAGCAATTATGCCACAAGAAGTAATATGTTTAATTTATTCCCACCAATATTTATTGGGATTCCTACGGAAGACAATTTGTGTTTCTAAAGGAAACAAGGTATGATTGACATGATTCAAAATGCCACATCATACAGACAGTTCTCTTCCTGTTTATCATGAATATTAGTTATTACAGACAAAATCATTTGAAAAAAAAGACTTTCATAAAATATATATGCAGCCCATTTTTAAAGCAGAGAGTTGCAATGGGAAAAATATAGATTTTAGGCCAATCAATATTAGTTGTTCTTTTACCAGTCTCTCGCAGGGCTAATGTAACAGAAGAAAACTGCTTAGTGTCTGGATTTCGTCCTAGAGGATCAAGTGATGGGGATATTACTGATTCTATATGTAAGGTTCAGTTTCAACTTGTATGTATATTTATTAATACAGATAAAAACATTTGACAAAAAATCCTTTCATAAAATAAGGGTCTGACCTCAATAGTGACAACATTGACCGCTGCCTTGGGTTATTTGCATTGCTGGCTATCTCTTCCCCAAAGAAAGGTGGAGGCGAGCTCACGTAGCGACTGTCTGTTAGCAGTAGAGCATCCCTAGCATGAGTGGTTGGCTCATCTCGCCTGCTTCTTCACCTCTCCCATGAATTTATGGGTAATGATATATTTGAAGCCCTTCCCTTATATTTGTCTGATCCTGAGTAATAAGACCACTTGTATCATAGGCTAGGCTCCTGTAGTTTCCAACAGGCTTGTCTCCCTGGAACGGCCATGTCAAAAGCGTCCTACCTACTACTGCTCGCTACTGTCTACCACCTTCTGTCTATAGTCCTTACCTTACACATTTATCGATTTGAAGTACGATGTAGTCCTTCTGTCTATAGTCCTTACCTTACACATTTATCTCCTAGCTACTATTTCTTCTTCTTATTATGCGCTGTGACTCGAACCTGCAACTCATCTGTTTATCTTCTTCCTTGTGTCCTGAGCTTAAGTTCCTAGTCGATTCTTGGCAACCCCTAGATTCGAACATGGGCCAATTTTTCTCTGCCCACTCTACTGTAGCAGCAAGAGGGGGCCAAAGCCTCGGCCGATTCTTCTTACATTCCCTAATGAACCAATACATCTTTTCCCCAAACTACTCACTCCTCGTTGTTGTTCCTACCTGCTTGGCCTGCCTGCCTTGCATGGCGTGTGCCTCTAGATAAGGGTTTGTGGCATGCTAGATTTCAGTCAAACCACTCAAGCACCCCTGTACAGTAGTGCCTAGCCTGGCATCCCACGGCGTTTCTTGCATCTAGGGTCGACTAGCTCCATAGCAACCCCTATACAGTGTTGTCTGTGGCGGGCTAAGAGAAAGCGTAAGGTCATAATTGCTCTGCCCTTGCCAACGCCATTACCATTGTTCATAGCCATCGCTATTTCCAATGTTCCATCGCCAATGCTTCTAGGTGGAATGAATGTTGGCCAGCCCTCCACCCCATGTCCTAGGGTGAGAAGGGAAAAGGTTTGGTTCTAATTCCTAACTAGTCTTAGCAACAGATCTTCCTTCTTGAGCCTTTCCCTACGCAGGAATTTGCCAAGACTCGGCTATTTCATCCCAGACTTCCGTCTTCCATCCGCTACGAGAAAACCTGGGCTCCAATTCTATTCGAAGCTTTATAAGCCTAAGGGTTTCGACCCTGGTCCAATTCTTCGACCGCTTCTTGTCCAAAGTCCTCTTCGTCCACGTCGTGAATGGGTCTCGTGCCCTGCTCTTTGGAAAGCTTGGAAAGCAAAACCTGTGGCAGATCACAAGACAAGTGGAACATGCAAATTTAAATAAAAATTATTTGCTTAAATTTTCCAAACATTTTATGTTTGCTAACTAATGCTAGCATTAGTGAATAGGAACTAGAAAAATAGGAATCAAGTTACACTTAACCTAAGTTTTGATAGGTCTGGCCTCGATATGAGGCCAAATAAGACCTCCAAATTGTGGATTGGCTCTTACAGGCGGCAGGGACTAAAAATCACTGGGAGAGATTGAAAATTGTTTTTAAAACTTTATATTAAGTTAAATGGCTCGATTTCATTCTCCTACAAGCACTAATAGAACACCCAAAAGCGATTACTATAGTCCCTGCCATGCCGAAGGCAACAGGGACTAATAAGTTTAATAATTCAATCTATATATTAGATTCTAACAAATTATACATGCATGTTAGGGCCAACGATGAAAAAAAATGTTATAATGGGTAATTTGCGATTGAGATCCATGAGGCTCTACAAGGTTTTTTGTGAAATTGGGTTTCCGTTACATGCATAGTAATTATTTTGTTTTAAAAAATATATATTATTTTATTTAAAAATATATATATTAAGAATATATATATTGTTAAAAGAAATATTAAGAATATAATTTTTCTTTTTTGGCGTATTGAATATTTTTACTTATGACTCGGGTTAATTTTAAAATTTCAATTAGTAAAAAATATATTATTAGCTAAATATTATTTTTTATTTTTTATTTTTTGTTAAGAAATAATATAATATATTTAGAACATGCGAGAATGTAATTATATTAAGATATCATGCATGTAAAAGTATGTAAAGTTTATAACATTATTTTAAATTAAAATCATAAAAGAGAAAGCATTCTATAATTACATGCAAAGAAAAAGTTCAACAATTTTATAATAAAGAAAGTTTATTTACTTTCTTAAAAGAAATGTTATTTATTTCATCATTTTTTTAATTTAAATATTATTTGTATTTCTCTAATTTACTTGATTAAAATTCTTCGTTATCATCACATTCAAAATCAAGTATATAACTTTTATCTAGAGGTCACATAGAGTCCAAACCCGCTTTGATACCATATGTAACAACCCCAAAATTAACATGCAACTAATTATATCAAATATGCAATTAATAATCAACACACAAATTATTAACAAGCTAGCATAGAAATTTCATAACACGAGAAAAGGCGACTTACCTGTAACGACAATATTCCTTACTTGAGACTTTGTAGTTGAACGCTATTTGAATCCTGCTAACCACAACAAATTTTTGGAGACGACTCTCCACCCAATCGTAGGCTTAGCTGCACATAATATTTTTACAGCTGGCCACCCCCGAGCCCTCAATCAACGTACTACTGCCAGGGAATCCTTTGTCTCACAATACCTTTCTCCCAAGAGAATGGATGAAGGAATGATGAAAGAATGAATCTCATCTTTCTCAATGTCTATTAAACAGACCAAACAATGGAAATGGAACTGCATGCAGACATTCACTGTGTCAACATGCAACTTTTATTTATTTATTTTAATTTTTATTTAATTTAATGTTTCTCTTAATTTAACTCCTTCTTATTTTATTCTTTTTTACTTTTTTTTTTAACTTTACTTATTTTTATACTTTTCTTAGTTTAACTCTTTCTTAATTTATTCATTTTTACTTTTGTTAATTTCACTTATTTGTTTACTATTTAGAACTCCAGTTTATTATTTACTATTTTATTTAGAACTCCACTTTATTATTTACTATTTTATTTATTATTAATATTATTCTTTTTATTATTTATTCGGTATTTACTATTATTGACTTATTATTTATTTAATTATATTATATTATTGTTTATTATTTTTTATTTGTATTATTATTAGGGGAAATTACACCCCTTCTCTTCATTATGATATGTAAAACTGTGATTTTATGTAATTGAAGTATAGAAAAATAAAATTATTTTTGTAATGTTTGTCTCATGGGTTTCATGAGCAAGAAATTTTATTTTTAGTAATGCCTCCCATTGTGAGCCTTTAGGACCAGTCATAAAGTCAAAGAGAGTCAATGTCATGTACGAAGGACCCTTATTGAGGATAATACATTGTATATTAGTCAATAAAAGTGTCAAACAACACTCCAAGACAAGCACAAGCATCCCCCTTCATTTCAGCTTCAAAAGGATAATAAAATCTTCATTAAAGGACACATTGGTTCACCTATTGTTATGTCAGCTAATTAAACATGGGAAACAACTATAAATAGGGCATCTTGGCCCTATTTCAGATACATAATTTCATAAAATAATTCGTTCAAGGTCTGAAATTTTCAACTAATACGAAGGTGATCAAGAAGGAATCTTATACATCAGGGAAGGGAGAATGAATTAGAACGAAGTTATAAGCTTAATTTTTGGGTTTGTTTTAGGGTGGTCTTGTTGTTGTCACACGTGCAAAGAAATAGGAGATCATCTACTACAGTAAGGCCGATCCAACGTAGCCAGATTGAGATAAGCTCAAGCATTAAGGAAGGTCGAGTCAAGCTATAAGAAGACTCCATCACAAGCAAAGTAAATCAAGGCATAAGAAAAGGTCTTATGTACAAATTAGGATTTCGGAATTAGGATTGTAGACCTATCTCTAGGAGGTTGAAGGTTTGAAGCAGAAGGAGGTCAAAGTGGAAGACGGGTCGAGACAAAGGAAGAAGTGCAAGGTTTACTATCATTAAGGGAACTTGTGTCTTGGTCTTGGAGTGGAAAATAGATCAAGGGTCTTGGTCTTGGTATTCGTCAATTGGAATCTCTATAAGAAGAAGAATTTGTTCAAATTTTAATCTCAAAGGGTGAGAGGTTTTGGCCATGGCTGATAGCCTACATTATGTGTCTCTTGTCTATTTGTGGTTTATGCATTGGTAATTGTTTGATGAAGAAGAACACTTATAATCTAAGTAAAGGAAGATCCTAATCAAAGAAGTAAAAAACACTCACAAGCAGTTACCAATAGAAGATAAATCACATAATTACTATGCCCTAGATTTTTCAACATGGTATCAGAGCTAAGGTGTCTAAGTCAAGGAAGGGCATATTATCAAGGGACAATCAAAGATAAAATATCAAACCAAAAATCATCTTGAAGTCAAGAATTCTACAAATAAGTATTAAGATCATCATCAAGAAAAGAAGTCCAAAACCCTACGTCTACTCAAGTTGAAAGGATCTACAAATATAGTTGAAGTGTTTTGAAGTCTATTCATCCAAAGGAAGCTAGAGGTGTTTTCATCGAGTCTCTAAGGCGATCTTTCTCAAGCAAGATCCCTTCCATTAAAGACATCATCATCATCTTAATATCCAATGGATCTCCCTCTTTGTGGGATCAAGGATAATTATTGAATAAAAATATATTCATCAAAAGGAAGTTTCTATCCTCTTGTTGAAGCCCCTGAAATCCTAGCTTCAAACATTGGGTAAACCACCTGGTTTGGACCTTAGTACAGCTCCTTTTCTGTTTATAATAGTGGCTCTGACTGGATAATATGGGACCAGTTTCCCAATAATAAATGGAATGATTTTGTGGTGAGGTGTTTGTATAATGGATGGTGAAATTTGATATTTAATCTAAAGCTTGATAAATACAAATAAATCTAAACTAACCTGGGTATTTAAAGATGAACATGATTTAAGAATAATTTCAATCAAACAAATAATCATAAAGATGACTTATTTACTTCAAAGAAAGATGATATTTTATATGATGATAACTATGTTTAAGAAATTAAATAGAGTTAGAATAATGTATCATATTCACAAATTTATATTTCTATATTGTCTATACATACTATGGAAGATAACATTTCTATATTTTCATAAATGATATAACAGAGAAATGTTTTAGAAACATATATATATATATATATATATATATATATAAACAATAGAAATTTTAATAGGAATATTTCATCGCATAACAAAACTGAAACAGAAATGATAGAAATACCAAATACATTTAAAATTCTCTGATGCAATTGATACTCCAATCCTGTTCTTTCAATTAGAACTATCTCCAAGATGCAAAAGTGCAGACTCTTAAAAATGATTCCTCATAAAATCACCGAATCTGATCCATCATAAAAATAATATATTTAAAAGTATAGTAGTGTATCTTCCAAGTCAAAAATTATTACAAATTCAGGACCCTTTCTAAATACATAAAAGGGGTTTAAATAGCACTAAAAATCCTAACAAACTATCCTAAACATCGCTTAGATGTTGTTGTGAATACCAAATCATGAAAGTTGGGGATGAAATTTTACAAAAATAGATATGCGGTTCCCATCAGAATAGATCTTAGATACTTCTTACGTATCTGATGTATGCAGTTGGCATATTGATAACATATCTTTGACTTCTGGAGGATGACTCAAACGAGAATGTAGTTGACCGGTGTAGGTGGCATCTGAAAATTTTGGAAGCATATTAGCAATAGCATGGGAGAGGCATTTCATAGTCAATTGATGGTTGTGCGGTTTGACTAGATATGACCAGAATGTATCCCATGTTAGCTCTTTTATTGCATCAATTTGTTGGTACCTGCTTTTCAATTCTTGCTCCCATTGTTTTTCTAACTCTTTGACCTTTAGAATTTGTCCTAGAATGTGATCAGAGATTAAGTTAGAAGTATTTAGGTTATCATTGATTAACTCTACCACATTGTTCATTAAAATTCTTGCCCTGGAAATGACTCTCTCTGTTTTAATTAACTGTGCCTCCCACTCTGCAAACAGAATTTCTTTATGTGCTTCTTGAATTTTAGGCAAATTAGCTACAATTACTTTATCTGTTTCTTGCCATGTGAGAAATCCTGAGATTTTCTCATCAGCATCTTCAAATTCAAGTCTTGAGTTTGTTGTTTTCTCTGCAAGAGACATGGTTATTTCACATAAAAGATCAACCATTGTTATCTTCTAAGATAAAATATCAAGATGTAATGATAACATTTTATTTGATTCAAGTGCTTCCTTCTTGAATTGATCTACCTCCGGATAATCTTTAAATCTTAGCAATTTTGCTTGCAATATTGCATTATGTTCCTCCTTGGCCACTTTTTCTCTTTGAAGCAATGTCTGTAATTTGTTTACCTCTTGGGTCAGTGGTTGTTGTTTTTGTATAGCTTGCTGGTCAAGCTTCTGTCTTTCAGAATTTAACTGTTCTTTAATTTCTTCATTCTGTTGTCTTTCTTCAACTAATTGCTGCTCCAACTGCACTATTCTTTGGTCTTTTTCCTTTATTAACAAATTTACCTCGGAAGATTTATCTATGGTTGCTGATGTATAGGCTCTTGCATACTGAGATAGTTTTGTTAAGTCCTTTGAAGGATCAATATTGGAGTTTTTCCAAACAACATCCATCAATTCGGCCTGGGAAGATGATAATAGATTGTGGTCCAATTTTCTTTTCTTTCTTTGCCTCTTAACCACATCTCTATGCTTTGGACTATAGAAAATGTCCAAGGGTGGTATATCTTAAACTTTTAACACAATCTCCTCAGATGGATTTTCAAGAATAATTTCAACATTTGGAGTGTTAGTATTACTGACTGCCTCTTTAACTGTGATGATAGATGTCTTTGTTGTATTCAGCTTCTGACAATCATTCTGTCCTTGGATCTGCTGATCAGACTGTTCACCTTATTTTGAATTAACATGTATATCAATATCGGAGGAGCTGTCAGCCTTATTTCATGTGTTTACTTGTTCAGTTTGAGTATCACTCTTTTTTCCCTTTTCTTCTTTTTGTTCTTCATGTGATAGCAGAGGAGTTATTTGTAGCTGGTCAAGAGGGATTGTTAGTAACTTCTTATTCATGTAAAGCATGAATTTCTCCATATTGCTTGTTTCCATTTTTGAACTTGCTTGTTGTTGAACCTATGCAAAACCTTCAGCTGAGACAAATAGGTCATCGAAACTATCATCTTCATGTTCAAACTTGGAAATTTGTACCATAGATGTAACATTAACGGCAATTTTCTTCGGATCATATTGCCTTGGGGCAATGAATGCTAGTTTGAGTTGTTTAATTTTAAAGGCCTCTTTCTCTACATGCTTGAAATCATTGAGAGTGTAAGATCCACTTTTGAGAGGAAATGTAGGCCACATTTGTTTCTTGGAGGTCTTAAGATTCTTGGAAAAACCATTCTCTGTAATCTGATAGGAAATTTTCTGAGCTAGTAATTTATCAGGAATGTATAGAGGCAAAACATGAGGGTTGGTTACACTTCCAAATATTTGGATGTAAGTGAAATTATCATCTCCAAACCAGTTTCCAATTAGGGTTAAGTCAAATTTGGCCTTATATGATAGTCGTAGAGAGGATTTGTTAAAAATGGCTTGATGAATGGGCAGCATAAATCCATGGCAAATCTTATACATATGATTTTTGTAATGGGCTTTCCATAAATATTTATGATAGATATGGATAGGAGTGGGGTCCTAAAGAGTCTATTTCCATCCAAAAATGGGAGATTTGGAATTGAAGCATATGGCATCTATAATGTAAGCACACAGATGAAATGGGGGTGTCATTCTGGTAGACATATGCCTATTCCTTCTATAATCAAGAATTTTATTTGCTATCTTATCGGATAAGATGACTGACCAATCCATAATATAATAATTCATGACGGTATCAATCAGAGGTACCATTTCAATAGAAAACCTTGCAGAATTGGCAAACCCAAACAGTCTGCATATCATGGCAGCAACGTAGCAATAGGGAGGTGCTAGAGATTCTACAGAGTACATACCTGAGGATTCATGCTTGTGTTTCTCTGGATCTTGTCTCCATTCTCGAATAGGGTCTAACTCTATTTCGTTTTTTGAAGCGAAATCCTCTAGAAATTCTTTGTTATAGACCTTCTGAGGCTCTAGTAGATGATAAATGGCCCTGATATCCTCTGATTTGAAGGATCTGAACATCTTCCCACCAACCGTGAAAAATGCTCTGTCTGTGATGTTTATGCCTTCTATTACCCATCGTACTAAATCATAGTACGGAAATACATTTGCTCGAGCCGCTACTCTATGAAGATAAGAGTCTGCCAGTTCTTTGAGGGGATTATCTTCTGATTCTGAGTCCTCGTCTGGCACTGTCACTTTTTCTTCTGTCACAATGGGATTTTCAGCTTCGAGTAGATTATAAAATTCTTCCCAATACATCTTTTCGAGACCAAGGCATGTAGTATTGGTTATTAACTTGACTTTGGCCAGATTTTCCTTTGGGATGGTGGTAACCTTTTCTTTCTTAAGCTTCTTCAACATTTTTTCTGACTGGAAGCGCTTTTACAGGTCTGCAAATAGGAGGGATAGTTGTTCTACAAATATGTAAATAAGTGGGAAATGATGGAAAATTCTCTTAGAGTTGTAAGGAAAACAACAAAGAATGAACATCGTCATATAAAAAATGAAATCATTTAAAGCAACATCATATTATTGAAAAGAAATAATCTGTAAAGGATTTCGTTCATAAATCATATTTAATGATGTCTGTCTTAAAAATTAAATGCATTTATGGAAAGTAATGCTGCCCATTCTCATTTGAGTTAAATGTCATAACTTATCTGATTTCCAATCAATGATGATCGTACATCAGGGATCGGCAATTTCAAAGTCTCGGTTTAAAGATTACCATTTGAAGCTTCTGATTGTGATTGCCGATGGGTGATATGATCTGGAGCGATGAGTGATGAGTGATGGGCGTTTGTTTTGTTCTATCACGTCGGAACTTTTGAAATGAACGTATAAGGATTTATTAATTTTTCCGCCGATTTGCGATTGCGATTGGACTTATCGCATCGAAGCTTTGCAAAAGGGACCGCTCGTGATATGACTTTGTTGATTTGCGATTGCGATAAGACTTCATCGCATCAAAACTTTTCGAAGGAAAGAATTAGCCTTATGTTTAGTACAATATGCGCTTTTTCGATGCGATCTATCGCATCAGAATGATGGAGAAGGCTTTTGAATTTTTCCTATGTGATATGCGATTTAGCGTTTCACTTTATCGCATCGGGACTTTTTGAGCAATGACATATTGAGTGTTTTGTTTCATATTTTGTGAAATGCGATAAAGACTTATGTTTTAGGTTTTTCTTTGTTTTATGATTCATTTGATTTCATTTCAATATTTACATATATACAAAGGTATTTCTTTAATCTTTGCATAAGCGAAGCTAGGAAAAAATATTGAATCTAAAAGAAAAAGAAAATGGGACCCATTTCTTATAAAAATTAATATAAAAATTTTGAAATGGGGAGGGTTGTTGTAAAGTACAACAATTGGCGATTAACTGGGAGAAACAGTTATCTCTGAAAAATAAAGTGAGCACTACATCTCTTGTAGGTAAAAGTTTTAAAGACAAAGAAAACTATCTAAAAAATAAATAAATAAAATCTAACTCTGAATGTAAATAAGAATTATTTACAATTTCTTTTTAATCCCTTTAAAAACAAAAACATTTTTAGTTTAATCAAGCTTTGATTGGTTGATAAAGATAAATTAGGGGGATTTTCCAACTTAGCTTTGTAATTTACTCTTTTGTCATAGGTAGTGCCTCTGCTGCCCGAAAACGTCTATAGTCTCGACAGGGTTACCTTTTAACCATTAATCATCCATTATCCCATCCATCCAAGAGTATAAATTTTTAAAAGATAAATTCATAAAGATATTCTATCTTTTGTTTATTTTATTATTTTAACTTAAAAGCCATTGTCCCGGTTTGGGAGTCAGCTGATAACAATTCCATTCACTGGTTGTAACTAAACTAAACAAGATGGCTCGTGATGAGACCCCTTGTTTTATGATATAAGCCATTACCCTGCTTTGGTATGCAGTAGTGGAAATGTCAGTTTGATTACTTCCCAATGATCATGGTAAGCAGGCTCGTGATGAGACCTCTTATCTTTTATCTTAGACATAATTTTTTAGAATTACACTCTTAAAAATCATAACCTTAGTGGATGGGGTGAATGATTCTCTCCTTAAGAGTAAATGGATGACCTTTTATAGTTTTAAGTGCCAAAATTTGGAAAAATTCTTTACTTTTTATAAATAACCTTTCTCTAATTTCTAAAATTTCAAATGATTTACAATATTTTCAAGGTTTCGAAAGATCTTGCAAATATTAAAATAAGTTTTCAAAGTTTCAAATTTTATTTTAACTTTCAAAAACTGTAATCACTTCCTTAAAAATTTCTATCTACATAAACAAGGATTCACAGTATTTTCTCAAAGATCTTTTCAATAGTAAAAGGTCAATGGAACACTATTAACAACATTATTTGTAAAACAAACAAACTTGCATAATGAATATGTACAAGTAAGAAGGGGTTGCCTTCTTAGGAAAAGAATTTTTTCAAAATAAGCCCATTCACAGGAAGGGAATCTCTCCTTCTTGTTAGATCTTGTAATATGAATGTTGATGAGCCTATCTTTTCAATGATTTGGAATGGTCCAAGCCACATCTTTTGAACTTTAGTATGTTTTCATTTATCTTTGTGTGCTTTGTCCCATTTTAAAACAAGATCACCAATTTTTAATGTTTTAGATCCAGTAGAATTTGAATCAAAAGAAGATTTTATAAGTTGTTGATGTTTAGCATGAATGATTTTGGCTTTTTCTCTTTCTTCATCTAATTTGAGGATTTGATCAAATCTTAGTTGGACAGAAGATGAAGGATTTTCTTCAATAAAGTGTATTAGGGCTAGAGATGGGAGTGCTAGGTTTGAAGGTATTACGGCTTCTTTCCCGTACACAAGATTAAAAGGTGAAGTACAGATTGAATATTTTTGAGTTATATGATCAACCCATAGTGCAAAAATCAAAGACTTATGCCAATTCTTTTGATTTTGATCTACCATTCTTTTGATGATTTTAATGAGATTTTTATTGGTTGATTCTGTCAAACCATTACCTTGGGGGTAATAATTTGCAGAATATTTTAATTTGAAACCTCTTTTGAGAGAAAATTCCATTATACTATTTCCAAAGAAATAAGATGCATTATCAAAAACAAGGGCATTAGGTACACCAAACCTGGTAATGATGAATTGATCAATGAATTCAATGATTGCATCAGAATTAGCTACCTTTAAAAGGATTGCTTCTACCCATTTCGTGAAATAATCCATGGTTGTAAGGATGTATCTGTGTTGCTTGGAAGAATGTGGAATAATTTCTCCAATAATATCAAGTCCCCATTGTTCGAATGATTGCTCAATGCTGACTGGTTGTAAAGGAAAATCTGGTTTCCTTTGTCTTCCACTGGTAGATTGGAAAGTCTTACATTTCCTTACATAGTCATGGGAATATATAAACAAAGTAAGCCAATAATATCCAGCATGAATTATCTTTTGAGTTGTAGTGTCTCCTCCAAAATTTCCACCTGCTAGTCCATCATGTAATTCCTGCAAAACCTTGTGTGCCTCAGTTTTCTTTAGACATCTTATCAAAATGAAATCATAATTTTTTTTGAATAACACATCATCAATGATTTCAAAGTTTTTAGCTTTTAATCTTAAAGCACGCTTACTTTTTAGTTGAGATTAGGAGGAGCATACCCATTTTTTAAGTAAAAGATCATATCAGCACATTGAGATTCAGAATTTATGATACTTATCTCATTTACTTGAACAATATTATCTTGATCTTGATGTTCTGGAATATTGGAAGCTCCTACTAATAACCTGCAAAAACCTTGTCCCCTAACAATTTTAGTTGGTTTAATTTCAATATCGTATTCCTGTAATGATGTTACCCAATTGGCCCTTTTTTCTCCTACTTCTCTTTGTACTAGAAATTGTCTCATTGCAGAAAATGGGACAATGACTTTTGTATGCGTTTTTAAGAGAAATGGCCTAAAATGTTTGATAGACTTAAACACAACAAAAGCTTGTTTTTCTACTTCTGAATAGTTAAGTGCAGCTCCTTGCATATTTGAACTAAAGAAGGAAATAGGTGCTTCAATCTGCTAATCATTGAGTTGTGTCAAAACGGCAGCGTAAGATGTTTCAGTGGCTAAAGTATATAAAATAAAATGATTAGAAAAATTAAGAGTAATCAATGCTGGAGCATTAATAATTTCATGTTTGACTGAATTAAAGGCTTCCTTTTCTTTATGTCCCCATTTGAAAACTGAATTCTTCCTAATCATTATCTGTAAAGCTAAAACTACATGAGAAAAAACAGGGACAAATCTCTTTACAAAATTTATCTGTCCTAAAAATGACTGCATGGATTTCTTGTTATGTGGCAAAGGGATATCAGAAATCTCCTTTATTCTGTCAGGGTCAATATATATGCCATCTTTAGATACAATAAATCCTAAGATTTTCCCTTCATTAAGAGCAAATAATGATTTTTTTTGGATTCAAATAAATGCCATACCATTTACATCATTCAAAGATCTATTTTAAATCATGTAGATGGTTAGTTCTTTTCTTTGAAAATACAGTTATGTCATCCAGATAGACAACAACTGACCTATTAATCAAACCTTTGAAAGCTATATACATGGCTCTTTGGAAGGTAGCTCCAGCATTTATTAAACCAAAAGGCATTTTTTGATAGGCATATGTTCCCCATTTGGTTCTGAATGTGGTTTTCAGTCTATCATCGGGATGCACCAATACCTGATTATATCCTGAAAAACCATCAAGAAAAGGCATTAATTCAGAACCTGCTACTGTTTGAATTATTTGTTCCATTGTAGGTAATGGGAAATTATCCTTTTGACATGCCTTGTTGAGATTTATAAAATCTATACAAATCCTAATATCTCCATTCTTCTTCCTAACAGGTACCAACTTCGAGACCCAATTCGAATATCTAACAGGGAAAATAATTCTAGCTTTCAAGAGTTTATTCAACTCTGTTTTAATTTGACTTTCCAAGTTGGGATGAATCTTCCTTAGCTTTTGTTGAACTAGTTTTACATCGGAGATCATTGGAATTGTATGCTGAATGATAAAAGTATCATAAGTTCTCAAATATTCGTAATTCCAAGAAAAAACACTCTTGTATTTGTTTAGAAGTTTGATGAAAGAAAACCTTTCTTCTTGTGTTAGCCTGAGTCCTAGATTGACATTTTGTGGTTTAGATTCAGTACCAAGATTTATCAACTCAAACTTTAAAGTGGAACTTTGAAGTTTGGCATTAGTAACATTTTTGAATCTATCTTTGATATCATAGAGATCTTCAATTCTTACTACAGATTTCGGAATATAATTTTCATTGTTTTTTTATTTTATTTGAAGATCATGATCACTTTCATCAACTATTTTATCATCATAAGATTTCTCTGAGGTTAAGAAGTTCAAGATATCTTCATCATGATTAAATACTCTCCAGTTGGTAACATTTTCAGGGACATATGGTCGAAATATTAATTCAAATGAAAACCTATCTAGATTATAATCCTCAGCTGGAAGAAGTTTAGAAGCAACATTAGCTAATAAATCAGCTATTGAATTCTGATATCTAGGAATAGGGGAAATATTGAATGCTAGAAAATGAGTTGTAAGATCTTGAACACAGGTTTGGTAATTTTTAAGATGACCTAAAAGAAAATGAATATTATTTCTTACTTGCCTGATGACAATTTCAGAATCACCATATACCTTCATATATTTAACATTCAACCCTATTTCTTTATAAAGTCCTTGAATCAAGGCTTCGTATTCAGCAATGTTATTTGTACACTCAAATTATAATTTGCATGACAACATAGTTTTATCCCCTTTTGGATTAATTAAAATACATCCTGCTCATGCACCATCATTAGATTTTGATCCATCAAAATACAAAGACCAAAATAAATATTTATCTACATATTTATTTACAGATTGATCAGCAATATTAATACATCTTGAAGTATCAGTATGTGAGAAATTTCCAACTTGTGAAGTGAAACTATTTACAGAGAAAGGTGATTGTTGAGCATTAAAATTTCTGAAGAATGATTCGACCGAGTAATTTCCAAGAATTTTATTATTGAAAGCTACAGGTTGATTTTCATTTTCAAACTCTGTTACTGTATGAGTCATGTGTTTCTCCCGTTCAATCTTAATTTGATTAGGTTTCCCTTTATAGAGAAGCCACATGTGAGACCAATCGATAGAAATGTATCCATGGATTTTTTCATACCAATCCCTGCTTAAGATCAAACCATAAAACTCAGGGATGTCAGCAATCAATATATCAATTCTCTAAACTATTCTTGGATCAAATGCTAGCCTAATAGTGACTGAATTAATCTCTCCTAAAACTTGAACTTTAGTTCGATCTAATTGGACAATATGAACTGCAGATTTTTGGGGTTCAATGTTTAATTTAGAGCACACTGAGGCTGGCATTATGTTTGATGATGCCTCTGAATCTATCAAGCAGTTATGTAAATTCCTATTACAGATCTCGTAAGTTAAGAGGAAAGGAGGTGTCTTTGAATTAGATCTATCTCCAATTAAAACAGTATCAGTAGCATCTACTTTATCAGGTGGCTTACCTAATTCTTTGGCTGCTTTGGATATTACACCATTTGGGAGAGGAAAAGCAGGCACTGCATTTAGTTCTTTTAAAAACAGCTTTTGTTGATGCTTGAGCTTTCTGAGTTCATGCAAAGAAATATTTTCTCTGGTCTTCTTCATATCTTCTATACTGTTATAATCCATAGAATCAAAACACTACTAGTGTTTTAGATGTTGATGGAGGATTAGAAGATGATGGTTGATTTTTAGTAGGCAAAGGAGAAGATTTCTTAGCAGGAGTTTTATCTTTAGTAATCGGAGTTGAATTTTTCTTCTTGGGAGATGTTTGAATAGGTTCTGTTGCACTCTTACGTCTTGTACTCACTGGGAGAGCTTCTTGTTCATTTTCGTTATCTGAGTTAGGTAAAATAAAATCCCACAACCCATGGAATTCAACTAATTATTCTTATTCGTTTTCTTCTGATGATAGGAGTGTATCTTCTTCTTCCTCTTCCTCTAAATCTAACTCTGCATTAGATATTGCATTAGGTGGTTTAGATTCAGTTGTCTGATTTCTTTTAAAATTCCTAAAGGGCCTTTTAGTGGAAGTTTCAGCTACCTGTTTCTTAATTTCAACCATTTCATTGGACATAGTCTTCAAGACTTTTTGTAATCATTCCATATTATATGGATCTTTAGGTGCTTTCTTCTTCGAATCATCTTTGAAACTAAATTTTTTGGATTTTCTCTCCTTATTAGCATTCTTTTTATCTAAAGCGATGATACGTTTTTCTACTGCAATTGCTTCATGTTTTCAGCAAGTGTAGGTTTAGCAACTCTATCTACAAATATGGCTATGTTTGAAGGTAAAGCAGATATATACCATTCACTTTGAACTTCTTCACTAGGTTTTGATGTTGTAGGAATTTTATTCAACAGCTTGTTAAATCGGGATTTGAAATCTTTGATGAGTTCTTTGGATTCTGATTTCAAATTAGAGAGATCATTAATCAGAGTTGTTATTGACCTATCATCTCCAAACTTGGTTAGGAATTATTCTTGAAAAATATCCCAGCTAGTAATGGATCCTGATGGTAATGAAAAATACCAAGATCCTGCCACTCCTTGCAAAGTGTATGGAAATAGTCTGACCACAGCATCTTCTTTTGTTACTCCATTTAAATTTACAGACAACATGAAGTTGTTAATTTGTTCTTCAGCTAGTATGCCAATGTCGGGACTAAACTTTGGTAACCATTTTTCAGGATTAGCTGGTAATTGACTCAAAGGTGCAGGCATTAAAACAGCTCCTAGATTGGTCTATGGTATATGTGCCATCGTTGTATTAATAGTAGAGGAAGTTGGCGGAACAGTTGAAATTGTTTGAGTAGGTGTTGTTGAAACAATTGTACCTTTCTGGATTGTGATTTGAAGTTGGGAAGTAGATGGCAATTATACAAAATATGTAGAAGATATTGATGAAAGAGTATCACTATCTGACTCAGAGGGTGTTTTTGTAGCTCTTGTTCGACTTGGCAGAGGAAGTTCAGTTGGTGAAATACCAATCCTTTCACTCTACAGTCTAGTAAGAGGCTGGGAAGGAACATATTGTGAAGTCACACTGCCTTGGGATAGCTCAGATTCTTCTTGTGATAATGAAAAACCTTCAAGTTTATGAATTAATGATTGTACCTCAGGAGATTCAAAAGATGACTGCTCTGATATATTTAGGGTTTTGGCAGTGGGTGCAGTAATTTTCTTTTCAACTTCTTCCCTAGATATTTGAGATGAAGGAGAAGTTGAAGAAGGTGATGAGGGTGAATTGCTCTTGGAATGGCCTGTGGACTTGGATTTACTTTCCATTCACAGCTTATGCCCTCCTTCTAGCGCCAAAAATGTTGAAGCCCCTAAAATCCTAGCTTCAAACATTGGGGAAATCACCCTGTCCAGACCTTAGTACAACTCCTTTTCCATTTATAACAGTGGCTCCGACTGGATAATATGGGACCAGTTTCCCAATAATAAATGGAATGAGTTTGTGGTGAGGTGTTTGTATAATGGATGGTGAAATTTGATATTTAATCTACTGCTTGATAAATACAAATAACTCTAAACTAAACCGAGTATTTAAAGATGAACACGATTCAAGAATAATTTCAATCAAACAAATAATCATAAAGATGACTTATTTACTTCAAAGAAAGATGAGATTTTATATGATGATAACTTTGTTTAAGAAATTAAACAGAGTTAAAATAATGTATCGTATTCACAAATTTATATTTCTATATTGTTTATACATACTATGGAAGATAACATTTCTATATTTTCATAAATGATATAACAGAGAAATGTTTTAGAAACATATATATATAAACAATAGCAATTTTAATAGGAATATTTCATCACATAAGAAAACTGAAACAGAAATGATAGAAATACCAGATACATTTAAAATTCTCTGATGCAATTGATACTCTAATCCTGTTCTTTCACTTAGAACTATCTCCAAGACGCAAAAGTGTAGACTCTTAAAAATGATTCCTCATAAAATCACAGAATGTGATCCATCATAAAAATAATATATTTAGAACTACAATAGTGTATCTTCCAAGTCAAAAATTATTACAAATTTAGGACCCTTTCTAAATACATAAAAGGGGTTTAAATAGCACTAAAAATCCTAACAAACTATCCTAAACATCGCTTAGACGCTGTTGTGAATACCAAATCATGAAATTTGGGGATGAGATTTTACAGAAATATATAGGTGGTTCCCATCATAATAGATCTTAGATACTTCTTACGTATCTGATGTATGCAGCTGGCATATTGATAACATATCTTTGACTTCTGGTGGATGACTCAAACGAGAATGTAGTTGACCGGTGTAGGTGGCATCAGAAAATTTTGGAAGCATATTAGCAATAGCATGGGAGAGGCATTTCATAGTCAATTGATGGTTGTGTGGTTTGACTAGATATGACCAGAATGTATCCCATGTTAGCTCTTTTATTGCATCAATTTGTTGGTACCTGCTTTTCAATTCTTGCTCCCATTTTTTTCTAACTCTTTGACCTTTGGAAGTTGTCCTGGAATGTGATTAGAGATTAAGTTAGCAGTATGTAGGTTAACATTGATTAACTCTACCAAATTTTTCATTAAAATTCTTGCCCTGGAAATGGCTCTCCTTTTTTTAATTAATTGTGCCTCCCACTCTGCAAACAGAATTTCTTTATGTGCTTCTTGAATTTTAGGAAAATTAGCTGCAATTCCTTGATCTATTTCTTGCCATGTGAGAAATCCTGAGATTTTCTCGTCGGCATCTTCAAACTCAAGTCTTGAGTTTGTTGTTTTCTCTGCAAGCGACATGGTTATTTCACATAAAAGATCAACCATTGTTATCTTCTGAGATAAAATATCAAGCTATAGTGATAACATTTTATTTGATTCAAGGGCTTCCTTCTTGAATTGATCTACCTCAGGATAATCTTTACATATTTGCAATTTTGCTTGCAATATTTCGTTTTGTTCCTCGTTGGCCACTTTTTCTCTTTGAAGCAATGTCTATAATTTGTTTACCTCTTGGGTTAGTTGTTGTTGTTTTTTTATAGCTTGTTGGTCAAGCTTTTGTCTTTCAGAATTTAACTGGTCTTTAAGTTCTTCATTATGCTGTCTTTCTTCAACAAATTGCTGCTCCAACTGCACTATTCTTTGGTCTTTTTCCTTTATTAACAAATTTACCTCGGAAGCTTTATCTATGGTTGTTGTTGTATAGGATCCTGAGATAGATTTGTTAAGTCCTCTAAAGGATCAATCTTAGAGTTTTTCCAAACAACATCCATCAATTCGGCCTGGGAAGATGATAATAGATTGTGGTCCAGTTTTCTTTTCTTTCTTTGCCTCTTAACCACAACTCTATGCTTTGGACTGTATAAAATTTCCAAGGGTGGTATATCTTCAACTTTTAACACAATCTCCTCAAATGGATTTTCAAGAATAATTTCAACATCTGGAGTGTTGGTATTACTGACTATCTCTTTAACTGTGATTATAGTTGTTTGTGTTGTATTCAGCTTCTGAAAATCATTTTGTCCTTGGATCTGCTGATCAAACTCTTCACCTTCTTTTGAATTAACATGTATATCAATATCGGAGGAGCTGTCAGCCTTATTTCTGGTGTTTACTTGTTCAGTTTGAGTATCACTCTTTTTGCTCTTTTCTTCTTTTTGTTCTTCATGTGATAATAGAGGAGTTGTTAGTAGCTGGTCAAGAGGGATTTTTAGTAACCTCCTATTCCTGTAAAGCATGAATTTCTCCATATTTCTTGTTTCCAGTTTTGAACTTGCTTGTTGTTGAACCTGTGCAAAACCTTCATCTGAGACAAATAGGTCATCGAAACTATCATCTTCATGTTCAAACTTGGAAATTTGTTCCGTAGATGTAACATTAAGGGAAATTTTCTTCGGATCATATTGCCTTGGGGCGATGAATGCTAGTTTGAGTTGTTTAATTTTAAAGGCCTATTTCTCTGCATGCATGAAATAATTGAGAGTGTAAGATCCACTTTTGAGAGGAAATGTAGGCCAAATTTGTTTCTTGGAGGTCTTAAGATTCCTAGACAAACCATACTCTGTAATTTGATAGGAAATTTTCTGAGCTAGTAATTTATCAGGAATGTATAGAGGCAAAACATGAGGGTTGGTTACACTTCTGAATATTCAGATGTAAGTGAAATTCTCCTCTCCAAACCAGTTTCCAATTAGGGTTAAGTCAAAGTTGGCCTTATCGAATAGCCGCGGAGAGGATTTGTTAAAAATGGCTTGATGAATGGGAGCACAAATCCATGGCAAATATTATACATATGATTTCTGCAATGGGCTTTCCAAAAATATTTATGATAGATATGGATAGGAGTGGGGTCCTGAGGAGTCCATTTCCATCCAAAAATATGAAATTCAGAATTGAAGCATATGGAATCTATAATGTAAGCACACAGATGAAATGGGGGCGTCATTCCGATAGACATATGCCTATTCCTTCTATAATCAAGAATTTTATTTTCTATCTTATCAGATAAGATGACTGACCAATCCATAATATAAGAATTCACGGCAGTATCAATGAGAGGTACCATTTCAATAGAAAACCTTGCATAATTGGCAAACCTAAACAGCCTTCATATCATGGTAGTAGCGTAGCAATAGGGAGGTGCTAGAGATTCTACAGAGTACATACCTGAGGATTCATGCTTGTGTTTCTCTGGAGCTTGTCTCCATTCTATAATAGGGTTTGACTATATTTCGTTTTTTGAAGCGAAATCCTCGAGAAATTCTTTGTTATAGACCTTCTGAGGCTCTGGTAGATGATACATTTCCTTGATATCCTTTGATTTGAAGGATCCGAACATCTTCCCACCAGCTTTCAAAAATGCTCTGTCTGTGATGTTTATGCCTTCTATTACCCATCGTACTGAATCATAGTACAGAAATAAATTTGCTCGAGCCGCTATTCTATGAAGATAAGAGTTTGCCAGTTCTTTAAGGGGATTATCTTCTGATTCTGAGTCTTTGTCAAGAATTGTCACTTTTTCTTCTTTCACAGTGGGATTTTCAGCTTTGAGTAGATTATAAACTTCTTCCCAAGACATCTTTCCAAGGCCAAGGCATGTAGTATCGGTTATTAACTTGACTTTGGTCAGCTTTTACTTTGGGATGGTGGTAACCTTTTCTTTCTTAAGCTTCTTCAACATTTTTTCTGACTGGAAGCGCTTTTACAGGTCTGCAAATAGGAGGGATAGTTGTTCTACAGATATGTAAATAAGTGGGAAATGATGGAAAATTCTCTTAGATTTGTAAGGAAAACAACTAAGAATGAACAGCGTCATATAAAAAAGGAAATCATTTAAAGCAACGTCATATTATTGAAAAGAAATAATCTACAAAGGATTTCGTTCATAAATCAGATTTAATGATCTCTTTCTTAAAAATTAAATTCCTTTATGGAAAGTCATGTCACGCATTCTCATTTGAGTTAAATGTCATAACTTATCTGATTTCTGATCAATGATGATCGTACATCAAGGATCAACAATTTCAAAGTTCATGCCAAAATATTGGCTGTATTTGAAGCTTCTCCATTGCGATTGCTTTGCGGGGTAAGATATGGATCTCTGGAGTGCTGGTTGAGTTATGAGCTGCTGGTGTTTGTTTTATTCTATCGCATTGGAACTTTTGAAATGAAGGTATAAGGATATATTAATTTTTTCTCCGATTTGCGATGTCGATTGGACTTATCGCATCGGAGCTTTGCAAAAGGGACTGCTCGTGATATGACTTTGCTGATTTGCGATTGCGATAAGACTTCATCTCATCAGAACTTTTCGAAGGAAAGAATTAGCCTTATGTTTAGTGAAATATGCGCTTTTGTGACGCGATCTATCGCATCGGAATGATGGAGAAGGCTTTTGAATTTTTCCTATGTGATATGTGATTTAGCGATTCACTTTATTGCATCGGGACTTTTTGAGCAATGACATATTGAGCGTTTTCTTTCATATTTTGTGAAATACAATAAAGAATTATTTTTTAGGTTTTGCTTTGTTTTATGATTCATTTGATTTCCTTTCAATATTTACATATATACAAAGGTCTTTCTTTAATATTTGCAATAAGCGAAGCTAGGAAAAATTATTGAATCTAAAAGAAAAAGAAAAGGGGACCCATTTCTTATAAAAATTAATATAAAAATTTCGAAATGGGGAGAGTTGTTGTACAGTACAACACCTCTATATAATCATCAACATCAAGGAATCAGCAAGGAGAAAGGAGCATCTTATCAAGTAAGTATATGACCTTATCTGAATTTACCAAAATTTATTTTTTCAAGGAAAGCAACAAATTGGTTGGGGCTTCAAACTATCTTGCATGGAAGAAAAGGAAAAATCTAAATCTCATTGAAAATGAGGTCATAGATCATGTCAAAGGATCTATCACCAAACCAGGAGAAGAATATGCTCAAGCTCTTACCAAGTATATGAAAGGGGAAGTTATGGCTCAAAGGATTCTCATAGAATCCATAAAGGATGCCCTCATCCCATATGTATCTAAACTCAAAAATTCAAAATAAATCTATAACAAACTGGTAGATTGGTACTCCATAAGCACTGCTAGAGAAGTCATCTCATTAAGGAAAGAAATCTACAAGATGAAAATGTATAAGGAAGAAGGAATAGCCTCATACTTTATGAGAATATCTTAGATCAGGGATAAACTTCAAGATTTAGGAGAAGTAATGTCTGACAGGGAAATGACTACAGTTGTACTTAATGAACTACTAGAGGAATGGGGTAACCTTACTTCAAGTATTTATGGCAAAAAATAATCTACTCCATTCCATGAGCTTTTTTCACTATGCAAGATTGAATAATCCAGGTTAAAGGCAGAATCTGATGTGGGATCAGGTGAGAAAAATCAGGCATATGTTGTTATGACAAGAAGTAAGGGAAAATTTGGAAGGTTTGGTCCTCACAAAAATAATAAGAACTTGGCTAAAATATAGTGTTATGGGTGTCAAGAATATGGACACTACGAAAGATATTGTCTTAAGATAAAGAAGGACAATAAAAAAAGAGGAAGAGAAGAAGCTCATATCACCAAGGAAGTGGAAAAAGCTAAAAAGAAGAAATCCAAGATAGAGGAAGTAAGAGATATCTGCTATGACCAAGATATTCTTCCTCACCTAAGTTCTTTTCAAGTTTCTAAGTCTTATGTTGTAAGATAAGGCAATCATGATTCACTAAATGGGATGCATCAAGTTATCATAGAAGAATTGGAAGAAAGAGATTGGGACATCATCATAGAAATGCATGAAATATGGTTAGAATCTATGGAATTCAAGGATATATCTCTTGGGAATCTCATTGGAAACATAAGTGGAAAGGTCATCTAGTTCAAGTTTCATCATAAATATATCAAAAGGAAACATTTATTGATGGGGATATTTTAGATCCTCAAGATTATTTTATGGAATATTCATTGAAAGGTTCGTTGATCATGAGGGGAAGCAAGTGTTTGATAAATAATTCTAAACTTTTGGAATTCATGGGATGATGGTATGATGACATAAAAGTGAAGAAAATCAATAGATTGAAGCTCTTTCAATCAAGGAATTTGTTTCAGGAAGTATGATGACCCAAAGGAAAATTAAGGTATGTATACTTAAGTTGGATATTGTGGAATTCATGTAATATGGTTGCAGATATCATGAACCAATGCTCTATCTTAATAGCATGATCAAAATAAATGATATCCTCCCTCAAAGGGATACAGGAATGCATGGGTCACATATTCACTAGATGAAATCAACATAATATCTCCTCATATGAAGTATGAGGTGGTTGAAAGAAATTGAGGAACTCTGATTGGAAGCTCCTGGGAATGAGATGTGTGATGAAAGGAAGGAAGAGATCATGGAATATGAAACCGTGGTAAAGGAAATCAACATCCGATAGACCAAGAATATTTGACAAGGATATATCCATGGAAGATATGAAGACTCTAACGGAGTCTGAAAAAGAAAGAGACACTTGAAAATATATATATATTTGGGACATGTGTCTATATGTATGCAGGATGTTGATGCAAACTTGTATATGTCATGATGAAATACCATCACAAAGGTGTGTTGATTTTAATTTTCATCCCTTAATTTTTTAACAGATTTATGGATGGGTTTATGTAGGGCTACCAAGGGAAGATCTATGGATGTCTTCCACCACTGATGCACATGTATAAGGATGAAATAATCTTAAGTAAACATGGCATGAAGAAGGTGACATGGCATGAAGGAAGGCCATATATGGATTGATAGTTCAAATTTTTATGATGACATGGCTGACTCATGGATGAAAGTGATGGATGGTTGATGCCCTATGTAGAAGTCCCAAACATGAAGGCTCCTATATAACGAAAATAATTTCATGACATAGTAAGGATGATTTCTTCAACCAATTGGTTGTCCCATCATCTCCACCTAAGGAGCTTTTAGAGGTCCCTAATTAAGAGGGATCCTAGAAACAAGTTTCTTACTTGGAAGAAACTTGGAAATTCCTAAGCCAAGAGGGAGCCTAAGTACATTCCTTCCGTAGGAATGAGTACATTGCTTTATTGGAATAGATATGTCATCCCTAATTAAGAGGGAGAGATAGACACATAACTATTGTCTTCACTTGGGAAGAAAAAATGGAGTATTGGGTAAACATCTGGCATCTGATTCTCTTTTAGGATGTAATAGGGAATCCAAGATAAAGTAGTCATTGAGGACCGATATTCTTTGAGGATTGGGAATCCAAGATGAGAATAGTCCTAGTGGAACACACCCTGAGAAACCAAGTGAGGTATGTTCCAAGAGATACAATGATGAGGGTGTTTATACATCATTGGTCTCACCAGCATGTGCTCAGATATCGTGGAGAGATATAGTTGATAGTCAAGGCTGTGATATGTAAAAAATTTGGTTGATATGATGTTATACATATGGGTTAGAAATTTGATTCTTCTTATGAAAAATTATTCAGATTGAGAATGACCAAGTACCTTTATGAATACCTCCCTAGTTAAGAGGGAGTGTTGAAAAGTAACTAGGTTCGGTATTAATAATGACATGTGTAATTTTCATTTTATGTAATTGATGTAAAGAAAAATAAAATTATTTTTTTAATGCTTGTCTCATGGGTTTCATGAGCAAGAAATTTTATTTTTAGTAATGGCTCCCATTGTAGTAGTGTATTTGGGGCGTGAGCGGACGAAATACACTTTTCTTAGAAGGTAGGCTCCTTACCTACATAAGAGTCACAGTTCAAAATGGTTTGTAACAAGTTCAACATGTAATAAGATAAGTTCAAAGGAAACATAGCATGCTACATAAATAATGAAACAAAAACAAAACAACATGCACAAGATACATGCTCAATAGAGAAAACACACTAATAACTAAACAATGGAGAGATTTCTCCCTTTATTAGATGTTGGTAGTAGTAGAAGATAGAATGCTAAATCTCTTGTAATGGATCCTTCGAGCTACGGAGCTCCAATATCCAAGACAAGGGGGTCTCTTCCCCTCAAGTTTTCAGCAAGCCCCTCTACCCTCTCAAAGGATGGTAGATCAACGAACATGTGATGAACTCCTCTCTCTTAGATTGTGGTGTTGGGTGTGTTAGCTCCACATAATTTTCAAGATTGGAAAAGTAAAACTGGAGGGAGAAACAATATTTCAACCACTTTGGGATTCTAGGATCTAGCCCTCCCGAATCCGGAGAGGGATCTCTCCAATAAGTGCAAAGATGGATTTATCTTTAAAGCTTTTAGGTAATGATATAATGCTAGTTATGAAGTCTGAGGGTTTTTGTTTGTTTTTGGTGGTTGAGCATGATTATTAGTTGAGAGGAAAATCCTAAATGGAAAGAGTTTCAAACGTGTGAAGTTGCAAGCAATTAGAACAAGATTTGGCTGATTAGATAGATATAACATTGGTTTTTAGTCCATTGGGCTATGGAGTCATAGTAGGATTTAATTGAAACAACAAGGTTCAAGAGTGGTCCATGGAGCAATTCATCTATGTCTAAGGATCTCTTTAAAGTTGATTTTATGGAATGAAATGATACAAGAAGAAGGGGAATCAAACAAATGAAGAACAAAGAGCAGCCTAAGATCAAGTAAGTACTTTGAAACTATCCTACTTTTGGAATTCACTTAAGAAAGACATAAAATTAATCTAAGATCTGGTAAGTACTTTGAAACTAACCAGCTTTTGATGCATTTCCAATAAAAAACATTTTAACACAAAGGGAAATTTAAAAAAAGAAACTGTTGGAGAAGAAACTAGAGGGTAGGGCTCACCATAAACCTCCCTAGCTCTGCTTTACTTGGTAAACTTTCAAGACAAATACATAAGATAACAAAGAAAATTTTAAGATTAGGTAAGGACTTTGAACCTAACCTGATTTCAACACATTCTTAGGGAAACTTTCAGCTAGTTTTTTGGGGATAAAACTAAAGGACAGGGCTCACCATCACTTCCTTAGTTCATCTCTACTTAACATAAACTGAAAATAGCATTCAAGAAAAACATTTAGCTTAGACAGTAGGACGAGGGAACTCCAGCATTCCTGATTGCTTAAACTGAATTAAATCATTCCTAAACAACACAATTTGGAATAAAACATGTAGATAAAGCTTATCAGTCGGAGAAGGGTACTATAAATAGTAAATCCTAACTCTATGCTTGTTGTTCTTTATCAAAGAAGATGGACAAAGCGAAAATAGAAATACAATGACAATTTACAATAAGGAAAACATCACCGTTGTCATAGACCAGGATCCCATAAATCAACTTGTATTTATGCTTCAAACCAGTTACAATATTCAATTCCAATGTTTTAGTTCAGCAATCATCTTCACTTCTCAGCCTAACTATTCGATCACAAACAGAGCTTCAAGAGCCTTTCAACACTATTTACAAGTAGAAAATTTGAGCACAAGTATATTTCAAAGTTCTGCAACCAACATTATTTCATCTCCTATAGAAGTATTTATAGAAGATATGAGGAGGTGGGATGGGATAAAAGATCTCCCATGGTTCAATTAATACAGATTTAATGCTTCTCACCCTTTGAGGGGCTCAATGGAGAAGTTTAAAGATGTTTGTTTGTATTAATTGTTTTACATTAAGAATTAAGCTCGGCGGGAGCTTTTGTTCACTTTTAAGGCTCAGTGTCATCTTTGCAATAACTCTATTTGGTGTGGAATAACTACTCGGCCGTATTGAGGAAAATATCCTCTGTTCTGGTCATTACTCGGCCTTTGTTGAATGCGGTGAAGTTACAGGTGGCATTAGGTAGCTGAGAAGAATCAATTAGCCTCTTATGTGGCAGTGGAGGCATCCTCTATGTGATAAATATTTTTTATTTTCTTTAATTGCGTTTTAATTCGGAGGATTAGGCTTTTGATTTTCGATCTTAGCCGTAATCCTCCAAAACTATGAAAACAGTCTTCAATCCTTCATTTCTGGCTTGATTTAATCTTCAACATTGATACTCTTTGGTTTGATTTAATTCTTTGTGTCTTGTTGATGTGCAGGTATATAAAAGGTCCATATGGCATCAATTCCCATGAAGCATCGACGAAACGTGAAGTTTGAACCCTGTGGAATGATCTTTCTGTATGCACAAAGGAGTGGGGGATCGTCATCCCCGGCCTTTGGTTTTTCTTAAATATAATGGAAAAACCATTAAAACCTGCATAAAACAATAAAAGTTAATAAATCCTACGTTTATGTGGTAAAACTTCTTAGGAGGTTGTGGTTAGGAGCATGGCCATTGGATGACAGCATCCAATGGTGAAGATTTCGTGCAAAGATCAAAAAGGGAAGCGATTGATGAACAAGTAGTGGAGTTTTAAGTCAGAGCCATTGATCCATGTCGAATCAACGGTCGAGATTGGCTGGGGATATACGAAGAGAATGAGTCGCTTTCTAACAAAAAGGCGGAAAAAGAAAAGAAATACGAAGGAAAAAGGTTAAAATACCCTTTGGCGGAGGAAAAGCATTAAAATGAAATTTAGGGTTTCCAACTGATCGCAGGCCGTTGGATTAGTTTTGCCTCATGGAGATCAACGATCAAGATTTGTTGAAGAAGACCCTTTGCAAAGGCGGAGGGCGATAGTTTCAAAGGCCAGATTAAATCTGAGCCATTGATCTGCAGAGATCAATGGCGGGGAACAAATGCCAAGAAATGCGGTGAAAAAAGGGAAAAGTGGTTTCAGAGGAGAAAACCACGGGTTTTGCGCGACAGAAGGGCAGAAAAGCGGTTTTAGTTTTTTGGATGCGATATGCGTCAGAGGCTGACATGTGGCATTTGAATACCACCCATTTCGCGTAGCCTTTAGGAAATTAACATTCGCGCTTAAAGTTACGCGAAAACGCGCATCGACCGTTGGATATAAGGTCTCATATCTGACGATGGAGAACAAGCGCGATATCGGATAGATGCACGGGCGGAAGCAGGGGGAGCGGTTTCAATATGGACCATCCGATCAAGGGATCGACAGGGGAGATCAGATCTGCAGGGAAGCAGGACCCACAGGGGTTGGTCTCGTTGGGTTAAATATGAGCCGTTGGATGTACAGGATCAACGACCAAGATTAAAATTGGGGTTAAAAGAAATGATATACAGGTGGAGAAAGGGTGAAGAAGGACCGTTGATCTGCAGAGATCAACAGCCGGGATTTGGCCAAAAACATTATGAATCGGGGCGCATGAATTTAACCAAAGTCAAGAGACGCATTCTAGACCGTCCGATCTGGACACATGGACGGCCCAAATTCAATCAGAGGCTTGCGATTGGCGGGGGGAGAACTTGAATGGCGCTGATGCGATTGAGCGATGGCCGTCGATTGGTCTAGGATCAACGGTGGAGATTTCTTCAAATAAAGAACCGGCGAAAACCCTTTATAACATATGAAAATTAAAAAAAAAATATGAAAAGAAAAGGTTTTGGCTTCGGGGCAGGTTATATATAACAGACTTCGCGCCCGATTGCGAGGCCTGCGGATATATGGGAAAACAATGGCCCAGGGCTTATATGTATAAGGGTAAATCGCATCGGAAGGAAAGGTCGGGCTTTTCAATCTACCCATTTGAATTTCTCCGATGCGATTAGCGCTTCGGGACTTTAACTCTTGGTCCCGGGTGTAGGTTTATATGGAGAGAAGCGGAAGGCGGGGGTTTATACAACGGGGCTCAATCGCATCAGAACAATGATGCGAGACTTTTCAATCTACCCATTTTCATTAAAAAACATTGTTCTGGCGGGTTTAGACCAAACTTAGGAAAAGTGGGTTTTTTTGAATTAACAAAGGGAAAATATGAGCGGGGAAGGTTTATATAAACATTAAAGCGCCTGATTGCGGGCTCATGGGTTTTATGAAGCGATAATGGGATCAGGGGTTATATGCAAAGGGCTAATCGAAAGAAATATACTTGCGCGGGCTGATTTCTCTGATGCGATAAGCGCCGAAAGGGCTTAGTGCTTGGTTCCAGCACTAGGGCACATGTGGGGAAGTGATTAGGACTTAGCCCAAAGGGGCTTAAGCCTGTAGTTAAAAAACTTATTTTTTATAAAATTTTCAATGTTTTTTGATGGATTTGGGGGTTTTGACAAAGTTCAAAAGTGAGTTTTAAACTTTGTAAAGAGGATTTTACGAAGGGGAAATGGGAAACAAATGGAAAACAGAGGAATTCCATGGGGAAAGAGGGAATAAAAATAAAGGTTAGTTTTGAGTGGAGGGAGTGGAAAAATGGATTTTTGCAGCAGTCTTTTCTTCATAAAAATAGCAGAATTTCTGAGTTTGAAAGGGAAACAGTAGTGAAGTTTTAAACAAAGGGTATGATGTCTTCATGAGTCTTCAAGAGATAACATTTTTAGCAATAAAAATTGTTTCTTGAAGGCTCCAAAATGATCTAGCCACCTTTTGATATGACAAATTTTATAGGTGGCTAGCAGTGGCTCCACTTGGGGATGGTGCCTTCTTGAAGGCATCAAGAACTTCATACTTGCATTCTCTGGAGGTTGATTAGTGCCTCATCCATTGGGTTGCAACTTTCTTTACTTGGATGATCTTCTTTTTCTCTAAAACATGTTAGCAGCCATGAAAAACAATGGATCTTCATCAACAAGCTTTCTACCTACCTAATCCTACTGATCTAACATTTTTTCTTCTTTAGAGTCACTTGGATTGGCAAACTCCTTTACAACATTTTATTCTTTTGAAAGCATAAAAATAATCTGATTCTACTTCTTATTTCTCCATGAACTTAGATTAAACAGTTGAGTTCATATGCTTCTCTACCTAATCTACTAATCTGTTAGGATTAAACAGTCTAACAGATTTTTATTCTCTAATTTCTAAAACAGAAATTTAAAAGCATACAAGTCAGGATTGAACAGTCTAACTTGTTGTTGATCTATGGCATAAAAAAAAAGCTGCACATAGATATTATTTTGTAGAAAATTGAATCAAAATGGAAGGCTTAAGATTTTAAAGTTCAAGCACTGCCTTCTTCTTTTTCAGCTCTGTTTCTACTTCTATTTGATTTGTTTCTTCCTTATAATCTGGTTCATATTTTGAGCTGATTAGAACCAGTTCACTTCTATATTTGACTCATGATTAAAACAGATTTGAGTCATTCTTCTTTTGGACACTTAGGTTCAGATTTTGAACTTGTTTGAACCTTTAATTTCTAGCCTAATCTATCTACTAATAAGCCAATATTAAACAGTTTGGAAAATCGAATTCACTAACCTATCAGTAGTCAATTTAAAACTAATTAGTCATGATTAGGTTGTATGACTAATTAGAAGTGTGTTTTTTAGGAGTGGCATTTAAGCTTGCACATTTTCAGATTTGTTTCTCTTTTGTTGGTATGGGGTTGTACCTTTATTGTTTTTACAATCTGCCCTCTTTTCTTTCTTTTATTGTTTTTGGGTTTTTGTGATTTTTCTAACTTTGAATGCAATGGTGGATGAAATATTTATAATGAGAAAAAAGATAAAAAGCTTTCAGAACATGACATGGATCAAGAGAAGTAATGTTTGAGCATCCTGCCATTGACAGGACCCCCAAACAATTCTGCTCCATTCAACTCTTGAAAGAAAAAGGAATTATTACCAGTAACAGAATGAATGAAGGGCCAAGCCATAAGTTGTCAAATTTCCCATGCTTTCCCTTGTCTTCTCTCCTTGAGTCCCACTTTAAAAAAATTTCCCCAACATTGAAATTGTTGGCCTTTGTTCTTCTGTCAAAAATCTTTTTGATGTTTTCCTGCTTTTGCAAGACTTTGTTATAAACCTCCTCCCTAGTTTGCTGAAGATGAATAGTCTGATTTATCCTTCTGATCATGTCATTGTCTTCAGACTGAACCTCTTGAATCAACTTCATAACTAGTACACCAAGGCTGGTAGGAAAAATTTCATCTGTACCATACACATGCTGGTAGGGTGACATACCAGTAGATTTCTTCAATGTCCATCTGTCAGCCCAAAGTGCATGAACAAGATTTGTGTGCCAAGACTTCTTGTTGTCCTCCAACAGCTTCTTGATTATGTTCACCAAAATTTTGTTTCAGGATTCTGAAAGCCCATTACCTTAAGGGTAATAGGTCGTGGAATGACCCAATGTTATTTGATATTTGTGACAGAATTCAACCATCTTCTTGGATCCAAATTCCACTGCATTATCAGTGATGATCTTGGTAGGACAGCCAAATCTAGAGAGAATATTAGTCTCCATGAATTTTATAATGACAGAATCATTGGCTTGCCTACAAGGGATGGCTTCTATCCATTTGGTGAAGTAGTCTATGGCAGTGAGAATCCATCTATGCTAGGCAGAAGATGGTGGATGGATTTCTCCTATGAGGTCAAGTCCCCATTGCTGAAAAGGAGCTTCAATAGTGATTAGATGCAGAGGTAAGGGTAGTATCTTTCTTTTTCCTTCAAAAAGTTGGCATTTATGGCAGGCAATGATCATCTTGTGCACATCAAGAAAAAGAGTGGGCCAATAGTAACCAGCCCTTAGGATTTTGTTGGTTGTTGTCTTCCAGTATAGGTGGCCTCCACACTCTCCTTCATGGAACTCGTGCTTAACTTTCTCTGCATCATACTCAGGAAAACATTTAAGAAATATACCACATTCATTTTTCCAATAAAGACATTTATCTATGATGCAGTAGTTTACAGATTTTAACTTTAGAAACCTTGCCTTTGTTTTTGTTAAACCAAGAGGTGTGTTCAAATTAAGCAAAACATAAAGAATATCAGCATACCAAGAGGAATTCATAAAATGTTCTTCAACAATGGGAGTGGTGATTTCTCTTGTTCATCTAAAACATTAATCATATTAATATCAAGAACTTCAAAATTTGATTCAACCATTAATCTGGCTAGACCTTGGCGTTTAATGAGTTTAGTGGGCTTTATCTCTAAATCATATTCAAGAATAACTACAATCCACTTACCTCTCTTACCATCCAGTTCCTGTGTTAGAATGTCTTTGACAACTGAATTTGGGACAAAGGAAATGATGTGCGAGTGCAAGATGTATACTTTGAAGTCTTTTAAAGCCTTAACCAAAGAAAAGGCTTGTTTTTCCATAATGATATACTTCAACGGGGAATCCCTCAAAGCCTTACTAAATAATGCAATAGGCTGCTCTTGTCCTTGTGGATTCTTTTGTAAAAGTACAACAACTATTGTATGTTCTGATGCAAATGAAAAAATATAAAAATCTTTTAAAAAATCAGGATTGATTAGAACCGGTGTTTTGGTTAATGCTTGTTTCACCAGCTCAAAGGACTTATTTTCTTCCAAGGTCCATTTTACCCCTTGCTCCTTCTTCAGCATGTTTGTGATATTTCTAAGGAGCTCAGCCAAGTTGGGGATGAACCTTCTCAAGAAATTAATCTTTCCAATGAAAGATTGCAGCTCCTTGATGTTTCGAGGAAGAGAGATTTGCAATATGGCCTCAATCCTCTTTGGATCTATCTTAATACCCTCTTCTGAAATAATGTTCCCAAGAAGTTTACCTTCTTGAAGACCGAAAAGTGTTTTCTTAGGGTTTAAAGATATCCCAAACTTCCTGCATCTCTCAAAGATTGTTCTTAAATGTTATAAGTGCTCTTCATCTGTCTTTGAAAAAACAGTAACATCATCGAGGTATATAATGATGAAGTAGCCCAGTTCTTCCGAGAATGCTATGTCCATGGCTCTTTGGAATGTTGCACCAGCATTCATTAGACCAAAAGGCATTTTCACATACATGAAAGTGCCCCATGGTGTAGTAAAAGTTGTCTTTAATTGATCATCAGGATGAACTAAAATCTGATTGTATCCTGAATAGCCATCAAGCAAAGAAATTATTTTAGACCCTACCACCCTTTATAAAATATGATCCATCTTAGGTAAAGGGTAGTTGTCTTTCAATAAAGCTTTGTTTAAGTCTCTAAAGTCTATACAAAGCCTGATCTCTCCTATTTTCTTCCTAACTGACACCAGATTAGACACCCACTCAGAATATCTAATAGGGACAATAATACCAGCTTCATACATTTTCTTGATTTCCTTCTCAACCAAAGGCATATGAACAGGGTTTATTCTGCGAAATTTCTATTTGAATGGTTTTTTGTTTTCCTTGAGAGGGATTTTATGCTGGATTATTTCAGTGTCATAGGATTTCAAATCTTTGTAACTCCACGCAAAAACATCAAAAAATTCTTTGAACATCTCTATGTATTTGAGTTTAATGTGAGTTGGTAAAGTCTTAGACAGTTTAATCATCATATGTTTTAGTTTACAGCCTATATTGCACTCTTCCACTTCAGTCTCTACAGGCTCCAGCTTAGGCTTCTTGGCCACATCATTAAAATCAAACAACTCTTCTAAAGGGGCCAAAACCTTTGGCAAACTCTGATCTTTAGACTGCAGGGTTTCTAAATCTTCTGTTTTTAACTCTGCACTCAATTCTGTTCTATTTTTTAGTTTTCTAGACAACAGATTTATATTGGCAACCTCAGGAGACTATTCTTCTTCACCAAGAAAATTTTCTTCACTATTGTAGTCTGTTTCATAATCTGAATCCGAACTGTGTAGTTCAAATTCATTTCTGAATTGCATGAAGTCTTCTATTTGTTTGTCTCCATCAAAAACTTGCCAATACTTTTCGTTATCAGGAATGGTTGGTCTGAATTTAATCTGAGTTGTGCATTCTTTAGTTTCATATGGCGTTAAGCATGTTCTAGCAGAAAAATCTAAGTTGTGGGCCATGATATTTCTTTTTCTTGGGACAAAAATTAACTGGGACTCCTCAAAAGTTTTTAAAAGATCCACGACATCATTTCGATAGGCTCTAAGTCTGGGATGATTAGCGTTGTATTCCCTGTTGACCTGCCTAATGATTAATTTTGAATCCCCATGAACTTTAATTCTTTTGGATCCTAAATTTTTCAACAAATGTAAGCCTAAAAGAAGGGATTCACATTCCGCTATGTTATTCGAACACTGAAAGTTTAATCTACAGGAAATGCTCTCTATGTGGTTGTTCTCAGTGTTGCATATCCAGACACCTGCACCAACATTGCTTTTAGTGCATGACCCGTCAAAGCTCATACTCCACAGAGGACTAGTTTCAGGTTCATCTTGGTTACTGTCCTCTTCAACTATAGTGCTTTCTGATTGTTCTTGAGTATTAGTACTTAGTTGAATTTTTCTTACCTCCTCAGATTTTTCACTGTGTTAAGGGTTACTTTCTTGATTGTCAAGGTTTAAAATCAAAGGACGCATGACTTGTAGCTCAAGAGATGAGTTTGGTTTGTTGTAGTTCAAAGGTTCAGCAAACTATTTAGACAATTCTATGGTGTTCACCTCCTCCTCTCTATCGGCCAATAATTCTGTTAAAGTGACTTGTTCACTGAATGTTTCATCGTTAAACAGGATAAAACAATCGAGGTCTGTATTTACAGAATACAATGGAGAATTTTGTGGTCTGTCTTGGCTTGTAACCATGTACTGCATATGTGATTCCCTGTACAGTCTTCTCGTCTAATTGAAAACAGGGATTGTCGCATAGGTCATGTCCATCTGCATAGTTCCTTGTAATTTAGCCCACGAAGACCTATATAATAGCATACCATACTTTGGGGGAAAATCAGCCACAACAATATCCATGACTAAGCATTTGGCTGGAATCTGTGCTAAGTTAACGCAGAGGTCTTTTATTAATCCTAAACATTTTACTATGCTCGAGTCAAAGGAGTAAAGGTCTTTATAAGGTCTAGTTATTTCTAGACCCAAGCTCTCCATCACAGCTTTGGGCATTAAATTATGAGAGGCCCTGAAATCATGCATAGCGTTGTGAAAAATCTTGTCATGAACATTTAAACTTACATAAAAGGGAGGAACATGTCCCTCTTGATATCTACCTTCAATCTTTGGACCAAAAATAAGCTCTGGTTGGTCATCGTTAAGATTGACAGTGTCATTATTCTCTTCAATGTTAAAAGCCTTCAAAATTTGAGACCTATATACATTCTGGGTAGCTAACTCAATCAAGGGAATAGAGATTTTAATTTTGGAAATTTCCTGCTCCAAGCTAAAAGGAATTTGATTCTTTGAAGTACTTGTCTCGGCCTTATTAACTACCATCCTATCAGCAACATCAGCTTGCTGATTTGCTCTATTTACATTTGACAAAATTGTTTTCACAGGAGTATTAGCTGAGGTGCTAACACTACCAAGGTCTGCACTCTGTTTTGCATTGTTTTGAGTGCCTTTCTCTTTACCCTTATCAGAATTTGCAGCCACTATTTTGTCCTTTTGTTTAACAATTTTGGTTTTATTTACAGTTTTGTTTTGTGAAGATTTGTTAGATGTTTTAGTTTTGGGAGTTTCTTGATTGGTTTTAGTTCGAAGGTCATACTCTTTTTGAGACTCTATGATAACATTTTCCATGTCTTGATAATAACTTTCATCCTCATCTCTTTTGTCATCATAGGGTGTGTAAAGACCTTGTTTTTTATCATAATGAACCTCCAAGTCATCATTATCTACTCCCAACATGTTGATATCATCTTCTTCTATTTTCTCATCTGTTTCTTCAACCTCATTCACATATTTTTGATGAAAGGGAGGGGCGATTTGTTGATCATCTTCCCTTGGTCTATTTTGAGGCGGGTTTCTCCTAAAATTATTATTTTGGTTTTGATTTCTGTTTTGAGGAGCAGTTTGGTTTTGACTTGCTTGTGGTCTCCCAAGCAAGCTCATTTTCTTCATCATCTCTTCCATCATTCTTTCCATCTTAGATCTAGATGTGGAAGGTGTAGATTCCTTTCTAAAGGACACTCTCTTCTCATTTTTCATTCTTGCTCTTTTCTCCATCAAGTTAACTTCCACAGCAAGAGCTCCTTTTTTCATATCTTCAAGAGTTAAAGGATCTCTCTCTCTCTCAGCTGATAAGCCATCTCAAGGTCAAACCCTTCAGGAAACTTGTTTAACGTTGAGCCTTGTGGAGGTTTTAGATCTGAGGGAAGTGCATTATACACACTGTTAAATTTGGTACAATAAGCTTGTACACTTTCCCCAGTGTTTCTGTGGAGGTTTTTGTAATCAGAAATTATTTGGAGAGGATTCTTCTTCACTTCCAATTTGTTTAAGAATGTTTGATGGAAGGATTGGAGATCATTTATACTATGGGGGGCTAAGCCTTTAAACCATTTTCTTACTTCTCCCCCTAAACTCTGAGAAATAGTCTAAGTTTGACAGAATCATCATTAATTTCATTTCTGTCAAAGTAGTCATTCATTTTATCCACATGTTGTGATGCAGTTGTAGCATTACTGGCATCATATAATGGTATTTTGGACTGATAGTCCTGTGGAAGATTGACTAAGGGTACAGGAAGGACTAAGGGAGCATACCATGCTGCCATGATATGTGGTGGGGGTGGATTTACAAGAGGTGGATTAACAAGAGGGAAAGTGGGTTGGAGTGGAGTGATTTGGACAGTGGATGTAGGATGAACAGATGTGGAAGGACCAGGAATAGACTGCTGAGTTGATCTTGGATGAGAAACACCTAAACTATGAAGGAAATGTAAATCAGGTGGTGTTTTTTCTCTACTACCAGGATGTTCACTTGTTTCTGGTGATGAAAGTGAAGACTCGGAGTCTATCTGAATTATATCATCAAGCGACCTAGTTCTAAATGGATTTACTAAGTCAACTTGTGATTGTTGTAGAGCTAAAAGATTTTCAGGAACTGAATTACCTCTCAAGGGTGATCTAAAAACAGTCGAAAATTTAATCTTAGGAGACTTCCTAAGTATACTTTCAGGGTTATCAACTATCTCAGGTGGGTTAGGGTCAGGGTAAGCTCTAGTATGAATCTTTCTAAGAGCCACTATGCTGCGTTTTTCAGACCCAAGTTAACAAGAAAAGTTAAACCAGATATGACAATCTTTAAGAGGTAAACTGAACTGTTTTACACAAATTTTAATCCTACAGTCCTCTAACTAAGTTTGAATGATGTTACAAAGATTATGGGTCTTCCCAGTGGAGTCTTAAGGTCTATTTAGGATTATGGAGTCACCAAGTGGAATTTTTTAGCTCTTTTGGAGGTAAAAGGTTTTATGGTCCACCACCATGTTTATTAAATACCAATCTGAAATATTTTTGGGTTTTTCTAAGTTATTTTTCAGTCCTATTGGTTCTTAATAATGTCCTAAATCTACTTCAAAAGTTAGCTACGGTTATGAAACAAATACAGTCTACTCTTATGGCTAAGCTAGCCGATCCTTCAAAGTTAGATAAGCTCTTATGAAAATCCTAGGTTTTGCCTAGTTTGTCACTGATTCAAACAAGTTTCATCATGATTACTGTGTGTTTGGTAGTGCTTAAAGAGGGCTACTTGTACTCAAGGGGTTTTTTGGAATGAATATTTACTCACTTCCCCAGTGGAGTCGCCAGAGATGTTAGCTCCCCGTAATTTGCAAGATTGGCAAAGTCAAACTACAAGGAGAAACACTATTTCAACCACTTCAGGATTCTAGGATCTAGCCCTCCTGAATCTAGAGAGGGATCTCTCCAATAAGTGCAAAGATGGATTTATCTTTAAAGCGTTTGGGTAATGATATTAGGCTAGTTATGAAGTCCAAGGGTTTTTGTTTGTTTTGGGTGGTTGAGCATGATTATTAGTTGAGAGGAAAATCCTAAATGGAAAGAGTTTCAAACGTGTGAAGTTGCAAGCAATCAGAACAAGCTTTGGCTGATTAGATAGATATAACGGTAGTTTTTAGTCCATTGGGCTATGGATTCATAGTAGGATTTAATTGAAACAACAAGGTTCAAGAGTGGTCCATGGGGCAAGTCATTTATGTCTAAGGATCTCTTTAAAGTTGATTTTATGGAATGAAATGGTACAACAAGAAGGGGAATCAAACAAATTAAGAACAAAGAGCAGCCTAAGATCAAGTAAGTACTTTGAAACTATCCTGCTTTTGGAATGCACTTAAGAAAGACATAAAAGTAATCTAAGATTAGTAAGTACTTCGAAACTAACCAGCTTTTGATGCACTTCCAATAGAAAACATTTTAACACAAAGGGAAACTTAAAAAAAGCAACTGTTGGAGAAGAAACTAGAGGGAAGGGCTCACCATAAACCTCCCTAGCTCTGCTTTACTTGGTAAAATTTCAAGACAAATACATAAGATAACAAAGAAAATTCTAAGATTAGGTAAGGACTTTGAACCTAACCTGCGTTCAACACTTCCTTAGGGAAACTTTCAGCTAGTTTTTTGGGGATAAAACTAAAGGACAGGGCTCACCATCACTTCCTTAGTTCATCTCTACTTCACATAAACTGAAAATAACATTCAAGAACAACATTTAGCTTAGACAGTAGGACGAGGGTGGAAGAAAACATGTAGATAAAGCTTATCAGTCAGATAAGGGTACTATAAAAAATAAATCCTAACTCTATGCTTTCTTTTCTTTATCAGAGAAGATGGACAGAGTGAAAACAGAAATAAAATGACAATTTACAATAAGAAAAACATCACCGTTGACATAGACCAGGATCCCATAAATCAACTTGTATTGATGCTTCAAACCAGTTACAATCTTCAATTCCAATGTTTCAGTTCAACAATCATCTTCACTTCTCAGCCTAACTATTCGATCACAAACAGAGCTTCAAGAGCCTTTGAACACTATTTACAAGTAGAAAATTTGAGCACAAGTATATTTCAAAGTTCTACAACCAACATTGTTTCATCTCCTACATAAGTATTTATAGAAGATATGAGGAGGTGGGATGGGATAAAATATCTCCCATGGTTCAATTAATACATATTTAATGCTTCTCAGCCTTTGAGGAGCTCGATGGAGAAGTTTATAGATGTTTGTCTATATTAATTGTTTTACATTAAGAATTAAGCTCGGTGGGAGATTTTGTTGACTTTTAAGGCTCTGTGTCATCTTTGCATTAACTCTGTTTGGCGTGGAATAACTACTCGGCCGTATTGAGGAAAATATCCTCTGCTCTGGTCATTACTCGACCTCTGTTGAATACAGTGAAGTTACAGGTGGCATTAGGTAGCTGAGAGGAATCAATTAGGCTCTTATGTGGCAGTGGAGGCATCCTCTATGTGATAAATATTTTTTATTTTCTTTAATTGCATTTTAATTCGGAGGATTAGGCTTTTGATTTTCGATCTTAGCCGTAATCCTCCAAAGCTATGAAAACAGTCTTCAATCCTTCATTTGTGGCTTGATTTAATCTTCAACACTCATACTCTTTGGTTTGATTTACTTCTATGTGTCTGGTTTGATTTAATTCTATGTGTCTTGTTGATGTGCAGGTATATAAAATGTCCATATGGCATCAATGCCCATGAAGCATCGACGAAACGTGAAGTTTGAACCCTGTGGAATGATCTTTCTGTATGCACAAAGGTGTGGGGGATCTTCATCCCCGGCCTTTGGTTTTTCTTCAATATAATGGAAAAACCATTAAAACCTGCATAAAACAATAAAAGTTAATAAATCCTACATTTATGTGGTAAAACTGCTTAGGCGGCTATGGTTAGGAGCATGGCCGTTGGATGACAACATCCAACAGTGGAGATTTCGTGCAAAGATCAAAAAGGGAAGTGATTGATGAACAAGCGATGGAGTTTTAAGTCAGAGCCATTGATCCATGTCAAATCAACGGTTGGGATTAGCTGGGGATATACAAAGCGAATGAGTCGCTTTATTAAAAAAAAGGCAGAAAAAGCGAAGAAATATGAAGGAAAAAGGTTAAAATACCCTTTGGCGGAGGAAAAGCATTAAAATGAAATTCGGGGTTTCCAACTGATCGCACGCCGTTGGATTGGTTTTGCCTCATGGAGATCAACGATCAATATTTGTCAAAGAAGACCCTTTGGAAAGGCAGAGGGCGATAGTTTCAAAGGCTAGATTAAATCTAAGTCGTTGATCTGCAGAGATCAACGGTGGGGAACAAATGCCAAGAAATGCGGTGAAAAAAGGGAAAAGTGATTTCAGAGGAGAAAACCACGGGTTTCATGTGGCAGAAGGGTAGAAAAGTGGTTTTAGCTTTTTGGACGCGATATGCGTCAGAGGCTGACACGTGGCATTTGAATACCACCCATTTCGCGTAGCCTTTGGGAAATTAACATTCACGCTTAAAGTTATGCGAAAATGCGCATGGACCATTGTATCTGAGGTCTCAAATCTGACGATGGAGAACGAGCGCGATATTGGATAGATGCACGGGCGGAAGCAAGGGGAGTGGTTTCATTATGGATTTTCCGATCAAGGGATTGACAGCGAAGATCAGATCTAGAGGGAAGCAGGACCCACAGGGGTCGGGCTTGTCAGGTTTAATATAATTCGTTGGATGTACAATATCAACGGCCAGGATTAAAACTGGGGTTAAACAAAATAATATACAGGCGGAGAAAGGGTGAAGAAGGACCATTGATCTGCAGAGATCAACGGCTGGAATTTCGCCAAAAACATTATGAAGCAGGGCGCATGAATTTAACCAAAGTCGGGAGACGCATTGTGGACCGTCTGATCTAGACACGTGGACGGCCCAGATGCAATCGGAGGCATGTGATCGGCGAGTGGAGAACTTGAATGGCACCGATGCAATTGAGCGCTAGTCATCGATTGGTCTGGGATCAACGGTGGAGATTTCTTCAAATAACGAACCGACGAAAACCCTTTATAACATATGAAATAAAAAAAAATTATGAAAAGCAAAGGTTTTGGCTTCGAGGCAGGTTATATATAACAGAATTGGCGCCCAATTGCGGGGGCTTGCGGATATATGGGAAAAAAAAGGCCCAAGGCTTATATGTATAAGGGCCAATCGCATCGGAAGGAAAGGTCGGGCTTTTCAATCTACCCATTTGAATTTCTCTGATGCAATTAGCGCTTCAGACTTTAACTCTTGGTCCCAGGTGTAGGTTTATATGGAGAGAAGCGAAAGGCGGGGGTTTATACAATGGGGCTCAATCGCATTGGAACAATGATGCAGGACTTTTCAATCTACCCATTTTCATTAAAAAACATTGTTCTGGCGGGTTTAGACCAAAACTTAGGAAAAGTGGGGTTTTTTAATTAACAAAGGGAAAATATGAGCGGGGAAGGTTTGTATAAACATTAAAGCGCCCGATTGCAGGCTCATGGGTTTTATGAAGTGATAATGGGATCAAGGGTTATATGCAAAGGGCTAATCGCATCGGAGGTTTTAACGAAAGAAATATACTTGCGCGGACCGATTTCTTCGATGCGATAAGTGTCGAAAGGGCTTAGCGCTTGGTTCCAGCATCAGGGCACATGTGGGGAAGTGATTAGGACTTAGCCCAAAGGGGCTTAAGCCTGTAGTTAAAAAACTTATTTTTTATGAAATTTTCAATGTTTTTTTATGGATTTGGGGGTTTTGACAAAGTTCAAAAGTGAATTTTAAACTTTGTAAAGAGGATTTTATGAAGGGGAAATGGGAAACAAATGGAAAACAGAGGAATTCCATGGGGAAAGAGGGAATAAAAATAAAGGTTAGTTTTGAGCGGAGGGAGGGGAAAATGGAGTTTTGTAGCAGTCTTTTCTTCATAAAAATAGCAGAATTTCTGAGTTTGAAAGGGAAACAGCTGTGAAGTTTTAAATAAAAGGTATTATTTCTTCATGAGTCTTCAAGAGATAACATTTTTAGCAATAAAAATTGTTTCTTGAAGGCTCCAAAATGATTTAGCCACCTTTTGATATGACAAATTTTATAGGTGGCTAACAGGGTGGCCAACAACTGAATCCTTCCAATCATCCTAATGCTAGAAAACACAAGCTAGATGGTCCAAGCTTAACAGCATAACAATGTGTCTCCTATTTCTCTTCCCAAGGCTAGCTTTTATAGACCATTTTCAAATTTTCCCTCCTTTTCTTGGTCCAAGCTAGATGGTGACACAAGAGTGGGAGTATGATTCCTTTGTGTTCTACACTAAAGCCTCGAGGTAGCTAGCTCTAAGGCGGTTGTACTTGGTTAGGTTGACTGAGAATATTTTTCACCAAGTGTGCCAAGTGGTCTCGGATGGTGACATTATGTCATCTCTAGGACCGCGTGGCTATCAAAGGGATAGCCGCATAGTGCGCGGCTCTCGAAGAAAAATCTACACTGCGCACTCAAAGCTTGTGTTGTCTGTGCGCGGTCCAAAACAATTTCCCTCTGACCTTAGGAAAAATTAAATTTTTAGCTCCTCTAATGTATTTCTTCCCTATAAACCTTTATCTATACCTTCTGCTTGAAATTTTTTAATGTATTTTTCTTGTACGCTTTTTCAGTGTTAACAGTTACCCCCTAATGTATGAGGTCTAGGAAGAACTGTATAGCTGAAATACATTATAGTTTATTTTCTATGTGGCCATTTTGAGAGAGAGAGAGAGAGTAACTTGATTTAGAATTGAGTTGAGAGACACCTTACGGTGAGTAAAAAAACATTGTTCTTTGTTGGAAACATGTAAGAGAGAGAATGAAAAAAATATTTCTACAAGGTGGGCATGTCCCATGCTCGTGATGTTTTGACTAGTTAGGATTATCTTACAGATAGTAGTTTTGTGTATGCCACTTTTGGTAGTGACCTACTGATGGTTGACGATGATGGTTGTTGACGCCCTCGGGGGCATTTTTCTCTTAAAGAAGGTTGAATGTGGTGCCCACATGCATAATCTTGGTATGGAATGCTTTGTTTAGAATGAATGATCATTGTATGCATGGGTCTTTGACTGTTGAGGACCTTCCCGTGTAAGCATTACTGAAAGGGATGCTTATCAAGTCACAGGTCTTCAAAAAATTTGGACAAAGTGCAACAATTATGAAGTATGATACCATCTTGACATGAAAGCTTATATTGAAGTCGAATTTCAACAAGATCGATGAAATCAATGGGCAATGATGATTCCCATAGTTCCATCCGAGGATGCCCCTATTAAGGTGAGGAGTCATCCAGGGTACTACATCCTTCTTGGAAAATATTTTCTGTAGTCGACAAGAAGGAAGTGTCAATCAACTGAGATGAGTAGTGATGCAAGGGACTAGGGTTTCTGATGTAGCAGGGTGTGGTCTGATAGGTTAACTGGCCATGATGACGAGAAATTGTTATAACTGATGAAGGTAGTTAAGTGGCCCAAGGTCGGAGCTGTAAATGCGAGCGGCGACAATTATAAAAAAATTTGGTGAGTAAATCCCTAGAGTTGGTAGGAAATCCAGGGTGGGTGTAATGTCCCATAATAATTATAAAATAATAAATAATATATAAATAATATAATATAATTTAATAAATAAGTAAATAAATGAATAGTCAAGAGAATAATAAATAAATAATAAATAAAGCATTAAACAATAACTGGAGTTCTAAATAAAATGGTAAATAATAAACTGGAGTCCTAAAACAATAAACAAAAGTAAATAAATTAACAAAGAGTTAAACTAAGAAACTAATAGAAAGAAAGTTAAAGAAAGAATTAATTAACAGAAGTAAATAAATTAACAAAGAGTTAAACTAAGAAACTAATAAAAAGAAAGTTAAACTAAGAGAACACTAAATTAAGTAAAGCTAACAAAAAGTAAGAGAACACTAAATTAAGTAAAACTTAAGTTGCATGTTGACACAGTGAATGTGTGCATGTGGTTGCCATTCCATGGTTTGGTCTATTTAATAGACATTGAGGAAGGTTCAAGGATTCTTTCATCCATTCTTTGGAGGGAAAGGTATGGTGAGGCAAAGGATACCCTGGCAATAGTACGTTGATTGAGGGCTCGGGGGTGGCCAGCTGTAGAAAGATTACATACAGTTGAGCCTACGGTTGGGTGGAAAGTTGTCCCCAAAACTTTGTTGCGGTCAGCTAGCATTCAACCTTGGAGTCTCAAGTAAGGAAAAGCACCATTATAGGTAAGTCGACTTGCTCATGTTTCTGAAAATTCCATGATGATTAGTTAAACAGTTTTTGGGTTGATTTTTCATTGTTTATGTGATATAATTAATTGCATGTTTAAATTGGAGTTGTTACATATGGTATCAGAGCTCGGTTTCGACTTTAGGGATCTCTAGGTAAAATTTAAGACTTGATTTTGATGAGCAAAAGACTAGTGTTTGGATAATGTAGTGATTATAAAATTTAATATAATAATTTTATTTATTATTAAAGATAAATTTGAGAAAAAAAAATTGTAATTATATACATGTTTTTTTTAAATCTAGAATTGGAATTTTCAATTAAAAAAAAAAAAATTCATGCACCACTCCTTTAAATAATAACTGCCAACCCTTCAAAAAAATCAAATAGCCAACCTTTAAAAGAATTATAAATTAAAAGGAATTTTTTTTGGCATGTAATTATATACATGCTTATTCTTAAGGCTATGATTAAATTTTAAATTAAAAGAATTTTTATAAATCTTACATACTTGTCTATCTGATAACATATATATTAAATTATTGTATTATTTTATAAAATAAAAATTAATAAACTATACTTTATGGTTTTATTTTTAAATTTCAAATAGTATGGAGTTATATATATATATATATATAATTGAGCTATAATATTAAACATAAAATATATGTATGCAAAATCGTCAAAACCAACCATAAGGTTAAGATCTACTGGGATTTCATTAGTAGTGAACGTTTAAAAAATAAAACGAGAAGATTTATAGTGCATGTGGAAATTAAACGAGAAGACTTACAGTGCATGTGGAAATTAATTAATAAAAATAGTATAGATTTTAAAAGGGCTTGTGAATAATAATGTAATTACATACATGTATATCTTTTTTTCGTGGTAGTCAATTGTCTCAACGCTTCAAGAATTGCAAAATTTGAATGTCTGTATGGTTGGATGAAACGCTAATTGTGGAGGTCTGATGTTGGTGGAAATGGTAGCTTCTTCATCACAATATATTCAATTTAAATCTATTTGTTTTAATATTTATTTCAAATGCACAACACGTTCAGGCAAACAAAACATTATACAACAATGAGCTCGACTTGAATCTCGCAGCCCAACAATACAATTTGCGGACCCCTATATTGCACAGGCTCTATTTTTTTTTTAATATTTTGTTATATAATAAACAGATATGAGTTAATTTAAATATTAATAATAAGAATGAGTGTTATCTTATATTATGCAAAACATATCTTAATATAAAGTATAGTATAAAAATGAATAACTAAGTTTCAAGGAATGAGAATAAATTTATATGATGTGGTTTTATTTATTTAATACCTTAGATAATAGAGCTTGAATTGGTTTTATTATTATTGGAGTATTATGTTGAAATGAGTAATAAAGGTTGAACTCCTTTAGTTAATATTAAGATATTATGTTGGAATTGATAAGTTGTTATTTTACTTTATTACTTATTGGAAGTATGAATATTTACATTATTATTACCTATAATATTTTTTTAGTGTGGTATTTTGAGTTAATAACAAATTGGGTTGTAAAGTAATAAAGAATTTATTTGAATATTGAGAAAAAAATATAGATCAGACCATTGTCTTATATAATCATGCCAAGACTTAGTGGAAAATACATACAATAAAAACAAATCAAAATAAAGTTCTCTTAGGGATATAGATGAGTCGAATGATCAACACCATTGGTATGTGCCAAAGTGATGATCTATAAAATTTAGAAGTCTCAAGATAGGGAGTTGTGAGCACTTTTAATTGATGAGAAATGACAAGTGATAAACTAGGAAAATGTTTCAAGGATAACAACTATTGGAAAAGGAAATAAACTATGAAGATTAATGAGAAAAATCTTGGCATGAAGTGTAAGAAGAAAAGTCAATGAAAATTCTATAACAAGACCTTGGGAATGACTATGCATAAATTGACAAAAGAAGTGAGAATCAACTAAAATAGGATGTACTTGACTCATTTGTACTCATTGTTTCATGACTATATTGATAAATACTAAGGCTTTTTCTAGAAGAAATTTATCAAGTTTAGACATGAAAAATGGAAGAGATTACCAAGCATATAAAACATTTTGGTGGATGATAATGGTAGTAGTGATTTCATGCTTCAAATGTAAACGAAGGATAGTGTTGGACAACCAAAAGTGAAGGGAAATAATCCTTAGGAATGGTGCACCTATAATAAAATAGATCAAGTGGTATTGAGAAAGAAATATAATAAGGCATTCTTCTGAAGGCGAACAATGATGATTACTAGTTGATGGATAAACCACTAGAGATTAATTATGAAAAAATACTTAATCAATGATGGCCTAATGTTTCTATGTCATTGAGTAGAATGATAATAGAATGAAAAATAAAAAAATACGAATAGTGTTCATGGAATTCTAATTTTGGTGTTGATGATTTAAGAATAATTTCACCACCAATAATATTAATGATGAATTTCACTAAATTTCACTAGGAGGGAAGAATACATAACTAGAAGTTAAGACTCAAGATGATTCACAATATACTTAAATGACTATACCTACTATGAAAATTGTCAACTTATTAGTTAAAGGAAGGGGAAACGCTTATTGAAAAGTAATTGGTATCTTGATGAAAAATAAATAAAAATAAAAATAAAAAGACGACACTAATAGTATTGGTAAGATAGCCTAGATCCTAGAGGGATGTTAAATAATCTCATTTCATAGTTGGTATTTATTGTTTAAATAAACAAATGAATTTGATTTTTCTGATGAATCATGATAAGAATGCTTATAATATGTTGTTGTTCTAGATGTGATGAGTATTGAGATGATTCTCATATTGAAGATGTTTCATGATCTGATGGTATGAGGATAATGATGCACATGTGGTTATTGTTTATTTAGTTGTTACAATAATAAGGTTATATGTTCATGACGAATATGATATGCATAGAGATTATGATGATATGATATGAGGTATATTGACATGTGAATTCATTTATTATGTGGTGATAAGTCTTGGATGCAAATATGTTGATGCCATAACTTATGATGGCATTTCATGATGTGAAGCAAGTGGAATTACATATAAATTTTATGACATGCAAGAGTATGAATTTCTTTATTATTCAAAATGTTTTGATTAACAATGATGTTATGTTATCATGATGACATGCAAGATTTGGCATGTGGATTATTTTCTATCATGTTATGATTATAACTAATGCATTGGATGCATGTTGAGATGTGGTGATTAGCATGAAATCCACAGATGGGCCGAGAGGGCCAGTTTATTTAATGATCTCGTGGGAGCCCATACCTACGAGGGAGAATATGTAACACCATATGCGCTGGGGATGAACTCAATCAACACTACACATGCCAGTGGTTCCCTTGTCTTGTATATCTCTTGATGGATAGCTCTTGAAGGGTTGTGGGACCGTCTTGAGGATGCCAAGGGCCTGATATTGTAGGTCAAGTGCCTGGTATTGGATGGGAACGCTGAAGTCTAGAAGTGGGTGTAAGACTTCGATGCCTGGGGCTATGCACCTTAAGGAGCTATGGAGGGAGTGGGCCAACCTTGTGAGATGCCCGGAGTCATTGAGTAGTACTGGGACCGGATGCCTGCCTTGGGGCAGATGAGGTCTGAGTCGGGCACGAGCCTTGGGGCCAGCCTTGGCTAGGGACAGACTAGGGAGGCTTATGCCTCGTTTCAAAAGTGGGAAAAAGGACATAGATTTCTTGAGATTCCGGGCACTGTGATGAACTTTCGATGCTGGTTGGTTATACTAGTTCAGCAGAGGGTGTTGGTCACACATGAAGTAATAAATAATAAATAAAATAATATAATTAAATTAAATACTAAACTTCGAGACGAAGTTCCTTGAAGAGGGGGAGTATGTAATGTCCCATAATAATTATAAAATAATAAATAATTTAATTTAATTTAATAAATAAGTAAATAAATAAATAGTCAAGAGAATAATAAATAAAGCATTAAACAATAACTGGAGTTCTAAATAAAATGGTAAATAATAATCTGGAGTCCTAAAACAATAAACAAAAGTAAATAAATTAACAAAGAGTTAAACTAAGAAACTAATAGAAAGAAAGTTAAAAAAAGAATTAATTAACAGAAATAAATAAATTAACAAAGAGTTAAACTAAGAAACTAATAAAAAGAAAGTTAAACTAAGAGAACACTAAATTAAGTAAAGCTAAAAAAAAGTAAGAGAACACTAAATTAAGTAAAACTTAAGTTGCATGTTGACACAGTGAATGTGTGCATGTGGTTCCCATTCCATGGTTTGGTCTATTTAATAGACATTGACGAAGGTTCAAGGATTCTTTCATCCATTCTTTGGAGGGAAAGGTATGGTGAGGCAAAGGATACCTTGGCAGTAGTACGTTGATTGAGGGCTCGGGGGTGGCCAGCTGTGGAAAGATTACATACAGCTGAGCCTACGGTTGAGTGGAAAGTTGTCCCCAAAACTTTGTTGCGGTCAGCAGCATTCAACTAGCATTCAACCTTGGAGTCTCAAGTAAGGAAAAGCGCCATTACAGGTAAGTTGAATTGCTCATGTTTCTGAAAATTCCATGATGATTAGTTAAACAGTTTTTGGGTTTATTATTCATTGTTTATGTGATATAATTAATTGCATGTTTAAATTGGGGTTGTTACAGTGGGTGTATGGTTGTTATGAGTGTCATGGTGGGGTGTGGTAAAGAATGCGTAGCTCTGACCAAGGGTGATTAGGGACTACTTCCAGGTGAGAAATGTGAATGGATGGGTGGGATTTCTCTCCTAAAAAATCTTTGTACACTTTCCAAAAGAATATAGAATGGGTTTGGATGTACAAGCATGGATACAGGTGCCCTTATAAACATGAAATAATCAGTCACTATGGTGTGAGGAATGTGTTTTTTCATTAAGGGAATTGTGAGGTCTAAAATGGGCCTCTTAAGAAAAATGTACAACCAAAATAAACTTTATAAGAACCAATAGGATTCAAGATGATGATGTCAACCATGGGGGATGATTCACTATTTTTTAAGTAAAAGAGTAAAAATATTAAAAAATAATAAAAAAATAAAACTATTCTTTCAACTCGTATTTTCAACTTATCTCCCAAATTTTTTACTCAAATTTTGAGTGGGAGTACTTGTTGGATGCAAAATTTAATTCATCATCCAAGAAGTGCCTATGTTGCATACTTGTGATGAACCACACTACATGAAAAATGAGAAATACATGAAATACCATGATTGCAATCATGTTTTTCATGTATTTCTCATTTTTCGTGTAGCAAGATCCATCAAAAGTATGCAACATGGGTACTCCTTGGATGAGGAATTAAATTTTACATCGAACGAGTACTCTCACTCAAAATTTGAGTAAAACAATTGGGAGATAAGTTGAAAATACGAGTTTAAAAGTAGTTTTTTTCTTTTCTCCCTCTAAAATTTGATGATGTAATCAAATATTATTTTATTATTTCCACTATTATTTTATAATTTCCTTAGGAGACCTATTTTAGACCTCAAAATTCCCCCAATGTGAGCTCGAGGGCCCCATTGGTTGGTCTTGGTGCGGGGATGGTGAAGCGGATGAAAAGTGTCGCAGATGGGCTATGCTGATGGGGGTGTGATAGGCCAAGTGCGAGACGCGATGGTGCATTTTTTATCTTCTTGTGATGATGGTAGCCCGGGAAATGGGTTTTAACATGACATGGGTAAAACTTGACTTGATGTATGATGGATGAATGGACATGAAGTGCGTCCTGGGCTTGGGTTTTTATAGTCATGGCTCTAGACCTTCGGTGTATGGTCTACATTAGTGATGGATGCCATGGACAGTAAGGCTCTACCGACCTGCAATGGTGTTTATCATGTGCAAGGTGGGGTGGTGATAAACATGGTTGGGTGAGTGAAACCTATGGTTGATTTCTTTGGATAAATGACGTCACGATATGAAAAGCTTCTTTGGGGAGCCTATCATGCTAGGGGTAGAATGATACATGCTCTTGTACCTTTTTTGACTGGGACATATGGTGATTCGACATGTTGGTAATATCTGCAACTAATACCCCAAGTAAAAGTGTATTTTTCATACAAACATATTTGAAATAATTTGAATGTAAAGCAAGAAGAAAGGGCATACCTGTTGCAACTGAAAATTATTTTTTCTGAGGCATGGATTTATGGGGCCTAGTTTAATCATGATGAGGCAGTTATCATTGTGTTTCTCATGGTTTTGAAATCGGGTACTATGAGATCCAATTATGGTATGTTGAATAATGAGAAAATGGCGATATATGGGCCAATATGGCTCATTTCAACTCATTTATGTATTTTGAGAGTCTAAGGTCAGAGCTAAGCCCTACTCCCGAGATTTTCTTACCATTATGGTCAGCCTCAGTACCCTAGATTCGTGCCGTCAGTGTTAGGTAGGGCCCTAAATGTCAAGCTTTTAAAATTTTCCGTTTTCTTGCCTAGGGGGTCTGTACAAATGTGGATTTGTATGGAATTTATCCCCCTTTTTTTCCTTGACTGTGCAGGAGATCAAGGCTGACCCATGCAATCCTCATGCAGAAAGAAATTTTTGCGCAATAATCACACTTGAGCTTTGCACAGGCGTGGTGGGGTCAAATTTTTGAAAAAAAAATAATTTTTTGGGTTTTAGAAATTAATTTTTGGTTTTTTCTCTAGTGACAGGATGTTGTGGCATGAGAGAGACTAGCCCAATCTACGAGAAGTTGTGGCCCAGGACCTGATGCTCAGGGGATTTTGGCGCAGTATGGGTTGCTCACATTTTTAGAGAAAAACCTACTGAGGTCATAAGATGGCTTACTTTGATACCTGGTCTATTTCTATAACAGGAGATGGTGTATTATGGTGTTGTGTTGCGGAGACATCGTCATCCAACCGGAGAATAACGTTTACTTCATGACTGGTCTACTGCCTCAGGGGGGGGCTCTTCCATACCTACTCCCGGCTGGGGGAGTGAACTTCTGTCACTGAGCTCAGGATCACTATGGTCCTGAAGCGATTACTCAAGGATGTGTCTTTATTGGTTTTGTGACAAACTTGTCTGAGAGGGCTGCCTTGGCGATGATAGTTCACCTATCAAGGTCATCATCACCTCATCGAGCGTCGAGCCCACACATTTCCATTCTACGTCGGCTTTGGGATGGTAAATTTTATGACTGGGCTCGCTATGTCTAGCAAGGCATGGTGACACAGCTGGGCAAGGCCCAGAGGGGGACCTCTAAGGTCTTCTCTTATGCGAGTATCCTCTGTAGTATCATGTATGAGAGGGTAGTGATGCTTAGGCCTTTTTTGCCAGTGCCCCTGGGTCCTCCTAGGGATCCTAGGATGTGGCAGTAGCCACCTATGCCCCGAGGTGGAGGAGGAGAGGCAGGTTGCTACTAGGATGCAACAGTTGAGGCGTGGTTTGAGTCGAAGTCGAAAATGTTTTTGGACTACCCATACTCGGAGATGGACTTCTGGGGGTACCTATATATGGGTCTCCCTGCAGGTTATGCATGGGGCCCAACAGGTATGAATTTTGATGTTTTTATCCATTTTTGAGGATTATTATACATAGATCTATATGTATTCTATGGTGACACTGATACTATTTTTGGGTTAGCAGGGCGTCCTACCACCCACTTAGTGGGACATCAGCCCGTGAAAAGCATCCTTTTTGGGGCTAGTCATGCACAGGTTGGTGGGCAGGGAGGCATCAAGGACCCTTCAGGGGAGGGTCGCAAGGCTGCAGCTATCAGAGGGGATGTTTCTCTACTTGCTCGTGCTGAGGCATGGGCGGCGGCGGCCGAGGCATGTGTCGCGACGGTCAAGGAGCAGTTGATTGTTGCTGACCTTAGAGTGTTGGCGGCAGAGGCTCGAGGTGAGGTTGTTGATGCTTGTGCAACAGGTCTAGCTAACTTCTGGAGTCAGTTAGAGAGGTTGACCTGGGGTATGCTGACCCGGGGCTTTTTTGATGATTTGTACGATGTATGGCTCGAGACAGTGAAGACTTGAGAGAGGGCGCATCACCTGACTTTGCACCCTCGCAGTTTTGGCTGCTACACCTTTACTGGAACCAGTTGTATTCATGGGTCGAGAGGACCCACCATGCGGGGCTCAGCCCTAGAGATACTTGTATGTTTAGGGAAATCACCTATTATGAGGATTCTTCCCTATTTTGATGACATGTATATTTTTTGGTTGACATGATGGCCAAGGACATGTTTTGTATATTGGGACTCATATATTTTTTTATGTATGTATGCGAGATGTATATTTTTGCGGCTCTTATGATGTGTCTATGTTTATTATTTTTGTTTATCATGGATGTTATGTACCTATGGTGGATATTTATGTTTTGGGCATTACTTTTTTATGGATGATGGTTTATAAAGATGCATTCCAGTCTAGGATATGGTTAGCTATGTGATCGGTTGTCTGGTTTTTATTTCTTGGTATATGTGTAAATGTAATGTGATAAAAATGATGACTCAACCATCATTCATTTAAGTATTTCCTAAATAGGTGTGAATCTCGTGCTTCAAAAACTTGGTTTAACTGCGATACCACTAGCTGGGAATCAATATATACACGTAGATGGCGAATTCCCTGGTTGGAGGCAACAATCAATAGCCCGATGACTGCATCATATTATGCTTGATGACAAGGGGTCCATCTAAAAGGTGCCACAAGACAAAAAATGAGAGGATGATGAACATTTTGGCAACTCGAACGCAAGTTAGAAATCAAACAAGCAGTGCTAGAGGGAGTGCTCTGGGTAGGATTTCTACCACCCGCACACTGAAAAATGGATGGTGTGGGGGAGCTACCCTGGGGGGGAATTTTGCTCAGGTCCAGAAAGTCACCATAGACATGGATGGTGCCATTCCTCTTATGGGCGGGAAATATGAAGTTAGCGGTGGAAAAATCTTCCATGATGTCATCATCACAATAGAAGATGGGGTGACTGGTGGAAGGGAGACCACATGATGCAGCTAAGCTACCTGACTCATCATCATGAGAAGAAAGGATCACATGTGCATCATCACAGTGGGTGACGGAAGAACAATAAGATAAAGGATCCATCGATGTTGAGCCCAGGGTGATCGTTGAAGGGAGGTCAAGCAAAACAGAAGGGGAATTCCCAGAGGGGTCTTCCACCGTGGATCTCATAGATGATGACAGGTAGAGGATATTGGTCAAAGACTCTGTCATCTCGACATTGGGAGGGGGGATTTCAATGGGAGAAGATGTATCCTTAGGTTGGACTGAAGCATACTACACAAGTACGGGAGAGGTGGACTGGTTCTGTTCGGTCTTTTATTCCTGAACTACTTCCAAAGAGGCACGGTAATGCTTGAGGTGGAGACATAGGTGGGTATAATGGCCATGGAGATCACACAAAGCACAGGGGTGGTTGGTGTGAATATTATTTGGGTTCTTGGCTACATTCGTGGAAGAAACAAAGGCTTCAGAGACCTTGGACTCAGGAAATGTGACATTAACTATGGGCTTCATACGAGGCAATTCAGGACAGGTATGGGTGGCATGACCGAAAACATCACACAAAGAAAACCGAGTGGTGAAATTTGGAGTTTGAGGAGGAGTAGGGGTTGTATGGGTGGCCTTGTCCTTAGGTGCCTTCTTGCGAGCTTTTCCCCCCTCACCTGAGGCTTTCGCAATAGGATTAGGTTCCTGTTGAGGTGGTTGAGGCACAGAAGCAAAGGGAAGGGTCATGGCGATCAGTTGGACTGGGGTCAAAGTAGTATAAGGTTTGGGCTGACCAGGCGGGATAGTGGCTGGGGGATCAATGTACTAGACTGGGATCCCCACAGTCATGTTAGGAAGAGACAAGGTAGCCATAACAGGTACCAAAAATACTCCAAGAGGGGGAGCTATAAACGGTATCTGACCGGAGGGGTAATGGCTAGGTGGGATGGCCCTGAGATGATTAAGGCCAAGGGGAACCATTCCAGGAGAGTAGATAGGATCATGGACACCATCTGCAGATGAGGGGCCTTGAGGAGAGGGTCCTAAAGTTGATTTGAGGTGCTAGGAGCAGGTTGCGGAGGGCGGGGCTACTGACTAGTCGAACCGATCTGTTTAAGGTCAAACCGAGACGATTGCATCATGCAAACATTCAACGAGCTAGGGTCAGAGATAGGAGGGGGGATGGCAGGGAATGAACCAAGAAAAGATGAACCTCTATAGACTCTGGGTGAGACACTGGTCATAGGTTTGACTATTTTTTTATTGGCCACCGAAGATATTATGGACTCTGGGGAGGTCTGAGACTTCAGTTCGTAATATGTCAACTGGTCGATGGTGACGATATTTCCATTGTGAGGAAATCAAATCTTGTGGTGAACCACAGATGGGACAGAAAACATCACATAAGTGTAGCTACGACCCAATAGAATGTTTTAGTCTAAGGGGGCATCAATGACTTCTATGTCAACACAAATAGTCTTTCCCGCAAGAATAATAGGGCAATTGTGGAACATGCCTAGGTGTTGGGAAGAGTGGCCATCCCACGCTCAAAGGGTGATAGTGGAAGGGTCTAACTCAGGAGATCCAAGTTGTTTCCAAATCAAAGCAGACATCACACAGGTGGATGCCCCCTCATCAATGATACAACGGGAGACGTTAGCATTCTGGATCTTGACAGGGATTTGGAAGGCGACGAAAGCAGGAAGGGGGGGATGTTCTGGCCAATCAACATCGAAGACAATCAAATGATCATTTGAAGGATCCATAGCACCCATGGAAGTTAGTAGATATTTTAATTGTGAAGGGCACAACTAGCAAGCTTCCAGCATTGACATGGCGGCAGGGGATTGTGCCAAGTCATCTACTATATTATAGGAGTGGGCAGCTTTACCAAAAGCAGCATTTCGGCGTAATGGTCTCTTGGGGATCTTGGTATGAACCTCTGCCTTAGGCTGAGGGATCAGTAAAGGACCATTGGGTGTCAAAAGAGGCTCTGTGGGACCTGAAGAAGGGGGCTTGGTATCAGACGTAGCGGGGGGCTTGTTGTACTGATGGGACTCAGTCTGAAGGTTGAGGTCAACGGTAGTGGGTTGGTCAGATTTCATCATGAGGGTCTGGTAATTAGAGGTACTATATTGAGTGGGTTGAGTGGTCACCTGACTTTTAGGGGGTTGGGCAATCACGAATCCTTGTTGGGGGAAAGGATTGGTAAACATAGTCAGTTGGATAGGGGTAGCATTGGCAAGAACTGAAGGGGAGGCTTGCTGTCCTCGGGATGCTACTTGAGCTTCCCACATCTGATGCATCTGAGGTAAAAGAGAAAAATCATGGGTGTAGTGACCATAGACACCGCAACAAGAACAAGGTTTATTTGTGCGAATGGGCCTATCCTGCTTGGCCTAAGAGCTTTGTTGCAGGTTGTAGTTTTAGGTGCATTCCCTTGGGTATTATTTCCTGGATTACCTGGGGCAGATTGTTTTTTGTTTCCTTTCCTCTTATTTTTGGAAGTAGGAGGATTAGTCACACCCTGTTGTGATACACCTAACCCTGAGGGGGTGGTGGCTGTTGTTGCAAAGCTTGAGAAGGCAAGGGAGGCTAAGGTGCTAATGTTGGAGGATCTGGAGCACTAGACTATGGATATGGATAATAATTAGGTTGGGAAACATTTGGGTAAACAAGTTGGGCAAAAGGAAGAGGCATGTCGTATCCTGGATACATGCTACCAAGAGGGGGAAAGGTGTTGGAGGAGCTGGCCCCTCCCTGAGGGAAACCATAACCCATGGGAGTATGAGTGTACGGATGTGAAAGGGTTCCAACGATACCGTCGATGGCATGGGATGCCCCTGGTGTGTTGGCACCAGCGGGTCTAGGGGGATCAAGTAAGACAGTATAAACATAACCAGACTATGCGTAGATCAGATCATATTTCAACATAATCTGGAGGGCAGATTCCTTGATATGAGGGAAGTGAGATGCGACATATTTGCCAATAGCAGACAAAAGGGATCTGAGAAACCAATCCATGTAAACGTGATCTTCAAAGGTAGGGTCTCGACATAGGATCTTTCTTCTCCGCCATTCTTGGACATGATTAGATAGGCGGGTCGCAGATGATTGACGGAAAGAGGTCAAGATTTCGGTACTGGTGTCATAGTGAAGGGGAAGCTGGAAATAAGACAGAAAATCCCTAGCAAGAGTCACAAAAGTAGTATGAGAGGAAGAGGCTTGGTTGACATACCACTTGGAAGCTTCTCCAGTAAGCGTACGCTGGAATAACCGAAGACGGATAGAGTCATCTGTGATTGAGTTAGACAAACACCACATGTGGAAAGAATGAACATGGTTGGTAGGATCCTCTCCAGCAATTCCTTCATACTTGGGGATGTCTGAAGGAATCTTGGTTGGCATAGTAGGCCAACCAGGATCACGGTGTATGAGGTCATTAATCAACTGGCTAAAATCGAGAAGACTGAGGTCTGCCATATAAGGGAGCAAGGGAGCACTCGAGATAGTTCTTGTTGCGCCACCACTAGTAGCATTCCCAGCATTGGGGTCGGGGTTGCCACCAGTGTTATGTCCTTAACCATACATGGTGAAGGTGAAAGGTGGAGGAGAGACGAGAATAGAACCAGCATTAGGGGAATTTTTAGGTCTAAAATGGGCCTCCTAAGGAAATTATAAAATAATAGTAGAAATAATAAAATAATATTTGATTACATCGTCAAATTTTAGAGGGAAAAAAGAAAAAACTACTTTTTCAACTCGTATTTTCAACTTATCTCCCAAAATGTTTACTAAAATTTTGAGCGGGAGTAATCGTTGGATGAAAAATTTAATTCCTCCAAGGAGTAACCATGTTACATACTTTCGATGGATGCTGCTACATGAAAAATTATAAATACATGAAAAGTGTGATTACAGTCACATTTTTTCATGTATTTATCATTTTTCGTGTATCAAGGTCCATAAAAATTATACAACATGGGTACTCCTTGGATGAGAAATTAAATTTTTCATCCAACGAGTACTCCCGCTCAAAATTTGAGTAAAAACTTGGGAGATAAGTTGAAAATACAAGTTGAAAAACTAGTTTTAATATTTTATTTTATTTTAATATTTGTACCATTGTACTTAAAAAATAGTGAATCATCCCCCATGGTTGACATCATCATCTTGAATCCTATTGGTTCTTATAAAGTTTATTTTGGTTGTACATTTTTCTTAGGAGGCTCATTTTAGACCTCAAAATTCCCCTAATGAAGGGGAACCCGATGAACCAGAAGCAGAGTCAGAATGGGGACTCGGGGGAGGAAGAACTTAAACCCTACACGGAGGAGTAAGTCTTCTTAACGGAAAATGAGGATGAAGGCCTTAGGAGTATCCGAGATAAACTCCTTGGGGGTGCAATGATGGAAAACAGACACGGATCACAGAAGGAAGAGAGACCAACAAGGGAAAGGAGGTGTAGGATCAAATGATTACAATGTTGAAACAAGGGCAGGGAGGTGCGGGATCAATTGATTACAATGTTTTAGTCTTGGCTTGGCGGCGTAAACCAAACACTCTTCACTTAGGATGTGCATGTATGTGATAAGTGTGTTAATTTTAATTAAGCCCGGACGTGTGTAGAGAAAAAAGAAAAAAAATGTTGTATAGCTGTAAATAAATCTGAAAATGACAGTAAAGGAAACTAAATACGACAGAAAATAACATTAGAGGAGTTTTGAGGTCTAAAATGGGCCTCCTAAGGATATTGTAAAATAATAATGGAAATAATAAAATAATATTTGATTACATCATCAAATTTTAGAGGGAAAAAAGAAAAAAACTACTTTTTGAACTCGCATTTTCAACTTATCTCCCAACGTTTTTACTCAAATTTCGAGTGGGACTACTCATTGGATGAAAAATTTAATTCCTCATCCAATGAGTACCCATGTTGTATAATTTTGATGGATCATGCTACAGGAAAAATGAGAAATACTTGAAAAACGTGATTTCAATCACGTGTTCTCATGTATTTCTCATTTTTCGTGTTGCAAGGTCCTTTAAAAGTATGCAACATGGGTACTCCTTGAATGAGGAATTAAATTTTTCATCCAACGAGTACTCCCGCTCGAAATGTTAGTAAAAACTTTGGGAGATAAGTTGAAAATACGAGTTCAAAAAGTAGTTTTATTATTTTATTATTTTTTAATCTTTTTACCCTTTTACTTTAAAATGGCAAATCATCCCCCATGGTTGACATCATCATCTTGAATCCTATTGGTTCTTATAAATTTTATTTTGGTTGTACATTTTTCTTAGGACGCCCATTTTAGATCTCAAAATTCCCCTAATGACAGCTAAAGTTGCTTCAATTTAAACCTAAGGAGGAGGTCTTCCCAACAACTAGTCTATGGGTGGACGAAATCTAGTCAAAACACACAAAATTTCCAATGGATCTGAAATCTGGAGGGACAGGGATCTAAAGGTCAGATCTGTTGAAAATAGGTGCAGAAAACAACAAAAACTCAGAGGGAAAAGTTCTACAAAAAAGGGGGCAAAAGGCTATAACCTGAAGGGAAATGGAGAAGACCCTAAAGGAGGACCAAACAAAACTGAAAAGAGGTGTTTTGGATGGATGAATAACCGATATGAAATGGATCTGAAAGTATAGGTTTAGATCTAAAAAATGGTTGAACACGCTGAAATCTCAGAAGACCTGCTTCAGCTAAACTCCTCCTTAAAATGTGGAAGCCCATTGAAGCCCTAAGGGGCTTGGTTCCTACTTCGACGAGTAAAACTAAGCAAGTACAGGTCCAAGATAGGTGGAGAGGGAGGTCATATAACCCTGAACAGTAGCCAAGACAAACCCAAGAAAATCACAGAAAAATTCCTGCAAAAAGTACAGGTCGTAGTTTCTGACCTATTTATAGCTGAGGTCACAGGTTTCAGGCTATTTTCGACGTCCTGAAGGTTGAGGTCACAGGTTTTGGTCCAAAAAGTACAACCTGCACTTTCGGCTATCTTGGGAGCAAGTTTCAGAAAAAAAATTTGTCTCTGCTACGGCTTGTTAGGGTCCTATAATAATAGGATTCATAATTTTGAATTGAATTTGATTAGTCTTGTAACATGTACATATTTTGCCTTCTGCAAAATTTTTTCCCATATTAGAAAATTAAAAAATGTAAAGAGGGTAAAAGTCCTAAAATAAAAATCAAAGGACTTGAAAGAAATAATATAAAAAATGGACCCCAAACAAAGGAGATAAAAATAAAACATGAGAGTTTTTCCCATATTAGAAAATTAAAAAATGTAAAGAGGGTAAAATTCCTAAAATAAAAATCAAAGGACTTGAAAGAAATAATATCAAAAATGGACCCCAAACAAAAGGAGATAAAAATAAAACATGAAAGTGACGCAAATCCAAATTCCACTACTATTTACTTTTACTGAAAAATAAATATTGTGTGCAGCTTGTAAAAATGCCATAATCCATGAAATTCAAACTGCGTAATCTTGACCTTTCATGCTTTAAATTTCATGTTATTAGATAGAGAATAAAGATCTAGCCAAACAGTTTAATCGTGGCAGATCAGTAGTTAGTTAGAGAATAATAAGGAGCTCAACAGTTTAATTTGAGCCTTTGGAAGAAATAAAGATATAATTATTTAGTTTGTTGTTTAAAATAAAAATGAATAAGTGTTTGCAAGCTCAAATGCACCCATGTAAATGAAGAAAAAATGTTAGGGTAGCAGATGGGTAGGTAGAAGCAGTTTTCACAAGCATGGATAACAGATAATTGGTGATTTCATTTAGTAACTTCCGTACAAAATCATTCCCCTTGTAAAAATACCTTCTCCCCCTTCATTTTTCCCTTTTATCCTCTTCCCCCTTGCAAAAAATCCCTTTTCCTAAGTTAAAACACATTTTTTCCTTTGGAAAAGTAAAAAATACTTTTACTAATTCCCCTTTTATTCAAAAAATACCCAAAAATACCTTTATCCTAAGTATTTCTTTAAAAAATGTTATGTTGGGTCCCAGATTGAAAAGAAATCTATTCCCGATAGCAATTTTAAAGTTAAAACTTAGTGTATTATACATATCACGTAGTTACATTTCATTATTAACATTCGACATTATATATTAAATCTCGTTATACCTTTTACCCCATATTTTAATTTAATTTCTTTATATATTATTCCCAACCCATTATTTATTATATAACTTATGTTTTAATTCTCCACATGTTATATATCCCTGACCCATTATGTATTATCCCTGCCTATTATAACATTACACTTATCATAATCCTATTGGCATGTATAAGCCCCGACCAATTCATAAAATGTGTATCTTGCATAGTTTAAACCCCGGGCCCCATGCCATCAATCTCGATACATCCATCGCTTTATCCCATCTGTTAGATCATCACCCTCCAGATCTAACGAATACCATAGCCAATCGCACATCCGATAGCGTGATAGTTAACACACCCCAAACCTTGCGAAAAATGCAATTTTCAAAGTCTCCCTCCTCTCTACGTGTTGGCTTTCTATTCGATCACATAAACAAAAACTATACCGCCAACCAACTTTAGCGCTTGCAAAAACCACTGAGCGGTTTTCTCCTCAACGCACAAACTACCTACTCATTTGTGACTGCCCATTAATGCATTCACTGTTGGTTTAAAATGCATAAATATTGCCCTTTATTAAGCCTTTTTTACCTTTGTGTTACATTTTACGTTGAATAAGCACTACCGACCTATTTCTAAGCAACCATGTCACTGAACCAACCATATTTCAAGCCTTTTCACCTGAATTCAAGACCTTTGCTGCTACAAGACATCGCAGAACCAAATTGAAGAGTTTTAAAGACCTATGAAGATTCAAAAAATCCCTTTGCTACCTCAGAAACCCTCCTGCAAAGAAAATCTTTGTTTTTCCCTGGTATTCTTCAAAGAAAAGCTTGTTCTTGATATAAAAAGAAAAATAATCAGTAATTGAATCAAATTAATATTACTAACAGACCAAGAAAGCCCTCTTGCCTTCCAAAATCTTTTTCCACATACCCTAAGCAATCTTTTCATAGATTATGAGGCATAAGATTGTTTAAAATCACAGAGATTGAATAAACTAAAGAATTTTAAGCCTCTGTGCACTTGAAGAAAGCCTCTTGTGCCTTTCAATCCATTTTCTGCAGACTCTAGGTGTCTTTTCACAAAATTCCAAGGTCTTGATATTACTTTTGGTCACAAAGATTTCACTATAGACCCTAGAAATCTTTTGCAGAAACTCTAAACTCCTGCAACGTCTCTTTTGTTACAAAGATTACAGTTTGGTTAATTGAATAAGTTTAAAACCTTTTTTCAGACAAAATATAAGTCATTGTTCTATCCAAATCCTCCTGAAAACTGTTATAAACTTTCAAAGGTGCTCCTACAGGCCTAAATTAGTTGTTTATAAGTCAAAAGAGTAATAAAATTGATAAATCAAGTAAAAAAATGGCTTCCAAAAACATTGTATCTTTCAATCCTCTACAACCCCTTGTTGTAGATGTAGAGCACATTCCATTAGCCGACACAAGCTTCAAGATAACTAACACAGTTACAAAATTTAACCTTCTTGAGCTCCACTGTTGGAGCCAAGAAAAATCCATAGATCAGGATGATGAAGTCTTTATTTGGGAGTCTAATTTACCAAAATATATTTTTCCATAGACCTTTTAATGCCCAGAAGTGATCAGAATTTGTCAATATTTCTATTTCCCTGATCAAAGAGCCATAATAAACCCTAAAAAAAAAATCCTATTTACCATTACTGCTGAGTCAAGCAATCAAATGCTGCAGATACAACCCGGGCCTAATGAAATCCCTTTATCCATTGAGTCCCTCACTGAGCTATACATGAATCTGGACTTCCCCAATAGGTTCCAGATATTCCAGACTTTTATGCCTTCTTTTGTAGAAATTTCCAAGATAAATCCTCCAAACCCCTCTGCAAAATTCTCTGAAAGGACAAGACATATCATCTCCATGCTGTCTTTTATTCTTGGTTATTTTACAGGTGAACATGTTGATGTTGCAGTGCTAGGTTTTTTGTCTACTTTCACACATGTTCAGCTCCTGCTTCGATTTTTAATTTTTTCCAATACCTTGCTGACAGTATTCATGAACAGTTGGTAAAATTCCTTCTGAAGGTGCTTTCAAGTATTCCTCATTCCTATTCCACATGTTTTTATACTTTCAGTCTGAGAAATTTACTATAAACCTTCAAAATCTTGATGTAGAAGGAAACCCACAATCAGTCATCTTTTGGACTTCCTTGATAAGGAAATACTCCAATGAGTTCACTTATATAGATTTTACTGATTCTTTCATTCATCCTATGGCCAATTTGTTGAACAGCAGCAGGTAGCCCAGAATTAGTCAGGAAATTAAGAAAGTCTTGCAGATGTCAGAGCATAATAGGATAGGTGATTGGTACTTGTACCAAAACCATACTGAGATAAGGGTATATGGATCAAGTCTTGTTCCATATAAACTGCCCAAATACCTCCCTATGAGGTTATTTTCCCTTGAGTACATAAGGCAGATTCTTAATTCAGATGTAATTAATTTCTTAGAAGCAAAGAAGAGACACAGTTCAAATTGAAAAATCAGGTTGGCCCTTTTATATGTAACAATAGAGATGCAGGTCCAGAGGCTGAAAAATGTTTACATGAGTTCAAATTTAGTAAAAAAAAATTGTGGTATTATGATCCTCTTGGATTTATAAGTAAAATGAGATTTAAATTCAAATTGACTCCCTATGTACATGAAAAGAAACCAGGCATAAAGAAATTATCCAATCAATCTAAATGGTTGGAGAACACCTTGGTAAAGGTAGAGAAGCAAAGTGATACTAGTCAAACTTTGCAAACTCAAGCCCAAGAAGATAGGAATGCAAAAATAAATAGAGAGGAAGGATCATATGCTGCAGAGATAACTACTAAAACTAAATTTAAATTGATGTACAAGAAAAAGCCAAAGTTAAATCCTACCAATAAAGAAGTGGAAACAATAGAGGTGATTGATACAGAAACAACAACAAAGAACAATGCACCTCCTACAATAATTGAAGAACAACAACAACCTACAACTTAAAACACCTAGCTTATTCATAAGCAGCACATTATTGATGTTTCCTCATCTAAAAATCCAGCAGAAAAGGAGATGGGTATCAAAGAAAGATACAAAGAAATCAAAGCCAGAAATGAAGAAATTAGAACTGAAATATATTCTCAATATCTGAAACAAACTCCTAGCATCCAGAATAGGCTACTTTCAACCTTTGAATATAAGAATAAAAAGATGCAGATGACATTTCTTCAACCCACAGTTCAAACTCCCAAGTCATCTTCTGATTACAAAAAGACAGATTTTGAATTCTTGGCCCAGGATATTCATCCTCTGGACCAAATAGAGTTTCATAAGTAGGAAGGAGAGATGATATATTCTACAATTACCACCAAGGACATGAGTGTACAGAAACTGCAAAACACTCTTGCAAATATCAGAGATTAGCTCAAATTGGAAAAAGCATCTTCACAGGCAAAGGAAAATAGAATTAAATATTTGGAAGAATTAGTAATTGAAGTAGGATATGATCCTAAAAATGTCAAAGTTGTAGATGAATTGATAAAGAATAAAAATGTAGACATTTTTGTATTAAATAAGCAACTAAATCTACACCCTACAGAACATCCTCAAGCAAAGGAAGTACTACAGGATAAAAATCAGAAATATGAGATGATTCATCTCATTCTACAATTGACTGCTCAGATAAAGGAAATGGATAATGAAATGGACAAGTTGGTCCAGGAGAAAGAAGCCATAAAAGAATCAATCCTAGTCACTATCATTCATGTAGGCCCTACTATTGTACCTTCCACACTAGCAGAGTCACTGGCTCCTACAGTCTCCATGGCTACAGCATTACATGTCACTTCATCAACAACTTCAGCAACAGAGTCTTCAACAACAACAGCACAACATTCATATGAAGCAATAAAGTTAGTAAAAGTTATGCAGGACATGTCTATTCAGACTAATGAGATTAACAGACTTAAATAACAACTTAAAAGTCTTGAAGATGAAAAGAAAATTTCTAAGATAATGCATGAGAATGAAGAACAAAGAGCAAACAAATTAAATGAGCGGTTGAAGAAATTATAAAAAGATCTAACATTGAAATAACCATGGCTCAAATCAGACAACAGCTATGGGCCAATATCATTGAAGCTTCCAATGATATTTGGCCATCCATACAGGTCATTTATGAACAGAAAGACTTAGTCAAAGCAGCAAAAGAAGCCATTCAAAATATAACAGAAGAGCTTGGTAAGAAACCTGAAGAAGCTCTTGAAATCATCGAATTTATTAATTCCAAAAATAGGCAAGAACTTGAAGAAATTGGAATTAATGACAGAACAGAAACCATCCTAGAAGTTAGGAAGGTAATTTCTAGGAAGAATTTGATGATATAACTAGAAGATAAATGCCAAAACATGGAGTTTTCTATCACAAGGTTTATGATGAAATTTGATGTCCTAAGGCAGAAAGGCCTTCCAAATCCATTAGTCATTCATGACAAACTAATGAAGCAGGATGACTATGACAAGAAAATGAGAGAAGTTGCAAAGGATCAGGCCAGTATGCCTTCCTCACAAGTTATTCCAATAGGGAAGGTAATCTACAAGAATCTTGAGAATTTGTTTTACCTACAGCATGAGGTGAAACACATATTTATCAAGAAGCCCACATTCTCAAAATACACTGAAGCAGATGAAATATTCAAGAGGATGATGATGAAGATCAAATTGCCAGAGGCAGAACTTTGGGAAAAAATGACTGATTTACTGTGAAATTAGGTTACAGTAAGCACAGAGCAGTAAAAATAAAACAGAGCATGTTGTTTTTACATTTACAGTTACAGTTTTGCAGTTAAAATTAGGGCAGTAAAGTGAAAGAGTATCAGGTGAAATAGTATCAGTTCAAAGTCAAAGATTAAATTCAAATAAAAAATTACAAAGAAGGTGTAAAGCTGCTAGCATAGAGGACACTTCACTGTCTAGCTACAACCTTCATTGAACATCAAAGAGAGAAAACAACAACAAATTGAAGACAACAAACAGTAATTTCAATAAAAACGGGGACAACTAGCATTAGTTAGAAAGCTATCACTATCTTCTTGCATGAAGATATTTCTTTTCTATGAATAATTCCTAAGTTTTTTTTAGGATATTTTTTAAAGATGTTTTGTATAAATACTTCTCATTTAGAAGTATTGAGTGTGGATGAATTGTTGAACATTTCTATAGTTGTACTATTTTGAACCTAAGGGTGATTGTACCAATTTCAAGTTAGCAGACAGAATTAAAGAAATAAAGCATCATATTACAGGATTCATGTGTTGGGACACTACAGTGAAGTATTTTCACTTTTTTATTTGTCAATTTCTTATGCTTTTCATCAATACTTGTATTTTGTTATAAATCTAAATGATAAATTAGGAATTGTTATTTCAGAATATGTTAAAAACACTCTATCTTGAACTGCTTATCATTTACATGTTTTCCACTGATATCTAGACTAAGGAACCCTTAATTGCTCCCTTGTTTTGATTGACCTCTTCCTTTTAATTCATTATCCATATTTGATAACCCTTAATTTCTCTCTTACCCAAATTGAAACCATTTTCACCATCAGCCTTGAAGATCTGAAGTAACTCAACTATCTTGCCCTATAAACATTTCCCTTTAGAAATTGATCTTGATCTGACTGCTTGACACATTGACTCCATTAGCCCAATGGAATAAAGGCCTACATCTATCCATCTAAATAAGTTATTTCACCACCAAGTCAAATCAAAATCCAAAACCAAGTTACCCTACATAACTAGCCTAAAATCAATTAAAATCAACAAAGATAAATCATATAAAGAGAGTCCTCTCTGAGCATTAGGAAGGCTAGATCCTAAGGCTTAAAATTAGGTTTGTGGTTACCTCTAATATTATTTAAACCAAAATAATAATAAAATCTAACAACTCTTGAGAATTATTAAAGTGATAACACGGCTAATACATGTTACCTGTGCAATAGGTCCAGAAACACATGGGAGTAAGGATTTTTACCATTTTAGGGTTTTAAAGGTTAAAAACAACATCAAGAAATTAAAAATAAGAAACTGAAGAAAAACCCAAGGATCTAAAAAATGACAGTGGTCGTAATTATAAACCCTTGTGGTGTCGCCAGTTGTTAGTTTGAATTCTAATCGCAAGCGTACGAAAAAATCTCACTTTACCTATGCATAAAAAACATCCCTAACATCAAATATGGTTGTTAATTTCCTTAGATATGCATTTAATGGTCATAATAAATGCTACAGAAATCTAGATCTATGCAGTTAAAGACATTAAACAACAAATAATAAGCAAGAGTTTCTCCATGCATCCAATGAAAAAGAGAAGAATTTTTAAAGAATTTTTTGTATTATGACACCTAGGAAGGGAACATAGAAAGATGTTACCAGTCCCCCTCAATAGGATGGGTTCTTGTATTTCCTCGGTGCTTCAGATCTAAAATCTCTCTCTCTTGATGGTGCAGAAAACCCAGACAAAAATGGAACTCAAGGGGAGCTCACAAGCAAAAGGTAGAAAAATATGACAATGATGGAGGATCAAAGTCAAACTTAATAAATTATTCCTCATGGGGTTTCTTGTTTAGACCATAAACAACTTAATAAATTATGTATTACTAAGTTATTTTCATAGTGAAATCAATTTTACTAGGGTAAAATTGGTCTTACATGGTGTACTTTGGTCCATCTAATAGTAACATGTTAGATGACCAAAAATTGGTGTAACATAGCCGATCTGATACATACTCTATTGGTGAGGAACGGTGACCAGTCAGGATAGTATATAGCCCAGGCAGTTGCTATTATATTTTGCAACCATCGTGAGGCTCCACCAACAAATCCAAAATAGTTGATGGGGTGATAATCCATCTGTGACACAAGAGCATTTTTTAGAACAAGTCCTTGATGATTGTGACCATCTCAAAAAAATTATGTTACATGCATCTTATCTCTAAGGCTGAGACTTCCTGCCCTTATGGGTGAAATTTTTTGAGGTAGATCCCATTGACGAGGTTAGATAGGCATGTACCATCGAGCTCTAATAGGATGTATGCTCCTTTGAGGAGGCAATGTTTTATGATGTAAGTACCTTTCCATGATGTTTCAAAATTCCCAGGTCCTAAGGCCTCTTTTGCAACATCGTAGTGGAAGACTAGCTCCCCCTCTGAAAATGAGCAAGGGGTGATATTGTGATTGAATTATGCTTTTACCCTTTTCTTATGTGCTTCATTATGTTGGATATACTTTTGTCTATTTTTTTCGACGAGTTCTAACTGTACCAACCATTTCTCTAAAGGCTAGGTATCATCGAGGAGTTCTATAGCTACGTGTAAGTTGGGGATTTTGCATTCAATGGGAATCATAGCCTCCACTCCATATACCAATTGGAAAGGTGTGTATCCTATTGAAGATTTAACCTCTATGCGATATGCCCACTGGACTGAAAAAACCACATGGTGCCAGTTTTTTTTATGGTTGTTGAACATACGTTGTAACATTGTTTTGATTACTTTGTTAACAACTTTGACCTGACCATTGGACTAGGGGTAGTATGGTGACGCAAATTCATGTGTGAATCCTAGATGGTGGGACAGATCTTGGAATATTTCATTTTCGAAATGTTTTCTATGGTTGGAGACTAACACTGAATCGTGCGATGACATGGTTGAAGAGAAATCGTGTTGCAATTTCTGTCGTGTTGGCATATGTAGGCATGGCTTCTACCCACTTGGTGAAATAGTCGACAGCTACAATAATGTATTTGTGGTTTCCAGATGACGCAGGGTTGCAAGTCATAAAGTTGATTCCCCTTTTTGAAAATGGACCTGCTATAATGACCGGGTACAGAGGAGCGTGAGGTGCTCTTGCCTTGTGGGTGAAGCGTTGGCATCGCCTGCACCGTTTGGCTGCTTGAATGCAATCGTGGAATAGGGTGGGCCAAAAATAACCAGCCCGCAGGACTTTTTAGGCAATGGCCATTCCAAAGAGATTGACGCTGCAAGCCCCACTATGGTATCTGTTTAGGGCTTTCTCAGCTTGGTTGTGTGTGAGACATCGGCGTAAAATAGTGTCAACACCTCTTCGATAAAGGACATCCCCCATGAGGAGGTACCAGGGGGCTTGGTGGCATATGCACCTTCTGTTTTCATGGGTGATCTATGGCTTGGAATTTTGGGTTCGCAAGAATAGGAGGATGTCGTTGTACCATGGGTCCTCAGTTGTCACTAAGAATAGATGCTCATCTGGCAGTGAGTCATTAACTGGGGAACCTTGAATCAGACTTGGAAGGTCAGTGATGAACTCAGCTAATATTAATGCTTTTTTTCTCTTGGGGGAGCTAAATTGTAGGTCAAATTCCTATAGTATGACTACCCATCAAGTGTACTTGTGGTTCATCAAACAGCGGGTTAGAAAATATCTCATGGGGTTGATAGATGTTATGACCATTGTAGTCTTTAGGATGATGTAATGCTGAATTTTTTGTACTGCGTGTACTAGGGCTAGGGAATTTTTTTCTTCTGGTTCGTATTTTAAAGTGAGGCTACATAGGTTCTTAATTATGTAATAGATTACATGTTCTTTATTATCTAGCTTGTCTTGGATTAACATCCTAGTTATGGTTGTGTCTGAAGCCGATAGATATAAGGTGTAGTATTTGTCATAATTGGGTGGCCTGATCAAAGGGGCTGAATACAATGCGTATTTTAGTGCCTCAAACAAATTTTGAGCCTAATCATCCCATTTGAACGAAATTTCCTGACTGAGTAGGCGTAGGAGTCCTTGTGCGCAAGTGGCATAGTCAGGTACAAAGCATTGTAAGAAGTTGGATTTACCCTGCAGGCTTTGAAGTTTCCTGAGAGTTTTGGGTGGTAGCAGTTATTTAATTTCCTGGACCTTGAGGGGGTCGACTCTGATCCCTTGTTGGGATACGATAAATCCTAATAGTCTGCCTACGTTAATGCAGAAGACACACTTGAGAGCATTAAATCATAGGTTGTAGTGTCGACACCATTGGAATACCAAGTGTAAGTCCTCCAGATGGTCACTCTATTTCTTGGATCGTACGGTGAGGTCTTCCAAGTAAGCTAAGATGAGGTGAGCCAAGTCATGGAATATATAATTTATGGCCCGCTAGAAGTTGGCTCCATCAATTTTAAGACTGAAAGGCATAACTTGGTACGCGAACGTGCCCCAAGGGGTATTGAATGTCGTTTTGTAGTGATCTTTGTGCCAGATTTGAATTTTATTATACCCTAAGAATCTGTCCATGAAAGAAAAGGCCTCATGAACAACACAAGCATCAATTACTTGGTCGATAAATGAGGTAGGTTAGTTGTCCTTGGGACAAGATTCATTTAAATCTCGAAAAGTCTGTGCAGACTCGAATGGTCCCATGTTTTTTCATGACAGGTACAAGGTTGGAAACCCACAACATGTAAGAGATTTCATAGATGAACCCATATTTGTGAAGCTTTTAAATATCTTTCTTTATTGCTTCTACCTTGGATGGGTGTAATTGATGCTGCTTTTGGCGAACTGGTGGTCCATCAGGCCAGGTTTCAATGTGGTGTTCTACGATGGTGGGGCTAAGCCCTGTGATTTCCAAATAATACCATGCGAAGATATCCCTGTACTTTTGTAAAAATATTGTGTAAGTGACTACCTTGTGTGGGGAACATGTTGCACCTAGCAAGATTTATTCAGTGTTTCCTAGTTTTCTTGAGATATTCACCTTAATGGTTGGCGAAATATTTGACATATTCCATTCTTCGAACGCATCGAGCGCTAGGATGGGGTTTATAAACCAACCTACCTTCCCAGATGGGAGGAATTCTTTGGATTAAATGGCATATATATCCTAGGTTTATGGGCTACTAGGCCCGAACCTTTTTTCTAGAAGAAAAAATGAGTGGTGATGCATCAAGTCCCACAGACAATCTAGTTCCGTCATGGCCTCTAGAATATCTTTGTTAGAGTGAAACAAGATGCCTAAGGGGGAATTGGTTTGTGTGAGGCCGTGAGGGATTGGTTTGGACCTAAAATTATTGGTCGACCGACATGAATATGATTATGTGGTTGATGTCGTGGAACCAAGTGAGGTCTATAGGGTGCAGACAGGTTCGGTGTGCACTATCGATAGTAGTACTACTGTTGTGGTAGTTGCAGCGGTCTCGACACCAATGAAAAATTATCAGAAAAAACGAGTCATGGTTCCCATGCATAATAGATGAATCATATATGGTGTTGTGTTTTGTCAACATTAAATGGTGGAAGAATTTATGTTATGGTTTTTTGTTTGAGAGAAAATTCGTGCTCTTCTAGTGGCGTACTAAGGGTATGCATACATTCTTGGACTTGGAAGTTGCATTTAATGCAGAGGTGCTGAAATTTTTTCATGAAGGGGAAAATATTTGTTTCATGGTATCGCTTGTGCAAATGGTGCATGGATTAAAGTTTCCTATCGAGTATATGGTGTTAGAACCAACACTACTCCCCATGCCCGAAGTGGATGCTTATATATGATTGGGCATTGGGGAATTTTTGCGCTTCTCCCATCTCCGAGTATTTTATCTTGGTTGGTGTGGCTCTTTCAGGGAGTTCAAACTCAATGATGCTCGTGCTTCTCGTAACCTTGGGATTTATTCACAATTCATAGTGTGGTGGAATTACGAGCAAATCCTGCTATAGAATCGTGTGATCTTCTCCTAATTAGAGATATGGATCTGCGGTATGGTGGTGACCATGCAAATATTTTCAGTGAGTTTCTTGAGTTCCTGACATTGATCAACCATGTGGTATTTTCTATCGCATAGAACACATGTTTTTCTTAGCTGGTTTCGTGCCCTGCTAGGACAATTGGTCACCTTAGCCTTCCTAGGGTTTTGGTAACGGTGGGCGACAGGTTGCCTTGGTTCTAAACCAGTTACATCTGGGTATTTGGTGACCAATGAGTGTATGGTTTCTAACATAGGTCGAAATTCAAGGATGTAAGTACAATGTAGAGTGTGATGGTTTTCGTGACAAATCAGAGAAGACCGTTTCTCTTTGTTTATCCACTCCCTTTTGACTACTGGAGTAAATGGGTACCATTTGCGAAATGATCGTAAATCCAGGCATTGGGAGATCAAATGATTGTGGGCGTCGCACAATACATGGGTTGTTTTTATTCGTGGAGGCAATTGGGGGTGATGATTGATGGGCCTCGAAATTAGACATAAAATAAGGCCCATCTAACCTTTCCTAGGCCCATCTACCTTCCTTATGCACATAAAAATATATATTAAATCTCTCCTTCTACATGTAATAATGTTTTCTTGTGATTTAATATGTTCTTAGGAAGGATTAAAGGTTGTTGTATATTTTTTCCTAATATTGGTTATTTTTGTAAAATATTGTGAGAATATTTGTCAGATTATACAGATTTGGAGAAGGAGATGATTTAGGGACTTGATCCCTGCCACTGGAAGATCAAGATTGGAGAATAAATGGGCACAATATTAGGAAATTAGGGACAAATATTGGAGATATTCAAGGGGGTTGTCCACCCTCCTTAATTCTCAAAGGTAGCCAAAGGATCCTCATGAGATCCCCCTCCAGCAATTCGAATTCCAGAGGCAGTCAAGCAACTCAAGACCAAGTGCACTCAAGCCATACTTCACTTGGAGTTTCCAGCAAATTGAATTCCAAGAGGAATCCAAGCAACTGAAGACGAACGACACTCAATCTATGTTTACTTGGAGTCAAAGTGGACTCAAACACCATTTTCAAGGGATTTGTTGGTATTTTCCCTGTAAAATAAATAGATCAGAGCTAGAGCTAGGAAGGGGTTAGTTAGTTAGCCAATGGGTCGACTTCCATTCCATTCTTCGATTCCATTCCATCCCATGCCATTAATTTTCCATTCTCTTAGGCTTTTGTTGTTTAAGACCTTCGGGATGTAATGACTGTATTTTTTGTAATGAAATGAGTAGTCAGATGTTATTTTATTGATATAATTCAAGAGAGTTGGGCTCGTGGGTTAGGGCCCAACCCATGTGCCTCAGCTCCTCTACTTTTTCATGCTTTTATTTCATGTCATTTAGCTAGTTTTTCTTTTGAGTATTTAGCTAGTTTGGTGGTATTTTTATTGATACTTTAGTTTGCTTCCCGTTGTCTTTTGCTATAGATTTAATATGCTTACCGAGTGGTAGAATAGTTGATAAACTCCATAAATCTATGAGGCCAGCCTTCCCCTCTCAACTCTGTCAATAGAGCTCGAGGAGGGTAGAACCTTCCCCATAGACCAAAAAATCTTTCCCGCTTATGATTTCTTGCAAATATATTAGATCAATGCTTGCATTTTCATGAACATATTGTTTTCCTTTCTTGCATAAATAGGCAGGTTGATTGTAGGTACGGATAGCATAGCCCAGGAGAATTTTTTGAGCACTTCCCACTTCATCTTCTATCTTCCTTCCATCTCTGTGTTACGCTCCTGAACCTTTTCTTTACACCTCCATTCCTCCTTTTTTTCTCTCATCAAAGCTACCGCGCCCACCTTTTGATTCATAAAGACACTTAAAACCATCCAGCCTGCCTTATTCCTTTCTTTTTATTTGTCTCGGCTACTTCAATGCTAAATGCCTGAAAAACCATTGAAACTCGTCTTCTGCTTTTCCTCATTGAGATCCCCGCTATCGTACTTCACAGATTGCAAATCGCGAATTTTCCCTTTTTCCTTAAGACTTACCGCCTCTGAATGCCGATTGTGATGTTGCAATCGTGCTCTGCCTCTGGTCCCACCATCATGTCATCCCTATCGCAATCGCATCCCACACTTTTTATTTGGTTCTGTTAACACTTGCCACTCTTTTTTCCGATTGCGATATTGTGATATCGCATATCGCACTCCGCAACATTTACCACATCACAATTCACAGTTTGCAACATTTACTTCATCGCATTTCGCCGCTTTATCTCCATCACATTTCGCACTTTGCATCATTTATTAATTTTAGTTAATACGTACCACTCTTTCCCCCGATTGTGATATTGCATTTCGCACACTGTAATGTTTAGTCCATCGCACTTCGCACTTAACAGATTTTACCTTTTTACAATTCACACTTTTTTCCCGCTCCTGAACTGAACTCCCACTTCTCCGCCATTTCACTTTTCAAAACATTCCGCTCCAAAAGCCTTTTCTACGCTATAATCAGGTTGTATAAGGTTTACACCCCCTCTTTCCACTTCTAAGCCTCGTTTCATGTCTTAAGCCCTCCATTAGCCTCTTTTAGCCTTTTTTTCCACAAACTGCAAGCAACACCTTTTAAAGTTTAGTTAGATCATGAATAGTTGCATGGTTAGAAGCATGGTAGCATGGTAGATAGATCATAATATATGTTAAGTATGGTTTAGAACTAGTTTCATTCTTGCCATTCCTTTTTACCAATATAGATTAATTTTTTTTCAGTCATTTCCTTTTCAGCAAAGAAAATTAGTTTCATTCTAGCCATCTATTTTCTGCAATGTAATTTAGTTACCTTTTATTGTTTCCTTTATGCAATTTAGTTTAGTTTCATTAAAGTGTAACAGACTTCACTGAGAACCCTTAGAAATAGCACCCTTTTTTAAAGCGAAAGAGGATGACATGAAATGAATGCATCTATTGTGTATATAGCACCGTCACCTCAAAGTTTATACGAACCCCGTGTTTATAAAGTAAAGTAGGGTAGCCCCTGGGAGTTGCATCACTCTTGGTGCAATACCAGGGCTCACCACTTTTTGGCGTCGTTGTCGGGGAGGAGTCTAGTAGATGTTCTAATTTTTTTTTTAGCATTCTTTTCTGCTTTCTTTTTCATGTTGTTTCCGAAATATTGAAAAATACAAAAAAAATCTGATTTTTATGCCTCATAGGAGTAGGGATACTCAAAATATATATATATATAATACTTCTCCAATACCAACCCCCCCCCCCCCCCACTTGACCATGTGGTGCAGTAAGAACCACATCACCATACACTTTTGAAGGAAGAAGAGATGGATGGATGTGATGAAAATGAAGAAGATATTATTGGGTTTCCCATTCAAGATATGGACATAAGTGTACCTATGAAGAACATCCCTCCATATTTCCTTCCCAACTTCCATGGTATGAGGACAGAGGATCCAGAAACATTTCTCTTTGAATTTGAGATACTTTGTAGGTATTATGGCTACTTATCACACACTCAAAAGCTAAGATTTTTTCCTACAACATTGAAGGATAGAGCTATTAAATGATTCATGAGTCTAGGTACTAATTCAATAAGATCATGGAATGATATGCAAAATATATTCATAGAAAAATATAAAAGATCATGATCTTAGAGAAGAAATTTTTAGAATGAGCCAAGAAGAATATGAGAGACTTGAGGATCTAATACATAGGTTCATGTATAATGTTAAGAGGGAAAAATTGCATCATCTAGGATTTGACACACTAAAAACCCTCTTACGTAGAACAATTAGGGATGAGTGGATTGATCTCCTTAATCTCATGAGTAGAGGAGATGTATACCAATTTCCATTTGAAGAAATTTGTGAAACATGCAAGTGCATATTAAGAGAAAGGGAAAGATTAAGTAAATCAACATCAACATTGGTAAGGCAAGATGAACTTGGAAATTTTCTTGATAACTTTAAAACATAAATTCTTATAAATCTAAGTGAACAAGTACAAATGTTAAGAATGCAAAATGTGCAAAAATAAGATGCTGATATTTTTATTATCCATGTGGAATCATATTCTACTAAATTTTGTTCATCATTCCCCAGGTTTAAATAAGTTTACCAAGAAGATAATGGAGCAAGGAAATCACCAAAGAAGCTATGTTATGTAGCTCCAAGGATACCCTGACATCCTAGTCAAATTGATATGATGCAAGGACCTACTTCACAATGTCAAGCTTATTCACATCCATCTAAAACTAATTGGGACACACTCCCTCCTTGGAAAACTTGGCCATCTTAACACCAAAACCAATCTTGGCAACATGTTTGGCAAGGTCCTTATTGGGAAAATCTTCAACATCCTCAATATTCCCCTCAATATCCTCCATACCCAACTCCATCCTATCCCTACCATCCACCTCCACCACAACCACATCCATCTCATATATCCGCCCCCACTCAACTAAATGTTTCACCATTTCCAAACCCATACAATGAAGTATCTCAGCTCACTTACAATGCTGAGGTACAACACTTCCAAACATTAATAAAATCTCTTATTTGCAATGAATTTCTTTATCTAGATAGTTCATGAAAGGAATTGCCAAGAAGAGACCCTCTTAACGTCATTGCAGGACAACCTCAAGAAGAGATTCAAATGAGGAGATCAAAGAATCAAGTGCTACACTCGATGAAGAGAAGATATCAGAATCAGATGTTGAGAGAGTTCCCTCATGTTTACCAGCATTTCCTCCATGTGTTCAAGAGAACAATCAGCAAAAAGAGGAATTTTTTATTGCCATAATAGAAGAGGACATCCAAGGTGATCCAACTCAGCAAGTGAACTGGGGGCATCACAACTATATTGACATATGGTTCCAAACATTCATTAAGTTTCAAAAACATACTCTTCTCCAACAGTACTTGATACAATCCCAGTCAAAGAAATCCATCTCTTATATTCAGGTACATGTTAGAACATGTATTCCAAGTGTGCACCTGATTTTATCTGTCACCTTGATATGCACATGGCTCCATTGGAAGTATTCCTATACTTGAAAAAGGTTTTTTTTTTCAAGTAGAGGAGGAAACAAAAAAAAAGAGATTAAAAAAGGGGAAAATAATAAATTCTCAGGTGAAAACCTCTTTTGAGGCGTCTAATATTGGCTCGCTAATTGAAAACCTCCATGAGGCAATCATTGGGTTAAAGAAAAAAGAGAAAAAATAAAATATCCTAGGTAAAAACCTCCTTTGAGGCGCCTAGGCAGACCTACTAGTTGAAAACCTCATTGGGGAAACTAGTAGGCCCTTAAAAAAAAAAATTTGCATTTTTCCATGTATATCTCTCTAATGAATGCAAGTGTTGTCCAACCTTTGCAAGCAGAAAAACGGAAAGTTGGCACAAAAATAAAATTTTGTCAACACTTTAGTCAAAGGTAGTCAAACTTGGACTTCCTCTTCATGTGCTGAGAAGCTCCAAAGGACCTCAAGCAGATTGTCATATGCAGCTTCAGAACAACTTCAACAGTCATATCAGCAGCTTCAATATCACCTAAAAAAACAAATCAAAGGTAAGGCTTAGGTGTGCAATCATCTAACCCTTTATTAGAATCTATTTTATCTTAATAAAACATTAAAATGTGTGAGAAGGAAAGTTTTTTATATAGCCAAAATCAGTAGTAGAGCAACCTTAGCCTTATCTAGCAACTAGCCTCACTTTTTCCACCAAGAAAAGGAACAAGACAAAAGTAAAAAGGACTTGAGAAAGTGGGAAGTAAGCAGTTCATTGTAATAGACGAGAAGGAGTGCCAAGGGATAACAAAGGGTGAACTCAATTCACAGAAAACGAAATGTGAGTTTATTCAGCATGCAATAAAATTTAAAAAAAAAGGAAAAAAAAGAAAGAAAGAAAGAAAAGAAAAAATAAAATAAAATAAAAGGTAGATCCACCACCTCTTGGTATGAAAAACAAATTTACTTAAGGACCTCCATGAAGCACCTACAAGAAAAACAACGGCAAGAAGATTAGCAGAAGAGCAGTGCATGGCCCAAGAAACAGAAAATGAAATAAGCCAGCATGCAGGAAGAACCATAAGGCGAGGAGGATGAATAGGTTCCTCATAGGATGAGAAACAATTTCAGTAGGGGGGTGGTGATAGGCCTATAAATTAGACATAAAATAAGGCCCATCTAACCTTTCTTAGGCCCATTTACCTTCCTTATGCACATAAAAATATATATTAAATCTCTCCTTCTACACTTAATAATGTTTTATTATGCTTTATTATGTTCTTAGGAAGGATTAAAGGTAGTTGCATATTTTTGCCTAATATTGGTTATTTTTGTAGAATATTGTGAGAATATTTGGCAGATTATACATATTTAGAGAAGGAGATGATTTAGGGACTTGCTCCTGCCACTAGAAGATCAGGATTGGATAATAAATGAGCACAACATCAAGAAATTAGGGATAAATATTGTAGAGATTCAAGGGGATTGTCCACCCTCCTTAACTCTCAAAGGAAGCCAAAGGATCCTCATGAGATCCCCCTCCAACAATTTGAATTATAGAGGCATCCAAGCAAATTATGGCTAAAAAATTGAAAATTTTCGCAAAATTTCCTTATGCCTATTTTTTCAATCTATCTTAAGCTGCATAACTCGATTTCTTGGAAGTGCCCAGTTTGGTATGTTTTCAGGTACATTTTGACGATTTTGAGATTTTCCCCGGTTTTTGATCCATGATTTCCGACTCTTCACGGCAGGTATATGATCTTCACTGGCATATAGGTTAGGGAAATCACTCTTCATTGCATCTTGCATACTAGCCTCCATACTGATCACTTGCCTTAGGGTCGATCCCATCAGGTCATGAGTATTACACCCATTTCACTCGCCGATTATTTAATCATGACTTGATGGTAGAGCCTTCCTTTACATGGGCTTCCTAGTTAGTCCCTCGCTATCACTTGTTGCCCATGCTGCTTTTTATGTAGGCTCGGGAGTCCTCTTTAGTCCCGCCATGTCTTATGTGTTGAAGCTTCATTCTTCTTCTTCATCACTTATCTTTTTTCTGGCTTTTACCCTAGAGGCTCCCTGGTGTCGTTTAAGTTGTATTACTGCATTGCATATTGGCTACTTGTTTATCCTGGCCTTTAGCCGGCTTCATTTGGACTCGATGTTTAAGCCCACTTTTGACCTTGACCTTCTGTACAAGTTAACCATTGCATGCACTTAGCTATCATGACTTGACACCTTTTTACCCATGGATGGAACATTCCTCTGAGTATCACTGACCAGTTTTCGCCACCTTGCATTGAGCATAGGATTGTTCCAATCCCAAGAACTAGTGCATCTGCTTTCTTGATACTCGTTCTATCCATTGTACCATAGCATTCTTTTATTCTTTTTCAGGCTTATTATATGAAAAAGACAAAAAAATCAAATATAACAAAAAGAGCGGGAACGGGATGTATCTTCGTTGTTTTGATGGCAGTACAGAGTCAATTTGTCGCCCTTGAACAAAGCACATATACTTATATATATTTCCTTCATTTGGAATGGTTTTAGTTTTGACCTAGGTTCAGCCTTTACCATGTTTCACTTGTCAGTTCTCCCCCGGTTGGTTATCTCTTCCAATCATATGGAGAGTTTGTTTTTCCTCCTGCATCACAGACTTATACAGTGTCACTTTTTACTGCCATGGTCATCACGAGTCGTGCTTTTGTTCAAGGGAAGTTTAACCTGAGTCGGCCATTCTGCGGTGTCTCTTGACTCATTATTCAGTCGGCCTTCCCGGTCTTGTCAGTATCATGTTCTATCACATCAGATGTTTTGGTCTTCTGCTCGTGCTGGTTTGAGAAGGTCCCCATTGACTTCTTGCCGACGGGTTTGTCTCTTATCGACTACGACACATTGCTCTGAGAGCAAACCTAGAGCCGCACCTTGGGCCTATTTCCATCATTGATAGGTGACCTCATGCTCAACATTTGATCATCATCATGGGTCTTTGACTGAGTGGTTTCCCCTGTGTTCGACGTCAGCACACATTATCACACTTGGGATTCGTGCAGTACCTGGATTTCCATTTGACCCTATCGGTGGATTTCTCGCCTCTGTGTCAGCTTTCATTATTGGTTGGTCCAGAGGGTTTCTTCCGTGCGCTAGCTTCATCTTGTGCACGTCGGAAACGTACTTCGGTTTTGGTTCCATCACTCTACTTCGTCCGATTCCTTCCAAATCTTGGCCTGCGGGTTACACTCGCGCTGGACTGATGTAGGATGCCTTAATGCCTTCCTTCCAGCAGATCTTTTCCCATCGACTCCGACTCATTTCTCTGGGAATAAGGTCTAGAGTCTTTTTGTCAGTACCTTAGGGTTTGCAGTCATCAGTGGTAGACTCTTCGCTATCGATAGTGGGGATTCATCATTGCCTCCTGATTGGTAGATTCTTTCAAGTGTTCGACTTCAACTCATTCATTCGCACTTGTCAGATTGTACTGGGGCACCTTGACACTCATTATCATTATCGATGGGTTGTCTCGCGTTGGTTAACGGGATACATCATTGCCCGGTAATCCAACGATTTCTCACATGGTCGACTTCAGCTCATTTATTCCCATTGTGTAGAATTGTGCCATAGTGATCGGTGAAGACCTCGGGTTGCATCAGCATGTTTCGGTTCACTTTTGACAGTCATTTCAGTATCTTCCAGTGATGCCGTCCACCCTTATATGTTGCAGTTCAGTACAGCAGCATCCTATATGTTGGTCCCCGAGTTCCGTGATTGTACCGTTTGATTCACCTCTTATGATCCGGTACTTGGAGATTCAGTTACTTATTTGATCAGACATCCAGTTGCACCATCTTTGATTAACTTTCTATATGTGATACTTGGACATTGATTCAGACTTGTATTTCCGGGCCATGCTCAGATGATTCATTGTGTACTTTCAGTTCAGCTATACTTGTATACATGTTGGATCTATTTCAGTACTTTCCATATGATGTATTTTTGACTGAGCATGGGTATGCCCGCCTCAGCATGAGTTGACTCTCTGGTTTCTTTCATTGGTTTTTGGCAGACTGAAATCTAGTGAAGTCCTCTCTTGTCCTTGCGAAGTTCTTTCTATGTGCATAATACATTTCAGCCATCATGTACCCCTTTTGACCTCATATATTAGGGGGCATCTGTTATAGCATCATTTCTCACCTTGACAAGATTCATGATTGCTTTGATGGTTTTGGGCACCCATTCCTACAGACTTGGACAAATTCACTTAAAAACAGTGTAAAAATCCCCATACGCGACTATGCTCGTACTTTTCCGCGTGTATACGCGAGTCCAACTAGACTTTTCCGCGTATGACATTAAAATGATTAAAAAATATATATAATTATTCCCTATTTTCGGGCTGGGTTGATGGTTACTCAGGTAGTTCAACCACCCCAGCACGTGGCCAATTGTTTCCAACTGTTGAAACTAATTGGAGGGAGTATAAAATCCCCTCATGTGTATGGCCTAAGGGAGGGAGAGAATTATTGATATTATACTCTGTTGGTATTCCCTATCCAAGTCTGATTCCCCGTGTCTCCTGCACTTTCCCAGTTCATTGTAGGAAACCCTTGTTTCCTTGAGATGCACATCCCTTTATATGTCATCTCGTATGCACCAGTTTGGAAGGAGTCTTAGCGAGGCAAGGGATGGACGGATCCGGACGACGGTCTGCGAAGGCCGTGGAAGGATCAGGTGATCTCTCCACTCGTTACTTTTGTACATGCTATTTATAATACAGAAGTACCATGCTGTTCCCTAAATAAACGTGTTAGTGTATGCTTATATGTATGAGAATATTTGTTATACAAGCATTCATTATGATTTATTTAATGTTTTATATGAATCTCACTGACATTTAGAGTAGATATATGCTGTACAACCAGTCCTTTGTGCTTGTTTCTTCTTGTCTTTCAGGTTAAGAAGGAAGGACGGTTGCTGGGGGTTTGAACCTCGCGGGATCTTCTTCAACTGTAGGACCAACGGGTAACTTTCTCATTCTACTCTATTTAGTTTTTCTGAACGTGCATGGTTGTGTGAGTCTCTGTTAAGTAGCATGCCCCTGCTCTGTGGAGGTTGTAACCCAACGAACCTCTAGGGTGTTAATTCCCCGAAACAGCAACTCAAGACCAATTGAACTCAAGCCATACTTCACTTGGACTCTCCAGCAAATCGAATTCCAAGAGGCAGCCAAGCAACTGAAGACAAAGGGCACTCAATCTATGTTTACTTGGAGTCAAAGTGGACTCAATCACCATTTTCAAGGGAGTTGTTGGTAGCTGCCCTGTAGAATAAATAGAGTAGAGCTAGAGCTAGGAAGGGGTTAGTTAGTTAGCCAGTGGGTCAATTTCCATTCCATTATACTTCCATTCTATTCTTCGATTCCATTCCATCCCATGACAATCATTTTCCATTCTCTAAGGCTTTTGTTGTTTAAGACCTTCGGGATGTAATAAGACTATATTTTTTGTAATGCAATGAGCAGCTAGATGTTATTTTATTGATCTAGTTCCAGAGAGTTGGGCTCGTGGGTTAGGGCCCAACCCATGTGCCTAAACTCCTCTGTTGTTTCATGCTTTTATTTCATGTCATTTAGCTAGATTTTCTTCCAAGTATTTAGCTAGTTTTCCGGTATTTTTATTGATGTTTCAGTGTGCCTCCCGTTGTCTTTGGTTGTAGATTTAATCTACTTACCGAGTGGTAGAATAGTTGATAAAATCCACAAAGTTGTGAGGCGATCCTTCCCCTCTCAACTCTATCAATAGAGCTCGAGGAGGGTAGAACTTTCCCCATAGACCAAAAATTATTTCTTGCTTATGATTTCTTGGAAATAGATTAGATCAGTGCCTGTATTTTCATGAACATATTGTCTGCCTTTATTTCATAAATAGGCAGGTTGATTGCAGGTATGGGCAGCATAGTCCAGGAGAATTTTTCCATCATTTCCCACTTCATCTTCTATATTCATTCCATCTCTATGTTACGCTCCCGAACCTTTCCTTTACACCTCCATTCCTCCTTTTTTGCTCTCATCGCAGCTACCTCACCCACTTTTTGATCATAAAAATAGTTAAAACCTTTTAGCCCGCCTTATTCCTTTCTTTTTATTTGTCTCAGCTACTTTAACACTAAACGATTGAAAAACCATTTAAGCTCGTCTTCCGCCTTTCCTCATTGAAATCCTTGCTACCTTACTTTGTAGATCACAAATCACGACTTTTACATTTTTCCTTAAGACCTTCCACCTCCGAACATAAATTGCGATATTGCGATCGCGCTTCGCCTCCGGTCCCACCGCCACGTCCCGCACTTATCGCAAATTGCATCCCACACTTTTTATTTGGTTCCATTAACACTTACCACACTTTTTTTCGATTGTGATATTGCGATATCACATATCACGCTCCACAAAATTTACCACATCACAATTCGCAGTTCGAAACATTTACCTCATCGCATTTTTCTGCTTTATCTCCATCGCATTTCACACTTTGCATCGTTTAGTGGTTTTATTTAATACGTACCACTCTTTTCACTGATTGTGATATTGCATTTCGCACATCGTAATGTTTACTCTAGCACACTTCGCAGATTTTACCTTTTCGCAATTTGCACTTTGCTCCCGCTCCTAAACTGTACTCCCGTTTCTCTGCCATTTCACTTTTCAAAAAATTCTTCTCCAAAAGCCTTTTCTCCGCAATAATCAGGTTTTATAAGGTTTACACCCCCCCTTTCCACTTCTAAGCCTCGTTTCATGTGTTAAGCCCTCCATTAGCCTTTTTTAGCCCTTTTTTCCCCAAACTACAAGCAACACCTTTTAAAGTTTAGTTAGATCATGAATAGTTGCATGGCTAGAAGCATGGGAGCATGGTAGATAGATCATAGAATAAGTTAAGTGTCGTTTAGGACTAGTTTCATTCCTTCCATTCCTTTTCAAAAATATATCTTAGTTTCTTTTCAGTCATTTCCTTTTCTGCAACTTAAATTGGTTTCATTCTTGTCATTTCTTTTCTACAATGTAATTTAGTTACCTTCTGTCATTTCCTTTTTGCAATTTAGTTTAGTTACCTTATGTGGTTTCCTTTCTGCAATTTAGTTTAGTTTCATTTAAGTGTGACAGACTTCACTGAGAACCCTTAGAAATAGCACCCTTTCGTCAAGCAGAAGAGGATGACATGAACAGAATGCATCTGATGTGTATATAGCACTGTCACCTAAAATTTTGTACAAACGCCGGGTTGATAAAGTAAAGTAGGGCAACCCCTGGGATTTGCAGCACTCTTGGTGCAATACCAGGGCTCACCACTTTTTGGCGTCGTTTTCAGGGAGGTTTCTAGTAGATGTTTTGATTTTATTTTTAGCATTATTTTCTACTTTATTTTCATGTTGTTTCCGAAATATTGAAAAATACAAAAAAAATCTGATTTTCATGCCTCATAGGAGTAGGGATACTCAGAATATTTTTAAAAAAAATTACTTCTCCAATACCGCCCCCCCCCCCACTTGACCACGTGGTGCAATAAGAACCACATCACCATACACTTTTGAAGGAAGAAGATATGGATGGATATGATGACAATGAAGAAGATCTTATTGGGTTTCCCATTCAAGATATGGACATCAGTGTACCTATGAAGAACATCCCTCCATCTTTCCTTCCCAACTTCCATGGTATGAGGACAGAGGATCCAGAAACATTTCTCTTTGAATTTGAGATCCTTTGTAGGTCTTATGGCTACTTATCACACACTCAAAAACTAAGATTGTTTCCAGCAACATTGAAGGATATATATCTTAAATGGTTCATGAGTCTAGGTACTAATTCAATAAGATCATGGAATGATATGAAAAAGATATTCATAGAAAAATATAAAGATCGTGATCTTAGAGAAGAAATTTTTAGAATGAGCCAAGAAGAAGATGAGAGCCTTGAGGATATAATAGAGAGGTTCATGTATAATGTTAAGAGGGAAAAATTGCATCATCTAGGATTTGACACACTAAAAACCCTCTTACTTAGAACAATTAGGGATAAGTGGATTGATCTCCTTAATCTCATGAGTAGAGGAGATGTATACCAATTGTCATTTGAAGAAATTTGTGAAACATGCAAGCGCATATTAAGAGGAAGGGAAAGAGTAAGTAAATCAACATCAACATTGGTAAGGCAAGATGAACTTGGAAATTTTCTTGATAACTTTAAAACAAAATTTTTTAGCAATCTAAGTGAACAAGTAGAAATGTTAAGAATGCAAAATGCGCAAAAAGAAGATGTTGATATTTTTGTTATCCATGTAGAATCATATGCTACTAAATGTTGTTCATCATTCCCCAGGTTTAAAAATTTTTACCACGAAGACAATGGAGCAAGGCAATCACAAAATAAGTTATGTTATGTAGCTCCAAGGATACCCCGACATCCTAGTCAACCTGATATGATGCAAGGACCTACTTCACAATGTCAAGCTTATGCACATCCACCTCAAACTAATTGGGACACACTCCTTCCTTAGAAAACTTGGCCATCTCAACCCCAAAACCAATCTTGGAAACATGGTTGGCAAGGTCCTTATTGGGAAAATCCTCAACATCCTTAATATTCCCCTCAATATCCTCCATACCCAACTCCATGCTATCCCTACCATCCACCTCCACCACAACCACAACTTCAACCACATCCATCTCATATATCCTCCCCCACTCAACTACCTGTACCACCATTTCCAAACCCATACAATGAAGTATCTCAGCTCACTTACAATACTGAGGTACAAAACTTCCAAACATTAAGAAAATGTTTGCATCGCCTTTCTTGATCTAGATAGTTCACGAAAGGAATTGCCAAGAAGATACCTTCTTAATTTCATTGCATGAAAACCTCAATAAGAAAGAGATTCAAATGAGGAGATCAAAGAATCAAGTGTTGCACTTGATGAAGAGCATATATCAGAATCAGATGTTGAGAGAGTTCCGTCATGTTTACCAGCATTTCCTCCATGTGTTCAAGAGAACGATCAACAAAAAGAGGAAAATTTGACTGCCATAATAGAAGAGGACATCCAAGGTGATCCAACTCAGAAAGTGAACCAGGGGCATCACAACTATATTTACATATGGTTCCAAACATTCATTAATTTGCAGCAACATACTCTTCTCCAACAGTACTTGATACAATCCCCGTAAAAGCAATTCATCTCTTATATTCAGGTACATGTTAGAACATGTATTCCAAGTGTGCACCTGATTTTATCTGTCATCTTGATGTGCACATGGCTCCATTGTACGTATTCCTATACTTGAAAAAGGTTTTGTTTTTTTCAAGTAGAGTAGAAAACAAAAAAAAATGGGGAAAATAATAAAATCTCAGGTGAAAACTTCTTTTGAGGCGTCTGGGATTGGCTCACTGATTGAAAACCTCCATGTGGCAATCATTGGGTTAAAGAAAAAAGAGAAAAAATAAAATATCCTAGGTAAAAACCTCGTTTGAAGCACCTAGGCAGACCTACTAGTTGAAAACCTCATTGGGGCAGCTAATCGACCTGAAAAAAAAAAAAAAAAAAAAAATAATAATAATAATAATAATAATAATAAATAAAATTAAATAAAATTAAAAATTAAAAAATTAAAATTTCATTTCTCCGTGTATATCTCTCTAATGAATGCGGGTGCTCTCCAACCTTTGCAAGCAGAAAAATAGCAAGTTGGCACAAAAATAAAATTTGGTCAACACTTTAGTCAAAGGTAGTCAAACTTGGACTTCCTCTTCATGTGCTCAGAAGCTCCAAAGGACCTCAAGCAGATTATCATATGCAGCTTCAGAATAGCCTCAATAGCCATATCAGCAGCTTCAATATCACCTGCAAAAACAAATCAATGGTAAGGCTCAAAGTCTGCAATCATCTAACCCTTTCTTCGAATCTATTTTATCTTAATAAAACATTAAAAAGTGTGAGAAGGAAAGTTTTTTATATATCTAAAATCAGTGGCAGAGCAACCTCAGCCTTATCTAGCAACTAGCCTAACTTTTTCCACCAAGAAAAGGAACAAGACAAAAGTAAAAAAGACTTGAGAAAGTGTAATATTCCCAAATTTTCACTTGATATTTGGAATAATAGAGTTCTTTATTTTCTTAATGAATTAAGTAAATAAAAGGGTGGAGGGACCCATAATCCTCAATATGAATAAATATCCACTTTTTCTGTGTGAATGTGGATTAATTAAGCCTAGATCTACATAATGAGGTAGTTGAGCAACTACTAATGTGAATGGAAGAAGAGATCATGTCTCATTGATGAGATAGATCATGGAGGTTGACACGGTCAACTAAGATCTTGAAGAGGTCAAACAGAAGATCATGGAGCATTCATGATGAGATGATGGAGGGAGTTTTGCAATTAATGCACACATGATGGAGAGGGTGTACATTGCACCTAGACATGATGGATTATTTGGATAGACAGCGCAGTCAAACATGGAGGATCTTTTCCACATGCATAGCGTAGTTTAGATGAGGGCCAAGGCATGGGAAGGCTCAAACACTATATAAAGAATATGAAGGTAAGAATGATGACATGCTTGAGTTTATTGATGTTGAGGATCTGTTTAGATCTGGAATTGTCATGTGACATTCAATTTCTTTCTTGGGCTGTTTAGGAGAGATTGCAAGTGTTGTTTAGCACAGGGTTTTCCTGGTCGGGAATCCCACCTCTTTCTTTGAGTAGCTCTAGAAAGATTATTTTACTTCATTCTACATCAGGCATTGGTGCCACATATCTTTTCCTACTTTCTACAAAACATTCATATTCAGAAATTGCAAATTTCTGAAGGTCAGTTTGGAAGGTGGAGGTTGTCTTCAGTATTTCAGTTGGAGAACTGGTGAAGGTTTATTCCTATCACCTTGGGCTTAAATATAAGCATTCCTAGAGCTTCATATCAGATCTGGAATCAGGCCAAAATTTATTGACCTCCTAGCAGCAGTAATACCTTCAGGAATTACGTTGTCCATTTTGCATATCCAAGAGGAGGAAGGAAGTTGCTAGCATTTCAGCTAGTAATCCTGTGAGGGATCATCCCCTCACCTTTTCATCAGTATTTCCATCAACCTGGAGTTTATTATAGCATTTTTCAGCAGGTAGAAGGCCTCTCTTTTCCTTACAGCGTAGTTTCTATGAGCATTTTTGTTGTAGCAACTGTAATCAATATTGGAGGATTGAGAAGCTAGATCTAGAGCTTCTAGCTTGTAGATATGAAGGAGGGATCAGCCCTTCAAGATTATATCTGATCTTGTGACATATTTCAGCCATCTATTTTTCAGATCTAGCTTCATATCTGTAATCCCAGCAGATCAAGGATCAAGCCCTAGGAGGGTGGTTTTCCAAAGTTTTAGATATGGAAAATCCTTTCTAGGTTATCTTGGGAATCCATCACATTGGCCAGATCTTGAATCTTGGCAGCATCAGAGCTCCAGATTTCAGTAGATTTGCATTTTCCTTTTCATCCTGTAGTCATATATTTATATTTTGCTAAAGGTACAGCGCAGTATTTTCTTCCAGCAGCTCTCTAGTTACGCAGTGCCTACTTTGGCATGTTTTCAGGGTGATTCTAGGCCATCTCTTTGGCTATATCTACTCATATTTTTTACATTGTGTAATTGAATCATCTCCATATAATAAAATGGCTTAGCTTCTCTGTAAATTTTGATGTTGTCTTGAGATTTATTTTTTACTTATTTTCAGTTCTTATATTATGTTTAAGTATTACTGCATTCTCCCTTTTGGGATATTACAGTGGTATCAGAGCATGATCTTTGGCTCAGCTTGTGGACACTTCATATTTTGCATCAAAAGAAGAAGTTGATAGATGAGATATATCATGAAGGAGGATAGTTTTTCCACTCCTCTCTTTATATCCATGCAAGATCTCTCCAAGGAGGTCTATCCAATGAAGAAGGAAAGGAAAAGGAAGGATCCAAGAAGAATATTTGAAGAGGAAGGTCCAAGCACTTCCTATCAGCACAAAATAAAACCGGAGAATCATAAATCTCCTCATAGATCTATTATGCCCACTTTCTTTGAAGAATTTGAAAGGTACATAAATGAATAAAGAAGATAACCTAAGACTCATGAGACTCTCAGTTTGTATCTTAAAGAGTACAAGGAACATTCTAGAGCTTTCAAAGAGAGTCTAACTCTCCAAGAATTCTTTGAACTCAAAGAAGAAAGAAGATCCTATAGCAGCAATAGAAGAAAGAGGCACAATAGATTTGATTTTCCTACATTTGATGGATCTTCCTCAAGCATTTTTAAGGCTTGGAGGAAAGATTTAGATACATTTTTCATGCTACATCCTGTGGATGAAAAAGAGGATGTCCAAATTGCAGCACTTCATATTTTAGGTGGAGCTAATGATTGGTGGTTTAGTCACATGGAGCATGCAAAGGTGACTTAATATTCAGATTTCTTTCACAAGTTGAGAAAGAAGTTTGATGTGAAGAAAGAAAATATGTGCCATAAAGAGACATTCCCTAAGGAGACAAAGGAGGATGTCATTCTTGTCACTTTGGACAAGGGGTCACTACATTCACCACTAGCTGCAAAAGTACTTGCATATAGAGAAGATACACTTGAAAATTTCCAAGATAGTCTTGAGCTCTTGACACATAGAGTCCCATGCATGATTCAAGAGATGCATGAGGAAGAAGAGGAATATTCCAGTGCTGGTACATTGGTAGAAGAGAAGCCATCTCTCTTACCAACAATTGGAGACACCATTGTCCCTGTTGGAGGAAATCTTGTGTTCTGTCAAGAGGTTCCCACACATCAGTTGATCCAAGGAATGCATACACATTCATCACCTATTGTTTCAGTAGATTTTATTGAAAATTTTGGGGACATGCCATCAGGGTCAATGCATAACCAAGGGTTAGATAAAAATGTTGATTTGAAGCAACAAACTATCACAGCACAGAGGACCCTTGATCTAATCAAGGAGGAGATGAAAATATATCCCATTTTGTCATGGATGGACTACATTCAACCTCTTGAGTTGAAGTGTAGAGTTTCAGAAGAAGGGATGAGCATGATCCTATGTACAATGACTGGTTATGAGATTAGTATTGTACCTTTCTTTGAGATAGTACATGTATTATCCTGCAAATCTACAGCATTGTCACTTAGTAGTAGTGATAATGAGTTGGCCCCATTATTCTTGGAGCATTCTGAATAAATGGAGCATAAGATGATGAATGGTAGACATCTTGATATGAGAAAACTTTTCTCCTTCCTTGATGACACTTTCTCAATGAGCATCTCACAGCTCAAAGAGAGACTTCTACCTGCAGCAGATCCAGAACCTCATTGGTTTTGGGAGGCCATCGATGAGAAGAAGGCCTCATTAAGATATATCATTGGAGGTGCACTTCAACATTTCAGGGAGTGAAAATTTTTTCATCAGTTTGAGGAGGTTGGTGTCTTACAATGGGAGGATACCAAGTATTTGCAAAATGAGATCCATCATCCACATTGGGATGAATGGTTGATATTATGGAGAAAGGGGTTGCCAAACCACTTGCAGATATATGAAATAGGCTAGCAAGAAGCATGGCTATGCTGGTTACTCTTGGGTGAGTATGGCTACCACTCAAGAAGTCATGTTTTTCTGATTCATGCCTTATACATCACTGGAAGAATGCATAAGAAAAATACATGGCTACTTTGGTTATTGATGAGAGAGTTTGGAAATCACATGTTATATCTTATGTCCTTATATTTACTCTTGTTGGGATATGTCTCATGTATTTACATGTATTTATGTTTGGGATATGTCTCATGTATTTACATGTATTTCTGTTTGGGATGTATCTCATGTTCATGTATGTACTTGGGTTTGGGAGAAAGTATAAATCTCACATGATGTGGCATAAGGGAGCTTGTTTGTATTACGTTGATGGGACATCTTACATGTCTATCACTTTATTAATGCTCCATGAATTGCATCATGATAATGAAAGAAGGAAACAAGAATCCTTGTTGTTATGGTTACTATTGGGAGAGTATGGGTTGAATTCTTCCCATACATTGCATGACATTACTGGAGGATGGAAATCGGAGGCCTTACAGTGTTGGATTCTGTTGGGAGGTTATGGCCATTGTACATGGTATGATGATGATGAGATGGGGAAGAAATATGCCTTGTTAAGGTGGCTTCTCTTGAGAGAATATGGCCACTACATTTGGTACAATGATGATGTGATATGGCAGCAAGAGGCAATGTTGTGTTGGCTTCTTCTGAGAGAATATGGCTCTCATATTCTCATTGATGATTTGGCATGGCAACAAGAAGCATTGTTGCAGTGGCTTCTTTTGATATATTATGGCTCTCTTACTTGATTTCATGATGATCTAGCATAGCAGCAGGAGGCTTTGTTGCGTTGGTTATTATTAGGAGAATATGGTTTGACATTGTTCATGTTTTCCCATATATCTCTACTTCTTGTTTTTCACTATGATGATGTGATGTTTGATTCCTACATGGCAAACATTGCTAATGATGAGGGCATTGATGTATGTAATCTACTCTATGTGTCATGGGTTGGAGAGATATTTTATGAATTGGGACTTTCCACTTTGGGAATGAACCACTTTATCTTATGTATCTCATGTATAGAGAATAACTTTGGCCATCATATGGTTGCCACTTGGAGATTCATTGATGAAGAATGGTATCTAACTTTTCAGTTGGAGGCCATTCTAGACATTCTAGAGAGGCAGCTTTGGAGCTGGACATGCATAGCACATTGTGACAGATGGGGAGACCTTCCTGTTGGGAAAAATACTGAGAGGGGGGGTGAATCAGTATTTAGTACAAACAATAATTTTTTTTACTTTTTCCTTTCTAAAACCCATACGCTACTTTCCTGAAGCCAACTCGCGTATACACGCGGATATCCTTAATAAAACTTGCGTATGTCCAGGGATCTTATTATGCAGATAATTCTTCACTTATGTCATTGTATCATTCATTCATTAGATGTTCAATAAACGGTAAACATGCGGTAAGAGCAAGGAGATAAATCATCACACTTCATCAACACACATAGACACGGAAGTTTAAGGTGGAAACCAGTCGGAGAAAACCCATTTCTTGATGATGATCTTCAATATTTATTATATAAAGAAAACATGTTACAACCATGTACTAGTGCAGACTCATACCAGCACGCAGGTACCCACCTGCAGACGGCTACAACCTTCTCTCATTTACCAGCCTCCCCTAGAAGGGAGCTACAACCCCCTGCTTCTCGTTTACCAGCCTCTCCTGGAAGTGAGCTACGACCCCCTGCTCTCGTTTACCAGCCTCACCTGGAAGGGAGCTACGACCCCCTGACTAAAGGCTACAACCCTCAACACCACCATGGACCACGTTACATTAATTTTCAGACTGGATCCAACAGCTTCCACACAACATACCTTGTAAGCCACCAAATTTACTTATTTTCTTTAGAGGTGCATCCTTAATTTAGAAATTTGTTACCCATTCCATACAGATATACTTCAGAGTGAAGTATTCATTCACAACCCTTATACGTTCTTCATGATTTCGCCAGTCGATTGAACCAGGAATTAATCATCATATGATCTAAAGATCTTGATGAATCATCATATTCATAGGTGCGCCATAGATTCAGATATATCAGATTTTATTCATACAGAATTTTCTAAAAGAGATTCGTTTACTATCAACCCTTTCACACGCACATCTCGTTCTCTATTTCTCTTCTCCTTATATAGTTTTTCCTTTAGTAAAACCATGAGTCAAAACCACGAACTGCTAATGGTATTCCTTATCGTGGTCAAAATATAACTGTGTCCAACAATCTACTGATAGTCATGACCTCCCCAAAACATACAAAAATTTCTTTTACAACATGCAACGACCTTAAAAAGGAACTTTTATTCGCCATATAAATTTATGATTAATAAATCATTTACAATGGATTGGCGTGGTCATAATCTTTAAAAAACTTAGCTCCGGCCCCCCACCTATATGGTTAACAAGCCAATCAAATTCCCTCTCTGTACGCTGGATAATCCTTCGTGCATCTTCATCAAGCGAACACTATCCGATGACCCCTTCCCAGATCAACGGTGCTCATTAATTTTGCTGGACATCCGTGGTCAAACAATAACACGCGATGGCGCACAGTGACGGGCAGTTTTGTAGAGTCATACAGGGACGCGTGTTACCCGATCAATGGAATCGCCACCCAACCAGAAATTACCGCTTATCCCCAAAAGGCGGTGCGAAATGGGCAAACCAGCTTCATAAAACCCGCACGTGATTCCTTTCCTTCGCTTAGTTCCGCTGACTCAACAATAAAATATATTCATATAACCTTTCGGTTATTTTAAAAATTTACACTGCCTTCGTAACATTACTTTTAATCAAATTTCAATGAACTTTTAACCCGAACTTCAATCTGCAAACAAACGGGATTTCATTCTTTGACCCTGGGCCCACATCGTAGTCGGAACACTTGAATGTGCGATATTGCGATCGTGCGATGGCGCGATGATCGCACGTCGCAAACAATGGAACTTGCGATGGCGGAAATAAAAAATGTGCAATATTGCGATAATCGCATATCGCAACAATCAACAAACTTTGGCTTGGGCGGAGGGTGATTTTGCGACATTGCGATGTTACGATGGTGCGACGGCGCAACGATCGCACATCGCAAATATCCACATCAACAAGACATTTAAACTTCAAAACTTGCGATCTTGCGATTTGTGCTAAGGTGGTGGGGACCACTTGATCTTTCCTTTTCAGAAACATAAAGGACCTCCACTGTTTTAATCAATTTCCTTCATACTTGGTTGTTGAGGGCTTAAACGCCCGAAATGACTGTTTTTAAATAAACTCTGCTCCTCCGTAGTCTGGAACTACGAATGTCTTCATTCCACTGTAAGAAGGAGCTGCCCATCACCATAATGACAATTCATTCATCCTTACATTTTTCCCATCCTTCTTGAATACGTGTTGTTGTTCACCAAAACTCTGCTGCGCCTTCGTATTCTTTTCTCCCATTTTGTCGCTGCTCCTTCTGTTCTTCTCTGCTGACCTTTGCCAATTCCTTTGCCATCAATGACAATATTTCCAACAATCTACCCCTTTAGCATTGATGGCAATACTCTTCCTTTGATGACCTGATAGACACCCTTTGTTTCGTTTCCTCCCCCTTTGACATCAATGGCAAAGAGTTTGATCAAGAACCATTGAACCGACAGTCCCATGCTCCCCCTGAGATCATGCTGCATCTTCAAACATAATATGACCAACAATTCATCCTTTTCCCATGACCAATGCTCCCCCTGATCCTGTGCATTCAGAGATACCTGACAGTACCTCACAACCAATTGAGTCTTCTGTAATTAAGTAGACCTGATCCTCTGCATGGCAGAGACTACTCCTAGTTTATGTCTGAGATATTCAAATGCTTCCCTGGGTAGAGGTTTGGTAAATATATCAGTAACTTTTTCTTTGGAGGAAACATATTCTAATTTCACCTTTTGCTCAAGCACTTGTTCACGTAAGAAGTGATATTTGATGGGAATGTGCTTGGTCTTGGAATGCATAACAGGATTCTTTAAGATACTGATGGCACTTGTATTATCACACATAATGGAGATAGGAGGTGAACATTTGATTTGAAAATCTTGTAGGGTTTGCATCATCCAAAGAAGTTGAGTGCAACATGATGCTGCAGCCACATATTCCGCTTCTACTGTAGATAAGGCAACGGAGCTTTGCTTCTTGCTGAACCAAGATACTAACCGGGGCCCCATAAAGAATGCACCACCACTAGTTCTTTTTCGATCATCAACACTTCCAGCCAATCTGCATCAGTGTATGCATGAAGAGTAAGATCAGCATTCTTTGGATACCATAGTCTAAAGTCTTGAGTTCCTTGTAGATATTTGAATATTATTTTCACAGCCTGAAGATGAGACTCTTTTGGATTGGCTTGAAATCGTCCAACAATCCCAACTGCATGCATGATGTCTGGCCTTGTCCCAGTGAGATAAAGTAGACTTCCTATCATAGATCTGTATTTTGGTTGATTTACGGTGGGGGAATCATCATTAGAACTGAGATTGCATCCGGTTATCATTGGTGTACTTACAGGTTTGCAATTTTCCATGCCATACTTCTTCAGGATTTGCTTGAGATACTTTGCTTGTGATAAGAATATACCATCTGTTGCTTGTTGCACTTGCAGGCCAAGAAAAAATGTTAGTTCCCCGAGTAAAGACATTACAAATTCTTGCTGCATATCAGAAGCAAATTTCTGACTCATAGACTCTTTATTACTTCCAAAAATGATATGATCGACATATACAACCACAATCAACAGTTTGTCATTTTCCATTTCTGTGTACAAGTTGCTATCAGCAGACCCCTTTGAAAATCCTTGTTGATGAAGATATTTGTCAAGATGATAGTACCATGCCCTTGGAGCTTGTTTGAGACCATATAGAGCCTTTTTAAGTCTACAAACAAGTTTTTCATCATTTCCCAAAATGAATCCTTCTGGTTGTTCTATATAAACTTCTTCTTCTAGGTCACCATTGAGAAAAGCAGATTTAACATCCATTTGATAAACTTTGATTTGTTGGAAGCTTGAAAAAGCAAGAAACATTCTTATGGCTTCAAGTATGGCTACAGGAGCAAAATTTTCTTCAAAGTCTATACCTTCTTGTTGAGCATACCCCTTGCAAACAAGTCTAGTTTTATTTCTTATAACATCCCCATTCTCATTTAACTTGTTTTTGAATATCCATTTAGTTCCAATGACATTTTTGTCATGAGGTCTTGGTACTAATTCCCAAGTGTGATTCTTTTCAATTTGATCGAGCTCTTCATTCATGGCTTGAATCCAACAGTCATCTTTGCTTTCTTGACTAACACTGTGAGGTTCAATAGTGTACAGAAATGCCAGATTGCTAGAAGCTCCCACAAGAGTTCTTCTTGTTTGTACACCTGATCCCTTTTCTCCCAAAATTTGAGATTGTGGATGATTATTTTGAACATATCTGGAGGGAGCCTTTTCAGACAAACCATCTTCAGGTTCTTCACTGGGTTCACTGTTTGTATCATTAATATTTGATGTAGAAGGATATGTGTCATCATCATCTTCATCTGTAGTTTTCTTTTCTTCTTTTGGAGCTACAGAAAACTCATCAATAACAACATCAATACATTCAACAATCTTCCGAAGTCTTTTATTGTAACATTTATAGGCCCTACTCCTAGAGGAGTATCCAAGGAATATCCCTTCATCTGCTCTGGGTTCAAACTTGCCAAGTTTTTCATCATTATTCTTGATGAAGCATTTGCTTCCAAAAATTCTAAAATGCTTTATAGTGGGAGGATTACCATACCAGAGCTCATATGGAGTTTTATCACTATTTACACGAACATGTGCCTTGTTGAGAATGTTTACTGCTGTATGTGTTGCTTCTCCCCAAAATGTGTTAGGTGTTCCGGAATCATCCAGCATAGCTCTAGCCATTTTTTGAACTATTCTATTCATTCTTTCTACAACACCATTTTGTTGTGGAGTTCCAGCTACAGAAAACTGTCTTTTTATGCCATGTTGTTCACAAAATTCAAGAAATTCATCTGATGTATATTCTCCTCCTCGATCAGATCTCAGACACTTGATTTTTAGATCTAATTCATTCTCAACTAGTTCTTTGAAGATCTGAAACTTCTCAAATGCTTCATCTTTGTGTTTAAGCAGCCCAATCCAACACATTCTAGAGAAATCATCAATAAATAAGATATAGTATTCTTCACCACGTTGTGACTTTTTCCTCATAGGTCCACATATGTCAGTATGGATGAGTTCAAGAGGCTTACTTGATGATCCTTCCTTGGCATTAAATTGTACTCTAGTTTTCTTACCGAATTGGCAAGATTTACATATGATATTTTCAGGTAGAGAAATATTGGGAAGATCACGAACAGCTTTAAGTCTGCTTGATTTGTTGATTTGCGAGAAGCTCAGATGACCCAACCTTCTATGCCATAGCCAATTTTCTGAAGATTTACTCAAATAACATTGTTCTTTGCAGTTCTTCAATATATACAGGTTGTTTGAAGTTCTTTTTCCTTTTATGATTGCTTTACCTGTATCAAGATCACGTACCACACATTCTTTTGAACTAAAGACCACTTCAGTTCCTTGATCACACATTTGACTTACACTTAACAAGTTATGCCTTAATCCATCCACATACATGACTTCATTAGCTTTCACATTTTCTTTTAGAAAAACAGACCCTTTTCCTTTAATGACCGCAGGAGTATCATTTCCAAATGTAACCTTGTTTTCCTTTTCTAGAGCACTATATGCAAGAAGTTTGTCTTTATCACCTGTCATGTGTCTTGAGCATCCACTATCAATGTACCATTGGTTCTCTTCATCTTCTGCAAATAATGCTATGCCACAATTTTCAACCTGTAACTCCTTCTTTTTCCATACTTTGGATCTTGAAGGAACATGTTCTTTTGGCTGAACTTTGCTCCTGCATTCAGATTCTTCATGGCCAAAGTTATTGCAATAAGTGCATTCAACTTCATTTTGAAGAAGATAAAAGTATAAGTATTCTTCTTTGCTTCAATATCAGTCCATTTCTTTCTTGCTTCTCTTGTCATAATAGTTTTATATGCTACACACTGAATAGCTTTATGACCAAAATTGTGACATGAGAAGCATTGTCCATTGAAGAAGAAATTTCTGCGATCATAAAATCTTCTATATGAATTTACTTGTTGATTGGTGTTTCCATGAAAGTCATTCCTGTTAGTGTTCTTTGAATTGAGATGATCATGCTTTACTTGTAAAGATTCTTTATTCCCTTGCTGAGTGGCAGCATATTGTAAACCAACTGTAACTGCTTTTAGATAATTTGGTGTTGAAGGCTGAGAGGATTCTCCGGTATATCCAAGTCCTGTCTTTATAGGAGGAGAACGTTGTACCTTGATAATTTCATATAAGGTTTCAGATCCTTTAGCAAATCTAAGATTCAGAGTCTTTACTTTCTCAATTTATTTTCTCAGACTTACTACTTCACACTCTAATTTCTCATTGTGCTTCTCCTTTTCTTCAAGCTGATTTTTCAGAGTTTCTATGATTATTTTACTCTCTTCTAGGCAGATTTTGAGTTTATTGTTTTCATCAAAAAAATCACTGTCTTCTAGAGCATCCACAAAAGTGTCCTTTTCTTCTCTAGATTATTTTTCAAATGCCATGAGAAGTCTAAGATCTTGTTCACATTCTTACTCACTATCAGATAATCCATCACTATCTTCATGAGTATAGAAACTCTTTCTAGAGCTAAAATGATTTTTATTTCTTCTTGCTACTTCCTTCCCCTTTTTATGTGTTTCTTTATAAGGACACTTAGCAGCATAATGACCAACTCTTCCACAATCAAAACATTAGAAAGGAAGCTTACCTCTGAACCGTCCTGTGCCAAGTTAAAGTTTCTTTATGAAGTTTATCTCATCTTCCTCTGAGATATATCCTGATCCTTCTGTTATTTGTACTTCCTTCCATTTTGTAGAAGTTCTGAAGACTCCTTCTTTGACTTCAGATGGTCCTCCTCTTCTCATTTCATATGCAATTAGTATGCCATGAAGTTGTACCAGAGTCAGATTTTGAAGATCCTACTTTTCTTTAAGAGCTGAAACTTTTGACTCAAATTTTGTTGTTAGAGATCTTAAAATTTTCTCAACCAAAGTAGATTCAGTTATTGTTTCTCCCAGATTTCTCATGCGATTTACAATATCATCAAGACGTAGAAATAAAATTGCAATGCTTTCTTCATTAAGCATTTTTAGATTCTCATATTGAATTCTGAGAGTTTGAAGTTTAGCACTTTTTACCTTTGCATCACCTTCATAGCTTAGAATGATTTTGTCCCATATTTCCTTTGCTGTATTCAGTTGCATGACTTTGACAAATTCTGCTTCAGTTAGACTTCCCAATAGAGCATTGACCGCCTTTGCATTTGTTTCATAGTTCTTTCTTTCAGTCGGATCCGTTGGCACTGTAGCTGGATATTGATATCCTTGTTCAAAAATTGCCCATACATCTGCTCCCAACGACTGAAGATAGGATCTCATCCTTGTTTTCCAAAAGATTAAATTGTTTCCGTTAAAAAGTGGAGGCTTGATAGATGTTATTCCATCTTGATTGCTCATCTTGCTTGATCTTCCTTCTAGCGGCTAAGCTTTTTCAGAAGGACCTGCTCTGATACCAATTGTTGGGAAAAATATTGAGAGGGGGGGTGAATCAGTATTTAGTACAGACAATAAAACTTTTTACTTTTTCCTTTCTAAAACCCATACGCTACTTTCCTGAAGCCAACTCGCGTATACACGCGGATATCCTTAATAAAACTTGCGTATGTCCAGGGATCTTATTATGCAGATAATTCTTCACTTATGTCATTGTATCATTCATTCATTAGATGTTCAATAAACAGTAAACATGTGCAGTAAGAACAGAATAAATCATCACACATCATCAACACACATGAACACCAGGATTTAAGGTGGAAACCCAAGTCGGGAGAAAACCACCGTTGTCGTCGTCTCAGTCTTCAATATTTATTATATAAAGAAAACATGTTACAACCATGTACTGGCACAGACTCATACCAGCACGCGGGTACCCACCTGCAGACAGCTACAACCTTCTCTCGTTTACCAGCCTCCCCTGGAAGGGAGCTACAACCCCCTGCTTCTCATTTACCAGCCTCTCCTAGAAGGGAGCTACGACCCCCTGCTCTCGTTTACCAGCCTCACCTGGAAGGGAGCTATGACCCCCTGACTGAAGGCTACAACCCTCAACACCACCATGGACCACGTTACATTAATTTTCAGACTGGATCCAACAGCTTCCACACAACATACCTTGTAAGCCACCAAATTTACTTATTTTCTTCAGAGGTGCATCCTTAATTCAACAATTTGTTACCCATTCCAAACAGATATACTTCAGAGTGAAGTATTCATTCACAACCCTTATACGTTCTTCATGATTGAACCAGGAATTAATCATCATTTGATCTAAAGATCTTGATCAATCATCATATTCACAGGTGCAACATGGATTCAGATATATCAGAGTTTATTCATACAGATATCTCTAAAAGAGATTCATTTATTATCGACCCTTTCGTACGCACACACTTCTTCATAATTCTCATCACCTTATATAGTTTTTGCTTTTAATAAAACCTTGGGTCAAAACCACGAACCGCTAATGGTATTCCTGGATGGGGTCAAAATAGATAACTGGGTCCAACAATCTACTATAGTCATGACCTCCCCAAAACATACAAAAATTGCTTTTACAACACGAAACGACCCAAAAAGGAACTTTATCTTCGCCATATAAATTTATGATTAATAAATCATTTACAATGGATTGGCGTGGTCATAATATTTAAAAACTTAGCTCCGGCCCCCCACCTATATGGTTAACAAGCCAATCAAATTCCCTCTCTGTACGTTGGATAATCCTTCGTGCATCTTCATCAAGCGAACATCGTCCGATGACCCCTTCCCAGATCAACGGTGCTCATTAATTTCGCTAGACATCCATGGTCGAACAATAACGCGCGATGGCGCGTAGTGACAGGCGGTTTTATAGAGTCATACAGGGATGCATGTTACCCGATCAATGGAATCGCCACCAAACCAGAAATTACCGCTTATCCCCAAAAGGCGGTGCGAAATGGGCAAACCGGCTTCATAAAACCCGCACGTGATTCATTTCCTGCACTTAGTGCCGCCGACTCAGCAATAAAATATATTCATATAATCTTTCGGTTATTTTAAAACTTTACACTGCCTCCGTAACATTACTTTTAATCAAATTTCAATGAAATTTTAATCCGGACTTCAATCTTCAAACAAACAGGATTTCATTCTTTGACCCCGGGCCCACATCGTAGTCGGAACACTTGAATGTGCGATATTAAGATCGTGCGATGGCGCGATGATCGCACGTCACAAACAACGAAACTTGCGATGGCGGAAATAACAAATGTGCGATATTGCGATAATCGCATATCGCAACAATCAACAAACTCTGGCTTGGGCGGAGGGTGATTTTGCGACATTGCGATGTTGCGATGGTGCGACGACGCGACGATCGCACATCGCAAATATCCACATCAATAAGACATTTAAACTTCAAAACTTGCGATCTTGCGATTTGCGCTAAGGTGGTGGGGACCACTTGATCTTTCCTTTTCAGAAACATAAAGGACCTCCGTTGTTTTAATCAATTTCCTTCATACTTGGTTGTTGAGGGCTTAAACGCCCGAAATGACTATTTTTAAATAAACTCTGCTCCTCCGTAGTCTGGAACTACGAATGTCTTCATTCCACTGTAAAACGGCACTGCCCATCACCATAATGAAAATTCATTCATCCTTACATTTTTCCCATCCTTCTTGAATGCGTGTTGTTGTTCACCAAAACTCTGTTATGCCTTTGATCTCTTTTCTCCCATTTTGTCTCTGCTTCTTCTGTTCTTCTCTGCTGATCGTTGTTTTCTGCAACTTTGCTGTTCTTCTTCGTTGCCCATGCCTTTGCCATTTCCTTTTCCATATCCTTTGCCATCAATGACAATATTCCAACACTTCCACATGAGGATGCCATTTGGAGGGAGGATGTTTTTTGTAGCATCCACTTTTGCAGTTTCTTGAGGACAAGCAACACTTTTTCGGGGAGGACTGTAATATTCCCAAATTTTCACCTAATATTTGGAATATTAGAGTTCTTAATTTTCTTAATGAATTAAGTAAATAAAAGGATGGAGGGACCCATAATCCTCAATATGAATAAATATCCACTTTTTGTGTGTGAACGTGGATTAATTAAGCCTAGATCTACATAATGAGGTAGTTGAGAAACTACTAATGTGAATGGAAGAAGAGATCATGTCTCATTAATGAGATAGATCATGGAGATTGACACAGTCAACTAAGATCTTGAAGCGGTCAAACAGAAGATCATGGAGCATTCATGATGAGATGATGGAGGAAGTTGTGCAATTAATGCACACATGATGGAGAGGGTGCACATTGCACCTATACATGATGGATTATTTGGCTAGACAGCGCAGTCAAACATGGAGGATCTTGTCCACATGCACAGCGTATTTTAGATGAGGGCCAAGGCATGGGAAGGCTCAAACTCTATATAATGAAGATGAAGGAAAGAATGAAGACATGCTTGAGTTTATTGATGTTGTGGATCTGTTTAGATCTGGAATTGTCATGTGACATTCCATTTCTTTCTTGGGTTGTTTAGCAGAGATTGCAAGTGTTGTTTAGCATAGGGTGTTCCTTGTCGGGAATCCCACCTCTTTCTTAGAGTAGCTCTGGAAAGATTATTTTACTTCATTCTACATCAGCCATTGTGCCACATATATTTTCCTACTTTTTGCAGAACATTCATATTTAGAAATTGCAGATTTCTGAAGATCAGTTTGGAAGGTGGAGGTTGTCTTTATTATTTCAGCTGGAGAACTGGTGAAGGTTTATTCCTATCACCTTGGGCTTAAAGATCAGTATTCCTAGAGCTTCATATCAGATCTGGCATCAGGCCAAAATTTATTGACCTCCTAGCAGTAGTAATACCTTCAGGAATTACGCTGTCCATTTTGCAGATCCAAGAGGAGGAAGGAAGTTGCTAGCATTTCTCCCTTCTAGCCAAGACAACATAGCATTGTTAATACTATCTGACAAGTTGAATGTAACAATACTTAACACAATATTATTATCTCAAGACAACATTGTTAATACTTAATTCTAGGATAGTATTACTGCTATCATTGTGTTAATTATTACTGCATGTAAATTCATATAGCATTGTTAATACTTAATTCTAGGATAGTATTACTACTAGCATTGTGTTAAGTATTACTGCATGTAAATTCATATAATAATAATATTGTGTTTAAGTATTACTGCATTATCCCTTTTGGGATATTACAGAAAGTGGACAGTAAGAAATTCATTGTAATAGAAGACAATGAGTACCAAGGGATAAACAAGGTGAACTCAATTCACAGAAAATGAATTGTGAGTTTATTCTACATGCAATAAAATAAAATAATTAAAAATTAAAAATTAAAAAAGGAAAAAAAGAAAGAAATAAAGAAAAAAAAAAAAAAAATCAAATCAAATAAAAGGTGGATTCACCACCTCCTGGGATGCAAAATAGATTTACTTAAGGCATCTGAGGACCTCCATAAAGCACCTACAAGAAGAATAGTAGCAAGAAGATTAGCAGAAGAGCAGCGCATGGCCCAAGAAACAGAAAATGAAATAAGCCAGCATGTAGGAAGAACCATAAGTCAGGGAGGATGAATAGGTTGCTCATAGGATGAGCAACATTTTCAGTAGGGGGGTGATGATGGGCCTCTAAATTAGACATAAAATAAGGCCCATCTAACCTTACTTAGGCTCATCTACCTTCCTTATGCACATAAAAATATATATTAAATCTCTCCTTCTACACTTAATAATGTTTTCTTATGCTTTAATATGTTCTTAGGATGGATTATAGGTAGTTGTATATTTTTTCCTAATATTGGTTATTTTTGTAGAATATTGTGAGAATATTTGGCAAATTATACAGATTTGGAGAAGGAGATGATTTAGGGACTTTCTCCTTGCCACTGGAAGATCAGGTTTGGACAATAAATGAGCACAACATCAGGAAATTAGGGAGAAATATTGGAGAGATTCAAGGGGATTGTCCACCCTCCTTAACTTTCAAAGGCACCCAAAGGATCCTCATGAGATCCCCCTCTAGCAACTCGAATTCTAGAGGTAGCCAAGAAACTCAAGACCAAGTGCACTCAAGCCATACTTCACTTCGAGTCTCCAGCAAATTGAATTCCAAGAGGCATCCAAGCAACTGAAGACGAAGGGCACTCAATCTATGTTTACTTGGAGTCAAAGTGGACTCAATCACCATTTTCAAGGGATTTTTTGGTAGTTTCCCCATAGAATAAATAGAGCAGAGCTAGAGCTAGGAATGGGTTAGTTAGTTAGCCAATGGGTCGAATTCCATTCCATTCTTCGATTCCATGCCATTCATTTTCCACTCTCTTAGGCTTTTGTTGTTTAAGACCTTCAGGATGTAATAAGACGATATTTTTTGTAATGCAATGACTATTCATATGTTATTTTATTGATCTAGTTCTAGAGAGCTGGGCTCGTGGGGTAGGGCCCAACCCATGTGCCTTAGCTCCTCTGTTGTTTCATGCTTTTCTTTCATGTCATTCAGATATTTTTTCTTCTGAATATTTATCTAGTTTACTGGTATTTTTATTGATGTTTTAGTTTGTTTCCCATTGTATTTTCTGTAGATTTAATTTTATTACCGAGTGGTAGAATAGTTGATAAACTCCATAAATCTGTGAGGCCAGCCTTCCCCTCTCAACTCTATCAATAGAGCTCGAGGAGGGTAAAAATTTCCCCACAGACCAAAAATGTTTTCTCGCTTATGATTTCTTGGAAATAGATTAGATCGGTGCACGTATTTTCATGAAAATATTGTCTGCCTTTCTTGCATAAATAGGCAAGTTGATTGCAAGTACGAGAAGCATAGCCCAGGAGAAATTTTTCAGCACTTCCCACTTCATCTTCTATCTTCCTTCCATCTCTGTGTTACGCTCCCGAACCTTGCATTTAAGCCTCCATTCCTCCTTTTTTTCTCTCATCACAACTATTGTGCCCACATTTTGATTCATAAAAACTTTTAAAACCATTCAACCCGCCTTATTCCTTTCCTTTAATTTGTCCTGGCTAATTTAACGCTAAATTCTTGAAAACCCATTGAAACTCATCTTTCGCCTTTCCTCATTGAAACCCCCGCTACCATACTTTGTAGATCGCAAATCACGACTTTTCCCTTTTTCCTTAAGACTTACCATCTTCGAACGTTGATTGCGATATTGTGATCACGCTCCGCCTCCGGTCCCACTGCCACATCATCCCTATCGCAATTGCATCCTGCACTTTTTATTTGGTTCCGTTAACACTTACCGCTCTTTTTTCCGATTGCGATATTGCGATATCACATATCGCGCTCCACAACATTTACCACATCACAATTCGTAGTTCACATCATTTACTTCATTGCATTTTACCGCTTTATCTCCATCGCATTTTTCACTTCGCATCATTTAGTGGTTTTCGTTAATACGTACTACTCTTTCCTCCAATTGTGATATTTCATTTCGCACATCACAATGTTTACTCCATCGCACTTCACATATTTTGCCTTTTCGCAATTCGCACTTCACTCCTGCTCTCGAACTATACTCCCGCTTCTTAGCCATTGCATGTTTCAAAACATTCTGCTCCAAAATCATTTTCTGCGTTATAGTCAGGTTTTATAAGGTTTTATAAGAATACCCAAAAAGGGTTTCCGAAAATACACTCAAATACAAATGGTGATCTACAGCCCTAGGAATGAAGAATCACTGCAACTGAAGTCCATGAAATAGAAGGCTGAAATAATATGGATCTGATATAGATCTCCTCAAAAGGTATCCTCCAATGAAAGGTTGAACCCTTCACCTAGAATAAAACACTCTAAAAGATCCAATGGATCCTCCTCTGAAACTGCCCTCCAAAATAACGCAATTCCTAACTGAAACTGCACTGTCACCGGATTTAATAGCTTGGTTTGATGCAAAATATCTGAAATATTCTCAAAGACCTTCCTTGTTGATCTCCCAAAGGGAAGAATGCTTCCTCCTCCGAAAAACTAGCTCAGAAAGTGGGTTTCTCAACCCTCCACTGCAACACCCTGCAACACAGCACAAATCTGAACAGACACTGCATTATAGCTGAAGATTGAAGCTTGGCCAAAATGTCAGATGTGTGAAAATTATAGTACAATACTCTTCCAAGAGGCTACCTCAAGGGAAGAGGTGGGATTCCCGCTCGAGAACACCCTGTGCTAAACAGCACTACAAGCTCAACTAAATAGCTGAAGAATGCAAGAAGTCATGCAGACCACAAAATAAATAATCAATAATATAACCTCATATGGTTGCCTTTCCCTTCCTTATAAACTTGGTGAGCTTCCTCACCTTGGGCCCCATCCATTAGTGCCACTACCTCCATGCAAGGTGTCTCCAACCAAAACTATGTTGTCCCTCATTATATGTCCACTCCTGCATAACAGCATTGTTGATTTTGTCAAAGTTCACCTATTCAACATGCTCCTTCCCCTGTTCACACTCAAAGGTGATTTATTTAGTTGTTTAGATGGTCTCCTTTCACACTTGAAGTGTTTTTGTTGTTGCTAAGGAGATTTATGGGCCTCACTACCCACTTATTCACCTACCTAGCGACAAAACAATCTATAATATTCCATTTAGCTGAAAACTAAATTTTTGGAATATTACAGTCCTTCCCTCAAAAATGTTGCTTGTCCTCAAGCAAATGTAAGGGTTAAGAAAAATTATCCCCCTCCTCCTCTTTTTTCCTCCTCATCAAATAGTCTCCACCACTGCTTCAGATATTCTACGACAATCCTGTCTCCCAATGGTCCCTCCCAAATGTGCAAGTTGACCTTTGGTGGATAAACAAAATGGCTCTCATCATGAGAAAATGGAAGGTCTATATGGAAACCTTCGTGTTGTCCAATTGCCTCTTCAAGGTAGGAGTGATGACAAGCATAGGGGATCTCATTCCCAATGAGAGACTCCCATCTCCATGCTATCATCCAAATGAAATCAATCACCTTCCAACATGGTAATTCATATAAAAATTCCTCCCAAATTTTCATGAGAGGCATCTCCCAAGTGCTCTAAACAATCATATGGCTCATCTCATAAAGAAACAAGTGATCTACTGTAGTGGTTGTATCATATCCCATACTCCCCTTGAAGCACGAATCATAAAAAGTGTGGGAAATTTCATTCCCAATGGACACATCCAACCAATGTGCCTTCCCTCAAATCATGTTCCCAACAAAAATAAGAATATCATCAACATATGGAATCACAATCAAATTCATGCTAGCTACCATGTATAGTACTAGGGAAGGGAAATGGTCCCTCAAGTGTAATCAACGCAGTTTGGCTCCTAACTGTGATAGAATATGATATAACAAGTGCTTCCCCCACCACTTGTTTGCTGCCCCATTCTTCTCACATGCTTGCATAAGGTGTATGATGTTTGGTGTCAATGAAGCACCCCATGAAGAATACATCATCTCCCAAAAATATTCTAAGGAGTCGCCAACATCATCACTGCTCATTGCCCCAAGTAGCCCATGAAGCCAATAAGAAAGAGTGCCCCCTCTTGGAGCAATGCCCTGCACATGAGTGGTAAGAAAATTCAAGTATATAGTAAGTATATCATGATGCTTAGAAATACAATCCTTACCATACTCTTGGTTCAAGCTAGTGAGGTAGCTCATGGATGAGCTCCCTCTCACACCCAATGAGTAAGGAGGTGGTGATGATAACTCTTCCCAAGAGCTATGTATCTCCTCAACCTCCAAACAATCTATGCACTTCCTCGTATGATAGTGCATCTCCTCTTTGAAGTCTTCCCACATGAATCCCTCCAAGATATTATGGTATGCTCTAATGAAACTAGTGGGATTGGAGAGCAAGATCTCATAGGTTGCATGTAGAATTTTATCCTTGAGCTTTGAAGCTCTAGTCAAGAAGATCCTACCCTGATAAAAAATGACCCCATCTCTCACTGTATATCTCCCATCTTAAAATTGGTTATCAAGTATCTTGCATGTAAGGAGATCCTTGGAGTATTCCACCAATAGTTGGGATCTCCAATAAGGATCTAAACTCCCATATGAAAGTGCTACTGATATATACTGTGTATACCCTATCATGTTTCTGCCCTCTTCTTTGACATATATTATAACAAATTCAAGCACCGTTATGTTGCTAACATGTTCCTGCTACCCCTCCTATAGTTGTTCATGCTCAAGTGAAGGTTGAAGCTTTTGGAGGCTAATATTCCATAGGAAGCTATCACCTATCCAAAATGTCCTAAGTCTACCCAATTTATGCATGAGTGGCCACCATCCTATAACAAATGGGGAATATTCCTTCCTATGTGGAATAATCCTCTGGTTCTCCAATGCCATGGAGTGGTATCCTTGCACCATGATGGTGCCATCCTACAACCCAAAAACATCTTCTCCCAGTGCAGAATAGTTGATGAGAGTGGGTAATGATGATATTGGGAGAATTTCTCCCTCCTCCTTGAGCCTACCCAAGACTCTCTGCGATGTGCCAAATCCTCCCAATATTTTCACCCCTCCTATATCAATGAGTGGTGCAACCTATTGTGAGATGTCTCTCATCTTCTGATCTGGTGGCCCCCCAGGTGGAATGCCTCCATGTAATGATACATCAAAGTCTGAAGTAGACTTTATAGGTGAGTGGATTGATTTGTCCCTCCTTTCACTGCACAAACCAGTCTCCTTATTTTTTATATAAACCTCCTGAAATAAAAAAGGGTGTGTGCTCCCCATCCTTTGATGTTTATCCACCTTTTCTTCTCCTCCTTTTATCAAGGTCTTACTACCCATCACTATTGTCACATGATGCTCCTTGGGAAATTTTTTCAAATATGCAAAAGATCCTCTAATTGAAGCAATAGCTTCATGCCCATCTCCATGTGGTGATGGTTCTCCTCCTGAAGTGAAAATGTTGTTACTTCCTCTCTGCTCTTCCTCCTCATCAATATTGGAGAACACCTCATCAACAATGAGAGACCCTAGATCTTGGTCTTCCCTTGAAGGAGGAATATCCATGTCTTCCTTTTGAGAAGAAATCTCTTCCTGCAATGGGTATCTTGCCCTTGGCAACGTATCATACAAGTGTCTATCCCCTCAATATAATTCTGGAGTGGAGTTGGTATAATTGATCTTTCCAACTCATGCAAAGGTTTTGAATGTTTAGATTTGGCTTGCTCAATCAAAAATGTTTCAAATTGTTTTTCATCAAATCTCTTCACTAATCTCTTACTGATTCCTACATAAGCAGCTATATTTGCATGATTAAATGAAGAAGATTCATAAAACCACCAATTATTAGCCTTACCTTCAAGATGCAGTGTTGCTATCCTAAGGGCTTCCTTTTCTGAAACTTGATGTAGCTGCAAGTATGAGTCTAGCTGCTCTATCCAATCCTTGGTTGTGCATTTAGATGACCCATCAAAATTTGGTAGAAAGAATCTACCTCTTCTGCTTCTGTTGTGATTGATGGGACTTCTATTCTCCTTGAGTTGGTAAAACCCTTGGAATTTAAAGTTCTCCTTGAATCTCCAAGATTGAGATTCATACTCCTAAAGATAGTCACTCAAAGCCTCCTCCTTTGGTGCATCTTCTTCCTCCATCTCTCTTGTTGTGAATATGGGCATGAAACTGTGTTGTGGATTATATTTTGTGGCTGAATTCTCACACCCACCATGTAAAAATATAGGTTTGTCTTCATATTCAAACCCCGTTGGAAATTCCCAATCCTCTCCCTTATCTTCTTGATCTCTTCGTTGATGCTCTGCATAGTTTGAAAAATAAGCTTTGAGAGCTCCTCTTCCTCCCTTCCTCCCAATGCTGGAGTCTTTTCTTTTTCCCTTATATACATCTTGTATTCCTGTGAGAATATTTTCCTTATGGTAACATATTGGCTGAATGCACAAGCTGAGCCAAGATTATTCTCTGATACCACTATAATATTATAAACTGTAAATAGCATCAATACAACTCATAAAATGAAGCAGCAAAAAATATTTAACACATGAAATCATGAGACCAAAATGGAGCCATTTTATTGATCATATATGCAGAAAATAAGTACAAAAAAATGAGGCACAAATCATAGAATGTGATCACACAAGCCTCCAATACTTAATCACTCTCAAAAGTGAGATGTTGTTGCTATACAAAATGCCGGAGATGTTGCTACACTGCAATATAATATGAAATAACTACTGCTAGGACTATATAATGATACAATGGGACTGATGTAAGCCTTAAAAGATAATCTACATGAAGAATAAGGCTATATTACACTTTTCCAAGAATACCCAAAAAGGGTTTCCGGAAATACACTCAACTACAAAGGGTGATATACAGCCCTAGGACTGAAGAGTCACTGCAACTGAAGTCCATGAAATAGAAGTCTGAAATAATATGGATCTAATGTAGATATCCTTCAAAGGTATCCTCCAATGAAAGGTTGAACCTTTCACCTAGAAGAAAACACTCTAAACGAGCCAATGGATCCTCCTCTGAAACTTCCCTCCAAAATAATGCAATTCCTCACTGAAACTACGTTGCCACTGGATGTAATAGCTTGGCTTGATGCCAAATATTTAAAATATGCTCAAAGACCTTCCTTTTTTATCTCCCAAAGGGAATAATGCTTCCTCCTCTGAAAAATTAGCTCAAAAAGTGGGTTTCTCAACCCTCCATTGCAACATCTTGAAACACAACACAAATATGAACAGACACTGTGACGTAGTAGAAGACTAAAGCTTGGCCAGAATTTTAGATTTGTGGAAATGATAGTACAATACTCTTCCAAGAGGCTACCTCAAGGTAATAGGTGGGTTTCCCGCTCAGGAACACCTTGTGCTAAACAGTATTGCAAGCTGAACTAAACAGCTGAAGAATGCAAGAAGTCATGCAGACCACAAAATAAATAATCAATAACATAACCTCATATGGCTGCCTTGCCCTTCCTTATAAACCTTGTGAGCTTCCTGACGTTGGGCCCCATCCATTAGTGCCACTACCTCCATGCAAGGTGTCTCCAACCAAAATTGCATTGTCTCTCATTAAATGTCCACTCCTCCATGATAGCGTTGTTGATTTGGTCAAAGTTGACCTATTCAACATGCTCCATCCCCTGTTCACACTCAAAGGTGCTTTATTTAGCTGTTTAGATGGTTTCCTTTCACATTTGAAGTGTTTTTATGTTTGCTAAAGAGATTTATGGGCCTCCCTACCAACTTATTCACCTACCTAGTGACAAAACAATTTATAATATTCCATTTAGCTGAAAGCTAAATTTTTGGAATATTACAAACCATTTTCGGAAGGGGATCTATAAGTACTTTGGATATGGTTAATGATGCAGTAGGTGCACTCGCACTCGTACCTGATGGGTTGGTGTCTAAGGGTGTATCGTAGTTCTTATTACTTGTTTGGAAGAACAATTCTTCACTAGCCATGTAAATTTTTTGATTGCCTCCTGCGGTATCATTTTGGGTTGGGTTGTTGTTGGGTGTTAACCACTCCTTGGTGGGTGAAAGGCTCCTGCATTACAACAGGTTGTTGAGTAGGTCCCCTTGTCCATGGTTACCCTAATTTTTTTTCAATTCGAGTAGTTCGGGGCAATGGTGAGTGTGAAGGCCATATTCACAACAAATGGCTTAAGAATGATTTATCCTTAGACTGGGTCTCTTGTTTTTCCCTTGGGAGTTATTATTTGTCTCTTGGTTTTGATTTCTATGGGTTTTCCCCAAACTAAGATTGTAGGGGGCGTTGTTGATTACTGGCCCCCTGTCTAGAGTCTCTCTTTTTCTTATTCCTAGGATTATTTTTTGCAACGTTTGGAGGGTTATTGTTGTTCTCTTGGTCATAAGATTATCGTTGTTGAGCCTGGGGTGGTTTCAGTAGGTTCACCGGCACGTTGTTTTCCGGTAGTGGAATTTGTGAGGGGAAAGGGGGATATAGGTTCCCCTGTCCTTGATTGGTGTAATATTGCTTGGGGGGGTCTCTTGTATCAACATTCCTAGCTGAGTACGGGTTCCCCTGTTATTATCCTCCTGTATTCTACAGATTTCACTAGATGACTGTGGATGTCCTACAAGCACCTAAAGATAGCATAATCTGTCTATCAGCTATCTTTATAAGTCTCATTGCCTTCATCATTCTAAATTTGACTATTTTTCACTAAACTTTCCTATCTTTATGCCTCCACAAAATTTCACCTTGTTGCTCTAAAAATAAACTCCATTTTTGGGTCTAATTCCAATGTTCCACCAAGTCCCCTGGAGGTGGGAGCGAGGGGGCGAGGGAGCGCGGGGGCGGCCTATGCAAAAGCTCCCTACCAATTTTCAGGAAACGTGGGGGGACGTCGGGGTCATAAAAATTGTAAAATTTAATATTTATAATGTAACTGTATTTTTGCAAGGAATGTATATACAATCATCATACACTTACATCATGAAAGATAAATCATAAATGATAAAATTATATCGATGAATGATGAATCATATAAGTGAAACAAATTTAAAAGTTAAAAGTTAAAACATACATCATACACTCATACATGTAAGTTTGTAAGTTTGTAATTATATAATCATTAATGTAACTACTAAAAATGTACTATGAAAATAAAGTTTAAGATATCATATGACATATTATATCAAGATTCAAAATAAAGTTTAAACTGAAGTTTACAACTCAAGTCTGAAACATAAAACTTAAAAGCAAATAAGTCATCTCTGAAACATAAAACATAAAACATAACATATGAATATCAAATGATATCATAATAATGATAAATGAGCATAATATGCTCATGGTAATGCCCCACTAGTCTCTGCATCTAGCTTCTGCACGAATTTATCAGGATCAACCATGTCACCATCTGAATCTGAATCACTTGGATTCTCAAACATGCTAAGTGGCACACCAACTTTTAACACGAAACCATAAACTAAAAGGGGCGAGAGGGGAGCGTGAGGGGGCGTGAAGGGGGGTGTGCGGGGGCATGAAGGGCGGTGTCCAGGGGCGTGAGGGGGCGTGAGGGAAACGTCCCCTAGAAGTCCCCAAGACCCCGGAGCGTGAGGGAGCGAGGAATCTAGACCCCTAGGTGGGGGGACGAGACCCTGTGTAACACTGCCTAATTCCCTCATTCACCCCTCTACTGATACCCTCATTTATCCTTCTTCCTTCCCCTCTAAAAACCCACATTTATCCCCCCTCATACACCCTTCTCTCATAAAAACCCTTAAAACTATGTAAAAACCCCTTTTAAATTGTTTTATCCTAACTATTTAGCCTATCGAAACCCTTCAAAACCCCACAAAAACCATGTTTTTATGTTAAAAGTGATGTTTTTTATATATAATATGCCTTAAGCCCTTTTCGTCCTTAAGCCCCAGCCCCTTCACTCTCATATGACCATGTGACCCTGACTTTTTTCTTACCCATTTGCCCTTCCCCCTATTCAAAAATACCTTCGCCCATTCATTATATAAACCCCCGAAAATCTTATTAAACCCCCCTTAAACCTTTGAAAGAAATTAAAGGGCGAGCCTGCCTCCTCATTTTACCCGCACCTGGACCAGAGCATTCCCACCGTTGATCGAGACCCACTCCCCCGATCCAACGGCTGTCATCCATCCTCCCCCATGAATAAACAAAACCCCGCATATAACCCAACCCCGCTACCCGACAAAAGAGCATACGTCACCATGCCTAGCCCCACCTTCCACTCAAATCCCTCGCCCCAATCGTCATCCGCCACCTATACTCCACTTCCCCTCTACCAAACTGCAACCCATCCTTGGGCTTCACCTGCACCATCGATCTCTCTCCTCGAGATATGACGGTCCAGATTTCATATCGCGCGAAATCTGATGCCAAAGGTTAACGGCCACTATCCACACGAAAAGGGTGGTTTTTCCTTGGACACGCGTCCAACGCTGAATGGTATCACGTTGCCTCCTCCCAAAGACATAAACCGTCGATAACCCGTGCGAAAAACCCCAGTGGTTTTCCCAAAACCGCTTTTCTCTTTGCGCACCAAAAATTCAAAGTTTTACGCCCCCTTTCAATTTTCTTCATGATTTCGCCCACAAAATCATTCCCCTGCGCCTCCTTTCCTCTGAAAATCACCCCAAAAACCCTCAAAAGCCCACCAAAAGCAGTTTAATCCTATCCTGCAGGTTTTAAGTTAATTATTTGTTTGTTTTTGCAGGTTTAATGGCGGCAAATTCCCATAGAGACATTTCAAATGATGAATAGACTCTGAATGACAATCCAAGAGGCAAAAACATATCAAAAGGGCCGAGGATTCACATAAAAGGATTAACCCATAGATGTATCATGATCATCGATAGGTTATAAACCCTTCTACCATAAAGAAACCCTGCCTACACATAAAAACAGATACAATCAGAGAAGAAATGAAGAACAAGAAGATTAGGGAGCTAATTACAGATCAAGGAGATAAACAGAGAATCAGCCCTTTAATCAGTGTTTAAAGATAAAGGAATAAAGCAGTTATGGAGCAAAAACAGAGATAAAGGCAGTAAGACACAATATTAGAGAAAAATCAAGGTTAAAAGCCTAATACCAAGGTTTGATGAATAAAACAAAGGCAGATTAGCCCAGGAAAAACTTCGAATGACCCAGATCCACAGTAATTACTCCTTCAAAGACTAATTTTCCACCTACAAGCATTATTTTCAATAAAGACATCAGACAGTTATTACACAGTCAGATATTTTCAAAGCAGCTCAGCAGTTATTACTAAGCCTTAAAAGTCAAATATTTCAACTAAAATAGCTCAGAAGTTATTATTTCAGAGTAACTCTTTCAGATATTTTTGCCTTGGGCCTTGCATGGTCTCAAAGGTCAAAAAACATTAACTCTATAATAAATAACATTTAAACACCCTAGGTTAGCAGCACATCCTCATTTTGCATATAAATATTGCATATGAGCCTCATTTCAAATGTTGGTTACTAGATGTTATTGGACTGATTTCTGCTGCTAGGCTAGTTGAGGAATGCTAGACTGAACCAAAGAAAGCTCTGAGTTGCAGAGAGCTATTGTACATGGAGTAATGTAACTGGTTTGATCATCAATAATACAAGCATGTTCACAGGATCCTTGAGCTATATCAATGGTGAATTTTTCCTAATTGTCACTGTTTCTCCTTATGTTTTCGTTATGTTCATCTTTCTCTGATAAAGAAGCAGAAGTTTTAGATTAGGATTTTTTGTTTCAGCACCCTATTTCTGTCTGTATTCTTTATGTTCATGTTTTCTTCTACAAGGTCTAATTAGAATATTCTTAATTTCCTTCTAGTTACATCTAGGTTGTTGTCTTGGAAATGATTCAATAGAGTGAAACCAAGGAAATTGTTGGTGAGCCCATGTTCCTTTGAGTAAGACTTGAGATATTGTTTTTAGGATCTTTCTTTAAAGTATTCTCACTAGAGTCTAAACCAGAGAGGTCTATGGTGTGCCCTGCCCTTTGGTCTGCCTTGAAATGTTGCTTTGAAGAGTCTTTGAGAGTTGTCAAAAGCATATTAGATTATTTCAGTTTGATCTTAGACCACTCTTGTTGTTTTCTTATATGTTTTCTTTATTTGAAAGTAGTCTTCTGAGTGCTGGATTGTTGTCTGAAAGGTTGCTTGTTAAAATTTTGCCCAATAAGATTTATGGTTTTCCCTATCCTTTGGCTTGCTCCAAACAGTTACCTTAAAAGGCTTTTCTTATCTAAGTAGAGCTAGAATATTCTTAACTGACTATAGCTTTGTTTCCTTCACATCTTATTAATGTTTCATATCACAACCTAATCTAAAGAATCCATTTGATATAGTTAGCTTGCCCTATGAAAGCCCTTGCAGAGTTGATGACCAATTAAATACTTTTATGACTCCATAGCCCAATGGGTTGATGTTTCTTACAGTCTATTTGTTTCAGTTAAAACATTCCCTCAATCAATCATACCATTTATCCTTCAATCTATCATTTAATCCAACCAAAACAAAACAAAACAAGTCCTTAGAACTTCATAACTAGCCTAATATCTTAAAACAAAGAACATAAATATATATCAATTAAAATAATTTTATAGAGAAATCACTCTCTGAATCTAGGAAGGCTAGGTCCTAAGATTCCAAAGTGGTTCTGATGTGGTCCCTGCAGTGTTTTTTCTTGCCATTCTAGAAAATCACAGGGAGCCAACATAGTGGCGACCATACTGGGGACTATTGAGTAGTAAACATTTCATATTCACTCAAACTCAGAAAACTTCATTAGTTAAGATGAATCAAGTGTCAGCCAAGAATGGTTCTTGATTGTTGATGGCGAACAACAACCAGTCCTGTAAGACAATTAAAAATCATCCACCTAGTGACTCCACTGATTTCCATTGACTCCACTGGGAAACTTACCCTATCATCAAAACATTAAAAATACCCAGTCAATAATACTCTGTAAGTTAAGTATCTCTTTTATAGTTTGGTTTGTGTCTTAAGACTATTATACCTCTAAAAACCTTTCTGACTAGTTTGGGTCCAAATCTTGGCTTCTAGAAGAATCCATACTAGATCCCATCCTTACCCAGATCCTCCTTTAATAGTTGACAAACCTGAAAGCATCCTTAGGAAGTATCCTACATCTAAGAATCCAACTATTGTTATACCCATCCAACGAGCAAGTTCTTTCCCTGAGAACCTTACAAACTTGCAAAATACCCAAGGTGACTTACCTCATATAAGAAGCTTATCAAGAACCAAGTCATGAAGTGGTATAGAACAGATAAACCTTGAGGTTGTAGACTCACAAAAAAGTATTAGTAGGGAAGCCTCCCCTTACACTCCTCCTGATTTACATTTCCTCCATAATTTTGGCTTCTCTCATCCTAAATCTGCTCAAAATCACTTAGTTGGTCCAAGTACTTCAGCTACACCCACCCATACATCCACTGTTCAAAACACTCCACTTCATCACCTTCCTCCACTTTTTAACCCCCTGTTGTTTCCACAAGTTCATATCATGGAAACATGGTATGCTCCCCTGTTCCTTCCTTTACCATTAGTTGCTCTACCACAGGACTATCAGTCCAAGATTCTACAACTCAACAACATGTGGATAGAATGAATGACTACTTTGACAGACAAGAAATAGATGATGAAACTGTAAAACTTATATTTTTTGCTCAAAGCTTAGGGGGAGAAGCAATAAAATGGTTCAAAGGCTTAACCCCTAATAGTATTAATGATCTTCCTTCTTTTCATCAACTATTCCTAAACAAATGGGAAGTCAAGAGAAATCCCCTTTAGATCTTGTCAAAATACAATTACCTTAAAATAAATACTGGAGAGAGTGTCCAAGATTATTGTACTAGATTCAATAGTGTTTATAATGCACTCCCTCCACAAATGAAACCCCCACAAGGCTTAGCCTTAATAAAGTTTCCTAAGGGATTTGACCCAGGCATGTGTTACCAATTGAGGGAGACAGAACCCCTCACATTAGAAGATATGCAGAAAGGGGTAGTAAGTGTAGAAGCTAACCTAAATGCCAAAAGGGCTAGATTGAAAGCAGAGAAAACTGTTACCTTCAAAGATGAAGCTGGACCCTCCACATCAGACTCCAAAATTGATAGTCTGGTTATAACCATGGAGATTATGATGGAGAGAATAAACATGAACGAGAGAGCTTATCCTAAAGAAAACCAAACAGCTCCTCAAAATAAAATTCAAAATCAGAACCAAAACTTTAGAATGAATCCCCCTCAAATTAGACAAAATGGCCCTGATCAGCAAATCAGACCTCCTTTCCAAGAGAATTATGCTGATGAGGATGAGGGAGTGATTGAAGAAACATAGGGAGATCACATAAACTTAATGGGATTAAACAATGAGGATAATGTTTTCCTCAACGAAGAAGAACAAGGCATATTTACACCTTATGATGAGGAAAGCATAAAGTCTGAAGACTACAAACAAGGCTTTGAAAGTGCTATAATGGAAGTGCACAGAAAATATTACCTTAGGAGTAAAAAGAATCAATACATTCCCAAGAATAAAGCCTCTGAAATTTCTACTAAAAACAATGTTGAAAGCATTTCCAAAAAAATAGCAGAAAACAACAAAGAAGTGGCTGAAAGTTTTGATAAAAACAAAGGAAAAAACACCCAAATTTATGAAAAACATAGTGGTGAACAAAGTAGCACTAGCAACTCAACTAATGCTCCTGGTAAAATTGTTTTAACTATTGTCCATAATAAAAACCAGCAAGCTTATTTTGCTGAGAAAAAAGTGACTAAAAAGGATGATCTAAACATTTTAAGAACTCACATACCTTTCAGCATAGAGGGTGAAATTGCCAAAATCAAGATCCCTGTCCTTCTTACTGAATTAGTCACCCAAGATGTATATAAAACCCAACTTTTGAGAGCTTTAAACATAGGATGATTTTGTCAATGTGACTGATGACAAGCCTGAGCTTCTGGTTGGACCAGAAGTAGAAGGAAAATTTCAAGAAGGAGGTGTTCCTCCCTTTTATGTCAGTATAAACATCCATGATAAGGTTTTACATAATGTCATTCTTGACTTAGGAGCCTCCCACAACCTTATGCCTAAATTAGTAATGGAAATACTAGGCCTTGAGATAACTAGGCCTTACAAAGATTTATACTCCTTTGATTCCAGCAGAGTGAAATGTCTAGGCCTAATTAAAGACTTATGTGTCAATTTAGCACAAATACCAGCCAAAAGCTTCGTGATGGACATTGTAGTGGCTGATATACCTCCCAATTATGGCATGCTCATTTCAATGTCATGGGGTGTTAAACTTCAAGGTACCCTGCAGATGAATATGACTTATGAAACTATCCCTATCTTTAGTCAACCAAGAAGACTATATAGGGAAACACACATGAAATACATGGTTAGTAGTCAAGAAAGACCAGACAACTCCCCTCTTTATTCTATTCACAGAGACCTTGACTCATTCATCCTTTACAATGATAAAAATCCTAATGAGCAAGGGGAAGTAGATAACAAACCAATAATAGGAAAAGAGGGAAGAGAGGAGAAAGGATCAAAACAATTTGCTAACTTAGAAAATCACAGCAAAAATGATAAAGATCACAAGCTGCAAACCAACCACCAACATAGTGTTGTCCATGAGAAACAGATAGAAAATCCTCAACACATTGGAAACCATGAGGAACATGACAAAAATGAACATAGTTCAGATCCTAAAAATAAACATAGTGACAGCCAAAATAAATAGGACAAAGAGGAAATAACTGAATTTAATGACAAATCTGAGCATGAACCTCTTTGGAGTATGAGTTTTGATGGATCTTGCAGCAAAATTGGTTCAGGAGCAGGCATATGGGTACATAACACAGAGAATCATCATGCTAAGAGCCATTCATATAAACTAAACTTTCAATGCACCAATAACATAGCTGAATATGAGGCTCTCCTCTTAGGACTGCAATTATTGAGAAAATTAGGAGCTAAGAGGATAACTGTCCATGGAGACTCAGAACTGATTATCAAACAAGTGAATGGAGAATATACTGCCAAGCACCCAAGATTACAAGCATATAGAGATGATGTTGTAGACCTTTTAAAAACATTCACAGAATATGAGATTAATTTCGTCTATAGAAACCAAAACATTCTTGCCAATGGTTTAGCATTTGTTGCTAGTATATGTTTGAAACCTTATGAAAGCAAACAATACATAGTCCAAGTTAAATATAGGCCAGCAGTCCCTGATAATATCAAGTATTGGCAAGTGTTTGAAGGAGATAAACAGATAGAGGATTTCCTACAGTCCAAAAATGGGTTTGAAATTCCAAATTCAAACTCAGAGTATGAAGAAGACTGTCCTGCCGAGGAAATATATTATGAAGAAGAAACTTCCAACCTTGCTGATATAAATCTGTTAACTAAAGAACATGCACAGAAAACAGAGTTGAGCACTAATTTAGAACAAGAATACTTTTAAGTGTTGCAAACTCACACTGATAAATTGCCAAAGGGACTGATGCCTCTAGAATAATTGTTTGACTTTAATGATGTTGCCAAAAGACCTAAAAGGGAACCCACTGAAGTTGAAGTAGAAGAGTGCAATATAGGCAGTGAATTCAAACCCAAGATGATCAAATTATCCAAAACACTACCAGCTCATATAAAACTGAAATATCTTGAGCTTTTTAGATAATTTTCTAATGTATTTTCTTGGAGTTATGAGGACTTAAAATCATATGATACAGAGATAATCCAACATAAGATACCTCTCAAAGAAAACCAAAAACCTTTTAGACAAAAATTTCGCAGAATAAACCTTGTGCAATTACCTCTAGTTGAGAAAGAAATCAAGAAAATGTATGGTGCTAGAATCATAGTCCCAGTAAGATACTCAGACTGGGTATCCAATCTTGTATCTTTGAGGAAGAAAACAGGATAAATAAGGCTTTGTATAGACTTTATAAAATTAAAAAAAGCCTCTTTAAAGGATAACTACCCCTTGCCCAAAATGGATCATATCTTACAAAGGGTAGTGAGTTCTAAAAGAATTTCTTTGCTAGATGGCTTTTCAGGATATAACCAAGTGCTAGTGCATCATGATGATCAACTTAAGACAGCTTTTACCACACCTTGGGGCACTTTCATGTATGTGAAAATGCCCTTTGGTTTAATGAATGTTGGTGCCACATTCCAAAGAGCCATGGATATTGCTTTCTCAGAAGAAATAGGCTTCTTCATTGTGATATATTTAGATGGCATCACTGTATATTCCAAAACAAATGAAGAACACCTTGCTCACTTAAGAACAGTCTTTGAAAGATGTAGAAAGTATGGTCTATCCTTAAATCCCAAGAAAACTTTATTTGGCCTCCAAGAAAGTAAACTTCTAGGCCATATCATATCTGAAGAGGGGATAAGAATAGACCTAAAGAGGATTGAAGGAATATTGCAAATCAATCATCCTAGAAACATCAAAGAACTGCAATCTTTCATTGAAAAGATTAATTTCTTAAGAAGGTTCATACCAAACCTTGCTAAAATCCTTAGAAGCATAACAAACATGCTTAAAAGAGAAACAAGAGTTAAATGGACCATTGAAGCAAAGCAATCCTTTGAACTAGTTAAACAAGCACTCACACAAACACTAGTTCTCATTAGCCCTGATTTTAACAAAGATTTCTGCATTTTCTCCTTTGCATCAGAACACACAGTTGTTGTTGTCCTACTTTAGAAAAATACAAAGGGACAAGAGCAGCCCATTGCATTTTTTAGCAAGGCTTTAAGAGATACACCTCTGAAATACAACATAATGGAAAAACAGGCTTTTTCCTTATTCAAGGCCCTAAAATATTTCAGAGTTTACATTTTACACTCGCACATCATTGCTTTTGTTCCACACACTGTTGTCAAAGACATTTTAACACAAGATCCTGATGGAAAGAGAGGAAAGTGGATTGTTGTTATATTAGAGTATGACTTGGAAATCATACCCACCAAACTGGTCAAAGGACAAGGACTTGCAAAATTAATGGCTGAATCAAACCTCAAAGCCTTAGATATGAATATGGTTGATGTTTTAGAAGAACAAGAAGAATGCACAACCCCTCCTATTGAAGAATTATTGTTGAATTCACTTTGGTATGCTGATATTTTGTATGTGTTATTCTATCTTCATGTTCCTCCTGGTTTATCTAAGACAAAGGCAAGGTTCTTGAAGTTAAAAGTTGTAAATTATTGCATTATAGATAAATGGTTATATTGAAAAAATGCTAGTGGTATATTGCTTAAATGTTTGCATGAGAATGATGCAGAGAAGATCAAGCATGAGTTTCATGAAGGAGAATGTAAAGGCCACCTTTATTGGAAAACAATTGTCAACAAAATCCTTAGAGTTGGTTATTATTGGCCCACTCTCTTTCAAGATATTCATAAATTGGTAGTTTCCTACCACAAATGCCAAATCTTTGAAGGCAAAAGAAAAATCTTACCCTTACCTCTGCATCCTATCTCTGTTGAAGCTCCTTTTCAACAGTGGGGCCTAGACTTCATTGGGGAAATCCATCCTTCTTCATCTTCCCAACATAAATGGATCCTCACAGTAATTGATTACTTTACAAAATGGATAGAGGCCATCCCCTCTAGGACTGCTACTGATCTAGTCATCATCAAATTCCTTGAAAATCATATTTTGTCTAGATTTGGTTTTTCTAGCAATATTATCACTGACAATGTTGATGCCTTTAGATCCAAGAGAATGGTAGACTTTTTCCACAAATACCAGATCACATTGGGGCATTCCACAGCTTATTACCCTCAAGGTAATTGGTTGGCAAAATCCTCAAACAAAAGTTTGATAAATATCATCAAGAAATTGTTGGAAGGGAATCAAAATCCATGGCACAGTAAGCTAGTACATGCATTATGGGCAAACAGGTTAACATGTAAGAAATCAATTGGAATGTCTCCCTAACAACTAGTTTATGGAGCAGATTCAATTTTTCCAACAAGCCTAGGAGTGCCAGTCATGAAGTGGATCCAAGAAGTATAGTCTCAAGAAAATGACATGATGAGAAGGATAAATCAGACCATACAGTTGCAGCAAACAAGGGAAGAAGTCTACAATAGAACACAACAAGTACAAGAAAACATCAAGAAACTATTTGACAAAGGGACAAAAGAAAATGATTTTAGCATTAGTGACAAAGTGCTCAAATTGGGTTCAAGGAGAGAAGACAAAGGAAAGCATGGTAAGTTTGAAAATATGTGGAAAGGTCCCTATATTATCCATTCTGCCAGAGGCAAAAATGCATTTTTCTTACAGGAGATGGATGGAACACAAATTTTTGGAGGTATTTTCAATGGAAGGATGCTCAAACATTATTTTCATTAAGAGGCCTAAGTTTAAAGCTTTATCCACTGTACATAACATTGTTTTGAAAAATATCAGGAAAAAAAAAAAAAATTAGAAAAATAGAAAAACAAAGAAAAAGAGGGTAGAAAAAGAAAATGTACAGCCCCATACCAAAAAAGAGTAAGTCCTCAAAGTGTGCAAGTCCAAGTGCCACTACTTAAAGAAAATCCTATTTATTCATACAGCCTAATCATGACTAAATAGATTTTAAATTTTCTGCAGATAGGTTAGTGAATAAGGATTTTCCATACTGTCTAAACTTGGCTTATCAATAATATTGGAATATATTAGGAAAAGAATTTGGTTCCAAAGCTCAAAATCTGAACCAAGAAAGAAAGAGAGGGATAAAAAGTAAATTCTAAATTTCAGCCCTCAAACTTTTGTGTTAGAATTTCAGCAAAATAAAAGCAGACTTGTACAAAGTATCACTGCCCATAACAAATCACACTGTTCAATCTTGATTTGGTTATGTTCTCAATTTTTTGTTGTAGAATAGAGAATAAAATCTGTCAAACAGTTTAATCTTGACATATAGTTAGAGTAGGTAGAGAAATAAATGAGTTCATCAATTTAATCTGAACTCTTGGATGATATAAGTGTAGATTTTTTTTAGTTTCCTGTTTTCAAAAGAAAATGATCTCAAGGGTTGGCTAATTCAAATGCACCCAATGAAGAAAAATGTTAGAATAAGTATGATGGGTAGGTAGATTGTTGAGTTGGGATTAATCATGTTATGATTCAGCTGTTGAAAATCACTTTTTCAAAGTAGTAAAACATCAAGATAAAGGAGCTATGTCAAGGTGAAAATCAAGGCACTGGTCTACTTTTTTCAGAAATTTATTTTCTAAGGTTCTTGACACCTCCTAAAGGAGTTTCCCTCATCAACTAGAGCCACTGTTATCCTCTTGTATTCTACAGATTTCACTAGATGACTGTGGATGTCGTACAAGCACCTAAAGATAGCATAACCTGTCTATCAGCTATCTTTATAAGTCTCACTGCCTTCATCATCCTAAATTTGACTATTTTTCACTAAACTTTCCTATCTTTATGCCTCCTCAAAATTTCACCCTGCTGCACTCCATTTTTTGGCCTGATTCCCTCATTCACATCTCTACTGACACCCTCATTTATCCTTCTTCCTTCCCCTATAAAAACCCTCATTTATCCCCCCTCATACACCCTTCTCTCATAAAAACCCTTAAAACTATGTAAAAACCCCTTTTACATTGTTTTATCCTAACTATATAGCCTATCGGAACCCTTCAAAACCCCACAAAAACCATGTTTTTATGTTAAAAGAAATTTTTTTTATATACAATAGGCCTTAAGCCCTAGCCCCTTCACTCTCATATGACCATGTGACCCCGACTTTCCGCTTACCCATTTTCCCTTCCCCCTTGTTAGGCCTTTGTAATTTAGTAGAGTGGCAAGACTAAATGTTGTAGAGACTACATCAAAAACCACTCTGGGATTCTAGGATCTAGCCCTCCTAGATCTAGAGAGGTATCTCTCTATAAGTGCAAAGATTGATTTATCTTTCAAGGTTTTAAGTACGATATTAGGCTAGTTATTAAAAACAAGGGTTTTTCATTTGTTTGGTTGGTCAGGTATGATATTTAATTGGATGGAATATCACAAAATGAAAGATTTCCAAAAGGTGAAGATGCAAGTATATTGAGAAGTGTTCAGCAAATAGGATTAGTGTGAAAACAGCTTTAAACCATTGGGCAATGGAGTCACAAAAGGGTTTAATTGTACAACAATTTCAAGAGTGGTATAAGGGGCAAGTCATCTATATCAGAAGATCCTTTAGATTAAATGATGGATTGGAACATTAAAGTGTTGTGAAGGTGGAAAAAGCCAATAATTTCAACAAGGATTTATCAACTTTCCAAACAAGAAAATCCTTTTTAAGCAACTATTTAAAACCAACCAAAGACAGGGCTAACCATAAACTTCTTTGGACAAGCTTGTATTAAAGCTAACTTATTAGACAAACAATCCAATAATCCACATGAGTACTTTCAGAAGGGATGAAAACAAATAAGAAAACAAAGTGCAACTTAAGATCAAGCAAGATACATTAAAATCAAAGCCTGCTTTCAGCACACTCTTAGGGAAACTTTCAAAACAACCTTTGGAGAAAGAACTAGAAGACAGAGCAAACCATAAACTTTTCTAGTTTAACTCTACTTAGTATGCATTGAAAATATCATTCAAGAACTTCCTTTCATGTTGTGCACATCAAGACATGGACTAACCAACATTCCTTGATAATGTTTACACTTAACTTAAGTCATTCCTAAATACAAAATTGGAGGAAAACATAAAGATAAAGCTTATCAGTGAGAGTAGGGTACTTTTAACAGTAAATCCTAGCTCTTTATTTGTTGTTCTTTATCAAAGAAAAGTGAAAAAAATGGCACACATGAAAGGAAAACAATAATAGTAAGAGGTACTTCACCAATGATATAGACCAGGATACTAAAAATCAGCTTGTATATTGATTGTCAATCCGGTTACATACTTCAAATCCAATGTTTCATCACAGAAACAACTTCTCTTCTCAGCCTAACTTCTTCAATAACTTAACAAAGCTTCAGAGCTTCAGAGTTTATTTACATTCAAAAATGATTCGATACAGCAAGTATTACATTAGAAATCCAATAACCAACCCTTTACAATGTGCTCCTCAAGGAGATTTTATAAGGAAATGAGGAGGTGGAAGAGTTTCTAGGGTTCAAGTATCATTAATTCTACACTTAATGCAATTCCTAGCCTTGAAAACCACACAAGAAATAAGGCAGGAATGCATTCTATCTATTACTCTGTCTCATAACTCTATTTTTAGTTTTTTAGGCTTAGTGGATGAGAAGATTGACTTTAAGGTTCTTTCTTATCCTTTTAATAACTTCGCTAACAGGTTGAAATAAGTTCTTTTGTTTTCAGTTTTCTTTATGCAAATATCTTCTGAATAGGAAATAACTATGCCTTTTGTTGATTTATGGAAGCAACAGGTGACTCTTTGGTAGCTGGAGAGGATTCAATTAGCCTTTGATGTGGCAGTGGAGGCCTTTCGGACTGATAAATTCTCTTGTTTTATCCTAAAACATCGTTAATTTACCTTTAGTCTCTGTTTTAGGCCTAATTAGCCTTAATCTTTGTCTTCTGGTCTTCATACTATCTTTATCTGTGGATTAGGCCTTTGATTTCTGAGCTTTATGCCTTAATCCCTTTAAACTCTGCTTAAAACCTTTAATCTTCTGATTATGCCTTGATCTCCTGTCTTCAATGTTGATATTCTTCAATAAATGGATTTTGACTATGTTTTTGTTGTGTTTCGAGTGCGCAGAAGGTTTCATGAGATCACCAATGCTCATGAGGCAAGGGTGGAATCATAATTGGAACCCTGCAGATCCCTTTTCTTCATGGATAGTGGCCTGGGGGATCATCATCCCTGGCCTTTCATTTCTTTTTAAACTATGGGAAAGACTCGTATAACCTGCAAAAATACAAGCAAAATTAAGAAAAACCCGTGAAGAATAGGTTTAGCACTATTTGGAAGGTTTGGGCACGAGATTAAATCGTTGTCGTTGGATGAGAACAACCAACGGTCAAGATTTCTCGGTGGCTTCATTTGGGAGAAGTTTGGGAAAGAAGTGAAACGGTGGCGAGATTAAGTCAGAGTTGTTCGATCTTCGAAGATCGACGGCGAGGATTTAAAACTGGAAAGACATTGTGGAGGAGAAGGGTGGTGAGGCGGAAAACCACTAATGGTTTTCACAAAATATTTTGGGGGGTAAGTGGTTTTCACAAAAGAAATGCGATACGATTCATCGCACGACACCTGTCCCTCCCAAAACCGCCTTTTTCGCAAAATATTTCTGTGTTAACCTTCGGACGCAAAAGTTTTGCGAAACGTATCGGCGACCATCGAGTCAAAAGGCCCAGATCCGACGGTGTGGATCACACGCGATGGGGTTAGAAGCTGTAGGGTAAAGTATGGTGGGGCCAACGATTGCATCAGCGCTTTGTCATGTAGTGGACGGGTTGAAAAGTTTTTCGGGCTTTATCCTGATCATCCGTTCTGCTGATTGGGCAACTTAGATTAAAAGATGGAGCAGGTTCATATTAACGAAGGAAAAGATAATGGAAAGGGTGAGGAAAATATCAGGCGCAACGATGACCGTTGATCTACAAAGATCAACGGTGAATATTCAATTTAATGTTTTCGTCGGGAAATGAAGAAATAAAAGGAATTAAGAGTTATGACGGGGCTTGGAGAGGGTTTTTGAGCCCTTTAGCGCCCGGTTGCGGGGCATAAGGTCTTATGAGGAAAGGGGTTACAGGAGTTAAGCCCTTGGGGGCTTAGGAAACCTTATATGCAGAAAGGGTATTTTAGGCCCAAAATAGTGATTTTAAGCCAATTTGAGGGTTCCGGTAGGGGAAACAAGGGGATTTAAAACCAAATAAGGGAGAGTAAAAGGTTTTAAAGGGATTTTGGAGTGGTTATAGAGGTTAGATAAAGGTTTATAGAGGGCTTTTATGAAGGAAGAAAGGATGAAAATGATGGAAATTTTGAGTAAAGGAGGAGTAAAAATTATGGGAAAATGGGGTTTTAAGCAGTCTTTCTCTTGGAAACAGCAGATTTTTTAGGATTATGAGGGAAACAACAGTGAATATTAAATCAAAGGTTAGTTATCTTCATAATACTTTAAGAAATAACAATTTGGCCATGAAATTGTTTCTTGAAGGCTTAAACAAGATCTAGCCACCATTTGATATGACAAATTTTTATAGGTGGCTAACAGTGGCTCCACATGGGGATAGCATCTTCTTGAAGATGTCAAGAACTTCAGCTTTTGATCTCTGGCTTTTCAGTAAACGAGTGCCTTATCCATTGGGCTGCAACCTTCTTTTCTTTTTCTAATCTTTCTTTGATTTGATGACTTCTGCAGCAATTTGAAACAGTGGAATTCTATCAAAACAACATCTCTATCTACCCAATCCTAATGATCCTAACATTTTTTCTTCTTTCAGAGTGCATTTGGATTGGAAAACTCTTTTCATAAATATTTTATTCTTTTGAAAACAAGAAACTAATCTAAGTCTACCCTTATTTCTCCATGAACTCAGATTAAGCAGTTGAGTTCATAAATTCTTTACCTAACTAGTATCTGTCAGGATTAGACTGTCTGACAGATTTTGTTCTCTAAATTCTAAAACAAAAAAATTTAAAAGCAACCAAGCCAGGATTGAACAGTCTAACTTTTTGTTGATCTATGGCATAAAAACAAGCTGCACATAGTTTGTTATTTGCAGAAAATTAAAACCAAAAACAGTGAAGGGTTAAGATCTGAAAATTTAAGGACATCCTTCATTTTTCTTCAGCTCTAGATTTATTTATGTTTGAACTGTCTTCTTTTTCTTCCCTAGTTCAAGTTTTGAGCACATTGGAACCAGTTTATTTTCTCTCTTTGGCTCAAGTTTTAATCTAATTAGAGCCATTCTTTCTTTGAGATTCATAGGTTCAGTTTTGAGCTTGTTTGAACCTTTGTTTTTCTATCCTAATCTACCTTACTGATAAGCCAATATTATGTTGTTTGGATGATCTAATTCACTAACCTATCAGCAGTAAATTTAAAAACTAATTAGTCATGATTAGGTTGTATGACTAACCAGAAGTGTGTTTTTTTAGGAGTGGCATTTGAGCTTGCACACTTTCAAACTATGTCTCTCTTTTTTGGTATGGGGTTGTACCTTTCTTGTTTTTACAATCTGCCCTCTTTTCTTTTCTATTATTTTTTTATATTTTTCTTTTCTAACTTTGAAAACAGTGAAAGATATGATACTTAAAATGAAAAATAAAAAAGCTTCAAACTGGTACAGTCAAGAAAAGTAATGTTTGAGCATCATGCCATTGACAGGACCTCCAAAAAGTTCAGTTCCATTCAATTCCTGCAAGAAATAAGCATTGTTACTAGTAGTAGAATGAATGAGATAAGGGTCAAGCCATAATTTATCAAATTTCTCATGCTTTCCTTTATCTTCTCTCCTGGAATCTCACTTCAAAACTTTGTCACCAATGCTGAAATCCCTGGCCTTTGTCCTTTTATCAAATAGCTTCTTGATGCTTTCTTGCTTATGTAATGCTCTGTTGTATACTTCCTCTTTGGTTTTTTGAAGATGTATAGCTTGATTTATTCTCCTTGTCATATCATTTTCCTCATACTGTACTTTTTGAATCAGCTTCATGACTGGCACTCCTAGACTGGTTGGAAAAATTGCATCTGCTCCATAACAAGCTGGTAGGGAGACATTCCAATTGATTTCTTAAGTGTTAATCTGTCAACCCATAGTGCATGTACTAGCTTTGTGTGCCATGATTTCTTATTGTCTTCCAGCAAATTTTTTATTATATTTACCAAACTCTTGTTTGAGGATTCTGCTAACCCATTACCTTGAGGGTAATAAGCAGTAGAATGGCCCAATGTAATCTTATATTTGTGACAGAATTCAACCATATTTTTGGATCTAAATGCAGCAACATTGTCAGTGATAATCTTCCTAGGACAGCCAAATCTAGATAGAATATGGTTTTCAAGGAATTTTATGATGACAGAGTCATTGGCTTGCCTACAAGGGATGACTTCTATCCATTTGGTAAATTAGTCAGTTGCAGTGAGGATCCATCTATGTTGGGCAGATGAGGGTGGATGGATTTCCCCAATGAAGACTAGACCCCACTGCTGAAAAGGAGCTTCAACAGTGATTGGATGCAAAGGTAAGGGAAGCAATTTCCTTTTGCCTTCAAAGAGTTGGCATTTGTGACAGGAAATAATCATTTTATGGAAATCTTGAAAAAGGGTGGGCCAATAGTAACCAGCTCTAAGGATTTTATTGGCAGTTGTCTTCCAATAGAGGTGGCCTCCACATTCTCCTTCATGGCACTCATGCTTGATCTTATTTGCATCATTCTCAGGCAAACATTTAAGCAATAATCCACTAGCATTTTTCCAATATAGACATTTATCTACAATGCAGTAATTAACAGCTTTCAACTTTAAAAATCTTGTCTTTGTTTTAGACAAACCAAGAGGTGTATTCAAATTGAGTAACACATATAAAATATCAGCATACCAAGATGAATTCAGAAAATGATCTTCAATAATGGGAGTTGACAACTCCTCCTGTTCATCTAATGCATTTATCATGTTTATATCAAGAGCTTCAAAATTAGACTCAGCCATTAATCTTGCTAGTCCTTGGCCTTTTATGAGTTTAGTGGGCTTGATTTCTAAATCATATTCAAGTATCACAGCTATCCACTTTCCTCTTTTTCCATCTGGATCTTGTGTTAAAATGTCTTTTAAACTGAATTGGGCACAAATGCAATTATGTGGGAATGTAGAATGTAAACTCTGAAGTCTTTTAAGGCTTTGACTAAGGCAAAGGCTTGTTTTTCCATGATATTGTACTTCAGAGGTGCATCTCTTAGTGTCTTACTAAATAATGCAATTAGCTGCTCTTGTCCTTTCAACTTCTTCTGTAATAGGACAGCAGCTATAGTGTGTTTTGATACAAATGAAAAAATGAAGAAATCCTTTGTAAAATCAGGACTTATAAGAAATGGTGTTTTGGTCAATGTTTGTTTTACCAGTTCAAATGATTTCTTTGCTTCTAAGGTCCATTTAACTCCTTCTTCCTTTTTTAGCATGTTTGTTATGTTTCTAAGGAGTTTGGCTAGATTGGGTATGAACCTTCTCAAGAAATTAATCTTTCCAATGAAATATTGAAGTTCATTGATGTTTCTAGGATGGTTGATCTGCAATATACCATCAATCTTCTTTGGGTCTATCTTTATCCCCTTTTCTGATATGATGTGTCCAAACAGTTTGTCTTCTTGGAGACCAAACATTGTTTTCTTTGGATTTAAAGATAACCCAAATTTTCTGCATTTCTCAAAGACTTTTCTCAAATGTTCTCGGTGTTCTTCATCTGTTTTGGAAAAAACAGTGATATCATCAAGGTAAATAACGATGAAGTAAACTAATTCTTCTGAGAATTCTATATCCATGGCTCTCTGAAATGTGGCACCAGCATTCATTAAACCAAAGGGTATTTTCACATACATGAAAGTACCCCAAGGTGTGGTAAAGGTTGTTTTGATTTGATCATCAGGATGTACTAGTATTTGATCGTAACCTGAAAATCCATCTAACAAAGAAATCCTTTTAGAACCAACTACCTTTTGTAAAATGTGATCCATCTTGGGTAAAGGGTAGTTGTATTTTAATGAAGCTTTGTTTAAGTTTCTAAAATCAATAAAAAGCCTTATTTCTCCTATCTTTTTCCTAACTGACACAAGGTTAGACACCCAATCTTAATATCTAATAGGGACAATAATTCCAGCTTCATACATTTTCTTGATTTATTTCTCAACCAAAGGTAATTGAACAGGGTTGATTCTGCGCAATTTTTGTTTAAAAGGTTTTTGGTTTTCTTTGAGGGGTATCTTGTGCTGAATTATCTCTATATCATAGGATTTTAGATCCTCATAACTCCATGCAAACACATCAGAAAATTCCTTAAAGAGCTCAATGTATTTCAGTTTAATGTGAGATGGCAAGGTTTTAGACAATTTAATCATTTTTGGCTTTTGTTCACTGCCTATATTACATTCTTCTACTTCATTTTCAACAGGCTCCAGTTTTGGTTTTTTGGCAACATCATTGAAATCAAACAATTCTTCTAATGCGACCAGTCCTTTTGGCAAGCTTTGAGTGTTAGATTGCAGCATTTCTAGATCTTATTTTCCTAAATATGCACTAATTTCTGTGGTATGTTCAACTTTATTAGAAAACAGATTTATATCAGCAATCTTTGGAGACTTTACTTCTTCATCAAGTGGGTTTTCTTCAATAAGACAGTCATTTTCATAATCTGAATCTGAACTTGGTGGCTCAAATTCATTTCTGGACTGTAGGAAGTCTTTTATTTGTTTATCTCCATCAAACACTTGCCAATATTTTTCATTGTCTGGGACAGCTGGTCTAAATTTGATTTGGGTGGTACATTGTTTGGTTTCATAAGGTGTTAGACAAGTTCTAGCAGCAAAGGCTAAACCATTAGCAAGGATATTTTGGTTTCTTGGGACAAATATAAGCTGGAATTCATCAAATGTTTTCAAAAAATCAATGACATCATTTCTATAGGCTCTAAGTTTGGGGTGTTTGGCACTATATTCCCCATTCACTTGCTTAACAATCAACTCTGAATCCCCATGAACTTATATCCTTTTGGCCCCTAATTTTTTCAATAAGTGTAGGCTTAAAAGGAGAGCTTCGTACTCAGCTCTGTTATTTGAAAATTGAAAATTTAACCTGTAGGGATGCCCTTCAATATGATTTTTTTCAGTGTTTTGTATCCAAATGCCTGCACATGCATTGTTCTTAGTGCAAGACCCATCAAAATTCATCCTCCAAAGAGGACTAGTTTCAGATTTAGCAGTTTGATTACTATCATCTTTATCTTGTGTGCTTTCAAATTGTTCTTGTAAGTCAGCACTATGTTGAATTTGTTCTAGTTCCTCATGTTCTTCATTAAGTTGAAGATTTTTTTCTTGACTCTCAAAGTTGTTAAGCAATGGATGATAGTTTTGTAGCTCTAGACCTGTGATCAGTTTGTTGTGATTTTCTGTTTTGGAAAATTGTTTTGATGTTTCTGTCTTGTCTTCCTCCTTTTCTACGTCTGCCACTATGTTACTGTGAGGGGTGGCCATTAAATCAGTTAAGGTTTCTTGCTCATTTGATATTTCATGATTGAAGAGAATAAATGAGTCAAGGCCTGTATGTACAGAATAAAGAGGGGAGTTTTCTGGTCTATCTTGGCTACTGACCATATATTGCCTATGAGATTCCCTATAAATTATTCTTGTTTGATTAAAAACAGGGATGGTAGCATATGTCATATCCATTTGCATTGTTCCTTGTAACTTAACTACCCAAGATCTTGATAACAGCATACCATACTTGGGGGGTACATCAGCCACTACAATATCCATCACTAAACACTTGGCTGGAATTTGAGCTAAGTTCACACAAAGGTCTTTGATCAAACCTAAACACTTCACTCTACTCGAGTCAAAGGAGTATAGATATTTGTAGGGTCTAGTGATTTCAAGGCCTAGACTCTCCATTATTGCTTTGGGCATTAAGTTGTGAGAGGCCCCTGAGTCATGCATAGCATTGTGTAAAATTTTGTCATGAATTTTCAAACTAACATAAAAAGGAGGAACTGGCCCTTCTTGGTATCTTCAATCTTTGGACCAAATAAGAGCTCTGGTTGGTCATCATTGAGGTTGACAGTTTCATTATTTTCTGCTATGTTGAAAGCTTTCAAAATTTTTGATCTATATACATCTTGGGTGACTAATTTGGTGAGGGGAACAGAGATTTTAATCTTGGAAATTTCTTGTTCCAAACTAAAAGGAAACTAACTTTTTACAATGTTTGTTTCAGCCTTGTTAATCACTAATTTATCAGTGAAATCAGTTTGCTAATTTCCTCTATTTACAATGGTCAAAATTGTTTTAATAGGAGCACTAGCTGAGGTGCTAACGCTGCTAAGACCTACACTCTATTTTTCATTAATTTGAGTGCCTTTCTCTTTGTTTTGATCATAATTTACAACCACTGTTGTCTTTTTGTTTTGTAACTTTGGATTTGTTGACAGGGCTATTTTTTGCAGAATTTCCAGAGGTTTTAGTTTTGGGAGTTTCCTGATTCTTTTTACTTCTAAGATCATATTCTTTTGGGGTTTCTATGATGACATTTTCCAACTCTTGATAGTAATATTCATCCTCTGCTCATTTATCATCATAGGGTGTGTATAGACCTTGTTTCTTATTAATAGGAACATCAAAATGATCACTACCTACTCCCAACATGTTTGTGTCATCTTCCTCTGTTTGTTCAATTGTTTCTTCAACCTCACTTACATAGTTTTGATGAAAAGGAGGTGTAATCTGTTGATCATCTTCTCTTTGTCTATTTTTAGGTTACTTTCTCCTAAAATTCTGATTTTGATTTTGATTTCTGTTTTGAGGAGCAGATTGGTTTTCTCTAGATTGTGCCCTCTCAAGTATGTTCACCTTTTTCATCATTTCTTCTATCATTCTTTCCATTTTAGAGCTAGATGTGGAGGGTGTATATTCTTCCCTAAACGATACTTTCTTCTCATTCCTCATTCTAGCTCTTTTCTCCATCAGATTCACTTCCACAGCAAGAGCTCTTTTTTGCACGTCTTCTAGAGTCAAAGGATCTCTCTCTCTCAGCTGATAGGCCATTTCAGGATCAAATCCTTCAGGAAAATTTTTTAAAGTTGAGTCTTGTGGTGGTTTCAAGTCTGGGGGCAGTGCATTATAAACACTATTGAACCTAGTGCAATATTCTTGGACACTTCCCCCAGTGTTTCTTTTGAAATTATTGTAGTCTGAAAGTATTTGGAGAGGGTTTTTCTTAACTTCCCACTTGTTTAAGAATAACTGATGAAGGGCTTGGAGATCATTAAGAGTGTTATGGGTTAAGCCTTTGAACCATTTTCTTGCTTCTCCCCCTAGACTTTGAGCAAATAACCTCAGTTTGACAGTTTCATCATCAATCTCATTCCTATCAAGATAGTTATTTATCTTATCCACATGTTGTGAAGCAGCAGTAACACCACTGGCATCATACAATGGTATCTTGGACTGATAGTCCTGTGGTATATTGACTAAAGGAAAAGGAAGGACTAGGGGAGCATACCATGTTGCCATGATAGGATGTTGTGGAAAAAGCAGGGGGTTTACAAGTGGAGGAAGTTGATGGAATGGTGTAGTTTGAACAGTGGATGTGTGGTTAACAGAAGTGGATGGACCAGCAAGAGATTGTTGAGCAGATCTAGGATGAGAGAAACCAAAATTATGAAGGAAATGCACATCAGGTGGAGTAGTTTCTCTGCTACTAGGATGTTCACCTCTATCTTGGGATGAAGGTGGAGGCTCTAAATCTACCTGATTTATATCATCAAGTGACCTAAATCTGAATGGGTTTCTTAAGTCAACTTGTGAATCTTGTAGAGCTACAAGGTTTTCAGAGACAGAATTAGCTCTATGGAGTGACCTAACAATAGTTGAAGCTTGGGCCTTAGAAGATTTCCTAAGAATTCTTTCAGGATTATCAACTATCTCAGGAGGATTTGGGTCAGGATAGGCTCTAGTATGAATTCTTCTAGAAGCCACTATGCTATGTTTTCAGACCCAACAACAAGAAAAGTTTAACCAAATATGACAATATTTAGTGGGCTAACTGATCTTTAGCAACAAAACTTTAATCCTCAAAGTCTTCTTAACTAAGTTTATATTATGTTATGATAATAATGGGTTTCCCAGTGGAGTCTTTAGGTCTATTTAGGATTATGGAGTCACCAGGTGGAAAATTTTTAGCTTTTTGTGAAAGTAAAATGTTTTCTGGTTCCACCACCATGTTTATTATGAAGCCAGTCTGAAATATTTTTGAATTTTCTGAGTTTTTTCAGTCCTATAGGTTATGAGAGTGTCCTAAATCTGTTTCAACACTTAGCTAAGGTGATGAGACAAACAGAGTTTACTCTTATGGCTAAGCTAGATGATTCCTTCAAGGTTTGATAAGGCTTCTATGAGAATCCTAAGGGTTACTTAGTTTGTCACTGATTCAAATAAGTCCTATCATTATTACCATTTGCTTTGGTAGTGCTTGAAGAGAGCTACTTATACTGCACTGAAGGTTGAGTGTTTTGTTTTAAGGATTTCACCCAAAATTCCCAAGTGGGATCACTTAGAAAACTGAGGAAAATCAACAGGTCTACTAATGTTCAGTGGAGTCACCAGGTGAAGGATTTTTACTTTATTTCGGGGCTTGAAAGTTGTTCACCATCAACAATCAAAACCACTCTAAGCAGACACTTGGTTCATTGTCAAAATGGGATTATCTGAGTTGTGAAGTTATCTATTACTTCAGAAAGTCCCCAGTATGGTCGCCATAAATGTTAGGCCTCTGTAATTTAGTAGAGTGGCAAGACTAAATGCTACAAAGACTACATCAAAAACCACTTTGGGATTCTAAGATCTAGCCCTCCTGAATCCAGAGAGGGATCTCTCTATAAGTGAAAAGATCGATTTATCTTTCAAGGTTTTAAGTATGATATTAGGCTAGTTATTAAGAACAAGGGTTTTTCGTTTGTTTGGTTGGTCAGGTATGATCTTTAATTGGATGGAATATCACAAAATGAAAGATTTCCAAAAGGTGAAGATGTAATTATATTGAGAAGTGTTCAGCAGATAGGATTAGTGCGAAAACAACTTTAAACCATTGGGAAATGGAGTCATAAAAGGGTTTAATTGTACAACAATTTCAAGAGTGGTCCAAGGGGCAAGTCATCTATATCAGAAGATCCTTTAGATTGAATGATGGATTGGAACATTAAAGTGTTTTGAAGGTGGAAAAAGCCAATAATTTCAACAAGGATTTATCAACTTTCCAAACAAGAAAAGCCTTTTTAAGCAACTGTTTAAAACCAACCAAAGACAGGGCTAACCATAAACTTCTTTGGACAAGCTTGTATTAAAGCTAACTTATCAGACAAAAAATCCAGTAATCCACATGACTACTTTCAGAAGGGATGAAAACAGATAAGAAAACAAAGTGCAACTTAAGATCAAGCAAGATACATTAAAATCAAATCCTGCTTTCAGCACACTCTTAGGGAAACTTTCAAAACAACCTTTGGAGAAAGAACTAGAAGATAGGGCAAACCATAAAATTTTCTAGTTTAACTCTACTTAGTATTCATTGAAAATATCATTCAAGAACTTCCTTTCAATTTTTTCACATCAAGACATGGACTAACCAACATTTCTTGATAATGTTTACACTTAACTTAAGTCATTCTTAAATACACAATTGGAGGAAAACATAAAGATAAAGCTTATCAGTGAGAGTAGGGTACTTTTAACATTAAATCTTAGCTCTTTATTTGTTGTTCTTTATCAAAGAAAAGTGAACAAAATGGCACACATGAAAGGAAAACAATAACAGTAAGAGGTACTTCACCAATGATATAGACCAGGATCCCAAAAATCAGCTTGTATATTGATTGGCAATCCAGTTACATACTTCAAGTCCAATGTTTCATCACAGAAACAACTTCTCTTCTCATCCTAACTTCTTCAATAACTTAACAGAGCTTTAGAGCTTCAGAGTTTATTTACATTCAACAATGATTCGATACAGCAAGTATTACATCATAAATCCAATAACCAACCCTTTACAATGTGCTCATCAAGGAGATCTTATTAGGAAATGAGGAGGTGGAAGAGTTTCCAGGGTTCAAGTATCATTAATTCTACACTTAATGCAATTCCTAGCCTTGAAAACCACGCAAGGCATAAGGCAGGAATGCATTCTATCTATTACTCTATCTCGTAACTCTGTTTTCAGTTTTTTAGGCTTAGTGGATGAGAAGATTGACTTTAAGGTTCTTTCTTATCCTTTCAATAACTTCGCTGACAGTTTGAAATAAGTTCTTTTGTTTGAAATAATTGTTCAGTTGTATTTATGCAAATATCTCCTGAATAGGAAATAACTATGCCTTTTGTTGATTTATTACAAAGTTATTACTAAGCCTTAAAATTCAAATATTTCAACTAAAATAACTCAGAGGTTATTATTTCAGAGTAACTCTTTCAGATATTTTTGCCTTGGGCCTTTCATGGTCTCAAAGGTAAAAAAAAATTAACTCTGTAATAAATAACATTTCAACACCCTAGGTTAGCAGCACCTTCTCATTTTGCATAGAAATATTGCATATGAGCCTCATTTCAAATGTTGGTTACTTGATGTTATTGGATTGATTTCTGTTGTTAGACTAGTTGAAGAATGTTAGACTGAACCAAAGAAAGCTCTGAGTTGCAGAGAGCTATTGTACATGGAGTGATGTAACTGGTTTGATTATCAATAATACAAGCATGTTCATAGGATCCTTGAGTTATATAAATGGTGAAGTTTTCCTAATTGTCATTGTTTCTCCTTATGTTTTCGTTACGTTCATCTTTTTCTGATAAAGAAGCAGAAATTTTAGATTAGGATTGGTTGTTTCAGCACCCTATTTCTGTCTATATTCTTTATGTTCATGTTTTCTTCTGCAAGGTCTAATTATAATATTCTTAATTGCCTTGTAGTTACATCTAGCTTGTTATCTTGGAAATGATTCAATAGAGTGAAACCAAGGAAATTGTTGGTGAGCCCATGTTCCTTTGAGTAAGACTTGAGATATTGTTTTTAGGATCTTTCTTTAAAGTATGCTTACTAGAGTCTAAACCAAAGAGGTCTATGGTGTGCCCTGCCCTTTGGTCTACCTTGAAATGTTGCTTTGAAGTGTCTTTGAGAGTTGTCAAAAGCATATTAGATTATTTCTGTTTGATCTTAGACCACTCTTGTTGTTTTCTTATATGTTTTCTTTATATGAAAGTAGTCTTCTAATTGCTGGATTGTTGTCAGAAAGGTTTCTTGTTAAAATTTTTCCCAATGATATTTATGGTTTTCCCTATCCTTTGGCTTGCTCCAAACAGTTACCTTAAAAGGTTTTTCTTGTCTGAGTAGAGCTAGAAGATTCTTAACTAACTATAGCTTTGCTGCCTTCACATATTATTAATGTTTCATATCACAAACTAATCTAAAGAATCCATTTGATATAGTTAGTTTTCCCTATGAAAGCCTTTGCAGAGTTGATGACCAATTAAATCCTTTTATGACTCCATAGCCCAATGGGTTGATGTTTCTTACAGTCTATTTGTTTCAGATAAACATTCCCTCAATCAGTCATACCATTTATCCTTCAATCTATCATTTAATCCAACCAAAACAAAACAAAACAAGTCCTTAGAACTTCATAACTAGCCTAATATATTAAAACAAAGAACATAAAGATATATCAATTAAAATTCTTTTATAGAGAGATCCCTCTCTGAATCTAGGAAGGCTAGGTCCTAGGATTCCAAAGTGGTTCTGATGTGGCCCCTGTAGTGTTTGTTCTTGCCATTCTAGCAAATCACAGGGAGCCAACACCTACAAGGGAGGGTACGAGCCTCCCTGTTGTTGATGGTATGGTATCACCTTATTCGTCATACTCTGCAAAGGTGGAGATTGACTTTGATGGTAGTGAGGTTGTGACACGTTTTGGGTAGAATCATACGAGTATCTTTGGTATTTGATACTACTGCCTAGGTGACCTTGAGTCAATGACCTGATCAAACCATCTGCAATATTTGACGCACCTGGTAACTCTCTATAACTTTGCAGGCATGGGGAATTTTGCAGGACATTGTAAATATATCCTGACTGGGTGTGAATGAGTTCAAGCTGCTAGGATTTGCTAATGGCGTCCTCCTCGGAGGTAGGTTTTTATGTCGCCGCATATTTTGAGATGTTGGTTGTGAGATTTTTCAAAAATAATTCCAACAACACTCTATCGTTGAGTTTGACTTTACAAAAAATGCAACATTGCTACCATTCGTGGAGATGGTCTGATATATGGATGAAAGGTGTTTGCCTAAAATGAGTCTATAGTTCCATTCCTAAGTCATGATGAATGGGTAGCTGAAAATAGGTAAGGAACGTGGTAGCGAGGGCGTTAAAGGTTCCATGAGAAGTAGGATGTTTCTCAACATACCATTTCAACGCAAGCCCTCTTAGGGTGCATTGAAAAATTCTTAGTCTAATAGTATGATCAATGATACTATTGGATGAATAACACAGGTGGAAAGTCATAATATGATTTCCTGGGACCTTCGCTTGCTTCCCTTCGAATTTTGGTATATTCGAAGGGATATTTGTGGACATGGGATACCAATTAAGTCTATGAGCAATGGGGTCATTAGTTAACTTTGTTAGGTCTAGAATATTAAGTGATGCTAAGAAAGGTAATTGACTATTGACTGCCATTGTACACTGTGGAAAAATAGGTGTCTGAATGTGATGGGTTATGGGGGGTGCCTAGGGAATATTACCCTGTGATGTGCCCTAATGAATATTCAATTGAATCCCCAAAGGGGTTGCACTCCTCTACCTTATAGGTGTCGTGGGAGGAGTTGAGTGTGGTAACCCTTCTCGGGTTTCCACTAGTGTGGTGTTGGGTGACCCTTGGGGGTTTCCAATCACAGATGCCTTGATAAAGGATGATCCGATAATGGTGGCAGTGTGTCATATTCGACACCTAAATGGAGAGAGACCTAGCACTCCTCCCTCTAATCGGGGGAGGTCCAAGAAACTCCTAGATCGACATGGTCCCGTTGGGTCCGTTATGGTGTCGACTAGCTTAATCTTGGTGATACTTTTGGTTTGATGGAGGAAGGAATATTTTTATGAAAGAAAATATGATCACATGCTTAAAACAAAGCAAAAAAATAAGAGGTAATTTTTCCTTTAAATTAACGCTATATGATCAAGCAAGAAAAACATGTGGTTTTGTTTGTTTTGTGTATGATACTCAAAATCCTAAATAAACCTATTTGTCCTTACACTCTCAATGTAATTAGGCCTTGCGAAGATGTCTTCTGATGGGTATTGCGGCTAACATCCCAAAATAACTGGCAATGCCTTCCAGCAGCCAAAGAATCAACCAAGGTAATGGTAAGAGGATCAAGCATTGCTTGCACCGTCACCTATAAGGAAGGATGCCCTAGTTTTGGCCACTACAGTATCGTCTTCCCACTTGAGTGTTTGAGTCTTGAGCTTCTTGGTAATCAACTACCAGTACTAAGCACTAGATGAGACAGGTAGCCCCAAGAAGTATCGCATAAACTGGGCCTAAGCTTAACCCCCTCTAAAACGGGTCTCTGGTAATGCTCGCGTATTTGTTCCGTGGGCAGATAGACAGATTTTAAGCTCCCTAAAAATTCAACATTTATGTCTCACAATGTATTATGACTACAGCGGCTTATTGGATGCCTACCCCCGATGATCCTCGCCTGAACTATAATTTCTTTTGTGGCCCCTATGGGGAGAATTTACTGATTTTGGTTAGTGATTATTTTTAGAGAGTCTCAATTTTCTTCGGGTGTGCCTTGGTGAAGTAACTCTAAGAAGAGGATAAAGGTCCCAACACACTGGGTGCCTTTTGGTACAATGCTTACTGACTATTTGTGTGCACTTTGGAGTGTACAATAATAAGTGTTATGAGATGTGGATATGTGTTAATCCTTTACAATCCTTTTCGAATTACCCTATGTGTGATTTTTCATGCATAAATAAATGATGTGTGAATTATCGGCCACTTACACCTTGCCTAGTTAGACTATGTTTGCACTATAGGGAGATGTAACATTGTCTTAGGAAATAATTCATGTGCATACCCAGGCTCACCGTTAGGTGCAAGGACGGTAGATATTACTTGATTTATTTTCGACAGTTTGGTCCTAGTCCCAATTTCTAATGAAAAATTGAACTAATCTAATGCAAAAATTGAAAACACTTGAATTAGCTAAATATATTTAGATATATGGGCCACTTACTTTTAAGCAAATTACGCTATGTGTTCTATATATTCTATCAGAAAATCGTTGGTTCGGGAAGCATATGTGGATTGAAGGTAGCTTACTTTTTCCTTACTTAAACTACTTGTGATTTGCAAAGATAAAAAAAACTAAAATTAAAACTACTTAGTTTCTAAGCTAAATTATAGCAAATAAGAGTCCTAATCATTCCTGAAATACCAAAACAAAGTGATGGAAAAGTTTCTATGGGTTTCCAAACACTTTGCAACTGCAAAAAATGGGAAAAATCAAGCAAAAATGGGCTTGCTTCCTACCACGCAGCTTATCCTCCCACAAGCGTCTATCAGAATAGAATGTGTGTGGTCGGGAAAAAATAATAATAATAATAAATCCTCCTCTTCTTGGAAGAACTTCTTACTGAGTGTGACTGAAGGTGCTGAGAGGATGCAGGGGTGATTTTGCAGCAAGTTGAGAAGGAATAAGGACATGCATCAACAACCATTAACTCAAAATAAGAATCTAGTGGATTCGCCATTCCTGTGGTAGTGTATTTGGCATGTGATCGGATGAAATACACTTTTCTTAGTAGGGAGGTTGCTTACCTACATAAGAGTCACAGGTCAAAATGGTTTTTCAAACATTAGTGGAACGAGCTCAACATGTAATAAGCTAAGTTAGAATGAAACATAGCATGCTACATAAACAATGGAACAAAAACAAACAACATGCACCAGATACACGCTCAATAGAGAAAAAACACTGATAACTCAACAATGGATAGCTTTATCCCTTTATTAGGTGTTGGTAGTAGTAGAAGATAGAATGTTAAATCTCTTGTAATAGATCCTTCGAGCTACGGAGCTCCAATATCCAAGACAAGGGGGTCTCTTCCCCTAAAGTTTTCAACAATCCTCTCTTCCCTCTCAAATAATGGTAGATCGAAGAACGTGTGATGAACTCCTCTCTCTTGGATTGAGGTGTTGGGTGGTCAACAATTGAATCCTTCCAATCCTCCTGCTATTGGACAAAAAAAAATTGGTTTTCTATGGAGCAATTTGTCCATCATAACAATGTGTCTCCTATTTATTTTCCCAAGGCTAGATTTTATAGACCATTTTCAAATTTTCCCTCCTTCTCTTGGTCCAAGGTGGATGGTGACACAAGAGTGGGGGTAGGATTCTTTTGTGTATTTAACTAAATCCTCAAGCTAGCTCCAAGGCGAATAAACTTTGTTAGGTTGAGTAAGAATATTTTTCATCTAGTGTGCCAAGTGGTCCCAGATGGTGACATTATTTCATCCCCAGGATCATGTGGCTATCGAAGGGATAGTCGCACAATGCGCGGCTCTCGAAGGAAAAGCCACACTGCGTACTCAGAGCCAGTGTTGTATGTGCACGGTCCAAAAAATTTCCCTTTGACCTTAGGAAAAAATAAATTTTTAGCTCCTCTAATGTATTTCTTCCCTGTAAACCTTTATATGTACCTTCTTCTTGACATTTTTTAACGTATTTTTCATGTACGATTTTCTAGTGTTAACACCCATTGTGAGCCCTTAGGCGTTATCTAGGCAATCCCTTATATGGATAGAATCAATCCCTCTAGCCCGATGAGTGGGTCTAGTAACAAATGAGACAAAAGCAAGCAAACTCTCCTAGCTTAACTCAGAATGATATGAAAAAGGAAAATGGCCTACCTCACTCCTTTGTGGTCACTTCTCGATTTTAATCCTGATCTCATCACTTCCAAGCTCACTCCTCGCTATTCCTTGTGCATGAATAACTGCAAGAGAGATCAAACAACTAAAAATGAAGAAAGCATAGTATATTGTATTCTAATATAAACCATATGATGGATCAAGGAGAATCATACTAAGCCAGTAATCATTGACAATCTTATGGAAAGTAAAACATACTTTGTATTATTAATAAATCAAAGAGGGAAGCATACAACTGGTGCCTTGATGTTGGAAGCCTCCTTCGGGACAGGTTTCCAAATCCAAGCCAAATAGTTCAAACACTCCTCCTAATAATATTGGCAGCATTTAGGCACATTCGAGCACTAGCAACAAAACCAGCAATGACCATCCATTTGGGGAAAGCATGGAATTCATTTATAGGGAAGTTGAACAGGTTAAGGATTCATAAAATAAGGAGGAAGGTCCACATATTAAGGGGAAAATCCTTAAATGGAGGATCAAGGACTCAAAATGGGATAAATCGACCCAATCCTCATCCAAATGATACCAAAATTTCATTGTCGAGGCTTCTAGTAAACAAAGCTTCTACTCCACTTTTGGACAACCTACCTAAAGAGGAACAGCATGAATTTTTACTTTAATTTCCACGTTTTCAGCGTTGTTCACAGGTTATGCACAAGGTGAAAAGCGCTAGTCCATGGAGAAGAGAACTGCATTGGGGCTGCAAATTAGGGTTTTCACGAATTTTTCTTGTAATTGCTTTAACACATTGATTCTCCACTTCTTCAGGGATATTTTGAGCATGTTATTCATGGTGAACATGTTTTCACATCTTTTATCGCTTTGCAACATTTTTTGCATGAGTGACACAAAATACAACACTTCGAGTATGGAATAGGGAGTGCGAAAAAATATTGTGTAACATATGCCCCCTAAAGTATGAAAGAAAAACGAGAAGTGATGGTTGAAGTGATTTTTCATTCAAGGCAAGGACTTGGAAAAATCGTCGTCGAGAGACCTGCAAATCAAACATAGTACAATATATATGACATCTTTGATGAACATATGCCTAAAATACATATTTTAATAGGCATAGAACAATACATGAACCCACGACATGGGCGCAGCCATCCAACTAAAAGGGTCATAAGTGTGGATCCATGGCATGGGCATAGCCATCCGTATAGAAAGGATCAATTATACAATCATGAATACTCCACGCAGCCTAGATTGATCATATGGAATCCACGGTCTTCATCTCCATCCTAACCCGTCCAAAATACGAATCTAACCATGTGAATATATGTAATGATGTCGAACATGGTAGAAACCACCTGATTATTGATCGATGAGGTAAATCGTTAACAAAAACAAGAGAAACCACCAGTAATGGCGATATCCCTTAAGGTGCGACAGCACAATCCACAAGTGTGAATAAAAGAGCTAAAGTCTAACACTTGCATAATAATTTGATCGAAGGCCAATGATGTGAACCTGTCGTCAAACGTGAAGAAATTTCCATTGAGGAATGCAAGCTCCAAGGTACTAAAAGGGAGTTTCTAGATCAACTTCTAGGATAATGAGCTGATGTCGATAGGGAGTGATCTGCCGAGGGAGGGCCATAATGTTTCCCACATCATCAACACGAAACACAGGATTACTCAAGATAGATAGGAATGATTCAAGATTGTTGTAGAGAGGGTCAAATGAGTATAAGAGGTTTTGACTTTTGTAGATAGGGCTTCTCTTGAACATATTGGTGACACGACTCTATAGTTTGGCAGCATTTGACTCAAAACGGAATCAGAGGTCATGATGACAACAGGAAGTGATCGAATGAGAGGAAAATGGATTTCCAAAACCGAGGAAGGCAAGTGAAGAAGAGAGGATATCCCATACCCGACATGAAATGAAAATGAGTGTCATGTTCAAGAGCAACATGTTGCCTGTAATATAGAATACAAGACATGTTTAATTCCATTTTTTCCCACTATTTCTAGCGAGTACCTCTCCATTTTTTATATCAAGCTTGAATATGATACCATATGCTTAGCATATAAGTTCACCCTTCGGATGAATCCATCCTAGTAAGTTTAACGAGCCCTAGGAAGGAGTAGCTCGGTCTCATCATGGTGACAAGTCCTGTGTCTTTTAAGTTTTACGAGTCCGACGGAGGGGTAACTCGACATCTTTTTCATGTTTAGGGAGTTTGAAAAAGAGGCAGAAAATAAAACTCCAAAGATCCCTTTTCGTAAATAGTCTCTTGAACCTGAAAAGGTAGAAAACAATATCCAAGAGAACCTTAGTCATGTTTGACGAAGGTATTTCTTTTTTGTAGCTAGTCTATCTCTATCTGGAAAAGGGTTAAACTTATACTAAGTAGATGTCTTTTCATTTAATTTAACGAGCTCAAAAGGAAAATTTATCAGAAATATTTTCATATTTTGGGAGTCTGAAAAGAGCTGAAAGAAGACTCCTCCTAGAGGAATGAGTTGTATAAAGGGTAGCGACTCATTCCGGTGATGGTGGAACTTCTCCAAACACGTAAAGGTCAAGAGGTTGGCTAATAAGACCACTCATCGCAGTGGTTCCTCAAGAAAGGGTAAAAACCAAGTGAAAGCGTATAATTGGCCAAGCAAATGGTGACGATGGAATGAGAAAACCAAGGATCATCTGATAAAACAAGCTGATAAAACTGGCAATCACAAAAGGTATAATGAGAATGGTTTCATTTTTACACAAACTTAAAACATAAGAAACTATGCTTGAAATTGGTTTCATTTTTTCACAAGATTGAAACAGAGAAAAAATATGCTTGAGAGTGTTTTCATTTTTACACAAGCTTGAAACAAATAAAAACTATGCTTGAAAGTTTGCATGCCCCCAACATAATGACTCAATTCGAGGTACATGACCACTAAGCTTCATCGCATTCACCTAAGTAGACTACTAGTTATTAACATGTGGATGGAATGAAGGTTCATTTATGAGATCAAGTGAAAGACTCGACTGGGAATTTACGAGATCTAATCAAAGACTCGAATTGAAAGGGGGTTTGTTTCATTTTTTAACAAGCTTGACACAGTGAAATAACTATGCTCATAGGGACCTATTTCATTTTTTAACAAGGTGGAGATAGTAAAAGAACTATCCTCATAGGAATTTGTTTCATTTTTAAACAAGGTTGACACATTAAAATAACTATCCTCATAAGGACCTTGTTTCATTTTTTAATGAGCTTGACACAAGAAAAGGAACCTTGCTCTCACACCTTGTTTCATATTTTAATGAGCTTGACACAAGACAAGGAACTTTGCTCAGAAGGTATTGTTTCATTTTTTAAGGAGCTTGACACAAGAAAAGGAACTATGCTATGGAGACCTTGTTTCATTTTTTAAGGAGCTTGACACAAGAAAAATAACTCTGCTCCAGATACCTTGTTTCACTTTTTAACGAGCTTGACACAAGAAAGGAACTCTAATATAACACCTTGTTTCATGGCCCATAAGAGTTCATGGCTTCCAAGAGGTTCTCATCATATGGGAGAACAACACTCTAAAAATGAGGGTCCAATGCCCCCAGTATATGATACACTATGTCACTAACTAGATCATCAGTAGACATAGGCATGGAATAGGTTACCACATAATTAACCTATGGCGGAAAATATACCACTTGCATGTAAGAACCATTTAGGGACAACGCTTGATTAGGACCAATGAATGAAATATTATCAATGGTCACAATTCTTCCTTCATGTGGAAAACACATCACACGAAAGAGAGAAGAGACAAGAGTTCCCATGACATAACTATTGTCATGGCCAAGGAGGAAGTTAAAGTCCAAAGGGCCTTGGACAACCATCACATCTATATAGGTTATCTTTCCTCCAAAAGTAATAGGAAAATTAGGAAATATCCCTAACGGATGATTGGTTCCTCTATTAAATGCCAACAGATTCTGGGTAACAGACATAAGTTACGGATAACCTAAATATTTCCAAGTAATTGAGAACATAATACTAACAGATGTGCCCTCATCTATTATTTTTCTAGGTACAACCACATTATAGGCTTGTACTATGATCTCAAAGGGAACGTAAGAAGGAAGACGATATCCCTCCAGTCGACTCCAATCAAAGGAAGCGACCAGACTACTTGGAGGAGGTGTCGTGGGAACGAGAGAATTTCCCCCTTTTGTTACAAGAATGGGAGGATCACCCTCTTGTACCATGGGAATGAGAGTATTTCCCTCCAATTCATGGGAATCTGACGAAACAACAATAACCTGAGTGGTATGGGCTTCACTCTTTATGGGAAAGGTACGATCAACTAGAGGTGGAATCAGATCGATCGTTTCCTCAATCAATAGTTGGTCGGGAACGAATTCATGGGATTCACCTACAGAGAGATGGGATTGACCAAAGATGACTTATGATCAATCACTTGATCAACTAGTGGAGGATCAGGGGGAAGCTCATGGTAAGCAGTGGGAAGACAAGGTTGAGAAGTTGTAATGTTATCCAACATTTTTTAGGCTTCATCCATATAAGGACAAAGTTGAATAGGATGATTCCCTTCACATTATAGGGAATTTTACTTTACCCTTTTTCCCATGGACCTTATTATCACTAGCTGTGGTTTTGTCACCAATATGATCTGAAGAGGCCAATTTCAAAGGTCGATTTGAGTCGATGGACCATACTTCTAATATCATGGGAATTATAGGACAACCCTAAGAAGGTGGTCATCCTTACATAACTTCCAAGGGAATTTGATTTTGCAGGACTGATTGGAATTTTTTTCAACATTATTTGCATTAGAAGCAATGGTTGCTTGGTTTCCCCCTTGCTTATTTTGCTTCTTCTTCTTCGTCCTCTTCTTCTTCTTCTTAGCTTCCTGATAACTATAATCTAGATTTTCGCCAGGCGAAGAAGGTGAGGGGTCAACTTTAGGGTCAACATGAGGTTGACACTATTTAGGCAGAGGCGAACTTGGTTGAGAAGCATCTTGGACATTCGAAACCATGGGGGTCAAAAATAACCAAACTGGAAAACCAATGGTTAATCTTGGGAGGGACAACATTTCCATATAGCAACATTTCCAAAAGAAGGAAAAGGACCAGGATTCCCATATGAGGGGATTCCTTGGTTGGTAAACTCGGGAACTGTTGCCATTAGGCTCACCCTAATATCCACTAAGGAGTCGTGCACGGATAAGATGTTATTCCGTGGGAAATAAACTTTAGAAATTAACAAATAAATAAATAAAAAATGGGTAAGCTAGGCAAAAGGTTTAACCAAGCAACCGTGAACCGCATAATACATCCTGGAGAACCAAGAAGTACGGCAGCTAATCTTCCCGAATGTTGTGTTTGATGCATCATAGTGTACAAGGCAGCCAGCTCGGTTACCTATGGTTGGATAGCAACCTAGTGGGGACTCCCAAAATATATGTGACGATACATGGGAGTGCAGCCCGTAGTAGTGTTGTATAATGTGTAACCGTTTGTTGAGAGAACTCCCATATAATTTCATACGTGGAGCGCCTCTGATATACCCGAGAGTACTGGAGAACGGTCCTATATACTTCTGTACGTAGAATGGGATATCACACCTAGGATGCAACGCAGGCAGTTAGCGATAGCTCCTACATTTAATGACGTCAGAACACATCTCTAACCTAGACCTCTAAATGTTTGTGTTAAGTTCCAAAGGATCCTTAGGTTAATTGAGGTTAATTTTAATGTTGATCTCGAATTAAGTTTCGATTTTGGGGCTCAAAGTGATGTCACTTGAACGCCTAAGATGCAGCTATATGAGAAAAAGACACTTTCCATTCAATTCAAGCTAGACTAATAATAGAAGAGATTTCAAACAATGATGCATCAAACAAATAATGCAGCATGCAAAATTTCCTTAACTAGCTTTTCACTCTTCACTTTTCGAAACGTGGTTCTAAAAAGTAAAAAGACGATTTTCACTTTCACTATCCCAAATGAAACTTTTCAAAAATAAAAATATTTTCACTTTTACTAAGATGCACTTATATGAACATTCACTTTCTTTTCGTTTTGAATGATCTAATGCACTTAAATGCACTTATTTAGTTTTCAATTACCGAAAAATGTGATATATTTTCAATAATATATTCCAAAAAATAAATTTTCTATGCAAGTAATCTAATGCACTAAACGAAAAGTAAATTCTTGAAATGAAAACTAACTAAATGCAAAAGTTAATTTCTTACAAATACAAAAGAACTACTATTTTTCCATTAATAGAAAATCAATACTTTCCCAATCATGCAAGCAGCAAACAAAACTTTCAATCGACTCAAAACATGAAAGACTCAATCAAAAATACCAATTTACCACTTCAATCAGGAGACGAATTTTTTCATTCCACCAAGAAACTGAAAGCAATCAATCAAAACTTGATGCAAACAAAGTAGAGAAAAGGCTTTAATGATTGAAACACACTAGATTTTTCAGCAAAGACTCTAAAAATCTCCACATTCAAAGACCAACGCGGACTTCCAGTTGACACCAAAGGTTTGTATCGCAATTTTTTTATATAAAATAAGCATTGGCAGGGCGAATGTCACTGATATAAAACGCGTTGGCAGAGGTAATTGGGGGGGAAACAAGAAAAACTTAAGAAGAAACTCTAGATATGATACCCTAGGGCACCTTCAAAACAGAGTACAAACTGTAAATCAATCCAAACAAAGGGTCCTTCAACGATTGGCCAAAATAAACAAGAAAGAAAAATACAGAAGGAGGACTAAAAAGGCTATAGACTCCTGAGTCAAGTCGCCATTTGGTTATCTAGGAAATCCCTTCTATGGATAGAAGCAATCACTCTAGCCTAATGAGTGGGTCTAGTAACAAACGACACAAAAGCAAGCAAAATCTCCTAGCTTAAATCAGAATGATATGAGAAAGAAAGATGGCCTGCCTCACTCCTATGTGGTCGCTTCTCGATGTTAATCCAAATCTATTCACTTCCAAGCTCGCTACTCACTATTCCTTGTGCACGAATACCTGCAAGAGAGATCAAACAATGAAAAACGAAGAAAGCATAGTATATTGCATTCTAATATAAACCATATGACAGATCAAGGAGCATCATACTAAGCAAGTAATCATTGACAAGTGTTGAAAATTCAACAAGAAATGTATGTCTAATTTAATTTTCCCTTAATTAAATTGGACAATAAATTGTAATCTTATCTCATAATCACTTGTCATAGTTATATGAGTGTGATAGACTCAGTTAGCTCATGAAATTCAAGTTGAGGGTGGTTGGTGAGGCATGTAGGGTGATTCTAACTGTTTTAGAGTCCAAGTTGCAGTTAGTGTATTATTTTAATGCATGACAAATCAGTTAACTTAATTGAGTTAAAGTCACTCTAACTAGTTGTAATTTATTGTTGTACTAGTGAGAGGTCAAGTGAATTAAATCAGATTTAATTCACATGCAGCGATATGTCAAGTGAATGATGATTTACTATTAATAGATGCATGCATGTCAGTTATGATGAAGACCTAGTTGAGACAGAGGTTAAAGGGATGTTATCTATCAGTTGTATTATTAGTCAATTTTCAGCGCACAATTAGACAACCATAGGATTTCCCATGATGTATTGCGCAGTTTTGGAAGGTTGAATTTCCTAATTAATAGGGATCAATTCTTCTTAGAATTTCGCAAGAAAGGCAGGCTGAGCAGAGGCAGGAAATTGGCTAAGTGTTGGTTGATTTTGTCCAGATCAGTGTGAGACAGTTGGTAGAGTGCAACAGACTCTTGTGAGAAGAGTGCATTGTAATTTCTTCATGATTCCTTGGTTTTATACAATACAGATAGAGGGATTTTGAGTAGATTTCTTTCCCCGAAAAATTTCATGTGTTGTGGATTTGATTCTTTCTCTTACTTGTTGTGATTGTGAAATCATGTTTAATTTCTGCAAATTAATTGTAGAAGGAATCAGTATCTTTCTCTAGAATATTGCGTGATCGGATTGAATCCATTGGTATACATATTGTTTGTATAATTTTTGCATGGTATCAGAGCTCCAGAAATCACTATAGTGGAGAAGAAATTGAGTTTGTGTTGAACAACATTCGAATTTTCAAAAATATTTTTTGGTGTGACAGGCGAATCAAGATGGAATTCAATGGTTTAAGATTGGAATATGCACTTGAGGGAAGTTCTAAGTATATTGCATGGAAAGACAGAATGGAGGCAGTTTTGGAGGACAGTGGATTGAAATAATTTATCAACATTGATATTCCAAGGCCCGTAGCAGCAGATGTCGCTCTTCTTGAGGCTTGGCAAAAGAAGGTTGCAAAGGCGAGGAGGGTCTTATTAGAGGGAGCTCGAGATCACATTGTCTCGAGTCTCCATGGCAAGGCGACTCCATATGCAATGTGGAAGGCCTTAACAGATCTGTTTCAAAACAGTAGTGACCACAGAAAATTGGCACTGGAGGACAAGATCACGAAAATTAAAATGGAGAAAGGCGACACTATTCCGAAATACTTGACCAAGTTCATCCAATTTCGAGATGAGCTTGGAAGATTACTGTAGCAGATGATGACTTGGTGAGCCTAACACTTCTAGGCCTTCCCAAGGGCTGGCATAGTTGTTTGGACTCTGCCAATGGGAGGGAGAAGCTATCATATTGGGAGTGACTTAGGTCGGAATTGGTACAAGAAGAATTCAAGCGGAATACCAGGGATGGATCCTCATCCAAGACAGATGATGAGGAAAATTGCGCCTTGGATGATAAGGCAAATAAGGGGAAGGGAAACAAATCCTATTCCAAATTTGAGACTCGAAAAGAAGGCAAGAAGCATGACATGTCCAGAGTGAAATGTTTTCACTGTCACGAGCATGGACATTATGCCACTAATTGTCCACAGAAGAAGAATAACAACAAGAAGGCTTCAGGATCTGCAACGAGTGATCCTTTGGCTTCACAGTTCGAGTTGGACTTCTCACTCATCACATGCATGGTGTCTAGTGCGATGGGATCATTGTGGTACTTGGATAGTGGTGCATATTTCAACATGGTGGGAGACAAAGAACTATTTAGTAGCTTGGAGGAGAAGAATGTTCAGATGCACATTGAGATGGGTGATGATGAGAGGTATAGCGCTACTGGGATTGGTACAGTTACTTTCCAGAGACAGTCAGGTAAAACTTTCGTATTAAAATATGTCATGCATGTACTACGCTTGAAAAATAATTTAGTTGCAGTTGCTATGTTGGAGGATAGAGGATATGATGTGGTTTTTAGTGAAGGGAAAGCATTCCTTTGTCACAAAGCCACAGGACAGGTTAAGAATATTGGGGTTTGTGTGAAGAACATCTACAAACTTTATGGATATGGTTGCACAGCATTGATAAGTGAAGAAGATTGAGTGGTGAGCCGAGATGAGGGTGCGTTATGGCACAGGAGATTGGGCCATCTACACCACAATGCTTTGAAGGTCATGCAGCAGATTTCTACGGGGCTTCCAAAGGGTACTCTTGTGCAGATAGACACATGCAATGGATGTACCATTCTCTACATATTCTACAGCAAAGCACAATTATTATGTGATTTTTTTTTTATGATTTTTATAGAAAGTGTTGGATCTACTTCATGCAGAAGAAAGATCAAACGTTCTCAAAATGTTGTGAGTTCAAAGCACTAGTTGAGAAATATACAGAGAAGCAGGTGAAGGCTCTAAAGAGAGACAATGGTGGTGAGTACATATCTAATGAATTCAAGAACTTCTATGCCAAAGAAGGAATTCGGAGAGATTTGATTGCGCCTCATAACCCACAACAAAATGGGGTTGCAGAAATAAAGAACAAAAAAATTGTGGGTGCGGCACGAGCTATGTTACTTGATTAGGGCCTACTGTTGCATCTATGGGCAGAGGCATGCAACACAAAGGTATTTGTGCAGAACCGTAGTCCTCATCGGATACATGGCGTGAGTACACCAGAGGAGACTTTTTTTGGTAAGAAACCTGATGTTTCATATTTTAAATTTTTTGGCTCATCTGTATTTCCATGTGACCAAAGATTCTCGAAAGAATCTAGACACAAAAATAGAGATTAGGATATGTGTGGGGTACACTAATACTCACCACAACTGTCGGGTGTATTTTCTGAGCAGCAGGATGACATTTTTCAAACGGGATGTAAAATTTGATGAGGAGAAAGCCATGTGGTTGTCCCTTGAGAGGGAGCTTGAAAGCCATGCGATTGTCCCTTGAGAGGGAGCTTGATTTGCATGCAGATGAGGAACTCTTGGTTCCAAAGGATGGACCTCGAGATATGGAGTAGCCACATGAGAAGGATCATGGAGTGGAAGAAACCACTCATGCAGAGCCATCCACCAGACATGGTAGGAGGCACACCACAGAGGCTGACAGATTGAGACTTGATGCGGCAGAACATGTAGGAGCACCTACATCACAGCGCAGACAGAGATTCACCAGACAGGTATACTGGATACATAGCTCTTATAAGCAAGTGTATTGTGATAGAACCATCCTCTTTTGAAGAAGCAATGCAGCAACCAACTTGGGTTGACGCCATGGTTAAGGAGTATGACTCCATCATCAGGAACAATGCATGGGATGTTTTCCCAAGACCAGTGGGGAAGTCATTGGTTGGATCTAGATGGATCTATAAGGTGAAGCAGATAATATATGGGAGTGTGGAGAAGTACAAGGATATATTTGTAGCTCGGGGATTCTCACAGGTTAAGGGGATTGACTATGAGGAGACTTTTGCACCAGTTGCACGGTACTCATCGATTAGATCTATCCTTGCACTCTCGGCAGAGATGGGTTGGCAGATACATTAGATGGATGTGAAGACTACATTTCTCAATGGAATTATTGAGGAAGAAGTGTACATTAAGAAGCCAGAAGGTTTTGAGACCTTTTACAGGGAGTCGCATGTGTGTAAACTCAAGAGAGTATTGTATGAGTTGAAGCAAGCACCTCGTGCTTGGTACACCAAAATTGACAGTTATTTCACCAGGTTGGACTTCACAAATAGTCAAGAGGATGCTAGCCTGTACCAGATTGTGGTTGATGGTAAGATTTTTATTATCATACTTTATGTTGATGATCTTATTCTAATAGGTGATGAGCAGCTCATAACTTCTTGCAAAGAAGATCTTGCAAGAGAGTTTGAGATGAAGGACATGGGACTCCTTCATTATTTTCTTGGTTTGGAGATATGGCAGCGGGATGGGGAGCTATTTGGTTCTCAAGGCAAGTATGCCAAAGAGATTCTGAGGAAGTTCCACATGGAGAGTTGTAAACCCATGGAGACTCCTCTTGCAGGAAACTAGAGGAAGGAGGATGCTACTTCAGGTGAGGTAGTGGACATTATTGTTTACAGGCAGCTTGTGGGTTCACTCATGTACTTGGTGAACACATGACCAGAAATATGCTACGTAGTTAACCAGCTTAGTCAAGCTATGGTTAAGTCGACCAAGCTCTTTTTGAAGGCGGGGAAGAATGTCTTGGGATATCTCAGGGGCACTACAGAGTATGGATTATGGTACAGGCAGACAGAGGGAGTGAAGCTTCAAGGCTTCGCCGATGCAAATTGGGTAGGCAGTCCATCAGAAGGGAAGAGCACATCAGGAGGGATCTTCAGCATAGGATCGATAGCAGTTTCTTGGTACAGCAGGAAACAGAGATCAGTTGCACTCAATTCAGCTGAGGTCGAGTACATGGCAGCCAGTCAAGCGGCATGTGAGTCCATCTGGACGAGGAAGATACTTGTTGGTTTTTTTGGTCATCAAATGGATTCGATGGTGATACATTGTGATAGCCAGAGTTGCATAAAACTCTCAGTTACTCCAGTATTCCATGACAGGTCCAAGCATATTGACATCTGGTACCACCATCTCAAAGATTGTGTTTAGAGAAGCATTATGTAGGCTTCATTACATTCCCACGGAGGATCAGGATGCAGATATTTTGACGAAGGCGCTCACAAAGTGAAAATTCGAATAACACAGAGGCAGGATCGGGGTAGCTGATAATCCCTTTCTTTTTGAGAGGGAGTGTTGAAAATTCAACAAGAAATGTGTGTCTAACTTAATTTTCCCTTAATTAAATTGGATAATAAATTGTAATCGTATCTCATAATCACTTGTAATAGTTAACTGAGTGGGATAGACTCAGTTAGCTCATGAAATTCGAGTTGAGGGTGGTTGGTGAGGTATGTAGAGTGATTCTATTTGTTTTAGAGTCCAAGTTGCAGTTAGTGTATTAGTTTAATGCATGAGAAATCAGTTAACTCAATTAAGTGAGTTAAAGTCAGTTTAACTAGTTGTAACTGATTGTTGTTTTAGTGAGAGGTCAAGTGAATTAAATCAGATTTAATCACATGCAGTGATTTGTCAAGTGACTGATGATTTACTATTAATAGCTACATGCATGTCAGTTCTGATGAAGACCCAGTTGAGACAGAGGTTAAATGGATGTTATCTATCAGTTGTATTATTAGTAAATTGTTGGCGCGCAATTAGACAACCATAGGATTTCCCATGATGTATTGCGCAGTCTTGGAAGGTTGAATTTCCTAATTAATAGGGATCAATGGTTCTTAGAATTTCATAAGCAAAGTAGGCTGAGAAGAGGCAGAAAATTGGCTAAGTGTTGGTCGATTTTTTCCAGATTAGTGTGAAACAGTTGGTAGAGTGCAGTAGACTCTTGTGAGAAGAGTGCATTATAATTGTTTCATGATTCCTTGGTTTTAAACAATACAGATAGAGGGGTTTTGAGCAGATTTATTTCCCCAGAAAATTTCATGTGTTGTGTATTTGATTCTTTCTCTTACTTGGTGTGATTGTGCGATCGTGTTTAATTCCCACAAATTAATTGTAGAAGGATTCAATATCTTGCTCTAGAATATTTCATGATCGAATTGAATCCTTTGGTATACATATTGTTTGTATAATTTCTACAACAAGCTTATGGAAAGTAAAACATATTTTGATAAATCAAAAAGGGAAGCATACAACCGGTGCCTTAATGTTGGAAGCCTCCTTCGGGATGGATTTCCAAATCCAAGCTAAAGTCTTCAAGCACTCCTCCTTAGAATTTTGGCAGCATTTAGGCACATTCAAGCACTAGCAAGGCAACCAACAATGACCAACCATTTGAGGAAAGCATGGCATTCATTTATAGGGAAGCTGAAGAGATTAAGGATCCATAAAAGGAGGAATGTCCACATATTAAGGGGGAAATCCTTAAAGGTAGGATCAAGGACTCAAAATGGGAGAAATCGACCCTATCCTCAACCAACTGATACCAGACTTTTGTTCTTGAGGCTTCTAGTAGATGAAGCTTCTGCTCCACTTTTGGAGAACTTGTCTGAAGAGGACCAGCACAACTTTTTACTTTAATTCCTGCGTTGTCAGCGTTGTTCACAAGTTATGCATAGGGTGACAAGTGTTAGTCCATGGAGGAGAGAACCGCGTTGGGGATGAAAATTAGGGTTTTCTAAAGTTTTCTCCAAAATTGCTTTAACACTTTGATTCTCCATTTCTTCGGGGATATTTTGAGCATGTTCTTCATGGTGAACATGTTTTGGCATGAGTGACATAAAGGAAGACACTTCGAGTATGGAATGGGGAATGTGAAAAAATAATGTGTAACATTAGGATCAGTCATAAAGTCAAAGAGAGTTAATTTCATGTATGGACCTTTCTTGGGCATAATACATTTGTATATGAGTCAATAAAAGTGTCAAACAACCCTTCAAGACAAGTACAAGCATCCCCTTTCATGTCGGCTTCGAAAGGATAATAAAATATTCATGAAAGGACATGTTGGTTCACCTCTTGTCATGTCGGCTAATTAAGCATGGGAAACAACTATAAATAGGGCAGCTCGACCCTATTTCAGAGACAGAATTTCTAAAAAGAATTTAGTCAAGGTCTAAATTTTTCAAGTAATGCGAAGGTGATCCCAAAGACAATCCCAGAGAACAGTAAAGATTCATAGGGTCTTTATGTCCAGGTGCGAGTAGTCTGCATCTTCACAGACATGTCTATTTCACCGAGTCTCTCTCCGAGACAGTGCCCAAATCGTTACACTGTTAGTATGTGTTTGAAGTCGGAAAAAAATAAAAAGTGTCGGTCTGGGGGATGACAAAAATATTTGTATTTCCTTCAATTTAGAAGATATTTTGCTTCCATAGTGAACTGAGAGGGCTTCCCCTTCCGTCATTTTGAATAAGTTGAACCTTGCTCGAATTAATGAATCAAGAAGGAATCCAAGACATCAGGGAAGGGAGAATGAAGTAGAACGAAGTTCTAAGCTTTAGTTTTGGGTCTATTTGAGGGTGATCTTGTTGTTGTCACACGTGCAAAGAAAGAGGAGATTAGCTACTACAATAAGGCCGAGATCCAAGGTAACCAGATTGAGATAAGCTCAAGTCTTAAGGAAGGTCGAGTTAAGCTAGAAGAAGAGTCCATCCTAAGAAACGTAAATCAAGGCATAAGAAAATGTCTTATGTACAAATTAGAATTACATATCTATCTCTCAAAGGCCTAACGTTTGAAGCAAAAGGAGGTCAAAGTGGAAGAGGAGTCTAGACAAAGGAAGAAGCACAGTGTTGACTATCATTAAGGGAACTTATGTATTGGTCGTAAAGTGGCAAATAGGTCAAGGGTCTTGGTCTTAGTATTCTTCAATTGAATCTCTATAAGAAGAAGAATTTGTTCAGTTTTTCCTCTCAAAGAGTGAGAGGTTTTGGCCATCGCTGATAGCCTACATTATGTGTCTCTTGTATCTTTATGGTTTATGCATTGGTAAATATTTGATGAAGAAGAAAACTAATAATCTAAGTAAAGGAAGATCTTAATTTTAGAAGTAAAAATCACTCACAGTTCCTAATAGAAGAGAAATCACATAATTACTATGCCCTAGATTTCTCAACATGATCATATGGGAAACTATGGATGTTTATACCCACAAATGGAAAAATAATGCCTTGAGATAATGGTTGGAAAGGCCCTATGGAAATAGTGGATTTATTATTGAGAAATGAGAAGAAATGGGTTAGTTTTGAGGGTAAAACCATGGTTAGAATGCTCATGATAACTAAGCAAGCATCATAAACCCAAACTCAATTATTGCTTTCCATTATCTATTTTGGCCAAGTATTTTTTCTCAAAGTGATTCCCTATCATCAACCAAAATCATGAACTCCTATATGTACTAAGAAGGTAAGAAGATCCTTGAGGGACCATGGAAAAAAGAAATGGTAGATATTTCTCTTGATGAGTAGAACAATGGTAGAGTGTCATAGTTGCTTTTTGGGTGGATCAAACCCTATGATACCCAATAATAAGTATATTGGCTTCGTATTGAGAGAAATGGTTGTGTTGAGCAAGATTATGGTCATATAGGAGCTTTTTTTGCCCTAGTAGTATCATGGCTTGACTTGGGAATTAGGGGAATTCATGGATGATTTTCAGGCAATGAACTTCATAAACTATTTTGTGGACTTGACTTCATTTACAAGTAAGTGTTCGTGATTTATATTTGTAAGATGTTAATAAATGAATTCAAACATGCATAATTCTTTCCATTGTCATTTTACATGTACATATGAATATCTATTTATATTGGTGTTACACTCCAAATTCCACATAACAATGGGTAAGTAGATGAAGGAATTTTGTACCAAGGTACCAATATGACCAAAGGAGGTATCCAAATATGGTCCTCTTAGAGGACATGGACTTGCAACAACTTTTTGTATCTTTATGAGAGGATAGATAGTTGCCTTCAAATTTCATGGTGAAGGTGAGATCTTGTCCTCACCTTCAATGTTGTCTCTACCTTTGCTCGCAATACTTTACCTCCTAGCCTTTGTCATTGCATCTACTTTCATCATTAAGATTTTGTCTTCACCTTCAAGGCACACGCAAGCTTATTGTGAGTGTAACCTTAGTTTTCATATTTGTGTTTTATTACAATTAGTCAATGCAAAGACAACCTTATTATGAATGTATTTTTTACTTTCATAATTTTGTTTTATTATAGTCAACTAACATAATCAAAAAAAGCATTTTCTCAAAAGTTACTTTGAAATATTACATTTTTACATAAGTGACTCTTCTTCGATCTTGGAAGGAAAAAGAAGAAACCAATGAGTAAAACTTCGGTAACATGAGTTGCTTTTCTTCATTATGTGTAGGTTGTCTTGACATACTCTACATCTAGTTGAATTGTGATCTAGAGCCCCACACCTCCCCATTGCACCCCACCACACCTCCTGGAAATGCAAGGCAACCACCCTCTCTCCCTCTCATTTGATTTGTTTATTTGGCGCTTTGCATTGATGTGATTATCTATTTTCTAGTAAATTTTTGATAAGTGCATGAAGACTTAGCATACAACCTAATATTGAAAATAGCAATAAAGTTTCACTTGATTCTTACAAAATATTTGTGTAACAATCACATCCCCTAATTTACACATTTCAAAAAAAATTAAGTGGTGTAAGTAGTAATAAATATGAACCTCGGCTTCAAGAAATTCAATGTTTGATGGGCTTCACTATGTTGATAATAAGTGTACGGTACAAGTTGTCTCTCCCCAAAAACCTAATAACAAGAATATTGATGTTTCATCAAGTGCTTCCCATTCACTTATTAGTCTCCACATTTCTCCTAGACATTGCTCCCCTCCTTTATTTCTCATATCCTCAGTGAAGCAAGAAGGCTTGATACATTGGCCAATTTGAGATCCCATCATGACAACTCGTTATGAATACTTAAGCTTGACAATAAGACTTTCTCTGTGCTTGTGTATTATGCCTTCCCTTCCTTGTTAGCATCATTATTTCTCTTTATTTTCTTTGACCGTTCATCTACTTATCATATGCTTGTTTAAGGAAGGAGGATTGATACATTAGCTTGCATTAGCTAAGTTGAAGTCCCATCAAGCCGAACTATTACTCAAACTCCCTAACTAGAATATTTTGTGTGTATGTGCATTGTTCCTTCCCCTTCCCCTTCCCCTATCAACCACATAATTTCTCTATCATATATGTTCTTCATCAATTATTTTTCTCCTTGGTTAAGAAAGTAGGAATGATGCATTTCCTAGGTTGATCCCCTATCAAGCCATGTGTTACTCAACTTCCAAGTATTGATAACTTCTTCATGCCCATGCATTATGTTTACCCCACAAAAAAGTCTAATTAAATGTTCTTTTCCCAAAAGTGGAGAGAGATCTTCCAAAAAATCTTTAGATGATTAGGAACAAGGAAAGGAAAATTTATAAAATGGCTTATCTTACAACTTTATTGATGCTTTGGAAGCATATATATAAGGGGACCTTTGCTTTGAACAATTCAGTCCTACATATTAGTCAACATAAAGATTTTAAGAGTGGTCAAGGACTCATATATGTGTTTGTTTAGGAAATGAGATAATGTTAAATGGTGTTGTCATTGATGCCAACATTGGTCTATGAGCGCTCTTAATATTTGTCTATGGATTGCATTGATGTAAGCTCCAATGATCAAGATGTCTTGGAAGCCCCGTACTTGTTGGACATTTTGAGGATGAAGATTAGTTAATTTTCTCTCGTGACAATCTTCATTTAATTCTCCTCCTCGTATCAATTCCAATGGTAGGTGGTTCGCCTCATAACTCCTCATGGTTGAGGAGATATGCTTGATTAAAGATTGAAGCCCCATCTTGTGGTTAAAAGCTCCAAAGAAGCTTCAACAAGCAACTTATTGATTTGTTTATTGGTGGTTTATTTTTAGAAAATTAAATTAATCTATGATGGTTTATACTAGTCAAATTTGCTTGCAAAAGGATATTGATGATGTTGTTAAGGGTTTGTATTGCAGAAGTGAATTTGGCTTGGTAACCATATTGTTGGATACTACCAAAGAATTGGTTACTAATTCATGTTGTTAGGGAAAAAGTAGATTCAATTATTGAGACAGCTGCAACGATTGTATGACAAAGACAAATATGATCACAAATTGATCATATCATATTATTTTATCTTTAGGGTGTCAGGGTGGCGTAAGGTGAAGTTTGGAGTCTCCTTTAGGTTGGAGCCTAAGAACACTTCAAGGCGGTAGGGTGGTGTTGGGGCAGGTTGGACCTTCTGGAGAGTGTCGGAGCATCCTTTTAGTCAGACCTGATAAAACCAAAGTGTTGGAGCATCCTTCCTGTTGGAGTTGGTAAACCAGGGTGTTGGAGCGTCCTTCCAATTGGCGTTGATAAACCAGGGCATTGGAGCGTCCTTTCAGTTGGAGATGGTAAATCCAGGTGTTGGAGCATCGTTTCAATTGGAGTTGATAAATCTTGGAAGTTGGAGCTTCATGTTAATGTAATCTTTAAAAGACATATCCTAAAAACAGTTCAGTGGTTTTTCTCCCAAAAACTTGTGTTTGTTGTCAATGACATTATGCATTGTTGAATGATGTGGTTGATTTATGTTTTGATATGATGCTAATGTTAATTAATGATTGAAGATTAAAAAATAATTAATTGTTTAAGAAATATTGATTCACAACCCAAGAAATATTGATTCACAACACCCCCTCAATATTTCCAACAAATAAATTAGTGTGTTGAATGATGTTGTTGATTTATGTTTTGATCTTATGCTAATGTTAATTAATGCTCTAAATATTAAAAACTAACTAATTGTTCAAGAAATATTGATTCACCTACCCCCCTCCCTTCAATATTTCCAACAGATAAATCAGTGTGGAGTTATTAGACTATGATTCATGGGAGAAAACTTGTCATTCCACCTTGTGTAATATTGTAATATATTTATGAAGATGTAATATACAACAAAACTGTTTTCTAAATAAAAAAGGGCACATAAAACAATTGAAATATGCATGATATATTGCTAGTATTATTGCAAAAATTATAATAATGCCATACAACAAAACCGCTTAAATTGAAATTTATTATAAATATTCTCGAAATATTGACTACTAAAATTAAAGGACTGAATAATTTTTTTTCTGTCTAAGGGACTAGTGTATGAGTTTATAAAGCACTATGGTAAAACCCTCAAGATATTAGACATCGTTAATTAATGAAGTAAATTATAGTAACAACCATGGGTGATAAATAGGAGAGCCATTGGAAACAAATAGATTAAAAAATCCCACTTGAGTGGCTAAGGAATCTAAAAGCCAAGACATATAAAGGAAAATAAAAAACACATATTAAGTAAAGTTAATGACAAGGTTAGAAATAACAGCAAATGTGCTGAGAACACCCTAACTTCAATGCTAAAGATAAAAATAACATGAAATGAAAGTTTTATGGAGCAAGCTAACACCAGCAAGTTTTTCTAGTCCTAGAAAACCTTTTAATCATGACTGGAAGTGAGGCACAAGAAAATAATTGTAGCATAATGAAACAATAGTTCAAAGCCACCACTATATCTCTTCATGTTGAAGCAATAGAGACCAAAGCTAATAATAGTGAGCCCAAGCATGAGATCCAAACGTAGCCTGAAAAACATAAAGTTGTAAATATTTAATAAGAAATGCATGTAAACATATGTATATAAATATTAGGGAACACCGAACATTCAGAAAAATATGTTATGGTATCAGTTGCATTGATTTTATTTGAAGACTGAAACTAGTACTCCTTAAGGTACCACCATAGATGTATGTAATCTTACTGAAGGATTCAAAGCAGAGAAGCAAAATAACAATCCTATATGATTAGCAATTCCAAAGAAAAGATTCACTAACAGGATTACTAGAAAATCAATATAAGGTCTGTAAAAATGCCCAAAATATAAGCAATGCCCTTGCAGCGTTACTACAAGATCAATGTAAGAATGGGAAACACTCATTGTTGGTCTGATTCAACTCTAAGGAAAGGAAACCCAGTTAGAATGTCAGCATTAACATTCTTTGGTACTGTATTACGAGCATAGACTGGTCTTTTGAAACCAGATGTAGATACCACAGAAGCATGCGGCTGTACAGCTGAAGTGTGATGATTGGAAGGAGCAATCCTAGGTTTTGGAAAAAGAGTGACTTCAAAAGTTTCACCAGAGGAGGTTGGTCTGCTTTCCAACATAACTGCTTTCTTTGATGCATTCCCTCTTTGCGTAGATGAAGAGTGTATCCGTTCAGTATGTGACCCCTGAAATTTGTCAAAAACTGATCAGGCTGTGAATTGAACACTGAATTATGATAGAAAAATTATCCAGATTGAAACCTATCTTGAAGTGAGAAGAAGATTCACAGCTACTGTGAGACCATAAAGACAGAACATGCAAACAAGGATGTATGATGCAGCATTACAACTGCTGCAAACAAAGCATTTTATTCCATGAAGGTAAATAAAGCATTAATCCAACAAATCTTTATGTGCATTCTCACCCCTTCCTTGTACTTTGAATGGCCATCCTGCTTGTAAGTCTTATATTTAGAATGATCAGGTATCCCATGAGCTAAAGCATTAGCTCCAATAGTCCTTTGAGACCATTCACCTAGTCCTGAAACTTGCTTACGAATCTCCTGCCCAGCTACAAAACAAGAAAATACATGAAAAAGTTAAAATAACCCTGGAGTAACCCAGCTGTGCACTTCTAGTAAGGAAATAAATTTAAAGTCATGGAACTACCATGCATATTCAAGAATTAAGATCTCAAATATGGAACCTATTCGATAGGGGGGTACTACCCAACAGCTGAGAAGTTTATGATAATGAGAAACACGCTCAACAAACAAACCTGAAATCCTTTGCACCATGAAATTGGCATTCTCGTGCACCTTCCCACTTCCAATCTGATTCAAAATGGACAAGTAGATGACTTTGTCAGTCAGAAATCCTTCCACTACCCTTGGTAAAATCAGAGAATCCTTAGCTTGATATTACAACCATGCTTTGCAATAGATGTGTTAATATGTATCCACAAACTTACTTGTGGACGAGGATCAATAGCAGAACTTTGGGCCCTTTGGTATTTTAAGAGAGTCCAATCAAATATATAGTCAAACTGAAAGCCTGTAGCATAACATGATAATGTGCAAAGGGAATAGCATTAAGAGTCTTTACTAAAATAGCAAATATACAGAACCCAAATCAATAATCACAACTGTAGGCATTAACTTGAAACATGTCTAGACCATTCTTACTTTCTCGGACAAATAGATCACGAAATATCCTCTTCAAGTAAGCATAATCTGGCTTATCTTCGAAGCACAGTGATCGACAGTAACGGAAATATGAAGCAAATTCAGATGGGTAAGACTCGCACAATACCTGCTGATCATAAAACCAATCAATCATATATATAAAAGTTCACATGTTCCAGTACTGAAGTCTAGTAAACTTACAGGATTTATGGTTATAATGAAGCTGAAGTGAGACAAAATTTAATGTTGCACAATCACCTCTATTGAAGTTGATATTTTCTTTTCACTGATCTTATCGTACTTTTGCTTTTTGGTTCCAGCTTTTAATCCCTGCCATGGAAGACTGAAACAACCAACACAAATATAACTGTGTAAGTTATATCCTGTGAAAAATAGAAAATGAACCTAACAGGACTATAGAGAACATATCGGTATAATTTTTCACATTTATAATGAACTGACCTTCCTCTTAAGAAGTACATCAGCACATAGCCTAGAGACTCTAGATCATCTCTCCTGCTTTGCTCTAAACCTCATGCAAAGATGAAAAGAATAATTATCCATCCCAAATTTTAATATCGTATCACTAAAATAAGAATTTATATTTACAATGTGTAACTACTGATAGAAATCCTAGCCCCAAGGGTTAGCTCAAGTGGTCCTTTGATATTGTTACTTATCACGAGTTCGACTCTCTTCGATTCCGTTGAGACGAGGCCCCGTAATCAAAGACAACGGTTTACCTGGTTTACCATCCACGAAATGTGGGGAAGTATTCCGGGATTTCCCGTGCTTTCATAAGTAAAAAATACATAAAATTTAAAAAAAAAAAACTACAGATAGAAAACCTGCCAAAGCACAAGTCAAATCTAATTCTGGAAGCCCTAGACAAATGATAACTCACCTATCCCCAAGTGGGTATTGATACTAGCATAGCGAGCAGTACCAGTGAGATTTTTGTTTTCCCTGAAGGAAAAACAAATTTGGAAATTAATATTTTACCCAATAACATATTCAATGCTTCGAGAGCTAGTATCAAAATAATGCACAAAATTTGCAGAATGCATTCCTCTCTAATTTATGAAAGAAGCATAAGCTGGAATATTTCTTGAGCCAGTTGAAATAAAAGTAGTATTCCCAGCTCAGTTAACATTACAACAAGTGCAGCTTTAGATGTGTTCACATACCTATAGGGAATATGCTTATGATTAGTAGCATCTCGATATTTTTTCGCAAGCCCAAAATCTATGATGTAGACCTGTAATGTAAAAGCTAATATCAGCAGCATTACCAAACATAAATCCTAAAGTGTACACATTGTAAATAGCGAGAACCCCTAAGCCTACAAGAAAACATTAATATGTGAGCTGCCTTGAAACATACAAAATTCTCAAAATGTTTGGTTGACAAATGCTTAACAATTATATAGAAATGAATATGACCAGAGACCCTATGCACAACAGGTAATTGTTTGCCACAAATGAAAGTGTTCCCAACCTATTATTCTCAAAGACATATCTACTATTATTTGGAAAATTGCTAGTCAAAATTTATCTCGACATAGCAAGAGACAAAACCCATCTTGCAAGTACACAAAATCATGTTAATAAAATAAGATAATTTTACCAATGTCCAATAAATGACCACAAAAGTAGGTCAATGGGAAAAGGCGTGAACATAAAATGATATATTTCAAAACTTATGAAAAGGCTTTGTGGTGCATGCCGCCTCAAAATTTGTAGGCCTTGTGAGAGGCCTCATAAGGCAAGAGCCAGACCAAGATGCAACAATGAGGTGGATTGCCACTGTCACCTCAGCAATCCTCCTCCTACTCTTTAGTGGAATTTCACAACACATGAGGCTTCCCATTCTTCACGTAAAGGTTGTTCTATTCAATTGGCTCAAGGTGATATATATACATATATATGAAAGGCTAAGCAAGGTACTTTTTGAATGGACAAAAGACACAATTCTCTATGGATAGGAACAGCATAACATAAACAAATTCTTAAAAGATACTTGATACCTGGGGTCTATGTCACAAGGTTTGTCGAACTTTAACCTTGAGGTTCGAATTTTGGCGAACCTTAAAAAAATTTTGAGGTTTGATGAACCTCATCGAAACTCATAGCCATTGACCACATCCATAGATCAAAATTGCTATCACGGACATGGAAACTGCAAGGATAAATTACAAGCTTCAGTTGTGACATGATATATAGACAAACCTAAAGGTGAACCTCATCTGAACCTCATCAAAAAATTTGAACTCAAACCGAACCTAATCATTGTCGAACCCGAACCATGTGACATTGCCTAGGGTTTTAAGGTGTAGTTTAACAAAGGAGTATGTAGGCATGCAAGCATGAAGAACAGGTTTGTTTAATGATGAAATCAAGGTTACTTGGGAGCAGGAGCGAAAATGGGGAGCAAGAGCGACATTTTCAGAAGCAATCGGTTTGGGAGCGATTTTTTTTATAATATATATCTTTTTATATTTTGTGCATTTATGTCAACAAAAGAATGTAGAATGATGAATTAGATATAAAAAACATAAAAACATAGATTGAACCATATAACATCAATCATCTAGAAGTTATAATCTTCATCAACCACGTCAACAAGTTAGTAACATAGAGCATATTGAGTTTCATGATTCATCAATCTTAAAATTTCAAGCTTTCAAAATTCAATATATAACATTTAGCATCATTGATCACCAAAGTTGTACTTGTAAGCTAAGTGTAGCCATTACAACAAAGAATATCTAACATGAAATGAAATGTTGTAAAATGAAAAGAAATGAAACAACTTTCAACTTTCACGAAGCATCATATTCATAATTCATTACCAATGAGTTATAATTGCCAACTTCAAACTTCAAACTTAAATTGGCATATATTGTTTACAAAAAATATCATAATAAATTTGAAAGAGTCAACAGCTATAAAAACTACTAGAAACTAGAAAATGCAAGTAAATCTATTATCTATTTCTAATGCTAGGGCCTCTTGTCGCCGTCAGAAATGTCTAATGTTTTAGTCTTGTTGGAAAATTAGGATCTTTGTCATTAATATCACCCTCTAAGCATTAATATCCAAAGGTATATTTGTCATTACCTTTGGATCTGTATAGGGATCTTTGTCATTAATATCACCCACTAAGCATTAACATAAAATAGAAAAAACATAGCATGTCAAGTCAAGATTTTGTTTGAGTGATGGGTACATTTTTAGTAGGGTCATGATAGAGGAGTTTGACAACCAATGTCACTAACATCAAGGTACATAGAGGGATTGGTGCTCTTGATTAAATATGAGTTCCATACCCTAATAAATGAAAAAATCCAATGGAAACATTGCAATCCCCCCAATCCTGAAAAACTGACAAGTCTACTGGATTTTGAATGAGATCTAAAATTCTACTTTCTCCATATGAAATCCAATGAGGTCGGAACCACTCTCAAACATCCTGAGTCATTTCATGGTAATGTTAAAAATTTAAGTAAAAGGATGAAAATGAAGATTAAGGAGAATGTCACTTTTACTTATCACATATCAATACTAGGGCCATAGGCTTGATCATTAGACTGCCCCACTCAAAAATTATTATTTCTTTGAAAAAAAAATGCATTTGAGATGTTTTTGCAAAAAAAAAAAAATGGCTAGGGAGCGAAAATTTCACTCCCGCAGTCGCTCCCAAAATTCACTCCAGTAGCAAGTTCGAGGGGGGGAGTCACTCCCCCACAACCCTGGATGAAATCAACAAAAAGGAGATGGAAAGCCTTCAAGATAAGCCCTATGTTGAAGCATTAATTAAGATTAGGGTTTTGTAGGGAAAAAATTACCTAGGGTTGATGATGTCATCCCTATTAGGGCTAACTTAACCATGAAAGATCTAGATTTTGATTTTTAAGGAATAATCAAGGTGATATCATGTGACAAATCATCAACATCCTCCTTCAAGAGGTCCTAGTTGAATCTGCCCCTATGACCTAGCACTAGCGGCTTGCCTTAAAGGGCTTAGGAAGATAGAAAGGAGGAAAAAGATAAAAGTTTTATAAATTTTGACCACCACAAGGATTCCCAATGCCTTTCCCTACTTGGGTGATGGAGTCTTTAGGGCTAAATTTAAGAGATATCAAATATATGCATGGAGAAAGGGGCAAAACCAATAGTTTTCATCTGCAAACCCTAGCTATCTTCTTATGAGGGGAGAAATTAAATAGAAGAAAGTTCAGTAGGAGGTCTTCTATGGCATTCAAAGAAAAGAAAATTTACATGCAATGATCAACCAATATTTTCCAATAAAAATATGCATTTAGACATGGTGCAATAGAAAAACCCTAGGCATCAAGTATCTCTTTATGGTTTTGTTTATGGTATGATGTTCCTATACATAAAGAAATGTTCCTTTTGTCCATTCAAGAAGTACCTTGCTTATCTTTTCATATATATGTCACCTTGAGCCAATTGACTTAGAACACCCTTTAGGTGAAGAATGGGAAGCCTCCTGTGTGGTGAAATTCCACTAAAGAGAAAGAAGAGGATTGTTGAGGTGATAGTGGAAATCCCCCTTATTGTTGCATATTGGTCTGGTTCATGCCTTGTGAGGCCTCTCACAAGGCCTACTAGATTTCGAGGCAACATCTCTGGCACCATTGCCAGGGAGGATGAGTCTACCTCCTCATTATCTAAAGAATAAGCTTCATTCAATTTTGGAGAGAATAACTTATAAACAAAAACATAGATTCTCTCTTGGAAACTCCTAAAATTGATCCTGATATTTCCCCTAGTATTCGTCTGATGATACCATAGCTTGAGAAATAAAACTACTTGTACGACAACTACTGATATCTCCACATCTCCACTAGTTTAAAAGACTCTTGTGGTTAGAAGTCTATTTGATAATACATCTACCTCTAGAACCATGACCAAACCTTAGCTGCTTGTTGCATCCAAACCAATGGATGTGAGCGGCTTTCCTAATGCTCCTCACCAATTGCGTAATAAAAATGAAGAGTGGTTTCCCAAATTCAATGGCACTAATTTAGTCATAGCTGAGAAACATATGCATGAGTTTTATTGGGCTATGGTTACTAGGTTGATTCAAGAAGAAGTTGTGGTTATGATGTTGTTTGCCTTGAACTTAGAAGGAAGTGTTAGGGATTGGTACCTAGTGTTACTTCAAGGTAGTCTGACAATTTGGGACCTTTTCCACCAAACCTTTGACAAAAGATGGACAACAGTCAAAGATGGCATACAACTCCTAGAAAAATTCCAAGAAGCCAAGAAAACTAATAATGAAAATGTTAGAGAATTTACACAACAGTTTGATAAGCTACTCAAGGAAGTCCCTAACTTATATAAGCCAACCAAACAAACTATCCTTGAAAGATACATAGAAGCATTTCCTAGACATTTATCATATGCTCTAAAGGATAAGTAGCCCAAATCTTTGGATGAAGCTAAAATATTAGCTATTGAAATAGAGCATAATCTAAGAACATCCAAATTTGATTTGCTTGCTTAGTCAAGGGCTAGAGATGTGTAAATTTATGTAGATGCTCTATGCTTGATGCAGCTTTACTTTTTATCTTCAATATCAGTCAGCAATCACATAAACAAGAAAGTAAAATGCTGATAGAACATACCAGTAGATCGACAGAAGACAAGCCAAAAATATATAAGTGTGTTGGTGCGTTACGGCGGTCAACAGGATGCTTCAACCAGCAAAGTCTCAATACGGTCAGCCAAGCAGCAATGTCACACGACCCTCTAGGACAGCCAAACGGTCAACTTAAAAGTCAACCCAAAAGTCAACAGTGTGAATCAACATTCAACGCAAACAGCAACAACAGCTAGGTCAACGCAGAAAATTGAAAGTCAACGTCTAGCCTCGGAATAGTGCCAAAAAATGCAGATTTGGAAAATTGAACTTTTGGGAGAGTTTCAGGTCCATTTGACCTTGCGTTGACCAAATTCAATGTTGGTCAAAGTTTGCTGCAGAAACCCTAGACCGAAATCAGAAATGTGTTGTCGCTGGAATTTTCCCACATGCTGGAATTTTCCCACATGTGGAGAGAAGAGCCTCCAAGGTCATCGAACCAATCAAATGAGGAGAGAGAAATGTCTAAGGATGAGATGAGTGAAAATGTCCTCCAACGTTGACCAATTTATATCCATCAGTGACGGTGTGTGACACAACTGCTGGGGCACAAAACCTTAGGGCCGACCTGCACATATTTTGAATAAATTCAAAATAAATGTTCTGCTCATCGGATTAAGATGATCTTTAGATCGATCTTGCACCTCACCGAAAGAGGAATCCAATAAAAATATTGGCATCTTCATCTGAGCATCACAACATGGAGTTTGCACCTAGTTGTCCAAAATTAACAAGATGAACCCAACGCTAATCCTAGTGCCTAGGTAGACCTTGCCTCACAAGCATTTACCCAAAAATTTGATAAATTTACTATTGAGCTAATGCAAGGGCAAATGTCTATGATGAACAAGCTATCAATTTTGGAAAGGGGAAGGGGAGCCTGCCAAAATTTGCCTTCTCAGCCACAATTTAACAAAGAGAGACCTCCCAAGAAGAATTAGTTCGTTGGAGGAAAAGTTTCACAAGAAGGTGTACCCAACACTCTTGCTCCAACCAATATGGTTGGCCAAGAACGGATCTCTTGGTGTCAAACATGCAATGAATTTCATACCCAAGAGCAGTGTCCTTATAATCAGTGGAAGAGGAGGAAACCTCAGAGCATCTCAACATTGTAAATGATAATGCTCATTTTAACATCTTGCTTGGAAAATCTTACTTTTCTCAAAGACAACATGAAGAAAACAAATGAAGACTCTCTAGTAAATGTGATGAGCCAATCATGATTATTGAGGATGGAGAAAGGTTCAAAGGGTTTTATTATTCTAGAAGAAACAATGACCAAAACCAAGCAAGTACTAGTAGCAAAAATGCCCTTCAAAAGAGTGTTGGGCCGCCCCCACCTCCTAAGAACATCCCAAAACCCAATACATATGGTCTTAATATGTCTTTGGATGTTGACTTATGGAGTGTTTTGGTAAATATGAATGTGCAAGTGTACCCTTTGGAGTTGGTTGAACTTGAACCCCAAAGAAGGCAAGTAAAGAAACTGTTCAAGCTTGAGGACCCTCCAGTGATTATCCAAAACATGTATAATGATAGAAGGAATGGAGGGCATGTGCCCTTCTTACTATCCCTAGTGATAAAAAGTTTGATTTTAGACAATTGTATGCTCGACTCCAGTGCCTCAGCCAATGTAATGCCTTTAAGAGTCATGAATCAATTGGAAATGGAAATCACTAGGCCATATAAGAATGTGTGTGGTTCTGACTCGAAGTTTATCCCGGTGTATAGCTTGATAAAATATGTTAAGGTATCCATAGTTGCTAATAAAAATATCTTGGTATTGATGGATATCGTAGTTATAGATGTGCCAGGCATAGGGGGATACTCTTCTTTAGGAAATGGTGTGCCTCTATTGGTGGACATTTAAAAATGGACTTGACGTATGCTATTATATCTACAATAGATGTGGGACCTGTTACCCACCACCAGTGGGTGACACCCATGGGAGAATTTTTCTCCTAGATATGTCTTCAGATGGCAGCCAGCAGACCCTTGCGGCCACCAGATAGCTTAATATGCCACCATTCTCTGCCACTTGAGCCATCTATTATGTGCCCTCGCCCATCTATAATGATCATATGTTTGAAGATGGGCCTTCCAACCCCAAAGGTAAGACATTCATTATGTAATTGGGTATATTTTCTTGCTTTTCATGGACCATTTAGACATGGATTAGTGGGGGGATTCGGTGGAAAAAATGGGCTTGGTATATATTTTTGTTCCCTTGTCCCAACTTGGTGGTTAATCTTGTATCCTAGTCCCGTGGGATCTCCTATATTGGCTACTAGCTTTAGGAGTGGCATTACACGGGAAACCCTGATTTTGGTTGTGTGGTCCCGCTTCCCGACATTCATATATCTCACTCCCTTCGCTCATTATAACCCCTTTTCATACATCGCCCATCTGGGTCCACATTTGTCCATTGGGTCCACAAGCACTTAGCCTCCCCCTCCCTTTCTCTACACTTTGGGTCGGGTCAGGAATGATGCCCCGAAGGTTGATGCAGCTAAAAAGAAAGTTAAAAGCATAATTTGGCCACTTACAACAGGAAATGTACCATAAAATGCAAAAGGTGGTCAGGACATAAAATTTAGCATGTGGGAAAAAGCTAAACATGATATCTACCCCTTATCATTATGGCCATCACCCTGGTTCCTAAGGCCCCTATATCAGCCTCCTGCATCATTAAGGAACCCATGATTGTCCCAACCCCTGGTGGGCGATGAACTGACCAACCTTAATGGGGTATTCACTCCTTTATCATACGCATCATGCTCTCATTCCCTAGAGCCCCAAGCAGTTAAAAGAAAGAAAATCAATAAAAGGAAAAAGGCATATGAAGAAGGGTGGAAAAACAAAGGTCGGTGTAACTCATGCACCACGATTGCTCCCTTCTACATCTATATACCCAGTGTGTGGGCTTCCCTTATCATAGTTGCCCTTGTACCATGGCATGTGGCTTCGATCTTTTCCTGTTGCCCCACTTCGTTCCACCATCATTTCACATGACACCTACCATTTGACGGATGTACCACGGACCTGTTGCTCCCTTAGAGGCTGAAACCACCTAATAGAGTCATTTATTAACCTCCCTCTAGAGCTCGGTGACACTTGTACCTTATAAAGCCCATTTGGAAGGGCACGCTGTGAAAATTTCATTTGTCACAGCAACTGGAAATTATTTTCCTAATTGTTAATTTTATTAAACAATTTATTTGCAGTTTCCTATGACAAATACCAAATAATTCACACAGTGATTTTCACAAATAAACTGGGGAAGAAAATAGAACTGGAAATTGAGAAAATACTAGCACACGCACACACACATAAAATGACACCATTATTTTTGAACAATTGTCCCCGGAGAAACCCAACTTGGGAAAACCGATGCAGCAATGAGGTTTTTTATTATTCTGCAACAATGAAAATTTGAGTACAATCTATGGATGCCCAACTGGCAATCCAAAGAGCAAGAAAATCTGGGCAAAACTAATTTAAGGGAATTACCCTTCTTCCACAAGCAACCCCGACACATCTTCCTTGAGAAAACTCGACCTTCTAGACCCTCTGCGTCAGCCTCTACGCTGATCTACTCAAACACGATGACGTCAAGCCTTTGAACTACCTCTAATGAAGTCGTTTTTCCTGTCTCTGCAAGGAAAATCGCCTCTCCGACACTTTGGAACCTCTTCCCTCCTCTGGAATTGAAAACGAATTTCTTTCCAGCTAAATCAAATTTCTCTCTGAAGCTAACTACGTAGACCTCTGCGTTACTTGACAGGGAATAACTCGACCCTTGCTGTTGCATCTCCGGATCTGGAAAACTTCCTCTGAATCACTCTCCCTGCCCCTCACTCACTGCTTCGATCTCTGGCCCTTCGATAGCTGACTCTTGCTAGTCTGGAAATCGATCTGCCAAGGAAATTGAATTTATGGTGTTCTGGTGCGCCTTCTCCAAGTGCCCATCAATCCCTTCTTATATCTTCCTGTTGGGACTCCAACAGCCAAGATTAAAACTTAATCAATGGCTCAGATCATTTTTGGATTGATACATGTGAGTTTCTAAATGATTGGCACCTTGACTTAATTAAGTCTGATTAATTAGCCATATTCCCTAAGTTTAGACATAGGAAACATTTAGAAATCGGCTAATAGTCTAATTAAGTCATCTCTAAGTGGAATTTCCATAAACTATTTATGGGTTTTGTCTCATGTATTCTAGCCTCTCCACCAAATTCCATGGCTAGAACACATCTGATGCTACAAAAACTAACACGCCACTATGAAGTGTCCACTTTTGCCCCTGTTGAGAATTTGGTAGGGCATAGTTTAATTCAATTCTCTACTTGATAATTACTTGTGAACTTATTTCTCTTACTTAGATCTTCTCTTTATTAGCTTATTATGTCTTTCATCAAGTCAATTCAAAACACAAGAGACACAAGTTTTAGCCTCTTCAAGCCAGGGCCAAAACCTCTCCCTCTTGGAGAGGAAAACCCACAAGTAATTCTTCTTATATACTTTCAGTTGACAAGTACCATGACCATGACACAAACCCTTGACCTATGTATGCCTTCAAGACCTTGTCACTGCTCCCTTCTTGGCTTCTTATGCTGATCTCCTTTTCTGCACCAGCACTGGGGAGACTCGGTCCCTAGTCAAACTTCTTCCTCGACCTTCTTCTGAAGTTTCCTTCTTGGTCTTCTTTCAGTGTTCTTGATGCCCAAGACAGAAATCTCATTTTCTCCTCTTCACTATATATATATATATATATATCCTTGGTTCCCTTAAATAGGATGACCGAAGACAGAAGCTTTACACCCTTTCCGAGCACTGATAGTTTCCTTCTCACGCATTGTACAGCTGACCTTTTCCTTTACTATAGTAAACTTTGACGAAATAGGAAGTATCATCAGTTTAGAGACTAGCACTGCCTCTCCTCTAAATTGATGACAATCTCCTCTCCTCACTGTAATTCGGATTCATATTACAAACTTAGACTCAAATACAGAGTCCTAATACTTCATTGTACATCCTCTTTTCTTCATTGGAGTATCTCTTCTTTTACGCACCAATACACCTTCTCTCCTTCACATATATGTCTTCTGCAATACCACAGATCCGTACTATTTCCTGTCTTAAATCTTCAGATATATCCGAACTGTTATCTCTGTGATTTCTGTGCATTCTACTAAGGTATATATAGGGTTCGTCCCTGTACATAAGCTTACCTGACCCAGTGAACAGTTGTGTCTATTTCTGTGAACCGACATGACTATTAGGCCGACTTCTACATCATACTTTGAGCCGACTTGGAGGAGCGTATTTAACATGGTCTTGTATAATTACATCAATGAATGACCTTTACAAGTGTAAGAACACTTCATATTCATGATGTTAATCAAGGTTGTCATTGATGTCAATATCGCATTGTTCGTGGCGGCAAATTCTTATGATGTGTGATGTCACCTAAATGTCCATTGATCATAATACCCTAATGATGATATCCTTGAACTAACCATGAATATGCCCTAGATCCCAAATGATGTCCTTACCCTTAATAAGGAAGTCTAAAGATGCCATGTCAACTGTAATATTCCCTTTTTTGGTGTCACCTACGACAGGGTTAGGTTGGACTTCCAAAGTTAGGAGCAGACAGGTCACATGTACAGGTTGGTGTCATCAGCGGGCTCAGGGACCTTTTGGAGGAGTTTTGAGAAGTTTCTATGAGGTCCGGTGGCATTCACTTGATGTATTCCATCATCCAAGCAACTTGCCTTTCGTTCCGGTGCATTCCGACAACTTTCGGAAAATTGACTTATTTTTGGGCTTAACTCAGTTAATTACGCTCAAGGTGGCATTCCAAGAGGAATTCATGATAGAACACCTTAGTGTAATAGCTCATGGGAACTGGAACGAGGATACCTACATGATGGGTCAATTGGACAGGAGTTTCAATGACCAAAGAAGACGTGGTAGCCAATTTACTCTTTTCTGCATTAAAAAGGAATATTTTAATAAGAGGGAAAAGTGCTCTATGAATAAAATAAGGCTCTAGAAGGCTCCAAGAGATCTATAAAAGAAAGGGAGGAGGCCATTGAGAGATATCTTTGGAGTAGATCATTTTCTTATGTATGAGAGGTTTGAGAACGTGATTTTCTACTTCAGCCGTAGCCCCATGACGGAAACCATCAAGTGATTTGTTGAGTGTTGGACGGAAACCCAACTCTCTTTGAGGGGTCTTCATTCAGAAGTTTCACAGAGCTTTAGAGATATTGGAGTGAGGATCATTCAGATCTTCAACGGGTGCTTCAGTGGATTCAATGTTAGCTGTTGCTGGAGGGAGAGTGCAGTAGTTCAATTTTGGAGGCCAATGCAGTGCAGCAGATTTTCTTGAGGCCAGTTGTATTTCAGTTATCTCAACTACCTTTCATTTCGGCTTGTAACTCCAGTGATATTTTAATAAAGCTGAGTTATTTTCCTACATTATGGTGTTATGGATTTGCATGTACTTATATGTTTTATTTTACATGGCAATCTTCTGTTGAGTAAATGTTGATTTTACAACATAATGTGGAGTTCAATTATTTTCTGCAACTTTAGTTAAAATATCCCATTCGGGATACTACAATGGTATCAAAGCGTTGTTCTTGGCTCAACCTACGGAATTTCAATTTCAAATCGCGATTATTATTGTCGAAAGTATTTCATCTATTTGTCGGACCCGTAAGATTTATAGGGTCTGTGCCAAAGGAACCCAAGACTCAATCCCTGCAATAGAATGAGAAAAAAAAAAGATGATTAAAAGCTCGTCTGGCAAACCGCTGCAGACTTAATAGAAATCGGTGACTGGCAAATTTGGTATGGAAGTCGCTATCAAATTATAAAAAAGGGGCCATCGAAAGCAACGACTCACTCTTATTTTAGTAACAGGAGACAAACGTCATTTTTTTTAATGCAAGCCAAGGGGTTTTATGCCAAGCGAAGTGGTGGTGACGACAAAATTATGTATTATTTCATATGCCAAACTCTTACACCGGATTATTAATTCTTATACATTATGATTTTTTTACGGGCCCAAGTCGAAATTGAAAGGTGTGGAGGGATGCCTGTACGTGTTTCACCAGCCAGTGAATGGAGGATGAACAGCCTGAACGTGAGATAAGCTGAGATCACAGAGTTTCCATACAGTTGGGCTGAGACTCCCATTTAGACAGCCGCAATGTTTAGCAGAGGAACGGTGATGCATGGTCGAGAGTCTAGTCGTCGGGGGGTCGCTGAATTTTTGAAGCAGCTTATTTAGGCGGAGGGCAACAACACCAACAAAGTCTGGATTGCACGCAGGGCATGCTTGCCTCACCGAGTTTGAGATTTAATTCCATCATTCACTGCGTTTAAGATTTAATTCCAAGCCAAGGGACACACAGTGTGAGCGAGCAACCAAAGTTATTAAGGGGCCGAGTTACCCAACTTCCACACTTAGCTGCAAGAATTTCTCCCATAGCGGAACCGTGTTTACTTCGGGGAGCTGAACGTCAATGCATGACAAAGGCCGAATTCGTCACCTCTACAAATTGGACGAGTTCCTTCACTGCTGGGAAAGGGTTGAAGGGCGTGTTTCCATTGCAGTAATAGGCGGAGGTCGATTTAACCAATTGCCCGATGTTGAACGCATTGCCAAATCTGCTGCTTGTTGCTCACTAATATCCTCTGTGGATTCCCTAATGAAGGCATGTGTGCACTGAAAAATTCCACCAGAAGTTAGTAAGGCATTGGCACGATGACACTATTGGGATCAACCTTTTGATTAAGGGTTCTCGTTGCGTATACCGATTGCATATATTTGACAAAGGGTTGTTATGCAAACTAATTCAGATTTAAAGTCTACAACTGTAAATGAGGATCCCCAACACAAGTTCTGTGGCAGCAAAAATTTTCTAGTTATACCATACATTCATCCGGTCTGAGTTTGTCAACCAGATTGTGTGGTCAAGGGAAAATATAACTCAATTTGCAGAAGTTAGAAATTGGAGAAATTTAGAAGTTGGAGGAACAAGACTCCACGTTGGCTGCTGGCAGTAGTAGAGGACCCATACCACTAGATCATACTTCAGATTTCAAATCCCATTCTAGAGGGAAACTCCCAGATTGAAACCCCAGGTTCATAGTTCTTACATCGACAAAATTCCTATTATGTCCTTGAAGTAAATTCTAATCAGCGCTTGGACACCACATTCCTCTACTTTCTCGCTTTGTTCATAAATGTGTAACTGCTCTAATTATGTTTTGGGTGTAAATCAGTTTGTTGCTCTAAAACGAAATATGGACCATGAAAGTAGACCTACAACAGTTGTATATAAACTGAATTGACAAAACCTTCCACGAAGAAAATTCAGCAAACTCAGAGAAACCATAACCTCATTATCTCATATAACCTTGTCCTCATTTGGGCTAAAACCATGAAGGGATTCCTGAATAGTTTGAGAGGAATAACAACATGAGTAGGTTCCTTGAACCACCATGCATCAAAAGACCAGAAAACAAATTTGAACAGCAGACCCTTTTCAAGAGGGATGTATGCCATCCTTCAAAAAGAACAGCCAAATGGGTTGCAGGAAGAATTGGGGATTGGTCACAGAATCTTTGTGCTTGGGACAGATTTGAAACACATGAAGGTGACATGGAGAGTTTTGTCCAAACTAGATGAGTTTAATGAACTCCTGTCCACAATAAGCCAAGCAGAAGGGAGAAAACTAATTTGGGCATTAAAACCAGCTACGCTTGCTCTCATACAACCCAAATTCTTGGAGGAACCTTGTGAAGGGGTTAGTATTCCAGTTGCATCTTGTCTCAGTAACATCCTAAGACTAATCGCACCTATAGATCCATACAATGATGATGTTATGAGGAGGATTCTGAGATCGATAGTAGAGACTTTTCAGGACTTAGACAACAGTGCAGGCTCTACCTTTGGGAAGAAACTTGAGGTTTTAGGGGGAATGGCCATATTCAAGACGTATGTTATCATGTTTGATCTTGAGTGTGATGACTTGATTTTGTAGATGTTCCAATGCTTCTTCAACATTAGGAGACATCAACCAGACACTGTCATAGCACACATACAGTCCATCCTATCGTCGTGTATGAGAGACCGTGAGACCATTTGCCGAGAGTTGCAGACCCGGTTGTTGAGCATTTGGAGGAGAGACTAGTTGGTCTCACCTGCTGCTTATGAGCTAGCCCGAGGGTTGGTTGAGCAGAATATTGGGCTATTCAGGAGACAGTTGACCAGGGAGGATTTTCTTCAATTTGGTGGACCAAACAACAGAAATGATTTGAGGAAGGGATTTTGCTTCATCTACAAAGAACCTTGGGGGCTTGATCACTCATGCTTGAGTGATGCAGACGATGCAGCGGAGGTAGAATAGAAGGGCATTCCTTCAATATGCCAGAATGAGGACTCTTCTTCAGACGAGTCCATGGGATCAGATGAGGATGCTTCTGGGGAGCGAGAGCAGTCATGCCGCATGAGGAGTTGATGGCAGTAAGCCGGAGCTGCATTCCAGTGTGCAAGGTGAGCATTCAGGGGACTCTACGGGAGATACTCATGGTGATGAGTCACTTGTGCAATTTAGCCGGAGCAACATATGATGGAGCATGAGTCAGCAGAGGAGGAGACTATGCACATCATGCATGATAGTCCTTGGAGGGAGAGCCAAATAGAGGCTCACATTGAGTCTATGATGGATATGCAGCTAACCTTGGGGTCAACCATTGAGGAGGAGCAGTCATATGCATAGACATTGAGTACAATGACAGCAGTTGCAGATCCATATCCTTTGGAGATGTTGGAGGTTGATGGGATAGTTCTGCAGGGGGCTAGTAGACAGCAGGAGCATGACATTCCTGATCAAGAGAGGGAGGAGTTGTTGGAGATGGTTGAGCATCCATCTTTGGACCGACACGCTGATGAGGTGCAAATAGATGCACATGCAGTCAGCAGAGCTAAAGTACTTTCAAGGAGTAGCACTCTCCAGGAGTACATCGATGGGGCTTGTAGCATATCTTGCCCACTTTGGCCTATTATAGAGAGAGGAGCCTTCTTCTACAGGCAAATCTCGTTGGCAGACGGGATAGAGCAAAATGAGTTGATTACGGGCTGGCGACAGCACTCCAGGCATGTTCCGTATGTAGTCGTCACTACATTGGATTCTCCTTCCAGGATAGATTGGTGGGAGATCATGAGTTGGTACCCTCTTTATGGTACGATCTTCTTCGTAGGGAGCACAGCAGAGTAGGGGCCCTTAGACATGGCAGATGCTACAAATTCCAGTTGGCAGTGGGGCAAGATCAACATTCCTTCAGCAGTCCATTCCGATTTCAGGAGAGCAGGGTCAGCATTGGATTGAGTCAAGGGTTGCATTGGAGAGAGGTGATGAGTTGGTACACAGTTGGTGGGGCAGCTTACACAGTCATAGCTACAGCACATCATGAGCCGTGGTCTTCGCTCCATAGAGCAGCAGCTATAGCCAGAGGCAGTGCGCAGTTCGAGCCGTGGGACTTAGGCGATAATTGGCCAGGGTGGCGTTGGGATCCAAGAGGATTGTTTGATGACAGGTATAGTGAGAGATCAGTTTTGGATCCCGACATTGAAAGGTCTATTCCGGGTGGCTTGACACAGGTGCATAGCAGCACCCAGGGGTTTGTATGGGATCCAGGCATTGGGTCTCAATTGCATCGGGTCAATAGGGTGGCCCACATATTTGCATTGCTTGAGGGCAAGCAATCTTGGGGCGAAAGGTCTATAATATTCCCTTTTTTGGTGTCACCTATGACAGGGTTAGGTTGGACTTCCAAAGTTAGGAGCAGACAGGTCACAGGTACAAGTTGGTGTCATCAGCGGGCTCAGGGGATTTTTGGAGGAGTTTTGAGGATTTTCTATGAGGTCCGGGGCATTCACTTGATGTATTCCATTATCCGAGCAGCTTGCCTTTCGTTCCCGTGCATTCCAACAACTTTCGGAAAATTGAGTTATTTTTGGGCTTAACTCAGTGAATTATACTCAAGGTGGTATTCCGGGAGGAATTCATGATAGAACACTTTAGTGTAATAGCTCATGGGAACCGGGACAAGGATACCTACATGATGGGTCGATTGGACAGGAGTTTCAGTGACCGGAGGAGACGTGGTAGCCGATTTACTCTTTTCTGCATTAAAAAGGAATATTTTAATAAGAGGGAAAAGTGCTCCATGAATAAAATAATAATAAAATAAGGCTCTAAAAGGCTCTAAGAGATCTATAAAAGAAAGGGAGGAAGCCATTGAGATATATCTTTGGAGTAGATCATTTTCTTATGTATGAGAGGTTTGAGAACGTGGTTCTCTACTTCAACCGTAGCCCTAGGACGGAAGCCCTCGGGTGATTTGTTGAGTGTTGGACAGAAACCCAACTCTCTTTGAGGGGACTTCATTCAGAAGTTTCACAGAGCTTCAGAGATATTGGAGTGAGGATCATTCAGATCTTCAACGGGTGCTTCAGTGGATTCAGTGGTAGCTGTTGACGAAGGGAGAGTGCAGCAATTCAGTTTTGGAGGCCAATGCAGTGCAGCAGATTTTCTTGAGGCTAGTTGTATTTCAGTTATCTCAGCTATCTTTCATTTCGGCTTGTAATTCCAGTGATATTATAATAAAGCTAAGTTATTTTCCTGCATTATGGTGTTATGGATTTGCATGTACTTATATGTTTTATTTTAAATGGCAATCTTCTGTTAAGTAAATGTTGATTTTACGGCATAATGTGGAATTCAATTATTTTCTGCAATTTTAGTTAAAATATCCCATTCGGGATATTACACAATCATGTGCCTATGATTGATGCTCATAGTGATCTAGCCTTTAAGTGCCAATGATTTATCTAATATACAAGCCCTTGATGACATATGGAGGACTATACATGAATGACCTTACATTGATGAAATATAAATCTCATGATGGGCTCTCTAGATGGAAATTAATGGATGTTGCACTGTGACATGTTTGGTAACATGATTGATGCCACACTATCACACATAAGGACATACATAATGATGACATGGGCAATGATGGGAGATATGACATGAATGACCTCACCATACTTGATGACATATAATGACATTGTTGGATACATGACAATGGAGAAGCCATTAATGACCTCTTGTTGTCCTAATCACCTTCTGCACTAAAAATTCCAAACAATCATAAAGAAAATTATTTTTTTGACATCTTGAATACATCATTTCAAAATTGCTCCTTCATCATCTTAAAGAGGACTCCTTCCTCTTTCCAACGAGCCCTCATATGCCCCAAAACTCCCCGTGGTTAGAAAGATATTGATTTTTTAAATTGTGCAATAATTATTTTTTTTCACTGACCTGTCCTAGCTCCCAATGTCGTCTGCCTTAGTGACATGTCTCCTCACGCAAAACCAATATGAATACACATCGTATATTCTCATTTTAGTCATCCAATTCGGTGAAAATCACATAAATTCAAAGAGAAAAGCTACAGAACAGCAAGAAGGCCGAGATGACATAAAAGAACACTGTTTGGGCAATTTTTTTGTTATGGTTTTTGGGTCTTGAACACAGATTTCTAGCCACTAATTCAGTCAAGAATTCATTTGAGATAATTGCAGATCCAAAGTAGAACAACGAAAGAGAAAATTAGTTTCTGTGGACAGGTATCATCTATGGAAGCTAGGACCTCCAGGTGCAGACCTTGAAATCAACAACCTATGACAAGTCTCTTCAGGAAGGACAGCCACCAGTGACGAAGAACAATCTCATTTTTGGAAGAAACTCGGACATGTAGCTTATCTCTTGGACCAACATTTGACTTTAGTCTTGGTCCTGTAGCAGCTAGTGGAGGAATAACAATTACAGTCACCTGTGGTCACAGAATTGTTGGGGAAGCTCATTAAAAGCTTGATTCTGTGTCATTCTTGGACATACATCACAATTTGGAAACCTTGAGGACAACTGCCTAAGATACCTCAAACCTGTAGCTTACCTTTGTTGTGGACAATCCTGTGGCTTCACCAATTGGATTGGATTTGTGGGCATTGCCAAAGGACAATGACAAATTTTTAGACAATTTGTGTTGAGCTGCCTTTGTGACACTTTGGAGCATCTTTAGAAGTATTGTTGTAGCAACATTAACATCACATCTTGAAGAATATTTTGACATTGAGAGCAGTATATTGGGCATAGTTTGGTGCAAACTTCTTGGTAGAATTGAGACACATCTTGAAGCAGATTTGGAGTTGTCTTGAGATATTCTTGAAGACATCTTGAAGCACCTACTGAAGAACTTGTGAAGAAATACCTTGCTGGGAAAGTAAAGTGAAGACTCCCTTGAGAAGTTCTTGAAGGAGTCCTTGAAGAAGTTTAGAGCAGGTGCATAACTTGGGCTACCTATTGAAGACATCTTGAAGGCACCCGTGGAGATCATGATACACCACTGATGTCATCATGAAGTAACCTTGGAGAACTATGTTTGGGTACGATGAAGAGCAGTGGTGATGCCTTCTAAATAGAAAAGGTTGTCATTGATGATGTGATGTGGAGACTAAGTGTGATTGGGCTCATTGAAGAAGACATTGGGAGCCATGAAGAATAGCCAAACCCATCTTGATGAAGTGAAGCTAAGGGTTGGAGCCTAAGAGGTTGGAGCCTCGTAGAGACAAGGTTGGTACCTTGGAAGATAGGGTTGGAGCCCTAGAGGATAGGAGTCCTCAAGAGTCCAGGTTGGAGCCTGTACCAGAGATATGGTTGGAGCCCTAGAGGTTGGAGCCTCAAATTGACAAGGTTGGTGCCTTGGGAAGATAGGGTTGGAGCCCTAGAGGTCAGAGCCTAGTGAAGTCCAAGTTGGTTCTTCGCATAGTACAGGTTGGTGCCTGGAAGGAGTGAAGATTGGTGTCTTCATCTAGGGTTGGAGCTCTACACTATTGTATAGGATTTATTGTAAAGAAGAGATTAATAAAAGTATTTATTCTTATTGTTCATTTTGTGTTCTAATTATAAGAGATCTAAACTGGTAAAAGTAACAACTGAAAAGAAATATTGATTCCCCCCTCTCAGCATTTCCAACACATGACTCTAAATTATACATTTATGACAAGATGATAGACACTAAAAGACATCAAGAAGAATTTTTTGACCTATAATAAAAACTTTTTGCTCATGAAACCCATGAAGCAAGCTTTACAAAAATACATTTTGTTACCGTTATCTTCTTCATTACATAAATTCATAATTACTAGTCATTATGAAGACCGAACCTAGTTACACGTTCCAACATTCCCTCTTAACTAGGGAGGTATTCATAATGGTACATGGTTACTTTCAATCTGAAGAATATCATAAGAAGAATCAAATTGGTAATCGCATTTGTATAGCATCATATCAACTAGCATTGTCATGGTGCAAGGCCTTGACTAACAACTCCATCTCTTAACAAGACAATGAGCTACAATGTTGGCGAGACCAATGACTTATAGACACCGTCATCATTGTCTCTCCAAGGTTCATACTCCACCTGGCTATTCACAAAGTATGACCTTACTAGACTATTCTTATCTTGGGTAGCTAATCCTCAAAGAATATTGGTCCACAACTACTCTTATCTTGAATGCCCCATCACATTCTCAAAGTGTATCGGATGCCAGATGATTACCCAATCCTCCATTCTGTCTTCCCAGGTGAAGACCATTATGATGTGTCTATCTCTCCCTCTCAACTAGGGAGGACATATTCCACAGAGGAATGTACTCATTCCTACACAAGGAATGTACCTAAGCTCATTCTTGGAATTACCAAGTTTCTTCCAAGTAAGAAACTTGCCACCAAGGCTCCCTCTTAACCAGGGACCTGTAACAGCAATTGTGAGACACCCAGCTGCTCATGAAGAATTCCTCCCTTCGATGTCATGTATTTCTTCGATGTTGAGGAGTCTCCAATGTTGAGATCTCTTCATAGGGCACAAATCATCCATCACTTTCACCCATGAGTCATGTCATCTATCAGAAAGTGATTCATCAGTCTTTCCCATCTGGTCCAGCTTCATGCCATGCTGCTTTCCTTTGAACCATATTTCTTCCAAGGATCTTTCATCCTTCCATATGGTTGGCAACCATACATAAACTTATCTAGAGATACATATACATATGAACTTTTAAATCAAAAGTTACCTCAGTGATGATCTTTCATTATGACATCTTCTTGTAGGCATCGGCATTCTTCATACAGATTGACCAATCTCCTAAAGATATGTTTTGTCAAGGGTCTTCATCTTTACCAGACTTCTATCGAAGTCTTCATATCTTCCCAGGAGATTTCTCAGTCAAACCTTCTTGGCTTTCGGATGATAACTGCATCTTATCATGGTTGCACTTCACGATCTCTTCTTTCTTTCTCCACACAGTTTTACTTCACTCCCAGGAACTTCTAGTATGCAGTTCCTTGTTTGTGTACAACCACCTCATATTCCATATCAGGACATATTATGTTGATTTCATATGTTATTGGCAACATGTGTATCGGAAGAGATTCTCCTCCTTTTGATCATACTTTTAAAGATAGAACTCCATTACCTGCAACCATATGATTTCATAGCATCCAGTGTATACATGTACCTCATCCTTTTCCTTTTGAGTCATCCTGCAGCGATTTTCCCTAGAATGAAGAATTTCATTCCCTTGACCTACTTCATCAATATGTCATCATATCCTTATCCTATAATTCTCCAAGATAGTATTCTTGATGAAATCTTTTGCTTTCTTTCTAACCAGTGAATCCAAAGAGGACTCCATTAGAAAGTGTTAGAACCTGTTTCCATATGTTGTGAAACCAGCTCCAAAAATAGAAGAAAAGAGATATCAATGCCTTAGAAATAAGCCACTTCGAGGGGTCAACCTCCAATACATTACATGGATGAACAATTCTTGCATGATACAAATTACAAAACCTCCTTTCTATATATAGGAGTCCATGGGGCCACAATGTAATCTTAGTGGGGCCATAATGTAATCCTAGCCGACCTAACAATAATAATTTAAGGGCATAATAATAACAATATGGGGGTTACAGGGGTACAATAATAACAATAAGGGGGTTACACTAACAACAATAAGGGACTATACTAGTAATATAGAGACCTAACATGCCCCTCTCCTTCAAAAAAGTGGTCCTCAACGCTTGAGTAGCTCTGGGAGCTTCTGTATAAAATTATCATCCTCCCATGTAGAATCTTCAGTGGGTAAGTTCTTCCACTTGATGAAATACTCTGAAATTGATCGACTTCGTAGCTGTCGAGTTCTTGTTTCCATGACCGCTTCAGGTTCCAATATCATTTTTCCTTCCTCATCAAGTTCTGGCAATATTGTTTGAACTGGAATATTTTCACCTATAACCTTCTTTAAGCATGAAACATGGAAAACTGGATGCGCTCGTGAAGAAGCAAGAAGCTCCAATTTGTATGCCATAGTACCAATCTTTTGCAACACCTTGTAAGGACCATAGTACTTTGGCGATAATTTATTATCCTTCTTAGCTTTCTTGAGGGACATTTGTTTATATGGTTGTAGCCATAAAAATACCCAGTCTCCTACATCAAAACTTCTCTCGCTGCGATGTTGATCTCCTGTTGTTTCATTCAATTTTGTGCCAAATTCGGGTTATCCTTTAAGAGCTAGAGAACTTCTTGTTGATGCTCGATGTGATCTTCCACTGCTTGAACCTTCGAATTTTCTTTTAAAGATGATGTGATGGACGGTGGATGATATCCATAAAGTGCCATAAATGGGGTCATTTTTGCTGCAGTATGGAAGGAATTGTTATACCACCATTCAACAAGAGGTAACCACTTGACCCATTGCGTTTGTTTATAAAATACAAAACAACAAATATATCCTTCCAAACATTTATTTACTATCTCAGTTTGACCATCGGATTGAGGATGATAAGATGAGCTATGAGCTAATTGAGTACCCAAACAAGAAAATAACTCCGTCCAAAAATTTCCAGTAAAAATGAGAACTTTGTCGCTCACAATAACCCTTGGGCTTCCATGTAGCTTTTGAATTGTGTCCATAAATGTAGTAGCAACTGTACTTGCTTTAAATGGATGACATAATGCACAAAAGTGTGCATACTTGGTAAGTCTATCAACTACCACCATGATGACACTCTTTCTTTCAGACTTAGGTAAACCTGTGATAAAATCCATTGAAATCTCCTCCCAACGTTGACTTGGAATGGATAAAGGTTGTAGAAGACCCGAGGTCTTAATTGTCTCAAATTTATTTTGCTGGCAAATCAAACATTCTGCCACAAACTTTTGAATATCAGATTTAAGGGCATCCCAAAAAAATTCTTCCTTCACCCTGTGGTAAGTTTTTAAAAATCCTGAGTGTCCTCCTATAGGAGAAGTATGCAATTCCAAAAGAATCTTTTGTTTTAGTTGGGAATTCCTACAAAGATATAAGCGATCTTTGTACCATAAGGAATCATTTTTCCAACTAAATGTATCAGATGTACTAGGATCTTGCTGCAACTTTTGAATGGGTGTCCATACATCTTTGTCCTTCTTCCATTCATCTCTTGCTTCGGTTATCCAATCTGGTTGGATAATAGAAATGGCACAAAGCAATGCTTCCACCTCTTCATTCTTTCTTGAGGGTGCATCTGCAACAACATTAAGCTTTCCTTTTTTGTAGATTATTTCAAAGTCATAACCCAACATCTTTGTGACCCATTTTTGCTGCTCTTCTGAAGATAGTCTTTGTTCCAAAAAGTGTTTAAGACTATCATGATCAGTTTTTACCTTGAAGTGTCTTCCCATTAGGTAAGTTAACCATTTCTTTAGTGCATGTAGTATTGCTAACATTTCCTTCTCATAAATAGGTTTCTGTAAATACTTTCCTTTGATTGGACGACTTTCAAAAGCAATGGGTCTTCCTTCCTGCATTAAAACTGCACCAATTCCATTTTCTGAGGCATCACATTCCACAATAAAGGTTTTTGTGAAGTCTGGCATAGCTAAGACCGGTGCTAGGCACATTGACTCTTTAAGATGTTCAAAGGCCTTAGTTGCTTCAGGAGTCCATGAAAATGCATCTTTCTTCAATAATGTTGTTAGAGGTGCTGCTATTCTCCCATAATTCTTAACAAACTTGCGATAATACCCTGTTAACCCGAGAAATCCTCGCAACTGCTTTATGGTTGTGGGGAATTTCCATTCTTTAATGGCTTTAATTTTTTTAGGGTCTACCTTAACACCCTCGTGAGATACAATATGACCTAGATATTCCACCTCTTGTACTCCAAAGAAACATTTGGATGTTTTTGCATATAATTGTTTCTCCGGCAATAGTTTGAGCACTCTGTCAACATGTTGAACATGATCCTTCCAAGACCTGTTGTAGATTAGTATATCATCAAAAAATACTAGCACAAATTTTCTAAGGAAGGGGTTGAAAATAGAATTCATCAACCCTTGAAATGTAGAAGGTGCATTGGTAAGGCCAAAAGGCATGACCAAAAATTCATAATGACCCTCTTGAGTTCAAAATGTTGTTTTCGGAATATCTTCAGTCTTCATTCTAATTTGATGATATCCTGAACGAAGATCCAACTTGGTAAAATAAATTGCTCCATGTAATTCATCCAATAATTCATCAATCACAGGAATGGGAAATTTATCTTTAATGGTGAGCTTATTGAGCTCCATATAATCCGGACACATTCACCATGATCCATCCTTCTTGTGTACCAATACTACGGGAGCAGAGAAAGAACTTTGACTAGGTTGAATTATACCCGCCTCTAACATTTCTGCAATCATACGTTCAATTTCGCTCTTTTGGAAGTAAGGATATCTATAAGGGCTGATGTTTGGAGGAACACTTCCTGGAATCAAATGAATAGCATGATCATGATCACGAATAGGTGGGAGTCCTTTGGGAGTTTCAAACACCTTGGAATGATTGTCCAGGACTTGTTGGAGATCTGCAGAAATAGATGATTTTGATGTCGGAACTTCTAGTGAGCATAATTGTGCAATTACGCCTCGTTGTTCTTTCTTTAGAAGCTTTGTCATGACATTAGAGCTTATTATCCTTCCCATCTTCCCTTCAATACCCCATAATTCGACTTCCTTTCCTTCTGAAAAAAATTTCAAGAAAAGTTCATGAAAATTAAAAGCTACCGTCCCCAAAGATTGTAACCATTGTACTCCTAGTACAACATCAGCACCTCCCATAGGAATGGAAAGCATTGGACTAGTCAATACATATTCCCCCATGGTTAGCTTGATATTATGGCTTTTTCCAGAGCAATTTATAGTTCCTCCATTTGCAACCATCACTTGACATTCTGGTGTTGGGTATAGGAAACAATTTAATTCCTTGGCTACCTTACAATGAATAAAATTATGGGTGCTACCTGAATCAATCAACACTATTACCTTTTTCTTCTTGGTATGTCCTTCTATCTTGAGAGTTTGAGGAGTGGTAATTCCTGCCAGTGCATTACAAGATATGGTCAAATTCATTTCTTCCTCTTCTAGGGCTGGTTCCTGGTGTATATCCTCTTCTTGTTCATTTTCTTCTTCCTCTTCACAATCTATGTAAAATAATTTCTTCTCAGCACACTTATGACCTTTAGTGTATTTGCTATCACAACTGTAGCAAAACCCTTTTGCTCTTTTTTCTTCCAATTGTTGTGGTGTCAACCTTGTAGGTTGTGGAAATCTAGGAGTAGCAACACTTCCCTCTTTATAGAAGTGAGTAGTAGGCTTCCTTGTCGCCATAATTTTACATTCAATTTTTCTTGCCAACCTAAATGCCTTCTCCAATGAATCAAGTTCCAAAACGCGAACTTCATGTTGGATGTTATCCTTTAAAGTACCTATGAAGAGATCAATCCTGTGTTCCTCTGGAATATCATTTACCCTTATATTCAATTTTTGGAAGTCTTCAATGTGCTCCCACACTAAACCCTTTTGTTTGAGATTTATCAATTGGATAAAGAAGGTGTTGCTCTTTGTATCCTCATAATGTGCTATCATTTCCTCCGTAAAAATTGACCAAGTGACAATTTTTTTACGAGAGCAAAGCCATCGATATCATACAAATGTATTTTGTTCTAAATGTAAAGTTGCAATGCGTACCTTTTGTGTGTTTTGCACATTATTGAGATCAAAATATTGCTCCATCTGTAGTATCCATGTTATAGGATCCTTTCCAGCAAACTACCTCATATCCATTTTTGGAATATGGTGGTTCTTCCCACCAACATTAGAGTTTATGAAATCACGATTAACATTTATTTTGTTCTCATCATGAGTTTCCTTTACTATCTTTTCACCATTAGGAAACATTTATTGTATCAACTTTGTCAAACCTTCCATGTCTGCTTTTAGATCATTCTTCATGTTTTCCATTTTTTCATCGATCTTAGCTTCCATGTCATCCATCTTAGATTCCATGCCAACTTCCATGCCATCTATCTTAGCTTCCATGCCATTCTTCAAACCACCCATCTTAGATTCCACACTTTTCTTCAAACCATCCATCTTAGTTTCCACGCCTTTCTTCAAAACTTCCATGTCATTTTTTGTTGCTCTTTGCGAGAGCGAAATTTGTTGCACTTGCTCTTGTAATTTTGATATGTCATGTTGCCAGACTTCGTCTTCATGAACCATAGTAGAGCCTTCTAGAATCTAAAGTTTTAATGGGTGCTGAATTCTTTTTAGGGGCCGTTTTAGAATCCAATACTGATATCTATTCTACAATATGCCCTTGGAATCAATTCAACTTGATTCTTCAAACAAGACTTATGTAATTCGAGAAAAAAAATACACACCTTTTACTTACTTTTGAGGAGCTCTATATTGAAATTGAATTATCTCTATAATTTCAGATCCTCAATATAGAAAATTCGGCTTTGTAGTAGCCCTCTGAAGCTTCTTTCAAATGTCACAGGTCTGGCCTGATTTAGATTCTTCAAGGCAAAGTTATGCCCAATCTCCCACAATGACCCAATTATGGATTGGTTCAGTAGAGCGAACTTGGACGACTTGCCACGTGTCACTGTTTCCTCTTTTGGATCTGAAATTGATAGACAAGAAACTACAGTCTGTGTAATTGCGGCCACTTTTTACAGCATTCCAATCAGATGCTCAGAGAGAGAGTTATGAATATTTTCCCACGATAACCTCTTTGAGATGAAATTCGGGAGCCTGAAAAAGACCTAACTTCCACAGATCATATCTCCGAAAATATTGCGAACCAAGCTCTGAAATTGTGCGACGATGTTCCTCAGGATTTCGACTGCGCTCTCTAAAACTTTTAGCTTCGGAATCTTCGTAGAAAAACAATTATAGCGAAAATGCCACGATGACCTGTTTAGGTTAAATTCAGGAGCCTACAAAAAGCCCTAACTTCCACAGATCGTATCTCTGAAAATATTGTGAACCAAGCTCTGAAATTTTGCGACGATGTTCCTCGGGATTTCGGCTTCACACTCTACAAATTTCAGCTTCTGAACCTTCATAGAAAAAAAGTTATAGCGAAACTAACACGATGACCGGTTCGGAGCAGCGAAAACCCTAGAATCCAAAGCTCTGATACCAAATGTTGTGAAACCAGCTCCAAAAATAGAAGAAAAGAGATATCAACGCCTTAGAATAAGCCACTTCGAGGGGGCAACCTCCAATACATTACATGAATGAACAACTCTTGGATGATACAAATTACAAAACCTCCTTTCTATATATAGGAGTCCATGGGGCCACAATGTAATCTTAGTGGGGCCATAATGTAATCCTAGCCGACCTAACAATAATAATTTAAGGGCACAATAATAACAATATGGGGGTTACAGAGGTACAATAATAACAATAAGGGGGTTACACTAACAACAATAAGGGACTATACTAGTAATATAGGGACCTAACACCATATAGATTATTGAATGCTAACCCTTGATCTAGATGACGGCCTTCCATCAATGTTGTTATTAGTGAGGTTCCTAGGAGCCACTTCTTTCATAGCATAGTTGTATTGTGGACATCCTCCTATGACAAGTGCTCCTTCCATGCTTCTATCATGACGCCATTTCTAGAGTGATGCATTAATGTATAATGCTTCCTAACATACTATTTTACAACCAACAGAAACCTCTTAAAGAGGAAGATGATCTCAATCATAGTAGATATCTTTCACTTCTTCTTTCTTAGATTTCGTTGTATCAGGTTCTCCCCTTTCTTCCGTGACATGGGCTTCTTCCTTCTTCCTCTCGTCCCTTTTAGATTTAGGACAATCCCTTTTATAATGCCCAAGTTCATTACATCCAAAGCATCGTACTTTGTCCATATTTCTCCTTTTACTCTGAGGACCAAATTTACCAAATCTTCCTTTCTTCCTGGACATGGCTGCAAAGGCTTGATTTTCTTCACTTGGTCCTGTATCAATTTTGGCTTTCAATCTTGTTTCTTCTATTTTACATAGAGACCACAAATCCTGGAATGGTGTCGCTTCTTTCTTCCCATATATGCTTGAAGTGAAGTTTCCCCATTCTTCTGGTAGAGCATTCAGGACCACTTAAGTCATTTCTCTATCAGACATTACTTCTCCTAATTCCAAAAATAGTTCCACCAATTTTGTCATATATTTATTTTGAAGATTCTAGTTTTGATACATCAAGGAAGAGAGAGTCCTTTATGGATTCTATAAGAATCCTCTGGGCTCTTATGCCTCACTTCATGTATTTGGCATGACTTCATTGTCCTTTTCTTCCATGCAAGAAAGTTTGAAACCCTAACCAGTTTGTTGCTTTCTTTGCAAAGAAGACATTTTGATATATTCAAATGAAGTCATAAAGATGCTTACTTGAGTAGATACTTTTCTTCTTCTATCATCTTCCTTGTTGATGATGATGTAGATAACAGCATGAGCTCTCACTTAGATAGACTTCTTTAAGAGTGGTGTAAAGTGGTAGATTACTTTGGATCCTTGATGATGATGATGATCAAGGATGGCTTGATGATGACTTTAGCAAAAAGATGATTTGATGATGTCTCCAATATTGTTGACTTGGCTTCAAATGAGATAGCTTTAGGTCACCTTCTTGCATTTCTTCTTGAAAGGATCTTGGAGTATAAGGTCTTTGATATAGCCTGAGGATTTTTCCAATTTATGCAAGCTGCCTTTTGAATGGAGATCTCTTCCTTTTTAGTGTGGATCTCTTTTCTTTGAAGCTTCCCATGAAAACCTACCTCTGACCTTCTTCCCAGATTTTGATTCTAGTGTCTTTCTGCAAAATTGATCCTTGATCTTCTTAAGATGGCTTGAGGATTTTACGAATTCTGCAAACTGCTCCTTTGAATGAATGGAGATCTTCTTAGATCTGAAGATTGATTATTCAATGTAGACTTTGACTTTTATTTGATACTTTCTAGAAAACTGATTCTTGAACTTTGATCCATGAGTGTCTTCTTGTCAAATAGCCCTTTGTCTTCAGCGCCTTAGCCCTGAAACCGTGTTGAGAATTTGATGGGCAATAGTTTAATTCAATTCTATACTTGATAATTACTTGTGAACTTATTTCTCTTACTCAGATCTTCTCTTTATTAACTTAATATGTCTTTAATCAAGTCAATCATCAAAACACAAGAGACACAAGTTTTAGGCTCTTCAAGCCAGGGCCAAAACCTCTCCCTTTTGAATGGAGATCTCTTCCTTTTTAGTGTGGATCTCTTTTCTTTGAAGCTTCCCATGAAAACCTACCTTTGACCTTCTTCCCAGAATTCGATTCTAGTGTCTTTCTGCAAAACTAATCCTTGATCTTCTTAAGATGGGTTGAGGATTTCACTAATTCTACAAATTGCTCCTTCTTTGAATGAATGGAGATCTTCTTAGATCTGAAGGTTTATTATTCAATGTAGACTTTGACTTTTGCTTTGATACTTTCTAGAAAACCGATTCTTGATCTTTGATCCATGAGTGTCTTCTTGTCAAATAGCCCTTTGTCTTCAACACCTTAGCTCTGAAACCGTGTTGAGAATTTGGTGGGGCATAGTTTAATTCAATTCTCTACTTGATAATTACTTGTGAACTTATTTCTCTTACCTAGATCTTCGCTTTATTAACTTATTATGTCTTTCATCAAGTCAATTATCAAAACACAAGAGACACAAGTTTTAGGCTCTTCAAGCCAGGGCCAAAACCTCTCCCTCTTGGAGAGGAAAACCCGCAAGTAATTCTTCTTATAGACTTTCAGTTGACAAGTACCATGACCATGACACAAATGCTTGATCTATGTATGCCTTCAAGACCTTGTCACTGCTCCCTTCTTGGCTTCTTATGCTGATCTCCTTTTTTGCAACGTTCTGCACCAACACTGGGGAGACTTGGTCCCTAGTCTAACTTCTTCCTCAACCTTGTTCTGAAGTTTCCTTCTTGGTCTTCTTTCAGTGTCCTTGATGCCCAAGACAAAAATCTCCTTTTCACCTCTTCACTATATATATAAATATATATATCCTTGGTTCCCTTAAATAGGATGACCCAAAACAGAAGCTTTACATCCTTTCCGAGCACTGATAGTGTCCTACTCACACACTATACAGTTGACCTTTTCCTTTATTGTAGTAACGAAGAAATAGGAAGTATTATCAATTCAGAGGCTAGCACTACCTCTCCTCTGAATTGATGACAGTCTCCTCTTGTCACTGTAATTCGGATTCATATTATAGACTTAGACTCAAATACAGAGTCCTAATCCTCATTGTACATCCTCTTTTTTCGCTAGAGTATCTCTTCTTTTACACACCAATACACCTCTCCTTCAAATATATGTGTTCTGCAATACCACAAATCCGTGCTATTTCCTGTCCGAAATCTTCAGATATATCTAAATTGTTCTGTCTGTGATTTGTGCTAAATCTACTAGGGTTTATATAGTGGTTCGTCCTTGTATATAAATCGACCGGACCCAGTGAACAGTTGTGTCTATTTCTGTGAGCCGACATGACTGTTAGGCCGACTTCTACATCATACTTTGAGTAGACTTGGAGGAGCATATTTGACATGGTCTTGGAGGCATATAATTACATCAATGAATGCCCTTTACAAGTGCAACAACACTTCATATTCATGACTCTAAATTATACATTTATGACAAGATGACAGACCTTAAAAGACATCAAGAAGAATTTTTTGACCTATAATAAAAACTTCTTGCTCATGAAACCCATGAAGCAAGCTTTACAAAAATACATTTTGTTATCGTTGTCATCTTCATTACATAAATTCATAATTACTAGTCATTATGAAGACCAAACCTGGTTACACTTTCCAACAACCCCTGAGTTGCAAGCTTATTTATTCAATTGCACTAATGAATTGTTGTACATGAAGGTGAGGAGACGCATTGGATCTTATACAAGATTGCAAGTGGGTCTTCATTTTGGGCTTGGACTCCCTATACAGGATCCAAGCCCTCCACAGGGTCATATTGGCACTTGTAGGGTGAGCGTTGAGAGCCATGGGCTTCTTCAGCATTCCATATTACTTACTTATGCCCTAGCCATACAGAGACCATGATGCACTTGGACCACGTTGCCCAGTCGGCCACATACTTGCACCATACACTTGGCAGCTGATCCAAAGCCTATACAGGGTTTTGTTTCACGCGGGGAGACATGGGAGGGATTGTATCATCATTCTAGCCCTTATTGATGGAGCATGGACATGTTTGATCCAAATGGAAACCCATGAGACCATTCATAGTGCCCCACAGCCACTTGGGAGAACCATAGATGTTTTGCCTGGAAACCAAGGGGCGAACCCCTTGTTCATCATTATGACAGCCCTCCTTTTCATCATGGCACATGGAGGACTTATCTAAGCCTTCCAACGACCCTTTACACCATTTTTCTATCATTTCGACCTCATTAGGAAGGCTTGTTGAGTACTTTTGAGCTATTTGGTGGGCTTGTCACCAATGTTATTGTTATGTTGCACATTAGAGTCATTTTTAGGGGCTCATTAGGCTAATTAGACCCATTCGAATTATTGGAAGCTCATATAAATTAGAAATGAGCCTCATTTGTTGAACATCATCACTTGGATTATGATTTCTCTTGCGAAAAGAACTCGGGCCTACAATTTTGGATGAAATTTGGATGTTGGGATGCACTTTGACATTTGGAAAGTTTTCGCTATCTTTTCTTGGAGCTTCCTTTTGCAATGTTAATGGTTGGATATACTCCCATTGTCTTGTAAGTGCTCTTTGATGCTAGATTTTACTTTGTTTAATGTCTAATGTATGGAATTTCATTTCATGATGTTTAATGTGTCCTAATTCAATCTGAATTTGTGAGAACATTTAAATTGTTGGAAAAATTGCATTCATTACTCGTAGGAAATGATGAAAGAATGTTCCTAGAGATCAATCTTGTGTATTGCATCCTTGAAACTCCATTAAAAATTGTCATATAAGTATAAAATCCTCTTGTAGTTGTGTTGTTGCTTCTTCTAGGGCTTGTGAAGTTGCATAGGACTCCTTGATAGAGCGAAAATCGTCAATTCAAAGTAAGCCTTGACTCGATATTTCCCAATAGATAGCCATTGTCTAGAAATCCTTGGTGATCATATCACTTAACAAAACATCATTATTTCACCTTTCTTGCGCCTCCTCATTCTTCGTCCCTTCAAGAAATAGGTAGCCCCTCTAGAGCTTGGTGCGAAATCCCTTAGGAGTGAGATCTATCAAAACTAATCTGACAGTCTCCTGCGCTAGTGTTTCTTCTAGGTCTCCTCCAGTTTTGGGGTCACTCTCACGGTTGGATTTCAAGATATTTGATGCCCTAGCTTTCGTACTGAGTGGGAACCCTTGACGCTGCCTTGACTTGGGGATTTCTTGAAGGTTTATGCTTAACTACGTGTCCCTAGTAGTTGTCCCTTTAGGTTACCCTTTAAGACCCCTGCTAGTTTGTGCAATAACAGGACGATTCATCTTATATAGAGAGCCACACATGCCTGAGCATGTTGAAGACATGGAACCATTCCCATTCCCTCAACATGTTGGAAAATCCAAGGGTAACATGCCTTCAAAATATCTACACCTCAAACAAAATCACTTTGAGCCAAAGGTCCATGAAAATCCTAGGGAGGTTGAATCATCGTTAGGAAATGTTTGCCAAGTCAAGAACACTTAAAAAATTCGACGTTCCAAAATAAGAAGAAACAATGTGTTTAAAGAAAAGTAAAGACTTTCAACTTGGCGATTTTGTCCTTGTCGATAACAACCCTATTCCATTTAGGGTCCATGGCAAAGTAGGAATTGGATACTTTTATTTTGTTAAACTTGATGTTGAACTTCTATCTTCCTTAGTAGGAGGTAACCACCTTACTTTGTTTAATGGAACCTAATGCATTTTAGATTAGTTGCACTGCATTTGTGTGTTGCATTATTGAGTGAGAATCCTACTTATTCATTTTCCATGTTGTTGTGTTGCATTATAGATTAGATTGCATTTAACTAACCTTTTTCTTTTCAGTATGGATTTATTATATCATATAAACATAAGGGTGATGATCAACACCCCGTACACATGCTAGAAAGCAAGTTGATTTGAGTGTGCAGGTAACAAGTTTGTGATCCCAAGGATTGTTGGGGTTCTCATGAACATTCGAGCATATGCATCATGCGCTCTATGGTGAGCACATGTCCCCAAATTGGAGCCATATGTTACCCACCAAAAATGAACAACCCTATATGAGAAAAAAATTATCCTATCTTGGGCAGCCAACCAGTCAGCAACCCTACATATTGATCAATGATGATAACATGACACATTCCTCTGCCATTTTCATGGGTCATAAACATCTCATCATCTGGCATTCCTCTTGAATGAAGGTGGGATACCGCTCAACAAGTACTTTAACCATTTTGCAATCAAGTGCTTTTACTTGATGTTTCCGGCATTCTAACATGGATAAAGGGGTGATCTGGATGATTAACCAATCTTGATTGTAAACTTGCACTCTCACCTTACCAGGGGGGTTAGTCTTTAGCCCTAATTAAGTGGGACCTCCTCTAATTCCTTAGGATTACAGGAGGGGCACTAGTTGGGAAACTTGGATTTAAGTAGCATGTCCATAACCATTCCATACTTAACACATTTCATCATTCCACTTGGTACGACATCCATCCTTCGGGTTAACTATCATTATTTCAATGGCATTTGACACTTATACAACCACACCAATGAGTTAGAGCTGAAAAACTTTGCCCTGGAAGTTAATGCGGCTACAAGAAAGATAAAAGTATAAAATGGCCACAACAAAAGAAAAAGAAAAAGAAAGGTTAAAATGTAAAATATGGTTGAGACATAATTAATGAATGGGAAAAATCCTAGCATGAGCTATACCCCCCTCATTAGCCATTACCTAATTCCTGAGCACTAGATGCTCTATCTCATCATAAGGAACACTTGCATGTCCCAACCCTAATGAGCAAGAAACCAACTCATCTTAAAGGGGTAAATAAATGCTATATCAAAAAAAGCAAGCTTGGAAACCTAATATGCACTCCATATAAAGCATTATCAAAAAAAGGTAAAAGGCACAACAGAGGAGTGAAAAAGCAAGTTGAGCAAAGGAGTAACTCATGCCTCCATGATTGCTCCCTCCATTACATCTATACACTCTGGATCTGGACCTCCATCAACTAGTTCCCTGGCCATGGCACTTAGCCATGAAGTCACTCCCCTTTGTTGCCACCTAGTGTCACTAACACCTATGAATTAAGTGTTGACCTTGGAAATGTCCCCTCCCTTTAGGGGTTGGAAGCACCTAATAGGGTTGATTACCTCACTACCTCTAAAAAGGCATGGAACACTTTTACAAGACTTGGTCTAGTTAGATATTTGAAGGTGATCTTGGTTTGAAGTATCACTATGCCCTTAACAATTAAGTATGGTCCACTATGATGCACCTATGGTCATTGTACCTAGTGAGTGGTTGCTTTCACTTGATTTTGAGATGGATTTGCACAGAGCAACAGAGGCTTTGAGGGCACACCTATTCCACTCCTATTCCACATGATGCCCAGGCCATACTACACCTCCAGGGAGCATGATGACCTTGCATGATGTCGTATTCCACTCCTCCACATGATGCTCAAGTCGTACTACACTTCCAAAGAGCATGATGACCTTGCAGAAGCAACGTTGCCCCTCCACACTAAAGCGTTGGGAACTTTGATGATCCTAACAGGTGATTGACACCCCAAAGCTCCCTCAGATCCCAAAAATTTGAGCTCACTTTGCTTGGTATTGAGGATTCTTTATGATGTACCCAACAGACCCATCATGCCACCAGGCTAGCCTTGACACTTTTTGATGGCCATGCCTTGATCCGGAGTGCAAATGATGATGATGATCCCCAGGATGATTATGGAGGGCATGTACTACCTCATGGAGCCCCAACGCTAGAGAGAGAGTGCACCACGTTGTCTAGATGGCATCCATGGAGATGACGTAGGGCACCCAGAGCTGGCCTTTTAACACATGGAGATGTTTTAAGGCTTGATTTGAGGATACTCCCTCAACTTATAGTTGATCATGATGACTAGAGATGCATCTAGCCCATATCTTGCACTTTTGGAGCCTTATTAGGGCTAAAAAGCCATGATGTCATGCATAGAAGTATTTCTACTCACGTATGGGAAATTAGTGGCATATTTTGACTTATTGAGCTATTGGCTTAACTTGTAACCCACTTCACGTTTACTCATAATCAAACATGTTATAGGTATTTTAGTTGGATTAAAGGATGCAATAGACCTCATATTCACTTTGTTCATCATCACTTGTTGATTTCAACCTCTTTTGGACTCTAGAGAGCTCAATTTGCCCTTTTTGCTACTCGCTACTTGTGGAGATCTAATCTTTATGGAGCTACTTCTATTGGAGATGTCTTTTTGGGATTGAAAGAAGGCAATTTATTGGAAAATTGGTATTGCAGAATTTTAATGGTTTATGCAATGAATGTATGTTAGGGTTCTTCTCTTGTTCCATGTCTAAATGAATGTTTTTAATTCGAAAACATTGGATGATCATTGCATGTTAAATTTATTTTCCTTGAATGCCATAGAAGACCTCCTAGAGAACTTTATTCTAATTGATTCTCCCCTCATAAAAAGATAGCTAGTGTTTGCAAGTGAAAATTGTGGTTTTCTCCCTTACTCCATGCATAGATTTGATATCTCTTAAATTTAGACCTGAACACTCTATCACCCTAGGAGGGAAAGGCACTGGGAATCCCTATGGTGGTCAAAATTCATAAAAGCTTTTATCTTTTTCTCCCTTTCTATCTTCCTAAGCCCTTTAAGCCAAGCTGTTAGGGCTAGGGCATAGAACTGAATTCAACTAGCACCTCTTGAAGGAGAACATTAACGCTCTTCTAGCTTGTTTTCACCTTGATTGTTCCTTATAACTCAAAATCTAGCTCTTTTCATGGTCGAATTTGTCCTAATAGGGCTGATGTCAACAACCTTAGGCAATTTGTGCCCTACAAAACCCTAATCTCAATTAGAGGTTATTTTGAAGGTTTGCCATCTCCTTTTGTTGATTTCATCATTAAGCAAACCTTTTCTTCATATTTGCAAGCTTAGGTATTCCTTTGTTGAAATACATATTGAAACCCTAGGTATCAAGTATCTTTTAAGGCTTTGTTTGTGGCACACAATTCCTATACATAGAGAATTGTGCCTTATGTCCATTCAAGAAGTACCTTGCTTAGCCTTTCATATATATCAACTTAAGCTAATTGACATAGAATACCCTTTAGGCGAAGACTGGGAAGCCTCCCCTACAGTGAAACTCCACTAAAGCATAGGAAGAGGATCGTTGAGGTGACAATGGCAATCCACCTCATTGTTGCATCTTAGTCTAGCTCTTGCCTTGTGATGCTTCTCACAAGGTCTGCTAGATTTTGAGGCAACAGTGTGCATGTGCAAAATTGGTAGGTCCATGTTGAGAAATCTAGGGCAGTATATAAATTGATTTTCTTATCTTGTTTTCTCTTATACTTTTGACAAGTTCTTGTGATTATATAGTTTTCCATCATCATTATTATATTCTTTTTATCATCAAAACAAATGCCAAACAAGAAGATCACAAAGACACCAGAGATAGGCTCCAAGCCAGGGAAAAACCCCTATGAAGGGGAAAACCCAGTCAAACTCTTCCTTCAGTACAATCAAATCAAATTGAGACAATCCTAGACCCTTGACCTAGACCTTTCTCCATCCATCGTGTCAGCCCAAGAGATAAATCATCTTCTGGTTCATTTCTTCACAAATCAACATAAAACTTCTTAAATAATATGGATGAACAAGAGTCTCAACTTTCTGTCATTATGTACCTTCGACCTCATCAAAACTTCAATCTAGTACTAAACTTCGGTCTTGAAAATATATTAGACTTTGGTCCCTGCAATCAATCAACAAATTTCAATCTTCTTTATTTATTTCTTTTCTCCTCTTTATAAGCTTCTTCGTACTCCTCTTTCTATAGATCGAAATTGATGATTGTTGGTGATATACCACAAGGTTGAATGCTCCTTTATATATATAGCCTTCTTGTGTGAGGACATGACCCTTCAAAGAGGTCGACTTGATGGTGGAGGAGTTTACATGACTAAAATAAATTACTTTATTTGGCATAATGAACCCAAGAAGGGTCTAGAATATAATGATAATGACAATGACTCAAGAAATAAACCTAGAAGCCTAAAGTGGAGGCTTTGACCTATTGGAAAATAACCCAAGCATGAAACCCATGCTTTAATAAGTCGATTTTTCTTTTACAATAAAATTTCTTTTTCTTTTTACATATACGTTACATCATTATTTAATTATGAAGATCGGCACTGATTACATTTCTCAACAATCTAGGCATCTTTGTAGTAAAATACTAGAGTTTGTATGCCATAGCTAATATGGTTGGGGATGTAGACGAGGTGGATTACAGGGAGGATTATGAAAATTCAACCCCAATTTTTCCCACAAATGAATAACTAATCAAGTATTGGAGCTCGAGTGGAAGGACGGTATTGGAGCTTGAGTGGAAGGATGGACAACGTGGAAAATAAAAGTTATTGTGAGACACATGGCAGTCCTAGCCCTAGGGACTTTGCATCATCTCTAGGGTTTGGAGGCTCTTTGGAGGCAACAAACATTACTACATCCCCTATGTACATCAGTGTTTTCAATCCTAGAATTGATCTTTTTATAAAGATGAAGAACTCATTGAGATGTGGTGAAATTTAGGCTCAGAGTGCAAAGAAACCTTTGTTAGATGGAAAGCTAGGAGATTTGAATGCTTAGGTTTTTAGAGACCATTCTACGAAGTCAATTGAAGGTTGTCGAGGTAAGGAGCAACCTTCCACTATGGAGGAGAACCAATGCATAAAATCTAAATGCATTTGGTGGAAGGAAGGAGATATGAAATTGGTGGTAGGAGAAGACATCTAGATTCAAGGGATTGCAGACTTAATATCAAGGTCAGTGGTTGGCAAGTTCTATGGGAACTCACTTTATCCAATGTCCTTATCGGTCTAGCTCGAGTAGAACTGGCTCCTGATGTTAGGTTACATTTCGACATCTTATATATTAGTTAGGAGTTGGTTGGGTTTTCTATTCCAAAATCCTTTAGAAATTGAAAAGGTCTTGGAGAAGGATTGGTCTTCAGGTCCTTTGGGATTGATTCTGCAAAAGTAGAGGCGAAATTTTGACCCATGCAAAGATCCCTTTTGTGTTTAGAAAATCTAGGCAATTCTTCTTGGCTTACCTTGGAAATTTTGGACAGATTGGGATTTGTAAAAGCTTGGAGACGCAATTGGTCAATTTGTTGGACTAAAAGAACGTTGGGAAGAGCAAGTTGATTGGTGCTAGGTATGGATACTCGTCGAGGTTGGACCTTCAAGAAGGCCTCATGGATAAAGAGGAGGTGGACTATGTGGAATGGTCTTATACAAGGTTGCAGGGAAGCTTCACCCCCCCCCAATCCCACTCCCAAAACGCGCTCCGTTTGGGAGCGTTTTGGGAGCGCTCAGAAACGCGCTCCCGAAAACGCTTCCTAAGGGGAGTGTTTTCGGGAGCGCGCTTTCAAGCCTGTAAAAACGCTCCTTGCCTTTTCGGGAGCGTTTCAGGGAGTGCTCGAACGCTCCCTGAGCGCTTCTGGCATTAAAAAAAACGCTTCGGGAGCGTTTTTTAAATGCCGGAAGCGGTCGGGGAGCGTCCCGAACACTCGTCAACGGCGTGAAAAAAATTCCTTAAAAAATACGTTTTTTTTTTAGAGGGAGGGAGGAGGGTTGGGTAAATAAAATCCCACCCTCCCCTCATTTTGTGTTATTGTTTTAGTTGAGTGAGTGAGAGCAAGAGGAGAGAAGGAGAGCAAGGAGCAAGCTGCATGAGAGCAAGAGGAGGATTGCCAGAAAGACGTAGGTCTTCTTGTATTTTCTAGGATGAATTTTTAAGTTGTTCAAAAATGAAAATTTGATTTTTTTTTTTCTGAATGTTGCATTTTATTGTGTTGAAAACTTAAAAATTGAATTGTTTTTTTCCTATGTTGCATTTCCTATTCCCATTTGGCATTTCTCCATTTTTTGCAGGCTAGAAACTTGAAACATCATGGCTATATGGCTAGGGATTTTCATCATGCTGGTTCCTTTCTTTGTAATAATGGTGTTGGAGAGTAGAAGAAAGAGGCACATTAGAGAAGAGGAGGATGAAGAAGTGGGTTATGGTGGTTTTGATGAAAATCCTCAAGAGGAGGAGGATTATGCTAAGGAGGAAGGGGGGAGTGGAGAACATGAGGCCACAGATACCCCAACTAGACAAGAACAAACTCAGACACCTTTGTGGAAATATGTTCAGAGGCAGGAAGGAGGGAAAGGTGGTGGAACCACTAAATTTCTTTTCCCCCATTGCAATAAAGAATACCATGGTTCATACACCCGTGCGAGAAGGCACCTTTGTGGGAAAATGCCAGGGGATGGAGACAAAAATCTAGGAATCAAAATTTGTGTTAGTGTGCCAGCAACAGAGAGAGAGAAATATAGAAAGGAAGAGGAGGTTGCCCTACAGAGATCTAAAAGGGGTTTCATTGATTCTTATACACCATCAGGTGCATCACATCATGGACAAAGAAGTCCATCAACTTCCACCTATGGCACTGGTTATGGAGGCAGTGGCACAGTTGGATTAAAGCATAGAACCATATCCGATTTCCTTGACGAAGGGTGTAGGAATGATGTGGATTCAAAAAATTTCCAGTTTCTATATGCATGCGGGGTGCCATTCAATGTTCTTCGCTCACCTTATTGGCATGAAATGGTTTATGCCATTAATGATGCCCCCAAAGGATACAGGAACCCTGGGTATGACAAGGCCAGAACCGTGGGTCTTGATCATGAAAAAGCTAAAATAAACCATTCTTTGGCTAGAATGACAAATTCGTGGAATGAGCATGGGGTGTCCATTGTCTCTGATGGATGGACCAATGTAAAAGGAAAGCCATTGATAAGTGCAATCTTCCTGTCAGCATATGATTATTCAGACAAATTCAAGACCGGCATTAACATTGCAGAACTATTATTTGCAATAATTGAAATGACTGGGCCATACAATGTCATACAAGTCATCACTGATAATGCTGCTAACTGTAAGGCAGCAAGAGCAATTATTGAGGATAAATACCCCAACATATTTTGGTCTGGGTGTTTGGTTCACACAATGAACCTTTTGATGCATGGTATCATTAAAAACAAACAACCTCAATTCAAATGGCTTGGTGATTTGTACAAGAGAGGTAAAAAAATGGTAAAATTTATTACAAATCATAGCAATACCCATGGGCTTTTCCGTACTCACTCCAAATTGGAGTTGTTGAAGATAGCAAAGACTAGATTTGCTAGCTATTACCTCACCTTCAGGCGCCTTTTGAAGGTAAGAGAGTCATTGGCTGCAATGGTATCAAGCCCACACTGGCAGGTATTAAAGGACAGGGCAACAACAATAGTTGACAGGCAAGGTTTTGAACATGTGGAGGAGACCACCCTTGACCCTTTGTTTTGGGCACGTGTGAGGGAAATTTTGAACTTCATCAAGCCCATTTATCACATGATTCGGTTTGCAGATACAGATAAACCAGTGATTGGGGAGGTTTATGAGCAGATGGATAGCATGTTGGGCGAAATAAAAGATGTTGTTAAGGATAATGATCCCAACTTGTATGCAATGATTCACGACTGTGTGTGTGCACGATGGAATAAACTCAATGTTCCACTACATGCCTTGGCATATATCCTTATGCCAAAATACTACTCTCCATCTTGGTTGGGCCAACCTGCCCCTGGAGGTGGGGTTAGGATCAAACCTCACACAGATCCGGAGGTACAACAGGGATACATGAAGGCATTAGACAAGTTGGTACCCGACAGGGAGGAGTGTGCTAGATTGCACCTTGAATTAGGCAAATACTTCAGTTGCACTGCTAACTTTGGATCTTTCCAAGCAATGGAAGACAGAGATAGATGATGCTCTCACATGGTGGGAAGCATATGGCGGCATGGGACTTTTGCCAAAGTTGGCAAAAAAAGTACTCTCACAGGTTGTGAATACTTCTTCTGCAGAGAGGTGTTGGAGCACCTACAGCTTCATACATAATGTGAGAAGAAACAGGCTAAATGAAAACCGAGCTGAAAGCTTGGTTTATGTGCATTACAACTTGAGGTTGTTGAGCCATTACTGTGATCGGGCATATAAGGATCAATCATACAGAGTCTGGGACAACAACCCAGAGGATGATAATTTGGAGGACGGCACGGTACATATGGAAGAATTGGAAGCAGAACCTTTTAGGGATGATGATGAAGCATTAGCAGCACCGCCACACACAGGGCCAGTCCCACCATCCAGTAGCAGCGCGGGTGCCAGTGCCAGTCCTCGATATCCAACTATTGTTCCTTTGCAGATTCAGCCTCCACTTCTAGTCATGGTCGTGGACGTGGTACTCCTGAGAGTACTAGAAGACCATCATTTCCTCGTGGCTCGCACAAATTAGACATTTCTCGTGGGCATGGCAAGGGGCCAGCCAATTGATAAAATAGATTTGTTGTTTACTAGTCTTTTCTATTTTCTAGTAGTTTTTATCTTTTATAACTGTTGACAGTTGAACAATTGAAACTTGACTCTTTCATATATTTAATGACAATTTAAGTTTGAAGTTTGAATTGGAAAGGTGAAACTTTGAAGTTGGCATTTATAAGTTTACAAGTCATTATGAATTATGAATATGATGCTTCATGAAAGTTATATGGTGATCAATGAATCAATGATGATAAATTGTATATATTGAATTTTGAAATCAATGAATAAATGATGATAAATGTTATATATTGAAATTTGAAATCAATGAATCAATAATGATAAATTTTATATATCAATGATGATAAATGTATATTGAATTTTGAAATCAATGATGATAAATGAATTATGATATATATCAATGACGATAAATGTTAGATATTGAAATTTGAAATCAATGATGATAAATGTTATATATCAATGATGATAAATGTTATATATTGACTTTTGAAAGCTTGAAACCTTCAGATTGATGATTCGTGAGACTCAAGAGTCAATATGTTGTATGCTTCCAACTTGCGGGCGTGGTTGATGAAGATTATAACTTCTAGATGATTGATGTTATATGATTCAATCTATGTTTTTATGTTTTTTATGTCTAATTGATCATTCTACATGCTTTTGTTGACATATATGCATCAAAATATAAAAAATTAAAAAATTTAAAAAAAAAAAAAAAATATATATATATATATATATATATGCTCCCCGAAACGCTCCGGACCAGGAGCTTTTGAAAATGGCGCTCCCACTCCAGCTCCCAAGCAACCATGGTCTTATATTTAGAAGGTAGATTGTTGGAAGTTTCCCTTCAGGTGCTTCTAGTGCCATGAGCTAGGGAATCTAAAAACCTGATGCTAAGCCATAGTTTCGACTATGTTACCCACCAAAATGGGTAACCCCACAAGAGAACTTTTCACCCCATAGGAGAAAACTTTTCTCCTCCATTTGATAGCCAGTTAGACAGCCAGCTAGCCAATAGCCCCTACCATCCACTATTTGACGATGATATGCCATGTGCCTCTGCCATTTGCATCATCCATGTGCCTCTCGCCATCCGGCATTTAGTATCGATAAAGGGGTGATCTAGAGGATTGATCAATCTTGACTGTAATTTTGTTCTCTTGCCTTACCAAGGGGGTTAATTTTTAGCCCTAGTCTAATGGGCCCTCCCTTAACACCCCGTATCTCACCTACACTCTTCGGGTTCAACTTGTCATTGGTTGTTTGGGATTTTTCACTCATATGTTAAAATACCTTGAGTAGGGCCAGAAACATTGCCCTAGAGGTTCATGCAACTAAAAGAAAAGAAAGAGCATATCATGGCCACAATGAGACATCATTAAATGTCTTCCATAAATACCCCACCTATGACAAATAAATGCATTTCATTGTACAAGTCTGTTGCCAATGGAAGCATTACATTCTCAGGAAGGAGACAATCATCCAAATTGATCACAAGCCTCTACACTTCATGCAAACAAAAGGAAAATTGCAGAATGACCACCATCAAAAGTGGTCCACATACTTGAAGTAACCCGAGCCCCCAGGAGGTCCTAGAGCTCAGTGTCCAACTCAAGTGGGACCCTCATAGGAGGGTCTTTCCACGACTCCAAGTCTCTCTCAAAAGGCTAAGAATTTGACCTTCTCGAAGGCTTCATGAGGATGTCTGATTCATGCTCATCAGTCCTGATGTGTTGGAGCACTATTGCTCCCTGCTGTACCATATCCCGAATAAAGTGGTACCTGATATCAATGTGCTTGGAGCAGTCGTGGAATACGGGATTCTCTGAAAGGCAAATCCCACTCTAGTTGTCGCAGTATATCACGATGGTATCCAACACATGCTCAAATAGCTTACTAAAGAGCTTCCTCAACCAAACAGCTTCACAACAGGCCATACTAACAGCAATGTATTTGGCCTCAGTGGTGCTTAAAGAAACTGATTTCTGCGTCCTACTCATCCAAGATATTGAAGCAGACCCCAATGAGAAGAAACATCCAGATGTGTTTTTACAATCCACCACATTGCCAGCCCAGTCAGCATCAGTATATCCATGTAGCCTCAAATTTCCAGCAGTGTATCTCAGTCCATAGTTGATTGTGCCACGGAGATATCCCAAGAGATTCTTAACAGCAATCCAATATATGTGATGAGGTTCGCCCATAAATTGACTCAATGTATAAACAACAAATCATATGTCCGGACGTGAGTGGCAGTAGTGATGGAAAAAATAAGATAAAATTCTTTTTGTTTCTCTACAACATTAGTTTCCTCATACGTAGAATTTCTCGTCCTTTTGGGAGGTCGACCATTACCATATCGATCAACGGGTGCATTCCTCTTTCCTTTATTGTTGAACCTATTGTTCATTTGATTTCCATTGCCTTTGAAATTGTTGTGATTGTTACTGTTGTTGTCGTCATCCCGTGGAGTATCCTTCTTGTGAGGACACTCTCTGGCATAGTGCCCAAACGTATTGCAATTGTAGCACCTTCCTTTTCTTTCTTCTTTAAATCCTTGCTTGAATCCTTGACCTTGTCTCTTTGGACCAGCATTGTTCTTCCTCTTTGCATGAGTGAAGAAAGCAGTAGGATCATTTCCATTTGAAGGCTTGTCTCTCTCCATCATCCTCGTTTCTTCATGAGTATTCATAGAAACTAGGAATCATGTCATTGTTAAGAATGGTGGTATTAAACACATCCCATGCTCTTGTGAGACCTCTAAGTGCAATCAGAGTGAGCTCCCTGTCAGCAACGACTTCTCCAATAGATAGAAGATCATTCTTGATTTTTGTAATCCTCAAGAAGTAGGATTGCATAAACTCTCCTCTATCCATCTTGATGTCCTTCAACTTTTTCTTGAGAAAGAGGATTTGATTTGCATTGTTTACGTTGAACATCCTAATCAATTTATCATACATCTCCTTAGATGTTCCCAAACCAGAAATATAGGCAACCAAATGCTTTTGAATGGAATCAATGATAATTCTTTTAGCTTTGACCTCACCTTCCTTGTACTTTGTCTTTGCAACAGCAAGTGCATTTAAAGGAGGCTCCACCACTTTTCCTTGCACATAATCCATAGCATCATTCTCTTCCAAAGTCAAGTCCAAAGTCATCTTCCATGCATGATAGTCGAATTTGTCCTTGAAGCCAGACCAATATTCTTGTCCAACAACTCTTTTCTTAGTGATTTATTTTTTCTCTTGCTTGGGCTTTGTCTTCACCTGGCTCTGATACCATGTTAATTTTAGTTAACAATGGTACGTTCTATGCTTAACACAATTACTTCAATGTTCCTTAAGCAACCCAATAGCAATTTCCAATTTAGATTTCAATAGCAATCACAATAACCACTAATCACATTGACAGAAAAAATAGACAGAAGATGAAACAAAATGCAAAAGACAAGCCAAGACAAGAGGACACCAGATTTGGCGGATGCCACGGAAAAACCCCAATGTGAGGAAAACCCTTTGATCAATTCTTCTTATTATCATATCAAAATTTTCAGCAAAGAGAGAGAGTACAATAGTCAAATTGACTTGCCCAATTCAAAGTCAAAACAGCCCTGTTAATTTCTGCAGTCAACTGCAGTGAAACTTCGGCCCTAACTATAAAGTCAACGCTGGTCAAAAAAGCAATAAATTATCCTCAAAACAGCTCGGTCTTCCGCAGTCAAACTCGACCTCCAGTCGCGGTAAAATTCAGCCCAAAACAGTCACAGAATCTGCAGTCAAATGTGATCAACCTATAATTTTGGTCTGCGATCAAAGTGCACAGAATGCCTTAGTATCTGTGCCAAATGATGTGGCCTGCTGAGACAGAAATAACCCCAGAAATTCGAAGTCAAATGATGCTTGGAAGGTCACTATCAACGTTGGTCAACGCTGGTCAAACTGTAGAATTTCCTGAGATTTTCAGCCCTATAATTCAGTCTGAAATTTCGTCCTCCTTGATCCACACCTATGAGAGAGAAGAATGCCCAATGTAGTACGAACCAAAGAGAGAAGGATAGAGAATGTGTGAGTGATAAAGATGCCAAATGAGGTCACTTGTATCTATACAATTCGTTGTGGGTGAAGAGACACACCCATTGGGCTTCTTGAACCTACATGTTGATGTGATCAACCTAGACAATTTGCCCATGTGTGGGCATAAATTCAAAATCACCTACGTTGCACGGGTTCCCGCACCCAGGGGTGGGGTTCCCAAACCCGCACCGGGTTCCCGCACCCAAGTACCGGATTCGAGTACGGGTTCTTCTCAGAAGAACCGGGTTCTTCAAAAAAAAAAAATCGGGTTCTTGGGTTCTTTTGGTATGAAGAACCCATCGTTTGGGTACTTAGAACCCGAATTTCGAGTTCTTCACGGTTCTTCATGAACAGTTTTTTCAAATATATAAATTTTTTTAAATGATTAAAAATTAAAAAATTTAATTAAATTTTAATAAATATTAAAAATAAATTATAAAAACTATTTTATCTTTTATTTTTTTTCTAAATTTTAAAACATTCATGATTCAAAGTTCAAACGATAAATAAAAATTAAAATCGAACTATTTTGATTTTTTTAAAAGTTAAAATATATTGCTCTGCTCCATAAATAATTTATAAGTTATTATTAAAAAAATCTAATTCCAAGACCTACCTTCAAATAGAAATGATAGCACCTTTCACGAGCAGATCATTTTCTTATTGACTTATGGAGTTAATATAAAAAATTAAGTTTAAGATAGTCGAGACATGATATGATCTGGAAGAAATAATAGTCTGAAAGAGGTTAAGTAATATATATGTGTTTAATGTTCCAGAAAACGAGATAATTAAGGGGTCCATAAAGAGAGTACAATGGTTAGAAAGAAGTGAGATTCTGGGTCCTGAGATCACTTGGGTGCAGGATGAAAAACGCCAAGTGAGGTAAGTATACTTATGGGAGGGATAGAGGTATGATTGTCAGAAAAATGTGAAATTTTGGGTCCTGAGATTAATTATGTCGAGTGCAAAACACGAAAATGAGGTGAGATAGTATACATGTGCAAGGGATTGGGAGAGAATAAGAGGATGCATGGCAAAAACATATTTAAAATTATATTTTTGTTTGTTTACGTTAGAAATTGGATGCGGTTTTAGGAAAATATCTTGTAAATTTAATAGTATATAGTTTCTTTATGCTTTAGGAGTTGAGATTTTTGGAAAGACGTAGAATCTTGAAAACTCTGAAACTACTGGAAAGTATGTCTTTTTTAGATTTTTTACTTTTTCTAAATTCTAGAGATAATGAAAATTTTCAGAACGTTTTGAATAACCTATAGAATATGGTGCTGAGTGGAGTCGGTGTAAAGGACGGAGTGAATTAATAAGTGAATACAGTCAACTTTTCTAGTGAGTATTTTTCTGCTAAGGTAAAATTTCACTCTAATTTATTTATTTTTATTTTTTTGGAAATAATGATGATTTGAGTAATTTTTAAATGGTTTATAAGTTGCAAGAACAAAATTTTGTGATCAGAGTTCATATCAACAATGAGAAACAATAAATGAAGCAAATTTTAATTTTGAAATTTCAATGGCAAATGTCACATGTGAATGTTGAAACTTGAATGTTCACTGTTGATTCTTGATTGATGTGTATGTTTAAATCTTTAAAGTTTAAACTTTAAACTTTAAAGTTTATAAATTATTAGTGTCATTAAATTTATAATTTATAAATTTAATTTATAAAATATAGTATTATATATGATATATAAATTATAATTTATAATTTATAATATAAATTAATATAAAAATACCCAGACGAACCCACGCACCCTGTTTCAAAAAATGTCGTCCCCATCCCCGTCCCCGCACCCACACCCGCACCCACGTTTCCTGGCAACATAGAAAATCACATTTCCGCTTGTCCAAATTGGATGATCTTAATATCAATTTTGGTCCTCTCGAAAAGAGGAATTTAATGCAATCATCATCTCCATCAAATGAGCTGTCCCAAGGTGGAATTTGGCCCTAGTTTCCAATTTTAACACATCTGATCAGTGCCCCTTCCCTCTGTGCTTCAACAATATCCAAAGCAAGGATATGTCAATATTAGTGTACTGATATGCTGGGATCTCTGATGATTTTTGATATGGTGTAAGGATCTGCATGCTCCTCATATCCATCACATGTAGCAATCATAGCTATCATACCACTAATCCCTTTTGAACTCTTCTGCTTTGGCATCGAATAAAAGCATATTACACTTGCAAAACATCTTCTGCTAAAACTCTGAATTATGCAAAGTTTTTGCTAGAAATGAATGCTGCCCTGAATTCACAGAACACCACTCAACAATTTTGGATGTATGCTTGTTATGAGACACATTGCAAAACTCCAAGGTGGACAAAAGCATATTGACTACATCTGTAGCTGCAATGGGCTAGCGGTGCACATGATTTCCATCACAGAAAGCACCTGACACATTCCTATACACCTTGGGATTTACAAGTTCACCCAACTCAAAAATTCCTGTATCTTCACAAAATTCACCATAATAAAGGGTAATTTGCTCACCTATATACCCAAGCTCTTCTTCATCCAACCGATGAAATGTCATAAATAGGAGGGGCTTTAAAAGTTACAAATATACCCTCCCTAGGTCTGTCATCAGGCTCATAGTTATTTCCAGCTGCCAACCATTCCCAACGTGGGTCTTCAAACTCAAAGCATGGCTCAAATTTGGGCTCACGAAGATCACATGCCGTTTCCATAATCTGATAGCCTGCGCTCTCACCTTCCTAAAGGAATTTGAACTGTTCTGTTCAACTCCTGTCCACAAATCGGCCCTTGGAACAGCAGCTCTATTGCTGGATTGTACGAGGACAAAAGTGTCCTTACAATCATTACCAGAGCAGTTGTCTCCATCAATCTTCAAGCACAGCTTAGAGCTTCCACAATCTGTGACGTGGATTTTCCTTTCCTATAAGTGTCCCATTTTCATGATGCTCATCATCAAAAACTGGTGGTCCATCGAAACTTAAGAGAAAGGATCTGCCCCTATTAAGTGCAAAGAAAAAAATCAAATCAATGTGGCCGTTAGGGCTGTTGTTGCATTGTTCTTTTGTTTCAGTGGTACCCTTTTCAATGATATCAACAGAACTTCCTTTCTCGTATTCTGGGCAGTTTTCTTTGCCCATGACAGACATGACAACATCCCTTTCTTCAAGATCAGCAAATTCATCATTCTCAACCACTTCTTCATAAAAACCCTGGGGCTGCCTTTGCTGCAAGTCAGTGATATTCGCATCTGTGAAGAAATTAAAAAGCCCTTATTCCATGGCTGCCTCATTTTAATCCTTATCAATGCCATCATCTTCAACAGGGCTCACAAAACCTTCCGCTTCTAGCTGTGAGCACAGATTCCAACTAATTGTATCATCACATCTGGTGGGGCTGGAAATAACATGAGGTTTACCTTCCTAGCCTGCTCATCCACCTACCCAACTAGGTCAACAAGACCTTCTTCCTCCTCAGATATACCGATGCCAATATTGCCTTCAAAAAGAGTGAGAAGGCCTTCCTGGTACAAGGCTGCCAACAAGTCTCGATAAATACTTTGAAAACTTTGTGATCTTGGGCCACATAATTTGAGAAAGCTCACAATCAACACTTTGAGAGAAGGGATAGTTTTTGGACTGCACAAGTGCTTGATCCAGCCACTATGTTTGTGCCCTAAAGAGAGAATGAACAATCTCATCAGCGCATCTTCATGCTTTTCTTCACAGCTTGAAATGTGTTTCATAAATGCCAAGACACACAACACAACTGCCAACAATGCCTTATCAAACGTTGGATTGGAACTTGGAAGCTTCTTATGCAAATCTAGATGAGGCTTGTTTGAATATCCTAGGATGTTCTCAACATCCAATGCTAGTTATAGTACATACAAATCCCATGGAACCATCTTTTAATCACACAAAACATCAAAATTTGAAATTTACAATTTCATACCTTTTTCAATGGAGTCGCCAAGTGAGATGCCAAATGCCTTCAAATGGTGCTTGTCTCACCTTACAAGCATCAAGTCATTAAAATCTTCAAAGAACAAGGACTTTTTTCTTCCTGTAGAGTAAAGTCTTTAGTAAAGTGTCGCTCCGAGTGAAATGAAGTAGCTAGATGGCTCAAAATAGGCTTTGGAAATGCTCAAACGGATTCCCAAATACATGCCACTTGAATTTAATAATTTAAAAAATGTATAAAATTTATGGAGAATGGGGAACCAGTTCCTTGGCTCATTAATCAATTTCTGGGCACATGGAGTCAAACAAGGGGTTAGTCAATAGTTGAAGACCTTGGATGGAATGGGAAAGAAAGAAGAATAACCTCTCTAACTCTAGCAATTTTCCAAAGTAGGAGACTTAGTCTTAAGGTCAAGGAATGCAATCTAGTTTCCTTGGACACTTGATGACAAAATTTTGCATATGAAGAAAATACATTTCATAAGAGATGTTGCAATTTTTAATATGCCACACAAAAAACCCTAATTCAACAGTTGTAGCAAAATGGAAGACAATACTCACAATACAACAACAATATTCATTAACGCATCACTTCGTCAATCCACAGAAAATTCCTCCATTTAAAGCATATCTTCCCCAAGACAATTCACCTCACTTGAAATATCCAAAGCCAAAATTTACAAGGGAAAAAATCACAGAATTTTCAGATTGCTATGGGATTTCTCCCCCAAAACTCCATGAGAAAATGACAGGAAGTGCGCCTCTATTTATACAGGAGCTGCTCAACTTCCCTCATAATAAAATAATAATTTTATGCGCTTTAATCCCATAAATTAGCCTAAGGAAGGGGAAAAGGCCCTCTCTATAGATTAATTTGTTGGAAATATTATTGTCAATGATGTCAAAAACATGGAAAATGAAGATTGTTGGAAATATTGTTTTGGGACTTTTGATGTGTTAAATTTGGACAACTAGGTCCAAACTCCATCTTGTGATGCTCAGATGAAGATTCCAATATTTGTATTGGATTCCTCTTTCGGAGAGGTGTAAAATCGATATAAAATTGATTTTAATCTGATGAGCAGAACATTTATTTTGAATTTATTATTTATAATAAATTTAAGTGCAGGTCAGCCTTAAGGTTTTACACCCCCAACAAATGTGTCACACACCTCAATGATGGATATAAATCAAAGTAACAAAAATCGCGATGTTATCGCGATTTTTTCAAAAAATCGCGAGTTTTTCAAGCGGCCGATTTAATCGGCGATTTTTTGGACGATTTTTTCGAAAAAATCGCGAGTCGATTGGTAAAAATCGTGGCAGCGTTGGACAGCGGCATTATAATGCGATTTTTGGGTTTTTATTTGTCATTTTTAGTTGGACAGAGTTGTTTATGAGAGCCAAGGAGGGAAGGAGAAGAGCCAAGGAGGGAAGGAGGAGATTTACAAGCCCAAGATTGGACAAAACTTAGAATTTCTTGCAATCCAAGCGAACAAAAATCGAATTTGGACCAAGTGTTTCCGGCAAAACGTTTTTCCAGGTATGGGCATCAAATTTGACCCATTTTTTTTGTTTTTTTCTTGTTCTTCCATGGGTTTCTATTACCCATGTATTTTTCATCATTTGTGATTGCATTTGGTTGTGTTTTTTTTGTTTGTTTTTGTTTTATTGAGAGGAGAGGGGTTATTTTGGTCAAAAATGCAAAAAATTGTTTGTTAAATTTTGTTTTTTATATTTCTTCTTGTGCTCTTAGCTTCTTCCCATTATTTTTGCTTGTGTTTCAACATGTATTTTTTCCCATTATTTTTGGATTGAGTTGAGGGTTTTTTTTTGTGAAAAAAATCAAAATGTTGTATGTAAAATTGTAATTTTTTTATTTTATTTTTTAACTGGCAATTTTTCTTGTGCCCTAGGTTCAAATTTCAACATTCAGAGTTCAAACTTCAAAGTTTCCAACATGCCAAGGAAATTAGATCCTTTATGGGAATTTGGTGAACCTGATGGGGGTTTGACCGATCAAACTTGTCTTGCAAATTATGTGGTCAACACATGACAGGGGGGATATACAGGTTGAAATACCACTTGGCACAAATTCCTGGGCATGAAGTAGGCCCTTGCAAAAACACCAATCCAGAAATAATCAAAAGAGCCATGAACTCATTGGGAGAAATAGAAACCACTAAACTCAGCAGAGCAGCTCTGAAAAGTCAAATATCAGGGTTTGTGGTTGAGCGTGAGAGTGGTAGTGGCTCTTCAGCATCAACCTCTTCTACAGGCAGCCCCGTCGCTGCTGCCTCATTTTTTCTTCCTAGAACCACTCCCGGGGCACAGCCATCTATCTCCTCCTATCTTAAAAGAAAGGAGAAGGAAGAAGCTGATAAGTTGTTGGGCAAACTGTTTCTTTGGAGTGATATTCCTCTCAGTGTTGCCAGGACCAATCCATTTTATCAGTCTGCGATTGATGCTATCGCTGTTGTCGGCCCAGGATACAAAGCCCCTTCAGAGAATGACCTTAAAGGGCGCATTCTGCAAAATGAGAAAGCTGACTGCACCAAGAGATTGGAAGAGTTAAGGGCATCATGGGAAATCACGGGATGCACTGTGATGTCAGATGGTTGGACTGATCAAAGGGGTAGGACCCTTATTAACTTCTTGGTCAGTTGTCCCAAAGGGACAATGTTTATGAACTCTGTTGATGCATCTGCACATGTGAAAGATGCAAGATTATTATGTGATTTATTAGATGTGTTCATTACGGAGGTTGGGCCCCAAAATGTTGTCCAAATCATAACGGACAACGCTACAAACTATGTTTCTGCTGGCAAGATGCTTATGGAGAGGTATCCGAGCATATTTTGGACACCTTGTGCGGCACATTGCTTTGATTTGATGTTGGAGGACATCGGAAAGCTTGATTTTGTCAGTGATATTGTAGAATCATCAAAGAGAATCACAAAATTTATATATAACCATGGATCTGTGCTTCATTTGATGAGGACATTCACCAACAATAAGGAGTTGGTGCGGCTTGCTATTACACGATTTGCCACTACTTTCATCTCTCTTCAATCCCTCTTGAATTCTAAGTGGGAATTGAAGAGAATGTTTGTTTCAGATGAGTGGCGTGCTTTGACTATCAGCCGCAAATCAGAGGGACAGGCCATCTGCAGGATGGTGTCATATCAGGGAAGTTTCTGGGCTGGAGTGGAAGAGGTGTGTAGCATTAGTGAACCTTTGGTAAAGGTTCTTAGATTGGTGGATGGAGAGAAGCCCGCAATGGGCTACTTGTATGAGGCCATGGATAGGGCCAAAGAAGCTGTTCGCAGCTATTATGATGATAAGGGTGATGATGGGTTTCAGAGACAACTTATTTTATGGGAAGTGATTGATGATCGATGGAACAACACACTCCATCGTCCCATTCATGCCGCAGGGCTCTTCCTGAACCCCGCATTTGCTTATTCATGTGGTTTTCTATTTGATGCTGAGGTCATGGATGGCTTTTTTAGTTGTGTTCAGAAGATGGTGCCAACTCCATCAGAACATTCAGAGATATCCAAAGAGATGGAGGTATACAGAATGGCAGGTGGCACCTTGAGCTTCGACATGGCAGTCCAGGATAGGACTGTTAAAATGCCAGGTAAGATTTTCATTATTTTAAAAATTTTCTTATGTTTGTAACTTTATCAGTTTATCTTATTTGTTGTAACTTGTAACTTGTAGATGCATAGTGGAGGAGCTACGGTGGCAGATTACCAAAACTCCAAAAACTTGCCATTAGAATACTCAGCCAAACATGTAGCGCTTCAGGATGCGAGCGCAACTGGAGTGTATTTGAAAAAATACACTCCAAAAGGTGCAACAGGTAAAAAACTTAACATATCTCAACTGATTTTTTGAATTCATTAAATATTTTTTTTTAAATATTTAATTTATTAATTTATGACCCTTGTACAGGTTGGAGGGTCAGCGGCTCAATGACATGGTTTACGTCTACTACAATCTTAGATTGTCGGTGAGACAACTTGAGAGGACCCCTGATATGGAGGCCATCTCTTTAGATGCGATTGACACCACTGCTGAATGGAGGGTTGAGGCTGAGAGGCCTGTCATGGAGTCAGCCCCTGATTGGATAGAGAAGGAGGTAGTGGAGGGGGAGGACGAGGAGGAGCAGCAGCAGCAGCAGGAGGAGGAGGAGCAGGAGGAGGAGGTGACACCACCTACCACTACTACCGGTAGAGGACGTGGTCTGCCTCCTTTAGCTCCTAGTGGTTTAGGTTCCCGTTCCGGTTCTGGTGCTTCATTTTTTTCTTCTAGAGCACGACAGAGCCCATTGCCAGTCCCACCAGCTTCTTCATCTAGAGAGAAAGGCAAAGTTGTTGTATTTTCTCGCAAGAGGGGCAGAGGAAATCAATAGTATAGGACCATAGGTTTTATGGTGCATTGACATTCCTTTGTATATGACATTATGACTCATGATATGAGATACATTATTATATTTTTTGTTGATATTTTGAGGCTGAGTTGACTCTTGAGACTCAGGACTTAGTATTCAGAACAGGATTCAGTTTTATGTGTGATGTAGCACTAGACATGATATTACACATCTTATATATTAGTTTTTTTTTCATATTTATGTGTCAATACATTTATTTTATGCTGGAGATGCTTTAGATATTAAAAAAATTGAAAAAAAATGAATATTTTTGTATGTGCCGATTTTTTCCCGATTTTTACGATTTTTTCCGATTTTTTCCCCTCGGCGATTTTATCCCGATCGCGATTTTTGTTACTTTGATATAAATACAGTCAACGTTGGAGAGCATTTCACTCACTCAACATCACACATCTTCTCCTCTAATTATCTACGAGCATCTGAGAAGCAATTTCATCTCCCACGTGAGAAGAAGGACGAAATAAATATACTGTAGCAAAAGGACGAAATTTACCGCAGCAAATTTTCTGCAGTTAGGGTTTCTGGGGAAGTTTGACCAGCGTTGACTTTGGTCAACGCATGGTCCGTTTGAGATGAAATTTTGTGGAGAGTTTGATTTTTGAAGGCCGTACTCATTGGCACAAAAATCGAGGTCAAAAGGTTGACCGAAGTTGGAGCTGCATTGATTTTATTGTTGCTGCCCTACGTTGACTTTTTCTGGACTGCGTTGACTTTTCAGGAGTTGACTTTGAGTTGACTGGATGATTGATTTGAGGACTGCTGTGACACATTTTGGGTTGGCCGATCAAGAAGACTTTGCTGGTTGAAGCATCCTGCTGACCGCCGTAACGCACCAACACATTCTCCTGTTTCTGATTTGTCTTCTATAGATCCACTGGTATGCTCTATCAGCATTTTTACTTAACTGTTTATGTGATTGCTGTTATAAAAGTAAAGTTGCATCAAGCATAGAACATCTACAAAAATTTACATGGTATCAGAGCTGAGGTGAAGACAAGCCCTAACTTATAGCAATCACCAAAAGAGAAAAATGAGTTCCACAAGTTATGGCTTCAAGGAGGATGACAAGCTAATTGGAAGGGATGACTTCCATGCTTGGAAGATGATATTAGATCTCAAATTAGAAGACCATAATCTCATGGACTCTGTACTGGGTAAGATACAAGAACCTCCATCCACTGCCCCTGCTGTTGCTAAAACCAAGTATAAGAAGGGGGAGATCAAAGCAAAGCTAATGATCAGGGAATCCATACATAAAAGTCTGGTTGCCTACATATCTGAGCTAGGCACATCCAAAGAGATGTATGATAAGCTGATACAAATGTTCAAAGTAAACAATGCAAACCAGGTGTTATTCTTCAAGAATCAATTGAAGAATCTGAAAAAAGGCAGGGATGAATCTATCCAAACATACTTTCTGAAACTGACCGAGATCAGGAACAATTTGCTGGCTATTGGGGAGACAATAGCTGATCGTGAGATGGTATGGTACTCACCGCACTTGGAGGGCTCCCATATGAATCGCAAGTATTCAACACTACCATTCTCAATAATAATACAATTCCTAACTTTGACGAGCTACTGTCAAGATGCATGCAAGAAGAGACAAGAATGAAGGAATATGAAAACGATAGAAATGCTTCCCACGCTGCTCATTCTAGAAAGAAGAACTCTGGAGGTCCAAAGAACAAAGGAAGAGCAGGGGCCCAAGGAAAGAAGGGCAAGTGTTTCACTTGTCATAGGCCTGGTCACTATGCTAGAGAATGTCCGTTCAAGAAGGATTCTCCTGATAGTGATGACAACAACAACAACCGGAGGAATGGAAATCAAAGAAATAACAGGTCCAAAGGAAAGAGGAAGGCTCCCTCTGGCGGAAACAATCAACCTTTCAAAAGGTCTAAAAACTCCAGGTATGAGGAGTCAAATGTAGTTGATAAAAGAAATGAATACATTCTTGTATCTGCCCTCTCTGCTGCATCCCCGCCCGATACTATGGATGTCTGGCTGATAGATAGTGGTGCCTCAAGACACATCACTGGGTTCAAGGAAGCACTCTCTGACATGGTTGAGAAGGATACTAATCTAGAAATTATCCTTAGAGATAATGCCACATATCCCGTGAAAGGGACAGGGACTGTGACCCTCCAGTTGTCTCAAGGACAAGTTCTACATTTGCAGGATGTACTCTATGTACCAAAATTGAAGAAGAACCTTGTGTCTATATCAGCCATGGAAGACAAAGGTTTCAATGTGGCATTCATTGATGGAAAGGTGCGCATGTGGAAAAAGAATCTCAAGGAAGCTATCGTGATTGGTTTTAGAGTTGGAACACTCTACCAGGTTGAAGGAAGTCCACTGGAAGCTATCACATGTGATACTATCCGACAAACTGAACTATGGCACCGGAGGTTTGGACACCTTCATTACAAGGCCCTTCCCGAAGCAAGGAAGGTGGTGACAGGGATGCCCGATTTTGGAAATAATCATGAAGGTGTATGTAAGGGTTGTGCCGAAGGAAAGCATACAAGAGGACCTTTCCCCTCAAGTGTCACAAAGACATCTGATATTTTGCAACTGGTCCATTCTGATCTATCTGGTATGCTACCCATGACATCCCTGGAAGGATGTTCTTACTATATGACATTCACTGATGACTTCTCCCGCAAAACCTGGATATACTTCTTGAAGAAGAAGGATGAGGCTTTCATGTGGTTCCGTACCTTCAAAGCCTTGGTGGAAAATATGACAAGGAAGAAGATCAAGATTTTGAGGACCGACAATGGCACTGAATATGAGTCAAATGAGTTCAAGGACTTTTGCAGAGAAGCTAGCATTAAGAGGGAGACTACTACTGCCTATACTCCTGAGCAGAATGGCGTTGCTGAACGAAAGAACGGGACCATTGTGGAAGCTGCCCGTGCCATGCTATGTGACCAGGGTCTACCGAAGTTTCTGTGGGGAGAAGCTGCGAATACTGCTGTATACATTCAAAACCGATGCCCTCATTCCGCCCTGGACTCCAAAACTCCCGAAGAGGTTTTCTCTGGTAAGAAACCTGACGTCTCGCATTTTAGAATTTTTGGATGTCCTGTTTATTTTCATGTGCCAAAAGAAAAGAGAAGTAAGCTAGATGCTTCTGGGAAGAAAGGAATGTTTGTGGGCTACAGCGAAACCTCTAAGGCCTATAGAGTCTATGTACCTGGTCAAAGGGACGTAGAGATATGCCATGATGTCACTTTTGATGAAGCTGCTTCCCTGAAGAAAGTAGTAGATCTTCCGAGATCTAAGGAAAATCATGAAGCAAGGCCTAGAAATCAAGAAGAACCACAGGGTGAGACAATGCCTGATGTTGAAGGACTAATGGACCCAATCGATCCATCTCCTTCACTGAGAAAGAGACCATCATGGCTCAGGGACACTCTCAAAGATGCCGAGGGACATGCTGCCCCGAGGGGGACATTCCGTGAAAGCGAGAAGCCGTGTAGATACCAAGGGTATCTAGCTGACATGAGTACTATTGTACAATCTGAACCTGGATCTTTTAAGGAAGTCGTAAAGCATCAAGTCTGGAAGGATGCTATGCACGAAGAATATGAGTCCATAATGAAGAATGATGTCTAGGATGTGATTCCAAGACCGAAGGACAAATCAGTTGTCACCGCAAAATGGCTCTACAAGATCAAGCATGGATCTGATGGAAGTGCTGAAAAGTTCAAGGCAAGATTTGTTGCCCGTGGCTTCTCTCAAAAGGAAGGAATAGATTATGATGACATATTTGCACATGTGGCACGATATACCACCATTCGATCAATCATAGCCCTTGCTGCTACGCAAGGATGGAGTCTTCATCAGATGGATGTCAAGACCGCTTTTCTGCATGGTGCAATAAAAGAAGAGGTGTATGTAGAACAACCTCTGGGGTTTGAAGTCCAAGATCGGGACACACATGTCTGCAGGTTGAAGAAAGCCCTCTATGGGTTGAAGCAAGCACCCAGAGCTTGGTACGAGAGGATAGATAGCTACTTGATGAAGCTAGGCTTCACTCGAAGTAATGCTGATCCGAACCTTTACTTCAAGGTTGTCCAAGGGAAGCCTCTCATTCTGGTGTTGTATGTGGACGACCTCTTCCTGACAGGTGCTGACCCTCTCATTCATCAATGCAAGAGGGAGCTTGTTGCTGAGTTCGAGATGAAGGACCTAGGATTGATGCACTACTTCCTAGGCCTGGAGGTCTGGCAGAAACCTGGAGAGATTTTCCTTTCTCAAGGAAAATACATTGTGAAACTTCTGGAAAGATTTGGTATGGTGGACTGCAAATCTGTGTCAACACCAATGGAACTCAACTTCAAAAAGTTGAGTGGCAGCGCTGCTGGGCCCGTATTGGCAAATCCTACTGAGTATCGTCAACTCGTAGGGGCCCTGATGTTCTTAGTGAACACCCGTCCAGATATATGTTTTGTAGTGAACACTCTGAGTCAACAGATGGTTGAACCTCATCACTTTCACTAGGTTGGTGCCAAGAATCTTTTGAGATACCTTCAGGGCACGATAAACCATGGGCTGAGATATACTGTCGGGAGTGTGACACTCCATGGATATACTGATGTCGATTGGGCTGCGAGTGTGGTGGATCATAAGAGCACATCGGGATGCTGCTTCAATCTTGGTTCTGCTTCGATTTCATGGATGAGCAGGAAGCAGAAGTCGGTGGCATTGAGCACCACAGAGGCCGAATACATTGCAGCAAGTATGGCCTATTGTGAAGCAGTTTGGTTGCGAAAGCTCTTTAGTGAGTTGTTTGGACATGTGCTAGATACCACCGTGATACTCTGTGATAACAAGAGTGGGATTCGCTTGACCGAGAATCGTGTGTTCCACGACCGATCCAAGCATATTGATATCAGGTACCATTTCATCCGGGATATGGTACAGCAAGGCACCGTAAGGCTCGATCATATAGGAACTGATGAGCAAGTCACGGATATTCTCACTAAGCCCCTGGGGAAGGTCAAGTTCCTAACCTTCCGTGAGAGACTTGGTATCGTGGAACGACCCTATGATGTGGGTCCTGTTGGACGATGAGCTCGAGGAGCTCTGGGGGGCTTTGGGGACAACTTCTCGGAGCTATGAGCAACCACAAGGCTAGGCTTGCCAAACCTTGTTGGTGTGCTTGGACCCCACCATTGTGATTATTGAGTTGGTTCACCTCTCATTATCTGTGCCCCGTATGCATCCTACCCATTGAGTTCGGGGCTCATGGGAAGTACCTCTCATTTGGCCAATGAGATGGGAAAAGCTAGAGACCAGTAGCAAAGACTGATGGACGCATCAGAGATTGCCGTACTCTCTATCTAGGATGGCACGATCCAACCACTTGATCTGGGATCAAGTCTAGTGAGGTCTCGGACCTCTGCTTGACTTCGGGTCAGATGAACCAACTTCGGGTTGGTTGGAGACTCTTTGTGAGTCTGATAGAGGTTTTGGACCTTTGCGCTGAATTTGTCAGCCGAGGGATGATGTCTTTGTGACTGACCCACTTCTGTTCTGAAATAAAGAGGCCAGCAAAGCAAGTTACGGCGGGATGACGCACGATGTTTGATTGCACTGGTGGATGGAGTTCTCCCTAGTTGAGAGGGAGTGTTAAATTTGGACAACTAGGTCCAAACTCCATCTTGTGATGCTCAGATGAAGATTCCAATATTTTTATTGGATTCCTCTTTCAGAGAGGTGTAAAATCGATATAAAATTGATTTTAATCTGATGAGCAGAACATTTATTTTGAATTTATTATTTATAATAAATTTAAGTGCAGGTCGGCCTTAAGGTTTTACACCCCCAACAGATGTGTCACACACCTCAATGATGGATATAAATACGGTCAACGTTGGAGAGCATTTCACTCACTCAACATCACACATCTTCTCCTCTGATTATCTACAAGCATCTAAGAAGCAGTTTCATCTCCCAAGTGAGAAGAAGGGCGAAATCTACTGCAGCAAAAGGACGAAATTTACCGCAGCAAATTTTCTGCAGTTAGGGTTTCTGGGGAAGTTTGACCAGCGTTGACTTTGGTCAACGCATGGTCCGTTTGAGCTGAAATTTTGTGGAGAGTTCGATTTTTGAAGGCCGTACTCATTGGCACAAAAATCGAGGTCAAAAGGTTGACCGAAGTTGGAGCTGCGTTGACTTTATTGTTGCTGCCCTGCGTTGACTTTTTCTGGACTGCGTTGACTTTTCTGGGGTTGACTTTGAGTTGACTGGATAATTGATTTGAGGATTGTTGTGACACATTTTGGGTTGGCCGACCAAGAAGACTTTGCTGGTTGAAGCATCCTGTTGACCGCCGTAACACACCAACACATTCTCCTGTTTCTGGTTTGTCTTCTATAGATCCACTGGTATGTTCTATCAGCATTTTTACTTAACTGTTTATGTGATTGCTGTTATAAAAGTAAAGTTACATCAAGCATAGAACATCTACAAAAATTTACATGATGTCCAATTTGGATACCCTATCTTTGAAGGCATTTTTACTTTGATTCCATAGCTCAAACTACACCATATGATATATAGTTGGAAACTTATTCCCAGGACTTCCCAACAGTATATGGCACTCCATCTAACTCCATAGGAATGAAAAGATATGAAAGATTTCATCAGAATGACCCATCCAAAGTACAAGTAGGCCGACCCAACTATTTTTATAAGTCAACCCCATAAGTGAACTTACAAAGACTATAAATAAAGGGCACATGAGTTCATTTGTATATAATCCAAACAAGAACAGATCTAAGGCCACGAGAAGAGTTGAGGAATAAATTTTGGGGTGATTCTTGGACTCTAAAAATGGAAGCAAAAATGTAATTTATGGGGTGAAGGAATCATCTTGACATTTTCGCTGTAACTTTTCTCCTAGGATGTTTTGGATTGTGAAACTTGGAGGATATTGATAGAAGATCTTCACGTACCTATGGTTAAAATTTCAAACCTTAGTTCACTATAATTTCGGAGATATGGTCTAAGGAAGTTAGGCTTCTTGAATGCTCATCAAACATGTCAACGTGGCATTATAGCTATAACTTTTTTTCTAGGACGTTTCGGAATGTGAAACTTGGAAGCTATAGATAGAATATCTTCATGTACCTATTGTTAAAATTTTAGACCTTGGTTTGCTATAATTTTAGAGATATGGTCCGAGGAAGTTAGGTTTCCTAAATGCTCATAAATCTACATCAAATAGGTCAGCATGGTATTTTCGCTATATCCTTCTTTCTGTGATGTTTCTGAATTTGAAATCTAGAGGAGACAAAGAAGAGATCGCAAGGAGTCTATGTTAGAAATTTCAAACCTTTTTTTGCTATAATTCTAGAGATATTATATGAAATATTTAGTGTTCTTAAATACTCTTGAAACATGCTTCAAATAGTTCAGTGTGGCATTTTTTCTATAACTTTCTTTCTGAGATATTTCAAATTGTGAAATTCGGATGAGATAGAGAAGAGATCTCAAGGTACTTGTGATAGAAATTCCATACCTTGTTTCGCTATAATTACAAATATATGATATGAGGAAGCTAGTGTTCCTGAATGCTCCTAAACATGTTTCAAATACGTCAACTTGACATTTTTGCTATAAATTTCTTTCTAAGATGTTTTGGACTATGAAATTTGGATGAGGCAAAGAAGAGATCACTAGGTACCTATGGTAGAAATTTCATAATCATATTTGCAAAATTGGATACATGGAATGTTGTGAAAATTCATTCTTGGAAAGAGACCAAAAGAAACAAGTTTTAGGAGGAGGAGACATCATGAAGGAAGAAGTAGTAGGTAGACCTGCTGAAGGAAAAATAAACTAACAGAGTTGGTGAAGACAGAAACAATAAGTAGACTTGGTGAAAGAAAAAGCAGCTAATAGACATTGTAAAGAAGCAACAAAAGGAATTGGTGTCTCCTATAGGTTGGTGCCTACAAAGCAGCAAAGAGAATTGGTGTCTCCAGTAGGTTGGTGCCTACAAAGCAACAGAGGGGATTGGTGTCTCCTGTAGGTTGGTGCTTATGATATTTTCAGCAGTGGGGATTTGTGTCTCTTGTAGGTTGCTGCCTACAAAGTAGCAAAGGCGATTGATGTCTCATGTAGGTTGGTTCCTGCAAAGCAACAAAGGGGATTGGTGTCTCCTATAGATTGGTGCCTACAAAACAACAAAGGGGATTGTTGTCTCCTGTATATTGGTGCCTACAAATTGATGTAATAGTAGGTTGGTGCCTAGAAGGTCTTTCATATAAAGAAATTTTGTGGTTTACTCCCTTAAGGATTTCCACTTATACCTTGTGTTACTTGTTCAGTTTATGAGATTGGTGTTTTATGATGTTTGACTAGCTCTGAATAACTAAAAATTGTCATTATATTGATTCACCCCCCTCTCAGTATAATCATGAATCCAACAATTGGAATTAGAGCAGGTTCCTTCAAAAGCAATCTAGTCGCTGGAAGGAAGATCCCAGAATGACCATGGTTATTCATGAAGGTTCAATTAAAGCTCCTATGTTTGATGGATCAATCTATGCCTTCAAGAATATAAGGATGAAGCCATATCTGACAACTCTTGGTGTTTGTTAGCCATCAATAAAATTTTGTCATCACTGATGATGGCTAAAACAGGTCTTTAGTCTTCAAAAAACAAGTTTCAAGCAAAATTGTGACTTCTTGAAGCCTCTCTGTGTTCTTTATCCTCAAGGATCAAATCTTCATTCAAATCTTTCAAAGAAAAACCCTGCTGTTATAAAAAACACTGTTTTCAGACCCATTTTCCATCATTTTTTCTTTTGAAAAAACCCTCTGAAAACCCCTTCATTTCACCCATTTTTCCCATTTTTACACTTTATTTTCCCTCAAAATTCCCTTTGAACCTGATTAAATCCCTTTATTCTGGTTTAAAACCCTTTTTTCCCCTATCGAAAACTCCAAAAATCCTCAAAAACCTTCAATTTCTGTCCAAAATCCTTCATTTTTAATATAAGGCCTTAAGCCCCTTTCGCTTAAGCCCAAGCCCCTTTTTCCACCATAAGACCGCGCTCTGTGACCAAGCGCATCGGTCCATCGGCCCATCGGCGCATCGCAACTTCCTATTTCCTTTGTCCCCTGACCCTTTTCCCCCCCTCGATGCGATACCCCGAGTAAATCTCCACCGCTGATCTCGATCTCGATCCAACGGTCCTCCGTCCATCGCACCTGTTTCTCCCATCGGTCATCGGCACATCGCAATTCCAAAATCCTCCTTCCCGGACCCTCTTCTCTGCCGATTGCTGATCTGCCAAGTTAATCCTCACCGTCCATTCCTCCCAGATCAACAACTCAATTTCACTGCGGGGGCACTCGACCAAGGTGGCCCGTACTCCCTAGTCCCCCCGCAGTCCATCTCCACCGTTGATTTTTCCCCGATCCGACGGCCAGTATTTCCCCATTCACTGCGGAGGCACCCCGCTGACAAGATCTTGCCGTACCCTCCGTCCCCCCGCACTTGAACTCCACCGTCGATCTAATCCAGATCCGACGGCCATCGCTCAATTTCTTTTATAATCCCGCCGGCCCCACCCGACCGCGCTGGAGCTTTTTCATCGTGTTTCTTCTAATCTCGACCATTGATCATACAGATCTAACGGCTATAATGCTCCCACCCCTTATATTTCCTCTTGACCATTCCCTCGCCTTTTTTCCTTGGAGCGATCTCTGTCGTTGATTGCCTCTGATCCAACGGCCACCATTATTTCCCATCATTCCACCCTGCCAAACAAATAAGCTCGCTTCGCGACAAAATAGTTGACGCAATCATCAGGTCCCACCACCCCATCATTGCACATCTCTCCATTTATTGCGCTCGCTTACAGCCATGGATCTACCCCCCCCCCCCCAAGATCGGACGGTTAACATTCAATTTCGCGCTCGTTTCTCCAAAAGAGTTGATCACGCATTTTCAACACGAAAACGGTGGTTTTTGTTGCATACATGTCGGCCATTAACATGTATCGTGTTCCCCCCGCTCATTACCACTTACCGCCTAATCTCTGCGCGAAAACCATCTCCGGTTTTCTGCAAAACCGCCTATCCATATTTTCGTGCCACAAGAAGATTTAAACCCTGTTTCTTATGGTTTCGACCATGGAATCCCCTTCCGCATGCTCCCTTGCCTCTACACTGCCTTTTCGACCTCCGTTGAGCCCTCTGAAGCAGTTATAGCCCCATTCGCAGGTTTTTATAATATTTTGATGGTTTGTTGCAAGTTTAATGGCAGATAAGCTATAAAAGTTGTCCCACAGTCAAGTTACAGTGATATGGCCTTGGATGACGATCCAAAAAGGCCCAAAAGCGAAGAAAAGGGAAAAAAAGGGTTGAATTTCAAGGTTTAATCAGTGTTTCATGGACATTGATTACACGCCAAACCCTCCAGCATAAAGAGATACCTGCCAGCAAACAGCAAAGAACAGTGAAGACCAATTAGAGATTAAAGGTGAAGATTAAAAAGATTAAGCATAAAGCCCGAAAATCAAAGCTTAATCAGCATATTTACAAGGATGAAGCGCAGTAAAAGACAAATTGATTAAAGTTAATATAGTCAGCAGAAAGGACAAAAAGCCCGAAAGATGATTAAAGGAGGCCTAAAGCCAAATCAGAGGCCTAATCAGTGTTTAAAGCCACAAAGCAGACAGATCAGTAAGAAAATCCTCCAAATGCCACATCAGTGAGGCAATTAATCCTCAGAAATGCCACCTGCCAGTTTATTTTCCTCAAAAGAATACAAAGTTAATGCACAGTCAGAGATATTTCCAAAGACAGCTCAGAAAGTAATTGTCAGCCTACCAAAAGCCTCAAAAGTCAACAAAAGTGACTAAAGTTGATGAAACTTAATGTAAAAATCAATTAACAGAGTTAAAACATTAGATATCTTCTCCATTAGGCCTCCCAAAGGTCGAGAAGCATTTACTCTGTATTAATTGAATAGTTAGACCTTCCTTTCACTCCACCTCCTCAATTTACCTATATATATCATATGCGGAGCCTAGTATTGTTGTTGGTTGAATACTTATTGAATATAAATAGTTGTTGAGGCTGCTGAAGCTCTGTTAGTAATTGAAGAAAGATAGGCTGAGAAGAGAAGTTTGAAGCTGTAAAGAGCTACTGGACTTGAAGATTGTGACTGGTTTGAACATCAAATATACAAGCTAATTTATGGGATCCTGGTCTATGTCAATGGTGATGTTTTTCTTACTGTAATTGTTGTTTTTCTTATGTTTTCATACTATCCACTTTCTCTAATAAAGAACAGCAAGTTTAGATTAGGATTTACTCCTAAAAGTACCCTAAATCTCACTGATAAGCTTTATCTTTATGTTTTCTTCTAATTGTGTTTTGAGGATAATTCAATAGAGTATAATCAATGAAGTGTCGGTGAGCCCATGTTTCCTGAATACAACTTGAGATATTGTCTTTGAAAGTTCTTGAAAAGTCTGCTAAGTAAAGTTGAACTAGAGAAGTCTATGGTTAGCCCTGTCCTCTAGTTTATCTCCAACAATTGCTTTGAAAAGATCCCTTGAGAGTATGCCAAAAGCAGGATAGGTTCAAAGTCCTTACCTGATCTTAGGCTACTTTTTATGTTTATCTTAAATGTTTTCCTTTAAGAGTATGTTGAAAGCAGGATAGGTTCAAAGTCCTTACCTGATCTTAAGCTGCCCTTTGTTTTCTTACATGTTTGCTTCTTTCACCACATTTCTTAATGTTCCATATCACAAAATCAATCTAAAAAGATCCTTTGATATAGATGACTTGCCCCATAGACCATTCTTGAAACTTGTTGTGTAATTAAATCCTTTTGTGACTCCATAGCCCAATGGATTGATACTGTCTCTTACCTATCCTATCAGCATAACCATTCTTTCAACCTGCTCACACCTTTACCCTTCAAAAGACTTCCTTCATTTTGATGATATCCTACCCAACCAAAACAAATAAAACCCTTGTACTTCATAACTAGCCTAATATCATATCTTTTGAAAACACTTATATATAGAGAGATCTCTCTCTGAATCCAGGAGGGCTAGATCGTAGGATTCCAAAGTGGTTCTGATGTAGGCCCTACAGTGTTTGTTCTTGCCAATCTTGCAAACTACGGGAGTCCTAACATAGTGGCGACCATACTGGGGAGTATTGAGTAATAGATAACTTCACAACTCAACGAACCCCTATTCCTAAATGAGACAAGTGTCACCAAGACTGGTTATTATTGATTGTTGATGGTGAACAACAACCAAACCTTGAAAACAAGTAAAAAAACTTCACCTAGCGACTCCATTGGTATTCAGTAGGCCTGCTGACCCCACTGGTTTTTCCTAAGACTCCACTGGGAAATTATTTCATCCTTCAAACATCATTCAAACCCAGTTAAGAAGACTTTGAGGATTGAGTTTTCTTTGAAAAAGATTAGTTAGCCTTTAAAAGACTGTCATACTTGGCTAAACTTTTCTCATCATTAGGTATAAAAACACCACATAGTGGCTTCTAGAAGAATTTATACTAGAACCTATCCTGACCCAAATCCTCCTGAGATAGTTGATAATCCAGAAAGTATCCTTAGTAAATCTCCTAAATCCAAGACTTCAACTATTGTCAGACCAATTCATAGAGCTAATTTTGTCCCTGAAAATCTCTCAACTCTGCAAGATACACAAGTTGACTTACCATCCATAAGAAACCCATCCAGAACTAAGTCCCTTACTGATATAGATCAGATAGACTTTGAGCCTCTACACTCACCCCAACATAGTGGTGAACATACTGGTTTCTCTCATCCTAGATCTGCTCAACAGTCTCTTGCTGGTCCAAGTACTTCTGTTATCCATACACCCACTGTTCAAACTACTCCATTCCATCCTCCCCCTCCTTTCATAAACCCTCCACTTGTAAAACCCCCCATTTTTTCCACAACTTCCTATCATGGCAACATGGTATACTCCTCTAGTCCTTCCTTTACCTTTAGCCAATTTGCCACAGGACTATCAGTTCAAAATTTCCCATTTCACCGAAAATGAACCCACTACTGCTCAACAGCACATAGACAAAGTGAACGATGCCTTTGATTATATGGAAATAGAAGATGAGACCATTAAGATGAGAATCTTTGCCCAAAGTGTAGGAGGAGAGGCCAAGAAATGGTTTAAGGGTTTAACTCCTAATAGTATAAATGATCTCCCTTCTTTACATCAAACATTCATAAACAAATAGGAAATTAGGAAGAACTCTCTCCAAATACTTTCAGATTACAACAACCTCAAGAGAAACACTAGGGAAAGTGTTCAAAATTATTGCACTAGATTTAATAGTGTTTATAACGCACTACCCCCAGATTTGAAACCTCCACAAGGCTCAACTTTGGCCAAATTCCCTGAAGGATTTGATCCCGAAATGGCCTATCAGCTAAGAGAAAAGGATCCCTTAACTTTAGAAGACATGCAGAAGAGAGCTCTTAGTGTGAAAGCAAATCTGATTGAGAAGAGAACTAGAATGAAGACTAAGAAGAGGGTATCATATAGGGATGAAGCTGCACCTTCCACATCTGACTCAAAAATGGAAAGGATGATGAAGAAGATAATGGAGAGGATGAGCATATATGAAAAAGCTCAATCTAGAGAAAGCCAAACCTCTCCTCAAAATAGAAACCAATCCCAGAATCAAAATCAGAACTTTAGGAGAAATCAACCTCAGAACAGACAAAGACATGCTGATCAACAGAACAGACCTCCTTTTCAAGAAAATTATGTTAATGAGAATGGAGAAACAAATGAACAAACAGAAGAAGATAACATAAACATGTTGGGAGTAAGCAATGAGGATTCTGATTTCCTCCATGAAAGAAAACGAGGTCTATATACACCCTATGATGATAGAAGACTAGAAACTGAATACTATGAACAAGCTTTCCAAAATGCCATCATAGGAGCACCCAAACAATATGACCTAAGAAGTAAAAAGAATCAAGAAACTCCCAGGAAGAAAACCTCTGATAATTCTGCCAAAAATAGCCCTGTAAATACTTCCAAAAAGACAACAGAAAACCATAACATAGGGGCTAAAAGTTCTGATCCAAACAAGGGAAAAAACACCCAAATCAATGAAAAACAGAGTGGTGACCCTAGCAGCACTGGCATTTCAGCTAATGCTCCTGAAAAAACCATTTTGACTGCTGTGAATAGTGGAAATCAGCAAGCTGAAAGGAGTGACTAACAAGGCTGAATCAAATATTTTGAAAAATCAGATTCCCTTTAGCCTAGAGAATGAAATTTCCAAAATCAAGATCTCTATCCCACTCACTGAGTTAGTCACTCAAAATGTATATAGATGTCAAGTTTTGAAAGCCTTGAACATAGAAGATGTTCATGACACTGTTAACTTAAGTGATGATAAACCAGAGCTCCTATCTAGACCAAAGATTGAAAGAAAATTTCAAGAAGGAACTACCCCTCCATTCTACATCAGTTTGAATATCCATGATAAGATGTTGCACAATGCCATGCTTAATTCAGGAGCATCACATAACCTCATGCCCAAGGTAATAATGGAAAGATTAGGCTTAGAGGTGACCAGACCATACAAAGACTTATATTCCTTTGATTCAAGCAGAGTGAGATGTCTAGGTCTTATAAAAGATCTATGTGTTAACTTAGCTCAAATGCCAGCCAAAAGCTTAGTGATGAACATTGTAGTGGCTGATATACCCCCCAAATATGGCATGCTTCTTTAAAGATCATGGGGTGCTAAGTTGCAAGGTACTATGCAGATAGATATGACTTATGCCACCATCCCTGTCTTCAGTCAACCCAGAAGACTCTATAGGGAAACACACATGAAATATATGGTGAGTAGTCAAGAAAGACGAGAAAAATCCCCTCTATTCTATACATACTAACCTTGACTCATTCATTCTTTATAATGATGAGATTTCTAATGAGCAAGGATTAATCAATGAAACATCAGCCAATATAGAAGTCACTCCACGTCCAAACATAGTGGCAGCCATAGATGAAGAGGAAAACAAGGAGAAAACTAAAAAACAGTTTGCTAATTCAGAAAATCACAGTGAACAGATCATAGGTCTTGAGCATCAAAACAATCATGAACATAGTACCAATCAAGAAAATCAAAGAATAAAGCCTCAAAACATTGAAAATCTAGAGGAACAAAATAAAGAAAAACACAATGCAGTCCTACAGGAACAACACAGTCACAGATTAAGCAAACAAAACAGAAAGGACAACAATGAAATAAGTGACAAATCTGAAAACAATCCTCTTTGGAGTATGAGTTTTGATGGGTCTTGCTCTAAAACTAGTATAGGAGCAGGCATATGGGTGCACAACACTGAAAACAATCATGCTGAGGGTCATTCTTATAGATTAAACTTCCAATGCACATATAACATAACAGAGTATGAAGCTCTCCTTTTAGGCCTGCATTTATTGAAAAAATTAGGGGCCAAGAGGATAACAGTTCATGGGGATTCAGAGTTGATAATTAAGCAAGTAAAAGGGGAATACACTGCTAAATATCCCAGACTTAGAGCTTATAGAGATGATGCCATGGCCTTATTAAAAACATTTGTTGAATTTTAACTTACCTGTGTCCCAAGGAACCAAAACATTCTTGCCAATGGACTAGCCTTTGCTGCTAGTACTTGTCTAAGACCTTATGAAAGCAAACAATACACCATCCAAGTCAAATATAGACCAGCTGTCCCAGATAATGAAAAATACTGGCAAGTTTTTGAAGGAGATAAACAAATAGAAGACTTTCTACAGTCCAAAAATGAATTTGAAACACCAAACTCAGATTCAGAGTATGAACAAGACTGTCCTACTGAAGAAAATCCACTTTTTGAAGAAGAAAAGTCTCCTAGATTGCTGAAACAAATCTGTTAACCCACGAACCCAAACATACAACAGAAAATAGCACAGATTTAGAAAAAGAAGACTTAGAAGTGCTGCAATCTAAAAATCAAAGCTTGTCAAAAGGACTAGTTCCATTAGAAGAATTGTTTGACTCGAATGATGTTGCCAAAAAGCCAAAACTGGAACCTATTGAAGCTGAAGTGGAAGAATGAAACATAGGGAGTGAGAAGAAGCCCAAAATGATCAAATTATCCAAGACACTGCCAGCTCACATTAAACTGAAATACATTGAGCTTTGTAGAGAATTTTCTGATATATTTGCATGGAGTTATGAAGATTTGAAATCATATGATACAGAAATAATCCAGCATAAGATACCCCTCAAAGAAAACCAGAAGCCTTTTAAACAAAAATTGCGCAAAATCAACTATGTTCAATTACCTCTGGTAGAGAAAGAAATTAGGAAAATGTATGATGTTGGAATCATAGTCCCAGTAAGATATTCAGAGTGGGTATCTAATCTTGTATCTGTTAGGAATAAAACGGAAGAAATAAGGCTTTGCATTGACTTTAGAAACTTAAACAAAGCCTCATTAAAGGACAACTATCCCTTGCCCAAAATGGATCATATCTTACAAAGGGTAGTTGGTTCTAGAAGAATTTCTTTGCTAGATGGCTTCTCAGGTTACAATCAGATATTGGTACATCCTGATGATCAACTTAAAACAGCCTTTACTACTCCTTGGGGTACTTTCATGTATTTGAAAATGCCCTTTGGTTTAATGAATGTTGGTGCCACATTTCAGAGAGCCATGGATAAAGCATTCTCAGAAGAAATAGGTTACTTCATTGTGATTTACCTTTATGATATCACTGTCTATTCTAAAACAGATGAAGAACACCTAATACATTTGAGAAAAGTCTTTGAGAAATGCAGAAAATATGGGTTATCTTTAAATCCAAAGAAAACATTGTTTAGTCTTCAAGAAGGTAAACTTCTTGGACATATCATATCTGAAGAAGGAATAAGGATAGACCCAAAGAGGATCAATGGTATATTGCAAATCAACCATCCTAGAAACATCAAGGAACTTCAATCTTTCATTGGAAAGATTAATTTCTTGAGAAAGTTCATACCCAATCTAGCTGAACTCCTTAGAATCATGACAAATATGTTTAAAAGAGAAAAAAGGGTTAAATGGACCTTAGAAGCAAAGAAATCATTTGAACTGGTAAAACAAGCACTTACCAAAACACCATTTCTTATCAGTCTAGTTGATGAAACTTAATGTAAAAATCAATTAACAGAGTTAAAACATTAGATATCTTCTCCATTAGGCCTCCCAAAGGTCGAGAAGCATTTACTCTGTATTAATTGAATAGTTAGACCTTCCTTTCACTCCACCTCCTCAATTTACCTATATATATCATATGAAGAGCCTAATATTGTTGTTGGTTGAATACTTATTGAATGTAAATAATTGTTGAGGCTGCTGAAGCTTTTTTAGTAATTGAAGAAAGATAGGCTGAGAAGAGAAGTTTGAAGCTGTAAAGACCTACTAGACTTGAAGATTGTAACTGGTTTGAACATCAAATATACAAGTTGATTTATGGGATCCTGGTCTATGTCAATGGTGATGTTTTTCTTACTGTAATTGTTGTTTTTCTTATGTTTTCATACTGTCCACTTTCTCTGATAAAGAACAACAAGTTTAGATTAGGATTTACTCCTAAAAGTACCCTAAATCTCACTAATAATCTTTATCTTTATGTTTTCTTATAATTGTGTTTTGAGGATAATTCAATAGAGTATAATCAATGAAGTGTTGGTGAGCCCATGTTTCCTGAGTACAACTTGAGATATTGTCTTTGAAAGTTCTTGAAAAGTCTGCTAAGTAAAGTTGAACTAGAGAAGTCTATGGTTAGCCCTGTCCTCTAGTTTATCTCCAACAGTTGCTTTGAAAAGATCCCTTGAGAATATGCCAAAAGCAAGATAGGTTCAAAGTCCTTACTCGATCTTAGGCTACTTTTTATGTTTATCTTAAATGTTTTCCTTTAAGAGTATGTTGAAAGCAGGATAGGTTCGAAGTCCTCACCTGATCTTAAGCTGCCCTTTGTTTTCTTACATGTTTGCTTCTTTCACCACACTTCTTAATGTTCCATATCACAAAATCAATCTAAGGAGATCCTTTGATACAGATGACTTGCCCCATAGACCATTCTTGAAACTCATCATGTAATTAAATCCTTTTGTGACTCCATAGCCCAATGGATTGATAATGTCTCTTACCTATCCTATCAGCTAAACCATTCTTTCAACCTGCTCACACCTTTACCCTTCAAAAGACTTCCTTCATTTTGATGATATCCTACCCAACCAAAACAAATAAAACCCTTGTACTTCATAACTAGCCTAATATCATATCTTTTGAAAACACTTATATATAGAGAGATCCCTCTCTGAATGCAGGAGGGCTAGATCGTAGGATTCCAAAGTGGTTCTGATGTAGGCCCTACAGTGTTTGTTCTTGCCAATCTTGCAAACTACGCGAGTCCTAACAGTGTTGATGCTTGGCAATCTATAGTAGATGGAAGGAAGGGCAATAAACATAATGCAGAAGTCGTGAGAGTCATTTTGAGTGGCCTATCAAAATTAAAGTTTGATGACGTGATTCATTATAAAATAGCAAAAGAGATATGGGATAAGTTACAAAACACCTATGAAGGAGGTGACATTGAAGAAATAAAACATAAGGAGAATCTGAAGAAGGATACTACATATGAAATAAGAATAGAGAAGTTAGCTCAAAAGGAAAAGTTTCTCAAGGATTCAAAGAAAGAAGAAAACCTCAAAGCCTATAATTGCTCCAGTTATGAACCAGATGAAGAAGAAGTTGAATTTGCAAGAAATTCTAAGAAAGGACCTTGCAAATTCAAAGATAAGCTATTATCCAAATGTTTTAAGTGTGGTAGAATAGGTCAATGTGCTTCTAAATTTCCATATGCAAAATTTAAAGATAGTGAAGATGAAGAGAATGCTCAAGTTGTTAATCATCAAAATGAATATTCATATTCGGAGGAAGAAGTTGAAGGTGCATTGGATGCAGAAGTACAATCTATTGAATTTTCTACAAAATGCATAATAAAATACAATTTTCTTCCAAATAATTACTTCCTAATAATTTACACAATACTAGGTTTACAAAATGCATAGTAGAATACAATTTTCTTCCAGATAATTACTTCCTAATAATTTACATAGTACTAGTCAAACCTAGTCAAATCTCTAACAAGTCAACACTGGTCAAACCAACCAAAACAGTCCAAAGTCAACGTTGGTCAAATAATCAGCCTGTGATCAAAATTCGACCTCGCAGTCAACCCTGCGACTAATGTTGTGCAGTTCTACGATCAAATATGAGGTCAAACGACTCAATCAATACCCATTCAACTCAGTCAACAGAGATATAAATTAGTCAACTTCTCCACCACACGTGCAGCCCAGAGAAAGAGAAAAGGATGATCTCCAAAATCGATTTTTCTTGCTTAGACTTGTTTTCTTTGATGGTATAGAAATGAGGCATCACAATGTCTTTTTATACAATTAAAATTGGGTAAAATATCCAGGGACACGCCCTTCATGATTTGGGCCAACTTGATGCTCCAAATCCAAATTTTTAATTTAATATTTCATAAATTTTTCCAAGACGACTTAGGCATGCGGGAATTCCTATCAATCCTACTTAAAATCAACACTCCCTCTTAGTGAGGGAGCTATTCTCCTTGACTGCAAATAGATTTCTCCTTAGCTGAAATTTCTCCTCGATAAGAAAAGCTCAAGAGCTTGCTTTGTTGATGTAGTATCGTTTCACATGCGCATCTATAGAGCACTCCATACTGGAGTAGGCAATGTGACTCCTCACATGCAAGTCTATCGAGCACTCCATCATGGAGTAGGAAATGTGACTCCTCACATCCACGTCTATAGATCACTCCATCTTGGAGTAGGCAATGTGAGTATCCTAGGCTATTTACCCTTGGCCAAATCAATATGGCCCAGCCAAAGTCCTTTATGGCTTCTTAGGTAAATATATCAATCTCCTTTGACCAAATCAGCATGACCCAGCCAAAGTCCTTCGTGGATACTCAAGAGGGGATCTACCCATAGACCATTCACCCAGGCCAAATCAACATGGCCCAGCCAAAGTCCTTTATGGTTTCTCAGGTGAATTACATCCTATCTCTTATGGTCAAATGGGCATGACCCAGCCAAGTCATTTTGTCTTCTCAAGAGAAGATTTGTCCAATCCTGCAGTTGCGTTGGGCCATTCACCCCTAGTCAAATCACTCATCCAAGTCCTTCTGGCTTCTCAGGTGAATGTATCCATTTCCCTTGGTCAAATCAGCATGACCCGACCAAGTCTTTCTAGCTTCTCAGGAGATGGTTTTCCCGATCCTACAAAGACATCAACACGCCCACTTTCTTCATCATGCCAGTTTGTCTCTGAAGTATACAAACTCCGTTCTAGACAGAGGCTTGGTGAGAATGTCCACAATCTGCTCGTTTGTGGATATGTACTGGAGCTTCACTACTCCCTTCTGCACCATGTCTTGGATGAAGTGACCTGATCAAAGTGTCCTGCAAGAGTCTTCTGAAGCCACACTCTTCACAATTGGTTGCAATATACTCTGCCTCTGTTGTACTGAGTATGACATAAGTCTGCTTCCTGCTAAACTAGGAAGTCATAGTCGTTCCCAGGCTAAAGCAACACCCTGAGGTGCTCTTTCTGTCCTCTGCATTCTCGGCCCAATCTAAATTAGTATATTCCGGCAGCCTCACTTCACCACCTGAGATATATCTCAAACCATATTCCATTGTACCACGCAAGCACCTCAACATATGCTTTTCTACATGTCATAGCTCAACCATAAACTAGGTAGCTTCCTTCACTAGATCTACAACACAGCTGCTTTCTGGTCACCCTGACTGGGTGCTCCCCCTAACACTGAAGTAGATCCTCTTGTGGCAATCCTGGTTGTCCCCTCTACCACTGTTGCTCTGGCTATCACTGAAGCTTATTCAATTGTTTGGCACAGTCCCCTCATAGAAGGCATATTGCTCCTAGAGACTATTGATTTCTATAGCATCGGAAAGTGTTCTAAGTCTCATTTTTGGTAGAGAGGTTTAGACATTAGTTATCCAGAGAACCCGGAAATCGTTTGTGGAAATTCCACTCGGATATGGCTTTAGTAAAATAATTAATTATTTTAATGCAGACCCTAAGTATAAACTTAGGGAAATTAAATAATTAAAGAGTATTAATAGTGCAGAGTGTGAATCTTCTAGAAGATGAGGATCAAGTCATCTTTTAATCTGAGCCATTGATTAAAGATATAATCTTGGTCGTTGATTCATCAGCAAGAAGACTATAAAAAGAGACTTGAAGGCCATTTGGAAATCAAGTCGGGGACACTCTCATTACCCAAAGGAAATCGATTCTGAAGCAAGTGAAATCGATTTCAATGGGTGAGTTTGTAGAGGTTGGGTTGCAGAAGCAGAAGGAGGAGGGAGAAGTTAGTTATCGGGAAGCAGATCTCAGGAGGGTGAAGGGAAGGGTGAGCTGATCAGCAGCAAGAACCCCTCCAGGAAAAATCACGCAGTCCAGAGAGGGACTGCGCAGAGCATTCATGTTGGATGACACTAAGGGTGAAGGAGGTCACCCCGAGGGTCCGAAAATTGTCTGGTCTAGAAAATTCAGCCAGGTGTTTGCTAATTTTTTCTCTGCTCATTAGACTCCTATAAATGTACTTTCCATTTCTGAAGATAAATATAAAACCCTCATCTGTTGCACCAGTTTTCCCACATTGGGCTTTTTCCGAGGACAATTGTCCAAAACATCTGTGTTCATGTGGTTATTTCTATTGTGTTATTGGTGTAAATTATCTTTCTGTTCTTATGCTCTTAATGATAGTGAAGATTTGCAAATGCGTTTATTTCAAAATTTACTAAAGCATCTGTAAATAACTTATTTCATAAGTAGGAGAAATAAACCAAGTATTGCAGAAATATTTTCCTCTCGAAAATTTCACAGAGACCTCTTATCTCTGAGCATCTAGTCTAACAATCTCAACCCATGCAGTGTTGTGAAAATCGCTATTTTTCTCAAAAAACCGTGATTTTTTCCGCATGATGATTTAATCGGAGATTTTTTCCAAAATGAAAAAAATCGCGATAAATCATAAAAATCACCAAAAAATCGTAAAAAACGCCAAAAAATCGTGAAAAAATCGCTAAGATTTTTCCAAAACGAAAAAATCGTTATATAAATTGTAAAAATTGCGACAAAATCATAAAAATCGTAAAAATCGTCAAAAACTCGTGAATGCTTTAGATACTTAAAAATTTGGAAAAAAAAATGATTTTTTTAATATTTTTTTAATGTTGTCAATGTTTTTCCGATTTTTACCAATTTTTTCCCGATTTTACAATTTTTTCATTTTTTGGACCCTTGCCGATTTTATCTCGATAGCGATTTTTGCAACATTGAACCCATGACATCCTCATGGAAGGTTGCTCCTTCCATTCTGCTTGATTTTCTGCTTCCTCATAACTAAAAGCTCTTCTGATCACCTAGCACAGCCCGAGATATCCTAACAATTTGTACAATCCTCCCTCTCGAACATCAATCACTCTTGCTAAGTCTATGGTCGAGCTCTTAGGTCGTACAAGAACTTGACCATCTAGCGATTGGAGCAAAAATCCCCTCATAGTCCACTCCCTCTTTGTGGGAGAACCCTCTTGCCACAAAATTTGCTTTGTAGTTCTCGATGATGCCATCTACTGCATGAATCATTGCATTGTCAGTCTCCACAATTCCTCCTTTTTGCAAAACTCCACTCAAGAGGCCATGGAAGAAAAAATTATAACCAAGCAAAATACAAGGACAAGAGGTTAACCAAAAAAATAAAAAAATAATAATAATCAAGAAAAAATATGAAGTACTTATCTCTTGATTAAGGAAGAAACTGTTGAGGATTGTCAACTCCCTCTCTGACAAATCTTGTAAGAGAAACTCAGAAACCTGTCATGTGCCTAGAGGCGCAACTGTCCACAAATATTACTGGTCGTAGATCCTAAATAGAGAATTCCTTTGACTTCTTCTGAGGTGGATGGTAATCATCATCAACATTGGTTGTCGATGTATGCTACTTTCCTTCCTTTTCTTCTCAGGACATTAGGAACCATAGTTTCCAAAATCATGACAAATGAAGCACTTGACCTTTGACATATCCTTCTTCTTATGATCATGAGTAGATGTTCTACCTATATTCTTCTTATCAAACTTTCCAAAGTTCCGTATTCCATTTTCTTTCCTTGTATGAGCTGCAAGGGTTTAAGTTTCTTCATCCTACGGATTCTGCGAGTTATTCCTGGACAACAATTTGGCCTCCTCTTGGACACAATCAGTCCATAGTTTATCAAACTTAGGCAGTTTTTTCTCGTGCATAAATTCCCTGGATAAATGGCTCCCATGAGGAAGGGAATCCATTGAGAGTCATTGTAACAAGCTCTCTATTATTAATGGTATCTCCAATGGCTACAAGCTCATCCTTGATCTAGGAGACTCTCATAATATACAAGACAACAAAATCTCATCTAGTTATCATGACACTATGGAGACGATTTCTCAAGGTTAACTTTCTACTAGTGTTGTTGCTCTCATAAAATCCTACCAGAGCATCATATACTTCCTTGGAAGTCTTCAATGCAGCAACATGAGGGATCAAGTGGTCTTTATGGAATCTATCAAGATTCTCTTGGCCTTGGCTTCATTTTTCTTATAATTGGCTTTCTCCTCAACTCCCTCTGGCTCTGGAATAATTTTCTCCACATGATATTGAAGCTCATTCTCCTCTAAGATAAGGAGAATTCTAGTTTTCCAAGATGTGAAGCACCATTTAGCCCGTCTTCAACTCTCAAACTTGGTTCCTTTTTTAAAAGAGATCTAGAAATCCAATCAGGTTTTTGGACGCTTGTCTCTTAAGCTGACTTCAATGGTTGATCTTTCAACAAGTCTCTGGTACTATGTTGAATTTTCTACAAAATGCACAATATAATACAGTTTTCTACCACATAAATACTTCCTAATTATTTACACACAGTGTTCTTATTCCATTGATATCATGGAGCAATTACGCTTTAGAAAATATCAATAGTAAATGCAACGGAAACAGTAAATATAATAGAAATATAGCCATGCAAAATAGAGACAACATTTTTACCCTAGGAAACACAACCTTGGGAGAAAACTCAGCAACATTGCTTTCGGAGAAATCATTCTTCAGCAAGGTTTACAAAATCAGCAGTTTTGTCTAGAAACCTCTGCCTATAATCCAAGTCAAATACCAGTCAAACATCCAACAAGTCAATGTTGGTCGAACCAGCCAAAAAAGTCAAGAGTCAATGTTGGTCAAATAGTCAGCCTATGGTCAAAATTCAGCCCTGCAGTTAAGACGGCCCTGTGTTCAACTCTGCAACAAATGCTATATAGTTATGCAGTCAAATATGACGTCAAATAGCTCAGCGAACTCCCATTCAACTCAGTCAAATAGAGATATAACTTGGTCAACTACTGTTAATTTTTGGGGCTAGATTTTTCTCTGTTGTAGATAATTGCATTTTTAAACTTTTTCAACAATTTACCCATTTCATTCACCCCATAACATCATATCACTATTAGCAATTATGTAGAGAAAACAATAACATCAACAATGCAACAGAACAGTAAGGAACTATAGGAGAAAAGCAAACACAATGAGACACCAATATTTAGGTTAGAAACCAGCGCAAAACCCCACAAGGAGGAAAAACCCAACCAAATTCTTCTTAGATATTCATCAAATGTTCAGCTAAAATACAAAGTACAAATATCATGAGACATAAGTCTTTCATCATCAATCACATTAGGCCACCTAGGGCCAATCCTGGATCATACTAGATCCTCATAATGACCAAGGAGGGCAGACTTGTTCCAAGGAGGGCAGACTTGACATTATGTGGACTTATTAACTCTACATAAAATTCAAAATTATTTTCTTACAAATGTCCAAATGGGACATGACTCAGGTACAATTTTCTTTGACTCGTAATAAATTCTTTTTGACTCTTTTGTACTCTATAAGCATGAAGAAAATGCTTTGACCAAAAATAAATATAATAATGAATATAATAAATACATCAATGATTGTTTTACATTACATTATGAAGACCAACACTAGTTACAACTTTTAACAAGTTAGACTTAGAAAAAGCACAACATTATTATGTTGGCTTATTGCGCTGAAGTGATCATAGGAAAAGTAAAGTAAATTACTTTAGTGATTATGTTTTAATCTAAGCCCTTGATCTCAAGTGAGGCAAGATCTAATCTAGGCCATCAATCGCTTTGGAGATTAGGGTTATGGATTTAGCACAATGTAAAGTTTAAAAAGCAAAGCTAGGGATAAGGAGAAGACACAATACAGCAGTACAAGATTGAGAGATGCTTCTCAATGAGTGTGTTGGGTCCGAGGAAGGAGCAGCAAGGAGATCAAGATCATCCAAAGGGGGTTGATCCGCTGGATCAGATCCAGTGTTGTATATGTAATTCCTCAATTGGAATTTGGGCCATTTTCCTAGGAAGGGAAAAGTAAGTTCAGACTCCAGAGCTTAAATGAAGAATTGGGATTGACCAGAATGTGTCATTTTTGTGATTGAGATTGGTGAATTTTCTTTCGGTATATTTTATGTTGTTAATACCCTAGCTGTGCTTTTTATTCAGTAGACGTAATCCTGCTTGGAACTAACTGCCGGATTGCTAGGGGAAGAAAAATTAAACACCTTTTGGCTCTAAAGACGTAACAATCTTAATGTACTTGTATGTTGATTTATAATGTGATATATGAGGATTTTTTTGACAAAAAGAAAATAATAATAATATTAATATTAACAGCAGCATATTCATGGATTTGTATACGTAACAATCTTGATGTACTTGTATGTTGATTTATAATGTGATATATGAGGATTTTTTTGACAAAAAGAAAACAATAATAATAATATTAACAGCATCATATTCAGGTATTTGTATTTGTCTTCTTGCTGAAGACCTGTTTGAGATCCCCCTTCTTGCAGAGGAACAGGATCAAGACCCACAGCTAGTAAATCAGCAATTTGATATGTAGATGTATCTGTTTTGCCATTATAGATCAGTTTCCCTGTAAACCAATTTAAATTTATGACCAGACACATCTAACCATTAGACAAGGTAATTTGAACCACATGATAATCAGAAATATCCTTCACACACCATAGCTTTTAATCCTGATAAATTCTGAAAACAGAAAATGCACCATGAATGCCACTATTCATGCAGATCATCATATTGATGCACTGGCACATAACACAATTTGATATCAAAAACTCTTATCAACAATTTTCTGGGTATCACACTATCAACATTGCCCATTGTAGAAAACCCATTTTGGATAAGGAAGGAAAATGATACTGAAAACAGATTCCAACCAAACAGACTTTATTATGCTCAGCTGTAACCAAAACACAGATTGCCATTTATGCCAGATTTTTCAAAGAAATCACCTGATTTGCTCTTTGCCCAAAACCTGTGAGAAAATTCTCAGGCTTCACATCACGATGAAGAAAGTTCTTTGAATGGACATACTCCATCCTGTTAATCTAAAACCACAAACTATGGAACTTATAAAAATCTCTTCCAATAAAGACATCAGAACAAATAGAAGTGGAAAGAATAGATAGTTTATTGTGTGAAAATCATCACTCAGCATGCTATAGATGCAAAACTGCAAATTCACACTTGATTTTCTTAATGTTACAGCCTACTCTGTGACAATGGAAAAAAACTAAATACTTGTGCAACTAAATGTAAAAGCAAAGATACCCACTAGCTGATCAGCAAGCATTAATACGGTTTTCAAAGAGAACTTTCGACCACAAGAATTGAATAAATCTTCAAGACTTGGTCCAAGAAGGTCAAGAACCATCACATTATAACTTCCTTGCACTCCAGACCATCTTATATTTGGGATTCCAGCTGCAACAAACCCAGAAGCAAGCTTAAAGACCCTTCATGCAGAGCTTGAAAGACAGAAAATACTGCTAATCAAAAAAATGAAGGTAACAAAAAAATTATCCACGAGAACTCGGATAACAGAACTCTTACTTCCTCCTTGAACAATTCTGTAAACCTTGGCCTCGTATAAAAGCTGCGGGTGATTAGTCTTTACATTTTCCTGTTGTAATTGTAAAACAAGGAACGGGAGAAAAAAGTCATGACAAAAAACATCTCAGTTTTTCAATCTGAGGCTACATGCTTTTAAATTAGCTAAATTTCAGCCAAACCAATGTTTGATATCATCGCATGCTGTAGTATAAAAGTTTACTTAAAACATAGAATCGATGTTTAAACCAGTAGTGGTGCCTTAAGCTACAAGTTCCATAGATTTTATTTATTATATATAAATCAAATATGAGCTGGGTAGGCGTTTAGGTTGCTCTATGTCTTTCTTAACATGTATTGTATGGATTTATTTACTATTTCTAAACTTCTTTAGAAAAGAAACTACAAAAGACCAAGCAGATTTTAAAAGCTGTTAGTATTAATATTAAATTAAAATATAGCCAACTTAGTGTAGTCAGACCCATCCTTTGGTAAATGGACATAATCAGATGTCACTATATTTCCACAACTACTCTATATAAATTTTCAACTATGAATTAAAAACTAAATTCACATATACATTGTATCTAGTAAAGTTTTTTATAGCTAGTAAAGCTGTCCATAATGCTTTGGAGTTAGACCACACGAAATTTAAAAATTTCGGATGTTTTGGGTAATGTCATCATTCATCATCGAGGAGGGATAGAAAGCATGACGATCTTAATGATTGTAGCATTTCATATGTGTTGGCCTATTAATGCTCATTGTAGGTGCTTGTAAGGGCTAAGGCCCACATTGTATTTTTGGCCTCCCTTACCTCTCATGTAAATAGAGAAAGCAGAGAATACCTCCGATCATATATACTCATTCACTCATATTCATTCTTGCAATGAGGTGTGCCTAAACAAGAGTATGCACTAGTGTCTCTCTCTCTCTCTAGACTTTCTTGGTTTTCTTGGAGCATCTTGGAGGTGTAGGGTTAGGGTTTATCAGTTGGAGAGTGGAGAGTGGAGATAGGATTTTGAGATGCCCTAGGATGAAATTGTGAAGAAGAAGAAGAGAGGATGTGTTGGAGTGATTCTTGCATATTGAATCTTCTTGGTTGCTAGGATTTTGTTAATTTTCCCTAAGTAGGGTTTAGACGAATGGGAGGATTTGTATTAGCCTTGAGGAAAGCCTATGGTATGTACATGTAGTTCATCTTGAGCATATTAATGAAAATTTTAGCTGTCCAAAACTTGTGCACTTTCCAAATTTGAATTTCAACTAAATATGTTCTTTATGCATTGTTATTTATAACCATATATGTCTTGCTGATTTGACATTAGTAAAAGGGCATTTGTTAAGTGATTTGACATCTAAGTAAAGAATATAATAGGTTGACTTTACTTTTTTTAAACTGGAAAGAGTATTTGTATTTTCTAATTCTGCCCCTGGTTCGCAGCAAATACATCAGGCATTATAGAGTTAACTCATCATAATTTTCCAATTGTTTTCTCCTTTCCAATAGGAATACGTGATTTTCCTGAGGAGAATATATCTGAGCAACAAAAACAGGGGTTTTGTAAGTGAATATTTTACAACACTGCCCCAACAAAACACAAAATTTACCACACATAACACTACTAACTGGTTAAGAAATCTTTTATGACAGCTTGTCTGCATGCATGTGTTTGTAAGTGAATATTTTACAACACTGCCCCAACAAAACACAAAATTTACCACACAGAACACTACTAACTGGTTAAGAAATCTTTTATGACAGCTTGTCTGCATGCATGTGTTTTCTCGGGGTTGCCACAAAATCACTTGGGCCCCTATAACAAATATATATATATATATATATAATAAATTAGTTATTGAAGAGTCATGTCCCAAAGGACATGACTATTTGTGAAGGGACACCTTGCCTAGCATATAAGCAAGGCCCTCATGGTAACATTCTACCAATTCAGTTATTCTATCATCTTATATATATATATATATATATATATATATATATATATATATATATATATATTTGTGTACAACACATTTTAAATCAAACAGAAAATTGTTTGTTTACTACAGTGGTATCATAGTAGAAACAATTGAAGCTATGCAAAATGTTCCCTTAAATGAATTTAGTGAACTTTGGCGCAATGATATTCATCTAAGTATTTTCCTTCCGTATATACTCGCACAAGGGATGGATAACCATTTTGCATCAATTGCTGATTCTGTGTTGTCAGTTGTAGCAACTTCAGAATTTGCATCATTCCCAGGTCATCTGACTGATGCTGTCATAAAGGAGTTTCTGGATCGATTCCTGCTACCTATGATCTTCGTGGCGCTAAAATATGGGTTAGATGTTTCTGGGCTTGACGGTTCCTTGGTTTCTTACTTAGAAAGGATTTTGAAAGCATCATATGGAGTCTCTCTTCTTCCTTGGTGTGAACCTTATGCACAAGCTGGTCTGAAAGCAAATTCTCCATTGACACGACGATTATCATGCAAAGCTATTGCACAGCTTCTTGAGAATAGCAACAAAGATGAAGGTGTTGGTGTGAAAGCCATTGTTGAACATGGTGTTTGGCCTTCCATTGTTGCTTTCCTTGCTGATAGTGATGAAGGTGTTGCAACAGCAGCTGCAGGGGTTGTGAAGAATCTTGTGAAATCAACTCACGGTCTTGAGCTTATTTTCCCTGCTAAAGCAGAGGAAGACACGCTCATGAAGGAAATTGCTATATATATTTCTTCAATAGTGTGCATTCAAATTTTGGCAATTATTGCTGCACTATCTGGTATCTCAGATGAGACAACTACTATAGTTCACCAATCAGGTCTTTGGCATGTTTGAACAAGAACTTAATAGCACATCTGATATGCTCGCTACATAGAATGTCTTGGAAGTTCTATATGATATAGTAAGAACCCCAATTGCTGCAAAGTTTCTATTAACAAAAGGCTTGTTTTAGCAATTAGCTGCTACCATAAGTAATATTTCTGTGGATTTATTACTGCCATCAAGGTCTATTACAGTAAGTGTGAGGCTTCTTTCTTTTGATGGCATCTACTCAGCAGTTGATGAATTTGATGTAAAGAATGTTGTACAAGTGATTGACATGGACTTAGAGAGGTTGAAGGCTACAAACAACGATGAACAAGAAATTACACTTGATGCACTCGTCCAAATTGGTGCAGTGATGTGAGGACTCAGGAGCTGAATTATTACTTTGCAACACACCACCAATGGTGTAGATGCAAATTGTTCTTGTGGATGGAAAAATATACAATAGGCTGGGACTCATGCTTTGGCATCCATTTCAGGGCAAGAGCGAGGAGAAAATACTCAATTACTCAATGATCAAGCTGAAACATGCCTCTGTAATTTAATATATATAGCAGCTGAAAACTCTTCAAAGAGTTCTACATCTGGTTTTCTTTGGTCACTTCTCCAGGGGGATCCAGATATACGACTAACTGCATATCGATTGATAACTGGGTCATTTATGCAAGCATGGTGTTTAAAGGAAGTTTGTACTAATCAGGAAATAATCAACTTGGTCACAAATCCACTCTCGGAAACCACAAAAATAGCTGAGGCGTTATTCCAGATATATGTGATTAACGCTCACATAGGTAAATCATCCACCAGTGGGCATTATTTTACCCATCATCCATAACGTTCTAGTAGCTACTGATCCATTATTTTATCAGTCCACAGGTTTATATTTGCCCCAATTCCTGGCTTCCAATACAGACCTGAACGAATGAGAGGGGCCATTGATACAAATAATTTCCATATCGAGGAGCACCCTCTTGAGGCTTGAATTGAATCCAGACTTCTTATTCTTTCTCCTTGAAGGTATTTTTCCTTGAGAACTGCTTTCCACCAATCTTCTTCTTGGGTGATGAATCTCCAAACCAGTTTTTCCCTTACTGCTTTATTCATTAGCATAATTCATTAGCATAGGGTCCCAAATGCCAAGCCCTCCATGATTTTTAGGATGCTTCATAATAGCCCATTTAATCAAATGGAATTCCTTTGTACTTGATTTTCCTCCTTCCCATAGAAACTTGCGAATTTCTTTTGCCAAAAGAGAGAAGTTTTGTGGAGCAACAAGTGCTAAGAATTGATAATAAAGTGGTAAAGCCGAGAGTAATACTTTGATCAGAACAACACGCCCTGCAAGACTGAGCCATCTAGCCCCCCAGGAAATGAATTTTCCTTTGAATTTTGAAAGAAAACCTTCCCAAGCTTGGGTTGAGTGTCATTTCAGGAAAATATGAATGCCTAAATTCTTTCGATGTTTCCACCAATCGAAATCCCATTATTCTTCCAATTTGTCTTTGCTTTCTACATGAAATATTTCCATGTATAAATCAAAGATTTCCCAGAATTTGTTTGACCTCCCGAAGCTTCAAGAAAATTATCCAGAACCCTTCTGAATCTTCTTGCTATTATTGAGGAAGCTCCATCCATCAAAAGCGTACATCATCAAATTGAGAGTGATTGATGCTCTTGATACCTCTGACAAACCTGATTCCTGGGAGGTGCTCAAATCTTCATTCAAATTCCAATTTGCAGTTGAGGGAATCTGCCATAATGATATACAAGAAGGGAGATAAGGGGCAACCTTAGCGAAGGCCTCGCTAGGCACAGAAATACCCAGTCGCTCTCCCATTAATCAAGGGGGCAATCCAAAGCAATTTTATGCAAAGAGAAACCCAATGAATGAATTTAGCATCAAAGCCAAATACTTTCCTCACCTTAAATAGGAATTCATGACTCACTTTATCAAAGGCATTTTCCATGTCAAGTTTGACAAGCATGCCTTTGTCTACTGATTTTAGGGCATCCTCTAAACTGATAATTACTTCTTGTGATTTCCATTAGGTTAATCTTTTCTTGTGATCTTTTTCATCATAAAGCAATTACACAAAGGAATATCAACAATAAAGCAAAAATGCTAGGAGGATTATAAAAAGACAGCCACACAAGAACACAAGAGTTTACCCTGGGAAAACCCACATGGGGGAAAATCCCAGCAACCTTTTCCTTAGAGAATTCTTTATTTCAACAGAGATACACCTAGACATCCTAGTCATATACAAGGTCAAACTGACCATCAAAGAAAACTTGGTCAAACCTAGTCCAACTCCATCCTAGTCAAGTCAATCAGTTGCCCATTGAACTAGGTCAGGTCTGCTCTGCTGGGGCATAATTTCGACCTCTTCAACACGGAGATTCATTCCTCAACAAAGAGCTTCCATAAAGATTCAGATAGCTGCCATCACAAGAATTCAATCCTGCCCTAGGGCTACAAATTTGTCCTGTACTCTTTCATCAATATTTCATCCTTTCTCTTCATCATAACAGACCTCAGAAATTCGTCCTTGACTTGTCCTTGCTCTGCCATAGATTTGCTCACAATTATGCTTTAGATTTGATTGGACATCTGCCCAGAAGATCTGAATTACTTCCACAAAACAAATCTGAGTTGTATGCCATATGTGGGAGGACGAGTGTCCTTATATGGCCATTTGTTATGCCAAATGGGTGCCATCAATACTGGGGCCGACATGACTAGGAGGGTCGACTTGCCTCTTTTGGAGCCACTAAATTCAACTTTTCTTCCTTTTCAAAGGACATGAAGAACATGCCTTTTTTACATTTTTCTTTTGACAAAGATGGCATGAAGAACATGCTTTATAGAATACATCAACGATTAAAATATTAATTATGAAGACCAACCATAGTTACAAAATTCAACACTCCCTCTTAACTAGGGAGGTATTCATAATGACTATCTAGATGTTCTCATGTTGACAAATTTCTTTAAGAAAATGTTCTAACAAATCATTACAAGAATCGAATCAACAATTGTGACACATGGTCAAACAAGTTACCATAAACTGGTCAAAATTGTGACACATGGTAAACTAATAGAATCAATCAATTACCATAATCTGGTCAAACATATTTGACACATGGTAAGTCAACAGTATCAACAGGCTACCATAATTCTGGTAGGTACCTCTGACACATGGTGCATTCTCACCAAAATTTTGATCAGTACTCTTGACACATGGTAGATCAACCATAATTTTGGTTGGTACATCTAACACATGGCGTACCCTCACCATAATTCTGGCCAATGCTCCTAACACATGGTTCATCATTAGCATCAACTAGTCACCATAATTCTATTCTAACTGACACATGGTATACAAACTAGTCTTGGTTCACCATCATTCTAATCAGTACCTAACACATGGTGAATCCCCAAAGGCCACACTCTATCTAAGTAATTTTGGGCATGATGCTAAATGATCTTGATGTTGAAAGGCCACACTCTATCTAAGTAAATCTAAGCTTCTAAGACCATTCTTCTTAATTCTGGTCAATATACTTGACACGGGCAGAATGATTGTCCTTTGTCTAACCATTCTCCCTAATTCTGATCATGTATGACACAAGAAGAATGTCAGTCCACAAAGCTATTTCATCAGCGCTCCCTCTCAATGAGAAAGGCATTCTCAACAAGTCCGAACTTGTCCTTGAAGTATGCAAACTTCGCTCTGGACAGAGGATTTGTCAGCAATCTACTATACTGTAGAATAATACTTAAGCCATACTACTTCCTGTGTTTCAACCTGTCATCATGGTCATCACCTACACCTGATCAAGGCAATCCTACAAGTAGCCTTTGAAGCCAAATTGCTTCTCAACTTGCCAATTCAGCTGCAAGATATTCAGCCTCTGTAATACTGAGTGTGACAGATGTTGTTAAATTTGGACAACTAGGTCCAAACTCCATCTTGTGATGCTCAGATGAAGATTCCAATATTTGTATTGGATTCCTCTTTCAGAGAGGTGTAAAATCGATATAAAATTGATTTTAATCTGATAAGCAGAACATTTATTTTGAATTTATTATTTATAATAAATTTAAGTGCAGGTCGGCCTTAAGGTTTTACACCCCCAGCAGATGTTTCACACACCTCAATGATGGATATAAATACAGTCAACGTTGGAGAGCATTTCACTCACTCAACATCACATCTTCTCCTCTGATTATATATGAGCATCTGAGAAGCAGTTTCATCTCCCACGTGAGAAGAAGGACGAAATCTACTGCAGCAAAAGGACGAAATTTACTGCAGCAAATTTTCTGCAGTTAGGGTTTCTGGGCAAGTTTGACCAGCGTTGACTTTGGTCAACACATGGTCCGAATTGGCTGAAATTTGGTGGAGAGTTCGATTTTTGAAGGCCATACTCATTGGCACAAAAATCGACGTCAAAAGGTTGACCGAAGTTGGAGCTGCGTTGACTTTATTGTTGCTGCCCTGCGTTGCCTTTTTCTAGACTACGTTGACTTTTCTGGGGTTGACTTTGAGTTGACTGGGTGACTGATTTGAGGAATGTTGTGACACATTCTGGATTGGCTGACCAAGAAGACTTTGCTGGTTGAAGCATCCTGCTGACCGCCGAAATGCACCAACACATTCTCCTGTTTCTGGTTTGACTTCTATAGATCCACTGGTATGTTCTATCAGCATTTTTACTTAACTGTTTATGTGATTGCTGTTATAAAAGTAAAGTTGCATCAAGCATAGAACATCTACAAAATTTTACATGGTATCAGAGCTGAGGTGAAGACAAGCCCTAACTTATAGCAATCACCAAAAGAAAAAAATGAGTTCCACAAGTTATGCTTCAAGGAGGATAACAAGCTGACTGGAAGGGATGACTTCCATGCTTGGAAGATGATATTAGATCTCAAATTGGAAGACCATGATCTCATGGACTACGTACTGGGTAAGATACAAGAACCTCCATCCACTGCTACTGTTCCTGCTAAAACCAAGTATAAGAAGGGAGAGATCAAAGCAAAGCTAATGATCAGGGAATCCATACATAAAAGTCTGGTTGCCTACATATCTGAGCTAGGCACATCCAAAGAGATGTATGATAAGCTAATACAAATGTTCAACGTAAACAATGCAAACCAGGTGCTATTCTTCAAGAATCAATTGAAGAATCTGAAGAAAGGCAGGGATGAATCTGTCCAAACATACTTTCTGAAACTGACCGAGATCAGGAACAATTTGCTGGCTATTAGGGAGACAATAGCTGATCGTGAGATGGTACTCACCGCACTTGGAGGGCTCCCATATGAATGGAAAGTATTCAACACTACCATTCTCAATAATAACACAATTTCTAACTTTGACGAGCTACTGTCAAGATGCATGCAAGAAGAGACAAGAATGAAGGAATACGAAAATGATAGAAATGCTACCTACTCTGCTCATTCTAGAAAGAAGAACTTTGGTGGTCCAAAAAACAAAGGAAGAGTAGGGGCCCAAGGAAAGAAGGGCAAGTGTTTCACTTGTCATAGGCCAGGTCATCATGCTATAGAATGTCCTTTCAAGAAGGATTCTCCCGATAGTGATGACAACAACAACAACCGGAGGAATGGAAATCAAAGCAACAACAGGTCCAAAGGAAAGAGGAAGGCTCCCTCTGGCGGAAACAATCAACCTTTAAAAAGGTCTAGAAACTCCAGGTATGAGGAGTCAAATGTTGTTGATAAAAGAAATGAATACATTCTTGTGTCTGCCCTCTCCGCTGCATCCCCGCCCGACACTATGGATGTCTGGCTGACAGATAGTGGTGCCTCAAGACACATCACTGGGTTCAAGGAAGCACTCTCTGACATGGTTGAGAAGGATACTAATCTGGAAATTATCCTTGGAGATAATGCCACATATCCCGTGAAAGGGGCAGGGACTGTGACCCTCCACTTGTCTCAAGGACAAGTCCTGCATTTGTAGGATGTACTCTATGTACCAAAATTGAAGAAGAACCTTGTGTCTATATCAGCCATGGAAGACAAAGGTTTCAATGTGGCATTCACTGATGGAAAGGTGCACATGTGGAAGAAGAATCTCAAGGAAGCTATCGTGATTGGTTTTAGAGTTGGAACACTCTACCAGGTTGAAGGAAGTCCACTAGGAGCTATGACATGTGATACTATCCGACAAAATGAACTATGGCACCGGAGGTTTGGACACCTTCATTACAAGGCCCTTCTCGAAGCAAGGAAGGTGGTGACAGCGATGCCCGATTTTGGAAACAATCATGAAGGTGTATGTAGGGGTTGTGCCAAAGGAAAGCATACAAGGGGACCTTTCCCCTCAAGTGTCACAAAGACATCTGATATTTTGCAACTAGTCCATTCTGATCTATCTGGTACGCTACCCGTGACATCCCTGGGAGGATGTTCTTACTATATGACATTCACTGATGACTTCTCCCACAAAGCCTGGATATACTTCTTGAAGAAGAAGGATGAGGCTTTCATGTGGTTCCGTACCATCAAAGCCTTGGTGGAAAATATGACAGGGAAGAAGATCAAGATTTTGAGGACCGACAATGGCACTGAATATGAGTCAAATGAGTTCAAGGACTTTTGCAGAGAAGCTGGCATTAAGAGGGAGACTACTACTGCCTATACTCCTGAGCAGAATGGAGTTGTTGAACGAAAGAACAGGACCATTGTGGAAGCTGCCCATGCCATGCTATGTGACCAGGGTCTACCGAAGTTTCTGTGGGGAGAAGCTGCGAATACTGCTGTATACATTCAAAACCGATGCCCTCATTCCGCCCTGGACTCCAAAACTCCCGAAGAGGTTTTCACTGGTAAGAAACCTGACGTCTCACATTTTAGAATTTTTGGATGTCCTGTTTATTTTCATGTGCCAAAAGAAGAGAGAAGTAAGCTGGATGCTTCTAGGAAGAAAGGAATGTTTGTGGGCTACAGCGAAACTTCTAAGGCCTATAGAGTCTATGTACCTGGTCAAAGGGAAGTAAAGATATGCCACGATGTCACTTTTGACAAAGATGCTTTCCTGAAGAAAGTAGTAGATCTTCGAAGATCTGAGGAAAATCATGAAGCAAGGCCTAGAAATCAAGAAGAACCACAGGATGAGACAATGCCTGATGTTGAAGGAGAAATGGACCCAATCGATCCATCTCCTTCACTGAGAAAGAGACCATCATGGCTCAGGGACACTCTCGAAGATGCTGAGGGACATTCTTCCCCGAGGGGGACATTCTAAGAAAGCAAGAAGTCGTGTAGATACCAAGGGTATCTGGCTGCCATGAGTACTATTGTACAATCTGAACCTAGATCTTTTAAGGAAGCCGTAAATCATCAAGTCTGGAAGGATGCTATGCACGAAGAATATGAGTCCAGAATGAAGAATGATGTCTGGGATGTGGTTCCAAGACCGAAGGACAAATCAATTGTCACTGCGAAATGGCTCTACAAGATCAAGCATGGATCTGATGGAAGTGCTAAAAATTTCAAGGCAAGATTTGTTGCCCGTGGCTTCTCTCAAAAGGAAGGAATAGACTATGATGACATATTTGCACCTGTGGCACGATATACCACCTTTTGATCAATCATAGCCCTTGCTGCTACACAAGGATGGAGTCTTCATCAGATGGATGTCAAGACCGCTTTTCTGCATGGTGCAATAAAAGAAGAGGTGTATGTAGAACAACCTCTGGGGTTTGAAGTCCAAGATCGGGACACTCATGTCTGCAGGTTGAAGAAAGCCCTCTATGGGTTGAAACAAGCACCCAGAGCTTGGTACGCGAGGATAGATAGCTACTTGATGAAGCTGGGCTTCACTCGGAGTAATGTTGATCCGAACCTTTACTTCAAGGTTGTCCAAGGGAAGCCTCTCATTCTGGTGTTGTATGTCGACGACCTCTTTTTGACAGGTGCTGACCCTCTCATTCATCAATGCAAGAGGGAGCTCGCTACTGAGTTTGAGATGAAGGACCTAGGACTGATGCACTACTTCCTAGGCCTGGAGGTCTGGCAGAGACCTGGAGAGATTTTCCTTTCTCAAGGAAAATACATTGTGAAACTTCTGGAAAGATTTGGTATGGTGGACTACAATTCTGTGTCAACACCAATGGAACTCAACTTCAAGAAGTTGAGTGGCAGCACTGTTGGGCTCGTATTGGCAAATCCTACTGAGTATCGTCAACTCGTAGGGGCCCTGATGTTCTTAGTGAACACTCGTCCAAATATATCTTTTGCAATGAACACTTTGAGTCAACAGATGGTTGAACCTCAACACTTTCATTGGGTTGGTGCCAAGAATCTTCTGAGATACCTTCAGGGCACGATAAACCATGGGCTTAGATACACTGCCGGGAGCGTGACACTCCTTTGATATACTGATGCCGATTGGGGTGGCAGTGTGGTGGATCGTAAGAGCACATCGAGATGCTGCTTCAATCTTGGTTCTGCTTCGATTTCATGGATGAGCAGGAAGCAGAAGTCGGTGGCTTTGAGCACCGCAAAGGCCGAATACATTGCGGCAAGTATGGCCTGTTGTGAAGTAGTTTGGTTGCAAAAGCTCTTTAGTGCGCTGTTTGGACATGTGCTAGATACCACCGTGATACTCTGTGATAACAAGAGTGGGATTCACTTGACCGAGAATCCTGTGTTCCACGACTGATCCAAGCATATTGATATCAGGTATCATTTCATCCGAGATATGGTACAGCGAGGCGCCGTAAGGCTCGATCATATAGGAACTGATGAGCAGGTCGCAGATATTCTCACTAAGCCCCTTAGGAAGGTCAAGTTCCTAACCTTCCATGAGAGACTTGGTATCGTGGAACGACCCTATGATGTGGGTCCTGTTGGACGATGAGCTCGAGGAGCTCTGGGGGGCTTTGGGGACAGCTTCTCGGAGCTATGAGCAACCACAAGGCTAGGCTTGCCAAACCTTGTTGGTGTGCTTGGACCCCACCGTTGTGATTATTGAGTTCGTTCACCTTTCATTATCTGTGCGTCGTATGCATCCTACCCATTGAGTTCAGGGCTCATGGGAAGTACCTCTCATTTGGCCAATGAGGTGGAAAAAGCTAGAGACCAGTAGCAAAGACTGATGGACGCATCAGAGATTGCCGTACTCTCTATCTAGGATGGCATGGTCCAACCACTTGATCTGGGATCAAGTCTAGTGAGGTCTCGGACCTCCGCCTGACTTCGAGTCAGATGAACCAACTTCGGGTTGGTTGGAGACTCTTTGTGAGTCCGATAGAGGTCTCGGACCTCTGGGCTGAATTTGTCAACCAGGGGATGATGTCTTTGTGACTGACCTACTTCTGTTCTGAAATAAAGAGGCCAGCAAAGCAAGTTACGGCGAGATGACGCACGATGTTTGATTGCACTGGTGGATGGAGTTCTCCCTAGTTGAGAGGGAGTGTTAAATTTGGACAACTAGGTCCAAACTCCATCTTGTGATGCTCAGATGAAGATTCCAATATTTGTATTGGATTCCTCTTTCAGAGAGGTGTAAAATCGATATAAAATTGATTTTAATCTGATGAGCATAACATTTATTTTGAATTTATTATTTATAATAAATTTAAGTGCAGGTCGGCCTTAAGGTTTTACACCCCCAACAGATGTGTCACACACCTCAATGATGGATATAAATACAGTCAACGTTGGAGAGCTTTTCACTCATCTCATCCACACACTTCTCCTCTGATTATATATGAGCATTTGAGAAGCAGTTTCATCTCCCACGTGAGAAGAAGGACGAAATCTACTGCAGCAAAAGGACGAAATTTACTGCAGTTAGGGTTTCTGGGCAAGTTTGACCAGCGTTGACTTTGGTCAACGCATGGTCCGAATTGGCTGAAATTTGGTGGAGAGTTTGATTTTGAAGGCCGTACTCAATGGCACAAAAATCGAGGTCAAAAGGTTGACCGAAGTTGGAGATGCGTTGACTTTATTGTTGCTGCCCTGCGTTGACTATTTCTAGACTGCGTTGACTTTTCTGGGGTGGACTTTGAGTTGACTGGGTGACTGATTTGAGGACTATTGTGACACATTCTGGGTTGGCCGACCAAGAAGACTTTGCAGGTTGAAGCATCCTGCGGACCATCGTAACGCACCAACACATTCTCCTGTTTCTAGTTTGTCTTCTATAGATCCACTGGTATGTTCTATCAGCATTTTTACTTAACTATTTATGTGATTGTTGTTATAAAAGTAAAGTTGCATCAAGCATAGAACATCTACAAAATTTTACAGATGTCTACTTGTTAAATTTGGCAACTAGGGCCAAACTCCACTTTTCATTGCTCATATGATGGAGATGATATTTTTGTTGGATTCCTCTTTCGAAGAGTGCAAAATTGATCTAAAGATCATCTTGTTTGGATGAGCAGAAGTTGGATTTTGAATTTATTTCTCACACATGTGCAAATTGTCAAAATCGACCAGAATTGTTATGTAGGCTCACAAGCTCCAAAAGATATGTCTCCACCCCTCATTGATGGATATAAAAAGGAAAGAGTCAAACCTCATTTGGACATCATCTCATCTCACATTCTCTCTCCTTCTCATTGGTTCGTACAACCTCAAGAAGGCATTCTCTCTCCTTCGCACATGTGAAAGGGTAGCTGCAATTTTCGAATTGATTTAGGGCTTCTGCAATAGCGTTGACTTTGGGTCAACTTTGATTTTCTGACTTCGATTCTTGGGACAGAATTCGAGTTTGGTGGCATGAAAATCGAGCAAATCTGGGTTGTTTGACAGCAGCATTGACCACTAATTTAACCAGTGCGTTAACCAGGTTTGACCAAGAATTTCAGGACTGTTTTGGTCTAAATTTGACTGTTCTTTGAGGTCGAGTTTGACTGGGTTTGACTGAGCTCCATTGGGGTGGAATATTGTTGGTTTGACGAACGTTGACTTTGCTGGCTAGGGCACCCTATTGACTGTTGTAATTTGTACTTTTTCTCTCTACTGAATTTGAAGAATAATAAGAAGATTTGATAAAAGGGTCTTCCCCACATTGGGGTTTTTTCCTAGCATCCGCCAAAATTATTGTGTCCTCTTGTCTTGGCTTGTCTTCTGGTTATTTGTTTATGTTCTATCAGCATTTACTATCAATGTTAATGTGATTGCTAAACAGGAAATTGAATTGAGCTAATAAGAAAGATTGAACTAAATTTCTCTAAGCATAGAACATACCATCATTAACTTGGTATGAGAGTTGAGGTGAAGACAAAACCCAAGCAAGAGTGAGAAGAGCAATCACTGAAATTTGATTAGACAAGAACAAGGTTCAATGGCTTCCTCATCATACTTCAAATCTGATGACAAGCTCAATGATAAGTTTGATTATCATGCTTGGAAAATGTCCTTGGATCTGACATTGGAGGAACAAGATGTTATGGATTATGTGCAGGGAAAGATCACTGAGCCTCCATCAAATGCACCGGTTGCCACTAAAACAAAGTACAAGAAAGGGGAAAACAATGCGAAGAAGATCATTAGGGATTCTATTCACAAGCACTTGGTTGCTTATATCTCCGAGTTGGGCACATCTAAGGAGATGTATGATAAGTTGGTTAGCATGTTCAGGGCTAGCAATGCTAATCAAATTCTCTTTTTGAAGAACAAGTTGAAGGACATCAAAATGGACAAGGGAGACTCCATCTAATCCTACTTCATGAGGATCACCGAAATCAAGAATGATCTCTTACTCTCATTGCTCTTGGAGGTCTTCCCCAAGCATGGTATGTATTCAATACCACTATTCACAATAATAATATGATTCTTGATTTTGATGAATTGTTGAAAAGATGACCTCAAGAGGAGACAAGAATGATGGAGAGAGGCAAACCCTCAAATAGAACGGTGAAACTACTGCCTTCATCATTCATGCAAAGAAGAAAAATAATATTGGTCTGAGGAATCAAGGTCAAGGAAGAGCGGGTCCCAAAGGAAGGAAGGGTAGATGTTACAATTGTAACAAGTTTGGTCACTATGCTAGAGTGTGTCCCAATAAAAGGGACTCGCCCAGAGATGATGACTACAACAACAATAAAAACAACTTCAGGGGAAATGGAAATCAAAGGAACAATAGGTTCAACAATAAAGGAAAGAGAAAGGCTCCCTCTAATCGAAATGGAAATGCAAATGGTCAACCTTTCAAGAGGTCAAGGAACTCCAGGTATGATGAATCTAATGTTGTTGATAACAAGAAAAATGAATATATTCTTACATCTTCCCTCTCTGTTGCATCTCCTCCCGACACCCTGGATAACTGGTTGATTGATAGTGGTTCCTCAAGGCACTTCACTGGATATAAAGAGGCCCTCTCTAATTTGATTGAAAAGGATACTAATTTAGAAATTATCCTTGGAGATAAAGCCACCTATCCCGTGAAAGGGACAGGGACTGTGACCCTTCATTTAAATCAAGGTCAAGTCCTTCGTTTGCAAGATGTGTTGTATGTACCTAACTTGAAGAAGAATCTAGTGTCTATCTCGGCAATGGAAGACAAAGGATACAAGGTGGCATTCATTGATGGAAAGGTGCGCATTTGGAAGACGAATTCCAAAGAAGCATTCACTCTTGGTTTCAAGATTGATACACTCTATCAGGTTGGAGGAAGTCCATTGGGATCCATGACATGTAACACAACTCTTCAATCCGAGCTATGGCACCGAAGGTTTGCACACCTTCAATATAAAGCTCTTCCCAAAGCAAGGAAGGTGGTCACAGGTATGCCCGATTTCAAAGATGATCATAAAGGTGTATGTCAGGGTTGTGCCGAAGGAAAGCACACAAGGGGACCATTCCCCTCAAGTAACTCCAAGACTATTGATGTTCTACAATTGATTCATTCTGATCTATCTGGTATGTTGCCCGTAACATCCTTGGGAGGATGCTTATATTATGTCACTTTCATAGATGACTTCGCCCGCAAGACTTGGATATACTTCTTGAAGAAAAAGGACAAAGTATTCAAATGGTTCCGCACCTTCAAGGCCTTGGTTGAAAATCAAACAGGGAAGAAGATCAAAATTTTGATCTCTGATAATGGAACCAAATATGATTCAAATGAGTTCAATGACTATTGCAGGGAAGTTGGCATTAAGAGGGAGACCACTACTGCAGATACTCCCGAAAAAAATGGAGTTGCCGAAAGAAAGAATTGAACCATTCTTGAAGTTGCCCGTGCCATGCTTCATGACCAAGGTCTTCCGAAGTTCCTATGGGGAGAAGCTGCCAACACCGTTGTGTATGTTCAAAATAGATGCCCACATCAAGCATTAGACTCCAAAACTCCTGAAGAAGTCTTCACTAGTAAGAAACCTGATGTTTCTCACTTTAGAATTTTTGGAAGTCCCATATATTTTCATGTGCCGAAAGAAAAGAGGAGCAAATTGGATGCTTCTGGAAAGTAGGGAACGTTTTTGGGCTACAGTGAAACTTCGAAGGCATATAGAATCTATGTGGGCTACAGTGAAACTTCGAAGGCATATAGAATCTATGTGCCTAGTGAAAGAGAAGTAGAGATATGTCATGATGTCACCTTCGACGAAGATGCTGCCCTTAGGAAGGTTAGAGATCTTCCTATCTCAAAGGAAGACACAGAAGAAGAAGCAGGAAAGTAGGAAGAACCAAAGGATAAACACATGCCCGATGTTGAAGGTTTGATGGATCTTATAGATCCACCTTCTTCAAATAAAAGAAGACCCTCACGGCTTAGAGACACTCTCGAAGATGCCGAGAGACATATTGCTCCAAGGGGAACATTCGTGAAAATAAGAAGCCAAATAGGTACCAAGGGTACTTAGTAGCCATGAGCACCATTATACAATATGAACCTGGAACGTTTGAAGAAGACGTAAACCACCAAGTTTGGAAGGATGCAATGAACAAAGAATATGAATCAATCATGAAAAATGATGTATGGGATGTGGTTCCTAGACCGAAGGACAAATCTGTTGTCACCTCGAAATGGCTCTACAAGATCAAGCATGGAGACGATGGAAGTGCTGAAAATTTCAAGGCAATATTTGTTGCCCGAGGCTTCTCGCAGAAAGAAGGAATAGATTATGATGAAATATTTGCACCTGTTGCTCGCTACACCACCATCTGTTCGATCATTTCCCTTGTTGCATTGCAAGGATGGAGTCTACATCATATAGATGTCAACACTGCCTTCTTACATGGTTCAATCAAGGAAGAGGTCTATGTGGAACAACCTTCGAGATAGAGATACACATGTATGCAGGTTGAAGAAATCCCTCTATGGGTTGAAGCAAGTCCACAAGGCTTGGTATGAGAGGATCGATAGCTATCTGATGAAACTGGGCTTTACACGAAGTGAAGTTGATCTAAACCTTTACTTCAAGGTTGATAATGACAAGCCTCTCATTTTGGTTCTCTATGTGGAAGATCTCTTCCTTACAGGTGTAGACCCTCTTATTCATCAATGCAAGAGGGAGTTGGCTTCTACGTTCGAGATGAAGGACCTAGGACTGATGCATTACTTCCTAAGCCTAAAGGTCTAGCAAAAGCCAGGTGAGATTTTCCTTTCTCAAGGAAAATATGTTGTGAAGCTGTTGGAAATATTTGGGATGGTGGACTACAAGTTCGTGACTACTCCGATGGAACTCAACTTTAAGAAGTTGTATGGAAGTGTTGCTGGGCCCAATTTGGGAAATCCTACTGAGTCTCGCCAACTCGTAGGGGCCCTGATGTTCTTAGTGAACTCACGTTCGAACATATGTTTTGCAGTGAACACGTTGAGTCAATATATGGTCGAGCCTCATCACATTCATTGAATTGGTGCAAAGAATCCCTTGAGATATCTCCACGACACAATCAACAATGGACTAAGATACACTGTCAGGAGTATAAGGCTCCATGGATATAACGATGCTGACTGGGCAAGCAGTGTGGTGGATCATAAGAGCACATCTGGATGTTGCTTCACTCTAGGTTCTACTTCGATCTCTTGGATGAGCAGGAAGCAGAAATCGGTTGCTTTGGGCACCGTCAAGGCTAAATACATTGCAGCAAGTATGGCCTGTTGTGAAGTTGTTTGGTTGAGGAAGCTCTTCAGTGAGTTGTTTGGGCATGTGTTGGATACCATTGTGATCCAATGCGACACCCAAAGTGGGATTCGATTTTCCGAGAATCCCGTGTTCCACGACCGCTCCAAGCATATTGATATCAAGTACCACTTTATTTGAGATATGGTACATAGAGGCGTCGTAAGGCTCCATCACATTGGGACTGATGAGCAGGTCACAGATATTCTCACAAAGCCCCTAGGGAAGGTCAAATTCTTAACCTTCTACGAGAGGCTTGGAATCATGGACAGACCCTCTTAAGAGAGTCCCGCTTGAGTTGGACTTTGAGCTCTAGGAGCTCCAGGGGGCTTGGGGATAGCTTCTTGGAGCTCTAAGAAACCCCAGGGTTAGGTTCGCCTTACCTTGTTGGTGTGTTATTTCCCCACCGCTATGATATTGAGTTGGTTCACCCTCTCTTGATCTATGCCCCACATACATCCTACCCATGTAGTCCGGGACTCATAGGAAGTACCTCTCATCTAGCCATTGAGTTGGGAAATGAGGATAGAAACCATAGCATCACCGATGGACGCATCATGTATTGTCGTAATCTCTATGTCTAGGATGGGTTGTGTCCAACAACTTGATCTGGGATCAAGTTTGGTTGAGGTTTTTACCTCTAAACTGACTTCAGGTCAGTGGGAAGTGGCAAGGTCTTGTGACTCACTCTCAATCAAATATTCTTCATTATTTCTTCATTCAACACACTAGATCCGGTAGAGTATAGAGGCAGCAAGATGACACCGGATGACAGAATGGTACATGATGGTACAGGATGACAAGATTGCACAAGTTGATAGATGGATCGTTGGGTGGAGTTCTCCCTAGTTGAGAGGGAGTGTTAGGCAACTACGGCCAAACTCCACTTTTCACTGCTCATATGATGGAGATGATATTTTTGTTGGATTCCTCTTTCGGATAGGTGCAAGATTGATCTAAAGATCATCATGTTTGGATGAGTAGAACTTGGATTTTGAATTTATTTCACACGTGCAAAGTGTCAAGGTCGACCAAAATTATTATGTAGGCTCACAAGCCCCAAAGATGTGTCTCCACCCCTCATTGATGGATATAAAAAGGAGAGATTCAAACCTCATTTTGACATCATCTCATCTCACATTCTCTCTCCCTCTCATTGTTTCGTACAGCCTCAAGTAGACATTCTCTCACCTTCGCACATCTGAAAGGGCAACTGCAATTTTCGAACTGTTTTAGGGCTTCTGCAATAGCGTTGACTTTGGGTCAACTTTGATTTTTTGACTTCGATTTTTGGGACAGAATCCGAGTTTGGGAGGTTAAGTTTGGTGGCACGAAACCGAGAAAATCTGGGTTGTTTGACTACAGCATTGACTGCAGATTTGACCAGTGCGTTGACCAAGTTTGACCTAGAATTTTAGGACTATTTTGGGCTGACTTTGACTGTTCTTTGAGGTAGAGTTTGAATGGGTTTGACCAAGCTCCAATGGGGAGGAATATTGTTGGTTTGACCAGCGTTGACTTTGTTGGCTAGGGCATCCCGTTGACTGTTGTAAATTGTACTTTCTCTCTCTGATGAATTTGAAGAATAATAAGAAGATTTGATAAAAGGGTTTTCCCCACATTGGGGTTTTTCCCTGGCATCCGTCAAAATTATTGTGTCCTCTTGTCTTGGCTTCTCTTCTGGTTATTTGTTTATGTTCTATCAGCATTTACTGTCAATGTTAATGTGATTGCTAAACAAGAAACTGAATTGGGATAATAAGAAAGATTGAAGTAAATTGCTCTAACCATAGAACATACCATCGTTAACTAAAAATTAACACTACTTCATGCTCATCCAAGAAGTTATAACAGAGCCCAAACTGAAGCAATATCCTAATGAACTCTTTTTTCTTCAACACTCTCTTTCTGATCTGAATCTGTAGTTGTACTTCACTATTTGAGACAAATCTCAAATCATAACTAACTTTGTCGTGACCAACTGTACCATGTAGGTACTCCAACCCATGTTGAGCAACATGCCTTGGCTTATAAAACTGATCAACTTCCGTTCACTAGGTCCAACCTCACAATTGCTTTTCTCAGTTCTGTCATTATGACTGGGTGTTCCCTCTCACACTAAAACATATCTTGTTGTGGTAATTATGGTTGCTCCATCTGCAATTGTTATATTCTAGCATATCAGTTGACAGTGTCAATGACAATCCATCATTACGAACTCAGAGGTCAACTACCTCTGAAGCTAAAACAGGGGTTCTTGATTGCTCCCTCTATAAGAGAATCTTTCTACCACAGTTGCTCCCTTTGACATATGAGTCTTTCTGACAAAATGTCCCTCCGTAGTCTCCTCTCTCTTACTGAGGTAATCCTTCTCTTTGTACTTCTCATAAGTTACCATCTATAGCATACTCCATCTTGGAAGTCACCACTGAGTTCTTTTTGGCATAGATCAAGGCATACTTCAATCTTGTTGACCTCACTACTCACCCTTGAGCTCAAATCTCATCTTGTGCAATATCTCTCAACACAAGTCCTCTTGTCACAAGCTTTGCTTTGTTCTTCTATTCTTTTCATTTGTTTTCAAAGCCTAGGCAACCTTCACTATGTACTTGCAATCCTCACTAAGAGGCCATGAAAGAACAATTACAACCAAGCAAATGATACAAAGACAAGAGACTAACTGTTGGAATCACGATTGTCGTTAGATCAAAACCCGCAGGCGTTAGTCTCTTCTACAATCACCAGAGTTAGGATCCATGTTGCGAAACACACGGGGAGCATTGAACCCAATGTCCAACAATCTCCCCCCCAATGCAAGTCGGGTGACTTTCGAACTCGAGACCTGTCGCTCTAAAACCCCTTGTTGGAATCACGATTGCCGTTAGACCAAAACCCGCAAGCGTTAGTCTCCGCTACAATCGCCAGAGTTAGGATCCACGAGAGGCGGTTAGTCCATGTCGCGAAACACACGGGGAGCATTGAACCCAATGTCCAACACTAACTAGTAGTAAAACACCAATAATATAAATAAAGAAGAGAGATATAAAATACTTATCCTTTAAGGAGATGTCAACTCCTTGAACTTAGCCTTCTTGCATCCTTTTGCAACTTTAACAGCTACATCCACATCGTCATCATGATGTCATTCCTTCCTTGCAAGCGCTAAGGTTTCTATTTCCAAAGGAAACATTGATCTAAATCGAATCCTCCCTAGAGCTCTTTTTGCCTGGTAGGGTTTACAAACCCTAGATATCCAAAAATGTAAAAAACCTTTGAATTTTTCATGTCCAAGACTTTCATTCAGTCTTGCAAACCTTAGTTCTTCAAAGATCAATTCTGCACCTTTTACAAGTCCAGCAGATTTTGTCAACTTCCAAAATCCATACAATCCCCATGCTTTAGCAAACAATCAATAATATACCAGACAAAATTTAGGGCTTCCCCAGTGTTAGTCATCAGTATTTTTCACATGTTAGTGATGACTATATCCATAGCTGAGTTTTCTAGAAGCTGATTTCCATATGTAAATTTGTCATCTAGAAAAACCCTCATAAAACTTTTTTCGCCCTCCTACTTTTCAGTCCGCCCATGTTAAAGCTAAAACTCATTATCACTATCCTATCTAGCTTCAGCCCTACTGGTCTGCCCATCAGCTCTAAAAGGCAAATCCAAGTCTGTTTCAAAAGCCTCCCCTAAGTTAGGAAGTGGCGCTTTAAGGAATTTTACCTTTGGCAAACATCAAAAAGCCAAAAACCTCCATCTAATACAGACCATTCATGACAGACCTCCCACTCTACAAATGAAATTGATTACAGCCCTAAGTCGCGCCACTTACACACCCCTAAGTCTCAGCACTACATAGACCACAGTCTCAAGCTGATTATTAGGTGTTTTTACAGTGTTTTATGGATTTTGAAAAGACAAGAAATATAACATCATCTCAGAAGAAATTTCTTGAATCTACATTTAGAAGAACAGTTGCTTCTCAATGTAAACATGAGCCAGAGATATATCCGCAAGACATAAAGTTACTCATCAAGACCTTGCAGCTTCTTTTCAGCATGAAATCACAGTAGAGGAAAGACATCACTGTCAAACAGACTGGTAATTTTTCATGGCCAAGAACCTCCTTCATCTACAAGCAGAGGGTTAAGGCACCTCCTTCATCTACAAGCAGAGGGCGCTGGCCAATATTGACTTTAAGGATTGCAAAAGCCCAGGTTTTCTTTTTACTAGACAGTAAAACAGTGACTCTAGGTTTCTGAGTATAAGTGATTATCATAACAGGGCTAGGATCTGAAATGTGCAAGAAAAGGGAAAACAGATTTTTTGGTCTTGTAAAGGGAGTCATTTGAAGTTTTCAATCATATGAATTGTTAAACCCTTGGAGAGACATGTCATTAGTAAAAAAAATTCTAATTATAAGCAGCCTGCTGTTTCAACAAGACCAAATTGAAGAAAAGTTGACAAGTCAGTCATTACACAGGTAGAAGAAAAGATGGTTGTTTTTTCAAGGGTGCTAACCTCCCTACTCACAGAGATTATCTTTCAAATGACTTGTCATAAGTTGACCAAGGCAAATGGTGACATTTCAGTTTCCCCTCAGCAAAGAGCAGTGCAATGAGACAGTGAAAACCTCCTTCAAAGGAAACAAAAGGGCAGCTCTCCTTGTTTCACTTTCTAACTCTGATGTATCATCTTTTGTTTTTCTTTCTACCCATAGTCAAAGAAGAAAATTCAAAGACACCTAACAGTTGCATCTACAGTCAAGCTACACCTGTCACCCAATTAGATTTACATTGCAGACAAGATTATAGTATAATACCCAGAGCAAAAATGTATTTGATCTAGTTTGTCTCTTACAAACAGGTATACAAGCTCATCAAGTACAAAAAGAGCTTTGGCACAGTGTTTCAGGTTCTGGAAATCATCAAAGGCAAAATCTAAATGCCATTGCTCCAAAAGAGACACTTCCTCCTCTAAGTAAGAATAGTCAAAGTTTCAAAAGACATCTTATCCACAAGTACCATCTAAGTTTTGAAAACTTTGAAAAGCATGGAAAGAAAATCAGCTGGCAAGGGCAATTTGAGTTTTATCACCAAGAGACATCACCATTGGAACTATTGATCATCATAGGCAAAGGAGTTGTTTTGATAGACTGTCAGTGTTTTAGAAAGTTCAAGGCAAAAATAATTTTTCATTATTCAATGAACAGAGATATTATATAATATGTTTTGAGCAGAGGAATGTAGTGAAAGGTGCCCTTCTTAAATAAAATACCATGGCAAACTATGAAAACTGTAGCAAGTTTGACACCTACAGTGAAAGAAAAGACTGATGAAGCACCTACAAGCAGGGAGGTATTTTGAAAAGGGGCGCTTTTCTTAAATCGAAGAGCCATGACCAAATCCAAATAATGTCAGCAAATTGGGGCACCTGCAGTGATAAAGAAGTTGAAGAAGCAAGTGAAGACAGAAACTATCAAAGCAAGTGTTAAAGACAAAGTGGCAAAAGATGGTCTGAAGGTCATCAGGGTATCATTCAAAATTAGAGTTGCTGTGTTAGATGGTCACCAAAGGGACAATGATAGCAGAAAAACATTTTTGTCGAGTCATTAATGTTATAAAAGTGGTTCATGTTGACTTGGTTTAAAAACATGAAATCCTCCGTTGCCTACACTATTTCGGAGCCCGAGCTTCATAATGTACCAAAGAAAATGTTGAAGTCCGAAGGCAACGCTTAAAGGTTTTTGGTTTGAAAACAAACACCCCATTCATTTCAGCCAACAAAGTAACCGTTGGGGTTTTTGTTGTTTCAAAAGGGTAATGTGGATTGACCAACTTCATTTATGAAATCTCCGAGCAAGAGTATCGAGTAAAGCCTCTCTGATGTCCTCAAGACCAAACAAAGAAGATTGCAGCGATTTTTTAAGAAGTCTGCCACAGTTTCTCTGCGCGACGCGCCTGTAAGTTTGCGCGACGCGCTCAGAAGCGTTTTTGCACTGACCGATAACGGTCGCGCGACGCGCCTGTACATGTGCGCGACGCGCCTGTACACGGCGCCCGACTACGACCCGACAGGCCGCCCGGTTGGTTATTGGCGCGACGCTCTTCCTCTGCAAAGTGCCGCGCACCTGTTTATGCCTCCAAATACCTTCAAAACATTTCCAACCCGCAAACAAATATCTGCATTGTGATTTTGAGGTATTTTGGCTTGCTCTCCTTCCAAATTCACATTTTCTAAATATTGTTTGAGGCAGAAAAACAGTGTTTGTTGAAAGAAGGCAGCGTTCAAATTAAAACAGGGTTTGTTTTTAAGAGCGGTTGTGATTGAAAGCTACAGGCCTCTCCTACCTCATCATAGAAACAAAATGAGCCCTGTTAACCTCTCTCATGAAGTATGACTTTGACTTAGGGTATATGGTTCAAATAAGTGCAAGGAATGAAGGGGTTAGAACAAAATTGTTGAGTTTGACCTAGTTTATATATCATCATATATTTTGTGAAGCTGCCTATCAGGGTTAAGGTCAAATCAAAAGAGGGCTTGTCCTCGTTTATCTTGCTACATCACCATATCGGTCAACTGGTTTTGCTGTGAAAATATCCATTGGTTGAAGCTGTGCTTGAATGGTAAATACACTGCTAGAAGTGCCTATAGAGAAAACAGTGTGTTGAACTGCTACAAATTTCTCATACCACAGCATACAAAACTTTCAAACTTTGTCACCATATCGGAAAAACAGTGTTTTGACTGTGTGGTGATCCGAGGTGTAAAACTGTGGTGAAATGCTGAATGTGTTTTTAAAGGCACCTACAAGAAAGAAATTGTGTTGAACTAGGAGTTGTATGTTTTCACCTTCATTAATCAAAGGACCAGAGATCCTATACCTTCAAAGCATCAAAGGGCAAAAGTTAACCCTATAGACCACAGAAGGGGCAGTTTTTTCCTGAGTTTTCCACTTGACTGTCTTGTTCTTCAAACTTATTTTGACAAGTTGATTTTCAGATGGGGTAGGGGTTTTTTCTACAAAGGACAGGGTTTCCATATTAAACAGGAGTTTTGATTGTGGGAAAGAAATAAGCTGCTACAGCCTCTGTTGAAACTTTAGAGCTTGTTTAAATTCTGTCACCTTGTTCCATACCAGTAAGATTCACTGTATGCCCACACTGGAGATTGACCATGTATGTGGTATGATTTTGTTTGATGGAGTGACATACCAATAGAGGATAGTAAGTATAATGAGAAAAAGGGTTTTGGTTAGAGAGCAGTTTATTGTTTGAAAGCTACAGGGCAAAGTTGTTACTATTTCTCACAGAAAAGACAGTTTTCACTGTGTAGTTTGCCTGACTGTCTTTTATTCCTCGAAGCTTATTTAATAAGTTGATATCCATATAGAGCAAAGTTTTTTTTTAACAAAGCCAAAGGTGTTACATTGTTAAGAGGCCTTGTTTATTTTGCAAAGAGAAGACTCTTGCAGGCTTTGTTGAACTTTTTGAAGCATTTTCCAAAACTTTGTCACCTGGGCACATAAACTGTGACATTCACTGTCTGATCATACTAAAGGTTGATTGCACCATATGTAAGTTTGCTGAGTGATTGGCACACTAGGAAGAGCAGGTTTTTAATGATTGGAAAGTCTACCTTGAGACAAAGATATAGATGTGTTGATTGACCTCTAAACTTCACAAGAACAAGGTGATTTCTTGACACTTTGAACAAACAATTCACCTAACAGTTGTCTCCTTTTCATTGTATGGTCTCTTATTGAGAAATCTACTGACAGAGATATTTTAAAGGTGGACAGACCTTTTTCTGAAAAAGCAGGGGTTTTGTATTTGTAAGGAAACTTGTTGCAAATCATCCAAATACATTGTCTCTCTATAAAAAACAGTGAATTGACACAGTTTGGCTCCAAGAAGGCAGTTTATACACAGTGAGGTAGTTTGTTTTTTCAAAAGCACATTTAGGTCAAAATGCCTCCAAGGCAAGACAGCAGAAGTGGCCCACATAAAAGATATGAGCCAATCTCTACAGAGGAGGTAAATGCGCATCCATCCATCCTTTCCAACTTTCATGAGGTAGGTTGCTTGGATTTCTGCCAGAAGATACAGGAGGTCAAAAGTTTTTCGCCATTGACACACCTATGCGCCCTGAGGTTCCAGAACAAGCATTTCCAAGTAGCAGACCTTGATTTCAAGTTTTCTCCAAGATCAGTGTCCAAAGCCACCAAGATTCCATATCATGGCGAAAAATGGTTCAAACAGGCACATCTTGACTTAGAAGATTACAAGCCTTTCATCAAGCCTGAGCATAGAGATACTTTCACTGATATTTTTCCTTTTTCTTATCTTCTTGACAGCTATGCTCCTCTTATGAAAGTCATAATGAAGTATTTTACTTGTGAAGGGAGGTTTACTCGAGTTTATGCCTACCATGTCCGACTATTGATGCACTTCACTAGAACCAGGCAACTAAATCTCCCTTACTTTTTATACAAGAGCATCGAGAAGATGGCATCCACAGTCCAAAAGAAGGCCCCACCTCTGCAAATACCTTCCCTTTTCCATCATTCTCTGATCAAAATTATCATCCTACACCAGCTAGAGAAGAAAGAGGTTCCATGGGATGTATTCATCAGTCACCCAGATTTCTCTACTGTTCCTCCTGTCCATATATCTCCCACTCAGCCTGTTCATCGCCCTATACCTTTGTCCAGTAGGCCTACTCCTAGAAGGCTCAAAATTACCACTGAACAGTCAAGACAGCAGGAGGAAGGAGAAGGGAGTAGACAGCAAGAAGAGAAAGGTCATGAGCAAGAGGAAAGGGATGAAGAGCAGTAAACAGAAGATGAGGAACAGCTGCAGGACAGTGGTGAAGGTCAGCAGTGAACAGAAGATGATGAACAGCAGGTACAAGAGGAAGAGCAGCAGCTTTTTATTGGAGGACAGGAACAGCAGCTTGGGCAGGAAATTGAGCAGCATCTTGAGCCACAAAATGAGCAGGAAATCCAAGCACAGTAGCAGCTTGATTTTGGTGAAAAAGGGCAGCAGGTTGAAGCACAAATTGAACAAGGCATTGAAGTAGAACAGCAAATTGATGTTGGCGAACAGGGGCAGCAAATTGAACAGCAAGAAGAAGACACACAGCAGCCACAAGGAGAGCAGCATTTTCAAGAAGATGTCAAGGGTAAAGCATTTGTGTCTCCTCCTCCCAAAAGAACAAAACCTAGCATAGCAAGGAAGAAAGGGCCTAAGGCTGCCACTCCAAAAGTGACAAAAGTTGTCCCTAGCAAAAGAAAATTGCCCAAGAGGTCACCTACTAGCATGCCAAGGAGGAAAAGTGCAAGATTGGCCTTCAAAGGGAAAAGCAAGGTTGGAGAAAGTGAAAAACATGGAGGTGCATTGGCTGTCATTCCAATCCAAAGTGATGACAGCGATAATGAAGCCCGCATTCTTGAAAACCTCCTAATCCATAGAGAGGGACAAATAGAGGCATTGGAAAATGATCTTCAACGGGCAAGGAACTTCAACTATTTCTTGGAGACCCAAAATAAACAGATGAATGTTCACACAGCAGTTCATGAAGCACAAGCTATCAAATACAAGAATGAGGCAGCTAAGGCGCAAGCAAGGATAGAAGAACTCATTGATGATTTTGATGAGGAAGAAGAGGGAGACCAGCCTAGGCAGAAGAGCCCTAGGACCATAGGGCTTAAAAGAGCCTTGGAAAAACAGAAAGAAGAAGAACAGGCACAGCTTCAAGCTTTTCCCCTCACTGCACTACTTGAGCGGGAAATTGAAGAAAATAAGGAGGCATGGTTAGAAAGGGCCAACAAACACTTGGAGATGAAGCTTGAAAGAGAAAACAGAGATCTGGAGCTGCAAAGGAAGAGGACACATCACTTTCAAAAGTTGAATCAGTTTGCCCGGCGCAAACTAAAGGCAGCCTAAGAGAAACTGAAGAAGGCAAAGGGGAAGCGCCCGGCACGGAAAGAGGAGAAAGGCATATCAGCACTTGACATTTTGGCCTCAGCTTCGGAGCATGTTGCTAGGGACCCTTGAGGGTCATGCGCACCAATTTTGAGCCCATTTTGACAACTTTTTGTTTTTTGGCATTTTTTGAGTTTTTGGTCAAAAACTCATAAATGCGCCATTTCATTTTGAGGATTTGTCAAGTGAGGAGGATGATACCATTTGATGCCATAATTCTATGAGCAGGTCCTCAGCGATTTTCAGAGCATTTAGAGATCATTCGCCCCCTCAAAACGGCGAAAAATGCTCACTTTTTGCACATTCTGCCCGGCATATCAGCAGTCTGCAATTTTCTGGCTTTTTACACACAGGTACAGATTTGGAGGACTTCCAGGCATCAGATTGAGGTGATTTCAGTTGCACCAGAAAGTAGACACTCAGATCTTTCCAACGAGCTATCATGAGCTTCATTTCAACATTTGGAAGGATGTCAATTGTTTCCAGCAAGACAGGGGACCTTTTTCTGATATAAATTTGAAGTATTTTTGTAATTTTTGAACCTCAAAAATCTGCTTTTCCCAAATGTGCGTTTAGCTATTTTTACACTTGGAAAATGATCCAAAGTCAATTAAATTCCCTTTTTAGCAATTTTTAGATATTTTATGAGATATTTTTGTGCCTTGGGCTTTGCAAAGCCTCAAGGACAAGTTTAGATATTTTGATTAGGCCAATGGGATAGCTAGTTGCACCATGAGGTTTTCCTCACTCAAGCCTATTTATTCCATGAACTTCATTGTAAACAAAGGCTGAACTTGAGAGAAGAAGTAATATATTGGTCATATGAGCTTTGCAGAACATACTTGTGTTATGATTTTGGACTGCCTCTTGGATGCTTTTGATGAATGATGAAGGATTGTTGATGGATTCCATGACATGGTAGAATGGTATAGTGTTTCTTGCTTTGTTGTTGTCTTCTAGTTTTCATTCATGATACATGCTTCTTGTTGCTATAGATCAGTAGAGATTAAGTTTGAGATATGCCCATGGAGGCACCTCAAAATTCCTGAATCTTCATAGCTTTATGTTTTCTTCTTCCTTAGTTATGCTAAAGAATTCTTAACTGCTCTTTAGTAACTTAAGGTATTGTTGCTAGTTTTATTTATAAGTTCTATGCATATTGAATAGGATGTATGGTGTGCCCTGCTTACCTATGATTGTCCATATTTTTGTCCATAAAAATATCTCTTTGACTGATTAGCCTGTCATCTTGTTGAACCAAGGAGGCCTAGTCCCGATCTAGCCCTTTGCCTAAAACTATGAAAGCTTGTTTGTCAAAGTGCCCAATAACTTAAAGACTGTGTTTAGGCGTTCCGACATAGTATTTTGAGTTGTTAGTCCATCATATGTGTTTTCCCCAAAGTCTGATAGCCATTTCCCGAAGTTAGAAGGTCTTATACTTCTATGCATGGCTGGAATGTTTGATTTCTATGTATTAATTAGCTCATGGTTACATTTAGCATGATTAATGGTTTGCTATAACATGTTTATGTCTGCTATCAACTAGTTACACTTGAAATCCCTCGTCTTTCACGAACTTGATGTCCATTTACTCCATTTTTCCCAAAGATCCTTTCTACCTTGAATCAAATCGGCCCTACAGCAGCCTTGCATCATCATCTCATAGCCTCCTTGACCTTTTTGACCCCATAGCCCAGTTGATCTGACTTCTTGTTACCCATTTTATATCTTTGATCAGTTTTATCCCTCACAAACTTAAAAACAAAAAAACAAAAAACATACTTCATAACTAGCCTAATATCAGAACACCACAAGCAAACACACCGATATCTTTTATATATAATAGAGAGAGCCCTCTCTGAGTCCAGGAAGGCTAGGTCCTTGGGCTCCAAAGCTTGGTTTGATGTTACATCGTCATTTGGCTCACTAATCGGCCAAATCACGGGAACCTAACATAATGGCGATCACGGTGGGACATATTGAGTTCATGATAGTCTAGCAAACTTTTATAGACTCCTTAGTCCTTCAAATTTTAACTTAAACCATCAGCCTTTAGAATCATCTAGTGTAAACTCTCTGCTTCACCATCTTAGCGAAGTGATGAATCAGGTTTATAACACTTTTACATCCTAGGCTGCACATAAAACTCAAAAAACCCCAAAACACTCCCTTAGATTGGTTTTTGTCAATATTGGTGGTGGACCATACAAGTATACCTCAAAACAACTGACAATCCACCTGGCGACTCCACTAACCTCTAGTAGCCCTTACTATTCTACCGAACTCTAGGTTACTATTCGATAGACCTACCCCATCGCTCACTAACATAGCGGGAGATGGTGGGACACTGAGTACATGATAGTCTAGCAAACTCTTATAGACTCTTTGGTCCTTTAGATACTTAAACAAGCAAGCAGTCCATAGACCCATTTAGAGTAAACTCTTTTTGTTCTCATCACCCTAGCAAAGTGTTGAAACAAGTCTAGGATACTTTAACAAACCATAGGCTGCGTATAAATTTAGAAAATTTGAAAAATATTTCTAGATTAGTTACCGGTGGTGGACCATAGCTATCTTCACAAAAACAACCCAGTTCCACCTGGCAACTCCACTAGTCCATCCCTTTTATTTTGACCATCCTTCACCTTAGTAGAACTTTAGAGAGACCACTCATCCAGAACATTCACCAATACCATCCTCTCTAAACTCTAGATCCAAAATCTGGCTTCACGAAGAATCAATACCAGATCTCATCCAGACCCAAATCCCCCTACCATAGTAGATGACCCAGAGAAGATTATGTGGCAAGCTTCCGAAACTGATCATCTAACTACTGGTAGATCCATCCGTAAAACAAGATCAGTACCTAAACATCTCACTATCCTACCTGATTCACCTTTTGAATTAGAGTCATCAAAGATTCTTTTCAGAAGCAGATCTCATAGTAAAATAAACTTTGACGATCTTGAAACCTTAGACCAATCACACAGTCATAGTAAAGAAGCCTCACCTTCCACCCCCCCGACTTTCAGCTTCTCTATCAATTTGGCTCCTACCATCCCAGATCTGCTCAAAACCAGATCACTAGTCCAAGTTCATCCGCCACACCTGTTCAAACCACCTCATCTCAGCCTACTAGTCCTCATCTTGTACATCATCCATTAGCTCCAGTCATGGCAGCCTGGTACGCACCTTTGGTGTTGCCACCGCCTTTGGCTCCTCTCCCAAATAAATATCAAGATAAAATCCAACACTTTACTGGAGAAGATACCACTACACCTCAACAGCATATAAGTAGGATGACTGATGCTTATGAATACCTGGAGGTACAAGACGAGACCGTCAGAATGAGAATATTCGCCCAAAGTCTTGGTGGTGAACCCAAAACATGGTTCAAAAGCTTAACTCCAAACAGCATCCACAATATCCTAGAACTACATCAAGTCTTCAGAAATAGGTGGGAAATCCGAAGAAACCCTATTCAAATCCTATCAGAATATAACAACCTAAAACGGGAAAATGGGGAAAGTGTCCAAGCCTACTGCACTAGATTCAACAGTGTATATAACTCCCTTCCACCTCATTTCAAACCCCCACTTGGTTTAGCCTTGACAAAATTCCCCGAGGGTTTCGATCCGGACATGACATATCATCTGAGAGACAAGGATCCCCCTACCTTAGAGGAAATGCAACAAATAGCCATAAAAGCAGATGCCAACTTAGCAGAAAAAAGGGCTAGGACTAGATCAGAAAGAAAGGTCACATATAAAGACGAGGTCTCCACTTCATCTCCTTCCCTAGATCCTAGAATAGATGACTTAGTCAAAACTATGGCCAAGATGTGGGAAAGGATAAATGAAAAGGCCCCTGTTACGGATAACCAGCCAAACCCTCCAAACAGAAACCGAAACCAAAACTTTAAGAGGGAACAACCCCAAAACAGACCAAGGGAAAATGACCAACAAATTAGGCCACCATTCAATGAAAACTATGTGGAAGAAGATGATAGAGATACAAAAACCATTGATGAAAGTCATTTAAATCTCGTAGGGTCTGATAATGAAAGCGAGGTGTACCTCACAGCGGAAGAACAAGAGTTATGTTCTCCTAATCAAGATGAGACCAACTATGAAGATCTCGACGATCCTGCCATAGAATTTCAAAATGCCATAATAGAAGTTCACCGGCAGTATAATCTTAGAAGCAGAAAAAACCAAAACCATTCCAAAAAGAGTAATCCTGACAGTACCCAGACCTCGGATGACATCCTAAAGAAAACCATGGATAGTAACAAAGTTGGGACCAAAAAGATTGACCCAAACAAAGGCAAAGCCATTCAGACAAGTATTAGCTCGGATACTCCTAGTACCTCTCCAAAAACCTCAGAGTTGGCTGTATCAAACAAAGTCCCAAGCCAAAGTCAGCAAATTAAGAACATATAAAAAGTTATGTCTGAAAAAGCTGAAACAAATCTGCCCAAACTACATACTCCTTTTAGTTTCGAAGGGGAAATTTCCAAAATAAAAATTACCATACCCCTCACAGAGCTAATAACTGTAGGTAGGTATAGATCTCAAATCTTCAAAGTCCTCGATCTAGAGAGCAAGGCAGATACCTTGAATTTAACTGATGACAAACCCGAGCTCTTATTTGGCCCTAAAGTAGAAGGTGAATACCAAGAAGGATCTATTTCTCCTTTCTACGTAAGCTTAAACATACGGGACAAAATATTACATAATGCCATGTTAGATTCTGGTGCTTCCCATAACCTCATGCCTAAAGCAGTCATGGAAAACCTAGGACTAGAAGTGACTCAACCTTACAAAAAACTGTATTCTTTCAACTCGAGCCAGGTCAAATGTTTAGGTCTAATAAAGAATCTAGATTTTGCCCTAACACAACTACCAGCCAAAAACTTAGTCATGGACGTAGTAGTGGCCGATATCCCACCCAAGTATGGAATGCTACTATCAAGAGCATGGGCTGCCAAAATACAAGGTAGCCTTCAAATGGATATGTCATTCGCCACTATCCCGGTTTTCAACCAAACAAGGAGGTTATACCGAGAGACTCACATGAAATACATGGTTAGCAACAAAGATAGGCCAAACAATACCCCCATCTATTCCATTCATTCCAATTTAGATTCTTTTATCTTATACAATGAAGGTCATATAAACAAGCAGATAAAAGAAAATGAAGACATGTCCAAACCATTACTGAATGAAGAAATTGATGACCAAAGTCCCAAGAAACCTGAAAAACAGCTTAGTATCATGTATGAAAAGGAAGCTCTTTGGAGTATAAGCTTTGATGGTTCTTGTGGCAAGACAGGTTCAGGAGCAGGCATCTGGATACACAATACTAAAGAAGGTCATTCTTTTAGATTGGAATTCCAATGTACTAAGGTCATTGAAGCCCTCCTCATTGGTCTACACATACTCAGGGACTTAGGCGCCAAGAGAGTATCAGCCCAAGGAGACTCAGAACTTGTAATCAGGCAAATCAAAGGTGAATATTCAGCAAAGAATCCAAGACTAAGAGAATATAGGAATGCAGCTTTGGATATCCTTAAAACCTTTGAGAAATATGAACTCACCTATATCCCTAGGATTCAAAACAGCCTAGCAAATGAACTCGCCTTTGCTGCGAGTAATGGCCAGATACCATGCCTAAGTGAACAATATAGTACTCAGGTCAAACATCGCCCTACGGTGCAAGATAATCTTGACCATTGGCAAATATTCCAAGACGATGATCAAATTGATGATTTCCTACAATCTAGGAATGAGTTTGAAATAACCAAAACAGACTCAGGAGACAAAGAAAGGAAACACAGCCAAAGTCAAGACCAAGAGCTAAATCCACCTTTGTGGACCAATCTAAACCTGGTAGACCATCCATATGACAAGGAGATAGAACAGGACATTGACCAAAGGGAACTCGAAGTCTTACACTGCGAAAATGACACCATACCCAGAGGGCTCGCACCTTTAGAAGAATTGTTTGACTTTAATGATGTGGCCAAAAAGCCTAAAATGGAATCTACAGAAGGTGACATAGAGGAATACAACATAGGAAGTCCAGAAGAGCCCAAAAACATTAAACTGTCCAAAACCCTCCCGCCTCTCATAAAACATAAATACATCGAACTGTTTAAGGAATTTAAAGATGTGTTTGCATGGGGATACCAAGATTTGAAGTCATATGACACCAGCATCATCCAACATAAAATTCCCCTCAAAGAAAACCAAAATCCTTTCAAACAAAAGTTAAGAAGGATAAACCCAGTATTACTACTGTTGGTTGAAAAGGAAATTAAAAAGATGTATGATGCCGAGATAATAGTGTCTCTCCGATACTCCGAGTGGGTCTCAAATCTAGTGTCAGTTAGGAAAAAGACTGGTGAAATCAGACTCTGCATAGATTTCCGAAACCTGAATAGGGCATGTCTGAAAGATAACTATCCTTTGCCCAAAATGGACCACATACTTCAGAAGGTAGTAGGCGCTAAAAGAATCTCATTGCTTGATGGTTTTTCTGGTTATAACCAAGTGTTGGTTTACCCTACCGATCAACATAAGACAGCTTTCACCACCCCTTGGGGCACTTTTATGTACGTTAAAATGCCTTTTGGACTGATGAATGCTGGCGCCACATTTCAAAGAGCCATGGACATAGCCTTCTCAGAAGAAATAGGTGTTTTCATAGTCATATATCTCGACGATATAACAGTATATTCTAAATCAGATGAAGAACACCTAGCACACTTAAGAAAAGTCTTCAACAAATGCAGAAAGTACGGTTTATCCCTAAACCCCAAGAAAACACTTTTCGGTCTAGAGGAAGGAAAACTCCTAGGTCACATTATTTCGGAAGAAGGAATTAAAATAGACCCCCAGAGAATCGAAGGTATATTACAGATAAGTCACCCCAGAAACATAAAGGAGTTACAGTCCTTTATCGGAAAGATAAATTTCTTAAGAAGATTCATCCCAAACCTTGCTGAACTCCTGAAAGATATCACAAATATGTTAAAAAAGGAGGTCGGGGTTAAATGGACTATAGAAGCCAAAAAATATTTTGAACTAATTAAAAGGGCCTTAACTGAAACACTAGTATTGATAAGCCCTGATTTTACCAAAGATTTTTACATTTTTTCATTCGCCTCAGAACACACAATAACGGCGGTGTTGTTGCAAAAAAATGCAGCTGGGCAAGAGCAACCCATTGCCTTTTTTAGCAAATCCCTGAGAGATGCTCCCTTGAAATATAACATCATGGAAAAACAGGCATTCGCATTGGTAAAAGCACTGAAAGATTTCCGAGTTTACATCTTGCATTCTCATGTCATAGCTTTTGTCCCTAATACTGTCGTCAAAGACATTCTGAACCAAGATCCCGATGGTAAAAGGGGAAAATGGATCGCTATCATCCTAGAATATGACTTAGAAATCCGGCCTACCAAACTAGTTAAATGACAAGGACTTGCAAGGCTAATGGCTGAAACCAACCTCCAAGCTTTAGATATAAATTTTGTCGATGCCTTAGAAGAACAGGAAGAGCGCACACTCCCCCCTATTGACCAGACATTTTTGGATTCACCTTGGTATGCAGATATTCTTTATGTATTAACTTATCTGAATGCTCCTCCGACTTTATCAAAAACAAAAGCAAGATTCCTTAAACAAAAATCTTTAAAGTTTTGCATTTTAGATGGTTTTCTATATTGGAAAAATCCCACTGGTATGCTGCTTAAATGTTTGCTTGAGTCTGATGCAGAGAAAATTATGCACAAAATGCACGAAGGGGAATGTGGGGGCCATCTCTACTGGAAAACCAATGCAAACAAAATCCTTAGAGCCGGTTATTATTGGCCTACCTTATTCCCTGATACTCACAAACTAGTTATGACATGCCATAAATGTCAAATTTTTGATGGCAAGAAAAAGCTTTTACCTTTGCCCTTACATCCCATTATATTTGAAGGACCCTTCCAGCAATGGGGTTTAGATTTCATTGGGGAAATTCACCCCTCCTCATCCGCTCAACATAAATGGATCCTCACAACCACTGATTACTTTACCAAATGGATAGAAGCCATACCTTCCCGGAACGCCACTGATTCAGTCATCATCACGTTCCTAGAAACCAATATCCTATCCAGATTTGGCTGTCCCAGGAAGATCATTACAGATAACGCCGCTGCCTTCTCCTCCAAGAAAATGATAGACTTCTGCCACAAGTATCATATTTCATTAGGACATTCCACAGCCTATTACCCTCAAGGTAATGGTTTAGCCGAATCTTCTAACAAAAGCCTAGTCAACATTATCAAAAAACTTCTTGAACAAAATCAAAAAGCATGGCATGGGAAACTAGTACACGCCTTATGGGCTGATAGATTAACCACCAAGAAATCCATAGGTATGTCTCCTTACCAGCTAGTTTATGGTATAGATGCCATTTTCCCAACATCTTTAGGGGTTCCAGTAATGAAACTATTACAAGAAGTCCAAATAGAAGAAAATGACATGCAAAGGAGGGTAAATCAGATTATCCATTTACAACAAACCAGAGAAGAAGTTTACCAAAGGGCTCAGTTAGCACAAGATAAAATAAAACAGATTTTTGACAGAAGAACTAAGGAAAATGATTTTCAAATTGGAGATAAAGTTTTAAAATGGGATTCTAGAAGAGAAGACAAAGGTAAACATGGCAAGTTTGAAAATTTATGGAAAGGGCCTTACATCATTAGCTCAGTCAGTGGAAACAATGCTTTCTTCTTGCAAGAACTTGATGGGACTGAAATTTTTGGGGGTCCTATGAATGGCAGGACATTAAAGCACTATTTTTGTCAGGAGCTCCATTTTTGAGTTTATAACACTTTCATTCATTGTACATACCATTGTCTGAAATATTGAAAAATAGAAAAGTCAAAAACAGTAAAAGATAGAAAAGTCAAAAACAGTAAAAAACAGAAAAGAGGGCGAGTGAAGATAGAACAAAGGCCCCATGTTCCCAAAAATAGTCTTCGGAAAGCGAGCAAGTCTAAATGCCGCTACTAGTACTTCAATGTCTTGTTCAGCTATCTAGCCTAATCATAGCTGAGCATGTTTAAATTTATTTGCTGATAAGTTAGTGAGTGCAAAGATAGTCAACATTGTGTAAGATTGACTTATCACAGAGTTTAGATTAGGGAGAGATTCTGGTTCCACATGCCTAAAACAGAACCAAAGAGAGAAGCGAGGGATGAAAAACACATGGTACATCTTAGCCCCGCTTCTCTAGTTTTCCTTTTGTTGCAAAATAATATTTGTGTGCAGCTTGTCTTTTATGCCGCAAATGCATGACAAATCAGACTGCCTAATCCTGATTTGATCATCTTTTAAATTTCATGTTTTAGACTAGAGAACAAAATCCTATCAAACTGCTTAATCTTGACAGTTGATCTAGCATAGGTAGAGTAATGAGGGAGTTCATCAGTTTAATCTGAACTCCCGGCAGATATAAGAGTAGAAATGGATAGGTCCATTTTGCAAAAAGAAAAATATACATTGTCAAAAGGCTGCTAGTTCAAATGCGCCGAAGAGAAGAAAAAATGTTAGGAAAGATAGTGGGGTAGGTAGAAGTATCATTGATCTTAAACATGCTGTCACTTTTCAGAAATAGCATCAAAGAAGGGTGAAATTTTTTGCCAATGGATAAGGCACTGGTCTTCATAAGCCAAAGATCTGAATTCTGGACACCTACTGACGAGGAGCTGCCCTCCCCAAATGGAGCCACTGTTAGTCATCAGTATTTTTCACATGTTAGTGATGACTATATCCATAGCTGAGTTTTCTAGAAACTGATTTCCATATGTAAATTTGTCATCTAGAAAAACCCTCATAAAACTTTTTTCGCCCTCCTACTTTTCAGTGCGCCCATGTTAAAGCTAAAACTCATTATCACTATCCTATCTAGCTTCAGCCCTACTGGTCTGCCCATCAGCTCTAAAAGGCAAATCCAAGTCTGTTTCAAAAGCCTCCCCTAAGTTAGGAAGTGGCGCTTTAAGGCATTTTACCTTTGGCAAACATCAAAAAGCCAGAAAACCTCCATTTGCTACAGACCAATCATGATAGACCTCCTACTCTGCAAATGAAATTGATAACAGCTCTAAGTCGCGCCACTTACACACCCCTAAGTCTCAGCACTGCATAGACCACAGTCTCAAGTTGATTATTAGGTGTTTTACAGTGTTTTATGAATGTTACAAGGACAGGAAACATAACATCATCTCAGAAGAAATTTCTTGAATCTACATTTAGAAGAACAGCTGCTTCTCAATGTAAACATGAGCCTGAGATATATTTGCAAGACAGAAAGTTACTCATCAAGACCTTGCAGCTTCCTTTCAGCATAAAATCACAGTAAAGGAAAGACACCACTGTCAAACAGACTGGTAATTTGTCATGGCCAAGAACCTCCTTCATCTACAAGCAGAGGGTTAAGGCGCCTCCTTCATCTACAAGCAGAGGGCACTGGCCAATATTGACTTTAAGGATTGCAAAAGCCCAGGTTTGCTTTTTACTAGACAGTAAAACAGTGACTCTAGGTTTTCTGAGTGTAAGTGATGATCATAACAGGGCTAGGATCTGAAGTGTGCAAGAAAAGGGAAAACAGAGTTTTTGGTCTTGTAAAGGGAGTCATTTGAAGTTTTCAAATCATATGAATTGTTAAACCCTTGGAGAGACATATCATTTGTGAAAACAATTCTAATTATAAGCAGCCTGCTGTTTCAACAAGACCAATTTGAAGAAAGGTTGACAAGTCATGTCATTACACAGGCAGAAGAAAAGATGGTTGTTTTTCAAGGGTGCTAACCTCCCTACTCACAGAAATTATCTTTCAAAAGACTTGTCATAAGTTGATCTAGGCAAATGGTGACATTTCAGTTTCCCCTCAGCAAGGAGCAGTGCAATGAGACAGTGAAAACCCCTTGCACAGGAAACCAAAAGGGAAGCTCTCTTTGTTTCACTTTCTAACTCCGATACATCATCCCTTGTTTTGTCTTCTACCCACAGTCAAAGAAGAAAGCTCAAAGAGACCTAGCACTTGCATCTCCAGTCAAGCAAAGCCTGTCACCTAATTAGATTTACATTGCAGGCAAGATTCTGGCATAACACCCAGAGCAAAAATGTGTTTGATCTAGTTTGTCTCTTACAAACAGGTATACAAGCTCATCAAGTACAAAAAGAGCTTTGGCACAGTGTTTCAGGTTCTGGAAATCATCAAAGGCAAAATCTAAATGCCACTGATCCAAAAGAGACATTTCCTCCTCTAAGTAAGAACAATCAAAGTTTCCAAAGACATCTTATCCACAAGTATCATCTTAGTTTTGAAAACTTTGAAAAGCATGGAAAGAAAATCAGCTGGCAAGGGCAATTTGAGTTTTATCACCAAGAGACATCACCATTGGAACTATTGATCATCATAGGCAAAGGAGTTGTTTTGATAGACTGTCAATGTTTTAGAAAGTTCAAGGCAAAAATAAGTTTTCATTATTCAATGAACAGAGATATTATATAATATGTTTTGAGCAGAGGAATGTAATGAAAGGTGCCCTTCTTAAATAAAAGACCATGGCAAACTATGAAAACTGCAACAAGTTTGACACCTACAGTGAAAGAAAAGACTGATGAAGCACCTACAAGCAGGGAAGTATTTTGAAAAGGGGCGCTTTTCTTAAATCGAAGAGCCATGACCAAATCCAAATAATGTCAGCAAATTGGGGCACCTGCAGTGAGAAAGAAGTTGAAGAAGCAAGTGAAGACAGAAACTGTCAAAGCAAGTGTTAAAGACAAAGTGGCAAAAGATGGTCTGAAGGTCATCAGGGTATCATTCAAAATTGGAGTTGCTGTGTTAGATGGTCACCAAAGGGACAATGATAGCAGAAAAACATTTTTGTCGAGTCATTAATGTTATAAAAGTGGTTCATGTTGACTTGGTTTAAAAACATGAAAGCCTCCGTTGCCTACACTATTTCGGAGCCCGAGCTTCATAATGTACCAAAGAAAATGTTGAAGTCCGAAGGCAATGCTTAAAGGTTTTGGTTTGAAAACAAACACCCCATTCATTTCAGCCAACAAAGTAACCGTTGGGGTTTTTGTTGTTACAAAAGGGTAATGTGGATTGACCAACTTCATTTATGAAATCTCCGAGCAAGAGTATCGAGTAAAGCCTCTCTGCTGTCCTCAAGACCAAACAAAGAAGAGTGCAGCGATTTTTTAAGAAGTCTGCCACAATTTCTCTGCGCGACGCGCCTGTAAGTTTGCGCGACGCGCTCAGAAGCGTTTTTGCACTGACCGATAACGGTCGCGCGACGCGCCTATACATGTGCGCGACGCGCCTGTACACGGCGCCCGACTACGACCCGACAGGCCGCCCGGTTTGTTATTGGCGCGACGCTCTTCCTCTGCAAAGTGCCGCGCACCTGTTTATGCCTCCAACTGCCTTCAAAACATTTCCAACCCGCAAACAAATATCTGCATCGTGATTTTGAGGTATTTTGGCTTGCTATCCTTCCAAATTCACAATTTCTAAATATTGTTTGAGGCAGAAAAACAGTGTTTGTTGAAAGAAGGCAGCGTTCAAATTAAAACAGGGTTTGTTTTTAAGAGCGGTTGTGATTGAAAGCTACAGGCCTCTCCTACCTCATCATAGAAACAAAATGAGCCCTGTTAACCTCTCTCATGAAGTATGACTTTGACTTAGGGTATATGGTTCAAATAAGTGCAAGGAATGAAGGGGTTAGAACAAAATTGTTGAGTTTGACCTAGTTTATATATCATCTTATATTTTGTGAATCTGCCTATCAGGGTTAAGGTCAAATCAAAAGAGGGCTTGTCCTCGTTTATCTTGCTACATCACCATATCGTTCAACTGGTTTTGCTGTGAAAATATCCATTGGTTGAAGCTGTGCTTGAATGGTAAATACACTGCTAGAAGTGCCTATAGAGAAAACAGTGTGTTGAACTGCTACAAATTTCTCATACCACAGCATACAAAACTTTCAAACTTTGTCACCATATCGGAAAAACAGTGTTTTGACTGTGTGGTGATCCGAGGTGTAAAACTGTGGTGAAATGCTGAATGTGTTTTTAAAGGCACCTACAGGAAAGAAATTGTGCTGAACTAGGAGCTGTATGTTTTCACCTTCATTAATCAAAGGACCAGAGATCCTATACCTTCAAAGCATCAAAGGGCAAAAGTTAACCCTATAGACCACAGAAAGGGCAGTTTTTTCCTGAGTTTTCCACTTGACTGTCTTGTTCTTCAAGCTTATTTTGACAAGTTGATTTTCAGATGGGGTAGGGGTTTTTTCTACAAAGGACAGGGTTTCCATATTAAACAGGAGTTTTGATTGTGGGAAAGAAATAAGCTGCTACAGCCTCTGTTGAAACTTTAGAGCTTGTTTAAATTTTGTCACCTTGTTCCATACCAGTAAGATTGACTGTATGCCCACACTGGAGATTGACCATGTATGTGGTATGATTTTGTTTGATGGAGTGACATACCAATAGAGGATAGTAAGTATAATGAGAAAAAGGGTTTTGGTTAGAGAGCAGTTTATTGGTTGAAAGCTACAGGGCAAAGTTGCTACTATTTCTCACAGAAAAGACAGTTTTCACTGTGTAGTTTGCCTGACTGTCTTTTATTCCTCAAAGCTTATTTAATAAGTTGATATCCATATAGAGCAAAGTTTTTTTTTAACAAAGCCAAAGGTGTTACATTGTTAAGAGGCCTTGTTTATTTTGCAAAGAGAAGACTCTTGCAGGCTTTGTTGAACTTTTTGAAGCATTTTCCAAAACTTTGTCACCTGGGCACATAAACTATGAAATTCACTGTCTGATCATACTAAAGGTTGATTGCACCATATGTAAGTTTGCTGAGTGATTGGCACACTAGGAAGAGCAGGTTTTTAATGATTGGAAAGTCTACCTTGAGACAAAGATATAGATGTATTGATTGACCTCTAAACTTCACAAGAACAAGGTGATTTCTTGACACTTTGAACAAACAATTCACCTAACAGTTGTCTCCTTTTCACTGTATGGTCTCTTATTGAGAAATCTACTGACAGAGATATTTTAAAGGTGGACAGACCTTTTTCTGAAAAAGCAGGGGTTTTGTATTTGTAAGGAAACTTGTTGCAAATCATCCAAATACATTGTCTCTCTATAAAAAACAGTGAATTGACACAGTTTGGCTCCAAGAAGGCAGTTTATACACAGTGAGGTAGTTTGTTTTTTCAAAAGCACATTTAAGTCAAAATGCCTCCAAGGCAAGACAGCAGAAGTGGCCCACATAAAAGATATGAGCCAATCTCTACAGAGGAGGTAAATGCGCATCCATCCATCCTTTTCAACTTTCATGAGGTAGGTTGCTTGGATTTCTGCCAGAAGATACAGGAGGTCAAAATTTTTTCGCCATTGACACACCTATGCGCCCTGAGGTTCCAAAACAAGCATTTTCAGGTAGCAAACCTTGATTTCAAGTTTTCTCCAAGATCAGTGTCCAAAGCCACCAAGATTCCATATCATGGCGAAAAATGGTTCAAACAGGCACATCTTGACTTAGAAGATTACAAGCCTTTCATCAAGCCTGAGCATAGAGATACTTTCACTGCTATTTTTCCTTTTTCTTATCTTCTTGACAGCTATGCTCCTCTTATGAAAGTCGTAATGAAGTATTTTACTTGTGAAGGGAGATTTACTCGAGTTTATGCCTACCATGTCCGACTATTGATGCACTTCACTAGAACCAGGCAGCTAAATCTCCCTTACTTTTTATACAAGAGCATCGAGAAGATGGCATCCACAGTCCAAAAGAAGGCCCCACCTCTGCAAATACCTTCCCTTTTCCATCATTCTCTGATCAAAATTATCATCCTACACCAGCTAGAGAAGAAAGAGGTTCCATGGGATGTATTCATCAGTCACCCAGATTTCTCTACTGTTCCTCCTGTCCATATATCTCCCACTCAGCCTGTTCATCGCCCTGTGCCTTTGTCCCGCAGGCCTACTCCTAGAAGGCTCAAAATGACTACAGAACAGCCAGGACAGCAGGAAGAAGGAGAGGGAAGTAGACAGCAAGAAGAGAAAGGTCATGAGCGAGAGGAAAAGGATGAAGAGCAACAAACAGAAGATGAGGAACAGCAACAGGACAGTGGTGAAGGTCAGCAGCAAACAGAAGGTGATGAACAGCAGGTACAAGATAAAGAGCAACAGCTTGGTATTGGAGGACAAGAACAGCAGCTTGGGCAGGAAATTGAGCAGCATCTTGGGCCACAAAATGAGCAGGAAATCCAAGCACAGCAGCAGCTTGATTTTGGTGAAAAAGGGCAGCAGGTTGAAACACAAATTGAACAAGGCATTGAAGTAGAACAGCAAATTGATGTTGGCAAACAGAGGCAGCAAATTGAACAGCAAGAAGAAGACACACAGCAGCCACAAGGAGAGCAGCAATTTCAAGAAGATGTCAAGGGTAAAGCAGTTGTGTCTCCTCCTCCGAAAAGAACAAAACCTAGCACAGCAAGGAAAAAAGGGCCTAAGGCTGCTACTCCTAAAGTGACAAAAGTTGTCCCTAGCAAAAGAAAATTGCCCAAGAGGTCACCCACTAGCATGCCAAGGAGGAAAAGTGCAAGATTGGCCTTCAAAGGGAAAAGCAAGGTTGGAGAAAGTGAAAAACATGGAGGTGCATTGGCTGTCATTCCAATCCAAAGTGATGACAGCGATAATGAAGCCCGCATTCTTGAAAACCTCCTAATCCATAGAGAGGGGCAAATTGAGGCATTGGAAAATGATCTTCAACGGGCAAGGAACTTCAACTATTTCTTGGAGACCCAAAATAAACAGATGAATGTTCACACAGCAGTTCATGAAGCACGAGCTATCAAGTACAAGAATGAGGCAGCTAAGGCGCAAGCAAGGATAGAAGAACTCATTGGTGATTTTGATGAGGAAGAAGAGGGAGACCAGCCTAGGCGGAAGAGGCCTAGAACCATAGGGCTTAAAAGAGCCTTGGAAAAGCAGAAAGAAGAAGAACAGGCCCACCTTCAAGCTTTTCCCCTCACTGCCCTACTTGAGCAGGAAATTGAAGAAAATAAAGAGGCATGGTTAGAAAGGGCCAACAAACACTTGGAGATGAAGCTTGAAAGAGCAAACAGAGATCTGGAGCTGCAAAGGAAGAGGACACATCACTTTCAAAAGTTGAATCAGTTTGCCTGGTGCAAACTAAAGGCAGCCCAAGAGAAACTGAAGAAGGCAAAGGGGAAGCACCCGGTACGGAAAGAGGAGAAAGGTATATCAGCACTTGACATTTTGGCCTCAGCTTCGGAGCATGTTGCTAGGGACCCTTGAGGGTCATGCGCACCAATTTTGAGCCCATTTTGACAACTTTTTGTTTTTTGGCATTTTTTGAGTTTTTGGTCAAAAACTCATAAATGCGCCATTTCATTTTGAGGATTTGTCAAGTGAGGAGGATGATACCATTTGATGCCATAATTTTATGAGCAGGTCCTCAGCGATTTTCAGAGCATTTGGAAATCATTCGCCCCCTCAAAACGGCGAAAAATGCTCACTTTTTGCACATTCTGCCCGGCATATCAGCAGTCTGCAATTTTCTGGCTTTTTACACACAGGTACGGATTTGGAGGACTTCCAGGCATCAGATTGAGGTGATTTCAGTTGTGCCGGAAAGTAGACACTCAGAGCTTTCCAACAAGCTATCATGAGCTTCGTTTCGACACCGGGAAGGCTGCCAATTGTTTCCAGCAAGACAGGGGACCTTTTTCTGATATAAATTTGAAGTATTTTTGTAATTTTTGAACCTCAAAAATCTGTTTTTCCCAAATGTGCGTTTAGCTATTTTTACACTTGGAAAATGATCCAAAGTCAATTAAATTCCCTTTTTTAGCAATTTTTAGATATTTTATGAGATATTTTTGTGCCTTGGGCTTTGCAAAGCCTCAAGGACAAGTTTAGATATTTTGATTAGGCCAATGGGATAGCTAGTTGCACCATGAGGTTTTCCTCACTTAGGCCTATTTATTCCATGAACTTCATTGTAAACAAAGGCTGAACTTGAGAGAAGAAGTAATATATTGGTCATATGAGCTTTGAAGAACATACTTGTGTTATGATTTTGGACTGCCTCTTAGATGCTTTTGATGAATGATGAAGGATTGTTGATGGATTCCATGACATGGTAGAATGGTATAGTGTTTCTTGCTTTGTTGTTGTCTTCTAGTTTTCATTCATGATACATGCTTCTTGCTTGCTATAGATCAGTAGAGATTAAGTTTGAGATATGCCCATGGAGGCACCTCAAAATTCTTGAATCTTCATAGCTTTTATGTTTTCTTCTTCCTTAGTTGTACTAAAGAATTCTTAACTGCTCTTTAGTAACTTAAGGATACTGTTGCTAGTTTTATTCATAAGTTCTATGCATATTGAGTAGGATGTATGGTGTGCCCTGCTTACCTATAATCTGTCCATAGTTTTGTCCATGAAACTATCTCTTTGACTGATTAGTTTATCATCTTGTTGAACCAAGGAGGCCTAGTCCCGATCTAGCCCTTTGCCTAAAACTATGAAAGCTTGTTTGTCAAAGTGCCCAATAACTTAAAGACTGTGTTTAGGCGTTCCGGCATAGTATTTTGAGTTTTTAGTCCGTCTTATGTGTTTTCCCCGAAGTCTGATAGCCATTTCCCAAAGTTAGAGGGTCTTATACTTCTATGCATGGCTTGAATGTTTGATTTCTATGTATTAATTAGCTCATAGTTACATTTAGCATGATTAATGGCTTGCTATAACATGTTTATGTCTGCTATCAACTAGTTACACTTGAAATCCCTCGTCTTTCACAAACTTGATGTCTATTTACTCCATTTTGCCCAAAGATCCTTTCTACCTTGAATCAAATCGGCCCTACAGCAGCCTTGCATCATCATCTCATAGCTTCCTTGACCTTTTTGACCCCATAGCCCAGTTGATCTAACTTCTTATTACCCATTTTATATCTTTGATCAGTTTTATCCCTCACAAACTTAAAAACAAAAAACCAAAAACATACTTCATAACTAGCCTAATGTCAGAACACCACAAGCAAACACACTGATATCTTTTATATATAATAGAGAGAGCCCTCTCTGAGTCCAGGAAGGCTAGGTCCTTGGGCTCCAAAGCTTGGTTTGATGTTACATCGTCATTTGGCTCACCAATCGGCCAAATCACGGAACCTAACACCCAGCATACTTGGATACTGTTCTAATATTCCCAATATTGATTCTTATTCTTTCAACCCAAGTAGCTTGTTAGTGATAATAATGAGAGGTTCTGAAAAATGACTCACTTTTCTTAATATGACTTCCGTCTCTAATCTTAAAGAGGAGCTTAGTGTCTTCTTTAGAAGTTTCAATCATTGTTCAAAAGTCGTTGTAGTAGTGACAAGTGTAGTGCTTTTATCAACAATAGCAAATTATCTTTTCATTTCCAAGATCATAGAATCCTTGATTCTTTCAAATAAATTATCCCGGCTTTCCTTTGAGCATGATTCAAATTAGTAAATGTATCCAGGGTGCATTGTGTCTTAAATAAGTGACTTCATGGAACTTTCTTCAAATTTGGTAATCAATGACTTCTTGCAAATCATTTCTATTGGAAATACTGAGAGGGGGGTGAATAAGTGTTTCACTTACATTAGTTAATTATAGAATTTTAGAGCATGAACAATAGAACAATAATCATCAACACATCACAAGAATACAAACCCTTCTGGGAGAAAAACCACCGAACGATTTTCTAATAACTTATGACTACAAAAAAATTTCTAGCTCCAACTTCCTAGTACTTTAGAAAAGCATTCAATATATCAGAAAGGTCCAACTCCTGAAAGGATGCTCCTACACCCTGGTTTTACCAGCTCCAACTGAAAGGACACTCCAACGCCCTCGTTTTATCAGCTCCAACTGAAAGGATGCTCCAACACCCTGCAAGCTCCAACTTGCCCTAACACAACCCTACCAACCCTGAAGTATTTTCAGGGTCCAACCTGAAGGAGACTTCACTCTCCTGCCTTGCACCACCCAACCACCCTAAATATATAAAAATAGAGAAATGAACTATGGACTCCCGTACCAAGAACAATGACCAACTTACAAGCATATTCAATAAAGTCCCTTAACTGCTGATGTAAGCTTTGTTAATTGTCAAGCTACAATTCTGCTTCCTTCACAACAACTTCTTTGATTGCAATATGCCTTCAATCAAATAGCCAGTTTCGTACCTCAAAGAAAATTACTGAAGCAAGGCATGCCACTGTTGTACCTGAAAATGTCTGATGATGCAAGTATACCACCGTTGTACCTGAGGATGTCTATTGATGCAACATGTGCTACTGAAGATGCCTTCAAATCGGATTATGTAAGTTGTACCACTGTAAAATTTGCTAATGCAAAATTGTCCTCAAACCTCTTGATTACAATTACTCAATTATGATTCCAAGACTGTCCTTCAAATATCAGAATCTTGCCCTAATACAACTTCCTCGTCTGCTTCAATTTTCACGCTTGAGATACTTTTGGAGACTAGAAGTCTACTTCAAATGATGTCTTTAACAACCCTAAACTTATACCATGTAAAGATAAGGTTGGAAACAAATTTCAGATTTTCTTGAGACAATCCTTGATCCCACATGAAATTTTAAATCAAACTTTAACTTATCAGTACAACAGATCTGGCCTCAACAAGTTGATGTACCTCTCCAATGCCCTTAGAAATAATACTTTGCAAACCAATCTTCATACCTTGAATAGATTCCAGATAAGATGCACTTTTAGTAATAGGTTACCTTAAAATAGTCAAGGGAGGCTGAAACAAATTATGTGCCACAGATTGTAAAGGAGAATTGATAATCTGAATTGATATTGCCATATGTCAAACTTAGCCACCCAGAAGGGGCCTTAGAAGGGCTTGAATTTAGGTCTATCTGTCTTGCAATATACCTCAGGATCAAATGCTCTGATCTGCTACAAAAGAACCTCAGGAACAGACTTTAATGACCTTAGATCAAGCCTTATAACAGTCAAGGGATTAAGCGAAAATACATTGGTCTTGTCACAGAATGAGCCACGCAGAGATGACAGTCTTGACTGGCCTTAAATGCTCCACCGAATTAGAAGAAAGGGATCTCAAATCCGTGCATAGATTGCCTTGGATCAAAGTCTTGTTTAGCCACAAAAATCCTTCAACAATCCATAAAAGATCTCAATCACAGTCTCGGATAGACTCAGAGAAATGACTCACCAATGTTCTGCTCTAGACCTGCCATGGAAGGCAAAAATAAGTCTCAACCATGTACCAAAATATGCCACCGATTTGTGCCCTAAGAGGGCAGAAAACCTCAGACAAGACTGCCCACAAAATGTAAGCACAGAAATCTCAGCCTCCACAAAAGATTTGCTTGATTCCACAAGGGCCTGAGACAACCGCAGAGATGTATCAATTAAGTGCTTGATCTTGTGTTAAAATGAAGTGCAAACAGGGCCTTTTTATAGAGACGTGGAGGCTTCTAGAGAGGGGCAAGTTAACCTGCTCAAGGAGGGAAGTCAACCTCAATTTGAATTTCAAATTTGGAGCCAAAAATGGATTATTTTAGGAGGCCGACTTGATTCCAAAAAGAAATAATTACATGCCCTAGACCGTGACTTCTTTAGCAAGCAAAATTTACTAGGAGGCCGATGATATCTTAATTAATTTTCCTTTGACCATAACTTGATTTGCATAGGCCCATCATTAATTTTAGATTAAATTTTGAGATAAATATGCCATAGGTAAACCAATCCAAAGGCTGCTTGCCACATCTTCTTTGGGGCTACTTGACCACAAAAAGGGGCTCCAACTTTGATCGAGCATATCTCCTCAATTGTGAGGAGTTATAAGGCATGCCACCTATCTTTAGAATCGGCATGACGAGGACCATCAAATGAAGGTGCTTCTGAGCCCAAAAACCTTGACCTTCCTTGTCATTTTTGTCATTGAAAGCAGGGCTTCTTCTGGCTGTTGCTTGGGTTGACATCAATGACAATAAAATTTCAACAATTTCCTTAACTTCCTTTGGCTCAAAAAGGAACTTCAGAGATCAGTCATCTTATGAACTTTGTTATATATATAATGCAAGACTTCTTCCACAGAGGTGACATATTCTTAGGAAATATTTCTTGACCAAGTCTATACAAAACTTTAATTAAGTTTGACTTCGGGATGCCAAACATTTTTGGCATAAGTGCATTTGGTTCATCCCTTTTATTCTGCCCATTAGGTTTATCAATATTGAATCATATGTGAAAGAAGCATTACATCTCAGGCAGATGTTCAATTTCTCTTACTTTGATAAATCTAGGAGCAGCTAGATTAGGTGATTTCTCTTACTTTGATAACTACTTGTGATGTATTTTTACTTAACTTGATTATATTCTTCTTTCTCTTGATTATTATTAGTATTTTCTTCATCAAACAGCTACCAAACCATAAAGAACAATGAGACAAAGGACACAACATATAGGCGATCATCCAGGGCCAAAACCTCTCCAACTGAGAGGAAAACCCGCAAAAATTCTTCTCTTCTTATAAAATCTTCAATTGACAAATTCCAAGACCTATGACCCTTGACCAAGACCCTCCAAGACCAAGTCAAACCTTTCTTCCTTAACAAGCTTTCTTTCCAACAAATTCTGTAATTTTGACCTCCCAGCAGATTCCTCTACAACTTCGACCCGCCCAACAGATTCTTCTGCAACTTCGACCTGCTCAACAAATTCTTTTGGAATTTCGACCAAGCAGTTTCTTCCTAGCACTTTGACTTGCCCAACAACACTTCGACTTCCCAACAATACTTTGACTTGCCCAGCTGCACTTCAACTTCCCCAACAACATTTTGACTTGCCCAGCAGCACTTTGATTTTCCCAACAACAGTAGAAACCCTAACACAAGAGAGAGACCCAAAACTTTGATCTTGCTTTTCTTCTCCTTTTTCTTCTTTTTCCAGCTTCTATCTTGAGGAGATCAAACTTGCTTGAGTGAGTGTGCTAATGAGGTCAAGTTCCTTCTTATTTATAGGCTTTTGAGGGGTACGAATTACTTCCTTTAGGCCGACTTGTCCACTTATGCAGGCCGACTTGCTGGCAAGGTCTTAGAGGGTCTTTTGACTCTATTTTGACTCAAATATTTTTTTCTTTTCGATATGTAACATGCCCAAAAGGGTCTTTCATACTTGACAATGACTCATTTGACTTGTGGACTCAATGACAAGCCCTAGAAGCACTCAATGGGTGCTTGACCTAAAAATAAATTTCCCTTGAGCATGAAACCCATGCCTCAAGAATAACAATGATAAATTTATTTTTCTCATTACATCAAATACATAAAATCATGATTACATGTGCCATTATGAAGACCAAACCTAGTTACATATTTCAACACTTTAGGTCTTCTTCGGGTTTGTTAATTGTAAATATTCTTATTGTAGTCATACAAAACATAAGAGATGAATATTGTCTAGGGATCATGTCTCTCAAATTTCAATATCTTTATAGAGATATTCACTCTATTAATCAAACAAGGTTTTGTTAAACATACCAGCCAAGGAGAAATTCCTATGTTGAAAATTCAATTGGTCCAAATTGACTTGACAAATAAATATTAAAGCAAATAAGCAAAATTTAAATTTAATCAGTTTCCCTCCAAAGAATTCAAAGTCGACTTTAGTAAAATAGAAGGCTTTTGATTAATATAAATAGAGATCGATGTAAGCTTATTCATCATTATCAAATAACCTTTGAGGTTAGATTTTTTTCTGAGGTTCGAATATCTTTATTGTAGTTCACTACAACTTCAGTGGTTTGACATTCTTCTCGTTCATAGCGTTGGATTGGATGTTCTGTTGATGCTCACACTACATCAAGGAACGATTTTAGCTCGTTTCAATCTATGACAATTACAATGGCTTGATCTTTAGGTGACATCGTATCAATCAGTGGCCATATAAATTACAATCGTCTTCAGAACCTGGCATTGCATAAATGACAGTGGTCCGCACACAATGATATGGCTCACATATGTTACAGGATGACCTGCCATGATACAACATGGTTGTATATATTATAGCATGACCCATATAGTATGGTATCTACAAACAGCATGCTCTCGCTGGCCACAGTATGGTATCTACACACTCGCTCATGACACAAGCCTCAAACTACAGGTCTATATTTATAAGTTTGCCTCAAATATTTTGTTACAAGTCTATACATATATGATCTCCCATGATTAGATGACTCTCGTATGGAATTTCTATTTGAGACGCTCGCATTGTATGGAAGGATATCAATGTCATTGTGTTTACATGGATTCACATCTCTATGGTCATTGTATTGACTATAATCTTGTATCTCAATATAATGATGTATAGCTTTGTTGATGAGTCTCATGGCACCATGTCTCAACATTAGCCCACAGGTTGACATCACACTATCATATATGGTCTCGACTTATTATGTATGGTCTTGGCTCACGCATGAACAACATGGTATAATCGATCCTCATTAAGAATGGCATCAGTCCCACTGTATGGTATCGATAATCAGAGATCGATACTTTGTCCTCTCATTAAGGTTACAAGCAGGACATTATGGCAAACAACATGTATATATAAATGATATGGCAGACAGTGTCAATGTATGGAAGACAACATGTATACATATATGGTATGGAAGACAGTGCTTTGATATGGCACACAATGTCATGGTATGGTAGACAACATGTATACATATATGGTATGGCAGACAGTATATATAAATGACATGGAAAACAGTATCGATAACATGGTAGGCACCCAGTGACATGATATGGCAGACAATTTGATACACAGTATGTATACTTTGTTTCTCTTGACCAATACTCTATTTCTCTATAATATGGTTGGAATTGATATGCTTGGTCTTTCTTTGGGATACGACGTCAACACACATTGATCCTATGTATGGTTAGCATCATTATGAATGGCATTCCAACTTGGTATGTATGGTTTCATATAGTGGTATGCCATCATATATATATGTATATGTCCAAAGCAGTATAGAATCGTAGAAACCCTTTGATTCAAATGTGTATGCAGAGATCCTAACAGTATGACATGACAATGTATAGCACCAAGAAAAATTGTATAGGCAATATTGCTATGATTCAGTGATGACAAGATGACAATGTTTCCATGACAATGAGAGTAACAACACCTCTATATGGCAATATGATATCAGCTCTTTTGGATTAACTTTAGTTCACAAGCAAAGTTGTGAACTGACTCTTGTTGACCCTCGAAGGCCTCTTGATGATGATGTCTCGCGACTATTGTTCTTTGTATCTCAACTAAACAATTGATGAAATCTAATAGAAGAAGAAGAATTGATTAAGGATTTTCCACCTTGTGGGGTTTTGTCCTGGTCTCCGACCAATCCTGGTGTCTCTTTGTGTACATGCATTTCTTCTGATGTTTTTTTTTGCCGCATTGTTGTTGATATTGTTCTTTCTACATAATTGCTAATGATGAGATGATGTTCTAGGATGAATGCACATGTAAATGATGAAAAGTTTGAAAAATGCAATTATCTAAAGCAAAGAAAAATATAACCCTTAGGGAAACTTAACAGGTTCTCTATAGGAAATACTCTAAACCTGTCTCTATTCGAGATATTTAGATAGGCTCAAATAGGTCCAACTGTGTTGTATTTGACTTGAGTAGAGGAACAATACTTTGAGAAAGTATTCTCTTGAGTTTGCATTCTCAAAATTGAGGGTGATACACTTTATTTTCAACCTAGTAATTGTTGCACAAACGATTTTAACTTTGACCAAGATCACTGAAAGAAAAAATACATACCTTGCAAGATTCTTTGTTCTTGGTATGTTTTCTCACCCTTACTACTGTTGAGAAATCTAGGGCATAGCAATTAAGTGATTTCTCTTCTATTTGTAACTGCTTGTGAGAGCTTTTTACTTCTTAGATTAGGATCTTCTTTTATTTAGATTATTAGTGTTCTTCTTCATCAAACAATTACCAATGCATAAACCATAAGGAGACAAGAGACACAGAATGTAGGCTATCATCCAGGGCCAAAACCTCTCACTCTTTGAGAGGAAAACCCGAACAAATTCTTCTTCTTATAGAGATTACAATTAACAAATACCAAGACCAAGACCCTTGACCTATTTTCCACTCCAAGAACAAGACACAAGTTCCCTTGATTATAGTCAACCTTGTACTCCTTCCTTTGTCTCGGCTCCTCTTCCACTTCGACCTTCTTCTGCTTCAAACCTTCGACCTCCTAGAATTAGATCTGCGATCCTAATTCAAAAATCTTAACTTATACATAAGACTTTTTCTTATGCCTTGATTTACTTCACTTGTGATGGGGTCTCCTTTGAGCTTGACTCAGCCTTCCTTAAGAGTTCAATCTGGTTACCTTAGAACTCGACTTTACTGCAGCAGATGGTCTCCTCTTTCTTCGCACATGTGACATCAACACTACCCTAAAACAGACCCAACACCTGAAGCTTAGAACTTTGTTGAACTTCCTTCTCCTTTCGCTGATCTTTAGGCTTCCTCGCTGTACTTCGCACTTCAGACTGATAGATGACCGAAATTTTGCCTCGAAGATGATGCCGAGAAGCCCTATTTATAGTTGTTTCCCTGTCAAAATAAGCCGACTTGTTGGAAGGTGAGTCGACATGTTATTTGGAGAGATCTTTATTCTATTTGTAGCTGACATGAAGGAGAGGACTTGTGGTTGTCTTGGAGGGTTTTTCATACCTATTAAATGACTTATATAAAATGTAACATGCACAAGAAGGGTTCTTCTTACAAGACATAGACTCAAATTGACTTTTATGACTAGCTCACAAATCTTAAAGGCTCACAATGGGAGCCATCACTAAAATAAAATTCCTTGCTCATGAAACCCATGAGACAAGCATTATAATAACAATTTTATTTTTCTCCTTTTCATCAATTACATAAAATCACAATTACACATGTCATTATGAAGATTGAACCTAGTTACATTTTTCAACACCCCCTCTTAACTAGGGAGGTATTCATAATGGTACATGGTCATTCTCAATCTGAAGAATTTCTCATAAGAAGAGTTGGATTGGTAACCCGTTTGTTTAGCATCATATCAACCAACATTGTCACATAGCAAGGCCTTGACTAAAAGCTCTATCTCTCCACGAGATTTGAGCACAATGCTGGCGAGACTAATGATGTATAAACACCCTCATCATTGTCTCTCTTGGAACATACCCCACCTAGGTTCTCAGGGTGTGTTCCATCAGGACTATTCTTATCTTGGATTCCCAGTCCTCAAAGAATATCGGTCCTCTACGACTACTCTGATCTTGGATGCCCTAACTCATCCTCAAAGAGTATCGAATGCCAGATGTTTACACAATCCTCCATTCTTTCTTCCCACGTGAAGACAAGAATGATGTGTCTATCTCTCCCTCTTAACTAGGGAGGACATATATATTCCAATAAAGGAATGTACTCATTCCTACGGAAGGAATGTACCTAAGCTCCCACTTGGCTTAGGAATTTCCAAGTTTCTTCCAAGTAAGAAACTTATTTCCAGGCTCCCTCTTAATTATAGACCTACAACAGCTCCTTAGGTGGAGATGATGGAACAACCAGCTGCTTGAAGAACTCATCCTCACAATGTCATGAACTTCTTTTCGTCATTCAGGAGTCTTCAAATTTTGGGACTTCTTCTTAGGGCACAGACCATCCATCTCTTTCATCCATGAGTCAGTCATATCATCATCGGAAAGTGATCAATCAGTCCATATTTGGCCTTCCTTCATGCCATGTTGCCTTCTTCATGCAATAGTTCCTTAAGGATCTTTCATCCTACTACATGTGCTTCAATGGTGGAAGACATCCTTAGACCTTCCCTCAGCAATCCTGCATAAACCCATCTAGATATTTGTTCAAAAATAAAGGAATGAACATTAAAATCAACATTACCTTTGTGATGGTCTTTCATCATGACATCTTCTAGTTTGCATCAGCATCCTGTATACATATCGACACATCTCCCAAAGATATATATTGTCAACGGTCTCTTTCTTTTTTAGACTCCATCAAAGTCTTCATATCTTCCATGGAGATGTCCTATTCAAATCTTCTTGGTCTTTCGAATGTTGATTGTCTTTACCATGGTTGCATATTCCATGATCTCTTCCTTTCTTCACACATTTCATTCCCGGGAATTTCCAATCAGAATTCCTCAATTATAGTCAACCACCTCATATTACATATGAGGACATATTATGTTGATTTTAGTGAATGTGTGACCCATGCATTTTTGCATTCCTTTGAAGGAGGAGATCCTTCCTTTTATTATGCTCTCAAGATAGAGCATTGATCCATGTTACCTGCAACCATATGACATGACTCTTCAATATAGACTGTAAGCATACATACCTCATTTTCCTTTGGGTCATCCAGACTTCTTGCAACAGCTTCCTTGATTGAAAGAGCTTCAATCCCTTGATCTGTTTTTTCTTTTATGTCATCATCCCATCATCCATGAATTCCACAAGTTTGGAATTATTGGTGAAACACTTGCTTCCCCTCATGATCGGTGAAACTTTCAATGAAGATTCCATCAAAGAATATTGAGGATCTAAAGTATCCCTATCAGCAGATGTTGAACTTTGTACTAGATGACTTTGCCACTTATGTTTTCAAAGAGATTCCCAAGAGCTATATCCTTGACTTCCATAGATTCTAACCATCTTTATGGCTTCTCTATGATTTCCCAAGCTCTTGATTTCAATGCTTCCATGATGCCTTCATGCATCCCATTATTTTACTTAGTGAATCATGTTGGATGGTGTTGTCATTGATGTCAACCCATGGAGTTGACCGGGTTTGACTTTGACCAAAAACACCAATCATTGATGTCAAATAGATAATGAACATTTCTTAGTAATTGTTGGATTACATCAAGATAGCAGCTATATTGTTGGATGGTTGAAAACCCAAGTCCTAGGGTTTCGGTTCCCTGGACTGAGGATGTACCCCGACTTTGTCGAGGGTTTTTGGTAGGACAAATCATTGAGTTTGGGTCGGAGATCTATGTCATTTGATTATTCTCAAAAAGATGTTTCTATTGATATGTGGTACATCCTGAAAGGCCTTTTGGTTTGAGAGATACTCACAATCGAATTTGGTGACCCCAGTTTTTGGGCTACAACCCCAAGGGGTAGTGACATGACACCTCCTCCTACGATTGTCAACTTATGACATTGTTTATCACCGTAATCTCACCATAAGTTACATAACTTCAAAAACCAAAGACAATAAATCAATCATTGACTTACTGCACTCAAGTGTCATCTAAAAAAACACACCAAAGAAGGTTAGTATACAATTTTTTGGTATTTAAACAAACAAGTAAATAAAAACTATTAAATTAAATTAATGTTATTAAGAATAATAAATTGTTTTAAATTTCTTATAATCCTCACCTAATGAACCCCTTACTAACCCCTCCAAAACACTATACGAAAGACCTTATTCTCCTCACCTAATCCTAAAAGTCAAATCTCTCACAATAAGGGCAGTGGCCCTTTTTCTTAGCATACAAGATATTAATTAAATTAATTTTAATCTCTTTATGAATCTTCCTAAAAGGCTCTCCAACGTTCATTTCAATGAAGCCCTTCTTAGCCCACCCCTACGTCTATAAAAAGGAGACATTATACCTTTACCTCACATATCATGGTTCAACAACATATCCTATGCCTTTATACTCTGAAATAGTTCAGATTCCTGAGGCAGAATAACGAATTTCAAAGGAGGGCTAGGGCTTGTTTCTCGCATCTTTTAATTGATTGGGATTTGTTGGGCATGGTATTTCACAGGTATTGTCTCCCTTTTTAAGCTTTAAATCATTCCTTCAAAAGCAATAACTTCAACGCATGATATTCAGACCCCTGAGGAAACCAGCGAAGAAATCTCAGTGAGTTTGGTTTGTTTGTCACATGGTTGAGTGTTTTTTTAAGGTTCGTTCTTGTTAAAGGGTATTGCAAAGAGAGCGAAGGTATTTTTGCTTAAAGAAAAGAAAAAAAATCAACACCCTACAACCTTCCGTCTTCAAGTAAAGTCTGTTAAAGAAAGTCTAGATCTGATTCTAATAACTATCTCATACCTGTTACTAATACCTTCGGACATGTGTTAAAGTCTTCTCTTGTTACAAAACATTGAGTACAGGATTAAGTATTGCATTTCCTTGTTTCTAGCTTGGATATTTGTTTTAGACTTCTAATTACAGATTTTAGGGCACACTCTAGGACAGCGAAGGTAGTTTTGGTCCCTACAGAACCTCGGCCCTCGTCAAGTGAACATACAATAGTTTAGAACAAGGTTTTTGCATCACTATTTCTATGTTCTTGTTTGGATAATTGGTTGTAGACTTAGTTTCAAAACCTTTGTTCTCTTAACAGTGTTCCATTGATTACAGTGAGGAATTTACTTTTAAGATTACAATACATGACCTAGTTTTGAGACAGCAGTCCTTGAAATCTTGCCTTCGTTTTTGGGAAGATCTTTGTGACCTAGAAAATTGAAGTAAGACATTGACATCCCTTGTCAATATATGATGTTGAATTTCACCATAAGACAGTGGCAGTAATTTCATGTTAAGTTAAATAATTTTGAGAACCAAAGGCAGTAACCCAATCATTGACTTTGAATTTTGTCTTATGCATCTTGTTGACAGCCCTCTCATTACAATTCTGAACCAAAACACAGTGCACAATAATATTTAGGGACCCTTACAGTACCCTTTTGAGACATTGACAACTTGCTATATAGTAATCTGAATTAACATTGTGACAAATAGTAGTCAAACTGTTGACAACAATCTGACCTAACATTGACTTTGTAACAATGACGTAACATTGATATGATGATTGGTGACTTTGATTTGAGAGTGTTTTTTATGTAGCAGTGAGACACTAATATGAGCCTACAGATGTAAGATTGTTATTGACATTTCAGTGAGAGGTAACAGTGATATAATATGATGATATGACAAGACAATAGCACACTTGTTAATGTCCACTCGGTAACCCTTGTTTTGTGACTTAATGTAACAAGTACCCCTTGTACACTGATCTGACTTGACATTGTCTTAAGTGTAAGAGACAGTGGTGCATTAGATTGATGTAATGATTGGTGATTGGGAAGACTTGTGTTCTTCTAGAGAATCCATCACTTAACATGACTTACAAATATTTGGGGTAAACATTGCTCTTCTTACATTAATCACTGAGGATGTGACAATAGTTCTGTGTCTGATCTATCACAGTATGTTGACACGTTGACTTTGATCTATGACAGTATGTTGACACCTTATCTGATCTATGACAGTATGTTGACACCGAAATTCTAAAGCTGGAGGTCGAGGTTGTGTTGTTGGAAGAGATTTGACTGGGTTTGACTTGGACAGAGGAAGCACATCATCAAGAAGGTCGGACTTGGTCTTGGAAGGGTATTGGTCTTGGTTGAAGAATCTATAAGAAGAGAAGGGATTTACGGATTTTCCTCTCAGGTGGAGAGGTTTTGGCCCTGGCTTGCAGCCTATATCCTGTGTTCTTGTCTACGATTGTTCTTCTTGTTATGGTAGTTGTTTGATGATAAGAACAAACATAATAATAAAAGAAGAAGCTAATAGTAAGAAAAAATAAAAAGATATCACAAACAGTTATAAAGAAAAGAGAAATCATCCTAACTACTGCCCCTTAGATTTCTCAACAGTTGGGAAAATTTGTTGTTACAGGTTCAAAGCTCTGCTAGTGACAATGCCTTGATAAATATTAGTGTAATGTCTTTGTACCTATGACTATGAATATTGTTGTATTGACTTCAAGCCTATGTTGGACTTGTTTTGTGTCAATTGGGGTTATCTTGGGTGGTTGGGCGCCTGCTAGTGACATGATAAATTATAATGCCTTGAAAAATATTGTTGTAATGGCTTTGTGCCTATGACTATGAATATTGTTGCATTGGCTTCAAGTGTGAACTCTTAAGTGAGTATACTTTTGGGTTGGCCTGGTACCAGCAACTTCACTCTATCCCTCGGACTGAGAGGGAGGTTGCTTTCTTTCCTCAAAAAAACGTTGGACCTGGTTTGTGCTTTATTCCGAGTTGTCTTTCAAATTTATAGTATATCTCCTCAATACTTCTACATATATAAATTTTTTGTTTTTGTTATGTTTAACATTTTCTATTATCATGAATATGGCACACATGATTTTCAACCACAATTTGTCTTTCCTCTTTTGCATAGTATGTGAATTTGATGGGTAAAAATTTTAACATAACTTTATCATTGAAAGGTAATTTTTTAATCAAAACTTCATTACTTGAGGGTTAACTTTTATCAAAACTTCATTGTTTAAAGGCATAATTTAATAAAAACATTATTTGATGGGCAACATAGAGACCCAAAATCACAAAAAAAAAATTGTTTGACAAGTGAAATGGAAAACAAATTCCAACCCTACCCCCATATGTCTCTAGTAGCTTTAAATGGCCCACCTTTATATGTCTTATTTGAGCTGAATTGTAAGTCAAAAATACTTTGATGGAATCTTTTCTTCATTTTTTCAATAATAGAAAAACAAAAAAGTATAAAAAAATGCTTTCACACTTCAAAACCACATTGTATGGTTGAACTAGCAAATTTTATTACCAAACTTTAATGAATCCATTTTTTTTTCTTAAGGTTTGAAGGTTCAAATTTGGCGAACTTGTGACTAAGCAAGTAACTAACAAGGCAACCCCTCATGAAGCACTCTACAATATAAGGATGTATATGTGTCAAACTAGGGTTTATCAAACACCCAAAGTGAAACACCCTCTAAGCATGATCCTCCTTAGGCTCATTGCCCCTCGTCCAACAAAATTCATGTGGCTTTGGTTCTAATTCGAGTACATTAACAATGAGATTTGATTTGAGTTTGAATTTTTCAATGAGATTCAAATAAGGTTCATCATTAAGGTCATGTGTGTGTGTATTTTACTTATATAATTATATAATAATTGTTATATTTAAAAATATATTAATGAAATTCGAGATTAAAAAAAAAAGCAACAAACCTTTGTTAAATAAAAAAGTGACACGATGTATATTATAACCCACTTGCAAAGCCCATAGTGTAACCTACCTATGCCAAGCGTCGACCCTCTTAGCAAACATGAAGACTATCAATTCTATCTTAGCATGTATTTTATGTACCTTTGTTGGCTCTTGGAGGCACAATGACCCTCATACAAACAAAATTTAGATGTTTTCCCTCATAGAATCAAAATTTTGAATGTGTGTCCTCATTAAATAGCAGAAATTTGGATACAGGTGACCCAAGACCCTCATTTGCACCACTAGATGGCCCTATTTCACTATGCAATTACATGGCCTCCTCTTATAAGTCAGCCAAGATAGTGTTAATCTTGCAATTTTTACAAAACAAATTTGATAGTAATTTTAGCAAACTTTAGGCAAAATTAATGCAACCTCTAAAATTCAATGAAATTCAAACTCCAACCTTTATATGTGGAAAACCTTGTGATTGAGCTCTGGAATCATGCACTCTCCAACAAGTTGTTCATACAATAGTCCTTCTTCCACGGTGGTATGCTATCCAAGTGTCCTGATGGAAGGTAGTCCCCTAACTTTGTGCCACATGTCCTCTCATTTACCCGATGCTACTCTCATGTGTGCCAATGTGATCACAAAGCTTCAATGCTCCTCCTTAACATATGTGCCTAGATCCATCATCAACCTCCATGAAATATGCTCCTCAACTCAAGCATCCTCAAGTCAAGTGTCCGACTTCTAAGATATATACCACATGATCCCCAACTCCAAGGGATAACTGGCCTCCTCCAACTGCCAAACGTTCCTCCTAAGTAGGTACCTCTCCTAATCGTGCAATCGACTCCATCATTGTGTGCATCTGATTAGTCATCATGCCAATCAGGGTAACAACCTACTAGGTAACGATGCTTTGCTAACACTCTAACCAAGGTCTAGCATCCCCCCAAACTAAGCCACCCATGTGTCTGTGAAGCATCACCAAAAGAGATAGCAAACCTAGCACTCTCCTAGCAAGGGGGAAACACTTTTGGAGTAACTCCAAAAGTTAACACTCCCTCTTTATGACAAAAATGTTTTCTACAACAGCTCTCAACTACCTTTGAAACTGCAACTTGTAATGCTAGTGCCTCCACAAAGCTGAAGGAATCCTCCATTATGATAGAACATCATACCTCCTCTACAAGGGCCACACCAACAAGTACAGGTCCACACACCTTAACATCCAAGCAATCACTACTCACAAAGGTGTATCTCTCTCCAAGCAATCAACCAAGAAAATGACAACTTAACATCTGGATGGTGAACACACGAGGAGAATACAACAAAGCCACTTGGTTTACTCCATCTTACCATCTGCTTGGGACTCCAAAAGAATAGTGATCATTTATGAAACTGAAGGAACATAAACCTTGATAGCTACTTCCTACTAAACTCTATAATCACTTCAAATCAAGGAAGATATCAACAATAACTTGTCAAACTCCAACATTCCTAGAGTCTTCATCATGTGCCAAAAATATTTTGGCACCACATCACAAGTTGTTCCAGACATCCTACAAAAATAATCACATCTCCAACAAGACCAAGACTAGTGTATCAAATCCATCAAAAGCACAAGATGAAAATCTACACAGATCTCAACTCATCAATCCTAAAAATTTAAAAAGGGGAAAAGGTAATAGCAACCTATAAAGGGTTATCATCAACTATGAGCATGATAATCCTTCTCATGCACCTCAAAACCTCCAACAACTAAAGCACCAACCTCAACAAGGACACCTCCCTCATACTAAGAGAGACTTAAAGCAAGAATATCATCCCGGTCAACTCCCTTCTCTTAATAGAATCCAACAAGCCTATCACTAGTACTCATCACTGCTCCCATTAGGTGCAAACTTTTAACTAACAATCAATCATTGATTCTACCACCATTGATACAAATGCACAAGATACTAATAATTAAGGCTTGTCACATTGACTACCATACCCATGATCAATCTCTCCGTAAATGTACAAGATGTAAAACCAATACCATCCCCAAGGGATACTATCCTCAATACAAAAGTCATTTTATAATTTTAAGGCCTGTTATGTTGACTCGGTGTTATGCAACATATAATAATTACTATAGGGCATGACTACAGCAAGACATGTTTTAGAGTATACCATATTCTTTTAATCTAATTGCAAAATAGACCAAGGTCAGGAAAAGAAGTGAACAATATGTATATTAATATCTGGTTCATGACAAGATCGAACTTTCTCTGATATTCCCACTTACCAATATTGCTAAGGGAAATATCGATCTTGCCCAATTTTGTCTTATTTCATGTTTGCACTTAGGAGATGTGGGTTCCAAGGTCCCACATGAATTTTGGGATTAAGTGGGGGCCCAAACATTAGGAAGGAAGGGAAATGTTGCAGCTCTAGTGGAGCGTGGGGGCCACCCCATGGAGAATTACAGCCCACATGTGGAGTACGCTCTCATTGGAGCGAAGTTGGTGGGGAATGTCGAGATGGGCCCACATGGGCATTTTGGAGGCTCTTTGATAAAAAGAGCAAGAATCACTCATTTGGGGCATTCATTCATCACTTCAGAATTTGTCTTTTGACATAGCACGCTTGAGCAATGAGCCAAGTCTCAATGTGTTGTTAAGCACACGAGTATTTCCGAGGTGAGATCCCAGCCCTTGCTTCGTGGACTTCGAGTGTCAGCCCAAGGAGGGAGTCCCGCTTAGTTCTGGTTCAGTTCAGCAACAGTGAGGCTGTACCACATCATAGAGGAAGCTACAGCAGTGCAAAGACTGCGCAGTCCTTGAGGGAGTCACTATGGGAGGTTGCGGAGTGAGGGGAGTTTGTGGAGGAAACTTGGAGGGGAAGCTTAGGGAGCCTTCTAACAGGAATTGCTGGAATTTTGGTGACATTCAACGGCATTTTCTTCAAGAGGATTGATTTTCCCAACAGTGGAGCCATCCAAGCCCAAGAGGGCCAATTTTCCGGAGTCAAGCTTTGGCCAAACCCTTCGTGAGTTATTTTGGGTTTATTGAGGAGAGGCTGAGATTAATTTCCCGGAATTTTCTGAGCAATGTAGCAGGCCCTAGTGGCAGATCATTTCAGGTAGCATCACCATTTTTGGGCATTTTCAACGCAAAGCTACAGCCACGCAGAGCAGTGAGATAAAGGGTGTTTAACACTTCATTTTGGGCTTCTCTAGCTTGCCTTGAGCAAGCCCAAGTACATTCCTTCCAGCAACTATATTGTACATTCTTTTATAAAAATAAAATGGCTCAGCAGCGCAGTTTTTGGTGATCAATGGTGTTTCGATTGTGTGTTTGTATTTCTGTGCATTTTTATGTCTATGTATTCCTGTTATTTATTGTAAAAACTCGTTAGGGATATTACAGTGGCATCGGACCATGATTTTGGCCAGTTGTGGGTCTAAATCACACTAATGCTCAAGTGTTATTGTGGACTAGAATTCCAAAGGCTAAAACACTAGTCCCACATTATTCTCCAGATTGAACTTGTGCGCAAGAGAAATTTGAAAAGGTTACTAGGAACCTCAAGGGACTGGTTAGGTTGCTCAAAGAGTGGTTGTCAACAAGGGCAGCAAGAAGAAACAGTAGTCGTCGACCTGCAGATGAAGAAAATAAGAGCATGATTGTTGAACGAAAAATTAGTATTAACATTGCAGAGACAAAGGTGCGAGGCGGAGGTAGTGACAAGATGAGAGAGAAGATACCCATTGAGGAGGGATTTCATCTAGATACGTTCCAGTCGGTTGAGCATGATGCCAATGGCACGCAGGAGGAGCACAAGGATACACCTAGTGTGACGCAAGAGCCACCCCTATTGGAGTTTCCTTTGGTAACCCCAGTAGACAGATTGGGGGAGGCAGTTGAGCACACATCCATTAATGAGGCATCTCGTTTTATGACAGAGCTTCAGAACGATAGCCACCTACAGCTGACTGATGAACATGTCTTGCATGTTGTGTTGTCTATGGAGGAGCAGTTGGAAGCTCATGTCGAGCCCATGATGGAGGAGGATGTGCGACCATCCTTTGGGTTATCAATTGATGAGGGGCAACATAGAGACCACACATTGGGATTCCAGAATAGTTCACTTCAGAGGCGCACTGACAAGATCTACAGCGTTATCATCCCAACCCTGCGTATTATATTAGGAGAGGCGGAGTTGCCTAGACATACCAAAGGGGATGACCAGGTTAGCAGCACTATTGGGTCACCTTTGCCCATTGGAGAGAGGGAGACGGAGCTACCTAGCCATATCTCATGTGTTGACCTGGAAAGCGGGATGAGACGATCAGAGTTGCACAGGGTACAACATCTGCATGTCGGGGTTGTTCTATGTGCATTCGATCCCTCTCTTGGGGTTGGATGGCAAGAGATTCTAAATTGGTACCCTGAGGAGTGGGCTATGGAGATGGGTGTAGCTCAACAGGAGCTTCCAGGCACTGGGTATACCAGGAGCCCAAATGGGAATTGGGATCCGGGTGGGACTGCCTATCACTTCCCAGGTATGTCGGTTGGCTACGACTTGGATGGTACAGTTGACCTAGCAGTTGAGCATGCACATTCGCTAGGGGAGTTTCGACCAGCTCCAGTGGCCAACCAGTTTATGAATAGACTTCTTGGGTTGTCTTGGTACGACATTTGTACATGAGGTCATAGGGTGATCAGCATACTCTGGCAGGAGCTTGTCGGAGGAGGTGGCATTAGCAAGCCACCAGATGGCGCCTTGTATGGAGATGGGGATTCTTCACCTTTGTGTGGGGCACAAAGGTCACAGAGGAGTAGAGCAGTGGTGGCATCACTATTGACATAGGGAGATTCACTTCTCGGATCCCTTGGGGAGGATTTGGAGTGATGATCCATTCATCGGCGGGTATAGTGATACGATGGTGGTGGTGATGATACCGATTGGGGGTGGGCCGACAAGTAGAGACAGCTCTAGGCCATCACGTCCAGGGATGCATGGGAGGATCTAGCGTTGAGCAGTGAACTAGCGATGGACATGGAGGTGCATGGTGGTGTACCATAGTGTGTTGGATTGCATTGTGGAGGAGTGTCTTACATCACATTAAGTACATGCAGGAAGTGACTGGTGCCTTGACACAAACAAGGCATGGGATGTTACAAGGTGGTACATCAGTAGCAGGGGGTATCTAGCGGTGTACAGGGGTAGGTCGCAGCGTACAGTGGCATGTCGAGGAGTATAGGGATGATCGGTGGTATGTGGGGGCGTATGATGTTGCATAGAGGGGTTTTGGAGTATTACCTCTAGGTAGACTCATGGATGGAGACATCGGACATACCTTTGGGTGTAGTTCACCCAGGATCGACGAGGGCACAAATGAGCAATACTTGATGGTATCTGTGGGGACTCACACGCCTGACCCTCTTCTACAACACTTACGAGCACAGTCGATTTGGTTTTTGTCCTTTGGCACTCTAAGCATGACAGGAGGAGCTCACCCGAGATATTTGGATGACACTCGGGGCACTAGGAGAGATACCTCTCAGCAGTGATATTGGGTCAGTGCGCTAGTTGACAGCCACAGGTTGGGGGATGAGGTGATCATCAGCAGGGGTGGCATATCGTTCATCACTGAGCTTGCGTGTGGGGAGTTGGTCACGAGGGAGACATGTGTCACTCTTTTCTCCGGGCACGTAGGGACCATGCATTAGCAGAGGATACCAGGTATGGCTGAGATAGTTTTGCAGTATGTGTTTGGGCTCCAGGCATTGTATTGGCACATTATCGAGAGGGCCGATGTCAAACCTAATGGTGATGGTTGGCAAGAATAGGAGGGATTCGCATACCTTGAGTCAATTGCGAGTATCAGATACCCATCTATTGGTTGCATTCAGGGGGTAGCTATTTGGCACATGTGGCTTCCAACGGTCATCGGTACTACACAGTGGCAGGCACAGGGTAGATTAGCCCACGATATATGGAGCCTATATATTGATTACATGCAAGGACTAGAGATGAGGCACGGATGGATTCCTGTAGCTGTCAGAGCTATGTTGCAACAAGTCCGACTATGGGATTCAGAGATTCAATTGATTGATAGATTTGGCTTGTGATGGTTGGACTCCGGAGTCATGGCAGATAGTGTCTAGTTCACTCTTGGGTTTGCACATGGGGGTACACAGAGGCCTTCATCGTATGGCGAGGCAGGCTTTCTCTGTTTCTGCACAGGTTCGAAGTTAGATTTGGATAGGTTTTCTTTGGCGTCATGGAGATGCCTGGGCAGGATGTGTTTCACCTCTACCATTATTTCACCATCGGGTTCTAGGAGAGGAGGATATCGTGTACGCATAATGGGCAGTCTATTAGAGTCAGAGTGGCGCACTGACAACATGGTGGCACCCTTCTGAGGTTAGCATGGGACCCAGGAATCACAATACTCGACAGCTCAGCGGCCTTAAGGGGTGAGTTGGCTGCTACAGGGGGAGACCACTTAGATCTTCCTTTGGGCTTTAGCAAGTCACCGATGGCGTGGGGGACCTCATTAGCATGGCAAGTGAGCTCGCAAGATGATATCAGGAGAAGCTCACGTGAGTGAGATGCTATCTCTGCAGGGATTGGGTGGTATCTTCGAGAGTATAGTCCTGGAGTGCATGGGATGGCCCACGTGGTAGGACAATATCACGAGGAGTTGGGCATAATGCCACATTATCATGAGCCCCTACTCATTGATGGTATATAGGGGATTTTTGGTACTTATACCGGGCAGGATAGTGAGTGGAGCGAGGGGAGCTTCAGGTGGGACAGGATGGCTTGGCATCCTCGTATCAAGGGATTCTTTCATGTCAGGATAGTGCAGAGGTTAGGGACGATTTGGTGGCGCATCTGGGACCCTGACACACTTTTGCAGGGACAGTGAGGAGCAACAACTAGAGAGAGCACTTGCTTAGCAGTTGCTTAAGGACAAGCAACATTTTGGCGGGAGGAGTGTGATATTACCACTTAGCAATATTGCTAAGGAAATATCAATCTTGCCCAATTTTGTCTTATGTGGGTTCCGAGGTCCCACGTGAATTTTGGGATTAAGTGGGCTCCAAACATTAGGAAGGAAGGGAAATATTGCCGCTCTAGTGCAGCGTGGGGGCCACCCGATGGAGAATTATGGCCCACATGTGGAGTACGCTCTCATTGGAGTGAAGTTGGTGGGGAAAGTTGAGTTGCGCCGACATGGGCATTTTGGAGCCTCTTTGATAAAAAGAGCAAGAGGCACTCATTTGGGGCATTCATTCATTACTTCATCATGTCTCTTGACATAGCACGCTTGAGCAGTGAGCCAAGTCTGCATGTGTTGTTTAGCACACGGGTATTTCCGTGCAGAGATCCCAACCCTTGCTTCGATGGACTTCAAGTGTCAGCCCAAGGAGGGAGTCCCACTTAGTTCTGGTTCAGTTCAGCAGCAATGAGGTCGTACCACATCCCAGAGGAAGCTACAGCAGCGCAAAGGTTGCGCAGTCGTTGAGGGAGTCACTCCAGGGGGTTGAGGAGTGAGGGGAGTTTGTGGAGGAAATTTGGAGGGCAGGCTTGGGGAGCCTTCTAACAGGGATTGCAGGCATTTTGGTGGCATTCAGCAGCAGTTTTTTCAGAAGGATCGATTTGCCCAACAATAGAGTCATCCAAGCCCAAGAGGGTCAATTTTCCAGAGTCGAGCTTTGGCAAACCCTTCGTGGATTATTTTGGTTTTATTGAGGAGAGGTCGGGATTAATTTATCAGATTTTTTTGAGCTATATAGCAAGCCCTAGCAGCAGATCATTTCAGGCAGCAACACCATCTCTGGGCATTTCCAGCGTAGAGCAACAGCCACGCAGAGTAATGAGATAGAGGGTATACGACACTTCATTTTGGGCTTCTCTAGCTTTCCTTGAGCAAGCCCAAGTGCATTCCTTCTAGCACCTATATTGTACATCCTTTTATATTAATAAAATGGCTTAACAGCGCAGTTTTTGGTGATCAATGGTGTTCTGATTGTGTACTTGTATTTCTGTGCATTTTTATGTCTATGTATGCCTGTTATTTACTGTAAAAACTCCTTAGGGATATTACACTTTCATTGAAAAAAATTTCTATAAAATGGTTAGTATAGGGCGTGAGTATAGCAAGGCATTGTTTCAAAGTGAACAATATGTATATTAATGGCTGGTTCATGACAAAATCGAACTTTCACTAAAAATTTTGCTAGGTCTTGAATTGTGATGAGACACGATGACAATACTAAAAGGTATGTGAAGTCATCCAAGTAAACAACAACAGTTTTGTTTATCGAGGGAGGCTCTGTTGAAACCCTAGCAGATGCCATGGATTGAGTTGTGCGAAGGTGGCATGGGGTTGTTGCCGGCTGAAGGCAACACCTGACAAGGGGGGGCTTAGGGTGCAGGCGGACGGCGACGGAGGATGGCGACGGGTGGTGCAGTTAACAAGAAGTTTTCGTTTGTGTGCCCGCATTCATCAGGGGTAAGGACGTGTTTAGCTTAAAACTTTTATAGTTCAATTGATTTCTTTTTTACCATTTTTGCTGTAAGGCGAGAAGGTTAAGTTGGTGGAAGGAGCACATGCCTAGTGGGAAGGGTGGAGAACCGGATCTGTCGATGCTTGCTGTCTCAAGAGAATATCAAGATGGTCAACGGCTCGAACAGGGTGGAGGTGGATCCCGAGCTGGGGGATATGCTCACGATGTGGGGTTTGGAGGTCACAGAGAAAATTTTGAAGCATTTCATTAGGTCAGCTGCTGTGGAAGGAGGAGAGTCTGGAGGTTTGGGTACGGAGGGCAGTCTAGAAGGTGTTCCGAGGTCTACGGGTAAAACCATAACGACCATGGATAAAAGGTTGAAGCAGTTGCCAAGGTTTTCAGTGCACAGTCTGGAGAGAACTGATTTAACCAGAACTAATTATGGAATTCAGCCGACAAAGGAACGGGGGTTTGCACTAGACAGGCCTTTTTAGCGAACTGGAGGACTTGAGGACATAGCAGCCAGCTGCGGGTTGCTGAAGAAGGAGGGTTTGAGACCGGTTGCGGGAGGAGGGTATGCGGCTCAAGCATTTCTAAAATCCGGCAGAGGAGAGGTGCGGGGTTCGATTTTGGTGCAGCGGAATCCGAGTGAACGGGAACAAAAACTCTTTGGTTTTCTAAAGAGAGGAGGATTTGGGGCGGCTAGAAGAGGCTATCGCAGGGGATAGGAGGGCGCGGCTAGAGGCACAGAGTAGGGGGAGGGACTCTGTCAGTAGGGGTCAGGCAGGGTATCCCCATCTCTCAAACAGGGTCAGAAGTCAGAGTGGGTTTTGAGGAGGTTTTGAAGGAATGACGAGTCAAGGAATGGTTGCAGACAAAGGGAGATAGGGGTAGACAGAGGGAGGAAGGGGCCGTGGCCACGGAAGAAGGATTAGAAGCACTCACAGGGCAAGAGGATCTCGATCATGTTCCTGAAAGAGATCGAGACAACCCATATTTTTCGAGAAAGAAGGCCAGGGCACTAAGACAGAAGGACCAGATCCCGAATCTGGTTTTGGGCATAGATCTATCGGTGGATGAAGCAATGGAGACAGTCGAATTAACCTTGGTAGGGAAAGCAAAGAGCAAGAAAGTATCTGCTACTTTCTTGAAGGAATGGGCTACGAAGGCATGGTAGTCAGTCCCTGATCCGCGCTTCGAGGCGGTAAATCTTACAAATGGTTGGTTTATGATGAGGTTCGGGAGTAAAGAGATGGTCTTATGGGTGCTGGAGAGGAACTGGGGATTTGGTCGAGCCCTGATTCTGTTTAAAAGATGGAATCCCCTTTTTGATAGTCAAAGGGAGAAGATAGCGGACCTTCCAATCTGGGTGAAATTACCAGGGCTTCCCCATCGGTTGTGGACTGCAAATGTATTTAAGGAAATCGGGAATGAATTGGGGCAATACTTGGAGGCCGATACGTCATTCCAGCAGACGGGAGAACAAGGTACTGCAAGAATCCTGGTCCCAGAGAAGGACTGGCGAAGGCAATACAATTACATTACAAAAACTAGTCTTTCATTCAGGCTTTGGATTATGAGCAGGTGGCATTCAGACGTCACGGGTGTCACCAGTACGGACACATGGCAAAAGCCTGCCCTCTGGGCATCAGAAGAAGGAAAAAATAATGCAAGGGAAAAGGCAAGGATACACAGGAAGGGAAGTTTGTCAAGGAGAAGCACAGCAAGGAACCAGGGCAGGATCAGGGGCAGCAGTCGACCCAGCAAGAGCCGGAAGGGAGGGTAGAGGATACTGCTATGGAGGAGGCAGAGGTCCCTGAGGTGGGAGGAGGTGAAGCCATCCCTATTGAAGAGCCTTCGGAAGCAGCCTTGGACATAGCCGCGGCACCGATGGAGGGTATTTTTCTTAATACCCCTTCATCTATTTCGTTTTCGTTTTCGAAATCGTCTCCATTGATTATAGGGCACGGTCCTTCCAGGCCAGAATCCCTTCATATGTCTTCTGGTTTTACTGTTCATGTTGAAACGGCCTTGGACAGTATTATCACCTCCATCCCGACCCTATCCATTAATCCATGTCCCCAGCCTTCCTTTGGATTGGAAGAGCTTCCTTCTTCTGAAGGGGAGCGTAGGTCATACAACCTTAGGCCGCTTGACAAAAAGGTTAACCTGCTGGATATAGTGGGAGGGTTGGGGAACCTTGCAGACTCTCCCTCTGGTCCCAAGTTGAGAGGAAGAAAATCAAATCTATCCAAAGCCCAACTCAAAGCCAAACTAGATATTGCACACGGGAAACAGAGGTCCTTAACAGGGGTACTTAGAGAAGTGCATGCCCTGGGAAAGGTGATCAAATGATTGTGATGTCATTCAATTGTAGAGGGCTAGCTAGTAAGCCTAAAAAACTAGCCTTTCGTGCCTTGATTTCTGGATATGGGCCATATATAATTATACTTCAAGAAACTCTGAGGTCTGGGGATGATGTCTCAGCTGCACTTCGGAACCTTTGCCTGGGGTGGTTTTTTATGGGCTTGGATGCCAAAGGAAGGTCGGGTGGGTTGGCCGTGGGCTTCAATGAAAGAAAAATCAGATTGATCAGTAGCTGGGGAAGGGATCATGTCCTTGCCATGGAGGTCTATTCCTTAGAGCTTTGCTCATCCTTTACGATCCTGAATATATATGGACCCTGCCAGGAGAGGGAAAGTTTTTGGAACGATCTTTGGTCTAGGTCTTTTATGAACACTTCCAATCTCATTTTAGGGGGGGATCTGAACTTTTCTATTGGGCAGGTTGAATCTTGGGGACCGATAGCCCATACGGATCCCTTATCTGACTTTTTCTCATCCAAAATCCTTGATGGGTACCTTATTGACATCAATCTAGTAAAACTTCGGCCAACGTGGAGGAATAGGAGGATAGGAGAAGCCAGGGTGGCCAAGAGACTAGACAAATTCTTGATCAAGGAAGGTTTGGTGGATCGATTTCCAGCCCTAAAGCAATGGGTGGGGGAGGACGGGAAATCGGATCAGCATCCAATTCTCCTAGAAATTAAGGGCAGCTTTGATAAACCAGGAGCTCCATTCAAATTCAATCCGGGCTGGCTAGACGAATCCTGTAATGCTCTTTTTAAGGAAACCTGGAGTTCTTGGGGGGCAGAGGAGCCTCCAAGGGAGAACCTTAAAAAGATGAAAAAAACGACCATTGAATGGGCTAAATAGAGAAGAGAAGCTCAGGAGGAGAGGTTGAGATGGTTGGGAGAGGAATTGGGGAGGATGGAAAGTCTTGAAGCAAATGGATATGAATCAGGGGAAAAAAGGGATCTTATAAAATCCTTGGAGGGGGAGAGAAGAAAGATTCTGCTGGAAAAGGAGGAGTAATGGAGGTTGAAGAGTAGAGCAATGTGGCTAGCATCAGGGGACGAGAATACAAATTTTTTCCACAATTATGCAAAAGGAAGGAAAATCGCTAATACCATATGGGGGATGAGAAGGGAGGACAATGGGATGGCTAAATCCTTCCCTGAGCTAGCTAAAATGGGTAAGGATCACTTCAGCAAAGTTTTCAAAGCCCCCCCTGAGGTTACTATTGTAGAGGTGGTCAGGGTAGCCCAACATTTCCCAAGGTATGTGGAGGAAGAGGAAAATGAGATGTTGATAAGCTCAGTGTCCAGAGATGAGGTGGAAGGAGTCCTCAAGTTAATGCAGAAGGACAAAAGTTTGGGGCCGGATGGGTGGACAGCAGAGTTCTATTAGCATTTCTTTGAAGAGCTGGGGGAGGAGCTTACAATAGTAGTGGAAGAATCTCGATCGAGAGGAGCTATACACGAGCAAATGAACTCAACCTTTATAGCTCTCATCCCGAAACTGGACGAGCTGGGCTCCTTCGATGATTTTCGCCCCATCTCTTTATGCAACAACATTTATAAAATCATCTCAAAAGTTATCGATGTTAGGCTAAAGCCGATCCTCTCCAAGAACATTTCACAGGAACAGTTTGGGTTCTTAGAAGGGAGGCAGATCCGTGAAGCAATCGGGGTGGCGCAGGAAACTCTCCACAACATCAAAAGGAACAAAGGAAAAGGTATGATAATCAAAATAGACTTATCCAAAGCTTATGATAAGATAAGTTGGATATATATCAGATTACTCCTAACGCATCTGGGGTTTAATATCTGTTTCATTAATTGGTTGATGGGGTGTATAACTGACATCAGTTTTGTTGTTCTAATTAATGGGGCGGCCTCACCTTTCTTCAAAAGCCAAAGAGGTCTAAGACAGGGATTCCCTTTGTCTCCTTTGCTCTTTCTCTTGGCAGCAGAAGGCTTAAGTCAATTGTTAGCGGCTGCCAAAAGGAGGGGGGACATTAAGGGCATAGAGGTCGCCATTAATATGCAGATTACCCATCTCCTTTTCATTGATGATAACCTCCTGTTTAGTGATGGCAGCAGAAGAGAGATCAGTTATCTACTATTAGCCATTGAGCTCTTCCTCTCGATAACAGGAATGAGTATAAATGTAGGCAAATCGGTCATCATAGCAGAAGGACTCTAGGAGGAGGAAATTAGAAGAGCAGCGGTGGATCTTCCATATGAGATAAGGAAATGGGAGATAGCTTAAAGTACCTTGGGTTTACTCTCAAACCGAACTCTTACAAAATACTGGATTGGCTGTGGCTGGTGGCTAAAATAGAAAAGAGAGTGAACCATTGGAGTTTCAGATGGCTATCTAGAGCAGGAAGATTGGTGTTGATAAAATCTGTTCTCATGGCTATTCCGATATATTGGGCCATGCTTTCATGAGTTCCTAAAAGTATTCTGGAGAAGGTGAGGAAAATTTGCAGCAAATTTCTGTGGGCAAGATCTAAGGAGGAAAGGGTGATGCCCTGGGTGGCCTGGGAGAGAATTGCAAGACCAAAATATTGGGGAGGTTGGGGTTTGAAAGAGCTACCCTCCTTCGTAGGCTTCCTAGCTGCCAAAATGGGTTGGAGAATTCTATTCAAAGAATCATTATGGTCCCAAGTCATGAAACGGAAATACATTAACCCTATGGAGCTGTCAGAATGGCTACAATCCCCGGGGAAAAAACTATCTAGAGCATTAGTGGTCTGGAAAGCTATTCTAGGATCGTTGCATATCATTGAAGAAGGTCTGGTTTGGCAGGTAGGTAATGGGGAACAAGTCAGAATCGGGTTGGATCCCTTGGTAGGATGCAATGAGGCCTACTCTCTCCCGGTGGAGCTGAGGACTCCTGTAAGGTCCAAAGGTTTCCACTTTATAAATCAAATTGCAAAGGAGGTTGCTTCCTTGCACTGGCAGCAGGGATGGATGACATGGGAAGACCTGCAGATTGACCCTATCTAGTATGAAGACTGGCAGAAGTTTACAAGTGAACTGATTAGATCGAATATGCCTATCAGGGATAGAGAGGACGAATTAAGGTGGGTATATACCCCCTCGAGCAAGTATACACCAAAGTTCGGATATGCATGCCTCATGGCCAAAAAGGGATGGGAGGCACCAGCATGGTGGGCTAAATAGCTCTGGAAGTTGAAATGCCCATCCAAAAGCAGGCTCTTCTTCTGGTGCATATTAAAAAAAAAAAGTACCAACCTGGGACAATATGCAAAAAGGGAAGAAGGAAGGCCCGGGTTGGTGCCCGCTTTGTAAATCAGCCTCTGAACCTGTATCTCACCTTTTTTTACATTGCTCTTTCAGTAAACTCGTCTTGGCAGAGACGATGGCAGTTATAGGTAAGTCGCAAAGGTGGGATGGGGTGTCGGTTCCGGAAGCCTGGAAGGAATGGTGGCAGGGGAGTCAGGAGGAAAAATGGAAGGTGCTTCCCCTACTAATCTCCTGGGGCATTTGGCTAGCAAGAAACAGAGCAATTTTTAAAGATAAGGAGACCCAGTCACAGGTCATAGCTCTGGAGAGTGCGGCTATCTATGCCCAAATGCCAGATTCAAAATCAAAATCTAATCCTAGGGTGATCACCCCGGAGGTCATTAGGGGAGATATGTCGTGGGCATACTTTGATGGAGCGTCCAGTGAAGAAAACAGCTGTGGGGCTGGTATTATGATTCATCTCAGTCCAGACACTCGTAAGGAAGCTTCGGTGGGGCTTGGGAACGGAACAAACAACTTTGCCGAACTTAAGGCTCTACACATGCTGCTGTGTTTGCTGATCCAGTTGGGCTATCTATCAGTACAGATCTTTGGGGACTCATTGAACATTGTCAAATGGTTCAATAAGGAATTCATGTGCCAAAACTATCTATTAAATCCTATCCTTGAAGAACTTTGGTCATTAAAAGGTCATTTTGCTTACATACTGTATGTCACATTTACAAGGAGCGGAACGAGGCAGCAGACCTCCTTTCTAAGGAAGGCATACAGCAGACTTTGTGCAGCTGGAAAATAAAGGCTGCAGGTCCAGAGGGCCTGGTGGAGACGGATCGTGCCCCTTTCCTTTGACAGTTTGATTATGCTCTCTTGATGTTGAGCTAGGCTCTACATATTTGTCTGAGTTTTTTGGTTTTTATGCTTTCAGTATCATACTTGCTTCTCTGTGGTACAGACTACTTTGTTATCAGACATTTTCATACTATATGACACATATATAATACTATCATGTATATGCTTTGGCCAGCTTCTAGGACCCTGTTTAGAGCTGTTTTCCTCATAAGAGAAAGCTCAGGACTAGAAGGGCGGCACTTTTGGCCAGCCTCTTTGCCCCTGATGAGCTGTTTTCCTCTTAAGAGGAGGCTCTGGACGAAGATGGATGGCGTGGTTTTTGACAGACATGGTTGCTCAGGAGGGCAACGTCCAAGCAGATGGTTTTATATCTGCAAATTTTTGGGAATTATTGGTCGTATGTAAACAGCCGAATGATCTGGTTTGTAGTCTTGCGTGACTCTCAAACAGATAGAATGCTTAATGCATGTACACAGCAAACTTTTTATTGACTAATATAAAGTTTCGATTTTTTCTGTGGAAAAAAAAAAAAAAAAAAATACTAAAAGGTATGTCAAATATAATTTCCAAGTAGTCCTCTATAGTTACTTTATCATTTATTCTGATATCACTTTCATGTTCTAAGTAATTATTTTTTAGGAGAGTTGAAGATAAACAAACTCATCTGCCATTTTCATTTTCAGTTATGCACATCACTCGACCAGATCCCTGACTCTGATTTACTAAAAAAAAGTAAATGTATTTGGTGATGTCTTACGCTCACCATATTTTTTGCATTACTGAGGCCAACTTGCAACAAAATAATATTTGAAAGTTACACAGATTAAGATCCCAAACTCCGTAAATGTTGGAATCCTGGAATATGTCTGCCTATGATGACTGGATGTGATTTTTTAAGGCCTTAAAGTTTGGAAAACAGAAGCCTGATGCAAATAAAAAGGAACATACCAATTTAACGCCCACTTCTTCGTTTGTCTGAGTATTGACCCCTGAAAATAACCAACATATCAAAACATTAGAAACTGAAATGCCCTCGTCCTGAATTTCCCATTTTATTCAAAACACAATTATCGAATAAGCACAGGACATTTATCGATTGCAATAATTTTAACTGCAGAAAAAACAAATCTGGGAATGTATAATTCAAAACCATACCCTTATAAATTTCACCAAACGAACCACTGCCAATTTTTCGGCCAAGTCTGTACTTTTCTCCCACGATTGGCTCCATTGCTTGGGACTGATTGTCACAGTTAAGTTTGGTGGGATTTGCTTATATTCCTCAATAGATGATTTTAATCCCAGTAACCACATGTATTCATAACTCAAGAAGCCTTTGCCTCCAAATCCAAATGCCCATGTTCAAAACTAATGAGAACCCAATTCAGCAGCACGTGACTGAATTTCTATCAAGGAATGGGACCACCTGTGGAGTTTGATATCCCATACATTTGAAATGATAAAAGAGTGATGCTTTCCCATGAGATTGGTTTCTGTCACCTCCCAAACACAATTTACGGACAGGTAACCACTGGATCCCAATTATCTGCCACCCCCGCCGCCAATTCTCCGCGATTTTAGAGATAATTCGGTTGGAAGAAATAGCCCGGTTAGGAGAAAAACTCTGGAATATGAAAAATAAAACCAGTACTTGGTTTTGCACGAAAGAAGCGGCACAAAGCCAGCGAGTGTTCGAGGAATTTGTATGCCTTCTCCCATCAGCTACTTCTCTAATTTTGTACTGGCTCTTCCTCTCCCTAATCAAGGCGTTATTTTATTTTATTTGTTTTATTATAATTTTGCATGGTGTTATTTCCTCTCCCCTGGTATTATTTTATTTTACTATAATTTTCCATTGTGTTATTTTATTTTATTGTTATTTTGTATTTTGTGCTTGCTCTTCCTGTCCGCTCTTTGCTATTATTTTGTTTTGTTATAATTTTACTATTTATGGTGCTATTTTATTTTATTATTATTTTAAAATAAAAGAGGTATGAAGAAATCTTTCGGTAATAAATTAAGGAGATGTTTTTATTAATTTACGAAGGTAGTTTAGTTAGTAATATAGAGTATTATGTAAATTATGAAATTTAAGATTTAAATTTTTAAATATATTTTATTTAAATTAATTAAATATTAAATAATTTTAAATTTCAAAATCTAAAAAAAAATGATTTGTGTATTGTGTTATTTTTGTTAAAAATAAAAAATGAAGTTATTTGAGGGTAGTTTAGTTAGCAATATAAAGTATTATGTAAATTGTGAAATTTAAGGTTTAAATTTCTAAATATATTTTATTTAAATTAATTAAATATTAAATAATTTTAATTTTCAAAATTTTAAAAAAATGATTTGTGTATTGTGTTATTTTTGTTAAAAATAAAAAATGAAGTTAAATAAATTAATATTTTATAGAATTTTTTAGTAATAATCACATGCAAATGAACTTCGGCCAGGAGTTTCCGCTGTGGAGGGAAGTGAGATGAAGAGGTTGAGAGATCAAATCAAGATGAACCCCACTAGTTGGTTTGAAACACGTTTCATTTGCATGTGATTATTACTAAAAGAAATACTCGATTAATCACAGAAGCCAAAATTCTAAAAAAAAAAAAAAAAATTATTATTATTTTTATATGATTAGTTTATTTATTTTAATTCCAAATCTATCAAGTGCTACTAATAAGAATCGAATCTCTTTTCACTGTAAAAAGAAGTTTGCATCTCAAGAGATTTGATCCCTCTCAATATTTGATAAATAACAATTAAAATAGATCTAAGCTAGATTAATTATTAATTACAATTATAAATATAAATGTAAATATATATTTATTAATTTTTTAAATCTCTTTTCTTTCTAAAAAAAATTTGCATCTCAAGAGATCTCTCTCAACATTTGGTAAATAGCAATTAAGATAGTTTAAACTAGATTAATTAATAATTGCAAATATAACTATTAATTATAATTATAATTATATTTTTTATTTTTTATTAATTATTTTATTTTGATGAAATTTGACTCAGTCAAATGTTTAATTGATCATTATAATTATTAATTTATTTATTTTTATGTAAATTCATCAAGTCAAAATGTTAAAAAGGAGATTACATTACAATATTGGACAGCGTCTAAGCAAAAAAAATTATTGATATATTTATATATATTCGAAGTCAAAATGTTAAACACCACATTACATTACAACATGTCTACCATACCATATTGGAGAGGGTCTCTGGTAGTAAAACAAACACCTTACAAAATAATGTATGTAATACACATAAATAAAGTTTAGAGATCTTGTTTATGTATATTTGTTTATTTATTATTACTTATAGTTTAAAAAAAGTAAAGAAATTATTTAAACAAATAAAAAAGCAATATAGGTCATGTTTTTTTAATTATGGATTTTAAAGTAAAATATACTAAATTATTATAAATATACATATAAATTAATATTTCAATGGGTTTAGGATAATTAATAGTAAATAAGGGGTTTCATTATCATATAATAAGATATGGAATTTTCTAACACTTTGAAATAATTGTGGGACCATCCAAAAGTTGGGATCAAATTTATGGTAAGGCATGGGGTGATGTTATTATGATGATGTGATGTTGTCATGTTGTCATGTTTTAGATGGAGCACAAGATTAATGTTATTGTGTAGAAACTCAAGAGCATCTTTACTTTGAGCGGATTAGAGGATACTTAAATCTAGTTTGAATAGGAAGATTAGTCACATTAATTTTTTTTTATTTTTTTCGTACTAAAGCAATATTCAACTCAATTGGTTTCATACTTGTGGGACACAAGTTCGATTCTGACCACTACCACCATACCTCTGGGTGTCTGCATATTCTCTTTCTGCAAACGTAGGTTAATAAGGGGGATTTAAACCTTGAATCTCATAGTTTACATAACATTTCATAACACAGTGATCACCATTGAACTACCCCCTTGGGGTTGGAACATTAGTCACATTATTCAATACCCTTTGCTACAAATTGTATCTATGTATCTCAGAGCTTAAGAAATCTCCTACAACTTTAAATTAAGTTTCCTCTTCCACCCAATTTGTTCATCCTCACAATTAGTGAAATTATTTTGTGAAATGAACCTTTAGTATATGACTCTCCACGTATGTGTGCTTTAGTGGGAAAATTCAAATGTGACATCTTCCTCCTTTTGTTATTTTTATATACACATGCATGGATAGGAGTACACGTTAAAATGAGAGAAGGTGGATGCATGTATTCATAGATGTTGCAATGTCTCATTACATAGTAGGAGGAGAAGAATAACTTATGTAACTCCCAAATACATAACTACATTAATTAATACATCAAATGCCTCATTATTTCATCACTTTATTCAATAAACTTTGTAATACATGAGTCCTACTTAACATGTCTAAGTGCTTCATATGCTCGTTACCCCTAGCATCCTCCCATAATGGTCATTTTACATGCCTATTCAAAATACAAAATGACAAAACCTTTGGACAAGCAATGTGTTTGTAGACCACAAGATACAACCTTTAAAATGGTGATTAGAAGTGCAATATATCTAGTAAGGTTGATAAGTACAATTCACATAACAATCCTTTTGTTTGACCATTAACTCACCAATCGAATAAAATCCAATGTGGGCTAAATAGTTGACCTTTCACCATTAGCATAAAGCTTGGCTCATTCATTGAAATCACCTCCTACACATCTCAACAGTCCAGAATATATTTGTTTTTCTTCTCTAGGTAGGCACCATCTCATTTTATCACTTCATCTTCACCTTCCCTAATGGTCTTTGTCTTTTCCATTTCATCTTCCACCTCCTTATGGGTTTTCCTTTTAGGAAATTACAATAGATAATGCATAATATACATGTTGTTTGCATTCTCTTCTAACCTAGGTCTTATTGCTACTTTTTCATTGAAATTATAGCTATATTTCTACTAAACTGAGATTGCATTCTCGGTTTCCTTCAACTAAAATAAACCTTATTATACCACACCCATAGAAACCATCTTTTGTTATTCTTATCATGTCAAAATTTATATGTAAGTGTGGCCTATGCTTTATTATTTTATTTGTCACAAGTATATTTTTCTCCAAATAAGGAACATAATAGACATCTTTAATATATTGCCTTTATACATTTGAGTTGAAGTATGCCATTTTCATATCCTTTAACCATGTATTTTTCTCAGTCACTTAACTAAATCTCAATGAAATTTATCCTCTATAAATTTGGCATGCCAATCAATACAATTAGAAAAATTTCTAGATTCCCTTGAATCAATGTATTAGTAATCATCGCTACTCGCCAAGTCCTTTTTTGTAGGATGAGCACATAGAAATATTCTTCCTCCTTGTATTCAAATACATTAGCATGGTTCTTTTTAGATTGATCGTCAAAATAATGCTTTGGGTTGTGGTTTTCATCCCATGACCACTTCTTGCAAACTATGATTATACACTCCAACTTTCCACAATAAAATAATTTAATGGATTTTCTACATTTGCCTGACTTCGAAGAATAATCACCATTCTCTTTACTTTGTCTATTACCCTTCCTCTTAAACTTTGTTACAAGTGCTACTTAAAAAGGCTTAATCCCACTATTATTCCCAAACTATATTTTTTATCTATTTTGTTGCAAGAGCTTAGTGTTCAACTACTCAAATGTTGGATCTTTATTAGTGCTCATAATGTTCAATATCTAGTCAAATTTACATAGGGAGGAGGCGAACTTTTAAAAGTTATAACCACCATATCTTCTTCTTATATTTTCCTTTCAATTGGTTTCAATTGATATCTAATGTGCTTTATTCTTAACAAATCATCCTATAAGGTGTTAGACTCATCCATTTTAACTAGAATTACATATTTTAAAGGAAAAATGGTGTAACTTGTATGAGGACTCATCCAGTTTAACTAGAATAACGTATTTTTAAGGAAAAATGCTCTAACTTTATATGAGGTCTCATTCATCTTCTGTAGATTCCACCACATGAAAAATGCACCATTAACGTCTTATACTTTGGGAAGCATCTCATTTGTTACCGAGATAAGCATTGCATCCTCTCGATTCTTCACATCATACTCCACTTGGGAATTTACATTATTCTTCCACTGCATCTCTTCCTAATACAAGTGTGTCCAAACATCTATATTCAAACAGGGCTAGCATCTTCTATTACCATCATTTAGCATCTTCTATTGACATTATATGGGCTAAACTCACCATTTTTTTTTAAAGGTTTTCATTACAACAAAAATATCACAATTAAAGCATATAACCCAACATTTAACAACACTACTTTTGGTCCAATTCAAAACACACTCTAAATCTGACTCTTGGACCTCTTGTTGATCAATTTTAAAAGAAAAAAATTGTTATATGCCCAAGAAATACGAAAATCACTATTCTTGAGTATCACTCCATTGATATATATATTCTTTAGATTTAATCCAAAACTATCAATCAAAAAACTACTATTAATTTCTAGGCATAGATTATCTTGATTCTTCTTCAAATTGATGTAATTCTCCTCTTTGCTCCATATGTTACTAGTCATGGGTAATCATTTTTCATTTGCATCTATATGCCTTTATCATTGTACATATCTAGTCAAACTCTAATTCATCATTGTATGACAAATTGAATTTTAATTTGATCCATCAATTCCTTTTTAGGTATGTATTATATTTGTACCAACATAATTTTTATCCTGCTATGGACACTAGCTCCTCAAAATCAGACTCCTCGGCCTCCTTTGTATGTGACTACTGCAAAAAAGAGCACGATGCCATTAATTATGAAATATATATCCTGCATGTTAAGATGTATCAACAATAGGTCTCTAAGTGCAACTATTCTGAGTCAATTGTGGCTCTTCAACAACGAATCTCTCGCTTAGAAGACGAGGTGGATGTGTTGCGCAATTTAATCATGGATCTCAATCTTCAAGGCATTCATTTAGAGAATCCACCTGTAGGACCTTTCAGTGATTTCGACTTCAACAAACCAGCTAATTCTATAGACTAATCAATGGTATCATGTTTGGTTTCAAATGTATGTATTTTTTGTTATAATTTTTCCAAATCTACGCTTCTCGGAAAATAAGAGTATTGTATGGGTTTGGGTAAGGGAAATTAGACACAATTTGATATACTAGATGCCTTTGAGAAAAATAGCCATGCAATTCTCCGAGGTATTTGTTGCGAGCGAGCGTGGATTTAATACAAAATTGCACTCATTTTTTTTTTTATGTATTTTGGGTAAGGGAAATTAGACACAATTTGATATACCATATGCCTATGAGCAAAATGGCCATGTAATTCTCTCGGGTATTTTTCGTGATCAGGCGTGTATTTAATACAAAATTGTACTCATTTGTGTTGTGTGTGTGTGTGTATATATATATATATATATATATATATATGCATCACATTTAATTTGCATACTTCATTTTTTTGAATTCCGCACTCATCATAATGCCATTTGCTTTGTCACATTTTCCTTCAACACTTGACATAGTGACATTTCCTTTGTTATCTTCTTTTTGTTTCTAGCAATATTGACATTAATGTGACAATAATTTGCAAATGTTTTTTAAGAATGCCCTATAACTCTCGTTCCTCCTACCCCATCTTAATCCCAAATTCAAGGAGGTGTATCATATGTAGCATTAAAGTTTGGAAGAATATTTTTGAAACTTGGTGGGATTCTTAAGAAAGCTAGTAAAAATATAACATAATTTATATTATCATTAAACTTGTGCATTAGTGTTTGTTCTCTAACTCTTTCATGCATTTTTGCATGGTTTGAGAGATAAAATGAATAATCCATATCCTCAATAGAAGTTGACATGCTTGAATGATTTCATTCAAATCATAAACAGTGGATGCAGTCATACTAGATTATCATGTTCCTAGAGGCATATGATGCAAGTAGGGTATCTTGGTTGTTTTTACAGTATGTTGATAAAATTATCACCCTTCAACAAAGGATTCAAGATTTATTATAATATCTTCTTTTCTAATGAGATCTAAATTGAACATGACTCCCATGGTTAAGAAGGATGGTTGTGCTAAAAATATGAATATAAGATGCAATGTTCATGTATAATATGGATACATAGAATATATCCTCTCATATATTGGTGTTCGCAAAGAAATTTGATTTTGCATTATTTTTATAATCATTTTTAACACCTTGAAATTGCTCCAAAAAAAACGTGGCTCAATGGTGATGAATTTTTATTATTTATAATGTATGTAGAAACCATCAAAAGGTTCTATTATAAATTACCAAGAATGTTTATTATTATTTTATATTGAAATTTCAACTTATCTATTCATTTATTTGTTAAATTTTAACATATAGATAATTAGAATAGTTATATTTTATTTATTTGTTTTGTTTTCAAGTCTGTGCATAGTATACTCTTGTGAATTGAAGTGCAAACTACTTTTTCAACTTTATATCATGAAAGCTTTGAATGAATATACACCGTTCAACTTGAAATTAAAACAACCCCTCAAACTTGATCATTGAACCCCATGTATTAAATATATGCATTGGGAGCGGGGGAAGGGGGTTGGGGGTGGTAAAATCCCCTTGCTCAGGGACGTCACAAGGGGGGTCAAGGGAAAATCCCACAAAAAAATAAATTATTAAGCTAACCTAATGAGAATTAGAGATGTGGCTCTAAATGTCTACTAGTTTTCTTAGTTAAGGGTTTTCAGGGTAAATATATAAGTATTGTGTGTGAATGTTATTGCTTACTTTTCTATTTTATTAAGAATTGATATGTGCATTGCTTTGTTGTAAAGGTTAAAAAATTACAATTGATATTAGAGTAGTTATTGTATTTAGATATATGTATTTGTTGCAAAGGGTTTAGTTATATTGGATCTATGATAAACCCAATATTCGTGGGAGCTCTATGGTTGTGATTCGTATGGTGAAAGAGAATGATGGGCAATTCTAAAATTAAGATCGAGGAATTTAATGAGAAAATATTTGAGCTATGGAAGATCAACATGGAAAACATTTTGATAAACAATGAATAGTGAGTCACAAATATTTTACCCAAATAATTAATGGAGTTGGATATGAAGGAAAAGAGCACAATCTAGTTGTATCTTTTAGATTCAATGTTACTAGATGTTCAAGAGAAGCTACAACCAAGGCTTTATGGGACGAGTTAGGGGGATTTGTATCAATCTAAGTCCCTAGTAAATAAACATTTCCTTTAAAATAATTTGTACCTCCTAAGGATGAACAATGGAGTATTAGTGATAGAACATCTAATTGCCCTCAATATTGTTGTAAGTTTGTTTCTTGTCTAATGATATTAAATTTTCAAATGAAAACAAGTGCATTATTTTGTTATGTTCTTTGCTAGATTCATGAGATAGCTTGGTCATAGATTTTGGTAGTAGAGAAATTACTGTAAATTTTGATGATGTGATTTCATCATTGTTACCAAAATAATGAGGCAGAAAACCATGGATAGTCAAAGCATGAATGCCTTATCTACAAGAAGGCATTCCTACGATAGAATAAAATAAGTTTTAGTAAGAGATCTAAATCAAGTAGATCTAAATCTCTAAGAAAAATTGTAAGGAAATGTTGGAAATGTGGTAAAATTGGGAATTACAAGAAGGATTGTCGATTTAAAAGTGTTTATAAAGGGAAGGGATCAAATGATGTTTCTTCCACAAAAGGGAAGACCTCCTTAGAGGAAGGAGGGGGATGTGTACTTGGATTCTCCAAGGACACATGAAAATCATGATGTATGGTTGACTGAATAAAGTGCTTCTTCTCATACAACTTCCCACATGGAGTGGTTTTATCAAGATGAAAGATATGATGGAGGTGACATTTTCTTAGGAGATGACTCGACAGATAAAAGAATGGTACGTGGAAAAGTCAAGTTGATACTCAAGGATAGAAGGGTCAGAAAACTCCATAGGGTTTTGCATATTCCAAAGCAAGCTAGAAACTTGATATTTGTAAGCAAGGTGCATAGTGCAGAGGTATAGATTGTGTTTGAAAGGGAAACCTAGAAAATGATTTAAGGAGCAATGGTGTTATTGAGGGGATTTCAAACTAGATAATGCATATTTAAGAATGGAATGGCATGAAATACAAATTTATAACCAAAAGATAGAGATACAATGAAACTTGACTTCTATTAATAAATAGAAGGTATTGAAATTGTATAAATGTATAATGAAACAATCTACCTCGAATGGTGGTAGCTTATCTCTAAGAAGAGATGTGATGACTATGCACCTTTGCGAGAGTGAGTTACAATGAAGTTGCATGGCCCTTTTTAAAATTAGAAGCAACGAGGAAACCCTAAACATCCAAAAAGCTAACCCTAGTATATGAAACACCAAAAGGATTGTGGGCCCCATTAGGGTTAGTTGGTACATCAACTTCCCAAGGTCATAACTTTTGCATACAATATATGTTTTACATGTTCAATGGCCAATTGGAAAGTTCTAGCCGAGAATTACACATTCCAATATGGGCACAACTTAGGCACCTACCACGTCAAAAAAGCATCATTTAGGGACTTAAAATGGCCTAGAATTTTAGGACCCGAAAAACCATCGAAAAACTGCCAAGATGGAGAGCTATTCTTTGAGTCAATGAAGTAGGTGGATGACCACCGATATCCACCTGCACTCCTTCCCCCTCAGGAAGCAATGGTCTCCATTGTGTTCCCATCAAAAGGGGAAACTTTTGCTAAATTGGGCTCTCAGTGAGCCACTGTCCTTGGTGAAGAAGCTAATTGGATTTCATAACCTAATAACGTTGGTTGTGTTGTTATTGGGTATCCTTTTTCATGTTCTCCATGATATGATCCGTTGTAGCATGTTTAATGTAGTCAGGATTGAGCTATGTGGGGGCCAATTGCTCGGTTTCCTTCAAGGCGTCCAACAAAGGTGGATAATATGGTCAAAGCAGCTCCACATTGAAATTTGGGTGCAATCCAAGGAATTAGAGAATTTTCAATTCAAAATCATTTTCACCCACTACCTTTGTCATTGTGCATGACCCATATCGGAGGGGTATGAGCTTCCTATTGGGGCCCGTGAGGTGTTCTTTTTAAAAATGTAACCATACCTTACCACCAACCTTAAACTTATGTGAAAACCTATGTTTGTCATGTCATTGCATGTACTTAGCATTGGCTTTCTACAGGATATCGTGGACTTATTATTGGAGGCATTGGATCCGCTCAATAAATATGGTTTCCTTGTCTACCTCAATCTAAACATTGGAGGACTTAGTCGATGAATATGCAAATGGAATAGTTATATCAATTAGGATCAATGGTTGGAACCCCAAACGCATCTAGAAAGGAATATGGCCAATACAATTGTGGAGGGATCTATTATAGCTATACTAAACACGTGGAAGGTTTTCATCCCATGTACATGGGTGCTTGGGGTTGTACATGCGCAAGTTATGCACAATCATCATGTCGACCACTTCTATTAGTCCATATGATTGGGGATGAAAGGTAGTTGATTTGGTCAACTTGGTATCCATGAAGCACCATGGGTTGGACCAAAAGGTGGTGAGTATTCTATTGTCCCTATCTGAAATAATGGTCTACGGTAGCCCGAAATGAATCAAACATGTTCAAAGAAGAGTTTATTAGTGGCTTCAACTATGATACTCTTCCTACATGGAGTTAGAATGGCCATCTTAGAGAACCAATTGACCACCACAAACACACAATCATTGTCATGCTCAGTGGATGGAAAACCTGACATGTAATCCAAGGAGACTAACTCCCAAGGCTTGTCAAAGGTAGGTAGAGGAGTATACAACCCCTGTTTTTTTATGGTTGTTCTAGCAATGACACAAGCAGTGCATGATGTAATAAATCATTAGGAATCCTATCAAAGCTTTGGATAGTAGAAATATTGTTGTAGTGTTGCTACTATCTTCTCCACACCAAAGTCCCATGTCACCCGACTATAATGTGCCTCCAAAACTAACCTGGCATGCTCACTTGAAGGAACACAAAGGTGGCCTAGGTAGCACATTAGTGCATCCTGGAGGTTGAAGTCTATAACTTGCTTGAATTCCATCGACATCTAGTATGCGACAATGAATTTTGAGTCACTGTTGTATAATTATGGCCACTTAGACGTCTAGTGCCCAAAATAGTTATGAAATGTGGTTAGTGCCACAACTGGTGGGCGAATTAGGTAATATGCGACGTGATTGGTGCTACCCTTTTTGTCTTTGATGTTCAAATGGAATTGTTGTAGGTATGTGGACCAATTCTAATGATGATTATTCTACAACTTCCCTTGTGTCTGCATAAATTATAGAAGCATGTGATCATTGTGGAAGATTGTCTCCTTCCCCATTGTTTAGCCAATTTAATGTCTTAAGTTTCTTATCATAAATTATCAACCGAGGTTAGTAATTTGATGAAGTGTGGTGCACTACATATGCTTAGTTAACCTTCTTCTTACTTCGTTGTGTATGTTTTTATATTGTTTTGGAGGGTTTTGTTTCTTTATGTCTAAAGGAGTTAATCTGAAGAAATGGGAACTATGAAATGAATCAACTAAATCTAATGAAGTTTAATGTTAAAAACTAGTTTTGAAAAAAGGAAGAAAAGGAAATATTCTTTAACTATTCTAATTTGCATAAAAATGAATCAAACTTTAAATCATTAGAATCTAATATAAAAACATAGTATTTATTCTATTGACTTTGATATTTTTGGAATTAAAGCTAATTCTAATCTATCTTATTCTAATTCTACTCCATGGATTGAAATCATAAATCCTATGATTAAGAATTGAAATGATAATGCTAATCTAAATGGAAAGAACATTCAAATAAATTGAAAAGCAACTACTGTATGACCAAATACTCAACCATCCAATTTTGGAAGAATGACAAATTCATCTTCTTGATATGATTTAACAAGTAATTGATTATACTTTTAATTTAAAGATTTCATCTAAGAAAACAATTAAAAAACATGTAAAGGAAACTCAACTACTGTATGACTAAATACTCAATCATCCAATTTTGGAAGAGTGACAAAGTCATCTTCTTGATATGATTTTAACATGAATTTAATTATACATTTAATTGAGAATTTAATTTATGAAAGCAGTATAAAAACATGTAAAGGAAACTCAACTATTGTATGAATAAATACTCAATCATCCATTTTTGGAAGAATGACAAAGTCATCTTATTGATATGATTTTAACAAGCATTTAATTATACATTTAATTGAGAATTTAATCTAGGAAAGCAGTATGAAAACATGTAAAGAAAATTAAGATAATTGTATGCTCTAATGCTTCAAACATAATCCAATTTTGGAAAATAGAAGAACTACATTCTTGAGATGCTTTTGGTAAGCAAGAGATTACACAGTTATTCTTAAAACTAATTGTGAGAAAGAATTCATAAATCTAATCTATGAAACAATAAACAAATTAATCTAAGGATCAACTGCAAATAAATGTAAATTTAACTATGAATTGACAAAACATAGCTAATAAAATTAAACTAAAAACAACTAATGAAACCTCCTTTATGTGCAGGGGCCCTTTGCAACGGAACGAGTTGAAGTCCTAGCAAACTATGCGCAAGAAGGAACTGGAACAAACGAACATGGTCTTCGTATTATAAAAAGAACAGAGTCTCAAAGCATACACAACATTCACAAAATTAAGATTGTCTTCCAGTTTTCAAACGACCAATATTTAAACAAATTTAAATGTAACTATTTGGAGGTATTTTCGCCTACAGATGGAAATTGCAACTGAAACATAGAAGCAAAATCTAAGTAGCTACCTCTCTATTTTCTAAGTTAGAGCAAATTAGGAGCCTTTCGTTCTCAGATCACGTCCTTTGACCAAAATTTGACCACGAGCATAGGCACTTTTTTTCTGTCGAATTCAAATAGGTGGATAGGAAGAGATCCATGTGTGGATCATTCTAAATATGCCCATGTGACTCATTCCTTCATTCACTCCTCAAAACCTGTTAAACCATTAAAGTAGCTATGGAAACAACAATTAGCTGCAGAATAGCATGCGTTCTGTAGCTGAGTTACAAAATTCGTTCAAATAACAAGAAACATCAAAACATAAAATAGAGACCATTCAAATGCATTCTCTGAGATGAAATATGTCATTTATCATTGATTGGAGTTATGGATTTATAAAAAGGTAGGGAAAAGTGATGAGAAAAAATTTCAAAGAAAGAACAATTTTGAGGTTCAACATACCCCCACTAAGAAGCCATTGAATGTCCTCATGCAATTTATCAAAAATGTGAACTTCCTTCTCCTATTGCAATTGTTCAGACACCTCTGCTAATACATCCAATTGTCTCTTCTTGCTTTTCATTGAGGCGACTGCCATCCTAGGCTTTCTCATAAGGAGTTTGTACTTGAGATTAATGACTATCTTGTTCAGATATTTGTTCTTTCTTTTTAGCTTTCTGTTATTTTTGTACCACAACCCCAAATGTAGGATGGTGTTATTACTTATGACTTGCTCCAATTGGTTCTACTGCTTTAAAGCTTCATTTTCCTATTTAATGTGCCTATTTAGTAATTCTAGCTCATAGATTTCTTGCTTGAGGGCATTAACCAGAGGTTCTTGTGGACTGATAAGCTGTTCTTGCCTACCTGGATTCATTGTTGCATTTATTTTCTCTAATGACTCAATATAGTCATATATCTCTTGTTGTGTTGGGTCAATGCCTAGAGATCTTATACTTGGATTGCCTTCAAAATTATGTACAAGAGAATTTGTAGGACTATGTGGAGGAGAGATGTTGATGGGTGATGGGACTTTAGGTTCCTCTTCTAAATTCACAAAATCTTTTTCTTGTGATGGTGTCTTCTTCACGGATCTTCAGAGTCTAGAGCTTCTCCTGGGCTGTGGAGGGTTTGAGTTTTCTTCACTTGTAACCTTGCTCTTTTTTCTGTTTTACCTCTTGTCTTAAATCCACCCTGTTGAAGATTGCAATAAGAAACAGTGAAGGAGGCATCCTGAAACATCATTCCTGATCCTAGTTGGAAAAGTGATCACCAAAACTAGGTGGGGGCTACATAGGTGATTTTTGTCGCAAAGTCAATTTTTAGACATATGGATCATGTTCTATAAGTTGCGGGATGCTATTTGTGGATGGTTCGTCAAGTTGGAAAAATAGACGGACTTCTATTTTTAGACATATTGGGCGGAATCTATTTTTAGATTGCCAATCTAAAAATAGATATGTCGAATATTATTAGCTCTTAATAATATTTGGACTCTAAGCATTATCTTATTCTCTTAGAGCACTTTAATTAAGTGCACAGATGTGGCACAGAAGCTGACAGAAGGAATTACGCTATTCCTGAGGTTTAAGTGGAGCTATTGCATGGATACTTCAGTTAGAACTCATGTGACAGAGTTTGGTGGAGTTGATTGAGGGAGTTAATGGAGTTGTGTTCAGTTTAACTAATCTAAACATAGTTGAGCTATTTGTATCTAGTTTAACTAATTGATACAATTAGTGAGAGTGGCTTGAATTAATTATTAATTAATTCACTAATTATAAACTCATTAATCAACTAAAGAATACATCAGTTAACTTCAGTGCATAGACAGTTTCAGTGGAGACCAGTGCAGAGATAGGTGAAAGGGCAAGTGTGACTATCAGTTGTGACTATAAGTGATGCATGGTTTGCATCCAACACTCAGTAGAGATGCCTATAAAGACTACGTGAGCAAGGCTGGGGTAATAAACATTCTCATCAAGAGGCATTCTTCAGCAGGGATTGCGCAGTAGAGGCAGGCTAAAGGCTGGCAAAGATCGGTGCATGTGTTTTGCAAGATCAAGCTTGATTAGTGTGTAGCAAGTGGAGATTATACCGAGAGCTTGTGAGGAGATTTTTATGATGATTGTTACATGATCTCTATGACATATATATAATATACAGATAGTTGGGGGTTTTCAGCTTTAAGCTTTCCCATTACATACTGTGTTCATATGTGTGAATTTTTATGGTTTTAATGTGTGCATGCAATTGATTTTATTTCAAGTAATTAATAATTAATAATGGTAGAAGAGATTCTGTATTATGCATGAATCTAAAATAGTGTGTGATCAGGAGAATCTCAGTGAATAATATATCAGTTATTCAAATTTCTACATGGTATTAATTCACTAATTATAAACTCATTAATCAACTAAAGAATACACCAGTTAACTTTAGTGCATGGACAATTTCAGTGGAGACCAGTGCAGAGATAGGTGAAAGGGCAAGTGTGACTATCAGTTGTGACTATAAGTGATGCATAGTTTGCATCCAACACTTAGTAGAGATGCCTATAAATAATACTTGAGCAAGGCTGGGGTAATTCATTCTCATCAAATTCACTAATTATAAACTCATTAATCAACTAAAGAATACATCAGTTAACTTCAGTGCATGGACAGTTTTAGTGGAGACCAGTTCAGAGATAGGTGAAAGGGAAAGTGTGACTATCAATTGTGACTATAAGTGATGCATGGTTTGCATCCAACACTTAGTAGAGATGCCTATAAGGACTGAGTGAGCAAGGCTGGGGTAATTAATTCTCATCAAGAGGCATTCTTCAGCAGGGATTGCGCAGTAGAGGCAGGCTATCAAGTGGCAAAGATTGGAGCATGTGTTTTGCTAGATCTAGCTTGATTAGTGTGTAGCAAGTGGAGATTATACTGAGAGCTTGTGAGGAGCTTTGTATGGTGATTGTTACATGATCTCTATGACATATATAATACACAGATAGTTGGGGCTTTTCAGCTTTAAGCTTTCCCATTACATATTGTGTTCATATGTGTGAATTTTTATGGTTTTAATGTGTGCATGCAATTGATTTTATTTCCGCATGTGATGATCAATGGTAGAAGAGATTTTGTATTGTGCATGAAGATAAAAATAGTGCGTGATCGTGAGAATATTAGTGAATAATATATCGCTTATTCAAATTTCTACATGGTATCGTAGCGATATTGATCATCGTGGAGCAATTGCAAAGCATTGAAGCGGTTGAGTTTTTGGGATAAACTCGTGAAAATAAAAATGGAGAAGAATGACACTATTCTCGGTATACTTGAAAAAGTTTGTCCACCGGGGTAGTATGAGCTTGGGAGTGTAGGAGTTAGTGTGATGATGGAGACAAGTCAAGAAGGTTGGGATTCGAGAAAAGAATCTCACAGACTTGAAGTAGATGGTCGACGGAGCTTCCTACCGTTGGGAAGTGCAAGAAAGACATGCAATCTATGCTTGAGAGGGAGCAGGATTTGCATGCAAGTAAGAGTGAACCTTGGGATGTGGAGCAGCCACAAGATGAGGATCATGGAGTGGGAGAAACCACTCATGCAGAGCAATTTTGTTCCAGATGGGCAGAGGGAGTGCATGCAGCTATACCACCAAGTGAGAGGTGGGGCGACATGCATGAGTAATCCAAGAAGAAATTTCTGGGCAGGATTCATGGAGATGATGTGGATCTCATGAATTGAACCTGGCTACGAGGTGCCCACAAAGAAGCAGTAGAATAATCAGTTGGATTGATGTAGGCAGATCAAAGTGACAGTGTCGGATACTAGAGCGCGGTTCAGAGTTGACAGCAAGTGCAGAGTGCATGGGTGCAGAGTTCAACAGCGCAGTGGTTCCTGAAGACATGTGCAGTAGCTAAGCAGAAGTCGAAGACTTTGATGATAGATGCATCAGACTGATTGATTTGTTTAGATCCTATTCAGTTTCAGAGGAGTTGCAAAGCAGATGCATGGAGTTGCATGGCGCTTGTGAAGGTTGCAGGGTGAATGCATGGATTTTCATGTCACATGCAATGATAGTCCTTTCTTGTTGAGAAGGAGTGTTGAAGATTGCAACAAGAACAAAGGAAGGAGGCATTCTTGAAACATCATTCCCGATCCTAGTTGGAAAGTGATCACCTAAACTAGGTGGGGCCCACATAGGTGATTTTTGTCGCAAGGTCTATTTTTAGACTATGTCTATTTTTAGACATGTTGATCATATTCTATGAGTTGCAGGATGCTATTTGTGGATGGTTGGTCAAGTTGGAAAAATAGATGGACTTCTATTTTTAGACATATTGGGCGGAATCTATTTTTATATTGCCAGTTTAAAAATAGATATGTCGAATATTATTAGCTCTTAATAATATTTGGACTCTAAACATTATCTTATTCTCTTGGAGAACTTCAGTTAAGTGCAAAAATGTGGCAATACGATGTATGAATTACGCTATTCCTGAGGGTTAAGTGGAGCTATTGCATGGATACTTTAGTTAGAACTCATGTGACAGAGTTTTGTGGAGTTGATTGAGGGAGTTAATGGAGTTGTGTTCAGTTTAACTAATATAAACATAGTTGAGCTATTTGTATCTAGTTTAACTAATTGATAAAATTAGTGAGAGTGGTGTGAATTGATTATTAATTAATTCACTAATTACAAACTCATTAATCAACTAAAGAATACATCAGTTAACTATAGTGCATGGACAATTTCAGTGGAGACCAGTGCAAAGATAGGTGAAAGGGAAAGTGTGACTATCAGTTGTGACTATAAGTGATGCATGGTTTGCATCCAACACTCAGTAGAGGTGCCTATAAAGACTGCGTGAGCAAGTCTGGGGTAATAAATTCTCATCAAGAGGCATTCTTCAGCAGGGATTGCGCAGTAGAGGCAGGCTATCAAGTGGCAGAGATTGGAGCATGTGTTTTGCTAGATCTAGCTTGATTAGTGTGTAGCAAGTGGAGATTATACTGAGAGCTTGTGAGGAGATTTGTATGATGATTGTTACATGATCTCTATGACATATATAATATACAAATATTTGGGGGTTTTCAGCTTTAAGCTTTCCCGTTAAAACACTGTGTTCATATGTGTGAATTTTTATGGTTTTAATGTGTGCATGCAATTGATTTTATTTCCGCATGTGATGATCAATGGTAGAAGATATTCTGTATTGTGCATGAAGCTAAAATAGTGCGTGATCAGGAGAATATCGGTGAATAATATATCAGTTATTCAAATTTCTACACACCCTGTTTCTTATTTTTCATCAACTCCGCAAGGGTGAGTTCCTCTTCATCTTGCTGTAGTGGAGGTGAAGGTCTGTCCTCAATGCTTGTATCAATCTTCCTTCTTCTACTTTTTCTAGTCTTGTCTTCCTTAGGCTGCTCTGGCTCATCTTGGAAATGGTTTCTAATTAGAAAATTATCCCAAGAGTCTCCTATACTTTTCAAATGGAATTCAAGAAGTATTTTTACCAACCCATGATGGTTCATAGTGTTGTCTATAAACTGAATTATTTTTAGTAAACTTGTGGACATTATTTTTAAACTATTCAGTAGAAAGAAAGGGAGGTTTATTTCTCCATCCTCCAAAAAAATCATCAACAATCAAATATGATAAACAAACATGCAGCCAAATCTGCCTTCAAAAGTGATAAAATTCTATAAAATTAAAAGCATATTTCTCCATTTGTTCTTGAGTGTTGAGCTAGGAATACCCTTTTTGTAAACAGAAGTATCCATACCTGGATTATTGAGGAAAAATATCCATGCTTCACTATGATTTTTTTTTTTTTAAACCATCTCTCACCAACTCTTGGGAGCTATATAGCTTCATCTATGAAGGCCTCGATCACTGAAAGTTTTATGTCTCCTATTTCGACCTTTGTTCCATCGAAAGACCTCGCAAAATACTTAGCGATCTCCTTATGGAATACATCAAATTTTTCTATAAACCTGAGCCACTTAACCTTTTGCAACATCTCTTTGATCTGAGGATAACCCTCCATGTATTTAGCTCCCACTGGTTCAGTCTTTAGTATCAAACCCATGTCTTCTGTCGTGAAGAGTCTAGCCTTTAGAATTTTTCTTCTCTATGTGAAATGAATTGGGTTGTGGATCTGGTTAAGGACATCGAGGGTTTGTATGGAAATATGAGTGAAATGAATACTTGATGGGGTTTTAAGAAACATGGATGAATAGGTTACATAAGTAGGATATGATCGTTTAATCATAAATGGGAGAATCCGTTATGAATCATTATGAGATATGATGCAAATGATGTGGTCGATTTATTCCATGATGTGAGTCCAAATCAAATCAAATGATGACATATTGAGGCAACATGTGATCATCTACATTATATATTCTAATGTTTTTGATCTTGTTATTTAAACAAATTTATGTAACATACCTTTATAACTAACCTTTTGTTGCTATTCATTGATGTTGATTCTTCAGGTATCCTTTAGCATGATGACCTTCCAATGGAGTTCTTAATTTCTTGTGCTCAATATTCTTGCTTCAGTAGGCTATAAGAAAAGTGTAACAAAGATGTAAAAAATGTGGTATCAGTTGCAGAATGGAATGTCAGCTGCAAAATGGAAGTAGTTCTGTAACTTACTTATTTTATTACTTTAGAAAAATAAAGGGAACACAGGTTTTTGGGATTTTTAGAATGAAATAGAAATTACAAGATTTCAGAACTCTGATTTTCATCTTATATTTTCTGTATAAGGACGCCAATCATTGATTGGTTTTCATACTTATACAATTATTTTATTATTATTATTATTATTTTAATCATATATATATATTCTCTCTTTTTTTAGATATGAAAAATAAAAAGAAGACTAAGTTGGGGAAGAAGAAGGATTCTTCTTCACTAACTTCATATTAGTATTATCTTGGAAAATTTTGATAAAATACTCCTTTGTGATTTGCTTATGATAGACTTTTAATCGATGTGTATTCACAAGAAGAGGTACCTTTTCTTCATCAATTATTGTTATCCCGACTGCTCCATTGTCAAAGACTTTTTCAATCTCATAAGGCCCAAGCCAATGAGTCTTAAAATTTCCTTGAAAGTCTTTGAACTGTGAATCGAACAAAAGTGCCCAATCCCCTGCTTGAAACTTTTTCTCCTTTATATATTTATCATGCCATTTGGACCTTTGCTGCTGGACTAGACTGGTTCTTTGAACTACATCTTTCCTGATTTCATCAAGCTCATTAAGTTTCTCCAATCTGTGCTTCTGGGCTTCTGATAAGTCAAGCCCCAATTGGACTGCCACCTTGAAGGTTTTGATCTGAAATTCCATAGGAAATAGGACTTTCTTCCCATAAACAAGTTCATATGGAGTATGTCCTGTTGTATTCCTCCATGTAGTCTGGTAGGCCCATAAGGCTTTAGGAATCCTATCTGCCCAATCCTTCCTATGTAGATGCACAGTCTTAGTGAGAATTCCTTCGATCACCTTATTGGTAGACTCCACTTGACCATTTTCTTGTGGATGATATGGAGTGGATTTTCTATGTTTGATCTTGTAATTCTCCACAAGCTTCTGCACCAACTTGGATGTAAATTGGGTTCCCTGATCTGTCACAATTTTTCTTGCGACACCAAAATGAGTGAAAATATCCTCAAAGAGAAAACCAACTACAACATTTTCATTAGCCAAAGAAAATTCTTTAGCCTCTACCCATTTAGTGACATAATCAATACACACCATAATATATTTATTTTGATTAGATGGTGGATTGATTGGTCCAAAAAAATCCAGGGCCCATTTTTCAAATGGTTCGATGAGTACCTGAGGTTGTAATGGAATTTCATCTATAGGAATAGGTTTCCCCATCCTTTGACAGTTGTCACACCTTTTGACATACTCCCTGGTATCTTTGAAGATGGATGGCCAATAATATCCTAAATGAAGGATTTTATAAGCAATCCTCTTATCAGCAAAGTGTCCACCACAGGGTTCATCGTGGCATGCCTTGAGAATCTCAGGCATTTCATCTTCTCGAAGACACCTTCTGATGATGATATCTGGACCTGTTTTATACAATTAATCATTAACCCATGAGTACAATGCACTTGTTTGAATAATTTTTCTTTTCTCTCTAGGAAACAATTATGCAGGTAACTTTTCTGTAGCTAAGTAATTAGCAATATCTGCAAACCAAGGAGATTTAGTAGATATTGAAAAAAAATATTCATCAGGAAAATTATCTTCTACTGGAGTATCATTTTTAACATTTTGAATTCTAGATCATTATGTTGTTAGGCAATGGAAGCTTTGAGGACTGCAAGGCCCTCAAAAAGATCCTAGATCTATTTCTAAAATCCACAGGTCTATGTATTAATGCTCAGAAATCAACCCTTACAGTTGTGGGTCTATCAAGGGAGGACTTGGCAAGGGTGAAAGATATTTTGCAGTTTGAGGTTAGATCTCTGCAGGACAATTTCAAATATCTAGGTTTATTTTTAAAACCAGATAAGTATCGCAATCAGGACTGGAAATGGCTGCTTGCTAAAATTGAACTTAAATTGAAACATTGGAGTTATAAATGGCTGTCTAGAGTAAGAAGGTGATTCCTTATCAAGTCTGTCATGATGGTAGTTCCTGTGTATTGGGCCAGTCTTACATGGGTACCTAAAGGTATCTTAGCATCTATTGAAAAGCTTTGTAGCAAATTTCTGTGGGCAGGCTCTAGAAATGAACATGTAACCCCCAGGATAGCATGGGACAAAATTGCTAGACCTAAAGAATAGGGAGGATGGGGTATCAAAAAAAATTTCCCCTTCTCTAAATCTCTGGCTGCAAAGCTTGCTTGGAGGCTCATCTCTGGAGAGAACCTTTGGTCTTCAGTGATCAAACGGAAATATATAGATCCAGTCCCTCTTCTTGATTGGATAAGACTGACTCAGAAATCTGCCAAAAATGCTTCTATGGTCTAGAAGGTAGTGGTAGCCTCAGTTAGAATTGTTGAACAGGGACTGGCATGGAATGTGGGGGATGGAACTAGTGTCAGGTTGGGGAGAGATCCTTGGGTAGGATGCTATTTCAGGTTTGCTCTTCCAAGGGAGCTGGTTTTGTTCTTAAATAACATAGGCCCTTTTAGTCTAAACCAAGTGGTAGATCATAGAAGTACTTCTCTCTGGAGACAAGGATGGATGACTAGACAGGACCTGCATCTGGAAGATCGGTGGCTGGAATTCTGGGAAAACTATAGGATGGATCTTCATAACTCCTTTGTTAGAATCACGGATTCAAGAGATGAGCTCAGATGGGTCCACGCTCAAAACAGGTTCTATTCTCCCAAGATTGGCTACAAGTGGTTAATGTCCCAGAAAGGGTGGGAGGACCCTCTTTGGTGGGCTAAGTCTCTCTGGCAATTGAAAAGCCCTTCGAAAGCCAGAATCTATTTCTGGTGCATTCTTCAAAAGAAAGTCCCAACCTGGGATTTCTGGCAAAGGAGAGGGAAGATTGGGTCTGGTTGGTGTTCTCTAGTGAAGATTCGGTAAAGCATCTTTTTCTCTTTTTTCCTTTCAACATAAGTTTGGAGATTGAATCTCAAAGGATACTCAAACTCCCCTACAAGTGGGAAGGTATGGAGGTGCAAGAAGCCTGGAATAGGTGGTGGCAAGTGTTAGCCACTTCTGAAATTTTTGTCAAGCAAACAAGTGGCTAAATTGTTTTATGAGACTTAAAGAGATACATTTCCCATGAAAATCTCTCATCCTTGAAGCCTCTGTGTGTTCGTTACCTTTAAAAAGATCTTCACTGCTGTTTCCATCCAAAAAGCCTCACTGTCTGTGAAAAAATTGTGTTTTGAAGAGCCTTCATCTGCCCTTGTATCTCTGCAAAATGCCCCATCTTGGCCTTTTTTCCCTTTTGCAAAATTTCCCCTTTAACCTCAAAAATCCCTCCTAAGTTTCCCAAACCATCAAATTCTTCCTTTTAAACCACGTGAAATCCTTTCATTTGATTGCAACTCCCCTTTTTTCCCCTAATCGAAAGCCTAATTGTAGCCTTAAGGGCCCTGTTTTTGGCTAAAAACCCATATCTTTCATGTGCAGGCTAAGCCCCTTTCGGCCAGCCCCTAACTACTTCCCCTCCATAATCCCGGGCGCTAAAACCAAGCGCTAGCCCACAAGGCGCTAATCACATCGGAGAATCAGAGCATGCCTATTTTCTTTGTAAAACAAAACTTTCGATGCGATAGTGTATTGGGTTTGTCGGCTTTGAAATAATTCTCGCCGTTGATCTGAATAGATCTGACGGCCCGCGCTCATTCCATCGTGCCCCGATCACACCCCGTTGTAAACCTCCTATGACCTTCTCCACCGTTGATTCGCATTTTAATCCGACAGTCCTTGCATCCTCGCGCTGATCGCAATCAAAAAGTTTAAACTGTGCCACCTTCTGTCCCTCCCGATTGCGATCCTCTGACGCGATCCTGGCCGTTGAATCCACAAGAACCAACGACCAGGGTTCACCCCCATTCCGCCATGCATTCCCCGATTGGTTTCCTATGATCCAATCGCAACCGTCAATCTCTCATAGATCCGACAGTCATAAGCTAATCACACCATCGCTCATCGGAGTTTTGACCCTCCCATCACTCCCCTCCAATTAGATCGCAGCCGTCCATCCTTGATGATCTAACGACTCAGATTTCTCCCGCCCACTAACCACTTTCTCCGCCTGTGTATCTCCTCCGCCAATCTTATCCATTCGTCCCCAGATCAGACGGCCCATAATGAAACTGTCGTTCGTTCGACCCCACCTCTACTGTCCGTGCACCTCCTCTGATCGCACTCCATCTCCCGCTGTCGGATCTCACGAGCCCAGATCCAACGGTCTACATCCATATCGCATAGATTTCACGTCCAGTGTTTAATGCCTAAAATTTACACGATATGGGTGATTTTCAGTGCCACGTGTCAGCTAAAGACCCATATCGCGTTGAAAAATTGAAAACAGCCTTTCGGCTCTTCTGCCGCGCGAAACCAGCAGTTTTGCATCCCAAAACCACTTCCCCACTTCATCGCTCGAAATCTCATCTGCAGATCCCGACCGTTGATTTTCTTCGATCAATGGCCCTCATTGCATCTCGCGTCCCCACCATTTTTTTTCATCGCGCAACCCATGCATTGCATCGGATGATCACATCCGTCGATCTCCTCCCAAGATCCGACGATCCAAGTTATATCGCCCTCCGCCATTGACCAGGTCCCACCACATTTTCCCATTTCATATGTCTTCCACGCATTTTCTGTGTATTTCGTTTGAAGGCCCAAACCTTGGGTTTGCATTAAAACATTATATCATCCTGCCAAGCATTAAAATTTTAATGTTTTACATTAAATTTTTTTCATGTCGCCCAACTTTCATCAGATCAATTTCACTGTTCACTGCATGTTTCCACCGCTTTCCATTACATCCACAACATTCGCTTCTGTTGCGTTTCCATCATCACGACATTCCACCACAACTAAATTCCCCCCATGCATGGATTTCGTAACGTATTTGTGTGTTTTTGCAGGGTACAGGCGGTGAAAACCGCCATTGATCAAGGTCACTATTATAGTGGCACAGAGCGCAAATGAAGTCTTTTCAGAGCCTGTGATCACAGAGAAATGCCTGGGAGGGCGTTACAACTCAATTTTTCAACAAAGAATAGAGTTGAACTCTGTAAAACCTCTCCAGCACTAGTAAAAGCTCAAATTTCGCAAACAGAGACAGTAATGAAGCGACAAACAGTATCAGTGGGTAATCAGAGAGTTTAAGGCCCGTAATGGAAGAATTTAAGCTCTGATTCATTGTTTAAAAGGAAAATGTACCAGATTGAAGACCTCAGATTAATGTAGAAGGCCTAAAGAGGCCTATAGCACAGAAAACAATATTGACAGTGTTTCACATCAGCAGAAGTTTCCTCCCAAGAAATGACACAATACTCATACTGTTTTATTCTACCTTGTGTCCCCGAGAAGATTCCCCCCTGACAGTAGTCCTAATGCTACCAGAGCATTTGTTACACAGTATGGCAGACCTCATAGTCATTTATCTGCCTTTTTGTTTATTCACCAGAGTACTGCAGAGTGTTATAGCCAAGGTACATCAAGAACATATCTGGAGTAAATTTCAGCCTATCGTAGACCACTCTTTCATCCAAAGAGTACCAGAAATCAATGCATAGATATTAAAACAGAATGGGCCTCAACCCTCTTCTCCTACTCTATTTTAATGTTACATTTAGTGTTTCATATACCTCCTCTTCCTCTCTTTTAGCTATAAAACTCATGAAGAAACTCATTGTAAGGGTTGTTGATCGGATATCTATGAATTGTAAGCTGTTTCTCTTGAGATATAGTCATTTGTGTAAAGTTGTAAGATAGGCTGAAGAAGATGTTTTCAGACTAAATATCAAGCTGTTGGAAATGTTGTACATGACTGGTGTTTCTCTTTAATATGACAAGCACATTTCTTTGGATCCTGGTTTAAAGCAGTGGTGATGTTTTTCTATCTCTGTCTCTGTTTTCCTTTGTAATTCATCATATTTCATTTCCTCTGATACGCATCAGAAATATGGTTTAGGATATACCCTCGCATGGTACCCTAAGCTTCTGCTCTCCCTACCTTCGATGTTTTCTACTGATTGTATTATCTGGGTACTGATTCAAGCTAATTTAACTAGTGTAGTGGCTAATATTTACTACTAGCTGATGTATGAATTAATGAATCTGTCCTTAGATGTTCTTGTTGGGTTTTGATTGAAAGAATTGGGATATTTGGAGTTCGAATGTTGATTATGTCTCACTAGGGTCCTTTTCGATTAATTGAACCTTTCTAAGTTCCCTTAAGTTGGGTGCCGAAGCATTGAGAGTTCAAAGTCTCTCTCTGATCTCATGCCTTCACCTTTGTGTTAAAATCTTTAATGTCTTCTTTGTATGAAGAGTTAACCTTTAGGAGTTGGATCACAGATGTCTAATGGCATGCCCTGTCCCTGGATTTGTCTCCTAAGTGGTCGTCTTGGAGGTTTCCTTCGTATTTCACCTTCTTTCCATCATTTCATGTCACACTATCATCTTTAAGATCCAATGCTTTAGATGACTAACCCAATTGAAAGCCTGCATGTTGAATAGCAAGTAAACCCTTTCCTGACTCCATTGCCCAATGGTCCTCGAGTGTTCTCTGAGTCATCTCCCTTTACCTAAAATCCTCTTTTCTCGTCCTTGTCTTGTACTGAAACCTTCCTTCCTGGTTCCCAACAACCAAACAATTAAACTAACAAACAAACCTGTGCCTATAACTAGCCTGAAACCTTAAAACAGAGCTTCAAAGACATATACCTATGCCTATACAGAGAGATCCCTCTCTGGACCCAGGAGGGCTAGACCCTGAGGTCTGAAAGTGGTTCTAATTTTGTCTCATATTTTGGTATTTCCAAACTTGCCAAAACATGGGAACCCCAACATAATGACGACTCCACTGGGGAAATTTGAGTAAGACACAACTTTAGACATTTCTAAGAACTCGAAGAAGACCATAGTAGCCTTATTTTGGTGGTTAATCACTGTGGTGGACAATATACCTCCTTGAAACATTCTTAACCTTCCACCTGGTGACTCCATAGCTCCTTGATGATCAAAGACTCCACTGGTGATCAGTAGGCCTGCTGATTATCTTGGTTTTCGTAAGACTCCACTGGGAGACCAACCTTCATTACAACATCAACCATATTAGAAGTGACAAGTAGGATTAAGCGGCTTTTTCCGAAGGCAACATTTTGGCTTCAAGAACCATTCACACAAGAGCTTATCCTAACCCAGACCCACCTAGAATAGTTGACAACCCTAAGAGCATTCTCAAGAAAGCTCCTATACCTAGAAGACCAACTATCTCCAGCCATATCCATAGAGCTAACTCTGCACCAAAAGACTTTACAACTCTATCAGACCCTCTGTTTGACTTAGATTTGCGAAACAGTCTACCCAGAACTAGGTCATTCAGTACTCTAGACCAACCCAACCTTTAGCTCCCTAGTTCACCATCTCATAGTGGTCAACACATTAGGGATAGAGAGACCCCTCCATCTACACCTCCTGATATTCATTTAATTCAAAACTTGGGGCTCTGCCATCCTAAATTTGCTCAACAGACTTCTGCTGGACCTAGTATCCCTGTCATCCACATACCTGCTGCATAAGAAAATCCGTTACCTCATCAAAACATCATTATGGCAGCCTGGTATGAACCTCTGGTGTTACCTCAGCCTCTAGTGCCTTTACCCAACGATTATCAATCAAAAATCCCACACTTCATTGCTAAAGAGTCTATTAAAGCTCAGCACCATGTAGATAGGATGGAATATTCCTTTGACTATATGGAGATAGATGATGAGACAGTCAAGATGAGAATATTTGCACAGAGTTTAGGAGGTGATGTGAAGAAATGGTTTAAGGGCCTGCCTCCTAATAGTATCCAAGACCTTCCTACTCTATATCAAACCTTCGTAAACAAATGGGAGGTCAAGGCCAATCCTCTCCAAATCCTAGCAGAATACAAGAACCTTAAAAGAAATGTAGGAGAGAGTGTCCATGACTACTTTACAAGGTTTAACAACGTTTACAATGCTCTTCCTCGAAATATGAAACCTCCCCAAGGTATGGCCTTAGTGAAATACCCTGAAGGTTTTGATGCTGATATGGCCTACCAGCTTAGGGAGAGAGATTACAACACATTGGAAGATATGAAAAAGGGAGCAGTGAGTGTTGAGGCTAACTTGATTTAGAAGAAATCCAGAATGAGGGTTGAGAAGAGGGTGACGTATAGGGATGACGCTGTAGCTTCCACATCTGATCCCAAGTATGACCATCTAGCCAAAAACATGGAAAAGCTATAACAAATGGTGGAAAGAATGGTTGTCTCAGTCAGTAATCAAAACAAAAACCAAACTCATAACCAGAACCAAAACTTTAGGAGAAACAATAACACTCCCAACAAACAAAAAGAATCAGATCAACAAGTCATACCCCCATTTCAAGAGAATTTTCTTGATGAATATGAGCGGATAATCGAAGAGTCTGAGGGAAACACAATAAATATGTTTGAAATTGAAAACTCAATCCACAATTGTTCCACAGAAGAAGATCAACCGTCACCCTCATATTGGGATGAGGAAGGATTAGAATCTGAGGATTACAGGCTCGGGTTTGAAAATGCTATCATGCAGGTCCGAGAACAATATGCACTTAGAAGCAAAAAGAACTTAGACAACTCCAAACCAAAAGCTTCTGAGATTACTATTAAGAAAAGGCCTAAGAAAACTTCTAAAGTAACTGCTGAAAGTATCAAATCAGCAGCTGAGAGTTCTAGGAAGAACAAAGAAAAGGACAACCAAAATACCAAAAAACAAAGTCAACCAACTAGCAGCACTAGCATTGCAGTTAGTGCTCCTCATAAAACAGTTCCTAACACTGTACATAGTGAGAATCTGCACATTGATTCAACCACTAAGATAGTGGCTAACAAAACAGAGTTGAGTATCACGAAGAATCAATCCACCTTCAATTTGGAGAGTGAGATTGCAAAAATTAAAATCTCTATTCCACTCTTTGAACTGGCCACTTAGGATGTATATAAAGGCAAAATTTTGAAAGCTCTAAATCTAGGCAAAAACAGTGACACTGTCAATCTAAGTGATGATCAACCGGCCCTCCTGTTTGGTCCAAAGATAGAAGGGAAATTTCAGGAAGGAGTAGTACCTCCTTTTTATATCAGTCTCAATATCCATGACAAGATCCTTCACAACGCAATGCATGACTCAGGGGCATCTCACAACTTAATGCCTAAGGTAGTTATGGAGAGGTTAGGCCTAGAGATAACCCATCCTTACAAAGATTTATATTCATTTTATTCTAGCAGATTAAAATGTCTTGGCCTGATCAAAGACTTGTGTGTGAGCTTGACCTAGATTCCGACAAAATGTATGGTTATGGATGTTTTAGTGGCAGATGTGCCACCTAAGTATGGGATGCTATTGTCAAGGTCATGGGGAGCCAATCTGCAAGGTACAATGCAGATGAATGGGGCATATGCCACAATCCTTGTCTTTAGCCAACTTAGGAGACTGTATAGGGAGGCACAAATGAAATTCTTAGTCAGCAACCCTGAAAAGCTTGAAAATTCTCCTTTGTATTCTGTACACATAGATCTGGACTCCTTTATCCTCTGTAAGGATGAATCCTTAGAAGAGCCAGAATTAGAAAATAGAGATACAAACCATGAGACAACGCAAAGGGATTTTAACATAATGGCCACCCTGGACTTGGAAGAAAATGAAGAAGAACCCTCTGGACAGTGCGCTGAATCTGAAACTCGGAATGAACAAGAAACGGAATACAAACAGCTGGTTAGTCACCCCTCTGAAGCTCATACACCACACGAAGAACAAAACCCTCCACACCATAACACAAACCCTATATTACAACATAACAATGGAAACAATGTTAGAGAAGAAAACAATGATAAACACGAAAACGATCCCTTATGGGAAATGAATTTTGATGGGTCTTGCACTAGAAAAACTGCAGGAGTGGGGGTGTGGTTACATAACACTGAGAGTGACTACACGGAGAGTCGTGCTTTTAATCTGAACTTCAAGTGTACAAAAAATATCGTAGAGTATGAGGCTCTTATCCTAGGCCTGAATTTATTGAGAAAACCAGGAGCCCGAAGGATAGCTGTACATGGAGACTTTGAGCTAATCATTAAACAAGTGAACAGAGAATACACAGCAAAACACCCCAGATTGAGAGCGTATAGGAATGATGCTATGGATTTATTGAAAACCTTTATGGAATATGAACTGGTATTTGTTCCTATGAGTCAGAACGTAGTTGCAAACGGATTAGCTTGCATAGCTAGTTCATATCATAAGCCTCCCAGTGACAAACAAATCATCATTCAGAAAAAATACAGACCTGGAGTGCCTGATAATGAGAAATATTGGCAGGTCTTTGAGGGCGGTAAGCAGATTGAGGATTTCCTGATGGGCAGGAACGAGTTTGAATTCTCTGATTCAAACTCTAAATCCGATGATAGCTGCCTGAGTGAGGAGCCTCCCGACGAAGAAAAATCACCGCGTAGTGTAGAAATAAACACTTTAACTGAACAGATTGGAAATACAACCGAAGAATATAAGAATGAAAATAAAGAGGAAATAGAGGTGCTACAGGAAAAAGATAAGAACATACTCTGAGGTCTGGCACCTTTAGAAGATCTTTTTGATTTCGATGATGTAGCGAAAAAAACCACCATAGAGCACTCAGACTCTGACGTTGAGGAATGCAACATAGGAACTGAAGACAAGCCTAAGATGATAAAATTGGCTAAGTCCTTTCCTGCAGACATGAGAAAGAAATACATTGACTTATTTAAAGAATTCATTTATGTGTTTGCTTGGAGCTACGAGGACTTAAAGGCCTATGACACAACATTATACAACATAAAATACCTTTGAAAGAGAACCAGAAACACTTCAGACAGAAAATTCACAAGATTAACCCAAAACAATTACCTGCAGTAGAAAAGGAGATAAAAAAGATGTACGAGGCAGGAATAATAGTTCTCGTGAGGTTTTCTGATTAGGTCTCGAACCTAGTAGCTGTGAGAAAGAAAACAGGTGAGATCAGACTGTGCATCGATTTCAGGAACCTTAATAAAGCCTCACTTAAAGATAATTACCCCTTACTAAAGATGGAACACATTCTTCAGAGGGTATTAGGCTAAAAAATGATCTCCCTGTTAGATGGTTTTTCAGGTTATAACCAAGTTTTAGTACTCCCAGAAGATCAACTCAAGACTGCCTTCACCACTCCATGGGGCACTTTTATGTACGTAAAAACGCCTTTTGGACTGATGAACGCTGGTGCGACCTTCCAACTAGTGATAGACATAGATTTTTCAGATGAAATAGGGCACTTCATTGTCATCTATCTGGATGACATAACAGTCTATTCCAAGACTGATGAGGAGCACCTAAAACATCTGAGAAGGGTTTTTGAAAAATGTAGAAGGTTCGGTCTGTCATTAAATACCAAAAAGACTGTATTCGGGCTGCAAGAAGGTAAGCTTCTTGGCCACATTATATCTGAGAAGGGAATTAAGATAGAGCCACAGAGGGTTGAGGGAATACTACAGATCACACACCCGAGAAACATTAAAGAGTTACAGTCCTTTATTGGGAAAATTAACTTCCTAAGGAGTTTTATTCCTAACTTAGCTGAGAACCTCAGGAATATGACTAACATGCTGAAGAAAGGTGTAGGAGTTAAGTGGACTGTAGAGGCTAACAAATTTTTTGAATCAGTCAAACTTGCACTCACCCGGGCTCTTGTCCTAATCAGCCCAGATTTTTCAAAAGATTTCCTGATATTTTCCTTTGCCTCCGAGCATACAATGGCTGTAGTTCTACTGCAAAAAAATCCAGAGGGAATGGAACAGCCCATTGCCTTCTTCAACAAATCTCTGAGGGATGCACCCTTAAAATATAACATAATGGAAAAACAGGCCTATGCCTTGGTAAATGCCTTAAAGGACTTTAGGGTGTATATACTACATTCTCACACCATAGCCTACGTGCCTAACATAGTGGTTAAAGACATCTTGTCCCAAGATCAGGAAGGAAAGAGGGGCAAATGGATAGCTGTGATTTTAGAATACGACCTGGAAATAAAACCCATGAAACTGATCAAAGGTCAGGGCTTAGCTCAACTAATGACTGAATCAAATTTGCAAGCCCTTGAAATTAACATGGTAGATGCCTTGGATGAAGAGGAAGGATTGCCCGATCCTACTGTTGAAGAACAATTTCAAATCTCTCCTTGGTATTCTGATATCATGTATGTGCTCACAAACCTCAATGCCCCTCCTGAACTATCAAAAAATAGGGCCCGATTCCTAAAACTAAAGGCCAGAAACTATTGCATATTGAATGAATGTTTATACTGGAAAAATGCAAATGGTCTATTACTTAAATGTTTGCCTAAAACTGAAGCAGAGAGAATTAAACAAGAGTTCCATGCAGGAGAGTGTGGAGGCCACTTAAGCTGGAAAGCCACTGCTAACAAAATACTCAGAGCTGGCTATTACTGGCCTACACTTTTCAATGACATACACAAAATGATAATTGCCTGTCACAAATGCCAGATTTTCAAAGGCAAGATAAAGCTCCTCCCTTTACCCTTACAACCCATTACTGTTGAGGGTCCCTTTTTGCAATGGGGCCTAGATTTCATAGGGGAAATACACCCTGCTTCTGCTGCACAACACAAGTGGATCCTTATAGCCACAGATTACTTCACGAAGTGAATAGAGGCCATACCTTCTAGGAATGCCACAGATTCTGTCATCATTAAGTTCCTGGAAGACCACATCCGCTCTAGATTTGGCTGCCCAAGAAAAATAATCACTGATAACGTTGCTGCTTTTGGATCTAAGGAAATGATTGATTTTTGTCACAGGTACCAAATAGCACTCGGTCATTCAACTGCTTATTACCCACAAGGTAATGGGTTAGTTGAATCATCAAATAAGAGCTTGGTGACCATCATCAAAAAGCTGCTGGAAGAGAACAAAAAGTCATGGCATAACAAATTAGTGCATGCTTTGTGGGCTGATAGGCTTACAACAAAGAAGTCCATTGGCATGTCACCATATCATCTTGTGTATGGGACAGAGGCAGTGTTTCCAACCAGCCTTGGGATACCAGTGATTAAACTAGTCCAAGAGATCCAGATAGAAGAAGACAATATGGTAAGGAGGATAAACCAAACAATTCATCTCCAACAAACAAGAGAAGAGGTCTACAACAGAGCTCTGAAGGTTCAGGAAAATATAAAGAAGTTATTTGACAAAAAAACGAAGGCTTTTGACTTCAAAATTGGAGATAAGGTGTTAAAGTGGGACTCCAGGAGAGAGGACAAAGGAAAGCATGGGGAATTCGATAGTTTGTGGCAGGGTCCTTACATCATCCAAGGCACTGTGGGTCTAAATGCCTTTTTTGTGCAAGAGCTAGATGGTAAAAATATGTTTGGGGGTCCTATCAATGGCATGATGCTCAAACACTACTACTGCTGATTTCCGATTTCCAGTTACATTTTCATTGTAAATACCATTGCTGTGTTTTATTTTCAAGAAAAGAGAAAAATGTTTCAAAAAAACAAAGAAAGAGAGGTTCAGACATGCTCAAAACTTGAACCTCTGAAGTACGAAAGATTGGCTCTAACATGATCAAAACCCGAGCCATATAAAGTAAAGGAAGCTGGTTCTAACATGCCCAAAATCTGAACCAGCAAAGGAGAAAAAGAAACCAACTCCAACAAGCCCAAAACCGGAGCTGAAATGAAGAAGGAAAGTGACTCTGACAAGCTCAAAACTTGAGTCACAAAGAAGAGAAGGATGCTTCAAAGCTTCAGATTTCAAAACTTCAAAATTTTGTCTCCTATTTTCTGCATTTTTAGCCCATGTGCAACTGTAGTTATGCCTTGGATCCACATAAAACTAGACTGTCTAATCCTAGTTAGACTGTTTTTAAATTTCTGTTGTAGAATGTAGAGAAGAAAATCTGCTGGACAGTTTAATCCCAGCAGGTATTAGATTTAGGTAGAGAAACATATGAGGCCAACAGTTTAATCTGGTCTCATGGAGTGATAAGGGTAGAATTAGATTATTTTGTTTCCTGTTTTCAATAAAAAAATGATGAAGAAGGTCTGCAAATTCAAATGCACCTTGAAGAAAAAATGCTAGGATTGTAGGATGGGTAAGTAGATTGTTTGGGGAATGTTTCTGCTGATTAACTCCATCATGTTCGTACAACTGAATAAAAAAAGGGAGATGGACCAAGGATCAGGCACTTGGCCTACTCCAAAGATCTATTTTCTGAATTCTTGACTCCTGCGAGAAGAAGCCATCCCCATGTGGAGCCACTGTTAGCCACTTATGAAATTATTTTCAAGCAAACAGGTGGCTAAATTGTTTTATGAGACTTCAAGAGATACATTTCCCATGAAAATCTCTCATCCTTGAAGCCTCTGTGTGTTCGTTGCCTTTAAAAATATCTTCACTGCTGTTTCCATCCAAAAAGCCTCACTGTCTGTGACAAAATTGTGTTTTGAAGAGACTTCATCTGCCCTTGTATCTCTGCAAAATGCCCCATCTTGGCCTTTTTTCCCTTTTGCAAAATTTCCCCTTTAACCTCAAAAATCCCTCCTAATTTTCCCAAACCATCAAATTCTTCCTTTTAAACCAAGTGAAATCCTTTCATTTGATTGCAACTCCCCTTTTTTTCCCTAACCGAAAGCCTAATTGTAGCCTTAAGGGCCCTGTTTTTGGCTAAAAACCCATATCTTTCATGTGCAGGCTAAGCCCCTTTCGGCCAACCCCTAACCACTTCCCCTCCATAAGCCCGGGCACTAAAACCAAGTGCTAGCCCACAAGGTGCTAATCGCATCGGAGAATCGGAGCGAGACATGCCTATTTTCTTTGTAAAACAAAACTTCCGATGCGATAGTGTATTGGGTCTGTCGGCTTTGAAATAATTCCTGCCGTTGATCTTAATAGATCTGACGGCCCGTGCTCATTCCATCGCACCCCGATCACACCCCGTTGTAAACCTCCTATGACCTTCTCCACCGTTGATTCGCCTTTTAATCTGACGGTCCTCGCATCCTCGCGTTGATCGCAATCGCAAAGTTTAAATTGTGCCACCTTCTGTCCCTCCCGATTGCGATCCTCCGACGCGATCCTGGATGTTGAATCCACAAGAACTAATGGCCAAGATTCACCCCCATTCTGCCATGCATTTCCTGATTGGTTTCCTCCGATCCAATCGTAGCCGTCGATCTCTCATAGATCCGACGATCATAAGACAATCGCACCATCGCTCATCGAAGTTTTGACCCTCCCATCACTCCCCTCCGATTAGATCGCAGCCGTCCATCCTTGATGATCTAACGACTCATATTTCTCCCACCCACTAACCACTTTCTCTGCCTATGTATCTCCTCCGCCAATCTCAGCCATTCGTCCCCAGATCGAACAGTCCACAATGAAACCGCCATTCGTTCGACCCCACCTCTATTGTCCGTGCACCTCCTCCGATCGCACTCCATCTCTCGCCATTGGATCTCACAGGCCCAGATCCAATGGTCTACATCCATATCGCGCAGATTTCATGTTCGGTGTTTAATGCCTAAAATTTACACGATATGGGCGGTTTTCCAGAGCCACGTGTCAACTAAAGACCCATATCGCATTGAAAAAGTGAAAACAGCCTTTCGGCCCTTCTATCGCGCGAAACCAGCAGTTTTGCATCCCAAAAACACTTCCCCACTTCATCGCCCGAAATCTCATCTATAGATCCCAACCGTTGATCTGATTCGATCAGTGGCCCTCATTGCATCTCGCGTCCCAGCCATTGTTTTCCATCGCGCAACCCATGCATTTCATCGGATGATCACAGCCGTCGATCTCCTCTCGAGATCCGACGGTCCAGGTTATATCGCCCTCCTCCGTTGACCAGGTCCCACCACATCCGCCCATTTCATATGTCTTCCACGCATTTTCTGTGTATTTCGTTCGAAGGCCCAAACCTTGGGTTTGCATTAAAACATTATATCATCCCGCCAAGCATTAAAATTTTAATGTTTTACATTAATTTTTTTTCATGTCGCCCAACTTTCATCAGATCAATTTCACTGTTCACTGCATGTTTCCATCGCTTTCCATTACAGCCACAACATTCGCTTCTGTTGCGTTTCCATCGTCGCGACATTCCACCACAGCCACCTTCTTCCCATGCATGGATTTCGTAATGTATTTGTGTGTTTTTGCAGGGTACAGGCGGTGAAAATTGCCATTGCTCAAGGTCACTGTTATAGTGGCATAGAGCGCAGATGAAGTCTTTTCAGAGCCTATGATCACAGAGAAATGCCTGGGAGGGCATTAAAACTCAATTTTTCATCAAAGAACAGAGTTGAACTCTGTAAAACCTCCCTAGCGCTAGTAAAAGCTCAAATTTCATAGACAGAGACAGTAATGAAGTGGCAAAGAGTATCAGTGGGTAACCAGAGAGTTTAAGGCTCGTAATGGAAGAATTTAAGCTCTGATTCATTTTTTAAAAGGCAAATGTACCAGATTGAAGACCTCACGATTAATGCAGAAGGCCTAAAGAGGCCTATAGCACAGAAAACAATATTCACAGTGTTTCAGATAAGCAGAAGTTTCCTCTCGAGAAAGGACACAATACTCATACTGTTTTATTCTACCTTGTGTCCCCAAGAAGATTTCCCCCTGACAGCAGTCCTAATGCTACCAGAGCATTTGTTACACAGTATGGCAGACCTCGTAGTCATTTATCTGCCTTTTTGTTTATTCACCAGAGTACTGCAGAGTGTTACAGCCAAGGTACATCAAGAACACACCTGGAGTAAATTTCAGCCTGTCGTAGACCACTCTTTCATCCAAAGAGTACCAGAAATCAATGCATAGATATTAAAACAGAATGGGCCTCAACCCTCTTCTCCTACTCTATTTTAATGTTACATTTAGTGTTTCATATACCTCCTCTGCCTCTCTTTCAACTATAAAACTCATGAAGAAACTCATTGTAAGGGTTTTTGATCGGATATCTGTGAATTGTAAGTTGTTTCTCTTGAGATATAGTCCTCTGCGTAAAGTTGTAAGATAGGTTGAGGAAGATGTTTTCAGACTGAATATCAAGTTGTTGGCAATGTTGTACATGAATGGTGTTGCTCTTTAATATGACAAGCACATTTCTTTGGATCCTGGTTTAAAGCAGTGGTGATGTTTTTCTATCTCTGTCTTTGTTTTCCTTTGTAATTCATCATAATTCATTTCCTCTGATACGCATCAGAAATCTGGTTTAGGATATACCCTCGCATGGTACCCTAAGCTTCTGCTCTCCCTACCTTCGATGTTTTCTACTGATTGTATTATCTGGGTACTGATTCAAGCTAATTTAACTAGTGTAGTGGCTAATATTTACTACTAGCTGATGTATGAATTAATGAATCTATCCTTAGATGTTCCTGTTGGGTTTTGATTGAAATAATTGGGATACTGGGAGTTCGAATGTTGATTCTGTCTCACTAGGGTACTTTTCGATTAATTGAACCTTTCTAAGTTCCCTTAAGTTAGGTGCCGAAGCATTAAGAGTTCAAAGTCTCTCTCTGATCTCAGGCCTTCACCTTTGTGTTAAAATATTTAATGTCTCCTTTGTCTAAAGAGTTAACCTTTAGGAGTTGGATCACAGGTTTCCAATGGCATGCCCTGTCCTTGGATTTGTCTCCTAAGCGGTCATCTTGGAGGTTTCCTTGGTATTTCACCTTCTTTCCATCATTTCATTTCACACTATCATCTTTAAGATCCAATGCTTTAGATGACTAGCCCAATTGAAAGCTTGCATGTTGAGTAGCAAGTAAACCCTTTCCTGAATCCGTTGCCCAATGGTCCTCGAGTGTTCTCTAAGTCATCTCCCTTTACCTAAAATCCTCTTTGCTCATCCTTGTCTTGTACTGAAACCTTCCTTCCTGGTTCCCAACAACCAAAGAATTAAACTAACAAACAAACCTATGCCTATAACTAGCCTAAAACCTTAAAACAGAGCTTCAAATACATATACCTGTGCCTATACAGAGAGATCCCTCTCTGGACCCAGGAGGGCTAGACCCTGAGGTTTGAAAGTGGTTCTAATGTTGTCTCATCTTATGGTATTTCCAAACTTGCCAAAACATGGGAAACCCAACAGCAGGAAGCCCCCAATGACAGAGTAAGGTGCCTCCCTCTACTGATAGCCTGGGGGACTTGGATTGCTAGGAATCGGGAGATCTTTTATGATTCAGTTTTCCCTATAGGTAGATTGGCAGCTGAAGGGGCTGCAATCTATGATAGCATACCCATACCTGTTGACACCCCTCTAAACCGACCTACACAACATGAATTAATCAGAGAAGGAGTGTCGTGGGCCTACTTTGACGGTGCCTCAGACATAAATCAGAATTGTGGTGCAGGCCTGGTTGTTCATCTTTCCCCTGGTTTTGTCCTTAAATCTGCAGTGGGTCTTGGTCACGGTTCTAATAATTTTTCAGAATTGAAAGCTCTTCATCTTCTTCTCTGTTGGCTAATTCTCAGTAATGTGAGATCGGTCCGGGTTTTTGGGGATTCTATGAACGTTGTCAAGTGGTTTAATGGGACTCAAATTTGCAGGAACTATCTTTTGCTTCCTTTGCTTAATGAAATATTTCATTTAAAATTCCAGTTCACTGAGATATCTGTTTGCCACATTTATAGGGAACGGAACTTCGTTGCAGACCGCCTATCTAAAGAAGGTGCTGAGCAAGATCTGGGGAATTGGCTAGTGACTGAAGATAAAAATGGGCTTGTTCGTCCTATTGAACAACCTGTTTTTGCTTAAACTTGTTAAAATTTTTGGTCAAATTCTCGGTGGACTTTTTGTATATATGTTGCAAGTGTTTTTGTTTTCTCAAAACTGGTCTAAGTAACTAGTCTAATTCTCGGTGGACTGAAAAATGAGAACTGTGGAGATTCCGAGCCCTGTTTCCAAAAATCTACACCACAGAAATCTACAATCCATCATGGTCTAAGTAACTGAAAAAAAAATACTTATGTGGATTTCAGAGCTATTTTCCTTTATGGAGGCTTTGGATCTTCGTTCTAAAATATGACTCTTAAACGATTATTAGGAACCGCGCTAGTGCTTACTGCCGGTTTCTTGATAGAACTGCTAGCTCTTTTGCTATTTTTGGTACAAATTTCTGTATCTGATACACTTCTATTTCGGATGTTTTCCTTAATGGATCCCGGGAGGTGTGTCAGATCAGAACCGTCATTCGGCTTTTGGCTGGTTATTCTGTTGGTTTGGGCTGTTTTTTTGCAAAATAGTTGAGACTGCTTTTCTCTCTTCGTGAAGAAGAAAAGGAGTTCTTCAGAAATGCTATGCATATGCTATGTAACTCTCTATAATTAATAGATGGTTCGCAAAAAAAATAAAATAAATAAATAAATAATAAATAATAAAAAAATAAAAAAATTTGAATTCTAGACAAAAAATCAGTGAGTGTGTTTTGTTTTCCAAGTCTGTCTAGGATGGTGATATTGAATTATTGCATGAGTAATAACCATCTTGTAATTATGCCGTCAGTAATAGATTTATTCATTAAATATCTAATTGCAGAATGATCTGTATGAATAAAGGTTTCATAGCCGGTGATATAATGTTTAAATTTGTTGATAACATGAACAACAACTAGAAATTATTTTTTAGTTACAGTGTAATTTAACTCAGAAGGAGTCAAAATTTTGCTTGTGTAGTAGATGACAAAAGGGATTAAATCTTTTTGACATAATACAGCTCCCAGAGATGTATCTGAAGCATCTGTTGAAATGTGAAAAGGTGGTTTCCAATTCGGACCTCGTAAGATGGGTGCTTCAGAAATTTTTGTTTTTAAAGTTACAAATGCCAATTGGCAATCACGATTCCAACTGAATTCACAATCTTTGGTAAGAAATTTGAAGAGTGGAGATGCTATTTTAGTGAAGTTTTCTATAAATCTTTTATAATACCCTGTGAATCCTATAAAACTTCTAACACCCTTTTGACGACTTAGAATTGAAAATTTGGAGATAACTTCAACCTTAGATGAATCAAATTTAAGTCAATCTCCCGAAATGTGATGTCCTAAAACAATTTCTTCAATAAACATCATAAAAAAAATTTCATGACTTAATGAAAGATTTTATTCTTTACATCTTTTAAGAACCTTTTCCAAATTTTCTAAAGCTTCTTCAAATGAATTCCCATAAACTCTAAAATCATCCATATATACCTCCACACAATCATGTATTAGATCAAAAAAAATTCCTAATACTGCCCTTTGGAATGTTGCAGGTGCATTGCACAAACAAAAAGGAAGTACTAGATAGGCATAGGTTCCCCATGGACAGGTGAATTTGGTTTTATCTTGGTCTTCAAGTGCTACTTGAATCTTATTGTAACCACTAAAACCATCCAAGAATGAGAAATACTTCTTTCATGCTAATGTATCCAATACTTGATCTATGAAAGGTAATGGAAAATGATCTTTTAGAGTAGCTTTATTCAACGCTCGATAGTCAATGCATACCCTCCACTTACTATTAATTTTAGGTACAATCACTATTGGGGAAACCCACTAACTGTCTGAAATTGGGTAAATGAAGTTTACATTCAACAATTTTTGCAATTCTTCTTTCACAATTTCCCTAAGATTTGGATTCATCCTTTTTTGAGGTTGTTTGATAGGCTTACAATTTTCCTCAATTTAGATATGATATATACAAGTCTTAGGACTAATTCCTTTCATGTCAGTGCATTCCCATCCATATGCAGAAGAATGTTGTTGTAATGTTTTGATTAATTTTTCTTGTTGTAATCTTTCCAAGTTTTTGTTTATGTTCAAAGGTTTTCCCAGAAAGATTTCAACTGTAGTGTTACCAAATTCTTCCATAGACGATAGAGACACCTGCCTAGATGACAAGCATTCAATATTTCATTGTTCTTTAAAATGATCATGTTCATATTCTGAAGATGATTCAAAGTTTTCTATTGAATTTAAGATTTGACTATCTTCACTAATACAAGTATTAGTAAAGAGAGGTTGTATATCATTGTCATCATCAATCCATTCTTCATCTTCTATTTTTGTGATTGTTTTTGCTGGAGGATATAAAGTGAATTTCTTTGTTGAATTACCATCAGAGATATACATGTGACTAGATCTACAACTAATGAAAGCATCAGCTGTAGCCAACCAAGGTATTCCTAATATTAGTGGATGTCCTCCTAGATTTTTCTTGGGGGTTAAAATCATAAAATCGACCATATACTCCCAAGAGTCTAAGGATACTTAAATGTCTTCTAATACAGGCTTGATTACTGACCTGTCTGCTAATTGCAGTAATGTAGGTGTATACTAAAGATTTGGAAGATTGAGTTATTCCACGGTTTTTTTTCTCATGATGTTTATGGCTTCTCCTAAATCAATCAATGTATTTGGAATTTAAATACCATTGGTATGTGTTTTTACAACTCGAATTCCTAGATCTAAATATTCTTGTATGGCAATTTTTCCCATCATAATGTCTGCAATTTTTCCTACTAATTGAATTCTTTTTATTTATTTTGTTTTTCTTCCTGGTTTCTTCATGCTCAACTCTCTTGTTGTTTTGGCTAGAATTGGAATATCTTTAATGGCCTATAGCAAAGTAATTTTGATACATATAGTTTTTAATTCATCTAGAAAATCATAATTGGGCAACATTATTTGTTTTTCTACCCCTCTATCAACTTGTAATCTTTCAGGAAAAGGAGGGTTAGAAATAGATACTTATGGTTACTCTATGATAGAAGTTGAGTTTATTAGTTTTTCTTGTTTTTCATTTTCATAATTCTGGTTATGTTGAATAGATGTCCCTTCTTCAGAACTTTTATTTTGCTGTAAATAAATTTCTTCATCAAAATTATCTTGTTCTTGAATGACAACAGAAGGATTTTTCCTTTCTAATATTCTACCAGATCTAAGTTGAACATCATTAAGATCTAGTGGAGTAATCATGTAAGTTTGAAATTGTTGTCCTTATATAGTGTAAGCATTTTGAGAATTTTTATTATTTGGGTTTGGCAATGGCTAGGCATGTAGTTGGTTTGGTCTTTGTGGAAATGGTAATGAAAGTTGTGGGTTTTGGTTTTGGAGTTGGGGTTGTTGATTTTGTTGTGGAAATGGTTGGGGAGGATTAATTGGATAGGATAGATGATATTGATAGTATTGAGAATATCTACCATAAGGATTTTGCATTCCTTGTGCCCAAGGTTGAGGTTGGGACCAAGGTTACTGCCAAGAATTCCAATTATTTAGTGGGCGCTAAGTATACATTTGGTTGTTAAAACCTTGAGTTTGTGGCCTCTTCCATGGTCTTCTAGAGATGAAGCAAAGAGGTTCTATTGGATTTGAAGTTACTTCTTCCTAAAAAACAACCTTAAGACCTGGAATTGAAGGGCAAATATTTGTTTCATGATTTTATGAGAAAATCATACTGGTCTCTGTGACTTTTAAATCAAGAGTACATTCTCTTAAGGCATGCTTCTTTATGCATTTAGGACAGAAAACAACTAAGGCATCAGTTTCTACTTTCTGCTTGTTTTGTAATTTAAGGGTGTTTATCTATTCACTAAGACTCCCTAAGGTATCTGTTTTAAATTCATCAAGAATATTTCCAATTCCTGCCCTACTTACTGTTCCAGTTGCAGATTTATTCACTCTAGAGAGAGAAGGATCTCTTGGATTTTTCCCAGTTCTTTATTTTCCCCTTGAGAGATGAATACATAATTCACCAATTTCAGGTAATGTGAGTTGAGAGATGTCTCCCCTCCCCATCATGTTGAGAATGTCTATCCATTCATCTATAATGGCTTTTAACAAGAGAGCCTTTAAAGTATCTTGATCTAAGTTTTCCATTCTAGCTCTTTGTATATTATAATTGAATATTTCAATTAGATGCTTCGGGTTCTCTTCCTCTCTTTGCATCATCTTGAATACTTCATCCTTCCGATTAATAGGTATGCAAAAATCCAAATATCTTTCTAAAAATTCTCTTTTCATATCATTCCATGTCTTAATAGATTGTGTGATTAAACCCATGAACCATTTTAAAGTTGCTCCTATAAGTGTTGCAGGAAATAGCTTTATTTTTTTAGAGTCTCGTAAGTAGTCATAATATCTACACAAAACTTCAAATTCAAACAAAAAGTTTTCAGGATCTTCACTCTTTAATTCATGGAAATTTGGAAGAATGAAAGGTGAAATATTTTTCATTGTGGCATTTGTATCCTCATCAATTATATGAAATCCAAAAGAATTATCATTTTCCCTGTTTATTCTGTTTCCTTCACCTCCTCCTATGTTCCCTCTACCTTGTCCTCCACCTCTTCTTCCTCCAAATAGTACATTTTCTCCATTTAAAATTTCTCCTTCTCCTGCCATTGTAGATTCCTCAGAGCTAATATAATGTTCTAACTGTAAAGTTAATTGATCTTCCTCTGGTTATTCTATCAATGGGATATTGAAGAAAGTTCTTCTTTTCTTCCTCACTAGGAATTTCTAATTCTTTAGGTAGAATGTGTTCTCCTGTAGAGGTGAAAAATGTTACTCCTTTTGTTGGAGATAGGATCATCTTCCTCTAAGACTGCCTCAGTGGATGAAGTAGGAGATCCTCTTGGTTGGAATTCTGACCTTAAGACTTTAGGAATTCTATGTATAGTGAAGTATGGAATATGAGTTTGAGATGGTGGTGTAGCACTACGTGGTCTAGGTGGAATTGAGTGGTGTTGTTGGAATTAAACTCCCGCCTCTAGCTATGAATCTACCCCTAGAATCTCTTTCTCTATGCATTTCATTTTTTTATGTAAGAAATAAGGTTACCTAATTACACTTCCCCGGCAATGGCGCCAAAATTTTGAGCCAATTGAATGTCTTAAATTTCTTATCATAAATTATCAACCGAGGTTAGTAATCTGATGAAGTGTGGTGCACTATATATGCTTAGTTAATATTCTTCTTACTTTGTTGTGTATGTTTTTATATTGTTTTCGGGGGTTTTGTATCTTTATGTCTAAAGGAGTTAATCTAAAGAAATGAGAACTATGAAATGATTCAACGAAATCTAATGAAGTTAATGTTAAAAACTAGTTTTGAAAGAAGGAAGAAAAGGAAATGTTCTTTAACTATTCTAATTTTCATAAAAATGAATCAAAATTTAAATGGTTTGAATCTAATATAAAAACAGAGTATTTATTTTAATGACTTTGATATTTTTGGAATTAAAGCTAATTCTAATCTATCTTATTCTAATTCTACTCCATGGATTGAAAGCGTAAATCCTATGATTAAGAATTGAAATGATAATGCTAATCTAAATGGAAAGAAAATTCAAAGAAATTGAAAAGAAACTACTGTATGACCAAATACTCAACCATCCAATTTTGGAAGAATGACAGTCATCTTCTTGATATGATTTTAACAAGCCTTTAATTATACATTTAATTGAGAATTTAATCTAGGAAAGGAGTATAAAAACATGTAAAGGAAACTCAACTACTATATGACTAAATACTCAATCATCCAATTTTGGAAGAATGACAACATCTTCTTGATATGATTTTAACAAGCATTTAATTATACATTTAATTGACAATTTAATATAGGAAAACAATATAAAAACATGTAAAGGAAACTCAACTACTGTATGCCTAAATAATCATTCATCCAATTTTGGAAGAATGAAAAAGTCATCTTCTTATTATGCTTTTAACAAGCATTTAATTAGATATTTAATTGAGACTTTAATCTAGGAAAGAAGTATAAAAAAATGTAAAGAAAACTAAGATAACTGTATGCTCTAATGCTTCAAACATAATCCAATTTTGGAAAATAGAAGAACTACTTTCTTGAGATGCTTTTGGTAAGATAAATATTACACAATTATTCTTAAAACTAATTTTGAGAAAGCATTCATAAATCTAATATATGAAACAGTAAACTGTTGAATCTAAGGATCAGCTACAAAGCAATGTAAATTTAACTATGAATTGACAAAATAGAGCTAATAAAATTAAACTAAAAATAACTAATGAAACCTCCTTTCTGTGCAGGGGCCCTCTGCAACAGAATGAGTTGGAGTCCTAGCAGACTATGCATGCTGTTGAGTCCCAAACTTTCATCTTTCCTATACACCTTTCTAGACTTTTTCCATTTACCTGGACCTCCTAAGTCATCAACATCATTGCATATTAATCATAAAAGAGCATTTAAAGTGGTTTTTAACTATGTTTTGTGTCTGTTGTTTGAATTAGATTTTTTCTCATTGAGCTGCAGAATCTTGTCACTTTCCGCAGCTGCTTCAACTTTCCGCAGCCATTTTGTTAAAGTCTATATTGCAGGTGTCTTCAGGCAAATCAAGCCACATGGGCAAGTTGGAAATGACATGGATATGGACCGAGTCCTATTTTCTCAGTCGAATTCACCAAAGAAGGCCGTGGTCAAAGGTAGTCAAGCGGTGGTCAACCTAAGAGTCCTACGGTGACAGAACTCCGTTTTTCACCACGTGAAGACTTGCATGGCCATTCCTAAATCTCAGGGGACATATCAACACTTGTGAACTGCTCCATAAGCCGAATCCAACGGCCACCCTCCATAGATTTAATCTTCACGGCAGCCATAATGCTAGATTTCTGGACGTGGTTGTTCACGTGTCTTTTATCAGCGCAGATTGTAGGAAAGTAGTTATGTCATCCTCTGTTATAAATAATGCGTTCTCATATGCATAGTAGCTAGCTTCTGTAATGTAATTTTTCCAAAAATAAATCCCATTGTGCCGTGACATTATTTCCTTGTTATGACTGCGTTTTGAATACATGAGAAGACTCTGTTCATAAGCATAATTCGTAGTTGATAGCTGTTGCCCGAGGATTGTGCAGAGGGCCCCTGCACACGCCGAGGTTTTGTTTATTGTTGTATAGTTTCATGCTTTATTTCCTTACGTTCATTATGCCATAGTTATTCATGTGTATATATTACATCTCTTATGGTATTAACGTTTTATTTCTGTCCATAATTTTTCATGCTTTATACTGTTGTTAACTGATCAGTGTCTTTGTTCCAGATTACAGTAGGCAGCCCGGGCATTTGCACATAGTTTTACAATGACTAATGACATGGAATCGGTCTTGTCCTTCTGCTGATTTATTTTTCTTAGCTTTTAATTCCAGCACTGTTTTATTTATTTCAGTTTTGTACATTTGCTTTATTAGTTAGATTAGATATTAAATTACTCATGTCATTATCAGTTACCTCCGAAAGCCATAGCGAGACTAATGGTGAGGGATTAAAGTATGAGTGTGTAGTTTGATATTAGTTTATTTTTCTGCAAGTTAGATATTAAATTTCTCATGTCATTATCAGTTACCTCCGAAAGCCATAGCGAGACTAATGGTGAGGGGTCAGAATATGAGTTGATGTAATTTGATTTTAGCTTTACTTTGTTTGCAATTCTTGGATTTCTTTGAGCACAGTTTCTTTTGTATTTAGACAGCAGCAAGGGTAATGGGTTTCATGATCAATAGTTCACTATTTGTTTGACTAGTATAGTGGCACATTTTCATTTTCTTTTAGGAATTAATTTTGTCATTGCATGTTTTAAAACCCTTTTGAAGATTGAAGTTTGGGAAATCATTATAAAGGACATCATTGCCTTGAACATTTATATCCATACTTGTCTTTTAGAATTTCCATCTCACATTAGGAAACCAACCAAGATAAAAACCACCAAGATAAATAAAAAACCCAAAAACGACAAAAAGCAAGAGATAGGTTATCTTGCACATATAGTGCGCCACACTTCATCAGCTTACGAATCCGGGATTGAAAAATTAATGTAGAAATTTAGGACACACTAAATTGACCAAACATTTTGGCGCTGTTGCCGGGGAAGTGTAACTAGGTAGCCAATTTCTTAAAAAAAAAAAACAATAAAAGAAGGGAAAAATTGATAACTTCTTGAAGTATGCTCTCCTCTTGCACCTAGTGTGATCTGGAGGATCAGAAAAGAGAGTTATTGGTTCAATAATTTCTTAAGTATGCTCTCTTCTTGCACCTAGTGTGACCTGGAAGATCAGAAAGAGAATTATTAGCCCAACTTAAAAAATAAAAAAAATGACATGCATAGAGCAAGAGATTCTAGGGGAAGGTTTATAGCTAAAGCCAAGAGTTCGATTTTCACAACTCCATCTTCTTCAAGGCATAGACAAGATTCACCACCATCTACCCCTAGCCTTAAGATTCTTGGAGTTCAAGAAGCAGCTGAATTAGAGGATTCTCCTACACCATCTACCAAATCTCATTTAGAAGAAGACCCTTTCTTTACTTCTACAGGAGCATATTGTAATTAAAGAAGTAGAATCACCTGAAGAAGAAAAGGAAGAAACTCCCTCTCATCCTCCCTTGATAGAAGAACCAGAGGACTCTGAGGACTCTGAAGAAACTATCATGACAGAGGAAGTATTAGATGGATTCGAAGGTAGAGGTAGAGGTAGAGGAGGAGGAGGTAATAATGGAAGAAATAGGGAAGGAGACAACTCGTTTGGATTCCCTATAGTTGATAAGGAAACTCATACAACAATGAAAAACATCTCACCATCTGTCCTCCCCAACTTTTATGGATTGCGAAGTGAGGATCCTGAAACATTTCTGTTTGAGTTTGAAGTCGTGTGCCGAACCTATGACTATATGGAAGACTCTCAAAAACTCAAAATGTTTCCTTCAACATTGAAGGGAGCCGCTTTGAAATGGTTCATGGGATTAGTCACCCAATCTATTAGGACTTGGAATGATATGAAACAAACATTTTTGGATAGATATCTGGACTATTGCATGCCCACCAATCACAAGGATGAGGTATTCAAAATGGTGCAAAAAGAAGATGAAAATTTGGAGGATTTACTTGAAAGATTTCAATACAACTTAAAAAGAGAAAAGATGAGCAACTTAGATGAGGAAACTTTGAAAGCCCTTCTATTAAAAGCCATCAGAGATGAATGGATAGATATTTTAAACATGATGGGGAAATGAGACATTTCTCAACTTCCACTTCGTGACATAACATAACTATGTGTCCATCTCTCAAGGGGAAAATCTAAAACGGGAAAAGGGCCTAGAGATCCTTCTCTTATCAGGGTAAACAAATCTGCAACTGGATCAGTAAGTAGGGCAGAGATTGGAAATATGCTTGATGAATTTAAAACTGATATTTTAGGGAGCCTCAGTGAACAGCTAGACACCCTTAAAATTCAAAACAAGCAGAAAGAAGAAACTGATGCTCTAGCCATCTTTTGTCCAAAATGTAGGAAGAAACATGCTTTAAGGGAATGTCCCTTGGATGCAAAAGTTGTAGAAACATGTATGATTTGCTCAGAGAATCATGAGACCAAGGATTGTCCTTCAATTCCTGGACTCAAAGCTGTCTTTCAAGAAGATCAAAATTCAGTAGAATCTCTCTGTTTTGTTGCAAGAAGACCTTGGCAGGGGCAAAAAACTCAAGGGTTTAACAACCCTATTAATTTTCAACCCCCACCAAATTGGAATCCTTGGTAACAACCTTGGCCCCAACCTCAAAATCCATATCAGTCATGGGTACAAGGTATGCAAAATCCTTATGGGAGATTTGCTCAATTTTATCAATATCCTCCATCTTTTCAAAATCAACAAGCTCCACAACTTCCAAACCCAAATCTACAACTTTCATTGCCATTTCCACAACAACCACCTTCTCAACAAAATCCAAATCCTCAACTCATGCTTCCATTCCAACAAAAGACAAATCAACTTCCAGCTCAGCCATTGCCAAATCCTAACAATAAAAATCCTCAGAATACTTACATGATAGAAGGACAACAATTTCCTACTTATATGATTGTTCCTCTCAATGATGTACAACTCAGGTCTGGTAGAGTTTTAGAAAAACCTTCTATAGATGTCCAAGAGCAAGATACCTCTAAGGAGGACTATCTTAAAGTCAATAAGGGTTCTGAGGAAGCATCTCTTCAAAACTCAAACATTCAAAAAGAGAAAGAAAAGTTAACCCCCACAACTCCTATAGTTGAGCAACCTGCATCTTCATCCACACCTCCTTTCCCTGAAAGATTACAAATTGATAAAGGGTGGAAAAACAAATCTTGTTGCCTAACTATGATTTTCTAGATGAATTAAAGAATGTTTGTATCAAGATTCCCTTGCTACAAGCCATTAGAGAGATTCCTATTCTAGCAGAAACAATAAAGGAGTTGAGTCTCAAAAGACCAGGAAGGAAACTAAGAGATACAAGAAGAATCCACCTGGTAGGAAAAATTGCAGATATCATGATGGGAAAAATTACCATGCAGAAGTATGTAGATCCGGGTAGTCCAATTGTCAAGACACATATAAATGGGATAGAAATTCCAAACACATTGATTGACTTAGGGGCTGCTATCAACATTATGAGTAGACAGACTATGGAACAGCTAAAAATTCCTAATCTTCTTTTTACACCTACTTTACCGCAACTTGCAGATCGATCAATTATCAAACCAGATGGTGTATTAGAATATATTTCAGTCTCCTTATATTCTTGGGAATATCCAGTAGATTTTATGATTTTGACTCCCAAGAGTAATCTAGGAGGGCACCCACTTATCTTAGGAAGACCTTGGCTAGCCACAGCTGATGCTTTTATTAGTTGTAGATCTGGGGATATGTACATTTCTAATGGTAATTCGACAAAGAAATTCAATTTTTATCCTCCAGCAAAAGCAATTACAGAAGTAGGAGACAATGAATGGGTCGATGATGAGGACATTATACAACCTGTCTTTACCATTTCTGAGATCAGTGAGGATAGTCAAATTCTGAACACATTAGAAAATTTTGAGACATCTTCAGAATATGACCCCACACAATTTCAGTTGGAATCTGACATTGAATATTTATCATCAAGACAAATGTCTCTTTACTCTATGGAAGAGTTCGATAGTTCTACCATTGAAATTTTTCCAGGAAAAACATTGAATATCAACAAAAATATGGAAAAGTCACAACAGGAAGAACTAACCAAAATCTTGCAAAAACATTCTACTGCATTTGCATGGGAGTATACTGATATGAAAATTATTGATCCTAAGACTTGCATCCATCATATCTATATTGAGGAAAACAGTAGACCAATCAGACAACCTCAGAGAAGGATGAATCCAAACCTTAGGGAGATAGTGAAAGAAGAGCTCCAAAAACTACTCAATGTAAACTTCAATTATCCAATTTCAGATAGCCGATGGGTTTGTCCTTTGGTTATAGTACCTAAAAAGAATGGTAAATGGAGGGTATGCATTGATTACAGGGAATTGAACAAAGCAACTTTGAAGGATCACTTTCCTTTGCCCTTTATCGATCAGGTATTAGATACATTAGCAGGCAAAAAGTACTTTTCATTTTTGGATGGTTTTAGTGGCTATAATCAAATTCAGGTAGCACCTGAAGATCAAGATAGGACCACATTTACCTATCCATGGGGGACTTTTGCCTATCGAGTGCTTCCTTTTGGGTTATGTAATGCACCCGCAACATTCCAAAGAGCAGTACTAGGAATTTTTTCTGATCTAATCCATGATTGTGTAGAGGTTTATATGGATGATTTTACGGTTTATGGTAATTCATTTGAAGAGGCATTAGAAAATTTGGAAAAAGTCCTTATAAGATGTAAAGAAACAAACCTTTCATTAAGCCATGAAAAATGCTTTACGATGTTTACTGAAGGTATTGTTTTGGGGCATCATATTTCAGGAGATGGGATTAAGGTTGATAGATCAAAAGTTGAAGTCATCTCCAAGTTGCCTATTCCAAATTGTCGAAGAGATGTTAGAAGTTTTCTAGGATTTACTGGTTACTATAGAAGATTTATAGAAAACTTCACTAAAATAGCATCTCCACTCTTCAAATTGCTTACAAAAGACTGTGAATTTAAATGGGATCTTGATTGTCAATTAGCTTTTGAAACTTTGAAAACAAGAATATCTGAAGCACCTATCTTGAGAGGACCAAATTGGAAACTCCCTTTTCATATTTCTACAGATGCTTCAGATACAGCTCTAGGAGCTGTGTTGGGTCAAAAGGATTTAGTCCCTTATGCCATTTACTATACCAGTAAAAATTTGACTCCCACTAAGTTGAACTATACTGTAACTGAAAAAGAGTTTTTAGCTGTTGTTCATGCAATCAATAAGTTTAGACATTATATAACAGGCTATGAAACTTTTATTCATACTGATCATTCTGCAATTAGATATCTAATGAAAAAACCTGTTACTAATGGCAGAGTGACAAGATGGCTCCTACTTTTGTAGGAATTCAATATTACTGTGTTGGATAGACCAGGGAAACAAAATACAGTAGCTGATTTCTTGTCTAGGATTCAAAATACTAAAGAAGATTCTCCTGTAGAGGATAAGTTTCCTGATGAATACTTGTTTGCAGTCACTACTAAGACCCCTTGGTATGCAGATATTGCTAACTATTTGGTTACAGGGAAACTGCCTCCACATTTATTTCCAAGTGAAAGAAGAAAGATTATTCAAGAGAGTTGAAACTATTCATGGATTTCTAATGAATTGTTTAAAATAGGGCCAGATCTTGTGATCAGAAGATGTGTTAGGGAGGATGAAATGCCTGATATCCTCAAGGCATGTCATGATGAACCATGCGGCGGACACTTTGCGGACAAAAGGACAACCTATAAAATCCTCTCTTTAGGATATTGTTGGCCTTCCCTCTTCAAAGATGCAAAACAATATGTCAAAAGGTGTGACAGCTGCCAAAGAGTAGGGAAACCTACCCTTTCAAATGAAATGCCATTGCAACCAAAGGTACTCATCGAACCCTTTGAAAAATGGGCTTTAGATTTCATTGGACCTATTAATCCACCATCTAAGCAAAAGAAGTATATATTGGTTTGTACTGATTATGTTACTAAATGGGTGGAAGCTAAAGCATTAGTGTCTGCTACTGAAAATTCAGTTGTTAATTTTCTTTATGAGGATATTTTTACTCGCTTTGGTGTTCCAAGAGAAATTGTGACAGATCAGGGAAGCCAATTCACATCCAACTTGGTGGAGAAGTTGATGGAAGAATACAAAATCAAGCACGGAAGATCTACTCCTTACCATCCGCAAGAAAATGGTCAAGTGGAGTCTACAAACAAAGTTCTTGAAAGTATCATCACCAAAACTGTTCATCTACATAGAAGAGATTGGGCAGAAAGGCTTCCTGAAGCCTTGTGGGCCTACACAACTACATGGAGAAATACAACAGGACATTCTCCCTATGAACTTGTTTATGGGAAAGAAGTCTTGCTCCCCATTGAGTTCCAAGTCAAGACCTTCAAGATAGCAGTTCAGTTGGGGATGGATTTATCAGAAGCTCAAAAGCATAGAATGGAGTAGTTGAATGAGCTAGATGAGATCAGACAAGAGGCAATTCTAAGAACTGATCTAGTTCAATATCAAAGAGCTAAATGGCATGACAAATACATTAAAGAGAAGAAGTTTCAAGAAGGAGATTGGGCATTGCTATTTGATTCCAAGTTTAAAGATTTTAAAGGAAAATTTCAGACTCATTGGCTTGGGCCATATGAGATTGACAATATCTTTAGCAATGGAGCGGTAAGAATCAAGACCATTGATGAATCTCAAACTCCTCTTATTGTGAATGGCCACAGATTAAAGATATATCATAAGCCACTCTCAAAAGAGGAATTTTTTAAAATGTTTCAAGATAATTTTGCAATAAGGCTGGTGAAGAAGAATCCTTCTTCTCCACCAGCCTAGCCTTTGTTCTTTTCAGTTTCAAAATAAAATAAAATTGTATAAGCCTGAAAACAAATCACTGATTGCCAGTCTTATACAGAAAATGTAGGGTGAAAATCAGGAACACCTGACACCCTATATTTTCCAAAAAAATTCCCTCTCTCTCTCATTTCACAAGTTTTATGACAACCCACTCCATTTCATTCCACTTCATTTTATTTCACTCCATTTCATCTATTTCATTTCATTTCACCAATACAAATTTTCTTTCATGACCATTTTCATTCAGTCAGTTATAATCTATCTATCTCCATTCACCCAAATAATTGCTGTGTCAGTTTCCGTCGCTGACACCAGTTTCCGCAACCAGAAGCAGTTTCTGCAGCCACCACTCTGTTTTTCAAAAATTTACAGTCAGATGTTAGTTCAACAATCATGAAATCAAATGCAGGTATGAGGACATATTATGAAGACATGAGGCATTCAAAATCATCAACGAGGAGCAACTGATTGAAGACTAATGAAAAATGGCAAGAATTCCAAGGTATGAGTAGAAATTTATTTCAAATGGCATTCAAGCACATTTTTACATAGTTATAAACCATAGCTCCATTATATGAAATGATTGCGTTGATAACTCCATAACTGCTCCACGATCTCTATACGATTCCCCCACAATCCTTGCATTCATTTTTAAACGGCCTCATAATCAAGCCTCCGGTCTTCACTCGTGTTTGGCTATACTTTGATACTCCACCTGTAATTATGGAACGTGGTTGATTTGACTACGGCTTCTCTCAGCCGCACAAAATCCGCAGCCGTTTCATAAACGTGCTTGCGTCTACTCTGCAGCCACCCAATTTTAAATACTGCCGGATGCACTTTACTCCCCCTACTATTCTATTGACCTCACGGCTGCATTTCCACCGTGCTCACATAAGCCTTCACCCCATTTTGTTCTCTGTTCCGCTTCATTCCGTGTACCTATTCTCTGATATCCACTTACAATCACTGGTCTCCTTCATAAACCCTATTCATTTCCGCTAATTCAGCCGTCTTACCTCCGCTAAACCCTCCTCACGCAGATGAGTTTTAAAGAACAGAAGGAAGGATGGGTCAGTTGTTGAGGACAGAACCAGAGGGACCCAAATTTATGGAAGGATACCCGCAAATCAAAGACATATTAAAAAAGGAAAAATGGCTTTGGTTTATTCAAAAGTTTAAAGGCTACAATAAGGAGGTAAAAAAAGATTTTGCGAGGTCTTTCAACGGTCTGGAGGTGGAAATTGGGGACCTCAAATTTACAGTGACCAAGGCATCCATAGCAGCTGCTACAGAACTCCCTCAAGAAGGTGAACGCTGGTTCAAGAACAAGAGCATTGGCGAGGAAGCCTGGAGAGTGATCCTACGTAACTCAAGTATGGATGTCACCATTTTCAAAAAGGGAATTCATGTCCATGCTTTAAAAGAAGAGTGGGCCAGTTTACTGTTGGTTATTCAAAAGTTTATCACCTGTGAGGGACGTTTTAGATCAATGTACATGTATCATACCCGACTGTTGATGAATTTCCTAGACAACCAGACCCTCAATCTGCCATACTTTTTACTAAACAGTTTGAAAAAGATGTCTGTAACCGTCCAAAAGCATCTGGGGGACGTAGAACCACATTTGTATCACCATGGTCTTGTGAAAATCTTGATAGAAAAACAATTAAAAGAGAAAAAGGACACCTGGGAGCAGTTTTTAATTAGAAATTTCTTTGAAGAACCCCAAGAAACCCCTGAAGGTAGTACATCAAAAAGAAGTAGAAGAAAGAGAACATGTGATAAAACTCAAAGCACTCCTACTAACACAGTTGAAAGAACTAGTAGAGAAGAAAGACTGTCTAAAAGGAGGAAGGAAAAGACTGAGAGTAAAAAGCCAACAAAATCAAAAGAGAAAAGAAGCATTGAGGCTATGCATCCAGCTTCCCTCAGGGAAGAAGACCATCAAGTATTGTACAGAGACTAGTTCACCTTTAGGAACGATCATTATAGCCAAAAAAGAAAGGAAAAGAAAAAGCAGAAGGAAAAGATAGTAGTCCAGACATGTAAGAAGAAGCACCAGGCTTAAAGGAAAGTGGAGAAAGCACAAACAGAAAGAACCCATTTTATTGATTTGGGAAGGAACACACAGGCAAGGCTCCGGGCGTAGTCCACCGCATTCTCAGTCAAATGTTGAAACTAGTCCTCAAGATGTTGACATGAGTCCTTTTCAGCCAGATTTTGAAGACAATTCTCCTCCACATTATTTTGGGGACAGCCCAAGGAAAACGACACCTAAGATAGATCCAAAGCAGCAAGAGGTGTATGATTACATAGAATCCTTAGAAAGGACAGCCACGGGCCCCAGCACTTCATCCACTCAGCCTCACACAGCACAAGAAGCTCTAGTCCAATCACTGAAACAAGAATTCTTTGAGTTGGAGGTTTTAAATAGACACATTAAAAATGAAAATGAGGCATTAAAGGAACAAAGCAAATTGGACAAGATCATTCATGACAATACCATGCTACATACGGGGCCACATGTACAAAAGAAGGAAATTAAAGAAGAAATGCAAGAAGATAAGTAAAACGATTAATCTCAAATTCGGATGTGATGAAGAGCGGGATGTTAAACACCGAAGAGGAAGGCGGATGTCTTGGCGAGTATCGGGGCATATGAATTGAAGAGGATGATCAAAATTTTGGTTGCATGGGGACATGCAACACCTTCTGATGGGGGTATGTTGAGTCCCAAGCACATCTTTCCTATACACCTTTAGACTTTTTCCATTTACAGGACCTCCTAATTAATAAACATCATTGCATATTAATCATAAAAGAGCATTTAAAGTGGTTTTTAACTATGTTTTGTGTCTGCTGTTTGAATTAGATTTTTGCTCATTGAGCTACGGAATCTTGTCACTTTCAGCAGCTGCTTCAACTTTCCGCAACCATTTTGTTAAAGTCTATAGTATTCAGGAAAATCAAGCCACATGGGAAAGTTGGAAATGACATGGATATGGATCGAGTCCTATTGGCTCAGTCGAATTCACCAAAGAAGGCCGTGGTCAAAGATAGTCAAGCGGTGGTAAACCTAAAAGTCCTACGGTGAGAGAACTCCGTTTTTCACCACGTGAAGACTTGCGTGGCCGTTCCTAAATCTCAGGGGACATATCAACACCTATGAACTGCTCCATAAGCCGAATCCAACGGCCACCCTCCATAGATTTAATCTTCACTGCAGCCATAATGCTAGATTTCTGGACATGGTTGTTCACGTGTCTTTTATCAACGCAGATTGTAGGAAATTAGTTATGTCATCCTCTGTTATAAATAATGCGTTCTCATACACATAGTAGCTAGCTTGTAATGTAATCCTGCTGAAGAGAAAGCCCACTGTGCCGTGACATTATTTTCCTTGTTATGACTGCATTTTGAATATATGAGAAGACTCTGCTCATAAGCATAATTCGTGGTTGATAGCTATTCCACGAGTATTGTGTAGAGGGCCCCTGCACATGCTGAGGTTTTGTTTATTACTGTATAGTTTCATGCTTTATTTCCTTACGTTCATTATGCCATAGTTACTCATGTGTATATATTACATCTCTCATGGTATTAACGTTTTGTTTATGTCCATAATTTTTCATGCTTTATACTGCTATTAACTGATCAGTGTCATTGTTCCAGATTATAATAGGTAGCCCGGGCATTTGCACATAGTTTTACAATGACTAATGACATGGAATCAATGTTGTTCTTCTGCTGATTTATTTTTCTTAGCTTTTAATTCCAACAATGTTTTATTCATTTCAGTTTTGTACATTTGCTTTACTAGTTAGATTAGATATTAAATTTCTCATGTCATTATCAGTTACCTCCGAAAGCCATAGCGAGACTAATGGTGAGGGATTGAAGTGTGAGTGTGTAATTTGATATTAGTTTATTTTTCTGCAAATTAGATATCAGATTGCTCAAGTTGTTTATGATTACCTCCGAAAGCCATAGCGAGACTAATGGTGAGGGGTCAGAATATGAGTTGATGTAATTTGATTTTAGCTTTACTTTGCTTGCAATTATTGGATTTCTTTGAGCACAGTTTCTTTTGTATTTAGACAGCAGCAAGGGTAATGGGTTTCATGATCAATAGTTCACTGTTTGTTTGACTAGTATAGTGGCACATTTTCATTTTCTTTTAGGAATTAATTTTGTCATTGCATGTTTTAAAAACCCTTTTGAAGTTTGAAGTTTGGGAAATCATTATAAAGGACATCATTGCCTTGAACATTTATATCCATACTTGTCTTTTAGAATTTCCATCTCACATTAGGAAACCAACCAAGATAAATAAAAAACCCAAAAACGACAAAAAGCAATAGATAGGTTATCTTGCACATATAGTGCGTCACACTTCGTCAGCTTACGAATCCCGGATTGACAAATTAATGTAGCAATTTAGGACACACTAAATTGACCAAACACATGCATCAAGAAGGAACTGGAACAAATGAACATGGTCTTCGTATTATAAAAAGAACATATTCTCAAAGCATACACAATGTTCCCAAAATTAAGATTTTCTTCCGGTTTGCAAATGACCGGTATCTAAACAAATTTAAAAGTAACTATCTGGAGGTATTTCTGCCTACAGATGGAAATTACAACTGAAAAATAGAATCAAATTCGAAGTAGTTAACTCTCGATTTGCTACGTCAGAGCAAATCGAGAGTCTTTCGTTCTCGGATCACGTCCTTTGACCAAAATTTGACCACGAGCATAGGCACCTTTTTCTGTTGAATTCAAACAGGTGGATAGGACGAGATCCATGTGTGGATCATTCTAAAGATGCCCATTTGACACATTCCTTCATTCTCTCCTCAGAACATGTCAAACCATTAAAGTAGCTACGGAAACAACAATTAGTTGCAGAATAGCATGCGTTCTGTAGCTGAGTTAAAAAATTCATTCAAATAACAAGAAACATCAAAATATAAAATATATAAGATTCAAATGCATTCTATGAGATGAAATATCTCATTTATCGTTTATTGGGGTTATGGATTTATGAAAAGGTAGGGAAAAGTGATGAGAAAGGATATCACAGAAAGAACAATTTTTATGTGCAACACCCATAATATAACAATTATGTTGTCGATAGGCCTGCATGATGGAGTACATTTCCTTATCATAGGTGGGGTGTCTCCTAATAGTATCATAGTGTTTCACTGTGACAAGCCACCAGATGTCCTTGTTGGGTGAGGACTACACCAATAACATAGTTAGAGGCACATGTCTCAATCTCAAATGGATGTTGCAAGTCTGGTAGGGTGATGAATGGTGTAGAGAAAAATCAGTGCTTGAGATCATTGAATGCCTTATGTTATGACTTAGACCAATTTTTTTTTCTTTTTCTCCTCCTCTAGTCACTTGACTTAAGGGCTAGGAAATATATGAGAAACCCAACACGATATTTAATAAAAGTTAGCAAGGCCCAAAAAGCTACAAAGCTCTGTCAGAATCATCAGGGTTGGCCAATCCCAAATGAATTGAATCTAACCTGATCCACATGCACACCTTTCTCATCAATAATGTAGCCTAGGTATTTGACCTTTTTCATGCTGAAGGAACATTTTTCCAAGTTAGCACATAGCTTTTGTTGTCGCAGAATGTGAATGACTTGTTAAATATGTTGCAAGTTTTCTACCCAATTCTTGTTGAAGATGAGGATATCATTCATATATACAACCACAAAATAATTGGTGAAAGGATGTAATATATCATCCATCGACCTCATGAAATTTGTTGGGGCATTCATCAAACCAAAGGGCATGACAAACCATTCAAAAAAGACCCTTTTTAGACTTGAAAGCAATCTTCCCTACATAAATTGGTTTTATTGGGACTTGGTGGTAGCCAAACTTAAATTCAATCTTACTAAAGTACTTTTCCCCCTTGATCTATTCAAGAAGGTCATCAATTGGGGGAATTGGGTATTGATTCCTTATTTTGATTTTGTTCAAGGCTTGGTAATCAATGTAGAGTCATCGAGTCCCATATTTCTTCTACATGAGTACAATTAGGATTCCATAAGGTGAGGAGCTCGTTCAGATGTGCCATTTTTGGAGTATTTATTGGAGTTTATGCTTGATTTCCTAATTTTCCAGAAGAGAGTGAAAATATATTGGCCCATTGGATAGAGGTGCGTTAGGGGTCAAATTGATTGAATGCTTAAGCTAATGGTGCATAGGTACCCCATTAGGTGAAGAGAATATGCCTTTGTATTCTTCCATGACCTTTTCCACTTGCTTCTATTACATGGAGGGGCCCTTTTTAGAGGCCATGGATGTGGCCACAATGTTCTCCTTACTTTAAGATAAAATCAGTAGAAGACAAATTTCCTAGTTTAGGAGATGACCTTATTACATTTCTTAGAAAAAATCAAAGAAATGGAAGTAAGTGGAGCTACCTTTGGTATCAGGTACATTTGTTTTCGCAAATTCATAATAACACTAGAAGGTCAACACTCATATACAACATGGGCTTGATGTTGTAGGGAAGACAAGACTATTGGCTAATGCGGAGATATTTCCCTTGGAAGAGCCCCCGATGGTGCATGACTGTAGGTGTGGTGTTGTCTGTAGGTCCAACAAATTGGTGACCTCTAATGAGATGAGGTTCTTTTTAATTATGCTACCAACAATGAAATGCAGTGGAGCACCCTTCACCCACATTTGTGAGTGAAAGAGGCATTCACCTTCCTTTGAATCTTCAGGTTCACTATGCTACACTATGATTGATGTTGAAAAATGTGTAACTAGGTTCAGTATTCATAAGTATGAAATGTATTATTGTAAATTATAAAATGAAAAGAAATTATTATTATTGGAGCATGGGTTTCATGCTAAAGTTATTTTATTTTATAGGTCAAGAACCCATTGATTGCTTATAGGGTTTGAGAGTCATCATCATATATTGAAGAACCCAATGGGCACGTTGTATCTTGTAAAGAAAAATTAATTTTATCTTTAAAAGTGACTAAATTCCCTCCAAGATCAATTTGGCCTAGAAGCTATCAAGTCGACCTAAGTGAAGAGCCACATATATCCCTTGAAGAGGCCTATATAAATAAAGGAACTTGTCCTCTAAAGGATCACTCACTCATATCTCATTCTATACGAAGAAGAGAATGAATAAGAGTCAAAGAAGAGGACGAAGAAGAGGTCGAAGGAAGTTGAAGTGTTTTGGATAGTCCTCTCTCCCACATGACAATCGAAGCTAGGGTTTCTTCGTAAGGGTTATATCTTGTTCGATCTTGGAAGGAAGAGAGAAAATAATTTAATCGAAGGTCACTTAGGGTATCTCTCTAGCCCTATGTATTAATGAAAGGCAAGTGAAGGGAAGAAGATGCTCTAAAGAAGAAGATCAAAGTCTTATAGTGTGGCAACAATAGTTGCAGCAGTTGTTAGGGAGACAAATTTCAGATCTGCAGTAGGAGATCAAAGTTCTAGTAGCAATAAGCTGAGTTAGTGGTTGATATTAATCTTGGAGGGTATTTGTCTGAGTCACAAGGTCATGGTATTAGTCAATTAAAGTATTGATAAGAAGAGAAGATATTTAAGGGTTTTTGCCCTGGCTTGTAGCCTATATATTGTGTCACTATTCTTATTGTTTTGGTAGTTGTTTGATATTTCACATTATAATAATAAGGAACAAAGCTATTGAGGAAAAGGGAAACACAAACAATTATAAATTTAAAGGGAATTAACATATTCATTGCCCTGTTGAATTCTCAACATGGTTTTAGAGATAAGGTTAGCAAAGGGAATACTGAAGATCTCCTCTACAATGAAGAATTTCATTAAGAAATGTTCCAAGATAGCAAGCCACCTCAAGGAAGTTATCAAGAAAGCATGGAATCTCTTACTTTATTCAAAGAAGGTATTAAGCAATGATGAAGGTCTCTTCTTGGCTCTCTCTGGCACATTTCAAATGAAGACATTTGGGTTATTAATAGTGGTGCATCAAGACATGTGACTAGCCATTCTAAACAATTGAATACCCTATCAAAAGGAAAATCCACTTATTCAGTGGAACTTGGAGATAACAAGAGATATCTTGTAAAGGGTATTGGATTGACCTATATAAAGCTAGAAAATGGAAAAATCATACACCTAAAAAACATTTTATTTTTTCCAGGTTTGCATAAAATTTTACTTTCCATTTCAAGCTTAAAAGATAAGGGTTTTATATTAGATTTCATTGATGGAAAGGTTGTTGTATGGTATAAAGACTCAAGTATATAATAATATAAAGTCATTGGAATTCGAGAAGGAAGACTCTACATACTGACATCTCATATGGACCAAGCTCTATTTCACATTGAAATTAGCAATCTATTTCACATTGAAATTAGCAAGTGTGAAATCTGACATAGAAGATTTGGTCACCAACATTTCAAGATCCTTCCAACTCTAAGTTCCATAGTATATGGAATAATTGAAATTAAGGAATATCATGAAGGAGTATGTAAGGGACATGCATTGGGTAAGAATACCAAGAGACAATTTGGAAGTAGTGTTTCACGGTCAAAAGAAATCTTAGATCTCATTCACTTCGATGTATGTGGCCCTATGACTCCTAAATAACTTGGAGGTCATATATATTATGTAACATTTATAGATGATCATTCAATAAATACTTGGTTTTACTTAATGAAAACCAAGGACTAAGTATTTACAAAATTTCTAGAATTCAAAGCTGAAGTGGAGAAATTTACAGAAAGAAGAATCAAGATACTAAGATTTGATAATGGAGGAGAATATACATCCAAAGATATTATAACATTCTATAAGGAGCCCAGGATTAAGAAGGAGTTGATGGTCCCATAGTATCCTGAGAAAATAGAGTTGCAGAACGAAGGAATAGATCCATTGAAGAAAGTGTAAAAGAAATGTTACATGATCAAGATCTACCTAAGTTTCTACGGGAAGAAGCCACTAAGACAACTGTTTACATTCATAATCGAAGTACCCACAGATCCCTAGACAAAAAAAATATGGAGGAAGTGTTTAGTGGAAAGAAGCCATCTGCAGATCATCTCCGGTTCTTTGGGTGTCCTGTATATATCCATATAACAAAGGACAAAAGAAAGAAGTTAGATCCATCAGGCATGAAGGGAACCTTTGTTGGGTAAAACAACTCATCAAAATCCTATATGATCTACATAAAAGGAGGACATCACATAGAATTTAGTCATGACGTCATATTCAATGAAAGCATAACATTCAAGAAATCAAAGGAACTTTCCATAGACTCTGATGATGAAGAAATTTTGATATTTGAGGAAGAAGTTGACAAGGCAGAAGAAGAGTCACACCATGAATAATAGTTACTTTGTTAGCTTGTTCAACCTTTGGTCATCCCCGGAACAAGAAAAAGACCTAATTGGTTGAAATCTACACTACTTGATGCAGAAGGTCATGGGGTAGCAAAAGGATCATTTAGAGAAAGCAAGAAACCCAAGAAATATTATGGGTATGCTGCATACATGACAAAACTAATAGAAGCAGAACCATCCAGTTTTGAAGAGGTTGTAAATCATCAGTAATGGGAGAATGCAATGAATGAAGAGTATCAATCTATAATCAAGAATGGATTTTGGGAGATCAAACCTAGGCCCGAAGACAAATTTGTGGTAACTTCCAAATGGATATACAAGATCAAGCATGTGGCAAATGGAAGTATAGACAAGTATAAGGAAATATTTGTGGCTAGGGGTTTCTCGCAACTAGAAGGCATCAAATATGGAGAGACATTTTCTCCAACAACAAGATATACAATGATTTGTTCATTAGTCTCCCTAGCAACTTCGACAGGATGGAACATCCACCAAATGGATGTCAAGGCTGCTTTTTTGAATGGCACAATAGATGAAGAAGTCTATATAGAGAAACCCTTGGGATTTGAATTTAAAGATAGGAAGGAATATGTTTATAGATTTAAGAAAGCATTATATGGCCTCAAGCAAGCACCAAGGGCATGGTATGCTAGAATGGATGCATACCTATAAAGAATAGGCTTCACAAAAAGTGTTGTTGATCCAAACTTTTATATAAAGGTTGTAGGTGAAGAAATTGTAATCATTCCTCTATATGTAGATGATCTTCTCTTGACATGCGTAGAAGGTCTAATTGAAGAATGTAAGAAGAAACTAGCAACAATGTTTGACATGAAGGATCTTGGGTTGATGCATTACTGTTTGGGACTAGAAGTCTGGAAAGGACCTGATGAAGTTTATTTGAGTCAAGGAAAGTACGTGATCAAGATGCCGATGAGGTTTGACATGATGGAATGCAAACCTATAACCACTCTAATGATCACAAACTTGAAGAGACTAAGGAGTTTTGAATCAAGCCCTGTGGATCCTTCCAAGTATAGACAACTTTTTGGCTCACTAATTTACTTGGTGAATACTCGACCAGACACATGTTATGGAGTAAATGTTCTCAGTCAATTCCAAGTGGAGTCGAAGCATGATCATTGGATAACAACAAAATATTATGAGATATCTGTGAGGAACCATCCACTATTGTCTGAAGTATGATAAAACACATGATGCTTAACTAATTGTATATACAAATTTTGATTGGGGAGGTAGTGAGAAATATGTAAGGAGCACTACAGGAGCATGTTTCAGTTTGGGATCCTCCATGGTCTCATGTATGAGCAGAAAGAAAGACACAGTTTCTTTGAGTAGTGTTGAGACCGAATATGTTGGAGCCTATGAAGTAAGAAGAGAAGGAGTATGGTTGAGGAAACTACTATCCGACATGTCTAAAGGACCAATGAACCCTACAATGATACTTTGTGATAACACCACTTGTATAAGTTTGTCTGAAGATCCAGCATTTCATGGAAAGACAAAGCATATAAAAAACAAGTATCATTATATTCGAGAGCTATTACAAAACGGTGTGTTGTAGCTACAATATATCTCCATGGATGGACATGTAGTTGATATATTGACATAGTCACTTCCAAAAAATAAGCTTGTGTACTTGAGAGGCAAGCTTGGTTTACTTGATGTACCCTCCCTAATTGAGAGGGAGAGATCCACACTACATTCTTTTCTTCGTTTGGGAAGAAATAATGGAGGATTGGGTAACCATATGGCATTCGATACTCTTTGAGAATGTGGTAGGGAATTCAAGACAAGAGTATTCGTGGACCGATATTCTTTGAGGACTAGATATCCAAGATAAGAATAGTCCAAAGAAGGTCATACTCACTGAACACTCAGGTGGAGTATGTACCTTGAGAGACAATGATGATGGTGTGTATAAATCATTAGTCGTGCTAGCACTGTGCTGACCTTGTGCAAAGATAGAGTTGTTAGTCAAGGCCTTGATATGTGAAATTGCTGGTTACTATGATGCTAGATAGATGGGTTACCAATCCTACTCTTTTTATGAGATCTCTTCATATTGAGAATCATCATGTCCCTCTTATGAATACCTCCCTAGTGAAGAGGGAGTGTTGAAAAATGTACTAGGTTTGGTATTCATAAGTATGAAATGTGTTCTTGTAAATTATAAAATGAAAATACATTATTATTATTGAAGCATGGGTTTCATGCTCAAGTTCTTTTATTTTATAGGTCAATCACCCATTGAGTGATTCTAGGGTTTGAGAGTCATTGTCATATATTTAAGACCCAAATGGGCACACTGTATCTTGTAAATACAAATTATTTTTGTCTTTAAAAGTGACGAAATTCCCCCCAAGATCAAGTCTGCCTAGAAGCTATCAAGTCAGCCTAAGTGAAGAGCCACATCTATCCCTTGAAGAGGCCTATATAAAGAGAGGAAATCGTCCCCCAAAGGATCACTCACTCATCTCTCATTCTATATGAAGAATAGAACAAAGAAGAGGTCAAAGAAGAGGATGAAGAAGAGGTCGAAGGAAGTTGAAGTGTTTGGGCTAGTTCTCTCTCCCACGTGCAAGTCGAAGCTAGGGTTTATGCACAAGGGTTATATCTAGTTCGATCTTGTAAGGAAGAGAGAAAATAAGTCAAGAAAAGGTAACTTATGGTATCTTTATAGCCCTATGTATTAATGAAAGGCAAGCGAATGGAAGAAGAGGCTCTAAAGAAAAATATCAAATATTTCTAGTGTGGCAACAACAATTTCAGCAGTTATCGGGCAAACAAAATTTCAGATTTGTAGTAGGAGTTTGAAGTTATAGCAGCAACAAGTCGAGTTAGTGGTTGACCTTGAACTTGGAGGGTATTTGTATGAGTCACAAGGTCATGGCATTCATCAATTGAAGGATCTATAAGAAGAGAAGATATTTAAGGGGTTTTCCCCTCAAGAGGAAGGCTTTTGGCCCTGACTTGTAGCCTATATATTGTGTCATTGTTCTTATTGTTTTGGTATTTGTTTGATGTATTTCACATTATAATAATAAGGAACAAAGCTAATAAGGAAAAAGGAAACACAAACAATTATCAAGTTAAAGAGAATTGACATATTAATTGCCCTATTGAATTCTCAACACTTGCAATGGGTTATGCATCAATGATCTTCTACCCCTTGTATAGGTATGATTGAGAGTCAAAATCTCCATATGAATCTAAGGCTTTCAGCTTAGTCACCAATGACTTCCTTGCACGACATTCATCTATGTTATGGGAGGGACTCTTGTGGAACTCATACCTCTTTCCCATGTATTTATTCATCTTCCCATTACCATTCTTTGTTTGTAGCTTATTCAGGTTGTACTGGGGTGGTTCACCCTAGATCTATCCTCTGTTTCATGATTTGGTGATGCCCTTTCCCTACTCTTGCTATGAAGGATTCACAGATCCAAAGTATTAGTTCTTCTATTTAATTTTTTTTCGTGATTTTGACAACATATCAATATGTTGTGTAATGTGAGGAGATGTCCAGAAATGCCATTTCTATATGGATGTATCTGTGTAGACTACCACGATACTTGAGCACCATATTTTTCTTGGAGTCTTTGATACCCAGCTTGGTGCGCAAGCCATAGAAGATATTTTTCAAATATGGTGCTATTTGGTCCCTCTCCTATCATAGTGTGGTCCATGTTGTGTGCTGTTCTTCGTAACTTCTAACAGGGTAATATTGTTCCTTAATAGCACCCCTAAAATATCCGTAAGTTGGCGTGACTGTAAAAAATTTGGATTCCTCCATGGCCTTTTAATCACTATATGTCTCCCACCAATCCTTGACATGGGGGTAGTCTTAAGGAGTGTAGAGGTAATCTTTTCTCTATTGGAAAAAATTTTGACCGAAAAATACCGTTATAGAAAATATAACCATTTCTTTAGAGCATTTGCATCTATTTAACCTTCAAATACAGGAATATCAAAATTAACTTGTACCTTGAAGGGGGTGACACCTCCAAAGTGGCCATTTAATGAAGATGTGTCGACTATTGACATTCGTCAAAGGATCTAGGAAAAAATATCCATCATCTTGTTCCTTTGTCGTGTGATGGCTTCCTCCAGTAATAGTTTCATAGGATGTCATGCTTCCTCATCTTTATTTTCTTCCATGATGGGAGGTTGTTAGGGTCGGAAAGGACAATCTTGCAAGGGATTAAGAAATTTGAGTCCCAAATCCTTATACCCTAGCCTTGTTGGGGACCTAATTAGAAAAATAGATAAAGAGAAGGTCACTTTGATACCACTGATCCATATTTATGAATGGAACGAAATGAAATATAGGTTTATAACCAGAACATAGAGATATAGTGAAAATTGATTCTATTAATAAATGGAAGGTGTTGAAACTGTATAAATACAGAATTAAACATATTAGCTTGAATGATGGTAGCTTATCTATTAGAAGATATGTGATGGCTATGTATATTCACCAAAGTGAGTTACAATGAAGTCAAAATTTCCTTTTTAATATCAAAACCAATGAGGAAACCCTAAACATCTCAAAACCTAACCCTAGGATATGAAATTCCAAAAGGCTTGCAGGCCCCACTAAGGTCATAAATTTTGCATACAATATATGTTTGACACACTCGGTAACTAATTGGAAAGTTCTAGCCAAGAATTACAAATTTCAAGTAAATTAAGTTGTGTGTTATGGCTATGGCTACAACATGGGTCCCTACCACGTCAAAATAACATCATTTAGGGCCTCAAAATGACCCCGAAAGTTTAGGACACAAAAATATATAGAAAAATTTCCAAGATGGAGAATTGTGGTTTTAGTCGATGAAGTAGGTGGATGGCCACATTTATCCACCTAGATCAATCCTCCCCCTTAAAAAGCAATGGTATCCATTTCATTGAGTTCCCCCATCAGATGGGGAAACTTCTATTAAATTTTGCCACTGATGAGCTACTTGCCTTGGTGAAGAATCTCCCTAGCTTTCACAACCTTGTAGAGTTGGATGTGTTGTTGGCAAGTATCCTTTGTCTTGGTTTCCATGATATAATCCATTTTATCCTATTCATTGTAGTTAAGATTGAGCTCTGTGGGGGCCAATTGCTCGGCTACCTTTGAGGTGTCTAATAGAGGTGGATAATATGGTCGAAGCAACTCCACATTGAAAATTGGGCGCAAGCCAAGGAATGGGAGAATGCTCAATTCAAAATCATTGTCTCCTATCACCTTTGTGATTGTGTATGGCCCATTCCTATTAAGGCCCATGAGGCATTATTTTTGTAAATGCATTCACACTTTTTCACCAACTTGAAACTTATGTGGAACCCTATGTTGGTCATGTCGCTACTTGTACTTGGAATTGGCTTTCTTCGATATCATCAACCTGTTGTTGGAGGTTTAGATCCACTCAACAAATTCAATTTCTCTATATACTGTGATTTAAGCATGGGAGGAATCCATTGATGAAAATACAATGGGTATAACTACATCAATTGGGGCCAATGGTTGGAACCCTAAGCACACCTGAAAAGGACTATGGCCAATTGAGTTGTGGAAGGATATGTTATAACTATGATGAACATATGGAAGGCTTTTATCCCATTGTTGACTCATGACTAGTTCATGAGCCACCCCCACAGAGATGTGAAAACCATTGTACTTAGTTCCTCCTCAAAAGATATAATAACAATATATTAAAAATAAAAATATATAAGCTTTAGTAGGTGGGATCCCTTGGAGCATTAAGGATTTGACATCATCTCATTTATTTGAAACCTACGTTTTGAGTCTAAAACAAGACTTATCTTCAGGACAAAACTTACCAAGAAGAGAGGAAAATAGGGCCAATAAATAAAGGAGAGAAAGAAAGATGAGGGGTGAAGAGCCGACCCGCTCATAATATTTAAAAATTTTTAATTTATTTTAAATTTAAAACAATTTTTATTTGTTTTAAAATTATATAAAAAATAAACTATTTTATTGAATTTGTTTATTTATTTTTTAATTATACTAAATAAAATTGATTTTAATGCCATAGGTTTTTAATTAATAATATTAATTTAATTATTATTAGCAATATTAATTGCTTATAATAATGTAACATTTATATTAATACTATTAGAATGAAGATAGTTCTAAGTTATGATAACAAATTTAAAAAGTTTTACTTATTTTATATAGATTTTTATTTTTATTTTTATTAATTAGTTAGTATAATAAGATTTAATACATCGAGGATATGATATTTATAAAGGATGTAATAAGTTTGAAAATTAATAACATAGATTTTAATGAGTTTTAATTAATAAAATTATTTTTTTTTATAAATTTTTATATTATTAATATTATTTAAAATATTACTAGCCATGCTTATAATTGCTTATAATAGTGTAAAATTAATATTAATAATATTGGAAAGGGATAATAAGATTAAAGTGAAAATTTTAAATTATTAAATTTATTTAAAAATATTAAGGTAAATTATGATTGTGGTTTTAGAGGTCTATGTAGCGAGGTTAGGGGAAATGGAAAAGATTGAAATGAAGGAAATACGAGAATTAAGGGAAGGGAGATAGTGAACAATGTGAAGGGTGATGGCGGAAGGAGGAGTATTTTTGCGCAGGGGATATGACAGGGAAATATGCTTAAATGATAAAGACGATGCAACGAGGGAAGATAAAAAGGCGGTGGAGGAGCCGGGGGGGGGGGACAATGGAGACACCACAGTAGAGGCAGAAGCTTATTTGCGAGAAAGAACGGGGATCCAATTCCTGCTAACCTCCAAACCTCCATCCCTATTGAGGTTGTGAGGGTGCTTAATGATTTCTAGGGCTTCAAGAACTTTACGTTTAAAGTGATTTTCTTCATTGGCAATGACCTCAACGTCTTCTAGATAGACGTGGTGACACGTTTTATTGGAGTGCTTTGCCAAATCTGAGGTTTTGATTCTTCCATTTTTGATATCAACGCCATGATATTTAAGCCTTATTATGAAGTTCCTACATGTTTCTCCAATATAGCATTCTCCGCAAGAACAATTAATTTTGTAAACAGCTTTATGCTAGTGGTGATCAGGGTCGTCTTTGACAGATTTCATCCTTTGTTTGATGGTCATTAGAGGTTTGAAGGATGTTCTAACGTCTTTATTAGCGAGAAACTTGGCCATCTTGTCAGTGACTCCTTGAATATATGGGAGATATGCTTTTGCTGCTGAGGAATTATCTGTTGGATTTCTTTTATTTCTGGATCTGGCTCTTTGAATTGCTTTTTTAATGTCTTTATTTATATATCCCAAGTTTATGAAATCCTTTCTTAAATATTCGATTTCTTCTTCAACATGAGTATCATCAGATATTTTGAAAGCTTGCGTGAAAAGAGTCAGAAGAACCCCTATCTTTTGAGCGGGGTAGTGGTGCAAATCAACGTGAAGGTAATTGTCTAAAAATGAAGACTATGGATATTCCGAGTTTTTTATCTCAAAATCTACACCACAGAAGACTCCAAAATATTATTTAACACCATTAGATCACTTTCTTCATGATTTTATGTCCTTATAAATGTACATGACGGTACAAGGAGCAATACATGTGAAAGGAGTTTACATGTGTGTGTGGATGTGGTGAAAAGTTTGAAAGCCTACTAGCACATTCAACATCTATGATATGCATTTCCTTACAAAGTTACCATATGAATGTATTTCTTCTAAGCATGAAAAATCTGTGACAACATTATTTACAAGGTTGATATGTTCTTTGTATTGGAAAGGTTCTACAAATATTACATGATCAATCACATTTTTTTTAATCCTCATATACTAAAATGATGTCAACATGTCTTATGAAATAATAACATTATGTAATGATATCATATAACAAGGGTGATGGTATTATATTTTTCAATGTTTAATTTTTATGCTATGTAAAGCACCCACACAATACTTGTTATACTTTGATGGTAAGGGTATAAAGTTAATGCATCATATTACACCTTAAAAACATATATAACATAGTTTGATAGACCCTATATCACAAAGTGGGTGGCTACAAATGTTTTGATTTTATATTTGTCATGGTGTATGGCATAGTATTATGTTATATGGATAGCCTCCCTAATCTATCAATTCATACATTGTAAATATCATAAAGGATATGGGTGGTAGTTTGTAAGTGATGGGACGTGCGTTTAATGTGGCGAATCCCAAGGCACACTTGGGAATCGAAACCACCTTATGGTAGTTGGAAATCAGGCCACTAACTTTCCACCACCCTGCTTGCCATTTGATGCAGAAATTCTGCAAAAATCAGATACTTGTGCACAGTAGAGTGTGTGTTCCCTTTGACATGAAATCCTCATCCAAAAATCTTCATAGAAAATACTTAGATTCAACACAAAATATATAAGAAGAGAGAGCCGAACAATAAACAAAATACTTGCATCAAATACAACAATAAATTACAAATTCAAACCCTTCTTTGGCTGAATATACATTTGTTGCCTTCTTGGCCCTCACCATTATCACTCCGCACACTATCCTTCTCTACATATTTTCTCTATCCTATTCCATTCTCTGTGCCTCCCTACATTCTCACACAAAACTTCATATTTATACATAATTATGGATTAATTTGAATCCATGATTTCCTCCACAAACATCTCAACCAAATCCTAAAATATCTTTATCCCTCCTTTGACTCAACTAAGTTCCATTTAAGGAGTTCCTAATCCCTAAAATATCTATCCAACCCAACTCAACTCATATCCTCAATTTATTAAGAGAATATTTACAATAAACCTCACACTCAGATTTTTCTCTTAATATATTTAAAATGTGCATAATTTATAAAATAATTAAAAAAACATCACCCCCTAAATCATCCAAATACAAAATGAAAATTAAGCAGGATGCTCTTGCATCAGACTCCCCATGTAGAGAAGTTTCCATAGACTCCTGTCTATGAGGTCTGTCACTTTTCTGTAATAATGCGACAACCACAAGTCTCAATGACTTGCTCCTTCCATGATTCCAAACTCTGTTTTGCTACTGGTATTTTAAAGTATCAATTCCATTTTGTAATTTTGCACATAATCTCCAGAATAGTATTTTCAGAATACTATTCAATGTAACTCTCACTTTTCCATACCACATCATCCTTATTTCGAAAATTACAGACTTGTGTAGAATCATTGATACCCATTCTTTTAGTCTCCAAACTTTGAAAGAATCTCGAACTAGTTTTACATCAACATCACTCATTCTATCAATCAGATTCCATCGACCTCTCCAACAATTTCTTTTGCCAATTTCTCGGAGTAATTCCTCTTTTTCTAATGCTTCTATCTCCAATTGCATTGAATACTCAATTTCATGAAATGAAGAATAATCAAGAGCTTCTCCTTGATCGCAACTATAGTCATTGATTGCCCCTATAGTAACAAATTTCTCATCCGGTGTTGTACCTACATTCATCAACAAATTATTAGTTTTAAAAAGATAATACCTTTCAGCCTATTTTGCTGCTTCGAGCACCAATCTCCCATCATAGACTTTCTGGATTTCAGCAGATCCTGTTTTGAATTGCTGGCTGCTGTCATCTTTATCTTGCTGGATTAATCCTGATGTTTCCTTTATGTCTCTAAGGACATAACTTTCTTGCTGCTCCTGATATTTCATCTCATCTCCAAATACTTTCTGCTCAATTTCTCTGATTTCAACATTATATTTATTAATATTTCCTTTTGTACCTACAACCACATTATTATTTGAAGATTTAAAACATTCACTTAACTCTATAAACGTTAGAAACATTTCATCCTTATCATGCACAGTCACTACAATCTCTTCTTTATCAGGTTCTTCAAGATTCACTTCTCCTTCAGGTTTCTTGAGCCATCGTTCCAAGAATTATATTTCCATGTGAAATCTTTCCAGCATTTCATCACAACCTTCATTCTCAGTTTCATTCTTCTTCTGGTAATCCTCCTGAGGTATCCTAGTTTTTGTATCATCACATTGCAAAATTCTTTCATCAATTTCATTAAACAAATTCATTTGTTTACCTCCTTGGAATATCACTACGGCATTCATTATGCTTCTGCTCCATAACAGCTTCAACTGGCTATCTTACAGCAAATAGGAATTCATCTATGAATTCTTTCTGTTGTAACAAATCAATACCTTCCTCCTCTAAAAGGCATTCTCCATCAAAATTCACCTCAAGAGCTTCATTCATATTTGTGATCGTCTCACCAGACTGTCCATCATCTTTTGCACATCCTGCAAACATACACAAACTATGAGTTTTAAAAATACAAGGCTTCATAGCCTCATCTGCTTCTCTTGTCAACATATCTTCAAATTCTTCTGAACTATTCCAATAGTCCATGAGATCTTTCTCATTAATCTCTTCACCCAGAATTTCACCCTGTTCTGGTCCACAAATGGAAACTTCCGTTTCCAACTTAACTTCTCTGAGTTCTTCACATCTCAATTGCACACTCATCATCTACTCGAGCTTCCTTAGCTCTTCTGTTAACTGCATATTTACCTAATGATTCCTCTTTGCTTGTAGTCTCTGCCATTTCACTTTCTTCCTCATGGTCCAACCATGTCTATGGTCTTTCATATTCCTCTGCAACAATTCCATCAATAACTCAAGATGGACTATTATCTCAGCCTTCTCCCCCTCATATTCTTCATCAGTCAACTGCTTCCACATGCCATTTTCCTTGGCACCTTCCTTCTTTCTTCTGTTGTGGTATTTCTCAGAACCTCTGAAATGACTATCAATAGTCATCTCCTCCTCCTTTGTGAACTTCATCTGTTCACTTATGGATTTCATTCAATCCCCTTTTCAGCAAGCCTTCATACTAGCCATCCAACAATGCAAGCTCTCTTCCTATGCTTGGTATCTTTTGGTTCTCTATCTTGGAATCATTTCCGGGAAATTCTCTTGCTCCTCTTTTCTACAAACAACAACTACAGTGTTTATTGCGTTACGATAACCAACTCTTTGGGTGTTGGGCTCCGCCGATCATGCACCCAATTACATTCAAACCTTTGAATTGATTTAAGACTTTTTGACTCTAGACTTGACATCAACTCTTAATATTGGATGAAAAATGCACCCTCTTGTACAATAACTCAATGGTTTAACTTGACTCAAGCTATCCAAATTTATTCATTTGACCTTAACATCTTATTTGACTTCAAAGCTTGACCCAATAATTACAATAGTGGATATTTTGACTCTAATTCAAGTTATACAATATACTAATAAACATCCACCCTTAATACATTCTCATGATGTAAAATCTCCCCTCTACCAATTCTCTCTCATACTCCATTCTTATGATAATATCATAAGTCGCTAATTATATCATCTCCCATTATCACTTTCTTTTACTCACATGATACTTAAGCCTTTAAATTGAAATCCAATCTATTTTCCCAAGATTTATTTTATGATGAAAATAAAATAACCCATTTAATTTTCAACATTTAAATTACCTCTTTGAAATGAATTTTCATACCTTATGTTCCTTTCAAGGTTATTTAATAAACCTTTTCTTTGCAATTTCAACTCTCTGGATTTCACTCTTCTTTGTCATTCTTATCACTGTGAATATTCGGATGCCCTTCATACCATAACCTCTTCAACACACTCATCATCTTAGCACAGACAATCCTGCACTTCCATGCAACTCCTTCTTTGTAGTGACGGAGTTGCAAATACTGGAAAATTCTGGCCCCTTCAAAGAAGCACCACCAACAAGGAAACCATCAATATCCTCTTGTTTTTCTAATTTCAAATAATTGCCTCCATTTATAGAACTCCCATAAATAATTCGAGTTTGAGATGCAACTTCAGCAGAAACATTCTTGCTTAACCATTCATGGACTGCTACATGAACCACATCATCCTAGCTATGCACATTATCGACAAATTCCTTTAACTGTTCATAACAGACATTAAAATCCTTCCCTGCTTCCCATTCTTCTAGATTTTCCCTTATACACGCAATCACTTTGAGACCCTGCGTCACTGCATATGTATATTTTTTCCCAATAAACTGATTATCCTCGCCAATGACATGTCTAACTCAGAATGCCCATGAATCAGCCACTTACAATCAATATCCTTTAGTTGCTCAACACTGATTTCTCCAGTGAAAACCCCACACTTTCCAACCCAAGAATTCTTGGCAGAAATTTCTATACGATCAATTAAAGAGCTCTTTACTTGGTCAATATAAACAAATAGAGGTGCTACAACAATATCTACATCATCTTCAAGTTTTGCATTGTTCAATTCAGTAACAAGCTTTGCAATGGAATCCTTTGTACCATTAAATTTCCAGTTGCCCCAACGAAGAACTTGCCAGTGCCCTCCATAGCGACAACTCTGCGATAGCCATTGCTAGCGATTTGAACATTCCTTTGCACTTGCTTATTATAACATCCTCAACCTTTTCAAGAAATCCATCGCTGCTCAAATTCATTACAACTCCATCGATTTCTACAATTTGATAGAGTTTATACACTCAGGTTGTATTATTAACCCAACACATAACCCAGGAAGATGCGCATTCTGATGTAAATGCCAACATAAATAGAACTCTTACCAATAGGTAGCGTGGGCATAAGGGAGTGGATGCTGTTTGGCATACCCTTGTGTTACGGCTAACACAATTGTGAGTTTGTAACCACTGTTACACAATCTCAAACCACACACTACACAGTGTGATCTCTACAGCGAGCTCGTTACACCATCGATACTGGTTGGAAGTTATTACAGGTTGGAATTTGCCACAATCTATTTCCGCTTTCCCAATTGATATTCACGTTATTATTCCAAGTGTTCTCCAACTTTTACATTCATGTTCCAGAATCCGTGTTCATACTTGTGTTCTAGCTTGTAGCAATTGGATGCCACTCTACGCTGGTCTAATTCGAGCTACCAGTATTTGCAGCCATTGTCCTTGCTCTCAAATGCATCCTTTTACCAAAATACAATTTCACCCAAACTTCGCAATTTCCTCGCTTGTTCCATGACCACTTCCCTTTGGCTGATCCAATTCTTCCTTGAAATTGATCCAGAAATCGGTCTTCCACATGAATGTTACAGGGATATGAAATGTGACCTTTATATCCTTACCAAGAGCGGAGCGCAATCCATTCATCAACAACTATGAATGGAAACAATAGTTGAATAGCCTTCTGAGATCATTCAATGTAGACCCACTTGTTTGAAATAGAGCAACGAATAGGATAATGCCTAAATAATTGACTACGATTTACAATAAATCATCATCCACCTTCAACGCAGGTTATCTACCCATGGGTAATAGTGTTCTTTTTGCACTGCAAATTCAACTTCACATCGACGCAACACTCCATCCCCTAATGTAGTACACAAGTTCCTTTTTCACCGAACTCACGTGATCCCATATTTCTGTTCTTCACGCAAATAGCAATCTGTCATCAATGCATTCCAAAATAGAACACACTGCACACTGGATATAATTTTGAAGGATCACATTTTTATTGACATCGATCCATTCCCTCTGCGTTAGCTTTCATCTATGCTCCTCAGTGCCGTACGTCCAAATCAAATGAGATTTGAAACTGGAGCAGCTTCCGCTGTGTAGGTTACTGGGTTCAACTTTTCCAATCGATATTACTTCAACTGCTCCTCAATTCTCATGGCTCCTCCTCTTCATCTACATGCAGATCCACATCGCACAATGCACAACGCACTCATCTATCATCCGCGACTGCACATATTAATTAGATATTCGGGCTCTGATACCAAATGATGCAGAAATTCTGCAAAAATTAGATACTTGTGCACAGTAGAGTGTGTGTTCCCTTTGACATGAAATCCTCATCCAAAAATATTCATAAAAACTACTTAGATTCAATACAAAATATATAAGAAGAGAGAGCCGAACAATAAACAAAATACTCGCATCAAATACAACAAGAAATTACAAATTCAAACCCTTCTTTGGTCGAATATACATTTGTTGCCTTCTTGGCCCTCACCATTATCACTCCACACACTATCCTTCTCTACATTTTTTCTCTATCCTATTCCATTCTCTGTGCCTCCCCACATCTTCACACAAAGCTTCATATTTATACATAATTATGGATTAATTTGAATCCATGATTTCCTCCACAAATATCTCAACCAAATCCTAAAATATCTTTATCCCTCCTTTGACTCAACTAAGTTTCATTTAAGGAGTTCCTAATCCCTAAAATATCTATCCAACCCAACTCCACTCATATCCTCAATTTATTAAGAGAATATTTACAATAAACCTCACACTCATATTTTTCTCTTAATTTATTTAAAAAGTGCATAATTTATAAAATAATTAAAAAAACATCACCCTCTAAATCATCCAAATACAAAATGAAAATTAAGCAGGATGCTCCTGCATCACCATTTTGAGCTCTCTCTTTGAGGATTGAACACTAAAATTCTATTGGAGCCCTAGTTGCATAAGCTAGACGTTGTAAAGAGCTAAAGAGAACTGTCAGTAACGGTCTCAGGCAACATAAAAACACTTTGGGTCATAGATATGGAAGAAACCCAACTTGATTAAGTGGATTTTGTTTGCACGGTTACTTAGTAAGTTTTGTTCTAAGTGATTTTATTTATGCATTCTTGTTGTGGGTTAATCTTGTTTTCGTTATTCTTCCCCTTTCCATTCCTCTTTGTGTCATTCGTGTTTTTTTTTTTTACATGCAAAGGAATTGGGTCACTTTTCATTTGCATGCATTTCATTTCAGTTGAAGCAGATGGAAAATGTCAATGTTTATTCATTGTGTATCCATTTCATTTCAGGAAGGAAAAAGCATGTCTTTGCAGGTTGTCACAAAATTAATTTTAGCTCTGTATTTTGTTATTAATATTAATATTCACTCTTATCGACACCCCGTCTCTTTTTCATGTTGAATACTCTTCCAACCTTCATTATATTACTTGGGTCTATCTCCACTTTCTGAAAGTGTCTTTCTAATGCAAGTAAACTCCTAGTTGTAACATATTTCGCTCTTAACAATCATGTCTTCAATGTCCAATTGATATAATTTTTGCATTACCAAAGAAAATAGTCCAAACCCTGATAAAGGCTCACGCCTCAAATGGTGAGAAAATGCTCCTAAATTCCTCTCTTCATACTGTGATTAAGTAGATTGTTGGGTATCATTCACCTTGCTCTATTTTCCTTTACAACAATGTTAATATGGCCACTCAAGGCTACAATTATGGTTGCTTTCATGGTAATATTTATTTTATAGTTCTTGTTCATGTTCAAGCTATGTTTTTCTTCATACCCCATACAATATCCTCATGTCGAATACTAATTTGGCAATCATTTATTCAAAAAAGGGGTTTCTTCTATCCGCTTATGTAATTTGGCATCTATAACACTAGCACGCTTACAATGCCTTCATGATTGCCCTTGGCCATACATTTTTGGGCACCTTTCATTGTGCTTGGACCAAGAGCATACCAAGATAATGTAAATTCCATGTCTTTGAAAGTGAATTATGTTTCAACCCCGGAAATTTAAAGTGATGTAGTAGCCTCTTGTTTTGAGTTTGGAACATGTCATGGCCATTATTCTCCCCTGTAACAACCATAGTCATCTATTTCGCCATTATTTCCATTTTTCATCTCCCTACACCAATGCGACATCCCCCTTGGCTCATTATAAAGGTGTATGCCAAAGAAGATTTCCTGTAATTATTGAAGAACCAATGCAGTTATATTAGAGTTTGATTCTTCGATCTTCATAATTACTTGAGAATATGTTGGCTTCTTTTACTTCTTTATTAGCTTATATTTCATCAAGTAATTACCATATTATGTGTGTATGAAGATAATTAACAGAGGCATAAGATATAAGAACTATGCGAGGGAAAAACCCCCCTCGACGGTAAAACCAAGTCAAGGTAATTCTTCCTTTCAATAGTATTATTTGAGACTCTTCACTGTAGACATGAGCCAAAATTTTCCTCCACACCAAGTCAGCCTTCCAGATCTTCGACCCAACAATAGAAGCAACTTGTCCTCGAGGAGCTTCGACTAGGCAACAAATTCAGTAGTAGCAACAACATCAAACCTTAGAAGACTTCAATATCCCAAGAGAGGGAACAAGATGCATAGATTCCTTCAACAAAATTTCTATTTTCTATTGCTCTTTCTTCTAGACCCAAATCACACTTATTTCTGCCTCTTCCTTCTACTTCACACTTTTTCCCTTGATGTACTAAATATTGAACTTGCTTGAGAAGTGACGGTGCAAATGAATTAGATCTCCTTGCTTTTATAGGTTCCAGATGAGTTCGAATTTCTCCCTTTGAGGCCGACTTGATCTCCTTAAGGCCAACTTGATTTGGAGGGCTTCTAAACCATTTTTGACAAAAAAATAAACCTAATTACATGATTCAAAAGCCCAAGAAGGGTCAATATAAATCTGTAATTACTAACCTAAAAGTCCATAATGGGGACCTTATACTAAATATGAACCAAGCATGAAACCCATGCTTTAATAAGTCATTTAATAATAAAATAAATGTCAAATGATAATATGAATTTCTTTTCTTTAATTCTTTTGATAAGTACAATAAATAAAAATTATGAAGAGCGAACCTAGTTACAATCTTCAACACTCCCTCTTAACTAGGGAGGTATTCATAATATACAATACGAAGATCTCAAACTATGTGAAACTATGAAGAATTTTAGGCACTGTTATGCCATCGAATAGATTCCTAACCAGAGAAATCTATCCATTTGGTCACTCAGCAGTTTAAGCACCGCAATGCCATGGACTAAATTCCTGACCAAGTAAATCAATCCAATTGGGAATGAGGTGGACTAAAAATTTCAGACTCTATAGGTACCATCAGGCTTACTTACTAACCATCAACCCAGGGAACTAGGTGCACATCCACCTGATGCCACCCTCCCTACCAGACATCAACATAAAGTTTCGGCCCGATGTATTTCTAGGAAATGCTTCACTCGAAAAGCCTCAACATATATCTTCCAAACCATTATTATCAATACAATTAGCAATATTTACCAAACCAAGCTTGTCTCTTAAATATTCAAACTTCTTGTCACGAAGAGCCTTTTTCAGTATGTCTTCTACTTGTTCATTTGTTAGGACATACTCCAGCTTTACGGCCCCATCTTGTACCAAGTTTCTAATGAAATGGAACTTATTTTTGATGTGCTTCGTCCTCGTTTGAAACACGGGATCTCCAGACATATTGATGTGGATTTGATTATAATAGGACTTAGAGAACTCTCGAACAAGTTTGTCTAAAGATTCCTTAACCATACAACCTCCTTTCCTACTTCACATGCAACTACATATTCAAATTCAACACTACTTACGACAACGGGACCTTGCTTTATACTCATCCATGATACCATATGAGACCCCAAGTTGAAGCATCCACCGATAGTAATTATTCCATCAGACTCACTGCCACCCTAGTCAGAATCCGAGAAGCCAATCAGATTGACTTCCTTACTCTTGTATTTTAGGCAGTGGTGTATGGTACCATGAAGATATCTTAATATGTGTTTGGCAGCTATCCAATGTTCATGACGAGGTTCTAACTGAAATTGACTAAGGATGTTCACTACATAGCATATATTTGGCCTAGTGTTTACTAGATACATTAGGGAGCCCACCAACTATCGATAGGAGGTAGAATCCATGAGACTTGAGTTATAACCCTGTAACTTCTTGAGATTGGTGATCCTAGGAGTAGTCATAGGCTTGGAGTCCATAATTTCAAATTTCTGCAAGATTTTGATGATGTAATTTCCTTGCCCCAAGTATATCTCCCCAGGTTTCTTCCATACTTTGAGACCCAAGTAGAAATGCATGAGTCCCAGATCCTTCATATCAAATTCGGCTGCCAACATATTCTTACATTCTTTAATTCTTTGCTCCACACCTGTGATGAATAGATCATCCACATATAGTAGAATATTGACGAGCTCATTATTCATGACCTTGATGTAGATATTTGGATCAACATTACCCTTCACAATATCGTTCCTTAGGATATATGCGTCCATTATTGTGTACGATGCCCTAGGAGCTTGCTTCAAGTCATATAGGGCTTTATTGAGTTTTCAGACGTGAGATTCATTGCTATTTACTTCAAAACCTTTGGGTTTTTCTATGTATACTTCCTCATCAATGGTCCCATTTATAAATGTGGTCTTTACATCCATTTGATGGATATTCCAACCCATTGTAGCAGCCAATGAAACAAAAGGTCTATTGGTATTATACCTAGTCGTAGGTGCAAAGGTTTCTTCATAATCTATTCCTTCCTTTTGAGAGAAGCCCCTTGCAACAAACCTTGCTTTGTACTTGTCTATGCTTCCATCAACAACATGCTTTATTTTGTAAATCTATTTGGATGTGACAACTGATTTGTTTCTAGGTCTAGGAACGATTTCCCAAACCCCATTCTTCATAATGGATTGGTATTCTTCTTGCATCACCTTCTTCCATACATCCTATTGAATAGCCTCTTCAAATGTAGATGGTTCAACTTGAATGAGCTTTGTCATGTATGCACCATAGCCAGAGTGTCTCTTTTGTATTTTACTTTCCCTGAAGGTTCCCATGGGAGCTTCATGTCCTTAGGCATGTTTTAGTGTATATTTTAACCATTTTTTCCTTTTCCTTTTGGTCAGGATGATCACAGGTTGAATAGGCTCACTTGGTCCTTCTTCTTCTTGATTTGTAAGAGGATCTTCATGATGTGGTTCTTCTTCTTCGAATATAGGATATTCTTCATCACTGGAAGCTATGGGAATTCCTTGGAATTCTTGTAGGCTTGGCTCTCATAAATATGAAATCTCTTCTTACTTACATTTTCCTTATTTCTTTGATGTAGATTCTATATGCCTTTTAGGAGAGAATATATCCAATGAGTATTGTTTTGACGCTTGTAGAATCCAACTTCTTTCGCTTGTCCTTTGGAACATGGATGTAGGCATGGCTTCCAAAGATTCAGAGGCGATACACACTCGAATTATTCCTTGTAAATACTTATTCGAGAGTTATGTTATTGAGACTTCTATGGGGACTTCTATTTTGTATGTACATGGCTATCATGGCTCCTTCTCTCCATAATAATTTTAATAGGTCTTGATCAAGTAGCATTGTCTTAATGCCTTCTTCAATAGACTTATTCTTTCTTTCAGCAACTACATTTTGTTCAGGATAATAGGGAACAATGAGCTCCTTCTTAATTACTGCTCCCTTATAATATTCAATAAGGTCCTTGTAAGTGTATTCCCCACCATTGTCGGATTTTAGAGTCTTTATCTTTATTTCGATGAGGTTTTCCACTTCACCTTGAAACTCATTGAATTTCTCAAATAATTCGTCCTTTTTCTTGAGAAGATAGATCCATGTATTTCTATAATGATCATATATGAAAGTCACATAATAGATATGACCTCCAAGAGATTCATCAGACATGGGCCTACACACATCAGACTGAATAATATCCAAAATTTCTTTGGCCCCAGATTCACTATTTGGAAATGGATTTCTTATATGCTTTCCAAAAGAACATCCCTTGCACACACCTTCATGATATTCCTTTATATTGGGGATTCCATTAACCAATTGGTTAAGAGTGGGAATGATCCTATAGTGTAGATTACCATATCTTCTATGCCATAGCTCAATAGGACTAATTTCCATATGAACTAAAGATTGAGGAGATGGTGTAGTAACCCTATACAAACTTCCTTCACGAACTCCAATAACTCTACATTTTTCAATGCTAGAGTATTTTCCCCAGACCAATACTTTTCCATCAAAAAAAGAAATTCTTTCACCTTTATCTTCTAAACAAGAAATAGAAAGAAAATTATTTTTCAAACCTGGAACATATAGTATGTTGTTGAGGTGAAGCTTCAATCCACTTTATAATTCTAGCGAGTTTGATCCCAGGCCTTTTACATCATAGATTTTGTTGTCACCCAATTCCACTGCATGAGAGGATGCTTCCCTTGATAGTGTATGTAGTTGTTTATTTCTCCTGTTTTGTGCCTTGATGCTCCACTATCAATGATCCATGCATTATCATCATGGAGATATCGTGTAAGGGTAGCCAAAAGTCCTTGACTTTTTACTTTGATGAATAAGTAATGGATGAAATTCTTGATCCATCTTCTAGTAATGTTGATATCCATCCTTATGTAGTCGATCAAAGAGGGAGAATACATGCCAACAAAGTGATCTTCAATCCTTCATGAACTTATCTCTAATACTAGGTTGAAGAATCAATGCATTTATATCAGGGTTTGATTATTTGATCTTGATAATTACTTGTGAATGTGTTGGCTTATTTTACTTCTTTATTATCTTATATTTCATCCAGTTATTACCATATTATGTGTGTATGAAGATAAAAACAAGAGAAACAAGATATAGGAACTATGCCAGGGAAAAACCCCACTAGAGGGGAAAACCCATTCAAGATAATTATTCCTTTCAATTGTATTCTTTGAGACTCTTCACCCTAGACATGAGCCAAAATTTCCCTCCACACCAAGTCATCCTTCTAGATATTCGACCTAGCAGCAACAACAACTTTTCCTCCAGCATCTTCGACTAGGAAACAGATTCAACAACAACAACAACATCAAATCTTAGAATACTTCAATCTCCCAAGAGAGGGCATGAAATGCAGGGATTCCTTCACCAAAATTTTGATTTTCTCTTCCTCTTTCTTCTAGACCCAATTCACACTTCTTTATGCCTCTTCCTTCCACTTCACACTTTTTCCCTTGATGCAGTAAATATCGAACTTTCTTGAGAAGTGATGGTGCAAATGAATCCGATCTGCTTACTTTTATAGGCTCCAGATGAGTTTGAATTTCTCCCTTTGAGGCCTTCTTGATATCATTAAGGCTGACTTGATGTGGAGGGATTCTAGTAAACCATTTTTGACTAAAAAATAAACCTAATTACATGGTTCAAAAGCCCAAGAAGGGTAAATATAAATCTGTAATGACTAACCTAGAAGTCCACAATGAGGACCTTATACTAAATATGACCCAAGCATGAAACCCATGCTTTAACAGCTCATTTAATAATAAAATAAATGTCAAACGATAATATAAATTATTTTTCTTTAATTATTTAGATAAGTACAATAAATATAAATTATGAAGACCGAACCTAGTTACAATCTTCAACAATAATTAAGCCAAGTATCACATTCAAATGCAAAATGAAAGGCTGAAAGGCTTATCTGAATGGGAAAATTAGTGTTTGTTGTGCTAAATTCTAATTCAGAATATAAACAAAGTGCTTGAGGACTATGAGGTAAATTTCAAGTTAACCATAAGTTTTTATGTGTTTTTGTGTGAATTTCTTGAGCAAATTAACATAAACAAAACACTGAATAGCAACATCTAGCACACATGAACATAACCATAAACAATAGCAAAAAAACACACGATGAAGGAGTTCAACCTGCCCGGGCTACGTCTCCTTGGTCCAGCTTCCAAGGGCTTGGCCCTCTTATATTATGCTCAAAAGTGTGATTACATATGTTTACAATGTTCAAATAGCTCTGAGACCTGTTCCAATGGCTCCAAAATGCCCAAAAAATGCCTGTGTAGGCTCTTTCTGCATCAAATTTGGTCAAAAATGAATTATTTATGGCTTCCCCATGTTTTGGCACTAACCGAACCATAAAATCCACTAAATTTGGCACCAAACCTACATTTTCGCCCCGAAATTTACTAACTGAGTGCCAAATTGCCCAAAAATTGATCAAAATTGTTGGTGCGCTAATTTTTCCAATAAGGCCTTAAAGCCAAATTTTAAACAATATTGTATATGGTTAAATACATTTAAAAAAAAAAATCCACGCGGTTTGCTAACTGTTGGCATTAACGGTTAATTGTGAAAACATGTCGCGGCTTGAGAGAAGTTAAGGCTGGCGGCTTGGCGTCGCAACGGTTACATTGGCGGTCTCCGTGGCAACATTGGTGGTGGTCACACATCGCAATGACGGTGAAATTTATGTCATGGTTATGGTCCGTGGGGGGGGGGGGGGGGGGGCGCGTGGGGCGAGCCTCCCACCCGTGGTCCCACCCCCAAGCGGTGACCAAGGATGGGGCTTGACCCCGACCCCCACCCCCCTTGCGCAAACTATGTTACCATAAAAATATATGGAAACTGTTATATATTAAGAACCAACAATATGGCACGGTGGAAAAGTATCTCTACTCATTGCTTGGAGGTCGCGGGTTCGACGCTCACCCGATCCGCTCAGACCTTGACCCAATTTTGGTGGCCCTTAGGCTGCCACGTGGTAGGTCTTGGATGGGCCATGTGGCAGCCTATGATTGGCCACACAAACAACCAATTAAAAACTTCCAATTCAAACCAACCAGGCAGTGCCACTTGGCACAATTTCATTCGCTAGAGGAAAATCGTTGACCAAGTCAACCTGTCACATGGGCATGTCCTATCAGCTGTATGGACTACTGACTGGGTTGTCCTGCATTTTTTTTTAAATTTATCTGTTTGAAAAAGTGGACAAAACACTTTTATGGGACCATATGGTGTCAATTTTTTGCGAAACGAGTTGCGCTGGATTCAAAACGACGAGATCTACGCGATCATTCAGGTTCCACACAATTACGAAAACTTTCATTTTTGAGCACTTGATCATGCCTCCCCATTGGAAGATTCTAGACCCAAAAATATCTTTCATTATTGAACATGTTGATGAGGGTACATCCCCATCACCCTTGTACTCTCAATCCACTGGAATTTGCTTGAATTCAACAAATTTAGCTTTTCATGAAAACTAATATTTTTCCTTAATTTTGGAGAACCTGTCTTGCTGTTGTAGATACCATCTTACTGCAATTTCCCAGAATTTTCATAACAACAAACTGTCCTTGAAGTAACAAACTTGTTCCAACCTTGGTTTTCAATCAAAGGAAACTTGAAAACTTTCTCACCTCGAACACTGTTGAGATGGTGATTTCTAACTTGTCTTCCCTTGTACTTGCGTCGAATTTTGATCCAATGTTTTTTCCATTGCCATGTACCATTGTGAAACCCAAAAGGAGTACTTGTGGAACCTATCCCTTCTTTTTCATCTTGATTTAGTTCTTTTTCTTTTATTTTTTCACCATTCAACACCGACATCTTGTTCCCATCAATGTTCAACAATGATGTGGACTGCTAAAAATCTTTCACATCTTGTCTAGCTCTTTTCAAAGGCAACATGTTAGAGCCCTGAAAATTTTTATTACAACCATTAACAACTTCAATGAAATCATCTTGCTCATTTGATTCATCTTCTTGAAATGTCTCAATCAAAACATCATTATGCTTGAACAATAGCAAATAATTTTTTTGACTTGCATTCACTATTCTCTTCATTTTTCCTACATGCATAAGAGACAAACTCATCTTATTCTTATGCACTCTAACAATATATTCAATTCCATTATTGAACAAGTGGTACTTATTCTCATGGTGATGAAATATTTCCCTCCTATCATAAAGATAAGGACTTCCCAAAACAATACCTGAAATCTCAAGCGGAACTACATCAAGTTCAACTTCGTCAAGAAAGTTTGAATTGGTTGCCAACCTTAGGATGCACTTCCTTGTTACCTGCAAGTTTACATTGTTTCATATAGAGCCTAAAGGATAAGGTCTTGGATGTGCAACAATTTATAGATTTAACCTCTTAACTAAGTCTTTAGAAATCAAATTTTCTTGAGAACCACTATCAAATAGTGTGTCAATTTTGGTATGCTTTGAAACAACTCTAATATGAAAGAGTTCAATTATTGTATCATCATCTTGAGTTACATTATAAAAACTTGGAGAACTAGTGGTTGCTATGTTCTTACCTTTCAAACCTATTTATGTAATATTGGTTTCATCTCCTGATCAATGATTGTAGCTGTTTTCTCCTTCTCTTTGGTTTTAAGTTTGTATGGCTTCAACTCTGGATGGATTTTCCAACAATGGTCTTCATCATGGCCATTTTTTAAACAATGTTTACATGTGAGTTTCTATTTTTCTAACTTAATAGAACCATTTTTATTTCTTTTCCCTTAAACTCACCCTTTCCTTTTCCTTCATACTCAAGGGAACTATCACTTTTCTCATCTGCACTATGTTTCCCTCTTACTTCTAGATGCGTGGCTTGAATTCAAACCTCATCTAGTTTTATGGGATTGAATGTGAGAATAGTATGCCTAAGATAGTTTTGCAAACCCCCAATATACTTTAAGTGTCTTGAGAAGATAAATTGACACCCAAAACTAGTGCTCTTCTCCTAAACTATCGAGCATAATTTTGAACATCTTGTCCCTTTAGTTGTCTAAAATTATGCGAGTCCATAATAGCTTTCTATATATATGCTAGAGGTCAAAATTTCATTTTAATCGCATTAATAAAATCAAACCAAGAGATTGAAATATTACCATGGTTTTTCATCTCTTCTTGTGTCTTAGGTTACCACCATACTAGTGTTTCACCCTCCAGTCTCAAGGAAGCTAGATGAATCTTTGTATCATCATCTTGAAGGTTTTGAATCCTCTAATAGACCTCCAACCGAAGAATCCAATTGTAAATCTTCTCTGCATTCACTTCACCATTATACATAGGCAGCTCAAATTTAATATGAAGTTTTAACAAGGGTTGTTTACCAATTCCTTTTGAGGTATGTTGATGAGTATGAGTAAGGGTTGTAACAGTGGAAGAGGATGAAGATGAAGGTGAAGATGGTGGTGAGGATGATGGTGGAGTATATGGTGGCTTATCACCATTTCCATTACCTCCTCCTCCCGGAGAACCCTCTCCTCTTGGAGGCCTGGATATTTCACCCCGCAACCTTGTATTCCTCTCTTCATAGAGGACCTTCACCATCTCTGTCATGTCAAAGAAAGCCTTCCTAAAATCCTTATCATCCTCTGTCATGTTATCATTTCCTCCTTCATGAGACATGCTTACTGAAGCTTCTACTGCAACTAGAGGTGAATCTTGTGGTGGAGATTGTGGCAACTGTTCCCTTCTTCTCCTTGCTCCAACTTGAGGACCCTCACCCACAAGCTTGCCTTCTTCTCTCTTGAGCTTCAACCTTGTAAGCATTTAAACACTTGCAAAACAATTAAATCCTAATTGCACAAGTAAACCTAGTGCTTTGATACCAACTTGATATAAATGGGAAACTTAGTTTTTGTTGTGCTAAATTCCAATTCAGAATATAAATAAAGTTCTTGAGGATTATGAGGTAAATTACAAGTTAACCATGAGTTTTTATGTGAATTTCTTGAAAAAATTAACATAAAAAAAACACTGAACAACAACATCTAACAGACATGAACATCACTATAAACAATAACACAACAACACATGATGAAGGAGTTCACCCTGCCTGGGCTACGTCTCCTTGGTCCAACTTCCAATGGCTTGGCCCTCTTTTATTATGGTCAAAATTGTGATTACATATGTTTACAATGCTCAAAAAACTCTGAAACCTATTCCAATGGCTCCAAAATGCCCAAAAATGCTTGTGTGGCCTCTTTATGCATCGAATTTGGTCAAAAACTGAATTAGTTATGGCTTCTCCAAGTTTTGGCACTAACCGCACCACAAAATCCACCAAATCCGGCACCGAACCTACATTTTCACCTCGAAAGTCACTAACTGAGCGTCAAATTTCCCAAAAAACGAGTGAAATTGTCGACGTGCTAATTTTCCCAATAAGGCCTTAAAGCCAAATTTTAAACCATATTGTATATGGTTAAATACAATTTTTTTTTTAAATAAAAAAATCAGCGCGGTTTGCTAACTGTTGGAATTAACAGTTAATTGTGAACACATTTTGCGGCTTGAGAGCGGTTAAGGACAACGGCTTAGCATCACAGCAGTTACATTGGGGGTCTTTGCGACGACATTGGTGGTAGTCACACGTTGCAGCGACGGTGACATTTATGTCACGATTATGGCCTGTGGGGGGGGCTTGGGGCTAGCCTCCTGCCCATAGTCCCACTCCCAAGAAGTGACCAGGTTGGGGCTAGACCTCACCCCCCACCCCCATTGCGCAAACTATGTTACCATAAAAGTATATAGAAATTGTTATATATTAAGAACTAAAAGTATGGTGTGGTGGAAAATTCTCTCTGCTCATTGCTTGGAGGTCGCGGGTTTGAACCCCGCCGGCTCCACTCGGACCTTGACACAATTTTGGTAGCCCTTGGGCTACCTCATGTCGACCCTTGGCTGGGCCACGTGGCAACCTGTGATTGGCCACCCAAACAACCAATTAAAAACTGCCAATTCAAAACAACCAGGCGGTGCCACTTGGCACAATTTCATTCGCTGGAGGAAAACCATTGACCAAGTCAACTTGTCACATGGGCATTCCTAGTCAGCTATACGAACTGCTGACTGGGTTGTCCTGCATTTTTTTTAAAAACATTTTCTTATTTGAGAAAATGGAAAAAATAAATTTCTGGGAGCATACGGTGTCAGTTTTCTGCGAAACGAGTTGCACATAATTCATAATGACGAGATATACGCGATCATTCAGGTTCCACACCATTTCGAAAACTTTTATTTTTGAGCATAATTTTCAGCACATGATTAAAGGTTTTCTATTTTCAAGGGAAGTCTATGCAACATATTTTACATAGATCACTTCTTTTCGGGTCAACCGCAGACCTTGACCTCGAGAGTATCGAGATAATTGCACCCGTGACCTCTTAATAACAGAGGTGCTTTAACGATGGGGACTTGACCAACTAAACTAACCCTCAGGGTTAAGACACGTTTATAAATCCTTTCGGGTAGATTTCCCTGGTACAAATATTTCTTGGACGTAGAGGTCATCAATCTCCAGGGTTCGTGAACCACATTAAAAAAAAATAAAAAAATAAAAAAATAATAATAAATAAATAAATAAATAAATAAATAAATAAATAAATAAATATATATATATATATATATATATATATGGATGTGTATTCTAGAAATCATGTCAATAGTAAAAATTAATAAATTTCTTCGACACAAACAACATATATTGAAAAGTTCCCTGTTGGGGATGACAAATGAGGCTATAATAGTGCAAGTTGAGCATGTTAGTTCCCATCCTAGACGATAGGTAGACAATGAGTTGTGGTAAGTCAATAGGTTTTGGGATTCTGCACAAAAAAATTATCAAGGGACTGATGATTATTTGGCTATGGGTTTCACCGGCTTTGGGTATTATTCGGACTTGTGAGATGAGCAGAAGGTCTGCCGGAAGTTTTTCCAGCGTGCGTTTTGGAGGGTGCTGCTCCAAAGTTCTCTATAGACCATTATTAAGGTGGGGAGGCTCTTGTTTCATAGCTAGTGCAAGTTATGTAAATGTTAGGGTATCAGACGACGAAAAGCCCGACATTTGGGACTTGAGTCCTTCGCGTAGCCTCCTCTAAGCCGATATCGAAAGGGAAGAGCACTGTCAGGTAAGCTCTGGTTATTGACAACTCATATTTTCAAAGTACGGTCTATTTTCATTGTAGGGGTTAAGTATAGACTTCGCTGGCCCAATTTCTTAGAGTATTTCCCCTATGGGGAATTTCTGGCATCTCTATTTATGTTTTAAGCTTTGGACAGGGTGACTTTTTCTCTGAGGTTCGTGCTTAGAAAGTGTTGGTGGGTGGTCACTTCCATTCTCTTTTATTTTGAATTAGGGTGGTGGGGATGTTGATAATTTTTGAAGACTGTAGGTTAATACAAATTCTCTTCTTGATAATTACTTGTGAGCTTACTTATGTCTTCTCTTCTTTAGCTTAGTTGATGTTTCATCAAGTCAATTATCAAAGTACACGAGATACAAATTTCTTGAATGGTAGGAAGGAAAATATATGATTTACCTTCCTCACACTAACTGCTTCTTCTCTTCAACTTCTGCTAATTATATTATTGTCACAACCTTTAACAATATATATATCAGTTACTTGTTCTTGCAGTAATTTTCTTAAGTATGCCCTGCACTTGTTCACAATCGTATGTTGCTCTTGTATACTATCTTTCCTTTAAGATTGATCCCCACTTCCACTGTCTAATCCGCATCTTAAATCCTATAACCACCTCAAAGAAATCTGCAAGAATCTATGTCCATATTTATCTCGGAGGGATCCATAATTGTTGCTGTGGTATATCTTCTTGTCTCGTCTCACAAGCTGTTTGCAAAACCCCTTAAAATTTACCATGACATTTTCTGTTATTCTGTAGGTTCATGTATCTATGCCTATATTATATTGATTCGCATATCCTTCCAAACACATCCGCAAGTCTGTTCCTGATTTATCTGCATACAAATCATAGGTATCCGCACTTGTTCATTGATGTAATTCACATTGTCGTACAGGGAGAGCCGTACTTATTTCATTGCAGAGATCACCGAATTGCTCATTGAATGTACCGCAGGATATAGGTATATATAGAGACTAATATATTGTCTTGAAGCTGACCATAACCATAGCTTTAAGGCCAACTTGTAGCACATAAAAGGTTGACTTCCAACGTTGGTGAGGGCTATTACATGCCATTCTTCAACAAGGTTCATTGACAAGGTCTTCAATATACATGACTCTAATTATACTTATAAACAGAAGACAAACCATAAATGAACATCAAGAAGAAGTTCATTAACCTAAGATAAGATCTTCCTCATGAAACCCATGAAGCAAGTGCAAAAAATATATATCTTATTATATTTGTCTTCTTCTTTACATAAAATACATAATTACATAGTCAATATGAAGAACAACCTAGTTACACTTTTCAATACGGGAGTTCCATCTCGTGGGAGGTCGGCTTATATCTTTTGTGGGTGTGGGCTTTTTTCTAGTATGTGTTTGGTTACATATTGAGGAGTGAATTGTTATCTTTAAGTGGGACCATGGGAGGGTCTTCCAGATTCTAGTGGCCCGAGGTTGGACCCTATTTTATTTGTTTATAGTGTCAAGTTATGGGGTGATTTGTAGAAAACCCCCTTTGGTATTTTGATCTGGTCTAGTGTTTGTTTAAACCCATGGTGGTGGTTGGATTCTAGGTGATGAATCATCCTCCTCTCTTCCCCAATATTTGCAAAGAAGGGAAAGGAGGGTTGGACCTCCCCAACCTAGTGAGGTAAACATATTTTTTTTCAAGGGATTGGTTTGGTCTATGGGTCCCATTGGTTTGGATTTTGAAGTTTTTAGTGTTGGGGCTGCCATTGTCATGTTGTGTCAACAAGGTTTCCTACGCCATGGGGGAGGGAAACGTAGCCATGGCTATCGCCCACTAGCAGAACCACCAGCCGATGTGGGGGACATTGATCAATTGTCAGGAGACTCTTCTGGGTAGGTAGATTTACCGCCACCCTTTGACTCATTGGAAGCCCAAATTCAAGTTATGTAGGAAAATATGGAGCAACAAGCTCAAAAACAACACGATGATCCCAATTAGGTGATTAGTTTTCTCAATGACATCTAGCACAACTAGTGGCATATCATGGACCTGTAATAATCCATCTGCAGAGGCCATAAATTCCTTCGAGATAGAATGGATAGCTTTGAGAAGCGCATGGAGCATATGGAGTCGCATGTGCATGATGATTTTCACTGTCATGGTGAGGGTAACAATGTAACCCCACATCCAAACAATTCTCAGGAGCGATGAGAGGATTGGTTAATTTTTGTATTTTGCTCAAATTTTGTCCTTATTGGTTGTTGATATGTAGACTTATACTTTTGTTTTGTTGTTATCCCGAACTTTTTGCTTATAATTGCTGGTCAACAAATCTGGTTGGAGTGGGACTACAACATTTTTGAAAAAGATACTAAAACAATGTAATCTGATTATGAATTAATGAAAGTTGTTGATTGACAAAATAAAAACATATATTCAAAAGTTCAAAATTGAGTTCTCTCCTTCACTCTTTTCATATGGTTTTCAACACCTTAATATTTGTATAAAACTATGTGATATTTACCTAATTGTATGTTCATATTTCCATGAGTTATAAGCACCATTGTATCTTTGGCACAACTATGTGTTCATCGTAAATTATTCAAACATTTTATCCTAACATTTTGTCTTATTTTACTCACATGCTCATATTCATTTGAATCACCAATCACTAAAGTTGAGAATGAATATTTTTCTGCCATACTTTCATATTTTCCCAGTTATACACCAAGCATGACTATGGGTTGCAATACAAGCGAATGGAAAACAACTCAATTTGATTCCCCATCATACTTCACACACATTTAACTCTACTTGTCTTACTAGTTATTGTAGCTATATACGAAGCAGGGTAAATATTGTACATTCATGTCACAACACCATATGATTTATTTTCTTTGTATAATTTAATGATGCCATGATTGTTATTTCAGCAATTTGCATGGACATAAGGATGTGTGCCACCTTCCTGTCAACATCATTCTATCTTCAATTTACTCTACTCATAGAATTTATCGTGATTGCATGTATAAAAAACTCCCTTCCCTCATGCAATTTTTTTGTCCCCTTGTGTATGTTTTCAAGGCACCCAAACATTTATGTTAAACATGACATCATATAGTTCTTTTATTTGGTAATTGTTTATCTTGTTCTTTGAGACAAATTAATTCATAAAAAAATTCTCCTTAATTACAAGATATAATGAGTTTCTTTAGTAGATGATCTTGAGGAAATCGAAGGGGTCAAGGTAGAAGGACAAATGTGTCATGGAGAGAAAAGAAAAACAAATGAATCAGATTCTCCATACATTTTGATGTATATTCTAAAGAGTTTGATTAGTTAACACAGATAGGTCACTTATACCTTAGGGGTCCTCCACTACCTCCTACCCATCATGCCTTACAAAATTCACCTCTACCACACCCAAGTATCATGGAAATCCCTAAAACTCACTTGCCTTGACAACAACCATTGTAACATGATGGTTGGGAGCCCAACCTTGCTAAGCCCGCATATGGTTTTTCTCATTGTTCTTCTACCTCACATCATTAAGTTCCTCCATTGATTGTTGCACCTCATGCACCCTCAACAATTTCACAAGCCACATATTTTCATGCTCATTGTCCTCTCAAATCCCCTCTTCACATTGTGATAGGAAAGCTTCATATGTCCTTTGTTTTTGAAAACTCCCCTTTTGAGGCCACTTCAACATGCACACATACTAGCACAACAAGAGCATATGGAGGGGGAAATAGAAAAATCCCTTTCCAGGATGTGCACCCAGAGGTACAAGAAGAGGAAAAGAGTGAATGGAAAAGACACATGGCTGGTCCTAGCACAACTCCTGAGCCGACATAAGTTGTTTGACCCTATTTTATCATTATGGCTCACTTTATTTGGACATATTTCAGTTTGTGCCACATATTATATTTTCAAGAAAACAATTTTTTTTTTTGACATTGCTACTTGTGGGAGGAAAAAGCATTACTTTACATGGTTTTTTATGTGATGATGGATGATATTTCACATGCATGGTTTTATGGAATACTTCATGATTATATTACACTATGATGTCATATTTATACATTGTTTTATTACTATTATTATTATTATATGGGAGTCACAAGGTTTTATGCAAATATTTGATAAAATAACACATTATCAAGGACCTCCACATATTAGCAAAAATCAAATTAATAAAAAAACACCTTCTAGATGACCCTCTTTCAAATTTAAAAAGAAAACATGTTTAACTTAATGAAAGAATATTAGTTTTAGAACAATTACTTTATCCAAATGTCCAAGGAGGATATAAAATCAGCCAAAGGGAACAAAAGGATGGGATGAAAAATAAGAGTGAGGAGAGGTATGCTTAAACTCTAATAGTTGTTATCAGGGCTTGCTTGTCTTGGTTGAAAACAAAATCATTTGAGGAGTGATAAGAAGGAAGTAAGCACATCATTCATAGATTGATTTGTTCAAGTTTTTCTTTCTTTTGTGCATTATTTGTGTTGTTATAAGGTATGTTGTATTTCATATAAGTGCTAATTGGAGCACCTTTTGCATAATTATTTGCTAATTCAATCTTATCAGAGAGGTCCAAGTCTTTCCAGCTGCTTGATCTTGCTTCCTTTTGGCACTTAGTTGCCGATGTATGAGTCTGTAACATCTTAGGCATCTAGAATATATTTTGGTCAAGATTTTCACTTGCATCTGCCATAAAATTTTTTTGTACACACCCATTTTCAATAAAAAATCATCTTTTGACAATCTCTCTTATTTAACATACATCTCTGAAATTTTTTTGTTCTATTTTCTCTGGTTACCCGTACAATGTGCATATGTATAAGTATCTACTTTGAGTTTATTTGTTGCTACACATACTTCTTTTCTTCTATTTCAAAATATTTGTATATTGTACATAATTATAGTTAATACACATAGGGAATTAATCTTGGGGCCTTGTCCCATAATCTCACATGACTTGTGATATTCTAGTGTGTTATAAGCGAAAAATTTAAACTTTTCTCGTCAATACCCTATACATGGGTGCTTGGAGTTGTACATGCACAAGATATGCACACTCATCCCATTGACCACTTTTATTTTTCCATATGATTCAGGATGAAAGGTAATTAATTTGGACAACTTGGTATCCATGAGACACCATAGGTTGGACCAAAAGATGTTGAGGAACTTGATGTCCTTGTTTGAAATAATGGTATAAGGTATCCTAAAATGAACCCAATCACGCTCAAAAAAGAGTTTAGCAATGGCTTCAAATGTGATACTCTTCTTTCACAATGCTAGAATGGTCATCTTAAAGGACTGGTCGACCGCCATAAACACACAATCATTTCCATGCTTGGTGAATGGAAACCCTAACTTGTAAACCATGGAAACCTATTCCAATGGCTTGTCCATGGTAGGTAAAGAAGTGTACAACCCCTGATTTTTTATGGTTGGTTTAGTAATGACACAAGTGGTGCATGATTTGATATACCGCTAGACACCCCGTTGAAGCATTGGCTAGTAAAAATATTTTTGAAGTAATGCTACTATATTCACACCAAATTTTCCTACAACCCGACTATAAAATGCCTCCTAGATCTGCTTGGCATGCTCGCTTGAAGGAACAAAAGGTGGCCCAAGTAGCACAATATCACATCTTGGAGGTGGAATTTTGGAACTTCCTTGCTTGCCATCAACATCTGGTATCTGGAAACAAATTCTAAGTCACTATTGTATAATTGTGTCCACCCATAGGTTTCGTTCCCACAAGATTTAAGAACTATGGTTAGTACCACAACTAGGGGTTGGCCGAGGTTATCTGCAACATGAATCCTGCTACCCTTCTTGTATTTGATGTTCAAATGGAATTGTTGCATGCATGTGGACCATTTTTTAGGGTGGTAATTCTATAACTTCCATTTTTTCTACTGAAATTGTAAAGGGCTGTGATCAATATGGATGATCATCTCATTCCTCAAAATTAATGCTTCCATTGTCAGCAGGCTTGAACGATGGAGTACATCTCAATATCATATGTGGGGTATCTTTAGATATTATTTGGGAGTATTTCACTGTGATAGGCCTCTGGATGTCCTTACTGAGTGAGGATTAGAATAATAGCACATTCAGAGGCATTTATCTCAATGTCAAATGGTTTTTGTAGGTCTAGTAGGGTGAGGACGAGTGCAGAGCAAAGGCAATGTTTCAGATCATTAAATTCCTTGAATTCCTTCTTTTGTCACTTTTTTTTTCCCAAGGAAAAATCGCAACTTTATTCATATTGAACAAAATTACATATTGTAGATGCTAAATAGCATATGCAAAATAACTAGGTTCTGGCTTTCAGAATCCATACTACTCTTTTCTACCTTTCTTTTTTTCCACTTTTCGCCAACCACCAGTGTTGGGTGTGGATAATACAATATCCATTTGATTCTCTTTTACATTTACTAGGATTTCTTTATCAAAACCCAAACCTTCTGACACATGGCTTTGTTTGGTACTACTTACCTCTTGTTCAGGGGTAATATTTACACTCTGCTGCTGTGGAGTGGAAGATATTGGTACTAATGTAGAGCTGTGCTCTATCTCATCCTTATGTGGGGTATCCTTGTCATTATGATTATTTTCGTTTGTGGTATTTCCTAGGTCATCTACATCTTCTCTTTCTGCTTCCTGTGATTCTAAAAATTTATAACCTTTGGGTTTTTGTGATTGTCTCTTTCTCTTTTGGGGTACTTTTTAGCTTGTGGACATGTGCTTTGGAGATGTCCCATTTCAAGACATGTACGACAACATAATTCTGTATTTTCAAAATTAACAGGTTGTGACTATTGAAGATTATTATAGATCAATATGATGCATTAAGGTAAACCTTGTCTGAGATAAACTTCAACACAAATTCTAGCAAAAGTAAAAATGCCTTTGTTGGTTTGTTCTGTATCAATATTAAGAAAATGTAAGAAATCGATCAACTCATAAAACACATAAAAACATCAGAGACATAGAACTGGCAGAAAATGCCTGACATCCCATGTTGTATTCCTCATGTTCTCATTATTAAAAGAATGTAATAATACAAATAAATAGATGAGGAATTTGTCTCAAGATAGTGCATCTATATTGGACAACTTGGTTGAGAAAATATCGCAACCACAAACACTAATATAGGAGCTAAGTTAGGTAGGCCTAAAATAACTCCCAATTAAGAGGAACTAACATTATCTAGAAAATTAGGCATAAAATCCTAATTTTCAATATTTAATTAATTCAATTAAATTTGGATTTATAATTGATTATGAGAAATAGGCTAACATCCCCCCCCCCCAATGATAAATCCAAAATAAGAACTAGGAACAATCTTCCAAGTTCTCATGCTGAAATTGTTGATCCCTAAAAACATTGCCTAAAAAACCGCCAAAGCCGGATGTCAAAAAAACTGCAATCTGAAGAGACCATGAGTCAGCTGCATGCCTGTTTCATCTTTGAATTTCTCTTGAAAAATCCATCACGTGCCAAGCTACAAAAGGATCCATCTGTCCTTTGTTTTCAATTAGCATCCTTTGTCCACTGACAAAATTGTGAAGATGCCTACTGGCGAATTTTCTTGTCCACTGACAAAATTTTGAATACACCCACTAGTGAATTTGTTGACGATGATATCCCATTGGATGATGATGTTAAAAAAAACTCACTGTTGCTTTTGTTGATGCTGTCGAAAAATTACTCACTGTTGATGCTCACTGGCTTCTTGGATGTTTGAATGCTCATTGGCTGCTGAAGACGCCCACTGGCTACTTCTGCTGTTGACCGCCCACTGGCGAATTTGTTGATGTTGTTGAGACTTTCAGTCTGAAAACCACCGTCGATTTCATTAACATTTTCCCCCCTTTGTTAGCTGAAAGGAGAGACAATCAACTAGAAATTATTTCTGAACTCCCCCCCTTCAGTTGTAGGAGAGTTTCTTTGGTGTACTGCCCCATTCATCTGCATGAGAGTACCATATTCATGGGACTGCCAACTGCAACAAGTGTGATTTAATTCGGTTGTAAAACTTATACAGTCTTTTGACTATTGACGACCATTCCCAAGGATCAATCCATTCATAATTGATATTCAATCTGGGCTTTTGGTTTTAGTTGCAACATTTCTTTGATGAATGATTATGCTCGCCACAATGGCGATAAGGATGGATATCATAACAATGATCTTCCATATGACTTGTTCCTTGTCAATGTGAGAATTTTGGTTTGACTGCAACTTCAGTTTGCGTGCATGTCAGTTTGTCTCCAACTTTTATAGAATTTGTTGATGTGATTTGTTCAAGAAAGCCTACACTAAAAAACTAGACGAGCTTTGAATAATCTGGGATATGTAAGTTGTCATCATCTTTGACATATCCTAATCCCCGTTGATTTTTGTTACTTGGATTTATTCCCATGGCTTGATGATCAGCTTGGAATAAAGTTGAACTTGAAAAACTTCGACACTTGATGCTGTTGGGATGAATGGATTATCATCTTTATCTGTATGGTTCAAAGACTCGAAAGCATCAATCTTCTCTTGCAACTCATTTCTTTGTAGTTGTGACTCTAATTGAAGGAACTTAATCGTTTTAGGTTTCCGTTATTGACACCTTTATATTTCATTGTCTCGAGATCTTTCAAAATTATGTTATTCAACAATTTAGTGTACTTTCGAATTCACTTCCACCATAAAATTTCTTAGAAAACCCAAATTATAATTTATAATGAGTTCTCTCACATTTCAACACCTACCAACTTTAGGTTGAGAAACTATGGGTAATAAGACATCATTTATTTTTATATTTGTTACCATCATTATTTAAACTCATCTTCAATGAACTATTAAGGAGTTGTTAGCCTAATTATGAACCAGGGCTCTTCTGAAAAGCGATTCCCGCGAATCACATAAATATATCAATTTCGTTTACTTTGATTTTCATGAATCGTTAGAACAGAGTTAAAAATTTTATTGTAGATGGTCATGCATGCATAAATAATTTAGGATAATTGACGACTTTCATGGTTACATGTAAATAAAATTGTGTTTTGGAATTTTAGAAAATGCTCTGTCTTTAAAAACGATCTCCTCCAAACTAGTCATTGTCTTTGATGGAGGATCGACTGCACGAGCCCGAGCCCAAGTTATACATCTATGGAGATTGATCCTGTAGATTTTAGCACAACTGCCCAGGGGGGCAGCAACTATAATCGGCATATCAGAAAGTGCAAGTTGTTCCAGAACCCATTGAACTAAGAAGCTGCCTTAAGGCTTACAGAGTTTGTTATGTGGGACAAATGAGGTTCTGCCAATGCCAGAAAGTGGTTGTTGGGGTTTCTTCTACGAAATGTAGTAACTATAGTGGGGAAATTTCTATCTTTGACTGCTTCTAGTGATGAATTGAATGAGAAGTCTCACAATTCGATTGTTTTGAAGCCTTATTAGGCATTGAAAGACCTCTCTTTGGGATTGAAAGCCCCCAACAGAAACTTGACTAGTTTAGCCATTTGTGGTTTTTTGTTTTCTTATGGTGGACTTTTTGTGGATCAAAAGAATAAGCTATGACATCGGTTACATATATTAAAACCTGTGTAGAATTCCCACATTTAGATCTTGCAATCCTCTCACTTGCTCAAAGCATGAACTTGGGTAGGGGAATGCAGGGTTTTTGTCATTGGATCCATAAGCTTGAATTCAATTTTTTAAATTCACTTATTAAAGGGACTCATTAAAATTATTATAAATGGGAATTTAAAATAACCTTTTTAAAGTTTTATAAATAGAGTGAGAAAGTGTAATTTTTAGTGAAAAGATAGGTTGGATTTTTTTAATGTGGAGAGCTTTGAGATGATTTTAAGGAGTGATAAGGTGCATTAAATTTTTTGTAATTCTTGGAGTGATAAGTTGAATGTTGAAGCAATTTTGTGGAGTGATAAGGATAAATTTTTGTTGTAAATATTTGGAGTGATAAGGTTGCCACTCTAGGAAGTCATTGAAGTAATTTTTGTTAGAAAAAGGGTTCGAACAAGAAAAATATTGTAATTGAAAAAGGCCTAACAACCCATGATATATTCCTCATTCTCTCATTATTAAAAGAATGTAATAATACAAATAAATAGATGAGGAAGTTGTCTCAAGATAGTGTGTCTATCTTGGACAACTTGGTTGAGAAAATATCTTAACCACACACACTAATCTAGGAGCTAAGTTAGGTAGGCCTAAACTAACTCCCAATTAAGAGGAACTAACATAATCTAGAAAATTAGACATAAAATCCTAATTTTTAGTATTTAATTAATTCAATTAACTTTGGATTTATAATTTTTTATGAGAAAGAGGCTAACAGAAAATTCCCCACAGAATTCCCGATTCCTTATAAACCTTTGTGGTGCAAGAAGTGGAGAGGTAGATTCTGTAACTTGACCTATACGGGGATTTTGGATACAACCATGGTGGTAGCATCAAAGCCAGGAAACCAAGGTATCATGAAGAGCCCAAAATTGCCCCAAAACCATGGTTCTTCATTTAATACGTAATCCTTATATTTTATTGTATCAAACATGACAATAAAAAACCCTTTAGAGCTGAGATGAATGTCACAATTTGGCATCCAACTAGAGAAGATCCATTAAAAAGTACCTTTGATTTGGGCCAGAAACCATTAAATATACATATTATTGCTTTGGTGTAAAAATCCACATAAATACCTTTTACTTCGTCCATAATAACTGTTAGTGCTAGAATCTGGGACTTCTGCTCCACGATACAAGGCCCAGGAAGATTTAGATTAAGTTCTGAATTGTTTTGAGTCCCCCACTTCCCTTTGAAAAAATCCTTGAATGATGTAGGGTATTTTGAGCTAAAATTGGGACATCATCTAAGAAATGTCGAGGTGAGTGTGATGGAAGCATCTGGACCTATGCCATAATCCTGCAACGTGTTGACCTCCTGCAGAATTTTTCCTGCATATATTAGATTTTTGTAGTCGTGCTGGTATGCCCAATTGTTTTTGAATCTCATGTTTGAGGGTTAGAATCTGCATCCCTGTCCATATCCTCATACATATAGATTTCTCGCTCAGGGTTCTGATAAAAATTTAATTCAAAACTCCTTCGTTTGAGGTCTTGATACAGGCTTGATGGACATCCATTGCTGTTGGATCTACATTATGATGATTTTTGGGGTATGTCACTAACATATATACACTTATATTGAATGTATCTATAAGATATTAATATTTTGAGGTCAGTTTATTCACCCGATCTAGTCCTTGATCCATAAAAAATCCCGAGTAAATGAGCTGCTATGACCAGCCAATATCCTTCATGGCTACAAACGCCACAAAAGAGGAAGATCCTGCAAGAAATTGCAATATAATCCATAGATTTGTGCTAGTACGTGCAAAATATAAAGTAGGAAACGTACCAAGATCCAGGGTAACATATGCTTCAGTGTGTGGCCCAATACAATATGGTCCTTTTGCACTCTGTTTCAATGACTGATCCATGGATGTTGACTTAGATTGCAGGAGCCTTGATTTGTATTTGACTGTGCCATAAGCTCGATCAACTTGAAAATCCATATCTATTGCTTCCTTCCTTTTATGCATAATCAGATATGGTTTTTCATTGGTTCTCCTAGCACAAAGGGTGAGGAAATTGAAAATCTCATCCAAAATGATCTGCATTCCTTGACATATTTGATCCAATATCCCCATACTCTTTTCCTCCATTGCAGAGATCAAGCTTTGAGATTCATTGGGAAAGAGAGTTATAAATAGTTGAGGATATGTGGTAGTAGATCTTCCCTAAGCAAAGATTCAAAGAAAAAGAAAGACAACCAGTCTCTCTTGCAGATGCTCGAGTGAATGAGACTGTTTTTCAGAGATGAATGTAGTGGGGACCCGGTGGGATCAATTCCATCCATTGTAGATCAAAGTTTCAAGAATCAGTTGCCATGCATGCGCTTTTGAATGGAAATATCAGATTCAAGTATGGCTCCGTCGAATGCTTCAAAGACGATGAGGAGAGAAACCATAACAGATTCCATTTTCGTCCCTATCCATTTTGTTACTTTATCCTTGGCCACTTGAATTAAGGGCCAAGAAATATAAGAGAACCCAAACAAAAATCTTTAGTAGAATTCTACAAGGCCCAAGAATTTACGAAACTCTATTAGAGTCGTCAGAGCTAGCCAGTTGTGAATGACTTGGATCTTGGCTTGATCCACATGCACATATTACTCATCAATAATGTAGCCTATGTATTGAACCTTGTTCATGCCGAAGGATCATTTTTCCAATTTAGTTCATAGCTTTTGCTACCATAAAGTGTGAATGAATTGAAGATATGTCAGGTCGAGTCTTTCTTCTGCATGAGTACAATTGGACTTCCATAAGGTGAGGAACTTCGTAGAATGTACCCTTTTTAGAGCATATCTTAGAACCGATGGTTTATTTTGTATTTTTTTGGAAGAGAGTGGCAGTAGATTGGACCATTGGGTAGAGGTGCACTGGGGGTAAAATCGATTGAATGCTTAACCTAATAGTGTATAGGTACCCCAATAGGTGAGGAGAAGATGTCTTTGTATTCTTCCAAAATTATGTCCACTTGCTTCTGATACGTGTGAGCGCCCTGTGTGGAGGCCATGGATGTGGCCACATGATTTTCGTTACTTTGAGAGCGAATCAATAAGAACACAAATTTCCTAGTTTGCGAGATGACCTTGCTACATTTCTTAGTAGAGATCAAAGAAATGGTAGTACATGGAATTTCATCTAATATCCTATATAGTTGTCTACCCAAAGTAAATACAACATTACAAGGTCTAGACTCATATACAACATGATGCTTCCATAAGTATGGTTTTTACACCCTGGCTATGTCCTTTTTTCTATGATTTCGGGATGTCCTTGCCCTACTTATGCTATGAGGGATTCACACATCTAAAGTCTCACTCCTTCGGATTAAATTTTTTCTCAATTTTGACAACATATCGGTATGTTGTACCATGTGAGGAGATGTCAAGAAACTGCATTTCTATTTAAATGTATCTCTGCACACAATAATGGTAGTTGACCACCATATGTTGCTTGGATTCTTCAATACCTAACTTGGTACACAAGGTATGGAAGATATTTGTAAACTTTGGCATGGTTTGGTACCTCTCTTGTCATAGTGTGGTCCGTCTCTTGTACTAGTCTTCATAGAAGTGTGTGTGAATGTAAATAATGTAGATTCCTTCGTGGCCTTTTACTCACGGTAAGTATGCCAGCAATCATTGACATGGGGGGTAGCCTCAAGGAGTGAAAAGGTAATATTTTCTCTATCAAAAAAGCTATGGACCAAAAAATACCCTTTAGCAAATTTATCTAGTTGTCTAGATCAGTTGCATCTGTTGGGCCTTCAAATATATCATTATCAAAATTAACTTGTACCTTGAAGGGTTTGGTGCCTCCAAAGTGGCCATTTGATGAATAGGCATCAACTATTGGCATTTGTTGAAGGATCTGGGAAAATTTATCCATCATCTCATTCCTTTGTTGTGCGAGGGCTTCCTCGAGAAACAATTTAACAGGATCTCCTTCTCCCTCATATTTCCTTTCTTCTTCAGGGGAGGTCATTGGGGTCGATGAGGACAATATTTCAAGGGTTCAATCAATTCAAATCCCAATTCCTTATACCCCAAACTCATTGGGAACATGCACACAGAACCAAATAAAGAGCATATCGCTCTAATACCACTGAACCAAATTTGTGAAGGGAGAAAAATGAAATACAATTTTATAAGCAAAACACATAGATACAACAAGAAGGTGTTGAAACTATGTAAATGCAGAATAAAAAAAACTAGCCGAAAAGGTGGTAGCTTATCTTTGAGAAGAGATGTGATGACTGGAAACCTTCGCCAGAGTGAGTTACAATGAGGCCAAAAGGATATTTTAACATTATAAGCAATGAGTAAAGCCTAAACATCCAAGATCCTAACCCTAGGAGATGAAATGCCAAAAGGATTATGGGCCCCATTAGGGTTAGTTGGTACATCAACTTCCCAAAGTCATAACTTTTGCATACAATGCCCATTTGGTGCACTCAGTAGCCAATTGGAAAGGTGTAGCCGAGAATTACACATTTTGACCAACCCAAGTTATGGAAATAACCTATGTACTTGCCATGTCATAAAACATCATTTAGGGCCTCAAAATGGCCCTTGAAGTTTAGGATCGAAAAACTACCAAGATGGAGAACTATGATTTCAGTCGGTGGAGTAGGTGGATGGGCACCGATATCCACCTAGATCACTAGAACTTCGTAAAAAATGGTTGGAAGCATTATCACTAATGGATTTAACAGTCCTATCATTATCATGGGTAGAAATGAGGAATAAAGAACCCATAATGTCTCTAGAGAAAAGACAATGTTCTGGCATCAAACATGGGATGTATTGGTGACAAGGGATATTGAGCATTACATAGTAGATATATGGTTGATGGTATCTTTGATTGCACATTAGATTTGGATTTTTGTGAACATTGCAATTATGGTAAAAAAAATCAGGTGAGATTCTCATTAAGTGCTACGAGAGCAAATGAAATCTTAGAGTTAGTACATAATGATGTGTTTGGACCTATGCATGGCACATAATTAGGTAAATATATGTACTATGTTTCATTTATAGATTATTTCTCAAGGAATACATGGATTTATTTCCTCTAAAATAAATTTGATGTGCTTGGAAATCTTTAAGAGTTTAAATCTCCCGTGGAGAATCAAATAGAGAAGAAAAGAAAGGTGTTGAAGATAGATAATGGTGATTAGTTTTATGGAAACTAAATGTAGAAAACTACTCCATACACCCCTCAACATAACAAAGTCACATAAAGGATGAATATGAAATTAATGGGAAAAGCAATAAACATGCTCAATGGTATCGAATTAGGACAAGAATTTTGTGGAAAGGTAGTTGATATTGCATGTTACCTAGTAAATCGATCACTTTCATTAGCATTGGTTGACAACAGTCTAGACAAGTCATGGATTGGTAAAAAAAATATCTCTTAAACATCTCAAATATTTTTGTTGTGACAATTATGTGTATGTTCCAAAGGATAATAAGAGTAAGCTAGATAATAAAGCTAAACTATGTATCTTTATTAGTTATAAAGATGGTAAAAAAGGTTATAAAGTTTGGAACCTAGAAACTAAGAAGGTTCTTTACAGTGAGGATGTTGTCTTTAGAGAGTTTAAATATGTTTCTAAATGAGAATTTATACCAAGGGAAAAAGAACCATAAAAAAAAAAAAATTGAGTTGAAGGATGATGAATATGACTTAATAGAAGAATGCGAATCAAAAGAAGAAAACATCATTCTCTAGTATTGAGAAGATTGGTATACTCCACCTACTTTTCGTTCTAGTTTTTTTTTATATATATTACTAATGATGATGCTAGAACTTTTAGGGAGGAATTTGATTTAGGGATGGTAAACTCTGGAAGAAGTATATGGTCAAAGAAACGACAACCTTGAATAAGAATGAAGCTTGGGATCTATTTGAATTGTAAAATGGAAGAAACTCCATTGGTAGCAAATGCATGCTTAAGAATAAGTTGAATAAATAAGGCAAATTGGAGAAGTATAAAGCTAAATTAGTCGCAAAGGGATGTTCCTAGGTAAAGGGAATTAATTTCAGTGATTTTTTTTCTCTTCAACGCTAAACTAACTTCTATTAGATTTATTTTATCTATTTTTGTTGCATTTTCTCTTGAAGTAAAGCAGATGGATGTAAATAAAACATTCCTACATAGGGATATTGAAAAAGAAATCTTAACGAAACAACCATAAGATCTTGCAGTGAAGGGAAATAAGAAGCTCGTTTACAAGTTGAAAAATTTCTTATGTGGGTTAAAACAATCCCCAAGGATGCAATATAAAAATTTTGATACTTACATATTGGGACTTGGTTTGCAAGGAGAAAATATGACCATTCTGTGTAGTTAAAATTAGTTGGTGATCATTTTTTCTATGCTATCTTGTATGTGGATGATATGTTGCTAATTGGAAGTAATAAGAAAATCATCAAGGATGTCAAAACTCACTTGACCTCTAAATTTGACATTAAATATCTTGGTGTTGCAAATTTTATTTTAAGTTTGGAGATTAAAATAGGTTGAGAAAACATGAAACATTGATTAAATCAGAGGAAATATGTTGAGACAATATATTGGAGGTCTAATATGCAAGAATGTGAATTTTTCGAGATCCTTTCTCCTATAAATGTAATTTTTAATGTAGATTAGCATATGAAGACACAAGAAAAGGAAGAGGACATGTCCCTTGTTCCCTATGCTATTTTTGTTGGTAGTTTGATGTATGCAATGGTTTGTGTTAAACTAGATATTGCGCATGCAATGGGAATTTTGAGAAAGTATATGTCAAAACTAGGGAGTAGTATTGGAATGTTGTAAAGAGGGTTTTCCAGTATTTGTATGGCACTACAAATTATGAAATATGTCAAAGAAAAGTGTTGGACATATAAGGATTTAGGGACATGGATTGAACTAGAGATCTAGGTCATAGAATATATACACACAATTTTTTGTTTGACCTATTTGGAGGAGAAATTAGTTATATGTGCAAGAGATAGTATGTAGCTGGATTCTCAATTACATACATTTAATAGATGGAAGTGACTCATGCAAGTAAGGAAGTTGTATGGTTACAAAGATTTGTTTAGGTATTTCACTTATACAACAAGTTGTAAGGTTATATTGTTATATTAGAGTGTAATATTTTTGGCAAATAACCTGAATTGCATTCTAAGACAAAGCATATTTATGTTTAGTATCACTTTGTGAGAGACATGGTTGAAGATAAGAAGGTGTTGTGGTGAAGGTGGGAAATTTAAATTCTATTGGCACTAATATTTTTTCTTAATGTAGAGAAACACATGGCTATTAATACCTTATATTTTTGATCTCGTAATCATTATGCCCCCTATATGCAAAGAAAACAACTAGCTAGAGAATGTTGAGTATGTGTTATATTCTTCACAACATTATCCCCACAAATTGTATGTATGCATTGGGTGCACCAAGGAGGTCATAGGGGGTGAAGTAAGCTCCCCCATTTAGGGGTTTGAGGGTGGAGTCACCAAAAAACAAATTGGCCAATTTCTAGTGCACAGTTTTTCAACCGATGGTTTTCTAATTCCAATTTAGGAATTAAGGTTGTAATTTAATCAGTGTCAATGTATTAGGGTTTTGTATGTTGAAAAATCATATATATTGTATTGTAAATGGTGAAGTTAATATAATGAGAGTTGGAGGTTAAAATCTAAATTTAATATGCCCCCATCCACCACATAACCCTTACTAGGGGTGGAAGAAGGTGTTACTATCATTGACCTGACCTATATGGTCCTATCATGTAAATGGGGTCTTAAAATTTCATCCTTTACAAACTCCCAAAAACCTAAAATACACATTTCCATTGTGTACAACTCGTTGAGAGATTTCTAGTGATATATTTTTTTTCCTCAATCCAACTTCTGGATCAATAGATATGATTGATTAAAGGTTTTTTCCAATAATCATGTGCCATGTCACTAGGCTCTACCATGTGGAACCCACGTAGTACCCACATGATGCTTATGTGGCATCCCAAATCACTTCCATTTCCTTAATCCATGTGGCTCGGGTCACACTATGGTCTGACTCTTGTGTCAGCATGTGTTTTATTATGATCAAAATTTGATACTCAACCCTACAGTGTGAGAAGCACCAACTAAGCCCTACAACAACCTCGATCACTAAACAATTTGACTTGGACCACATTCAGGATAATGTGACATTTTATATCATCATAAGGAGATGGGTCCCGATCTCCTGACACCGAATTGAACTCCAAGCTATCTTGCCCACCTTTGAACTGGTGGGTCCTAGACCAAGTTTGGATCTGATTTACTAAGTCTCAGACTTAAGAATGTTTTCATGAAATTATATTTGGCTGAGAAGACTTGTGTTTTCATGTTTTGATTTCAGCTACAAGAATTTTCATTATTTTCTATGAGCTCATAAATCCAAGCTCGTCGTGACCCCATCTGACTTGTATTAGACATGAAAAATTTAGTATTTCGCATCTAACCATCAAATTTACTTGCTAAAGCGAACAGTGAATGCTTGTTTCCTAGAAATCAATGAGTTATTACTAAACTCTCATACCATTTCATTTTCCCATTATAATACACATGCAAAATACACGTGAATGTAAACCAAAATGTTACATGGAAGCTCAAATAGCTCCCAATTTACTTATACGCAGTTGTACAACTAGGTTATTTCATTCCTTACAACTCAACACACACACAACACAGGAATATAATCAACAACATTACATGCCGCAAACCATGTTCATCCATAATAACTCAACACACATAGCATATAGAAATATAAATAACAATAATACATGCCAAAAGACCATGTTCCTTGATTTAGTGAAATAATTTCACAAGAACATAAAACATAAGTAAACACTTATCTTATAAAGAAGTCTAGAAACTGATATTGTGAGTCCAACTCTCCACCCAAGCTTAGATTTTCCTAAACTGTAACCTTTCTTGCAGCCAAACACCCCCAATCCAGATTTCACATAATGAGGGAGAGTGCTCAAAGGAGATTCTATCACATTAAACACCACTAGGGGTCCAATGATCCTCCTATCTCCACCCATCCACCAAATATCATAATACCCAATGCCTCCACCCTAAATAGGGAACCTAGAGAACACTAGATCATTGTAACCCAACAAGTTTGAAATTAAATCTTCCTGTCATTGTTCGCCTATCAAATTTGTCCACGCTACTCTCAAGCTCCTTGGAAAGTTGCCACTCCTCCTTTCTTAGACTTCCTCTCCTTAATCCTCTCTTCTCCTATACTGAGCTCCTTGTTTAAGCCTGTATGGAATCCTTCTCCGAATCCTCCTCCCCACAAAGTTCTCTCTTCTTCTCCATGAATAAATAAATTTTCGAATGCATGAATCCACAAATGAATGAATTCCTCCATGCATAATCATCCTTCATTTAAAATTATGCTTCATGGCCTCCCTCTACCGCTATTGCAACCTTATACCGGTTGTGTGGACGTGCGCCTAACCAGTGAAACCCCTGTGCTATTGCAACCCACCATAATTTAATTTTATTCCTCTTTCCCTTGCAGATTTTACCAAGAGAGTTATGGTTCTCATCCTTTATTTATCTAACTGAAGTGAAGGTATAGTCAACCCATTTAAGGCACACCAGTTAGCTTCCCATAATTGGCATTAATAACCAAATTCCTCCAAATTCTTAAGCAATATCCCTACCAAATATTTGAAATTTTTGCCCCATATCTCATCCAATTTATATTTTGATTTCAATAATGTTACAAATGTTAACAAGAGAGGATTTGTACAAAGGGGCTATCACACTAAACATTTGTTGATTTTCCTAGTTAAGGGTTTCTAGTGTAAATCTCTAGGTACTATGTGTGATTTTTTATGTTTACTTTTCTATTTTATTAAGAATCTATGTATGCATTGCTTTAACATAAAGGTTTAAAACTTATATTCCATATGAGTTCCCTATGTATGCAACCCCACTTTTGTTACATTAACTCCAACACCCTGTAGGCACATTGTCTTGGTAGTTTCACTTTATTCTTATCACAAAATTTAGTGCTTCTTTTGAATGTATGATCGTGGCTCATCCTATCATAAAAACCTCTTATGATTGGTGAATTATTTGATTATGATATTATTATTTTCCATCATGCAATGTGTTGGCTTGAGGGGTCTTGACCCAGGTTCGGATTTAAGGTTTGCCAACAAACCCCTATACTACTGGCCCTTTCGGCAATGACCTACTTTCACAGGCCAAAGTCTCACCCGAAGTAGTATGGGTGGGTGCTGGAACTAGGTTTCTGCACCTTGGGAGAGAGTGGGTAATTAAGGAAGATCTTGTTGAGTTCTATCCGGTTCGCAAGCTTATTATCAGTATAACCAACATGTAAAGATAAACAAAGCTAATACTATTTAGCAGATCTTATCAACACCTTCGCATCCACGTGTGCATCAACAATTATCATCACAAAGTAATCAAGTCGTAGCTAATTCATATATCACATACATAATCGATGTAGCTAATCCAAATAACACATAGGTACTTCAGTAGTAAATGCAACCGGTTAAGCTAATATAGAGATACTTCAACAAATTCTGTGTTCATTAGCGTCCAAAACCAAGTTACAAACCCAAGTCACAGCCCGCGCACACAGCCAGCAGGGTTCGCACACATCAGGACTGAGGATCCCCATGCATACAACCATCAGGAGTCCTTACCCAAAACTACCCAAAAAATATCTCAACAGTTCGTACGTAGCATCAATCTTACTTCTAGACTCAAACTTTCTATCTATTTATATCATCATAGCCTGCACTATCCTGTAGTTCGCAAACCAGACTCTAGGTCTACCCTTGACCCATTATAATACACTGGGGGATTTGACCCGCCCCAAAACCCCTGCACAAGACTAATTACTACAAAAATATATCAAAAACACAACATTGGATCATATTAGAATGCAGCTAGGGGACCCTGTCCCACACAATGGCTCACTATCCATAAGGCATATTAGTTTTTCTAGAAAGTTCCTTTATGTTGGCTCTCTCTTCCTCTACCTTTACAAACAATTTTCACATTCACCCTAATGACAACATCAAGGCAAATGTTCCTCATAATTATTGATGGAAGACTTCTATTCGCCTGGGATTGATTCCTTTATGGTTGTAATTTTCCATAACCATAAAATTTAGTAGAAATTGTGTAGCATCACAACTCACCATTTATGGTTTTGCAATGAACAACATAACCTTATCTTTACAAACACACAAGCTTCATTACTCTGTAATAATAAAAAACAAATATATGATGTATACTTGCATGTGAGAAATCACTCAATGCTTTCTCTAATCGAAGTAATCCCTTGGATCCTTCACTTTCCTCCTTAATTCTTCTTATTGTGGGTCTCATATCATGTTGTTTTTGCACACACATGCATGGACAATTACACATCAAAATGAGAAATAGTGGATTCATACATTTAGTAGATGATGCAATGTCTCATTACATAGTATAAGGAAAGACGCACATTTTATAACTCCAAAATACCTAAATAAACTAATTAATGCATTAAATGCTCCATTACTACATCATTGAATCAATGTGACTTTGATGTATGCAACTCCTAATTTAGTGTCTAAGTGCTAAATATGACCATTATCCCTTACACCTCTTAAATTTCTAGTGAGCTCTCATCTTTTTGATTGTAAGCACTTTCAAATATGGCCTAAATTGTAAGCGAAAATATTTCTAACCTTCAAACACAGGTTTGGTATTTAGTAAGGTTAATGGTAATATTTTTGTTTAAAAGCCTTTTGTATCATCTTTGATAGCATAATAATCCTAAACAATAGTCCTACAATGATCTTAGTTTTAGGGAATGTAATTTGGGTAATCATAACCAATAAAAATGTGAAACACTGTTGAAGATAAACATGTAAAATTAGATTAATAAAATTATATAGAGATTACTCATATTAGAGAATGTAATTTGGGTAATCATAACCAATAAAAATGTGAAAAATTGTTGAAGAAAAATATGTAAAATTAGAATAATAAAATTATATAGAGATTACTCATATTAGCAAGCTAATTATTAAAGTTTAAAGACTAATGAACTCATTATCAAAGCTCAAAGACTAATTAAAGTTTCAAAATTAAAAATTATTTTCATGTTTTGAGGTTTCATAAATCCAATATTCCCACAATGATTTTAGTTGTAGGGAGAATGTAATTTGCTTAATCATAACCAATAAAAATGCGAAACATGTTAAAAATAAAATATATAAAATTAGACTAATAAAATTATATATAGTTTATTTAGTTTAACTAGTTCAGTATTAAAACTCAAAGGCTAGTGAGCTCATTATCAAAAGTCAAAACTAATGAGAGTTTCAAAATTGAAGATTATTTTCATGTCTTGAGATTTCATGACTCCATCATATACAAACAATTATATATAAATTATTAAATTTAACAAATTCATTATCAAATATCAAAGATTAATAAACTCATTATCAAAACTTAAAAAACAATGAATTTTCAAAATTGAAAGTTATTTTCATGTCTTGAGGCTTCATAACTCAAACTCCATCATATACAAGAAATTAGATATAGATTATTCAATTTAACAAGATTATTATCAAAGTTCAAAGACTTAAAAAACTTTATTAAAACTCAACGAGTAATGAAAATTTCAAAATTTCAAAATTATTTTATGTCTTGAGTTTTCATAACTCAATCATATACAAGCAAGCAAATTTTGTGTCTCTTGTAAAAAAAAATTCAAAGCTTTCTACCATGAATCAAATGACAAGCATCTCATTCAAGCTAAGCAAAGGATGAGTGGCCCAAGAATAGCAAGCCACGTATCCAAGCATTAATGAACACTCTATTCCATGTACCTTCATATATCTTACTGTGCATTGTCTTCCATTTCAATAATGCACGGATGGGATGTGAGCTTAAATGTGGTTTATCTCATTGAGTTATTTGGAAGCGAAAGCTTACCGTGGAAGTTGATCTATATTCTTAGTTTTATATTTATGGAGAGTGTTGGTTGGTGGTGTGTATTTTGATCCTTTGAATGGACGTTGTGTGTGATCGGTCAAGGCATTAGCTCCTTTCTCACTTTGTTGATTTGGTTTTAACTATTTCACCTTTTAGGAAACCATCATAACCATCCTTTCGCATATTTTTGTCATCATCTATACATATCAATTATATTAGAGCTAAAAAGTTGCAAGCAATATTTCCAATGGTAATATATTTAATATTGTATTGTTTTATACTTTTATTTGTAAAAGTAAGCTAAAATGTGAAAGTTGCAAAATTCAAAATAATATGTAGTTGTTCTCTAGTTTTTTTAGAAAGATCGAATGTTGGCATACTTTAAGGAACATGTTATCATAACCCAGCATTGAAGCATGTGGAAAAAAGCATCAAGATGGTTATCTACCTATCAAGCACACAAATAAGGCAAATGCATCACCGCTACAACACAGTCAACAATATAAACAGTGGATAGTTATGCGAGGCATCGTGGAAGTGTTAGGTCCCTATATTACTAGTATAGTCCTTTATTGTTGTTAGTGTAACCCCCTTATTGTTATTATTGTACCCTTGTAACCCCCATATTGTTATTATTGTCCCCTTAAATTATTATTGTTAGGTCGGCTAGGATTACATTGTGGCCCTATGGACTCCTATATATAGAAAGGATGATTTGTAATTTGTATCATCCAAGAATTGTTCATTCGTGTAATGTATTGGAGGTTTCCCTCTCAAAGTGGCTTATTTCTAAGGCATTGATATCTTTTTTTTCTATTTCTGGAGCTGGTTTCACAACATTTGGTATCAGAGTTTTGGATTCTAGGGTTTCGCTGCCCCAAACAGGTCATCGTGGCATTTTCACTATAAATTTTTTTCTATAAAGGTTCAGAAGCTGAAATTTTTAGAGTGCGAAGCCAAAATCCAGAGGAACATCTTCGCAAACTTCAGAGCTTGGTTCGCAATATTTTCGGAGATATGATCTGTGGAAGTAAGGGCTTTTTGCAGGCTCCTGAATTTAACCTAAACAGGTCAACGCGGAATTTGCAATATAACTTTTTTTCTACGAAGTTTCAGAAGCTGAAATTTTTAGAGAGCGAAGCCGAAATCCTGAGGAACATCTTCGCAAAATTTCAGAGCTTGGTTCACAATATTTTCGGAGATATGATCTGTGGAAGTTAGGTCTTTTTCAGCCTCCCGAATTTCATCTTAAAGAGGTTATCGTGGGAAAACCTTCATAAATATCTCTCTGAGCATCGGATTGGAATTATGTAAAAAGTGGCTGCAAGTACACGAACTGTAGTTTCTTGTATATCAATTTCAGAGCCAAAGGAGGAAACAATGACACGTGGCAAGTCATACAAGTTTGCTATACTGAACCAGTCCATAATTGGGTCATTGTGGGAGATTGGACATAGCTTTGCCTTGAAGAATTCGAATCAGGTCAGACCTATGGCATTCAAAATAATATTTAGAGGGTGACTTCAGGTCCAAATTTCAGATATTGAAGATTCAAAATCACAAAGATAATTTAGTTTCAATATCGAGCTCCTCAAAATCAAGAAAAAAGTGTGTATTTTTTTTCAAATTGCATAAGTCTTGTTTGAAAAATCAGTTCTAGTTGATTCCAAAGGCCTATTGAGCATAACTATCAGTATTGGGTTCTAAAATTCCTCCTAAAAAGAATTCAACACCCATTAAGCCTTCAGAAAGCTCTACTATGACTCATGAAGACGAAGAAATGCAACATGAGATATCAAAAGTCCATGAGCAAGTGCACCAAATTTCGCTATCGCAAAGACCAACAAAAAATGAAATGGAAGTTGTGAAGAAAGGCATGGAAACTAATATAGATGGTTTGAAGAAAGGCATGAAAGCTAAGATGAATGGTTTGGAATCTAAGATGGATGGCATGGAAGTTGGCATGGAAGCTAAGATGGATGACATGGAAGCTAAGATTGATGAAAAAATGGAAAACATGAAGAATGATCTAAAAGCATACATGGAAGGTTTGACAAAGTTGATACAATAAATGTTTCCTAATGGTGAAAAGATAGTAGAGGAAACTCATGATGAGAACAAAATAAATGATAATCATGATTTCATAAACTCTAATGTTGGCAGGAAGGACCACCATATTCCAAATATGGATATGAGGAAGTTTGATGGCAAGGATCCCGTAACATGGATACTACATATGGAACAATATTTTGATCTCAATAATGTGCAAAACACACAAAAGGTACACATTGCAACTTTACATCTAGAACAAAATACATTTGTATGGTATCGATGGCTTTGCTCCCATAAAAAAATTGTCACTTGGTCAATTTTTACGGAGGAAATGATAGCACATTATGATGATACAAAGAGCAACACCTTCTTTAGCCAATTGATAAATCTCAAACAAAAGGGTTTAGTGGGGGAGCACATTGAGGACTTCCAAAAATTGAATATAAGGGTAACTGATATTCCAGAGGAACACACGATTGATCTCTTCATAGGTACTTTAAAGGATAACATCCAACATGAAGTTCGCGTTTTGGAACCTGATTCATTGGAGAAGGCATTCAGGTTGGCAAGAAAAATTGAATGTAAAATTATGGCGACAAGGAAGCCTACCACTCACTTCTATAAAGAGGGAAGTGTTGCTACTCCTAAATTTCCACAACCTACAAGGTTGACACCACAACAATTGGAAGAAAAAAGAGCAAAAGGGCTTTGCTACAGTTGTGATAGAAAATACACTAAAGGTCATAAGTGTGCTGAGAAGAAATTATTTTACATAAATTGTGAAGAGGAAGAAGAAAATGAACAAGAAGAGGATATACACCGGGAACCAACCCTAGAAGAGGAAGAAATGAGTCCGACCATATCGTGTAATGCATTGGCAGGAATTACCACTCCTCAAACTCTCAAGATAGAAGGACATATCAAGAAGAAAAAGGTAATAGTGTTGATTGATTCAGGTAGCACCCATAATTTTATTCATTGTAAGGTAGCCAAGGAATTGAGTTGTTTCCTATACCCAGCACCAGAATGTCAAGTGATGGTTGCAAATGGAGGAACTATAAATTTCTCTGGAAAATGCCATAATATCAAGCTATCCATGGGGGAATATGTATTGAATAGTCCAATGCTTTCCATCCCAATGGGAGGTGTTGATGTCATACTAGGAGTACAATGGTTACAATCTTTGGGGATGGTAGCTTTTAATTTTCAAGAACTTTTCTTGAAATTTTTTTCGGAAGGAAAGGAAAGTGAATTACGGGGTATCACAGGGAAGTTAGGAAATATAATAAGCTCTAATTTCATGACAAAGCTTCTGAAGAAAGAACAACGAGGCATAATTGCACAATTATGCTCACTAGAAGTTCCAACATCAAAATCATCTATTTCCCCAGATCTCCAAAGAGTCTTGGACAATCATTCCAATGTGTTTGATACTTCCAAAGGACTCCCACCTATTCATGATCATGATCATGCTATTAATTTGATTCCAGGAAATGTTCCTCCAAACATCCGACCTTACAGATATCCTTATGTCCAAAAGAGTGAAATTGAACATATGATTGCAGAAATGTTAGAGGCTGGTATAATTCAACCTAGTCAAAGTTCTTTCTCTTCTCCTGTAGTATTGGTACACAAGAAGGATGGATCATGGCGCATGTCTCCCGATTATAGGGAGCTCAATAAGCTCACCATTAAAGATAAATTTCCCATTCCTGTGATTGATGAATTATTGGATGAATTACATGGAACAATTTATTTTAGCAAGTAGGATCTTAGTTCAGGATATCATCAAATTAGAATGAAGATTGAAGATATTCTAAAAACAACATTTCGAACTCATGAGGGTCATTATGAATTTTTGGTCATGCCTTTTGGCCTTACTAATGCACCTTCTACATTTAAAGGGTTGATGAATTCCATTTTCAAACCCTTCCTTAGAAAATTTGTTCTATTATTTTTTGATGATATACTAATCTACAATAGGTCTTGGAAGGATCATGTTCAACATGTTGACAGGGTGCTCAAATTATTGCAGGAGAAACAATTATATGTAAAAACATCCAAATGTTTCTTTGGAGTACAAGAGGTGGAATATTTGGGTCATATTGTATCTCACGAGGGTATTAAGGTAGACCCTAACAAAATTAAAGCCATTAAGGAAAATTACGGCATAAAAACCGATTGTGAGGATTCTCGGAGTTAACGAAGTGTTCTCCTTAGGATTTGTTAAGAATTATGGGAGAATAGCATTTTACGCTGCTGTTATTGAATAAAGATGAATTTTCCTTGGACTCCTACTGCAAAGCAACTGAGCCTTTGAACATATTAAAGAGGCAATGTGCCTATCACCGATCTTAGCTTCCTTGAGACTTCACAAAAACCTTTATTGTGGAATGTGATGCCTCAGGAAATGGAATTGGTCTTTGTTTAATCAAGAGGAAGACCCATTGCTTTTGAAAGTCATCCAATCAAAGGAAAGTATTTACAAAAACCTATTTATGAGAAGGAAATGTTAGCGATATTGCATGCACTAAAGAAATGGAGAACTTACCTAATGGGAAGACACACTAGCACATTTGGCCCAATTTTCGACGGCCAGTTCGTCGCTATTCCGACACCTAGGCGTCACAAGAGCGACAGTGTGAGGCGAGGAAAAATGTGGTTAGCCATTACTTCACAATTCCAACACTTCAATAAAGTGTCGAAAGAAAGCCACTTATTCGGCGTTTCCTATCAGTGCATCGCTCTTCGACGTTCGTTAAATCGTCTCTATTCTGATTTCGACGTTTTGTAAGCATCGGTCTTCCGCCACACCATTGTCGGTCTTCGACGATACGCTTGTCACATTTCTAACGATTGCAGGTTTTCAAGAAAACGTTGCAATTCCAACGTTATGTGCCAAATGTCGCAAGAATGACGAAACTGTTAGCATCGTCACATTTCCTACGTTTTGTGCCAAACGTCGCAAGACCGACACAAATGTAAACAACGTCGCATTTCTGACGTTTGGTGCCAAATGTCACGAGACCGACGAATATGTTGGTACCGTTGCATTTCCAATGCTGTGTGCCAAACGTCACAAGACTGACAAAAATGTAAGGCGTCGCACTTCCAATGTGTACGAGGCATCATTGTTCCGACGAAATGGTAAAAATATTTAAAAAAAAAAACGATGTCACTTTTCTGACGTCTTAAGCATCTATCTTCCGACGCATTGATACAAATATAAAATAAATAAATAAATATACCCTCGACCTCCTATTTTTGGATGTTTATTCTTTTTACGGATGATGTAACTATGGTTATAACATTTGTGTTGTCATTTGGATTTGAAGATGATGGACCTAATTCTTTTCGGTTAGTAGCTCTAATATCTTGGCCTAATATTGTTTTTAAGAGTGCTTCAATCTCTTTCAAATCACCATCTGTAGATATATAACCTAGTAAAAATCGTATGAAAACCATTCCATTCAAAGTTTAAACATGCAAACTCTTCACATACCTGCCACATAATCACAACTATAATAGTTGGGTATACTATATCTAGTAAAAGAAGTGCATAATAAAATTTCCACTGTTGTATTGTAATTGACATAGCACTTCAATCCATAAAAAACTTCAATCCATAAAAAAAAAAAATTGTATGACTAGTGTATATGTTGAACACATTGGATTCATCATGTCAAAACTATGGATTGAAAAATACTCCAACTCTTGAGATTTTTTGAAAATAAAAAGAACTAGTCTTATTGTGCGCTTCAATTTCTAGGCACATTCTATTCTTACCTTTGAAACTATGCATATGTGTGTATGCGCCTTTCATTTTATCCTAGATAAACATGTGTAGGTTTGTATACATGTCTTATTTATGCCTCGGGGGGTATGTTACCTTTGAACCTACATCATGCTCTATATTATCTCTTTGAATTCCATGCATGTGTCAAATTATTGTTACAAACTACCTCAAAATTTGTGTTTGTGTCGGGGGTCATTATAGTTTCTTATCATGGATGTAGTCTATATATTCTTGGGTGTGACTAGAACTTAACTATGAAAAAATAAATGAGGTAATCCTTTCCCATAGCAAAGAAGAAAATCTCATTAAAATATTCCATCTATCACTAGTTGAGATCTCCTACCATCCATTCCCTTTGACAAACATCTTGTAGGCCCTATATTTAATCATGATTTATTCTATTCAATTAAGGGATGTCCTATTGTCCACATGGGTACAACCAACACTTGCATGCAATGGGAGTAAGATGGAGATTTATTTTTGTTTGGGTTTAAGTCTAACACACAAGCACAAAATCTTAAAAAGAACATGACGATTCACAATAAGCCAAAAACACATTATGAACATTAATGTTTGCATAATGGGTGCAACACATCTATATTATGATAAGAGAAGAGCATACAAATGATAATTCCTATAGTAAAAAATGATATATTTAAGAAAATATAGATCTGGAAAATATGATCATCAACAAATTCATTTGGTTTCAAATAATTAGTGAAGACTTCTATAATTGTTGAACACTTCTATAAGTCTAGGATTCATTTTCTTTCAAAGAACTTACCTCATTTTTTCACACATTTGCAGTGGAGTCCCTAGAGAACACACGATGCAGAAACTCACAAACAGTGCAAAATACCAATCAGCAAATCACAGATCACACATCAGGAATCTCCCAACAAGAATGCACTCCAATGAAAATGCCCCTAAAGAATGTTTTCCAACTGAGATTGCACCTCTGCCTAGCAAGACCCTGAAAAGGAAAATCCTAAAAAATATGCTTCGTTATTTCTGCCTTTGGAAAGGAGAGGCAAATACCCATGGAAAGGTCACTCTTGGTCAAACAAGCTTTGCAGGGGAGAGCCTAAAATTATTTAGAAGTGAAGAAGACTAGTTTTTTTTTTCCATTCTTATTGAAGTCCCTAAAAGATCCATCCTAATCATTCTTCTGTAGCGAAACATGCACAAAAGAAAATATTATTTTATAACATAGATGCATACAAGTTTTTAGATAACAAGCAATAAGCCCAAGATACACCTTGTCACTATCCACCTATCAGAAAATCATGTTGAATACGTCACCTTTGAAAAAGGATACCATTTGGAGACAATGCCACATACATTTTTTCTTCCGCTAGGCTTTCCTAAAGATTAAACTCCTAACAGATTATAGCCGATATAGATTAATATTACAGAAATAGATTAATAAATCATTAGGGTCATTGTCTGTGTAATTTATTGTAGACTGTCAAATAATCTTTGGGAAAGTTATAAAATTAATATGAAAAGATATTAATTTACATATCAATAATTACATCATATATATTTTAACTTGTATAGGTCCCATGAGGACATTTTGGTCTTAGTGAGCCTTACATAATCATGTCAATTTCATGAAATAGGCCAAACTAATAGCAAGGCAACTATAGAATTGCATATGAAACCTATGTAAACATAATACAATGAGCCATTATGTCATAGTGACATCTCTATAATTAGTTCATTACATATCAAAGCTATGACTGTTGAAATGAAACACAACTCTGTTTCTCAAGTTTCTCAAGTTTCTTAAGTTGTATGATATGCATTCCTTTGCTACGCTTGTCTCTAAAATTTCAGGACCACATACAAAAACACCAATGTCAACATTCTCCCACTCATTTGAAACTTTCGAAAATATATCTGCATTCAAAACCATGTAAAATAGAGACCATCTTGATCAATGTAGCAATTATGAGTTTCCATGGGGATAGTCACAAGAAATTGGTTTAAATGTTACAAACCATATATGAAATAATCTCAAATTAATCAAATCAATCCCAATGCAATTAACAAAATTATTATTTCGAAATAATCTTAATTATTTAGTTTAACATTACTGGCGTGCCAAGATTGGCCGATTTTTCCCTATTATTTCCTGATTATTGCAGATTGAATCTTTTCAAGGCCCTCACTGATTAATTGCCGATTACAAATTATTTCATCTATGTTCCTAACAGTTGTTTCCCAATGTTATTTATATTATTTATAGATATATAGATGTAGATAAATATTCCTTCAAAGCTGATCTATTCAAATTTATTATATGTTCATTTTTCCTTCTCAAGGATGGAATTTGACAACGGTATGCCTCTTTGGCAGTGCATAATCATGATTTTTTGGAATGATAACTGGAACGAGCTCTATTTTCTCAACTATGGAAATCGATAGTTATGCTAGAATCATGACTTGATTGACTTACTTAATTTAGAATTATGCGTTGAATGGTCTGTAATTAACCTCATGAATAAATGATAGAATTGAGAGTTATTGAGGGAAGCGATTTAATTGTTCTTGAAGAATCACTGGCAGAGTAATAGGGGGAGATCTCTGTTTATTGTGATCATATAATGGAACTGATGTGTATGCCTTCCTTGAAAATTCCGCATCTGTTGTGTATTTGAAATAGTTCAGAGGTATGGTTAATTTAGAGCATTGTCAATTGTTAGTACAATAAGCTGTGACTTCTTAATAGGAATTCCAAATCTGGTAAGTTGAAGAAGTGAAATCATGGGTTTAAATCTTTGAGAAGCAACAGAGGAATTGAATCTCTATTTTTCGGAACTTGATTTCTGTAAAGAAACCGTGAGAGAAGGTGAAATGAAATGATGGACGGGTTTTGAAAACAACAAATGGGTTTTGCGTGGGTGTAATATGGTAAGTGGTAATTTCCTGTATGAATGCGATAGTGGTTGTGGGCTGACACGTGGTGCCTCAATACCACCTATTTCGCATAATTTTAAAACCTTAAAGATCATGTTTGATGGAATGCGATATTCGTTGGATTAGAATCATTTCATTTTATATTTGTGTCTACCGTTGGATCATATGCATTTCATGTGGGGTATGTGATTGCCGTTGATTTGATGAGAGCGGATAGATCGTTGGTGGATAAGTGAGTTGAAAAGCTGTGGGGCCGGATATAATATTATGTCGGAATTTGATTTTATAACCAAGGTGAGAACTTTATCTAAGTGGAGATTATATAATATCATTGACGGAATAAGTGGATTGGTAAAGCGTTGGGCTGGAACATTAATGTATGTTGATACCCATGATAAATTTTATCAAAGTCGAAAATATAAAAATGCATTTCCATATGGTTGTTGTTTTATTATGATTTATTGAATAATTGATATGAACAATCAAAGAGCTTCCGCATGAGATATTATCACCATTTGGGTTTATATGCATGTGGTTATGCATAAATAAAATTTTGTTGCAGATTGTGGGGTTTACGCAGCTATGGCTGCATCACAAATACATAATGTAAAACAGGTGTTTGTAAACGCTGAGTACTGTTGACAGAGACAACAGTATGAACCAACATTCAAATACAATATTACCAGTTGTTATAACATGAAGATATCCATATTTTGATGCACAAAAAGTTATGTATGGATGACATGAAATCATGTTTGATTGTGAAGGTTGAGCAACAAAATATCTTTTCACCTAAGTTTTGGACCAACACAAAGGAAAGGAATGAATATTAACATATACTAGCATTGCAGGGTTGTTTTCCAGTATATGGGTGTTGTTTTTTGTGTTAAATTCTGAACCTAGCACCTGACAATTAATTCCTAGTAGTTTATAACTGATATACTGAACAAAAGCACAACACTAGGTTCAGAATTGCACACATCGACAACCCGGCCAAAACTACCAATTGGAGACACGGATGGATGAATGCTAGGGAGTTGGGATTAGAAGCAGCTTTTCATGAATCATGGAATGCATATGTAAATGCTCTGAATGGTCGTCAAATTTGATTAACTGACAGAGAGGACAAGGTTCTCTGGAGTTCCTCTCCTTTTGGTGAATATGTCCCCAAACTTGGATACATCACAGTGATTGCAGTTCGAGTCCCTGCAGAGTTAAAGTGGTGGAGGAAAATTCTTTCGAAATCTAAATGCCCAGCCAAGGAAATTTTTTTTATGTGGTGCCGAAAGAAAGATCTCAACCTTGGATGTGCTTCAAATAAGGTATGTGATTGGGCCTGGTTGATGCCCCTTGTACAAAAACAGTGAGGAAATTATCATTCACGTTTTCTAGGAATGCCCTTTCATCAAACGAATCTGGGCAGTATGCCGAGCGACTGTAGGCCAGCTAGGATAGTGGGAAGGATCAAATATCGAAGAAACTTGGAGAAGGTGGCTTGCATTATAGTCAGTAGTAGGCTCAACTAATATTTTTAAGATTTGTGGTTTGTGTGGTCCTTAAGCGGGGACATCACAGGCATGGAAACTCATTTCCAGTTACATTAGGATTATTTGGACTTTCATTAAGATTGGTATGGCTGCACATTCAATTTGGACCTTCTTTAATGGAAAGATGATAGGTGGGGTTTTCTTTCTACCTTCATTGGCAGATGGCATGCCAAAATACCCTTTTCATCAAGGATTGATGTGGGATTAATGTACAAGAGAATGGTTATCTTCATGTGATATTAATTGTACTCAAAACCTTCAAGCTGTTAGTCATTATGTATTCATGGCATTGTGCTAGATGATTCTTTATGAGTGTTCGACGTTCACTTATATTACATCGTGATTCTTCTATACCTATTTGGAAGAATTGGAGATGATTTTAGAGGAAACCTATCCATTGATTACCAATAAAAGGAATTATTTTATAAGGTTGGGCCATGTTGATCAATATCCGATCACCTCAATTGGAAATTTAATGTTCATGATCATGAAATAGGATGTATTCAGAGATGTCAAGGCATCTCGCACTTCTAAAAGTCAATTTCTTGGGTGTCTAGTCCTTAAAAATGTCCTAGCAGTTAAAAATCATGTTCATTGAGCTATATTTATAGAGGTTGTTGTTTAATTTGTAACAGATAAGAATGCAATGTGGTAATGCAAGGTTTTTGAGATGTTTAAAAACTAGATAACAACTGAAAATAATCTTCTTGTTGTTGGTCCAACTCATTGGCATGGGGCTTGTTAGAAGACAAATGATGATTTTGCAAGTGGGTAGGAAAATTTGGAATGAATTCAGATTAGCTGGATTTCCTTCTTATAGAATAGACATTGTCACATAGTCAGCTTTGCAACAGTCAAATAAGCCATTTGGATAATATTTGGTTATCCAGATGTTAACTAGGATGCTTTTGTCAGAAATATAGAGATAGTGTAAAAATTAGCAACTAGGGCCAAATTCCACTCACGTCTACTTAGTTGATGAAGATAATCATTCCATTGGATCCCTCTTTTCGAGAGGACCAAAGATAATCATTCCATTGAATCCGTCTTTTTGAGAGGACCAAAATCAATCTAAATATCATCAAAATTGGTCAAGAAAATATTTGTTTATTCAAAAAGAAATTCTATAAGTTATTATTGTGTTTATGTGGGAAAATTTGAAAATTAAAATTTCAAATT